>OX578280.1:51848932-53148032 GCA_951217055.1 Gerris lacustris
AGTGTATCAAAGTCAACTTGGACATCCAAGTTGAGTTGGATAGGTTCCATCAAAATAGACTTTGATAAAAACAAAAATGGCGCCCACCTGACAAATTATGAGAACGAGCTGTCAAAAAATGACAGATGTGAGGTTAAGCTGGGTTTTGTTGACCAGTAGATGATATATCACCACTATTTTAAAACTTATTAAGTACAATTTAAGTGGAAAGTTCTAGAGGGAAAAACATTTCACATAATCTATCTTAACCTCTAATTTATAGTAGTATACTTTGTAGAGTATACTTTGATCTTGTAAACCTTACATCAAAGTTCCACAAACGCTTGGACCAAGTGGATTTGATCAAAGTGACTTGGACTAATTATACTTAAATCGTGTAAACCAGGCTTAAAACATAAATAAAATAGGTATAATGACTATTAAATACTGTACCAGTTGGTATCTTACCTAATAACTTTGAGACAGCTCCTTGTTGATGAGATAGAATGTCGTATTGCCTAAACCTTGAAAGTTCTAGAAGTCTATGTTGGTGAGATACAAGGGATGCTAGGGGTTGTTGGCTGGCGGCTAATGCATAAAGCTCCCTCAGAGTGCCGCCACTGCTGCCACCTAAAATAAAAATATATCTTAATTTAGGAGATTTAACAGAATGACAAAGAGCAGGGAGACCTAAAATTATCTAATACGCTACCTAGTTGATGTAACAATTAAGGGAAGGATTATGAAGTGTCCTTTGTTCTTGATTTGCTAAAGGATACTTCAGGAACAGACTTTTTTAAAGCCATCTTATATGCTTTCAGATTTGATTTATTGATGGTATGCGTCAAATTTGATGGGAATTTCAAACGATCTTATTTGGAACGGATTACAAGAAATGGAAAGGATAGGGAAAGGACGGTCTTCAGGATTGTAGGAGCAACATTTAAAAAAAAAACTTTTTAAACTGTATTATATCAAGGTATGATTATTTTTTTTATCGATTTGAGTTCTACTTAATTTTACCTGTGTGGTAAGTTGACTTATATCGTCTACTTAAATATCAACAATATGTAATAATATTTAAAAAAATCGGACGCAATCTCAGGCATCTCAGAACTATTCCTTACTAAACATAAACCTATAAAATGACAACATACTTATTATAACGTGAATTATAATTTTTTGTCCGTTAAAAGTTGAGCCCGGTATAATGAGATCCGGAATTTAAAAATGCAAACTAACACTTTTCTATATAAAAAATCAAAAGTCGATATTTCCAAAATGGTGACAGAATTTGAAAAGAAATTCATTGAAAATGGTTGTCTTATGAAGAAAATATTTCGATTTTCTACGATTTTTGTGAAATTATTGCTGACAGCAAAATGGGTTAAAGACAACACAATTTGATAATTTTTTATTGGCAGCACAACCACTTGTGAGGAATGATTTTTGTACCAAGTTTCAACTCTCTAGCTTAAAAAGTGTTGGAGTTATGCGTGTCACAGACAGACATCGAGCTAAAAACCACTTAAATCGTCTTGAAATCCCTCAAAACGGACAATTCCGTTGAAATCTTGGTTTCGGATTTTATGGTTCCTAAAACAATACTTTTCCTTTTTAAGGTGAGGAAAAGTAAAATTTTTAAATATTATTACAAAACAACATTAATTGTTCAAAATCTTGATTAAAAGGGTGAATTGAGTTGTATCCAATACATAATCTTCTTTTAATTGACTGAGAAGATTTTAAGTAAATTTTTAAATTTTAATTGACAAAGTCACTTCTAGGTGCTTAATGAAACGTTATTGATCTTAATAAAAATAATTAGGTATCAACAACTCATTAACAATAATAATAGCACTGTCCATCATTTGCCGAACTAATTGGCACTAATAATCAATCAAGATTTTGGATTAACTTCGAAGTAATCTATTGATCGAGTTCTTTATTACTAGAAATCATCGTTAGAAACTTAAATAATTAAATTGATTGCGTTGCTGAAGATCAATTATCATATAGTATCAGCAAGAAAAAGTTTAGGTAGCATCAAAGGTGTAATAGATAGAAAGTGTCCTTTAACTTGTCACCATTGTGTCTAACTTCCTTAACATCCTCCGTGCCCAATCGTCCCTTCCTTTCGCACCATAAGAGTATCGAGGTGACATAGATTCCTTAATGGTACATTTCCTCTTGAGTTGGATTGCATTGGGGGTGACAAATTATTAGATTGACATTCAACAACCCTAAACAATTATTCATATTTTTACGAGCCACTGACTCTATCTATCCCGACAAAATTTGTCGGGGTTGCTTAAACTGGTCACGGTTAGTTTTATAAACGATTTGATTAAAATTCTTTATTTTACTACCTTAAACCGTATCATGTTTAGGGTCCGTAGGCAAAACCAAGGACCCTTATATTTTCCTGCGTGTGTCTGTCCGTCCGTCCTCTCGCGTGCTCTCACGGCTACACCTTTTGTCCGATCACTTTGAAATTTGGCATGTATGTGTCTTGTACCTACCCACATATTTTAAAAATATAGCGACGTAAAAAAAATATTTTTCAAAAAAAATTAGGGTAAAAAACTTAAGGGTTAAAATTTTTTTTTTTTTTTTCGACACCGTGAGGGGTATCATATAAAAGGGTACGTCGAGCTTATTACAAAAATATATAATTCTTTGGATATAACTTTGATAGGGCGAGCGTAGGCAAGTTTGAAGTGGGTGTGAAACGTGCCCCCCCCCCCTCTATCTCGCTTATGTGAAGTGCAAAAAATCTGATAAAATTCCTGAACATTCTTCGACCAAAAGTAAAGATACCACTTTTTGGAAATTTCGAAAAAAATATTATTTTATTTTTTATTGACAAAATACGTTTTTTTATAATTATGGTCTTTTCGATGTATTTATATGGTTGTAGTTCGTTTCAGTGGCAAAAAATACTTTATCAGAGTGTGTTTTGAGAATATCAGACCCTTAGAATGGTTCAAAATAAGCTTTTTAACATTTAAAAAAAAACACTGTTTATACACTTTACAGTTAAACACTATATAGTGTGGCCTACGGACCCTCGCTGTGTGCTGACTAGCACACACTTGACCTGTTAATTTTATTTCCTTACTCCTTCAATCAATGAATAGTTCCTAAAGATTTCTAGTTATTTTGCTACTAGTAATGATGACTTATAAAATTCTAACAAAAGAAGCTATTTAAGTATTTAACAAAATTGAAAAGATATATACGATATTAAAATAGAATTTCAACCAGTTGTCTTATAAAGCCAAAAGCAGCTGGTCAACACTTTGTTTTATTTGTACTTCAATATAAAGGAATAATATTTTACCAGTGTCATATTTCTCCACTACTTAATAACGACGACCAAACAAAAAGATAACAAAAGTTTAAGCAATTAATTAAATTAATGTTTACAGTAATAATATAAATAAAAAATAAAGCTTCATTAAATTTAACAGATAGCTTGTAACTTGATAGTTATTTAACTCTTAAATGGTTTAGATCTAATTTAGTATGCAATGTTTAATGCAAGGTTGTTTCATCTAAATTTATTACGGTAATAAAATAAAATTAAAGTATAAATATTATTAAATATGTAATTATTACTTTAAATCCTCAAATCAAGACTATTTGTAAGTTTAAAAAATCATTAATTTTGACATTGATTGAGAATAATAGACATATTCAGATAATTTCCTTCCCATAATATTCATATGATATCGTTTTATAAGATCTTTACTTGAATATTTTTACAGTAGCTTAATAGCCTAAGGGTAATTTAACAAGAGTAGCAATCTTTAATCTACTAAAATGAAAAAGAAAATACATTACCCACGAATAATAAAAGTATCATAAGATAATAAAAATAAAATTTTCAAGTACTGATTTAAGAAAAGAAAGAATGAATTTAAAAAAAAAAAAAATAAATAAATAAAGGATATACGTGGAAATTATATAATGTAAAATTGTTAACTTCTTTGGCGAGAAGCCAGTATGAGATCGTTTAAAGATAAATATTGATTATAGCTGTAACAACAATTGTAATGTGTCAAATAAGAGCTCAAAGTGTTTAAAGAAATAATGTTAAAAAATATAAAAACGAAATGTTTTTCACAACACAACCATTATAGTTATAGTTTATTTTTTTTTTTTTAGGGAAAACAATCAGCGGAAGTAATCGAATTAACTTCAAGAGGAGATTCAATAAAAACGGGTATAGACTCCTACTTAATAATTGGCAGGATTAAGTCATTAGCATCTTCTCATTAGGCTGTAAAGGTAGAGCAAAAAAGTTAATTGGTTCTTTGGTAAGTTAATGCGAGGTGTGTTGACATTGTTAAGCAAAGTGGGTAGAAATATGTCTTCCGTTAACTGACAAGTCTTAAACACGCATTGTTAAAGTCATATATACATATATATATATATATATATACATATATATATATATATATATATATATATATATATATATATATATATATATATAGGTGTATATAAATTTAATTGAATTTAAGCATGGTCATTTGGTCTTGACGGAAATTTCCGCAGTATAATTTGGGACTATAAATAACTCGTGATAAAATTAACATAAAAATATAGGTATATGTATTGTAAACAAATTAAATATGTTATTGTGTTATATAAACAAGTTATGTAAGTTATTATGGTTATATAAGTTATTATGTATTGTCAACAAATTAAATTATGTTATTTATTTCTATGATGAAAGCCAATAAAAGTATTCTTAAATTAATTGTGGGTCTGTATGTAGAGGACTAATTAAAGACGTCTCTTTACAAAATAAGATTAGTATTAGATTAATAAAGTTGCTCTGTCCTTAAAAAGGCTGAGTCAGCAAGCATTTTAAAAATTCGTAAATAATCGTAAACCTTTTCGATTGTGCTGAAATTTGCACTATAATTATACAAATATTCGTAGGCTAACAATTATACGCTGCGGTAACAATTATATAATGAAGTTCTAGGTCTTCTGGGGGTGACCGCGTCTCGAAGGGTGTATGTCCTGACGTTTCGCTCCTATTGCTAGAAGCATCTTCAGGGGTTTTCATGGTGTCCTAAGATTTCAGACAGGTGTGCTCAGATAACTTGTGTGTTAACTTCACACACCTGTCTTAAACCTGACACCATGAACACCCCTGATGATGTTTCCAGCATTAGGAGCAAAACGTCGAGAGGTACACCCTTCGAGACGCGGTCACCACAGCGCAAGACCTATAGAACTTCAGTATAATTATATGCTTTTTTACAAGACAAACAGTTTCACTAAATTTCGTTTTGAAAATCTGCCACTATTTTGAAAATTCCGACTTCCAAACATGGAAAACTTAAATTTTAACTAGATCTAGTATACGCAGATTGAGCTTAAATTCACACCAAATATACTTTTTATAAGATAAATAAGTCCTCCATATTTCTACTAGTAATATCTGCCGCACGTTGGAATTATTTAAAAAAATATAATTATATAAATATTGAAATAATTAGAAATAATTTTTAGTTTAGAGGCTTTACACTTTACAGTTAATAAAATTTAATGGGAATTTTAATGGAGGGCGAGGGCAGAAATATTTTGAGAAATAATATAACTATATAGATAATAATCTATAAGTGTTAATTGTCTTCAATAAAAAAATATTACTTTTATTACTCTATATTGCCACTAAGTACATATACAGTATAATTATAATTTATTATTATTATTTATTTTATTCACATAGATGTAGCAATGCAGCTCCTTAATATGCCAAATTTTGAGCTATGAGCTATTGAAATATACCGTTGTTGATAATTAATTTATAAAGTAGTTGGATTTATCAGTTATTCCTGTCAGCTAGTATACGGACTATACTAGGATTGTATGGTAATGTGATGAGGGTTCCACGGCTTTACTATCTGTCTATGGTGAAAATGAAGAACCTAGATATCTCACAGCATGGAGTCCGGGAGCTGTAGCCTTGCTTCTATTTCTGTATCATACCGTTATACTATCCAAATGTATTTTTACTATATCTACCATCAACACTATAATGGCGGCCTTACTCAGGGAAATATCATAGGTGAAAAGAGAAATCTCTAAAACTCCATATCCTTTTATCTGTTACACATTCTTTAATCTATTTTTCTTTTACCATATCTATTCATTTTTTAAAAAAAATATCATTTTAATATTTTACTAATCTATAATTTTTTATTCATTTTATTAATAATTTTTAAAAGTAAATTACTTTGTTCTTTTAATTATTGTAAGATTTTATTAAGAGGATCGTGAGGTCAAAAAAATGTATTGTCTGTAAATGTTTTATGTGGTCTTTCGTTTGTGCAGACATATAAACCTCTAAAATACAGAATCGGTTAATTAAAATTTAGTATAGGGGATGTCCCCCTACCTTCAACTATCACTAGATAATACTGGTAATACTGATGATGGCAGGAAGGTTACTGAAATAGTGTTATTAGTCTCTTATAAGTAGTATCAGAAAATCGTTTCTTTTCTCTTTGGATTTGTGCTGGGGCAAGTGTTCATTGTCATCTCTCCTTGCGTAATTGTGCTGGAGCAAGTATTCAGTGTCATCTCTCCTTGCGTAATTGTGCTGGAGCAAGTGTTCAGTGCCATCTCTCCTTGCGTAATTGTGCTGGAGCAAGTGTTCAGTGTCATCACTCCCTGTAATTGTGCTGGAGCAAGTTTCCAGAGTCCTCGCTCTTTGGAATTATGTTGAGGCGAGTGTCTAGTGTCACCTCCCCCTGTAATGGTTCTGGGGCAAGTGTCCAGGATCCTCGCTCCTAGAAATTGGGCTGGGGCGAGTCACAAGTATCATCTCTCCCGGTAATTGTTCTGGGGACAAGTTTCCAGTGTGCTCTCTCACTGGAATTGTGCTGGGGCAAGTGTCCATTGTGCTCTCTCACTGGAATTGTGCTGGGGCAAGTGTCCATTGTACAAAACTGTTCAAGGTGACAGGAAGTAATTGGAACATGTATGGGAACTTCTTTTACATGTCCTATCTTTTGATAACCTTGTTTACTGTGTTGTAACTTAAAAATGTCTTAAGCGTTAAGTTACAATCTGGATCCTTATATATATTACCAAATGCGCAATTGTACTAAGCTATAAGATTGGATCACTAGGTGGTTTAGATTAATAGCGGCCTGAAGTTAGTACTATATGATTTGAGACTTTAACCTCTATCTTATCTAATATCGAGGGCTTTTATCCAATTTGGCCAATTTGTATCACTGATCATTTAACACTTATATTATGTCTCTATGATGTATTTCCCTCTAATATGTGATAACCAATGATCATTATAATAGACGTAAGATGTAAGAGTGTGTACAAGATGTGGAAGACGTTGTTTGGTTATTGAACTACTCCTCTTTTATGATTAGTCGCTATCATATAATTAACAAAATTGTGAACTTGAGTGTCGTTTTCTAGCAACCATTTACCACTTACCACCATTTTGAAAAATATAAAATCAAAAGCCACGTACAAACTATGTAATTTTACAAAAGAATTAAAGGGAACCGATAAAAACGACTTGATTGATTCAAGGATTAATTTTGAATGAACAAAACATTTTGGAAGTAAATCTAATAAATTTAGTTTAATTTTTTTTATAGGGTAGACTTAAATCAATGTTCAAAAACTTTTAATAATTTGAAATCTTATATCTTCAAGTATACCAATAGCCATAAGTTCAAAAGAGCTCTATTTACTTTACTTTTATATTTATTTAAACAGTTTTTAAATTAAATTATAATTTTATTTATTCATTTACACATAGCTAAATTATGTGGCATACGCATGTGTCGCAGTAGACATTTTTTGTTTTGTTAATCAAACGGTACTATGTAAATTTATATATCAATACGAGATAAATTTAAATACATAACCCTCTTTTCCACACAATTATTATTATACGCAGTAATTGTGTTTGAGTAAAGAAAATGTATTGTCAAATAATACCGCATAGTAAACAATAGTTCTCTTAATTTGATTTTGATTATTCAATTGAATTTAAGTTGAATAACCTATGATCAAGGTTTTGATTGAATTATTTTTTATTTTTGAACAATTGATCAACTATTGATTTTATATTCTCATTCATAGACGAAAAATAAGAGGAATATTAATATTAAAACTATTTTACCATCTGGTTATAAGGGCGAGCTTTGCTATGCTATTGCAGGTCCAAAAACAAATCTAAAGGCATTTTAATTTACTCTTAGACACTAATCAATTTAGATCTCTAAATTATATTGGTGTTTCTTTAGATTGTTACTCCCCTAGGTTGTTTTAGAATTAAAAATAACTTTTACTAAACAACTATTAAGAGAAATGTACGTTTATTCCAATGTACTTTGGGACAAAGGAATATCACAACTCTGTTTTTATAAGAGGATGAGGAGTAACAGTCTAAAGAAGAACATT
The DNA here is from genome assembly GCA_951217055.1 of Gerris lacustris. Lineage (NCBI taxonomy): Eukaryota > Metazoa > Arthropoda > Insecta > Hemiptera > Gerridae > Gerris > Gerris lacustris. The sequence continues at coordinate 51,857,375 of OX578280.1, forward strand.
CCGTACACCTTCTTTAGATTGTTACTCCCCTCTGTTTTTTATTTTCTTTATAAGGGGAGTAACAATCTAAAGAAGTGCCATTATATTTATATAATTTAACTTCATGTTAAGTATGGTTTAAATAATATACTATATTTACTACAGTCCTTCTTTAGATTGTTACTCCCCTTAAAAAAAACAGAGGGGATTATAAATCTAAAGAAGATGAAAGGAATGTTCTTCTTTAGACTGTTACTCCCCTAATAAAATAAAATGAGTGATATTACTTTGTCCAAAGTACATTGGACTTAACATCCCTTTGTCTTAATAGTTATTTAGTCGGTAAGGGAGTAACAATCTAAAGAAGTACCCTGAAGTCTTTATATTAATAGCTCAATTGAAACTCTTAGTGGAAGGTATGATCTTTTGAAACGCAATCATAAATTTCCTCATCTACTTAAATACATGCGGATCCAAATACAGTTTTCACACCCTCTCCCCTTTTAAATAAAGGGATAATTCTCGGTTCTCTCTATTCTCACTGATTATTCAGTAGGCAATTCATTAATCTACCTATGAATAATTCTTATCTTGTCCCCCCCCCCTTACCTGTATTTAGCTTATAAGTATTAATCAAGGTTTTCCAACTAACACCATCTATTTATCCACCATTATCGGGCCTATTCATCATTAAAATCACCTTCTCTTCTATCTTTATTCTATTTTATTTCCATATTTATGAATATCAATAGGTATTATTTGTGGATATGATGAATAAAAAGTGCGGTTATTACGTTGTTACTTTACTCTTCATAAAGTTTAAATATTTGGTTAAATTTGTTATGATAGAAATCTATAATTTATAAATGAGTGTTTAACTGAACTGCTTTTGAATTTGTATTTTTTTAAATTATTGAAAGGATATTTGGAATAATTCCTAATAATGAAATCATAATTAGGTAGTTATTGTTATACTTATATAACCATATTTATCCTCAATTATTGATAATTTATTTGTAAGTCCATTGAATATGTACGACAAAGCTAAAAAAAAACTGTATTTATACAAGTGTATAATAGCAATATAGTAGTGATTTTGTTTCTTTTTATAATTCCAATAATACGAGTAATCAGGTGGAGAATTACTTGATTATATTTTTTTCATAACAAAAGAACGTCTTTGTCATCATCAATAAATAAATAATTGTTGTAACTTGGATAAATTTTATTATTTATATATTTTCTTTCAAAATAAATTATTTTCAGCATTAAAAATAATCTATTAAAACTCGAATTATTTTATAAATTTACCTCCTTAGAATACTAGATAAGAACCCACTAAACTACTTCCAACATGAACAAAGTATACGATATTCTCAGTAGCGTACACAGAAAATTTTTTCGGGGGGGGCCCAACCTAATTTAACTTATATGCGGGTTTAGCATACCCCATAATTTATTATAATTGTAATTTCTCCCCCTTTTCAACACTCTAATTTCAATTTCTAACCTCATATTTAATTTAATTAAAATCCTATGAGGTAACACCTCACTATGTGATGTGATCGTTCTAAAGAACGATTATGTCTCCGATTCCAATAATTCCAAGACAGAAATCAGACATTTTTGATCCCGTTTCTGGCTGTTAGTCTGTCTCTCGCTCAATCATTGCGAACAATTCTTAAAAACTACTCTTTCGATTTTAATGAAATTCGGATGGCAGTTAATTAGCATATAAAAAGTCCATTGTTGGTCCTATATAAGGTCCAATCTTCTGGTCCCATTTCCCTCCACCACATTTCTCCACCTGCCACCATTTCTCTTCCACATGTGCACACACATACATTTATTTACACCTTATCTTAGAAAATATTCATCTGATTTTATAAAACTTATCTGATAGAAGCTCACAGATTAATTTTAACTGTCTGCGCTGTTTAAATTTTGGTAAATTGATACTTTAAATCATGTAAAAATCAAACCAATTTTGACTAATTTAAAAAGGAGGGAAAATTGAGTAAATTTAACATGAATAAAGTATCAATATAGCAATATTTTAAGAGCGCAGATGGTTGAAATTATTCTTGGGTTATCTGCGGGCTACTTTAAACAAACCATTAAAATTTCGTAAAAATCAGATGAGTACTTTTGAAGATATAGGTGTAAATAAATGTATGTCTGTGCGAATGTGGAAGAGAAATAAATAGGTGCAGAAGATTGAAACTTATACGGGATCAGCAATGTTATAACCTGGCTAATTATGACCTACCATCAAAATTTCAATAAAATTGGACGAATAGCTTTTAAGATATGTTGGTTCGCAAAAATTGAAGGACAGGCGGACACGGGACCCAAACTGTACCCTGATGTTGAACAGATTTCTGTCTTGGAATTTTTGAAATCGGAGACATAAAAATTGTTCGTTCTTCAGAACTGTCACATATCTTCCGTTTCCTTTGGTAAGCTCGGAAGCAAAACGTGATCCATACTGCAAAAGCAAACGTGGATTTGGAGCACATACGAATTTCAAATTTTTTTCTAGAAGAGAATTCTTCTGTAAGAAAATTAAATACCTATTGCAAAACAAAAGAATCATTCGCTCATCCGCTGGGTAATTACATGGGACATTTAACATCAAATGTTTTCTGAACCCTTTTTGAGTTTTTAGATTTAAATTTACTATTACTATGTAATATGAATCAGTTTTTTCACAAAATGATGAACATTTATTTATATTGCCTCTGTTTTCCCACTACATGTCGACGAACACTAGTCCGACCTGAGTCAGCAAGAGGGGAATGCCGCATAGACAAGAGGACCCACGTAGCGTTCTTCACACAATCCTGGTCCAAAACAAAAATTTGCTACTGAAATCCACAACCATCATTTTCCCGTTTAAGCCAGTCTAGTGTGCATATTTTAATTCAATTAATTTAATTCCATCGGCAAAAATTCGAGTTGACTCGGGCCTAATTTAATTTAATGTGCTTAACACCTAGGCCGAGCCGGCAATCGGGTCTATTATTGAACGCATCCCAATTTATTTTGATGCATAATTTCCATCGACAAAATCGGGCCTACTAGCAATCAGGCCGATTCATTGTACTCATCCTAATCAATTTAATGCACTTAATTCTATAGCAAAAAATCCGGTGCCTAGCTGTCAATCGGAACAGTATATTTTTACGAATCCAAATTCAATTCATTGCATTAGGATTCGTAATGAATTGAAGCTGTCCTATAATGCAACCTATGCTATTGAACTGGACTAAAACCACAAAAAAATCATTGAATTCAATTGGCGAAAAATCGGGCCCAGCCGAAATCGAGTCGATCAAGTTTAATGTTTTTAGTTCCACTGGCAAAAATCAAGGCCTAGTCGGCAAATGAGCCGATTTATTTCATGCATCCTAATTTAATTCAATGAATCTAATTCCATCAGCAAAAATCTCGGTCCAGCCAAAATCGGGCCGCTATAGTGTTTAATAGTTTTAGTTTCATCGGCAAAATCCGGGCCCAGCCGACAGTCGGGCCGGTATAGTGTTTAATAAATTTAATTCCATCGGCAAAATCCGGGCCCAGCCGACAGTCGGGCCGGTACAGTGTTTAATAAATTCAATTCTATCGGCAAAATCCGGGCCCAGCCGACAGTTGGGCCGGTATAGTGTTTAATAAATTTAATTCCATCGGCAAAATCCGGGCCCAGCCGACAGTCGGGCCGGTATAGTGTTTAATAAATTTAATTCTATCGGCAAAATCCGGGCCCAGCCGACGCGACAGTCCGGCCGGTATAGTGTTTAATAAATTTAATTCCATCGGCAAAATCCGGGCCCAGCCGACAGTCGGGCCGGTATAGTGTTTAATAAATTCAATTCTATCGGCAAATCCGGGCCGAGCTTATTTGGGGTGATTAAGTGTATACACACCATAAGATAACAATTAATTTATTCCTTTTTATTGGAAAATATTTACAGGCAATTCGAATGCATCTGTCATTACTGTTTTTTTTGGTTTTAAGTGTATGGCGGGTCTTAGGTATGTAATCATTTCGGGGGGGGGCCAGGGCCCCTTGGGCCCCCCCCTGTGTACGCCACTGGATATTCTAAAGGTTATAAGGTTGGAAATAATATTTTAAATTTTAGAGAATAATATTTATCGTATAATTTATTTTTAACCTATAACCTCCTCAGAATACTAGACCCACATACTACCCTCAACATAAAGTGTATTAGGTATATGATATTTTGAAATTTAACGTAACTTCCTCAGAATACCATACACATATATCCACTAAACTACCCTTAACATCAAGTAGATATGCATATACATTATTCTAAATTTTGTGTTGGAAATAATTGAAGCGAGCGTAAGCGAGCTTCTTACATTCAACGAAATATGCATCTTGTCTGTCTGTCTGTCTGTCTGTCTGTCTGTCTGTCTGTCTGTCTGTGTGTAACGTTTACGTGTCCGACGATAACTTGAGTAAAAGTTGACCGATTTAGTTTAAATTTGGTATACATCTTTCTTTTACTAATACTCAGGCTAAGTTCGTTGGACAGCGTGATCCGTCCAAGAGTTCGCGCGCAATGCTCGCGTAAACGTGAGCTTCAAATTTAAAATTGGAATTTCAGGACGGGAAAAAATTCTATCATCACCTATTCGATGAGACGAACATTTTTTTTAAATAACATTTTTTAGTAAAACCAACAACGACACTGCTATGGATTAATAAAGATCACTAAAACTATTAAAGCGGACCTAAACGTTTAAAATAGAGAAAACAACGTTTTTACCGATATCTCACGTTCTAACGCAACGTTTTTAATAAAACTTCATGTACATCGTCTAAAGTACAATTGAAACAAGTATGTAAAATTTCAACTTGATACAAGCAGTAGTATTTGAGTAATGAAGTGATACATTTATAATATTAGTTTAAAAGCTATTACGGGTGGTTAGTGTGTAGGTTTGTTTAGGAAGTAAAGCTTTGTACCGAGTACCCCCACTATAACCCCTCACTACCCTCTTCCTCTTATCTTCAACTATGACATTATTCATCATGATTAACAAATTTCAATATTCAGTATTTTATTGCAATACGCTCGCTTCAATGATAGAGCCACGCGATGCCTAGTAGTTTAAATTTTAGAGGTTAATGTTACCGTATTATTTATTTTTAACCTAACCTCCTCAACATCAAGTAGGTATATGGTATTCTGAAAGTTAAGGTTGGAAATAATATTTTAAATTTTAGAGATCTCCTCAAAATACTAAATATATATATCCAATAAGCTACTCTCAGCAACAAGTATAAATACGATATTCTAAAGGTTAGGTTGGAAATAATAGTTTAAATTCTATATACCTCTGAATACTAGATACATATCCACTAAACTACCCTCAGCATCCAGTAGGTATACGATAATAGGTTAGGCTGGAAATACTTAATAGTTCCTATACATTTTTGAGACCTCAGAATACAAGTGTGAATAACACTGAACTACCCTCAACATCAAGGGGTTGATTTATTTTCAAAATCTTCGATTAATTCGTTTGAAGGGAAATCTAATTGGCGTTTGTGTGAACGGTTAGTTCACACAAACGTGTTTCTATTCTTGTTAAACATTATTTCCTTTTATCATTACAATCGTTTTGGCAAATTAAATAATAAAAAAATATCAGTAATCACGTAATTAGACAAAAATCATTAAAGAAAATAATATTATAAATTCCTTATTCAGATTTTAATAACTTTTATTTCATAAATATTAATAAATTTAACGAATAAAATCAAAACGATTGGATTTATTTGTAAATGGTAGGTATACAGTATTATCACTATAAACGAAACAGCCTTTTATTTAAAAATAATAATTATTAAATCTGTTTAATGAAGTCATTAGTTTGATATCATTACAACAAAACCTCCAAATATATGTGATACATTTAAAATTTAATTTGATTTAGACCTGAAAGTAGAATTTGAAAATCAAAACAGTAACAATCTACTTAGCTAATATTGAAAATTTTCTTTAAATAGGCTCATATTGTATATATTATGGGTAGGTGTTCTAAACATAGGTAGATAAATAACTTCAACTGTTGGAGAAAGCTTACAGTGATTTTTTTTTTTTTTTAAATTTCTGATTCGTTTACGTTTTTCTAACACCACTTCATTAGATTATTACAGTTATATTAGATCTGACCACTTTACTAATCTACTCCATCTAATCATCGGTGTAAAAAATTTCTCACATCGCTGGGATTCGAACTGTTTTCAGATTACTAACTGTTTCAAATGCCACTAGGTTTCAGATGGTTACTTTGCGTATGAAACATGCATCGCACCTCTCTGGGATTCGAACTCACCAGTTATGCCATTGTTTTCAGATTACTACTGTTTGAGATGTCATTGCGAATACGTTAACCATTCTGCTACGCCGGTTGCCTCTAGTTAACATTTTGGTCTTAATAGTTCAGAGAAGCTTTTAATTATATATATTATTCAATGTCTAACGTACTGAACATTATGTGAGTAAACAATCGTTAAAATTGTTGATAAATTAGTTTTGAATTATTCTTTCTGTTTCTTAAGAATGACAAATTATACCTTCTTTACTACCGTTACACATTTTTCTTCTATAGACTTTCTTCTTAGTACACAAAAAAAACCTAGTTAAATATAAACAAAGGGACTCGAAACTCGAGCATTATGCCTTCACAAGAAAACAAACTTCGTTAACTTCCTTCTTTTATTATTTTTTTTTCAAGTCGATTCTTGTGTTTACTTATTATTCCTTATATCTATTCCAAGAAGAGTATATAAAGGATAAACGGAACATTTGGGTTATAGGTAAACGATAATCGACAAATGAATGTTCGAACTTGTTTATTAAACTTAATAATTCCACGTACTCAGTTTGTTTGCTGCAGGCAAATTGTAGTTGTCATTAATTTTAATTTTTAAAAGTTTTGTTAGCATGAAGATCAATGACAAATAAGCAACTGTTTTATTATTGTATTTAGACTTACTTGTTTTTTGTTGTTTTTTTTTTTTACATCATTAATATTCTTTTAACGTTGTATACTTTAACGCCTCCCGTTGATTATTATCATTTTGCGTATTTCGTTCTTTCATTATTCCTCGCCACCACGATCTTTACAGCTTCAGATTAAGCAAAAATAAATTTAATAATATAATTATAGATGTGTATACACGTTCTTTGAAATGTTGCCAACACTTCTTTAAATTTTAAAAGGCATTAGGTACTGATTACAGAGACATACATTTTCGCACTCATAACATCTAGCCTGATTTAAATTTTTATAATTTGTAACTGATTGTTATGAACATAGTATATACGTTTAAGTATATATTATTACAAGTTTAGGTAGATAAAATTGTAACTGATACTGATACAAGTATAAGAGATTTTTATTACATTCTAGGTACGAAGTTAGCATTTGGCATTTGGTCAGGAAGTTTTATCATTACACTTGTTAAGTCTACGTAAAATTTAATAATTACGGGTCTTATTTTAGCTTGAGTCTCTGTTTAAATAATATTAATTCAAGATAAAATCAACACTGTAACCAACCGCTGATAATAATTCTAGATGGAATAAAACATTTCCAACCTCCATTTAATTGTTCTAGATAATTTTATTATTTCGACTTACCTTTCATGTCATTTGATTAGGTCAAGCTTACAAAGTTGTACATCCCTTTAATTTTCCAATGCCCAAATCAAGTTCGTAGTGTCATTTAGAAGCTAAGGCTAGAGAGGAGTAAGGTGGGGAGGTTAAGAGTAGGCGTGGCTACAAAAATTATCCCCACTCTGGGCAAAACCTTTCACAAACACCCCTGTAAAAAGATTGGAACAACCAACCCTGCATGGTCTTGTTCCATCTCACTCTTTTCTCTTAACTACTTCACTAACAACTACTATATATTATATTTCGCTCGAGCTTACAAAAAAGAAGAAGAAAAACCCACAACTATTTCTAACCTGTTTTAACACTCTTATTACACTGTAAAGAATCTGCAGCCGCCATTGCTGTGGGGGAGACTCCTTTTTTTCGCAGTGCTACCACTACATAGGAGAGAGCTTGTGGTGGAGGTTATGTAACCTAATATTATGCTAAGCATTGGAAGAGGTTTAGGGATGGCTGCTTGTTTGATTTTAGTTGAAGCCTGGTAGCTCGGAAGCCCAACCGCAAAAACCTCCTCTGTACGTGAAGGTGATAATGCAATTATCACCTGCAGGGCAAAATCTATTTTATTGATTTATTTTTCTCTCTTTTTTTTTCCTCTTTCATTTTTTCCTCTCTTTCTTCCTTTAGAAGAATGATTTGTAACTCTTTCTTTACCATATCTTATTCTGTCTACCCTTTTATATTATATTCGTTCTATATAATCTAACCTACATGGGATTCATCGGTTAATATCGTATTCACCAATGTCATTCAATTCGTGGCTTAGTGCGAACTTTAATTAGAGCTTTAACCTTTGTTAACATAAGTAATAATAACCTCTTGTTTATTGAACTTTGTTCAGTGGTCAAAAATGATCTTTTTGTTATCGTTATCCATATGTTCCATTAATATAGGTTTAGTGTTTAGGGTATATTAGTATATCAAATAATCAACACGTTTTCTTGTGCATCCCAAAAATATAAACCAAAGTTGAGTACCTGCGTATTAGATATCAGACAAAAAAAGTGTTTATAACAAAACATTCATTTGTCACAATTAAGTTAAAAAAGGAAAAATAAAAGAGAACGCATATCTGACAGTTAAAAAAAAAAAAATTATAGGTAAATCTTCGCTTAATACAAAAGATCTGTGAGACACTTAATTCTTATTAATACAAAAGAAAAAATACAAATAATATCTTTTAGTATATAATCGAGTTGTGTCCCGACGACTCACCTTGAAATGATTTGTTATTGCCAAGCTAAGGCAACCACATTTATTCCAATAAAAATAAATGTTTGTTTTGATTTTCAGGTCTTTAAATATATATAAAATATTATCAACAATAATTATATAAATTAATTTACTTAGTATTACTTCATTTCTAAATATAAAATGAAGTCCGTTGCCACGGGCCTAAGGGCTTTTATGAGGTTATATCATTATATTATAAAGTGAGGTTATATCATGACTTGCCATAAAACTTATTAAATTACTCCTCTCTTTTCATTCAAATGCATAAATACATTTAGTATATAATTATGAAAAGATTATTTATTTGTTGACATTTTTCCATAGAATTCAATTTTCTATTAAAGATGATTCTATGAAAAGTTAATATATTGAACTGATGCTATCTATTGTCTAATGGTTAATGATAGGAATTAAGTTTGATCGATTAGATTAACGTTTATAAACATATAAATATATATATATATATATATATATATATATATATATATATATATATATATATATATAATAGTTAGGCGTGAGTTATAGAGAGGACACGAGTAAATGTCATTTTAATGATGTTTTAACAGCAGGCTTTAAAGCATGTCAGATGTCATGTTGGCATCTGTCCCAGGGTCGTGAACGAGTGTTCGCTTTATACAAGTCTCCTCTTCATACCTATCTATATTATATCTTCTGCAGATCGTTCATTCTCTTTGATCATTAGCTGTAGGTTTGTTCGAGAAGTGAAATAAGATTTAATAGGTGAGAGTGCCAAGAACATTAATTATTTACATACCTACTAATTACAATTACCTTTTAGAAGTTTGAAGTACGTAGGAGTAAAATGTTTGTTGTAAGAGAGATTTAGTGAGTGGTTGCATTTACAAGGCTCATCTTCAATATATATCGAAGTTTTTTTTAAAAAAGATTCGTACTTTATCTCTGATAACTTTGTCTAGTAGTAGTAGTTACCCATTACTTCCTACTAGACGGGTAGGACGAACCACTTGTTCCAACCTCGCAATCAGGCCTACAGTAGACCCATTTTACTTGCCCCGTGGTGTCGTGGTACCGCCGAAGCGAGTACGACGTGGTCATTAGTAAGCTATATAAGTGTGCGTCAAAGTAAGAGAACCCCTCAGGGGGTGCCCCCGCCCTGCTCCGTCCTCGAACCATAGATACAAATCACATCTCATGACACGGATCGAACCCACATCAAAGTGTGGGGGAAGAGAACCCCTCAGGGGGTGTCCCTCGCCCTTCTCCGCCCGCGATTCATTGATGCAACTCAGAGTATCATGGCCCAGGATCGAACCCACGACCTCGAGTTGCCTCGACTCAGTGATAGCTTTGCGGTGCCTTTAGCACCTCGGTCACCCTGGCTCTCTTATATAACTTTGTCTAAATTAGTTATGTTTTGAAGTTATGAAGGTTTCGATTATAACTTTTTTTTAATGTAGAAGTGGCTAAGGATAGCAAAATACATTTTCCCCTAAGTTTATGATTAGTTTTCGCACGTATGATTTTTACTTTATTTTAAGTGCAGATTCAACATGCTAGACTGCCATAATTTTTCTAACCTAGAGTAATAGACTAAAGGTGACCAATATTCATGACAGATATGAAATTTGTATTATTTTATAAAATTTGTTTTTAGTTTACTAGCTTACATAGGCATAGACATATTACCTCTTGTAAAGGAATTTACAAAATTTAGATTCCTAATCCTCAAAATTAATCCTTTTTTCTTTTAGCAGGTAAATCTTTTAAGAATATTCTTAGTGCTTTCACTTTAAAAATATTACTATTACGTATTGATATAGAAATTATAAATTTTTATAATTCTCTCCACATCCTATTTTATTCCATAATGTGCATTGCAAGAACCAGAATTAAATATGTATTGAAGCACTGCAATGATAAGAACCAGAATTAACTTCAATTTGCCCACTCATTTTTTTTTTTCAAAATATTTTGTGTGCAAACAACATATAATGTAAAATATTAAGTTACCTATACAAAGTATTACATTATAAATATTAATATTAATTATCAAACTATATCTATATATTATCATGTATACAAAGGCATTCGATAGGAATTATAGAACGTTGATGATGGTCATCTACATCTATAAGAGTCTTAAAGAATGCATAGAAACTGTCTCTCAAATGATCATCAAAGCTGCTTTAGGTTTTTATATAAGGTCATTCTCAGTGCCGATTATGGAAGAACAATAGTTTGATTATTAAATTAATATTTAATAATCCTAAAATTGTCTATGTTATGTCAGAGACCTTAAGACATAAGTTACGTCACAGATGTATAAAATTCCGGCTTCAGCGCATTTCAATTTATTAATGTAACTTTAGTTATTATTGACAGGGTCCAACTGTATTTTGTATTTCTTTCTTTAAGTTCTTTTGGGTGAATAATTGTTCAGTTATAAAAGTATTAAATGATTTCGTGTGTCAAAACAATCATATTATATGGTTTATCTAACTTATTGCTGATGATACGGGATGTGGCCCTGGGTTTTATTTGGAAACAATTCGTTCCATTATACAACAGTTGTCTATGATTATTGCTAGTATTTCATGTCTACAGGATTAAAGCAAGCTAGCTGTGGTTCTGCAAGCCTAAGGTTTTATTCAACTAAGGAAGACATTAGTTCTCTAATGATACTTCTCTCGTGACATCCTCCTATTATGCTACTGTAAATTCAAAAAGAACGCACAAGAGATTGTGGTGAAATTGTTTTTTATTATTAAATAAATCAGTTCTTTTTATTACAGTCTTATAATGGATGATAACCCCTCTTTGTGATTATTATGAGTTATGCAGGTACGTTTATCTGTTTTACTGGAATATTTCATAACTCTTACATTATCCTAGATATAACTGAAATAATTCCCTTACATTCTTGCAATATAACTCCCATTCTTAAGCCCACTAAAACCACTTTATATAGTCTCACTCGCGTATAAACTGCGAATTAATTTCATCACTTTATATCTCCTGTCACAGATTTTAATATCAAAAAAAGATTGTATGCCAATATTAACTACCCATATATTGTGGACGATTCAGAAAGAGTTAGATTATATTCTTAATGTTATAAAAGCGAATCAAGTCAAATTACTTTACGCATGCATAAGGCGCGCTTACAGAAGACTTGCGCGGAAAAGATTGTCTAGTATACGCAGGCGCAGCTATAATATACAGGAACGAAAGTGTTGTCAGAAAGTAAAAATACTATAATATAACGCAGACTATCCATAATATCCGTCTTTTATAGACCCACAGAAGAACAAAGACATTACTTTTTATAAAATCAGTTCTCCGAATTTACGGTTTGTTAAAGTTTGTTGGGTGAGGTTTTTGTGTTAAAAACGAGAGAAGAATTAATTGTTATAACGCGTTATTGTCATGAATTATGTGAAAAAGTGGCTCCTCCCACAAAATTTATATTGTTTTTATTTTACTCCAAACTGTGGACCAACTAAACAATTTTAACCACCAACCTTCGTCCTCAAACGATCAACATTGACTTCAACAAGGCATTTGGTTGACAACGAAGTTGGTCACAATCAACATTGACTTTAACATGACAACATGCGGTTGATAACCAAGTTAATTGTCTAAAGCAGCCTTTAACTATATAACATGTTATAAAACAACATCAGTGTGTTATAAACAGCATCAACTACAACAATCAACATCAGTGTTGGAGAAAATATGAAGAGGTTTCATTTCATGTTTGATATGAAATCTAATTCAAGATTAAAATTCTTAATTATTTTTAATTAAAAGTCTGCGAGTTACACGTTTTATTTCTTAGCTTTCTGTCCTTTCTTCTTATCCTTGCTGTTTTTACTTTATTATATATAGAGAAATTATTGTGAGAATACATACCGTTTTTGACATTTTGATGGATTTAGACGTTTCAAGGCCCCTGTAGTTCAAAAAAGTGGTTTTTAAAAAAGCTCTGTCTGATGTGTACAGGCTATTATTAGCCGATTTCGATTGAATATGACATACTCATACAGAATGATCTTCTCCAATTTTAGGTCTAAAACTTGGGGCGCAACTTCCCGCAAAAACTGAAATAACGGAAAAAATAATTACCTCTTATAAAAACGCTTCCGACGCGATTTTGATTCAAAAATCTAAAATGTAGAGTCAATTTGAAAACTAATATAAACATAAACGTCGTTTTCCTCTGAAAAATATTCTTCCTGACTTATTAATAAAAATAAATTTAATTAGAAGTTTTAAGGTTTAATTCCCCATTCCCCGCCAGTAAGGAATTTTTTTATTGCACATTTTGATATAAAATATTCAATAATAATTAAATATAACCTTGAAACCCCGAAACAAATAAAAAATGGACAACACTAACGATGTAAATATGTAGGATACGACACTAAATATGTAGCATTAGAAAATTTACCTAGCACAGATTTTTTTATTTGTGATTAAATGCCGGATAACTTTCAAAACATATAAAAATCATTAGTAGATTATCATAAGATTTCTTTTAAATTTAAATTTGATTTGATAAATTTCATTCATCATTCTTGTCTCATTTTTTTTTTTTTTTTTTTTTTGAGAATAATTGAATATAATTATACTTTTTTCTGAAAACAAATGATATTGATTTTGACCTACATGCATTTGTAAATTTATTCATTATAATTCTTCTTTTGATCTAATGCCACGTAGTGTATTTGAGTTTTGAATATTCATGATTTGGTGAACTATAGGGTTTTGAGAATTAGTAAATATTAAAAGAGGATTGGTTTTACTTTCTTTTGTTTGTTAAAAATAATTTATAAACTAAATTAATACAATGTATTATGACTAAAGCTAGATAATAATAAAATCTTGATTTTTTCCTTTTTTCCATTAAAGAAGGATTAGAAGTTTATAACATAAAAAGATAACTACCAAAAATAATACTACTTTTTATGTAATTGTGTTTAAAATATATAATGTTAGTAATCGGTTTTGGACAATAGTAGTTAATTCTTACCTTTCATAAACTTCAACCATGAAAAACATTTAACGATTAACCGATTTTAACCGATTTTTCAAGCATTTATTTGCAGTTCTTCCCTTTTTATAAATTATACCATGGAAAACAGCCTGGTTTTCCAATATTTTTATTTACCGATTTTTCAAATATTTATTACTTTTCCTCACTACAAATAGTAGGAAAAGTATTGTTTTCACAAAAAAATTTTTTTTTCGAGATTTCAATGGAATTATCCGTTTTAGGTGTTTTTAAGACCTCCTGAGTGGTTTTCAGCATGACGTATGTATGTGCGTGTGTATGTGTGTATGTATGTGTGTGTGTATATGTGTGTGTGTGTGTGTTATCATCGTAGCGCCCAAGGTATTTAACCTAGAGAGTTGAAACTTGGCAGAAAAATCAGTCCTAACCTGTAGTTGTGCCGCCCGGAAAATCAACTTTTTCCGCCATCTTGAACCCAGTTTTCTGAGTCAGCAAAAATTTAAAAAAATCGTAATAAATCGAAAATGGTCCTGATCGAGTTGAAATTTGGCTCGAATGTACCTCTCTGTATGACAAACAAGCCCACTAAATTTCATTTTGATATTGGCAGCCATTTTGAAGTTATAAATTTTTGAATTTTTAAACTTTGACGGTTAATAATACTGAAAGTATAAATAGGTTTTTGACATATAGCATATCGTTGGAACCGGAAAAAATTAAGGAACAAATATAAAAAAAACCGATGAAATTCCATTAATTAGTTTAAACGTTATAATCGAATATAATTATTTATTAGTGCGATAATTTTGATGACATCAAAGTTTGTTTACATCTGTCAAAATACCGCCAAACTTCAAATAATTAAATAAAATATAAGTGTTAAAAATAAGGTTTTTTTTTTAAGAAAGATAATAAATCAGTTAGTTCAGAACGGTCACCCATCCAAGTACTGACCTCGTCCAATGCTGCTTCCTCCTGCTGCGAAGCAGCTGGAGAGGCCACTTTAGTGGCCTCTGAAGTGAGGAAAAGTTCCGAGGTACCCCGTTTTTTTTGTTATGTAACAGCATAACTATGTAAGCCCTAACAACATCAAAAGTTATATCATTATTGAATATGATTAAAATTTAACATTTATTTAATTATATTGCTATATACTTAGATCTAAGATAACATATAATAATATTTTGCTATTTAAACTATACAATTTTATCTAAACAGATATCGTGCAAAAAAAAAGCGCCTGACTAACATCAAGCAGCTAGAATTTTATGTACTAGTTAATCTTTTAGAGCCCTAAGAATGTGCGGTCGGCTGAAGTTCGCCTGTGGGACATTTAGCTTGGGATAGGCATTTGTAAAAAACAAACCGGTGGAGATCGGCCATGTCCCAGCAATTATAGTGAACAATGTGATTTTAATGATCCTAAGTGTACAATTAGTTAGTAGACCGAAGATTAAGTTAACGTTAGTTTGTTCTTTTGATAGGTGGCCACTTTATTTGGAGTAATATTTGCGAATAACTATAGCTATACCAAGAGACAAACTATAACATCAACTTAATTTTCGGTCTATTAACTAATTTTGTACTCAATATCATGTCATTGTACACCATAATTGGCGGGACATGGACGCTCTCCACTGTTTTGTTTTTTTCAAATGCCTATTGCTAGGCTGAGTCCCGCATATGCGAACACATATTCTTAAGAGGTACAAATAGATTACCTTGTACACAAAATTCTAAGACACTTTTTTGCACGCTATCTCCTAGACTATATGAAAAGATTCATCACTACAATGTTCAACACCCCTAAAATTTTCCAGTATATTGCAAGTGAAATTTCATATTAAGAATCATCCTGACACTAATTTTACAGGGAAATTATGATGAAACTCCAATAAGTCTGAATTAAAATACTTATTTAAAAAGTGTTTTCATTATGAATAAAAAATAATAATACTGTATACTTACTAATTATATTTTTTATTAGCACATTTTTCCAGACATAGTTATAGAATTTTACAATGATGCGCTTCTGTCCCTATAATTTTTTCATGCAAGTTGGGTTTTATTCAAATAATTACATAGTATTAGAGAATGATATAAAATGAATATTATATTTTTTTCATGAAATATCGACTATAAAGACACCAGAACCCGTCTAAGTAAATATATAATGCACGAATACGAATAATATTGTTATTGTTTTACGAAAAAAAGAGGAAATACTAACATTATATTCATGATCCATCTAATTGGTACCTTACTATCCAAAAAAGAGGAACCCTAAAAAAGAACAATTTGTTAAAGTTGTAATTAAATTATTCTTTGTATTCTATTTTTTAGGTGGGGTTGGAAAGTGATTATTAGAACAGTTCACAGTACCCCCTTATAGAAACCTAGCGGTCATTAAATAACCACGAGACCCAGTGAACTTTGCCAAAGAATTGAATAGAGAGAAAATAGCTTAAGAATTAAAAAAAAGAACTAACCAAACCTATTATTATTTCGCATAGCTAAAACCTAAGTAAACTTTAAGTAACTATAATTTATTATCTAAGGATGAAGACTCGTTGTCTTTAATTAGGTAATTGGGAAGTTTGGTCGTTGTGGGTAGTATTGTTTGCATTTGTTACCACAGTAAAATTCTAGTAAGAGTAAATGGACAAAAATTAGTGGCATGACATAATGTATTGTATCTTTTTGAGAGTTTCTTTGTTCTATATAATTCATTGGTTTATAAGGTTTAACTTTGGCATTTTCTTATCCGATCGATGTTTTAGTTGTTTAAGAAAACAGATTCTTAAAACAAGTAAAGGTTTAGAAGGCAATGGTTTTAAATTTAAATGTATACACATATACTATTCTTTATATAATATATGTGTGTACATTGTGTAAATAAATATTTATTTAGAAAAAGAAATAACATTAAAATTATACTTGCTTTAAGTTATAGTCCATCGTTAATAATAAAATTATTTACTTAGCTAAAGTATCCATTCCTCGAACGAAGTGGTGAAAGGGAGATATATTTTCCAAAAACAAAATGCAATAGTGCTAGTCTCTAAAAAAAGCTAATAGTTATTTATGTAACTAGACAGCAAAATGGAATTTTATTGACGAGTGATGAAGTTTGTAGCCTCCGAGCCGGAGGCGAGGACAGGCTATGAAAATTAACTCCCAAGGTGAAGCCGAGGCAGGTAATATACCCAATTGACTGCCTCGGCAGGCAATGAATACACGAGGACTAAATGTTTCCTTTGCTGCCTTGTTGCATACAAAATTTTATCTACTCACGCATGGAAGCTTACGTAAATATATTAATAATATAACATTATCTTGTTATAAAACATGTATAAAACTAAATTAAAAAAACTAAACACAAACACAGATGTTATACCGCCCACTGGTTAACACTGTATTTTTCCTGCCTAGGTAGGGAAATATTTCCCTGACTGTATCAAATACTTTCCTGCCTGATTTTAAATTTTTATGACAAATCAGCGAAAGAGTACTTCTAGCCTAAAAACAGTCAAGTATACCTAATGCATAATATTGTTGCCGTGTAGATAAAAATTATTTTTACTTTGCAAAGATAATACCCTTTTTTATTCCCTTTTTATAAAGTTATTAAGTTATTTTAATCACTTTTATTCCTTGAAGAACTACCATGTGGCATGAAGAGGTGAAGCTAGAAAATCCCGTATTATAATAAACATAGAATTCTCAGAACCTAAACCTACCTATTCATTATAAATTAATCTCTTTATATATGTATAAACAATTGAGACCTAAAAAAAAATATAAAAACAATGAGCACAACTATTATTTTTCATTAAATTAATTGTATATAATAAACGCAATTAAAGTTATTAAGAAAAACCGTAATAGATTTTCTCTTTAGTCATTTAAAACCTACCGAAGATAATTCGGTGTGACTTTGCGTGAACATTTGTTAGTTGGTCACGTGATATTGAGAGTACCATTGTCATGATTTTTGTTCCCCTTTTTATCATTCTAACTAGCTTGTTTTTTTTTAACAATTACCTTATTCTTTCATTAAGAAAAACAAATTATATTTTCATAGGTACCTTTATAAAACGATTTTAGTCATCTTTGTTCCCTTGTTTAGTTCCAAATTCATTCGCTGGTTATGTGACAAGCGCCACTAGCATTTGTATAATTGAACGTTGAGAGAATGTTCGTGTTTATCTGTATATTTTTACTTTTATTTCTTATATTAGATGAAATAAAGGAATCTCTATCTCATTCTTTCTCTTTGAAGTACCGTTGACTCTTTGTTCTTTTATTCAGTTCCAGGTTTTGTCGTTATTCCTTTAACAGCGCCACTCTCGCTACTTGATTGAATAGGGGTTCTATTCGTGTTGACATTTTTTTTTTCTCTCTGAGCAGTTATTATGTGATCAAAAAGAAATCGGTGTTTTGACTTCTAAAATATTAAATGATTCCTTTATGTTTTTATATTGTAAAGTCAAAATAAACTGTTTTAACACATCAATTCTATATTCTTGAAATCTTTCTGCACGATTACTTCCCTGTAATAAATATAGTTACCTACGTTTAATAATATAAATTATACTAATTTAAGTAACTGAAACATGTGAAATTAGTCCATTTTCTGATAGCCTGACATTTATGTGTATTTTTTTCATGTTCTGAAAAGATTGAAATAATAATTGATGTAGCCAAACACATTCATTTTCAAACAGCAAAAATTATCTCTTAATCTTTTGTATAGGTACAATTAGTGTAGAGATGCCAGTGTAGTCCTGTGTTATATATTATTCATAAATTATTTGGCACTTCTTTAGATTGTTACTCCCTTTAAAAAAACAGGGCAGTAACAATCTAAAGAAGGTGTACGAAATGTTCTTCTTTAGACTGTTACTCCCTCAATAAAAACAGAAGTGTGATATTCCTTTGTCCTAAAGTACATTGGACTAAACATCCGTTTGTCTAAATAGTTATTTACTCGGTCATTTATATTCCAAAAGAACATAGGGGGAGTAACAATCTAAAGAAGTACCTATATTTTTTATTATTGAGACAATTCACTGATTTAGTCAACACGTTGTTAAAACCTACCGTGAGGTAACCATAATTTGCTTTAAAATAATATAAAAAAATGAAATTAAACTTTATGTACAAAGATGTTCAGTGGAATTGTGCAATGAGCAGATTAAAATTTGTAAATAAAATATTTTTTCTCTACTTTTAATAAAAAAACAAACAAACGTGTTCCTTATTTATTTTATGACGGTTCAGTAAAAATGTTTCAATGTTGGTAATGTCCTTTTTGTTCACTATTAGTTGCAAGTAGAAAATTTATGTACAAAGAAATGTTAAGCAGTTTTTAAGAATCGTAGTAGTATAAATTATCGTTTAAAAGCAGTGTTACCTCTTTTTTTTAAATCTATAAAAATTAGATTAGTTTCTAAACATTTACAACTGCCTTCCTTTATTATTAAAAGAGAATGTCACCAAATAATTTAATTTTAATAATATATATATTTCTTTCTTTTTCTACTCAACCGGTGTACTTAAAGACTCATTGGTCACGCTCTGAATACAAAAAATATCTTGGAGGGAAATATAGATTCTGTACTTTTACAAAGCATTGCGCAAGCGCAAAGATAAAATCAAATGAAAAGGAAAATCCTGAGTTTTTGAACTTAAAAAAGGTTTTGTCAGCGTAAGGTATCAAACATATTTAACAAAAGACAGGAACCGGATGATAAACTCCTGAAGGTATATTTCATTCTTTTTCGAATTAGTTCTTTTATTTTTTCGTTACTTCTCTCCCTAACTTCATTATTTTTACACTTATTGTTTGTTAAACAAAGTTGAAAATATAAAAAATTACGTCACGTCTTTTCAGACTATCAAAGAACACAACTTTTGGTAAAAAAAAATGGACACAATGGCGCCCAATCACAGATAAAAGTGAAGCAGCTTAGACGTAGTCACTCATTTAAAAAAAATTACAGTAACAAATTTACATGATGGGAAGTGGTTGTTTCGTTTCTTTTTTTTTACATTGAGAATACATATATAGAAACTGAACTCATTTGCATGGGTGTCGTTACTTGTCGCCTCTTAGATTTCTTTCACAAGTATATACGGTTCCCAGGACGATAGAGAAAGAGAATACATGTGTGTGTGTATATATATATTTCAATGGCGTACAAAAGAAGCGCGCTCCTGAGTGCGCCATTATTGCTTCTCTTTTTTTAGTTAACACAAGTGTGTAGCGTTGAATATTTTTGAGGTAATTTTCATATCTATTCTTCGCTTTTTTTTTGCCATTGAATTATTTTTTTTTTCTTCATTGCCTTTTTTACAGTCACAATATACACTTATATGATATATATATATGTGTGTGTGTTTGTGAAAAACCTAGGTTTAACAATGAAGTTCAATGTTCCATTTCTATTGCTACACGCTCAAACAGGGGATATTGCAGCAATTTACTGTTTATTCTACGTGAATAAGGTACATAGATCAATTTAACATTATACCATTACGATTCTTAAAATTACTTATAGGAATTGCTTCCATTAGTGGGAACAAACCGTTAGATTTTACTTTGGACAATTCTGACAAACAAAAAAAGAAAACAAAAAATTTTAATACTATTATTTTTTGTAAACTATAATATAAATTTTAAAAAGTAGATATACCTGTACTTCATTTGTACTTAATATCTCGAGCTCGAGATATATATATATATTTATATATATATATATATATATATATATATATATATATATATATATATATATATATATATATATATATATATATAAGGTACAAGTGTTTTGAAAGAAAACGACCTTTGTTCAAACGAAATGTTAATTTTCCCTCTTCATTTTGTAAAATATGCTTAAAAAGCGAAGCAGATGAGAAAAACCACAGAATTCATGTTTCATCAATTTAATCATTAAATAAAAAAAAAGTTTTTATAAATATAATGCCATAAAAAGGTTATTCGTAGTCGAATATCATAATATTTATATATATATATATATATATATATATATATATATATATATATATATATATATATATATATATATATATATATATATATATATATATATATATATATAAACTTATTTTTTCATTGTTTATTCTTTGTTAACCAACTATCTGCTTCCTTTAGTCTCTTGCACGCGTTCCAATAATTACTTGTTCCCAAAACATAAGTTAACTTGTAATTAGCCAAAAAGACACCAGGTGGCAGTGCTAGGGTGGCCTGGTGTCATTTAGGATGTTTTTTGAGTTCATCCAACCTCAAGCCTTTAACGATTTTCTTACTCTAAAATAAATAATAGTAATATTTTTAGTATATTTATAATATAATAAAATATGTTATAAATGTATAAATATAAGTGCAAATTACATAAAACATTTTAAGTTATCTTTCTGATCAGATATTACATTTTATTCGAGATTAAATTAATTCTGATTTTCAGGGTTTTATTTTTAATTCAAAATTATTTTTCTATTGTCACAACTACAATTTTACATTTTTAATAAGCGATCGCCGAGTGCTCAATTGGTTTGATTAAATAGCAATATAATAACAACACAACTCAAGCGAAAAACTGTGATTTTAAGATGTGAGAAGTCAAACTAATAATCCAAGATGGTAATTTGAGGTGGTTGAAGATTGTAAGAGGTGCTCCTAGGTAGTAGGAGGTGGTCCGATGCTCTTTGAGGAGGTTCAAGATGGTTTGAGGTGGTTGGAGATGGTTAGAGGTTGTCCAACCACCTCGGACCACCTCAATCCATCTCCAACAGCCTCAAACCACCTCAAACAACCTCCATCCACCTCAAACCATCTCCACCTACCCTCAACCACTTCTATACACTATGAGGTACTACTTTTTAATGAGGTGAAGAATAGTCACTCGTCACTCATTAAAAAAAAAAAAAAAAAAAATACAGCAACAAATTTACATGACAGGAAATACACTATCCACATGATAACCCGGTGAGGTAAGGGACAGGTCAAAAAAAGTTAGATAATCTTAGATAAGTAAGTTAGACTAGTTAGATAATATGTGTTTCACTGATTCTATTGTTAAAGAAAGCCGAAAGCTAGTTTTGCCCAATAATATGCTTTTTGTTTGTGGGATACGTTATTGTTAGTCTAAAACTAGAGAATATTTTCTATAAGCGCTTGAACTTAATCATATTATTGGCTAGTTTTATTTTGTGATTATATATTAGTACAGACGATTTGCTTTTATGGTTATCGTCTGAAAGTTATAAAAATCGATTTCTTCTATTTTTAGATGATAATGCTTATGGCTTATAGATAGAAACTGGTTCAGGGACTAACAGATTCTATAAATATTGACACTAAGCTCGGGGCTGATGAGATTTTTTTTCTGTTAGCTATGCTTTTTTATATCTGAATCCGATCGATTTATGATTTATCTTTTATACGTTTATATACCTTAATTTGGAGATAGTTATTGACCAGTCGCTTAAGATTTTTCTACCTTTACTGAAAGTGAAGCACCAGTATAATATATAGGATAAATCTCTGAGTGGTATAACCCGTTAACTCTAACTCTATACATGAATATTTATGTTGAACAGAAATTTCACCCCCCAGTGCTAACCGCACTATCAGGGCATTTATAGATAATATATTTCTATTTTAGATTTGGAAGTTATATATATAATGTTCGAATGAGTTATCCTAGAAGGAAGAAAAAAGAATTCCGAAGGAAATATACATCGATATTTTAAAGAGCCTCTAACCATCTCTTAATCACATATGTTTGAGTGTATTATTCGGAAAAAAATGGAACTAAATAAGTTAATGTCATCGACAAGTAAAAACAAACGATACGAATTGGATTGTAACTACATAAAAATAACGTTTTCTCCTTCTCTTCTCACATTAACGGGTTTTATAAATATCTATAAACTCTTCAATTGAGCAAATTGACAAAAAAAAAATGTTTCGCTTCGAACTATTTCGTCTCCAGTTTAAACGTTATTTAGTTCAATAAAAACCGTTGCGTCTTTATAGTTATACTCAATAATGTCTCTATAAAGATGGTTATAAAAAGACTCTCACTCTAATAAATAATATACTTATTATGTATTATCTATTGAAGATAACTAGCTCGAAAGGCATTCCTACTCTGCAAAACGATTGCGATGCGATCTCATTGTAATTTCATCCTTTTCACTCTGATCCTGTTTCCCGTGAAAATATTTTTTTTTTTTTTATATACCGAGAATTCCTTCTTAAAAAAAAAAGATTTCATTCTACAAAACAGAAACATTATGTAAAATTATATGGCTGAAAATTGTCTACGGATCCTCAAAAAATGTTTTTTTTTTTTATTCTGTTGTTTTATTTTTTATTCTTTTATTTTACTCCCTTGTAAAAAGGTAATTGAAATAATAAGCATTTTATTGAATTATGTAAAGAATTCGTTACCAGTTAGGTACTCTACCGTGTAGGTACTCTAGCTATATCAATGGTACTTTTATAGAATGTGAATTTTATGAAGATATTTATATATTATAATTATGGATTGTAATATGTGTCCATTTTACCGGTGATTTATGTTTTCTAAATGATAATTCATATATAGTCTCCATAATTGCGTTTATTGTCTCTTCCAATTTGTTTGTTTGTCAGAAAATTTCCATTCAACCATCAGGATAATATTTAATACTATCATGTTGTAGTCTGTATACATAATTTTCAACGGTTATATTTTTTACAATAATGTGAATCTATATACACGTGATCTACAATAACTGTTAGAAAGTGATGACAAGCTGCTTAACAGAAATAATTAGCTGCTGAAACTATGTTATTAAAAAAGTCCTCAAGGAGAATAAATTTATCTTGCACTTCTCTGCAACGAGTGAATAAGGACGCATAGAGTACTAATACGCAGTCGTTCAGATCTACTTTTTGTTTGACTGCACCTCATTTGTAAAGGAATGAGTTGGCATACATTTTTCTAAAGATAACGAATAATGGAGGCAAGCAGAGCGAGTTTCGCAGAGAATAAGGATTCTATACTTTTTTTTCATCTCTTCTACAAGTATGCTCCTTTTTCTTAGTAAAACACTCCAATCACGGACAGGTACCAAATCGCCTACTGAGGAGCAATCATCCCGCTTTTTCCCCCGTGAATGTGTTTGGCTTGTCCTCGGCCGGGACAATGGCGGTGGCTAACGGGGCCCGTCCGATCGCCATTGGACTGTATCGGGTAATGGGTAAATGCGTTCGACGTTTCGTCACGCCGACGGACGGAATGCTTCCTCGCCGAGGACAATCCGAGGCCCAATTGTCCGGAATTGGTCCTGGTTCGGTCGAATCTCGAATCCTAACAATTCACAACTCTTCCAATTGTCCGAATCGGTCTCTATCGGGAAGTTTTCTGACCGAAGATCTTCTAACTGCTCCTTCAAGAGTCAACGCTTGTTTTCCCTTATCCTGAATCCACTTCTTTTTTTATAAATATAGTGACTTTTTCTGTATAAAAAAAAACAGACAACTCTAACAGAGAGATCTAAAACTACTGGAGACTGTTAGACGTCATGCCCTTCAATTATCCGGTCAGTTTTCTGCACCGGGTTTTGGACGTGACGCGTTTAACCTCTTAGCGGACGCGGATCCAATGACGACAATTTCTACGGCTTTTCCATTCCAATTCTGATCACATGATAGATAAAAGGAGAAAGGTGCGATATGACCGGTGACAAACTTCCAATAATCTTTAAATTACAGGGGAACAAATTTTCTCTGACAGATAAACGAAATCCAGGTGAAAATAGTTTTTATCCAGTTATTTCTTGAGAACTTGTGAGTTTCAAGGATATTTTAGCGAACTGTTATACCTGCTGTAATTTTAAATATTTTCAAATTGCAGGTTATCTACCTAATTTGCCGACAACCTTTAACTCAATAATTAATGTGGAAAAATATATAAATAATTTACACTCAACGACTTATCAGTTCCACTTGACTGCACTTATCTATAAGTAACATGGTTCAAGGCTTTCAGTGTCTGCACAGGGATTCTAGGAAAACTCAGCGATTACAACTGTCAGCCTTTCGAAAATATCTCATAATTGTCTTTGACCTTTGAATATATCTTTTTGTTAACTATTTGGCAATCGATCTTAACGAAACAATTACAGTTTACAAAGGTACAAATCAAACGCTAGATGCTTTTGAGTTCAAAAATTATAGTTTATGTTCTTATAGCTGTGAAAAGTATTAATATTTTATACTTTTCAGAAACCTCCTAAAACCAATCAATCTACAACTTAATAATACGCTATCAATTCTTATCTTTGATTGTTCAATAGTTTAGAAATTGCACCTTTTTGAAAGTATACTATTTAGAAGATAACAATGAATTAAGTAAATAGTAAGAGTTAAAATCAAGATAATGCTGGGTCTGTGAATGGCGTTGACTTAATCACTGTCGTCAGAATTACTTTAGTAATAATTAACTGTCATGTTATTGCGATACAAAAGTCAACGAACCCTTGATATTTTGCGCTGATATATATTATATATTAAAAAGCATCGCACTCTACTACTTTATGACTTCAGTTGAGTCAGCAAAGATTCTGTCTTAAGCTGGATCGATTACCAGCACATGATCAAGGTATGAGACAATGGGTCTTTATAGATAGCAGTGATGTGAAAGCGTGGAGCGAAATTTGTTTTGAGATCACTTCAAATGATAAACCAAAGAGTACCTTATCCCTATGCAAAACCAGGACGCATAAATCAGGTGAAACCGTTAATGCCACCCCGTATTAACTATAAATCCCGACGTCAGGGCATCAGATGGCAACCGATCACAAAAAGATTTTAAGTGGAAAAGGACATATAGAATTGTCGTGGCCGAGCCGCGGGTCCCACGGGTACAT
The DNA here is from genome assembly GCA_951217055.1 of Gerris lacustris. Taxonomy (NCBI): domain Eukaryota; kingdom Metazoa; phylum Arthropoda; class Insecta; order Hemiptera; family Gerridae; genus Gerris; species Gerris lacustris. Next base: position 51,883,250 of record OX578280.1, read on the forward strand.
TACAGATTGGTCTTGGTACTTCAACAGTACCGTAATGAGGACTACTGCCTGTACAATTGTACCCCGGTGACATCTGTCTGTTTACCTCCCTTTTTTGGTACGTTCAAGACGTGTTCCCGTCTCATGCAGATTTAGTTCGGTGAATATCCGCATATAACGGAACTCATAATCCACCACGCATATTGTATTATGCCGTACTATATCACTTTGCTTCGCATATGGTTGCTAGAAAACGTGGAAAAGGTACCACAAAATGACATTAGGACAGGCTTTTCTTCTCTTTATTGGTAACAGGTTGAACGTTATACATTTTGAGATTTTCAAACAACTACACTTGTATTCTTTTCTTTCGTTCCAAGCATAATCATTTTTTTAGGAACCCAAAGGACTCTAGAGTTGGTTCTTTTTACTTGACTTATCAAGTCAACGTTTTGGCATTCTTAACGTACTGTTACCTTTTCTCAATAACCCAGTTTTCATTTCCCAACAATCGTGCGTTTCTTTTAATTTTCCCTTCTTTGGATTTCAAGCAGAGTTGTAGAATATCTATACTTCTTTGTCGATCAAAAAGGCATGGATCTGCGTTATTTTTTTATTCTGTTAAAATTGAAATTATTGGTCAACCTTTTTATTAGAGGTAGAAAACGATCAAATCACTCCACTCCAGGCTGCAAGAATTCTTTTTTCATCCATTATTTTAGAGTGTAATCTCGCTAAAATTGAATACCCTCTATTTAAAAACCTCTATTGAAAATAGAGTCCCTAATAAATGGATGCTTTTTTTTTATAAGAAAAACAATTCTATTTAGGAATTAATTAATCCTTGCGTAGGTCCAAGCTGGTTTTAGAACTACGTTATAAATTCGAAGCTTGTTGTTAAGAGAAATCTTAGACCTACGATCAAGAAGACTGAGCAGTAACTTGTATCGTCGTGTGATGTCAGTACGTTTTGTTTTTGTGTGTAGTTGCCATGTTAATCGTCGGTCAAGGAAAAGGCCAAGGTATCGGACGGAGTCGGACTGAGGAATGGGAACTTGATTAAGGGTGACTGAGTCTTGTACTGAAAATATTAAATAAAACATATCCGGTTGTGGCTGTATTATCATTAGTAAATTAATTTGTAATAATAATATCATTAACCAGTCAGTATTTTTTTTATTAGTATCAGTAGTATTTAAAAAAATTTATAGTAGGTATAAGATCCCTACAACTAGAATTAGCTAGCATTATGTAGATTACCTACTGACTTAAGTTGAGGGTTATATTACAATTAATTATTATTTTCTCTCATTTTCAATAATAATATTCTTTTGTAAAATTTTAAAAATATATCAGAGAAATAATTATTTTAAAAATTATCATTTAAGGTAATATTTACATTTTGTTTTCTCTTATAAATATTAAACCTTGAGATTAAATAAAGGTATTCCCGTCTTTTCAATATATTTTCCCATTCAAATAAAAGTTGCAAAACACCTTTTGTCATTTTAATGTGATCTAATTATTATCCACTTTTTTCTTTTGAAAAAATGGAAAAAATACAATTTATAATTTAAAAAATATAAAAAAGAAACAAAATCACACAATTATCCAACAAAAATTTGTTCAATAACCCAAAAAAACATATTTATTATAGTATCATATAACATAAAAAAGAAGTGTAAACATATTATTAAAAACAAACAAATGATATAAAGGCCATATGGTATGATTAGAGATTAAAAGAACAAAAAAAAGCAGGTCGTAATTTTAATATTATTAAATTTTAAAAGCAAATCATGAATTAAACATGATAATTTTGTATTAATATATTAGAGGAAACAACCAATGAATATTATGTTAATTCTATTTGTCACAACTTTTTATCTTTTTTTAAATGCTGTTTATGATAATTTTTCATACACTTTGTCGATTACAAAGCGAATAGAGATTTTAAAATTATTCTTACTTGAAATTCAACTTTGAAATTAATCTGATGTGCTTGAATTGTGTTATATAATCTACCCACTTACCTACACAATAAGGTAATTGCCAATAGAAATGTATATAGATTTTATAGATATGTAAAATTAATAGATAAATATTAAATGCAGTTTATCCATTTCAAAATTTGAAAAAAATATTGATATTTTATGTGTAGAAATGAAATCTTTAGTTGTAATTATTTATTTTATTTAGTTTTAACATTATTTACGTAAATGTAACCTAAAGGCATTGTATAGGGTATTCCTTAATTTGAAAATAGTTAACAAGATGGTTCATAAAGCTATATACTATTATAAACCTTTATAAATTCATGAGGTGTACCTACTATTGTGGTTATATTAATAAAATAAAATCATGTAACATTATACTATATAAGTAGTACTGAATAAATCCTTAAATGCAAGTGATACTAAGAAATAAATAATAGTATACTAAATGGAGTAATGAATACATCCTTATAATTCACAAGTAGTACCTACTGAATAAAACCTTATATGCAAGTAATACTGAGAAATAAATTATGATCTACGCAATGGAGTACTGAATACAACCTTATAATTCACAAGTAGCACTTGGTGAATAAAACCTTTTATGCAAGTAATATTAATAAATAAATTATAATATACTAAATGGAGTGCTGAATACAACCTTATAATTCACAAGTATATAAGTACCTACTGAATAAAACCTTATATGCAAGTAATACTGAGAAATAAATTATAATATACAATATACTAAATGGAGTGCTGAATACAACCTTACAATTCACAAGTATACGAGTATGTACCTACTGAATAAAACCTTATATGCAAGTAATACTGAGAAATAAATAATTATATACTAAATGGAGTACTGAATTCAACCTTATAATTCACAAGTAGCATTTACTGAATAAAACCTTATGTGCAAGTAATACTGAGAAATACTTTTTAATATACTAAATGGAGTCAGTGGCGTAGCTAAGGCATTGGGGGCCCCCCCGCAAGAACATTTTGGGGGCCCCTCGCCAAACAAATTTGATGAGCAAAAAAAAAAACTTGCGTTTAGAACTGGGGGCCCCCTCGACGTTGATTTGGGCGGGCGGGTCCGTGCGGGCCCATTGTTACGCCACTGAATGGAGTGCTGAATACAACCTTATAATTCACAAGTAGTAACTACAACTACTGCGAATAAAACCTGGTATGCAAGTAATACTGAGAAATAAATTATTAATTAATATACTAAATGGAGTACTGAATACAACCTTATAATTCACAAGTAAGTAATACCTACTGAATAAAACAATATATTAATGGAATAAAACAATACCAATATAGTACTGAATACATCAATACATAAACGGATTACTGAATAAAGCCTTATAATATGTAAGATGTACACAATCAATGAATAAACTATTTTTATAAAAGTATTCAAAACCTGGAGAAAGCAGTACCACCTGTGTTTTGAGCAAAATCTTGACTGTATGAATGAATCTTTATAAAAAGTAATACTAAATCAAATCTTCCATATACCTGCCTCAACGCAATATGAAATAAAATGAAAATCAATGGGTAAAATTGTTGTGTATGTTATAGTATTTTTTATCAAAAATTACTAAATACCGGTTTCAATCTCTTAATCTGTGAACTACTACTAACTTCAATGGTATGTACTGGTTTCATCGGTAGTAATCTCAACACATTTTCGAGTTATAACAAGTTATTTGATAAATTAATCAGTGTACAGCAGCACTTTATATTTGTGGACATTAATTAACTAATTATACATTAATAATTATTTTCATTTAAATTTAAAATCATAAAGATTAAAACATATTATAGGTCTATTATTTTTAAAAATCTCTTTTAATGCCCGTTTTAACCTCGAACTTTCCCCTTCTTCTATTAATTTCGTTCCAGTTGATATTATCAACGCACCCAAGCGGTGACAAGCCGAACTTTGTTTTTGTTTTTACTTAGTTAAACACGTTTTTGTACAACATTTAGTCAATTATTAATTCAATAATAATTCAATAAGACAAAACAATATACAAAAAAGTATTCTTCAACAATCAACAGTATACAAATTAAGACAGATAAAAAAGAAGAATGTTTACAACTAATCATTTTAAATAGGTTGATTATAAGGGGTTTAACTTGCAAAATAATAAATATAAAGTATAGTTTCTTTTCACGCCAATCTAAAACTTCACAATTCCATCAAACATATTAAAATTAAAGTCTTGTTTGAATTATAAAAATAACATTGGCAAAACATCAAAACTAAGTAATCTTAATATTAACAGCTTATTTCATATATATATATATATATATATATATATATATATATATATATATATATATATATATATATATTTATGTGTGTGTGTGTGAACTGATATAATTCGAATAACTGATTTATTCAAAAAACTATTTACTAACAATTTTAATTGCCAGCAATAAATTTATAATTTTATGAGTATTTAATCCTTAACCTTAATAATAATAAAAACTATTTTATTTGTAACTGTTATAAATTATTTTATGTATATATAGTACCAGAAATAACATATACGTATTAATGTATTTATATAATTACTTTTATAATACTACTTGATTGTATATAATATGCTTTTTTTAATGGTATTAATCCCATAATGTAATTATTATATTAAATAGATGAATATGTATTTATTTAAATAGTTCTTGGTAATAATGGCGTCATATTTGTTTTTACTTTTCCTTACCTTTAAAGAAAAAGTATTGCTTTATCCCCGAAATCGTGATATCATCAGTATTATCCATTTTGGGTGTTTTAAGACCATTTGAGATGCTAGATGTCTGTCTGTTTGTGTGTCCTTTTGTCTGCCTGTCTGTATCACGCAAAACTCCCACAGCTTTTAAGCCAGAGAGTTGAAACTTGGTACATGAATCAGTCCTAAAATGCAGTTGTGTTGCCCAGAAAATCATAAATTTTCAACGCCATTAACCCATTTTGCTAAGCCAGCATAAATTCAAAATTCCGATTGCGCTGAAATTCCACACTAATAATTATACCCCTTTATAAGATAAACATTTCCACTGAATGTTGTTTTCATCGATCCTGAGGATATTTGGAGATATGCCATAATTAGCTCACAATTGAGTCCCATATAAATTGATATTGCAAAAAAAACAAATGTCACCCCACTGGGAATCGAAATAGATCCAAATCCCATGTGACCATTCGTCCAATAAAACGAGGTCACACGAAATTGGCAGATTATTCTATAAATAAATAAATACCAAAAGTATTATATAAGTATGATGTTAGCTTGTTGATTCAAAACCTCACTAAAACTACTATACATATATGAAGTAATTTGCTATAACAAATGTACAATGTACACACTATAAATAATAATACCTAAATAAAAATATATTAATTGCATTAATTTATTTAAAAAAAAAATACAATTTATATATTATTTTATTATTTATAAATAATGCATATCTTCACTTAAATTTTATAATACAGATGTAATGTGAATTGTATTTTGTAACCCCAAAAAACAATGAAACCTATAATAATAGCAATAAATAAGTATTAACTATTTTAAAACCTACGATATAACAAATCAGAAAAAATATATATTTCTTAATTACTCCTTGTTTTATTTTTTTTTTAGTTCTCCTCTTTGGTGAGCATTTAACATATATTTTCCCATTACATCATTTCTTGATTTTTTCTACATCTTTCCTATTTTTTTTTATCCTTTTTTTCTTTTGTTTTACCATTATTTTCTATTTCCTGATTCATTGTTTCTTTTCTAGACATCCTCTATTTTTTTTATTCTTTTTTCTTTTTGCTTGTTTTCTTAATATTGTATTTGAACTTTAAATTTTCTTTTAAACAAGACAATCAAAGAACAAAAGGAAATAATTATAGTTTTAGCTGTAATATTTTTTTCCTTTGAGGATATATATATATATATATATATATATATATATAAATATATATATATATATATATATATATATATATATATATATATATATATATATATATATATATATATAACTATTATTAAATTAAAGATACGACTATTTCATATTTCATAAAGTCTTGTTGTTTTAAATTAGATGTTATTAAAGAGTCATATCATAAATGATGAGAATTTATAACTTTTTTCTCATAGAAGTTTTTTTTACTATAACATGTTAAATACTCATAATTCATTTGATATGTAAGTTTCATTGAGGTATTTTACACAGTCATAACTAATTATTATAATTTGTTAGATGAGTTAAGTATTAAATCATTTACGTAAAGACTCTTTTTTTAAATGTTTTCTCAACTGGCTGACCTTTTCATCCAAGAAGTATACGTTCTTATTTCTTCTTATGGTACAATTATTAAAAATTCATGATTTATATTAATACTTTATTAAAATTAATATATAAAATGATACAATTATATTAATTATTATATAGGTTAAGCACTACTATGACTATTTTTTATTGAATATATAGGCAAATAGTTATAAGGGAAATTATTTTGGTTTAAAACCAACTTTAAAAAAACAACAATTTGTTAATATACCTAGTTAGTGTATCTATTTAGTTGTTAGTATTATCTTATATCAATATGATGACATCATTAAGATAATTTTTTTATAGGTACGCAACCTTTTATAAATAAAACACTTTATAATCACCTAGGAAAATGTGTAGAAAGGTATAAAAAGTTAAAATATTATTGACGTATATTACTAAAACAGACAGACTGACACGGAACCAAAAATATTCCCTGATGTCTGAAATGGTTTTCTGTCTTAGAATTTTTGAAATCGGAGACATAAAGTATTTTTGTTCTTCAGAACGTTCCCATAGCTTCTGCTGCGGTAAGCTCGGAAGCAAAAGATATTATTTTACTTTAACTAAGTTAGATATATTTTATTGAACTACATCTTCTAACTCTCGGAATTTGAAGATAGTGAGGATCAATCAAAAATACCCCTCTAATCATGCTATCAGTCCAAAACAACTGTAAAAATCATGTATCAGTCAAAAACAACTGTACAAATCATGTATCAGTCAAAAACAACTGTAAAAATCAAGAATATCAGTCAAAAATATCTTTCAAAATCATGATATCAATCCAAAACAACTGTAAAAATCATGTATCAGTCAAAAACAACTGTAAAAATCATGTATCAGTCAAAAACAACTGTAAAAATCATCTACCTATCAGTCAAGAACGACCGTAAAAATCAAGTTTCAGCCAAAAATATCCCTCAATATCATGTATCAGTCAAAATCAAGTATATCAGTCAAAAATATCTCTCAAAATCATGGATGTCAAAAACAACTGTAAAAATCTTCTACCTATCAGTCAAAAACAACTGCAAAAATTATGTATCAAAATCAAGCATCAGTCAAGAACAACCGTAAAAATCAAGTATCAGTCAAAAATAACCCTCAAAATCATATATCAGTCAAAAACAACTGTAAAAATCAAGTATTAGTCAGAAATATCCCTCAAAATCATGTATCAATCAAAAATATCCCTCAAAATCATGTATCAGTCAAAATCAAGTAGGCATCAGCCAAAAATATCCCTCAAAATCATATGTATCAGTCAAAAATATCCCTCAAAATCATGTATCAGTCAAGATATGAGATGAGTTAATAAATAAGAATTGAAAGGCATAACTCAATTTCTGTAAGAGATATTACAGTTTAATTATGAGTAAAGAAATCCGCGTAACTTCTCATTCATACCCAAGACAAATTATTATCTATCTCATAATTAGTCAGTCAGTTTTAACTCTTCTTAGAGAAAGACCAAAAAAAAGTTTCACCTTTTTGTTACTTTCTTAATAAGCTTATCATATAATTTTATTAAGTAAAAATGACAAAATAAGTTAAATTTCAAGTATATGCATATATTATTGTAGAAAATTTGCTGCTTCTGATGAGCTTGCAGAAGGTAATGGAACCATTGTGATTATTCTAAAGAACGAAATTTCGTTATGTCTCTGGATTTAAAAATTTCTAGACAAAAATCCGTTTCAGACATCAGGGAGAATAGTTTTCTGTCTCATCTTGGTCTGTCAGTCGCTTATCATAAAAAATGAGTAATCTAATTTTAATCAAATTTGGATGGTAGGTCATATCGTATAGTTAGGACATGGTTGGTCCCATATTTATTTCAACTCTCGATCCCCATTATTTTCTCTTTCGCATTTTTCTTAAATTTTTAACATCAATATATTTAGCCCTCAGAAGAAATTTCACAGATGAATATGATAGGGATAGGAGGTAGATTGGTTTTCACTTGTATTCATTGTAGTACCATATTTCGCCGATAGAAGTTCTAAATTTTATGTAAAATGATATCAGAGCTCCTAGCGGACCAAATGGTAATCAAAATAGATTAATGTTTCAAAATTTCGCACCTTAAAATCCATCTACACTATCAATTAGACAAATGTATAATGGTTGTCTCCACTTCACGGGAAAGCATTGAAATGTCTATATGTAGATTCAATGGCCAGAAACGTATCCGCATGATTCAATGTTTTTCGATGATTTGGAGAATTTTTTTTTATTTTTTTTTTTTTTTATAAACACCTATATCTATAGAACTATTCCTCCGATGATGATAGTTTTCTCGAAATTATAGGCCATATATAGTTCCATATTAATCAACCGTCTCAATTTTTGATATTGCATAGAAATATATATGTGAACCCCCTGAGAATCAATGCAGATTAAAATCTTATGTGACCATTCATTTTATATAAAAGAACTCGAGGAAGCTACATGCTGAAAAATTTGGCAGACTATATTTTTTCAATAATCTTTTATGAGTAAACATGTGCCAAAACTATATTTTAGCCCTGTTTTTATGTATATAAGATAGTATAATAAGTATACTAATGATTATTAAAGCAAAAATACTAAAATAATTAACGACTAATCTTAAATGAAGTAAAAGTTAACCAAAAGATAAAGAACGATAAGGCATTTTTTAAAAAGATATCTATTAAACTCTTTTTTCCCCTCTGCTTACATTCAACTAAAACTAAGCCTTAATTACCATATTGGATTACAAAGTTCATTAATAATTTTTATCATTTGAACCTTTACCCATACCTACAATTTGTTCAAAAAGTTTAAAAACTCCTAAAGCAAACAGACATATTTCTAGTTTATTCTGAAGGTTTATATAAGTAACTAGTTAAGTATAGGATATAAAATAATGTTAATTAATTCTATATAAATTCCATGTTATTCTTACTTGTTTATTTTCTAATTATTCCTTACTAATCCTCTATTAAGACATTTTGTTTTATTCCTGTATATAGTTTATTTTGTTAATCTATTTATCTCTTTTTTCATTATATTAATCTTAGGAGTCTTAATTAAAACCTATTAAGAAAAAATGTTAAGACAAGACATATCTTAGTTCTAACGCAAAACATTCTTTTTCCTTTATGTACAAAAGCGTTTTTAAGTTGTTAGACATAGGTGTAAACATATTACAATAACCTTTCATACATCTATCTATCTATAATATATATACACTCCGATATATATATATATATATATATATATATATATATATATATATAAACTCCATTTTGTTTTAATTAATTATAATTATTTCCAGCTTACAAAAGGTAAATTAAGCTATACGAACAACCTGGTGATCAACATTCTTATTTGTGTCTTCGAATTCAACATTTCCTCAACCAAAATACGTTTTAGACAACATGGAACATTTGCAAGTGTTTAGTAAAGTTATATTTACATATCATTAGAACAGTTTTTAGATTTTTTTTTTATTTTTTTTTTTTATTCTTCAAAGTATTTCTGTAAATTTAGTGACAACAATATTTCTCGATTTCTCTAGGGGTATGATTAATTTGAACAAATAAAACATGTTTGCGTAGTTAAGGCTCCACATTTCTACAGATGACGGACGGGTATTTTTATTTATTTTTTAAAAAAAAAGAAAACACTGGTTTTTTTTTAATATAACAACAATGTATAGTCCAGGAGATAGCGTGCAGAAAAGTCTCTGACTAACATCATGCTAGAATTTTGAATACAAGTAAATCTTTTAGCGCATTTTAAGAATATGTGGTCGGCTAAGTTCGTTTGCGGAACATAGCTTGGCAAAAGGCGTTTGAAAAAAACAAATCGGTGGAGAGCGGCCATGTCTCACCAATTATGGTGGACAATGTGATTTTCATGATCCTGAGTAAAGAATTAGTAAGTAGACCGAAAATCAAGTTGATGTTAGTTTGTCCGTTGACATGTGACCACGTTGAGTTTTACGTAATATTTGAATAACTAACCTATCAAGTGTGAAAATAACATCGACTTGATTTTTGGTCTACTAACTAATTCTGTACTCAGGATCATGACAATCACATTGTCCACCATAATTGGTGAGACATGGCCGCTCTCCACCGGTTTGTTTTTTTCAAACGCCTATTGCCAAGCTATGTCCCGCAGACGAACTTAGCCGACCACATATTCTTAAAAGGCGCTAAAAGATTGACTTGTATACAAAATTGCTTATTAAGTTTTTAATTAATGTAATAATTTCTTCTAGATGAGCAGTGTAGTCAGTTGATTAGGAATAAAGAAAGACGCCTCTATTAAAGTAACTTTATTGTGCAAAGCACTATTAGTCATCTTAAAGATGGTTGAAAGCTGGCTTAATAAAATAAATTTACTGTAGTGGAGACACGTCTTTCTTTATTCCTACTATTGGGCTTGTTTTTCTAGATGAGCAGTGTAGACAGTTGATTAGGAATAAAGAAAGACGCCTCCTTTAAAGTAACTTTGATGTACAAAGCCGGCTTCCAGCCACTAGTAGTCATCTTCAAGATGGTTAAAAGCCGGGTTTGTATACAAAATAAAGTAGCTTTAACAGAGGTGTCTTTCTTTATTCCTAATCAACTGCAGCACTGCTCATCTAGAAAAACAAGCCCAAAAGTAGGAATAAAGAAAGACGCCTCTCCATTAAAGTAACTTTATTGCGATGAAAGCAGGCTTTCAACCTTCAAGATTAGTAAAGTAACTTTAGTGAAGAGAAATTTTTCTTAATTCCTATACTAATGTGCTTTTTAAATCCATAGAGATATCACAATTCAATCCAAAAAGTATTGGTTAGGAGTATTTTAAAATTGCAAAATATTATATGCAGTTTAATTTTATTTATTTCTTATTCATATAATTCTGAGTTTATAAAATTAATATATTTATTTTAGATTAATGAAGTTGCAGTTTACTAACTTAAACTATTTATAATTATGCAGATAAACGTCAAAAGCTTTATCTATTTTGAGTTATTAAGCAAGGTCATAAAAATTACACTAATCTTATATTATTACTAATTTCTTTTAAGCATTAAGTATATAAAAAAAGAGTTATTACAAACATATAAATGCTTCTTAAGTTATGGATGAAATGTTATAATAAATAATTCTAACAAAGTAGTTTCCTAGCTATAATAAATATGTAAAATACATATTTAATTGAACTATTAGAACATGATTTTTTTTTAAAAAAATGTATAATAAAATATTGTTTTATCAAATGGAGATCTACTTTGTTAAGAAATTAAATTTATAATCATATAAACTATATTATTTACATATATTAATTGTGTTACTGTGGGTGTAAGTAAAGAAATATAAATAATTTGTTTAAATATTTTATTTACATTAATAAATTTACTAATAGTATTTGAATGTACAAGATTTGAAAATTGTTATTTACAATTTTCTACTCGATTGTAATTTGTATTTTCCAGGTTTATTTAATAAAAGTGTATATATATATTTTTTATTTTTTATAAAAGTGTGTATATATTTTATACTACCTAGGTAGATACTTTGTGCTCTATATGAAATCAACTATGCACACTTTTAACGCTAGAATATCTACCACATTTAAGGTTATCTTCTGTATATAGTATATTCTGTATAACAACGTGGTACTACATGAGGAATTTTGGTGATAGTAGGTAGTATAGGTGGAAGTATTTGGTAGTAATCACTACAGTTTGTAGTAGGACCAATTTCAAATCATGCACACTTTTAACTTCAGTAGTTAGTCACAAGCCTACTACTTAAGAGGTTACAATATAGTAACCATTAACTAAATATATAATCATTCTAAAGTACTTTCTCTATAACAATGCGAAACTAAATAGGATGATTACTATATAGTTATTAGTAAGTAATCACTAAGTATATACTTCATATTGAATCAAATTATACACATATTTAACATCTATAGCTAGCACATATATCTAATACTTTTGAGGTTAAAAATGACAGCAATTTAGAGTAAACATCATCTACTCTAATGTGTATTGTTTAATAATACTAAATTAGTTATGTAAGTGATACGTATTAAACTATATTTTATCTAAGTTTCTAGTTCTTGGTACCTATATTAGTAATATCTATGTTAACACATAAACCAACAAATGTGCTTATTACATTCATGTTGTATAGTTATTACAAAAACAAATAACTTAACCGGCAAGAACATTTGATATTATTTGAGATTTAGAAATAAATAATATATGATCATCTTATTATACACCATACTAGTACATAAATGAATTATGATTGTAAAAATTAATATATGTATGTTACTTTCAACTAATCACTAAATTAGTCTGAGATAAGCTTAATAAGTAGGTATAAGTATATAGAAGTCTGGACTTACAATGTACCGTCGGCAAATTTAAAAGTTGCTTCTACACTTTTATATTATTATTAAATGTATTTAATCTATTTCTGTATCTTCCTTCTTCAATATATTTTGTATGCTTTTTATTTTATTTTCTATTTAAATATTTTTGAGCAAACTAATACCGCATTACTTAAATGCTATGCCAATATCATTTATTTTATTCTAAAATTACTAAATATATCGGAGTGGATATATATTAAGTATTTATAGATGTTGCTATTATCATTTTATATATTATACTTATTTATTATTTTGTCAATTTAACTAGGAAATTGGTTATTTTCTTTAGATTGTTACTTCTTAAACAAAAACAGGCGTTAGTAACAATCTAAAGAAAGGTGTACGAAACTTTCTTCTTTAGACTGTTATTCCCCTTATAAAAACAGAAGAGTGATATTCCTTTGTCCCAAAGTACATTGGACTAAAATTCCCTTTGTCTTAAAAGTTATTAAAGTCATTTATATTCTAAACAAACATAGGGAGTAACAATCTAAAGAAGTACCCTACTATTTACTATATTAGAGATTTGATCAGCAAAGTTTCATGATAATTGTCTTGTATACTTATACCTACCAGGGTACTCTAAGGCTCTAAGGAACGATAAAGCTAGCAGTTTAAAAATTAATAATTTCGATTACAAATATAAATTTGGAATTTAATCATTTTTTAGTCGCCGTTAGCGAAAGCGGTCGTTAATAACGATCCCTTTCAATAGGGGCAGGCGATAATGTTTCATGCCCTTACTCCATAGATTGCGCGCATCTAGCGCCGAATTGATAAGGAACAGGTTTCAATAGGGAGATAAGGATCATAGAAATAATTGTTGTTGCAAATACATAATTGTATAGAATTTATTTTATTAATAAACGACTTTAGGGATGTGAGATTTCGGTTGGTTGTCAGCTTTCACGACATATTGTCCTAATTTGATAATTAAGTGATTAGACTGTAGGTACTTACCCGGGGGAGCTGGAGGAAGTAAAGGCGCCGGGGCGGGTAAATTAGGCGCCGGCCAATGTGTAGCCGTAACAACGGCGTCGGCACCCGGAGAATCCGTAACAGTCCTATCTGGTGACTTTCGACACAGGCTTGACACGCTGAAATCTGAACGCTTGGTCTGCGCGGCCTGGTTACTCGTGGCCGTCATTTTACTATCGAGTTATAAAGCGGCGCGAAGCACCACGCACTATCACAACCAACCGACTACTGAACTGAAAAAACTACTCAGGACAGTATGGGAGAGGGGGTAACGAATAATAAGCCACTCCTACTTGTGAGACCCGTCTTATTAGCTCCGCCTCTTGTAACCACAAGTCCCTCCCACTCTTAAAGACGACGCCTACACGTCATACCCCCCTCTCTTTTAAAAATCCCCCCCTAATTAACTAAGCGTACCATTTGTCTTTTTTCTCATCAATGGCCGACTCTGCCAACTCCTAATTCTCCACCCTTTTTTTTCTTTCATTTTCGAAAAAACCGCGATTTTTAACTTGGGGGAAAAAAAGGAAAACAATCTTGTGTTTGTTTTTATCAGGATAATCTTGTGAACCGGTCGGTTGCCTCTTGACTCGTCGGCGCTAAAACACAAAAACGATAACTTGTTAAGACCATGGAAGAATTGCTTCAAACCGGTTTTAAGTGGAAATAAATTGATTTATTTTAAAGGACAAGTCAAAAAGGCTCTCGATTTAATACTGGAACAATTTAATACTTATAGAATGATTCTCTTACACTCAATAATAAAACGGAAACAAATGTTTGCCATAACTAACTCATAACCACTGTCCTTCCCTTTCAATTATACATCAAAGTTTAATGTTCACCTCTCAGCAAAATACTTACCTACCTATTACTTCAACCTATTCCTTACATACCTACTTACATTCTAAGAATTACAAAAGATATTATCGACTATAGTAAATGTACTTACCTACATCAATATTGACAGTTTGATAAGCTCAATAAACATTTATAAACAAAATATTTATACCTAATTTGATTTAATCGATTTATTAACAAATATAACTAAAAATGTTTAAAATCCAGGCACTTCTTTAGATTGTTACTCCCCTTATAAAAAACAGAGGGGAGTAACAATCTAAAGAAGGTGTACGGAATGTTCTTTTTTATACTGTTCCTCCCCTTATAAAAAAAGAAGGGTGATATTCCTTTGTCCCTTTGTATTTAAATTGGACTCTTCCCCCCCCCCCCCCCCCCCATTTGTCTTAATATAGTTATTTAGTCAGTCATTTATATTCTAAAACAATATAGTGGAGTAATAATCTAAAGAAGTACCTAAATCAAAAGATCGTTGTTCATTTTTAATCAGTGTGTTGTCAAAATAAGTAATTATTTATTTATCATATGTACTTCTAACAAACTTTACCATTATTGTTTAAATATATGCTAAAGAAATTCTTTTCATATTTTCGTGGATAACCTTGTTTTCCTGTACAAAGAAATGAGGTAGGAACACACTGTTATATACATCTATTGGTCAGAGATTATGTGAGTCCCGTATTTTCAAACCCCATTACAGGGATCATTAAGGGAGTTGCTCATGGTGAAAAGTCATTTGCAAATAACTCTCTGAGGCATGATTTCATCAAAAAATCATGATAACTCTCTTCCTTGGAGAGAAGAGATCGGAATGATCCCTGTAATGATTTCGAAATCTCTGACGCTGTCCTTAGAAATAAGGAAGATCTAGTCTTATTAGAGATTCTTCTCTAGGAAACCTACGCTACAGAATACACACACTAACACATCCAGATTTTATGAATCCCGACTTTTTGGGATTCAAAACAGGGATCATTCTCAAGGGAGTCGTTGATAATAAGAACTCATTTGAAAATGACTCTCATCATGAGCTATTTCTACGGTAATGATCCCTGCAATGGTTTCGAATGGTTTTCCTTCACTTCACTAAATGGCGCAGATTCCATTAAAAGATCTAGACTTATTTTAGACTCTTGCCTCAGAAACCTAACGCAAAAGAATCACACAGCAATTACAAATTTAAATTCACTATAGGTAAAAATAAGAAAACAATGTATACCTACCTAAGAAGGTACACCTATATATTTATGATTTCCTCTATTATGTCGTTTAATATTTCTAATTCTTATTACTAGGTTAATTCGAATACTAATATAATATTAATTATCGAGACGACTCGTGGTTCAATTAATCTAGATAATTGGTGTATACTTGCTCGTGTACAAATTTTAATTTGCTATACTCAAAAACCTAAAGTAGATAAGTATATATATATCTTTACCTGTTGCCAAAAATAAAATTGTATTGGTTTTTACCCTAATAAATTACATTAAAAATGTTTTACAACAGGTGATTTCAGATAAAAATCCTACTATAACAATTATTATTATTTCGTAATTTTTTATAACAACTCCTCAAATTTACAAATTTCATTGAAATCGATTTTGTATAGTTAAAGCTCTGCATGTCTGCTCAGATGATAAGCATAATAAAACAATTGTTTTACAATCATATACACATTGTGGCACTTTATTTCTAAAAGGAAAATAAACAAACGAAACCATTTTTAAATTTTGTAAAAATGTCTCCTACTTGTCAAAAGAAAATTGTAATATTCTCTAAATACATAAAATGCAAATAAAAGTATATACAACAAATTTATCTTATAGAAAGAATTGAGAAGTTAAAAAAATATGTCCACAAGGGGGAAAGAGAAGTTACTTAAATGTTTTTCAACAATTATTAGACCAATCCTATACCAGAAGTTACTTTAATGTTTTACAAAAAAATTATGAGACAAATCGTAATATAAGTTACCTACTTTAAATAAAAAAAAAATATAAGAAAACAAATCATATAGGTATACTACTAGATATGGGTATACTACTAGATATTTACCAAATAAAAAAAAAAATAAATAAATTAGTTCATGGTTGCAAAAATCAAATAGAATCCGAGGAACTTTTTCTTCTCTCTTCTTCGCTTTATCACGGCACAATATGAATTGTCTTTTGGAATCAGAGGAGCTTAAAATTGTAAATCTATTAAAATCTCAACCCTACATAAATTTCAATAATAATTTTAAAATCTAATTTTCATCTATCCCCTACTTACATTCCTTCCTACTTTGCATATGAGAACGTACATAATAATAATAATAAATACATAGAGCTATGATTAAAATGCGGAAGCTGTGAAAATAAGTTAGGCAAACAGAAATCTATCTTATACACGAACAAATGGCAGAACTAAATTTTTAAAAAAAAATTAAATATGTATATTAGTACTAAGGATAAATAACCACCAAATAACAACCAAAAGATTGATTAGTGCGATGGTGTAAAAAATTAAAAAGCCTTATGACAATTTAAAAGATGGGAAAAGCCAAAGAAGAAAGGGCTTGCCAGCAAATATCTAAAAATTAGTAGCAATGATAGGTCTATTCATAATACTTAATGTAATTAGTTATAACCTTCTCTGTTGGACGAAATACATAAAAACATTCCTAAGGTTAATTATATAATTTATTAGGCACTTCTTTAGATTGTTACACCCTTATGTTATTTTAGAATATAAATGACTTTGCGATTAAATAACTATTAAGACAAAGGGATGTTTAGTCCATTGTATTCTTGGGACAAAGGAATATTACGCTATTTTTATAAGGGGAGAAACAATCTAAATAAGTGCCATTTTATTTAATAAATCTCTTGGTTTTCCGCCGAAATCCGCGTCTCTGATCCGGACTGGCACCATCTTCAGGGATTAAGTACCATTAAGTATCGCGATATAATTTTGAAGAAACAAATGCAACATAATTGGAGTTGCATCAAGATGCTAAAGATGAAAGATGCTAAAGGCTGAAGTGAAGGCGAGAAGTAGGACTTTAAACCCATATAGGGAAATGGAGGATATTACTGGAAATTAAAGGAACCTACCTGTGAAGAAGCTGAGAAATTACACCAGTAAATTACTCAGTTTATTCGCTAATTATGTATTAATTAAATGTTAACATTTAGTGCTCTCAATAAAAATATTTTAGCTCCTCCTTCTAAAGTCTTAAATTTTTAATTGTTTAGTTTAATTTTACGACATTGTGCGTGAAAAGTTACATTTTTTTTTTAAAAAAAACTCTTAATACTATCTACTTAATAGTAGCATCCCCTTCCTTAAACCTCAATAAGTTATCACCTTCATTTTAAAGAACTCGCCATATTGTATTAAAGTGTACACAAGACATTTCACACTACACCAAAGAGAAAATAAATTATTTGTTGATATAATAGATAGAAACGAAACAACAGTTATTTCTAGAAAAACATTAGTTGAAATAAATATGATACGTACTGTTGACATACTTTATAGTGATTTTAGTGTTCTCATTCTCATAAATTATATACCTTGAAGTTAAGTTTGCACTTATATTTTCACTTTTGAGAATAAAGATTTTCCTACCAATGTTCATTGGTAAGAGGTTGTCATATATCTTATATTAATGTATTAATTATATAAGAAACACGATCATAATCTATTCATAGATAATATATTATATTAAAGATATAATTCTAATTCGTTTATTTATTATCTCATGTTCTACAAAATGTAACACTAAATACATCTAAAAAAAAATAACTAGTAATAATTTAACTAGACCTGAAGAAACTTTATCAATGATTGAAAACACTAAACAGACACGCAATAATCCCAATATAATCATACTTTGATTTTAAAATCAATAGTTTTCTATAAATATATCATAGAACTATGACATTAGACTTAACATTTTGAAGAAACATTGATTTTATGACGGAGATAACCCAAAAATCAGTTATCTAATTGATTTTGTTCTATGTCAAAATTCACAGAGAAAAATATTTCACAAATGTTAATCTGTGACAAAATCAGTTCACTGGTATTTTTCTGCGACAAAAATTCACAGATATCAGTTCATTGGTATTGTTCTGTGATACATTTTTTTACTGAGGAAAGAGTATAATTTACATGGATTTGTTGCTTTCTTAATTGCATTTACAATCATTAAAGTAATGTAATCTGAATCATTTTTGAGAATTTGTTTCTCATGATTTTACAGATTTTTTTGGCTAATTTCAGAGGAAAAAATTCATAATTTGCTAAATTGGAGGAAAAACGGTAAAAATATCTTGAGTTTTACATGCTATTTCTACCTTACCATTTAAATTTGAGTTAAGTTGCATCTCAAAAGTGCAGCGCTTTAGTTAATTTTACTTTTGTTAGTATAAGGAATACATTTCAAATAAATTTTTAACCAACTTTCCGACTAATTTTAGAGGGCTGAAGTATTTCCGATTACATTGAAAGTTTATCAAATATACACGACAATCTACAATAAAATTAAATCTAAAATAAAAATTTTATTTGTGACTATAGGTAAAAAATCGACATCCGAAATTGTTGTACAAATTTGCAAATGTATATTTATACACATATAGAATATATACAATATTTAGAACTATTCAAGAATTGAAGGCTAAAAGGAATAACGTATACTCAAATTATTATGGCAAAGTTTAAGAATCGAGGATTTATGTATTAGGGGTCTGAGCATCTTCAGTAATCGTTGTTATCACTAAAGTACAATTAACGCAGGCAAAATAACATTTTGTAATTGAATTTAGCATGCTGAAAATTTTTATATAATTTTTAAAACAAATTACTATTCTCTATGAGAAGTTTCAATTCCCACTATTCCTCACTCAGCCCTAAAATACTTAATATTAAAAAAGTATCTAAATTTAATTAATTAACTTCATTCTTAGCCCAATACTCACAGAAATGTTTTAATGCCATTTGGAAAACATAATGCTCCTCTGTTTTCCAGCTAATGATTATAAAACTTACTATAATATTAATGATTTTTTTTTGTTTTTAAGTTACTATTATAAAGTAAAATTTCTTCTAATTTTGTTTTTGGTTTCTTTTAGCGTGTGACTGTAATTATTTAACGTCGTCAGCGTCAAGAGATACATTCCTGTTCAATTGGTTGGATAAGTGTCCAGTTATCAGATCCAAACATTAGTTAAGCTGTCACTTTCAGCAAATATTTAGACATTTTTTTTTATTTCAGAATACAATAATTATTTAAAGTTATCTCAAAAATCTAGATGCAAAAACAAAAACAGCATTCCTATTCATTCTATTTGCAATAAGATTTATTTCTTACGATATCTCTTTATGATTATTTTTGTTACTATCAATTCCGATTCTATTTCTCATTGATTTTTACCTCACCTCACCAATCATTTAGCTGTTCGAATCTATTGCCTATTTCAAAACGTATCCTATCGAATGTAATATGTTCTGAACGATAAGTGCTTTTATGAAGAATTTTCTGATTCCTTATCGATATTTATTATACCGTATTCGTATTCAGCGAAGGACATTTTCGCGAAATGTGTGAATGCTAATAGCCTTTATTCCATTGTCTTCATACTCGTATAGCTTTTATTTAATGTCGTTAAAGACTCGCAAACATTTCGGAATGATATGATGAATGGGGTTTTTGATGTCTATTTATAACGTTTGGTTGTTTTAATCGAAATTTACTCCTACTGAATAGATCCAGGGGATTTTTTTTCTTTTTACAATAATTACAGCTTTTTGCCAATTTATAATAGGGAATGATTAATTCAGATCAGCTTTATTCCCGTAAAAATATTTGTACCTGGTGAAGAGATGATATGATGAATAATTAAAATTTTTGGAAACAGTCTGAAGCATTTGTTATAGTAGTTATCTGACAGTAAGTGCGATCTTTTGGCTAAAAATGATTTTTCTAGTACTAACCAGTTTCTATTCAATGATTTATACAAATAATTGTTGTCGCTTTTTCTTTTAGAACCGGGGACCGAAAGGAAGAGCAAAAACCTAAACAACCCTCCCTTATTCTTGGGCTAATTTTTCTTCATTCACCGTCCCCTACACGGGGCCTTATCGATGGCACGGTTTATTCAGTTTTGGCGAGATCCTACATTCAGAGATGTCCTTTTATATAATTAAAGAAGTATATATAGCGACAACTATAAAAATTAATTATAGCAATTAGCTTATCTCTAAGGTAAATAAGACACAGTTACAAACACATGTTAGGAGACCCCATAGAGTGGGGTTTTTGAGTGGTGGTATTACCACGTAGTGGCGGTACTCCAATAATTTAAATTAAAATCATATTAATATCTAAGAGATACTTCTTTAGATTGTTACTTCGTCCCCTATGTTGTTTTAGAATGAAAATGACTTTGACTAAATATAACTATTAAGAAAAAGGGATGTTTAGTCCATAATGTACTTTGGGACAAAGGAATATCCCACAATCCCACTTCTGTTTTGATAAGGGGAGTAACAGTCTAAAGAAGAACATCCCGTACAACTACTTTAGATTGTTACTCCCCTCTGTTTTTTTAATGGGAGTAACAATCTAAAGAAGTGCCATCTAAGATGGTCACGGAGTCATTTTCTCTTTAAGCGTCGCGTCGCCTGGGGGGGAAGATTGGTTCTAAACAAGAGGATTAGAATAACCGTTGTAAAACTAAAAATAATATATATGTACCTATGTATTAGAACTAACGATGCACTGTCAAACGCTTATAAAACAGTTTTAAACCCAATAATGTCATTTTGTTTGTTGGTAGAAGAATTTTTGCTGTATTATAAAATTTTCAGACCTCTGAAACAAAGTAATGAAATCTGATTTTAATTTTAAAGAAAAAATAATCTATATGTACAAGTTAGTTTCAGAATTAAAAAGAAAGGTACATATTTGGTATATCTCTATTGAGTTTTTATATAGAATTATATTTTCATTGGAAAGGCAAATCCAGACAATGTAGTCAGAATTGTATAATGAGTAAAGACTTTATGAAAGGAAGGCATTTTTTCCCCATTGCTCTTTATCATGGGCAGTGAATTGTAACGCTGGACGAGGGGAAACTACGGCTAACCATATCTAAAGTAATGGCCGGTGAGGCTTCTATTGTGTACCGAAACTCTCTAGATATAACTCGGCCATAATGGCTCTATGGAAATAGCTAACGATAGTCTTGCCTTTATGATTTGGATAATCCGGTTGGCTAAACCTCTTTAGTTAGCCGAGGATGGAGCCTTTCTTTCCGAGTCCATTCATATCCTTATAGTAGAGGCTCAGGAATCATCGTTCTATTGTCCTTGCTCACCATTCAGAAACTACAAGAAGAAATCAAAGTTTTTACCTCCCATTCAACTAACTGAAGACGTGTAGCGGTACAACCTGATACCCTAGCTCGCCTCTACTATACAGGTGTATTGACTCTTCATTGCTTGACCGTTCTTTCTATCAAACGATATCAATATCTTCATGGTTTTTAAACTTTTTTGTACATCTCAATTACTAGGTCGAATGATACGCAGTAAAGAATTGAAATTGAAATCTGTCTTAAATTACCACTGAAAGGACCACTCAGAAATGGGCACTTTAAGCAGGTGCTTACTGTACCTATTCATAGTGGTTACACGGGTTTCTATTGGGACAAATATAAGTGGCCACTTTAGCCAGGTGGTCTAATTTAGCTGGTTTTACCGTATATAATTTTATAAAGGACATTTCCTTTATTATCGTTATTTGTAGATGGTGTTTCAATTTTTAAGTTATATTTTTGGGCTTAAGGCAACATGAAAACATGCAGAGCCAAAGAGATTTAAACAAAATTATTAAACTTAAACATAGAAGTGCGCGCATACTTGACCTGACTCATGTTTACCCTCCCATACCTATATGTATTATAAAAAAGTTTTTAAATTTCATTACTAAACAGCTGTTACAGAAGCAAATTATATATAATTAGAAGATATCTAGAACCTTTTATTATTTATCTATTTTTTATATATCTCATCTAATAACCTATATCTATAATACTCTTTATTTTGATAAAAAAAAAGGTCAGTTGCATAGAATTGAGGGATATAAAGTTAGGGTTAATTTAAGACTAATGTTGAAATTTGATTTAAACATTTTAACTGAGAGAAGGCATAATTTACTAAGTTCGCAAATTTACAGAAACCTTGGTTGGTTTAAATTTGAAGCCCTTTGATTATGTTAGACGATATATATTCCTCTCAATGACGTTTTTTTTAAACGTCAGCAATTAGACATACCTACTATTATTGACTTAAAATCCATTTATAATGAAAACCAAATAAATAAATAATACTGATAATATTTTTGGAATGCAGTAACGAACATAGAAGGGGAAAGAATGCTTTACTGCACTGACAGAAGCTGTTGAGATCCCTTTACGGATGTAAAGGGTGCTCTATAAGTTAACAGTGCACGTGCTTTCTTAACCTGAAAACTAGAAAAAAATAAAAAAAGTAATGTAAAAAATCAGAGTTAGACTGACTAGGGGAGGCTTCAAACGTTACTACTTCAACATGAAGCTAATCTAGTTTAGTGACTTTAAGGAAACACTGGCTTCCCTTCTTTTCCTCTTAATTTTTAGAAAATACGTTTACTTACCAGCTGTAAATACATTTACAGAATAATCGAATAAGAATAATTCTTAGTGATAATAGAATAATCTATTATCACTAAGAAGAATTATCCCTAGATCTGTATATAACCTTAGACAGGACGATTAATCTACAGTCAAGTTCATAAATATACTCGATGAACTATAGAACTAATCTATGTTTGAAATATTATAATTACATTTAACATTCAGCTAGGAGACAAAAATGGTATTGAAATTTTTTATTTCCAACCAAATTAACAGAAGTAATAGACCTGCAATCGAGTTATTATTTAACTTACCGTATTGCTTCGACTATAAGACGCACTTTTTTCGCTGTTTTTGCATCGCAAAAATCGGGAAGCGTCTTATAATCGAGGTGCGTCTTATAATCGATGTATTCAAGTGTAACATATCTATCAACATTTTTTCTTCCTCTCTTTTTTAAGAATTCCGCTGAGATCTTGATTTTACTTTTTATTTCTAATACCCTGAATTTTTCCGGGATAACATAGTCGAGCCCTCCTATTTCATCAATTTTCAGGAATTTTAAAGTGTTTAATTTCTGATGAGATTCCGAGGGAGATTCCGTTGTAGGTACCTAATTATTTCTTGTTAGCTTCAAAATTTTATTTTCAAATTTTTAAAATCTAACCTTTCTATTTCTCGCCAGCATGGCGTCTGTCTTACATCAAAATAAAGATTCATATAAGCCTTACATCTAAATAAAGATTCAATATTCCGACAACATCCATGGTAGACTGCTTAAGTTTGCCGTCTGAATTAGTTGTTAAAAAAGAGAACAAAAGATTTTCCCTTTGGAACAGGGTGCGTCTTATATTCGATGCATTTGTGAATTTTCCAAATTTTTGGTTCGAAAATCGGGATGGTCTTATATTTGAGGGCGTCTTAATTTCGAGCGGGCGTCTTATATTCGATGCCATACGGTATTACTGTTTGCAATTATATTGAACATTTTATTTTATCCTTAAAATTATCCAGTTTTCTGTAGATAAATAATCTCTATGCCAATCTATCACCTTAGAGGTATATTTGATTAAATATTATTATACTACCATCGATACTTGTATCATCTGTTTTTAAATTATTCTTCAATTTGATTTTTGTTTTAAAAAAAGTACAATTCTATTGTTCTAGTTCAAAACATATGATGCTAAATTCGAATGCAACCTAATTCCTACCCAATGCCAATCAATTCTAAAGAAATTCCAAGGTTATATTCCTGTTAACAACAATCAAATTATACTGAAAACAAATTTTTATTTATCATATCACAA
Organism: Gerris lacustris; assembly: GCA_951217055.1. NCBI lineage: Eukaryota > Metazoa > Arthropoda > Insecta > Hemiptera > Gerridae > Gerris > Gerris lacustris. Next base: position 51,907,802 of record OX578280.1, read on the forward strand.
ACGATTTTTTTTAACACAAATAATCTACCGCATGAGAAAAACTATTTCATTTAATAGTCTTTGATGAATACAATAACCTATGGAATTAATTTGTTTTTAAACGTTTCTCAATTAGTATTCTCTCAGAGGCAATGTAATCAAGTAAAAAAAGAAGAAAAACTACACGAACAGCAAGTAATTATTTAATGATTACTTTAAAATATATATAGCACGTAAACTACCGCGCATGTGCAGTCCTTGAATTCTTTAACTAGGACTTACTTTTTTTAATTGCTCAGTTATTTTACTATACGTAATAATTGCCAGGATTAAACTTTGCCAAGAGTCAATTTGCTGTTTTATCACAAAACCAATGATATAGTTTTATCTGGCATTCGTGCCTCCGTTGTACTTCAATTAACGTCATGACATTTTTTTTTATATATATTATATATTATATACGAACTCGTACAATGGCTACTATCATTGATAAATAGATGTGCTCGTTTGTTAACAAGGGTAATCCAGTATTATTGGCTTTTTTTTATTCTGCGAGCTATGTACGACCTTCAAATGACAATAGAAGTACACTTTAATATACCATCGTCGCGTGAAGACTTTTCAAAGTCAAATTATCATACATTCTACATTCAATTTAGATAAATATAACTGAAAAGTACTACAAAGGTGTACCTTAGTCAAGGAAGTATATTAATTTGGAAAATTGAAAAAAAGCTATTCAAAATCATATAAGCTTTGTTAAATAAGATGCCTATAACTTTATGTGTTTTGCTTCCGAGGTAACGGAAAAAAGAGTCACGGAAGCATTAGGGTCATATTAAAGAACGATTTTTTTTTTTGGCTCAAATTTCAAAAATTCCTGGGCAGAAATTCGCGAATATTTTTGGTTCCGTGTCTGTCTGTCGGTTTGTCTATCGCTCAATTTTTGAGAACCAACATATCTTAAAAACTACTGTTACATATAGGAGCGTCTATGGAGGCCTTCTTAAAGGAGTGACATAAATCGTCTCTCCACGTAAATCAAAACTGGTTCATTGAACAAATCAGCTTTCAGCCTTCATAAGGCCAACATCAGTGCCTAAGACCAAACAACTTCTCATCCGATTTTAATAAAACTTGGATAGAAGGTCATAATTAGCCTGTTGTCGGTTCCATATAAGTTCCAACCTTCTGAGCCCATTTGTTTCTATTCCACATATGCGAACACATACATATAAATTTACACATTCATATCTTCAAAAGTACTCATGTAATTTTTATGAAATTTGTATGAATTGTAAATAATATAGTCAGCAGATAGCCCCAGATTAATTTCAAGCGTCTGCACTCTTTAAATTTTGCTATATATATACTTTAATTCATGTAAAAAAATAAATAAAAAACTGAAAGATATAAAAATCGGGGGAAAATTAAATAAATTTGACAATAGTATAGGTTGCAAATGCATAAAATTATTTAAAAATTCAGAATAGGACGAGAGGATGCTACTTGACAGACTATTTTAACTCCAAGCATACTTTTTTGTTTTGGGTTATAAAGAAGGGATAAGCCATAAAATGTCGAAAAGAGTTTGTATATTTTAATATAAAATTGTGGTGAAAATGTTGTTTTGTTACTTTCTATTAGCCTCTCTATAGCCATAATTATAGGAATAAACCTCTTATAAAGAATTTTTCAGTTTATTCTTAGATCCTTAAAATTTTTCATAATTATAAAACATAATAAATTTACCATTGAAAGCATGTACAAAAGTCCTTTTGACAATTTAGAATCCGACAAAGGAACATCACATATTAAAAGAGAACCTTTGTGATAAGAAACAAACTGTGGCAGAGGGTTGAAACTTATATAAGACCAACACTGGGCTAATTATGACCTTGCGTCCATATTTAATTAAAATCGGACGAGTCGTTTTTAAGATATGTTGGTTCGAAAAAATGTAATGACAAACGGAGAGACAGACCGACTGACCGGCAGACAAAGTCGAGGCCAAAAAATATTCCCTGGTAAAATGGATTTCCTCTTGGATCCTTGGATGTTCCTCTGAAATAGATTTTTGTCTTGGAAATTTTGAAATGGGAGAACAATCGCTTCCGTTACCTTCGGTAAGCTCGGAAGCAATATTTAAAGAAACTTTTAGCAGGTGAATCAATAAATGATTTTAATAAATTAGAATATATATATATATATATATATATATATATATATATTATATTTTCATCAATTAATTAAATATTGTCACAACATATCACGAATACAAAAGATGTATCGAAAAGGGGAACAAGAGTTAAGAAAACAATTTCCGGCATGTACAAATAAATACATATACGTAGTTATATATATGTAGTCTTATCGGAAGACATCTGTAGTTTGAATTGGGTCTGACACTTCGTTGAGCTACTGTGCGGGCACACTTCCCTTACAAACAGTAGAACAAGATCCTCGTTTTGTTCACGAAATTTTTTATTAATTAGCGATACCATTCTTAGATGTTGTTCGCGGATGTTCTTATCTTTTTTTTTAATACAAAACGCTGTGAAAGTGAGAAAATATGTTAATATTATTAGAGCAATTCATTTTATAAGGGTTTTTGAATAAGAATATAATAAAATGTATAATAAATAAAAAAAATAAAATGTGTGAAGGAAATGGAAGTCAGTTATTTTTAACAGTTATTGAAACTTCCTTTTTGCTAAAATTTGTTTTTGTACTTTGCTTTTTATATCGACGTATTAATAAAAACGATCAAATATCAACCCAGGCGTTTAAACCGGATCTTTATTTGTCCAGTCATTTTCCTTGTTTTAATTAAGATGTAGAATTTCAAGCGTTCGTAAATGTTCATATAGAGACAAAGAGATTCATTAATATGAACATTTGTTAAGGTTTTTCTCCTTAACGTTTAATAATCCAAAAAAAAAAAATGATAAAGTACGAGCCGAAGCTTTATAACGTAACGGGGTATTTTCTTCTTTAATTAATTGCACCTATTTCTTTCTATTCTATTATTTATAATATTTGGAAATGAGTGTTAGAGCTAGAGAAGACAGGAAAGTAGGAGGTCAAATTTGTATGAGGTCCACTATATCAATTCTTCGAGAACAAACTTTAAGAAAGCAATTACCTACTTTTCAATTTTCGATATTAAATTAATTTGTTACATTTTAGCCGATAACATTGATAGCAAAATATTAAGATCTAATCAACTTAAGTTAGAAATTTTGTTAATAGTCTAGAGAAGCCTTTTCCCCAAGTATAAATTGCTACCTTCAGAAATCTTTTGGGCTCAATTCTCTTTCTTTTTCACTTTCCCCCTATTCCCTCCTTTAGGGTCAAATTTCAGACAAATCTCTTCATATACTCATTTGAATTATTATACCTGAAACAATGATTTTATTTTAAAGGTTCAAAGAAGTATTGATATAATAATTATCTTAGTGATGGGACTTGGTACCGCAACGAATATGGCCTCCATCTTAAATAAGAATAGTCGATTGAAAATCGCTTTAACTAATGTTGTGAGTGCCACAAATGATATGAATTTCAAATTTTAAGATTGCAGTGGAATTGGTTTCGGAGATTTCGTAATTACTAATTTTGCTTATATATAGCCACCATCTTGAATCAAAATGGCGAATCTTAAATAGATTTATAAGAGAGCACTTAAGGGCTAAGATGAGCCTTGCTAAAAAATTTCATCGTCATAGTTCCAATGGTGTCAAGAATCAGTCTGTCAGAGAAGTAATATTTAGCAACCCCAGGTGTATACAGCAATTAAACATATAGGTAACTAAAAGTAAAAGTAAAAATAAATAATCTGCCGATTATTTTGGTTCATAGTTTTCTCGCGTTCTAATGCGTCCTTAGTTTGGTTTTGCATTTATGACCTATAAGTGTATAATATATTTAATTTTTTTCTCTCCTTTTATCTTTTTAATCTGCCAAAAATGCTTCGATATTTTATATGAATCATCTATCAATTTAGGAAAATTTAATAAACACAGACATAGTTGAAATTTTTTTTTTTTTCTTTTGGGTTTTAGTCCCGATCAAATGCCAGGGTTATTAAAGGACGGGGGTTATCCGGCCACTTTACTCATCTAATCGATGAGATCATTAGTGTGAAACATGTCTTACTCCGCTGGGATTCGAACTCACAGCCGGGGTTTAGACCTTGGTTTCAGAGTCAGTTTCAAAGTTCAGTTGAAATTATTATCGGATCATCTGTGAGCTATACATTCATCAAAAAATCTAAATTTCTTGAACCTTAGACAATTACTTTTAAAGATATAGGTGCTAATAAAAATAACTTTGTGGCGCATGTGAAAGAAAAACCAATGGGCATGGGCACAGATTTAAACTTTTATGGGACCAATAGTGTGCTTATTATGACCTACCATCCAAACTTTATTAAAAAAGAAGAACAGTTTTTTTTTATATATGTTGATTTGTAAAAATAATGGGCAAACCGACAGATAGGTCTGATCCTGATTTCTGTCTTAGAATTTTTGATTTCAGACATACAAATAATGTTCGCTCTTCAGAACAATAACATTACTTCCACCTTCGGTAAGCTCGAAAGCAAATGTAAATGTATAAAAACTAATTTTAAGGTCCTAAATCAAATTGTTCACAAGATATTAATTAATCTCAAAAATTACTAATGAAAGACCGCCATTTTGAATTAAAATGTTTCGTTCTTTAGAACAAAACCTTACGTTAACTTTCGGTATGCTCGGAAGAAAAACAGAGCTTAATCAACGTCTTATAACCAATAAGTACCATGTATAACAAGTTTGGCAATTAAATTTTTACGATTTCTTAGACGTAGTATGATAGATAGCTATAAATGTGGGGTCTTTGTTTTTAAACGAGTATATATGGCCGTCATTTTGAATTAAAATTCTGATTGAAAAAGAACAGAAAGTATGTTATAAGAAGTAATGTCCTCATTTCTAGGTTCCAGACCAAATAATTGGGGAAATGTAACTAACAAAAAAATGGCCACCATCTTGAATAGAAATAGCGGATAAAAAATATCCTTCCTTAGCGTAGATCTACATAGTATTTAAAGCAAGCTTTGAAGCAAAATTCGCGATTCCAGAATTCTCAGTTTCCGAGATATAGATTAGTAGGTGATTAGGAGGAATTTGGCCTTAGAAGTTGCCATCTTGAAAATGAGATTGTATTTGGGAGGAAACAGGGAGATGACAAACACGTGTGCTAAATTTGGAGTTGCTATCTTAAAAAATTAAAGATCCTATAAAGGACATTCACAAACACAGCAACGTTGACTAGTATATAGATATAGTAGGCAGAAAATGTATTATATTTATTAATTTTAATTTATTTTCTTTTTGAGATTACCGAAGGTAACGGAAGCTATGTGATCATTCTTAAGAACAAAAATATTTTATGTTTCCGATTTCAAAAATTCCAAGAAAAAAATTTGAAAAACAGTGGGAACAATTAAATAAATTTGACAATATATAGGTTGTAATTGAATCAAATCATTAAAGTATTCGACACGGGTTGCGAGGAAGCTATGTGACACACTAATTGGTAGACTATTTATTTTATATTGAAATGCATTCTGACGTATAATTTGAAATAAAATTGTTATAAAAAATAAGGTAATGATGATGGATATCAACCATTTAACATTCCAACCTAATTATTTCAAAAGGAATTTTAAAGACGAGGCGTAAAGAAGCTATGAAAGAGACATGCATGTTGAAGTTATCTAGTATAATGAGCGAACACATGTTTTATACCTCAAACATACATGCAAGCGTATAATACTAAAACTTAATACCACTATTAATATATTTTTTTTATAAGTGATTCTATTTAATGTTGCATGCAATAGCATGTTTAATTTATTGGTTTATAGTAAATTCACTGGCCTAATTTCTTTTCTATTATTGCTTCCAAGCCGGTAACGGAATATTTCTATGTCTGAAGAACGAAATATTTATTACAAAGCCTCCGAATTATGGAAATTATGGTCTCCTATCTTTCAGTATTTCATCATTTTCAACATGTCTTAAACAATTACTCGTTTGATTTTGATGAAATTGGGATGGTAGGTCATAATTAGACCATTGTTGGTCCCATAATTATTTCGACTATCTTCGCCCTTTTTCCCATTTCCGCATGCGCACAAACCTTTGTATTATTAACACCTATATCTTTATAATGTACTCAGTTTTAAAGTAATTTGAATGGTTTTTGAAAGTACCTCACCTTTGTATGGGTGTATGTATATATTAACAACCGTCTTTGGTTGTATTAATATTGATTTAATATTGCCTAATTGATCCGTTTATTCAAGTAAAAAACAAGACATTTTTGAAAAATATTGTTTTTCCACGTGTTCTTAGAACATGAATAAAATATTATGGAAATCAGTGGAAAAGGTCCTGGAGATAGCGTGCAAAAAATGTCTGAACATCAAGCTAGAATTTTGTGTATAAGTAAATCTTTTGGTGCCTTTTAAGAATATTTGGTCGGCTAAGTTCGTCTGCGGAACATAGCTTGGCAATAGGCATTTGAAAAAAAAAAAAAAACTGGTGGAGAGCGGCCGTGTGCCGCCCTTTTTGGTGGACAATGAGATTTTCATGATCCTGAGTACGAAATTAGTTAGTAGACCAATAAACAAGTTAATTGTAGTTGCAAACAGTTTGGTTTTCCGGTCGAATCCGTGTCACGAAGGATTTGAAGTCCGACGTTTCGCTTCCATCTCCAGGATTATTGTGCATCGTGTTGTTGACTCGAAGCAAACACAAGATATACTCCACTTCTTTGTTTCGAGTCAAATCATGATGCACCACAACCCTATAAAGATGCTTCCAGTAGTGGAAGTAAAACGTCGGACTTAAAACCTTTCGTGACGCGGATTTCACCGAAAATCCAAGCTGTTTATGACGAATCAACCCGCAGAAGCCTACGCACAAATTTGATGGTAGTTTGTCACTTAATACGTGAACTCTATTATTTGGAGCAATATTTGACTATTTCACCTATTACGTGACAAACTACCATCAACTTGATGATTGGTCTACTAAGTTCGTACCCAGGATCATGAAAATCTCATTGTCCACCAAGAAAGGCGGGACATGGCCGCTCTCCACCGGTTTGTTTTTTTCAAATGCCTATTGTCAAGCTATGTCCCGCAGACGAACTTAGCCGACCACATATTCTTAAAAGGCACCAAAAGATTTACTTATACACAAAATTCTAGCTTGATGTTAGTCAGACACTTTTTTGCACGCTATCTCCTGGACTATTAAGGTAGTTTAGATTTTACGCGACACAGATATTTTTTACAATCAGTAACAACGTTTATAAAACGTGTAAATTTATCAAAATAAAATTTTTAAGTTACAATACTTTCTCTTTATGTTAAATTAGTAGTATTTTACGTTAATTACACACACTCATACTATATATAATACATATACATATATATATAATAAATGTGACAATATAACAAATTGCTACTGCAAAACATTACAATGCTCGTATATCATGTTAAATTTAATCCTAACATAAAGAATAATAAAAAGGATTAAACCAGAAGTGAAAGTTTTTTAGTCAGTGGGTGGCCTCTCTATTACTCATTACTTCCGGATTAAACATTTAGGAAAAAAAAAATGTTATTAATAATTTTAAAAAGTAAGTAAGTAAAAAAAAGCACACATACATACACTCTTAACAAGCAAACAGGTGAAAAGAATCAACATAGAATTCAAACATTTACTAAGAGGATTTTAAAAAAAACGCAATTAAAAAATTTGACTTGAAGTAAAAGAGAGAGAAAAAAAATAAGACAAAAATAAATTGCTTGTAAGATTATAAAAATTGGAGGAACAGTTACTTTAAATGAGGACAGTTTAAGCATTCTGAAAACACTTGAGCAAGATAAATGTATTTTTAACTGATGATAAAGAAAAAGTAACAAAAAAATACGACCTCGTTAGTGCAATTTACAGATATGAATTCGCGAAAAAAAGTTTTTTTGCACATTGCAATACTTTAATTGTCTCTTTGTTTTACTTTGGCAAAAAAGATAAAAAGGTAATATAGAACTGGTTTTTTGTTTGAAGATTGATATAGATAGAAGATGCACCTGGCTGAGTCGCTCTTACCTCCTGGTTCGGGGCTACCAACTCTAATTGTCTTGTTAAGAGCTAAGTAAGTGAAAATATTTCATTTAGAACAGATGATAGTTATTCTTAAAGTAATTTATCATGATTATACATTTTAGAAGAAATACGTCAGTCAATATATTAATTTGGTTTTAGTCATTATGTAATTTATTGGCTGTCATATTCAATAATAATTTAACATTGAATGAGAAACGAATATCATTTTTTATTCTAAATAAAAAAAATTGTTGGTAAATATAAGAATGTCTTAAATGTTTTTACTATTGAGTTTTACAATATTTATTTGCGCAGTTGGTGAATGAAGAAATTGCTATGAACGACAAACAAGAAGTTCTGATATCACTAAATTATCGTTTAGAATACTGTACTGCTTGGTAACGATAAACAAGAAGTTTTGATATAACTAGTCGTTTAGAATACTGTAATTTTTTTGGAACTATAAAAAGGAGAAAGTATACGAATTGGATGTAATTTAACCCTTAAATACTAATGGTAATTAGATGGCTGGTATTACTAGACCTTCGTCGATTCGACTAACATATGCAGAAAATACATTTTTGGGGTTGAAACTACACTTTTATGAAGAGAAAACTATTAAGAACTCATTATTAAATCTTTTAGTGAGATATACAAACATTTGATGACAAATAACTTAGTAGGAACATCAGAAAAATCTGAAATTGAGTGAACATTAATGCACTAAGTCCCATGCCCCAGGCCAATTACCCTTGGCCCATTGCCCTTTACCCCTAGGCCTATCGCCCCTTACCCTAGGCCCATTTTCCCAGGCTATAGGCTCATTCGACGACCAATTAATTCCCTACGTTTATTACTAAACGTTAGACGAATGGACGCAGTAGCTTTGACGGGAATTTGCCAGAAAACGAGTGTATGCTCAAAAGGACTTCTACCACTACTCTATCAGGTGTGTTACCAACCAGTACAAGCACTGCAGAAGGATGGGGTACCATCGCATACGAGCGAAAAGGTTAAGGTTCAAACTGTGCTCGTCGATTCGACTACCATTAGCATTCCAGGGTTTGGTATACTATAGTTTCAGGAATCTCTGAAATTGATTTGAATATTTCTAGCCAAAACGATATTCATTTGTAATGCATTGTGTTCAAGCTACACCGGTAACAAGGTGTGTGGATGGGGCTTTCAAAAAAATTTTAAATTTTAGTGATATAGGATGTTAGATTAAGGAGCTTCTTTAGAGGTCATCTTAAAGAATAATAAAACTGTCTCTCCACGTAAATTCAGACTCTTTATTAGCCAAAGCTTTTAGAATTTCCTGTAAGGCCATTATCAGTGCCTAAGAACAAACAGTATGTGATATATCAGGTAGTAATAACAAAGCCTAAACAAATTAAAATAAAAACTAAATTTATAATAATCAATTAAGGTGAATGATGGTTAACAATTAATAAAAAAGTAACTTAAGTCAAAATAAATTCGAAACAATTAGACGAAGCAGTAAAAACTATAAAAGAAATCTAATTAAGCAAGCGTAAAAATAGCAATTAATTAAAATAATAAAAATGACAAGTAAATTTCAGGAAAGTTACGAAATAAATAACATAAAATAAAAGCCTAGTTAATTAGATAAAATACGCGAATTAAATAAAATTACAAATAAAAATTAAATGAAATAACTAAGTAAGTCCCTACCGAAATTCGGAAGAAATAGAGTTACATTGTTTTATTAATTGTTAACCATCATTCCAAATTATGCCAGCCGGATGGTTCATTCACCTTAATGAGTTATTTTTTAATTTGTTTAAGTTTTGCTATTATTACCTGGTTTATCACTTCTGTTTCTGTTTGTTCTTAGGCACTGATAATGAGGCCTTATTTAAGGCTGATAATGGCCTTATGAAAGCTGCTTCAGCTAAAAAAAAAGATTGAATTTACGTGAAGAGGCAGTATTTCTTAATACACAATTTAGCTATTTCCGGTTTACCTATTAGAACTTCTTTAGAATACCATTCATCAGAATTTAATGATATTTTGTTCAAATCTGCTGATTTAATGTTCAGTACAATATAAGTTTATAAAACTTTCACACTTGTTTGGACCCATCTGATGTTTAAGAAATGTGGATGAATTGTCGAATGTAGCCCTCAGATGGTCCCAGATTAATTTGAACCGTCTCCGCGTTTATTTCGGGGGGACCCCAATGGTCAAGCTACGCCACTGTGCAGAATGTTTGTGACCCATTAAACCTTTTATTGATCAGTTAGAAATGTTCCGGGTTATTTCAGATGGATTGCCTTGTTGAGCACTCATTTATTTAATGTTAAACTCTTTGTTTTAGATTATACTAAATGATAAACGGTAATTCATTTGGTGTAGGACATTTTTTAGAGATTAAAAAAATCAATTTGTCTAAAGGTAGTATCTGGTTTAAGCACGTATAGTCCTTATAGTCCGTATAGTCCTTATAGTCCGTATAGTCCTTGTAGTCCGTATAGTCCTTATAGTCTGTATAGTCCTTGTAGTCCGTATAGTCCTTATAGTCCGTATAGTCCTTGTAGTCCGTATAGTCCTTATAGTCCGTATAGTCCTTGTAGTCCGTATAGGCCTGTATAGTCCGTATAGTCCTTATAGTCCGTATAGTCCTTATATCCCGTATAGGCCTGTAAAGTCACGTGGTTTGTTGATGAAAAAAGTTTTTTTTTTATTAGAAAGATAAACAGGAAATTTCAAAATTAAAATAAGAATTGTGTTTATGCAGCTATTTGTTGCCATTAAACCATTTATTTTGTTTTTAATAAAATATTATCTACCATTTAGTGGCACATAGCTTTCTCGCGTCCTATTGACTTTAATGATGCTCTGTATTTACGACCTATTATTGTTTCCCCCCCCCCCCTTATTTTTAAATCTGTCTAATTGTTTTGGATTCTTTCATGATTAAATGTATCAATTTAGCAATGCTTAATGTGCGCAGATGGTTAGTATATGGGACCATCTGTGGGGTTCGTTCGACAAACCATTCAAATTTCTTAAGACTAAGTATAAGCACTTAAGATATTATAGGCATTAATTAGATAAAAATAGTTTTGCACATGTAGATAGAGGTACAATGGGCGCAGAAGGTTAAAATTAATAAGGGGCCAACACTGGACTAATTATGACCTAAGTGACGAATAATTATTAAGATATTTTTGTTCTCAAATAAGTTGAACGACAGACAAGAAATAGGGAAGAAAAGGGACCGTTCGCAGAAGGTAGAAATTTATATGAGAACAATAGTGGTTTAATTATGGCATACCATCCAAATTTATAAACATAAGATGCGTAGTTTTTAAGATGTGTTGTTCGCAAAAATGTTAAAGGACAGACCGACAGGCAGACAGACACAAAACCAAAAATGTTCTCTGATTTCTGTTAAGGAATTCATGAATTCAGAGACATAAAAAATCGTTTTTCACAACTTTTTTTTATTAGGTGGTGGTTTTTCACAACGATTACAGTACTTTCGATAAGCTCGGAAGCAATATTACAAATTGTTGAAAATAATATAAAGCTATAATAAATATTCAGATACTTATTAAAAATATAAAATGTTCATTGTAAACTGCAATAGCTATACAGTGTTGGACATTCCCTATAGTTTTTTCTCTTTCCTTTTAAATGTAAAATTTAAATCTTGTTTCGAAGATAAGCAAAGTTCATATTTTTTAACGAAGTCAGTGTTAAAAGCAAACATATTTTCTCCGGGTATAGGTCCGAACAAAAACTGACACTACTGAACCGTGATAATTAGCTAGTGCTAAAGGAATTGTGATGAAAATGATCCTAAGAAACCAAATTTTAGTCCATCGCCTTTTTAAAGCTAATTTTGCCAGGCAGCTCAATCAAGGGAAACGATACACGTGTTAAAAAAAGAAGAAGTAGAATCACCTTTATACCTGTTTCATCCTTAACTTTGGTGTTTAGAAAACACATTTTTGTGTTGGAATTCAGGTAGATTGAGTAGATAACGCATCCTTTGTCTTTTCTTTTCTCACTGTAGCAAGTTAAAAGGTAAAACGTTCCCTGCTTCTTTAGATATAACATTTTTCTTTCGAAAACACTAAAGTATTTTACTTCCGAGCTTAACGAAGGTAAAGGAAGCTGTGTGATCGTACTGCAGAACAATAATTATTTTTATCTACGATTGATACGAAATATAAACATTTTATCTCTGTTTAGAAGCGTAGAAAGTGATTCTTTTCGTAGTTTCATTCATTGCGCATGCTCGTTTCATTATTCTTCTATATTTATTAGCACAATTAGCGTGTTTGTTTACATTTAACAAAACTAATTTGCGGTTTTTTTTTAATGAATGTAACTGTTTTTTTCTGTATTTATTATTAAAATACAACAATCGTAGATAAAGAACAACTCGTGCGGAAACTGCATTTTGCTTTGCTTGTGTGGTTTTACTACCCTCTTTTTTTCTTCCCTAGTTTAGCGAGCGATATCGCTAAACTCCACACTGGCATGCAAAATGCTACTTTCCGCACTAGACGCGTAATGTACTATTTATTGAGATTCTTACGCTTAACTACTTATTTTTTATCGTTTGTCTACAATATATTTAGATATTCATATTGTATATTATTATTATATAAATATTGTATTACATTAAACTCTTTTGGGTAATGTAATTGTTATTAGTAAACATATACATTAACTTGTAGATTATTCAGATTATAATTTATGACTGTGAAATTAAGTAATTAAATTAGCAAAGCATTTTTATAACTATAATACAACTATTAATTTAATGTTAGACTTTAAGGAACTTTATACTTTAAAAGCATTTGTGTTATGAGATAATGGCGGTGTGGGTGGTAAGTGGGCTCTTTTAGGTTTAACTACAGTTGAGAACCACATGCCTTCCTTTCTATTGCCTAGGGTAATTAACTTTCATTGGTACTTCTCAACTCACTTCTCATTGGTTCGGCTCACTCACCCAATGATAATTGATCTTTATAACTACGAATAACCTTATGCGCTTTAATTCAAAATGAAAGATCTTGTTTCGTAGGAAACTCTTTGTTTCTGGCTACAATTAGTTAATTATAGACGCTGTAAGTGTAGGCTCACTCACCCGAGATAATTGATCTTTATAACCATCTAGTATTCGTATGCGCTTTAATACAAGCTGAAATAAAATATCTTGCTTTGTAGCAAGCTCATTGTTTCTGACTACATTTCGTTATTAATAATAACGAAATGTAGTCAGAAACGATTAATACTATTATAATAACTTATTATAATAGTATTAAACGGTTGTTAGCAAAACACATTATTGGATAGACACACACGAAACCTAAACTGTTATCTGACGACTGAAAGGCATTTTGGTTAATGAATTTTTGAATTTGAAGACAAAATAATTTCGTTTTTCAGAATGATTACAATGATTCCGTTACCTTCGAAGTTCGAGAAAAAACTATTCAATAAAAATAGTTGTTGTTTTGTAAGTTCTTGAAATATTGGTTGAAATAACAAGCGAAAGGTAAAGGGGTAAATTCGTGAAGCAATTTGTGATAATATTTATTGACGTCGTTTATTCGGAACATAATTACCTCACTCAAAATCTAACCCAAATTATGTTTAGTGTTTTAATTTTGAAGCTAGAAAGAGAGCGTTAAGTTTTACCGAAAAAAACTAATATTACCCTTATTAACATTTAATTCTGACTTTAATTTCTGATTTTTTTTCTCAAAAATAACATTGGCTTGTCGATTTTGCGGAGAAAGGGAATTGTGAATTAACAAAAAATTTGTGGGTTAACAAAAAATTAGTTAATTTTCTCATTTTTTACCAGAGAGAGGCGGAAAAAATTACTTGCCACGTGTGCTTGGCCATCACTGAATCAAGAACTGTACAAGGTCGTGGATTCGATCCCTCGCCGTGATGCTCTGATTTATATGGCTCACTACTGATAACACCATACTCCCTTCGGCGGTACAATGTACAGAAGTATGATGTGTGAAGTGGCTGGAACTCTCTACCACGGGGATAGTAAAATGGCCTAGTTGCTAGGTTAGAACAAGTGGTTCGTCTAGTACTAATACTAGGACCTTACTACTACTACTACCAGAGAAGCAAAGTCTCGAATTAATTTTAGTATAAAGAATTTACAATATACCTACTGTAACAATTATATATAGCGTCTCTCCTAATAACTCCATATTTAGCGGAAAATTGTCTATCTTCCTTACCACTTGGTGTTAAACGATGCGGTAAATTAAAACAGAAAAGGAAAGTTTAATCACAAACAACTAAATGGTTATTCTGTCAGTCGAAATATTACAAAACCAGTAATAATTACGAGATATAGTATGTAACTATATATTTTTTTTTTATCTTATATAGACATTAGTTTGAACATGTAACTTGAGTTTCCTTTGTATATAATGGTAACCAAGGAATTAAATTAAATGAAATAATAATTATTTGTACTTTATTCGAATAAGTAGGTAATTATAATTATTTTTATAAGGCTATATAGCTAAATCTGTAGATATCCAATAAACCCTTTAATTTAGCTAATTGCGTTCAATTTCAAAATTGTTCTCGGTAGTTAATGTACTATTATTAAAAAAATTCAATAAACGAAATAAAGACACATTTTTGTAAACAATTTTTTCATTCGACTTTCAGCAAATAACCTAGACTAAAGTTCAGTCGACTGAAGGAGAAGCGCTGTTTGCAATTTGGGGCAATCCTTTATCTAGTGCTTAACTTTAAAGGCTTCGTTACTAGACAAGCCCAGTACTAACCTTTATACAAGACTTATTTATCCCAACATCTATGCTTTTTTTAAATAGCGATGCAAATGTATTATGCAGTGCCGTTACTTATACTAGTGCCTACTGCTTTCTCTTTGTAGTAAGGCGTACAACAAAATTAAATCTAACTTATCGGTGTTTGCCTTTATATCCATTTTTTAAAAAAGTCTATAAATGTTAATTGTATAATTCTTCCAGGATAATTAAGTAGTATAAAAATGAGAGTTTAAGAACAAATTTTGCTCTTCCAGTTCTTCCATTTTCATCAAAGCCTGGGGCCGACTTAGCTGTACATCGCTTCTTCCAAAGTTGAAGCAAAGTCTGCTTCAAAAAAGGCTCCTTGAGGTTCTCCTTCTCATCAGTAGAACTGTCTGTGATTTGATGGATCCTTTCAAATACCTGAAGATCGTCATCTCTTTCTCTTGATAGCTTTCCAGTGACTTTCCTGAGGATGGTTAACTAGCTATATCCGGCCTGGTTGCCACTGCCAGGTACATAAGGCATCTGATAGATATCCTGTATGGCACTCTGGAAACCAGTGTTGATTTGGGAAGTACTCCTAATTGATCCAACATTTTATTAACATAAACCTTGTGCTTGTGTTTTATTTTTTCTAGCTTTAAACTTGTCAATTGTCCCATATGCACTGGGTTTCAATCCATTAGTTTGATATAAGTTTCCTCTCTAGAGGTAGTAATAACGATGCCATCTAATCGTCCATTGCAGCCTTCCTAGAGTTCTAGGAGATTTCTAGGATCTACATATGCCACATTAGCAATCCCGTAAAAATCTGGCCTCTTTCATATCTGTCTATCTCTGAGAGGTGATCGTGATTAATGAGAGTTTTCTGACTCCTCTGCCCCATTATCGGATGTCTTGACTGACTCCTTTGGGCAGTTGTGTCCATACTTCCCTCTTCCTAGCTAGTGCTGAAGTTGCGGAACCTAAAGGGTCTGAGGTAACGCCTAATGACTTAACTCCCCCTTGCCTCAGCCACTGCCAGTTTATGAATTTCAGTCTCCTCTTCTACCAGTATGCGACAACTGAACCTAATTTTTCTTATTGAAGTTTTTCTTTTTCTTTTGTGGACTTGAGGTTTCTTATATGGAGTTCGTTGTTGTTTGGAATGAAATTCCTTTTTTCTTTTCTTGTTAAATAAAATATAATAAGAAAAGAAAAAAGGACTTTCATTCCAAACAACAACGAACTAATTTTTCTTGTTCATTCAGATCCTTTAATCTGCTCTCCTAGAGTTACCGTTTCTACTGCCTTCTTAGTCCTAAACTTAACATCATTTAACATGATTATTAGACAAACCATTTCTCTTATCTGGTTACCAAACCGGTCATGTTCACAGTAACCAACCAAGACTCCCTTTACGGGTTTCTTTACCTTATTGGATTTGCTGCAATGCTGTCTAGCAACATGCACATAAGAAGTCCCAAAAAATTTAGGATCATCCAATTTTTCTGTCTTTCCCTTCCACAGTTCTATTGGAGTTTTGCCAGCTATAAGTGGTGGTGCTATTTAGTAATTAAGTAATTAGCCTATTTTGTACATAAGAAGCAGCCTCAACAAGAGTTCTATATTTCTTTTCAGCCGCTCAATTCTGTTCGGGACAATGTGGCACAATAATGCTGCGATTCTACCCTGTCATCATTGTAAAGTTTTTGATTTAAGAGTAATTGAACTTATCCTCCATCTGTCAGAAGCTCTTTATCGTATAACCTGGAACCCCAGCCTTACACACACAGGATATCATTTAATGTAGCTGAAACTTCTGACATATCCTTTAGAATGTAAGCCTGTCTAAACTTTGAAATACTTTGAAAAATTTTTCAAAACATACATAGTAGGTACCATGTTCCTTCTAAAGATCTGACCCTAAGACCATGGACCATGTCCCCTGGTTTAATACCACCGTTTTTCTTTTTTGAACGAGAAAACTAACTCTATGACGCTTGCCATAAATACAAGTCTCACATAATGTTGGGAATATTAAAAAAAGTAAAACTACCCGCACAAGGGATACTTAAATTAAGACTCGAAGTACATTATTAAAATAAAAAAATAAAAATTCATAGGCGAACTTAGATTCTACAGATTTAGATCATATATACATATATTATATCTATAATGGGTAGAATCTACGTTCTAACTAAGTTGTCTGTTTATATTTTGTTTGAATAATATCTAAAGATGGCTAATATGTAGCCAAGAACCAAAATTTACCTTTATTAATACAAATACTTAATGTGAAGATATAGTATTTTAGTTTCTATTCAAAACGATGATGAGTAAATGTCACACATGGTAGAAGCAAACAGTTGCACGTACCAAATGTTTCTAGATAGCCACTGGTCCATTTTCCCCTGTCTACTAACCAGTTCGTAGATCTCGTCTCCCTAAATACAACATCACATGTTATGAAGAAATATAGTGAGTACCTTAGTACTCTTTTATTTACTTTTAATAAGTGCAGGTGTGTTGTGGAGAGACAGGTATAGACAGCCTCCGCCTCCATTAGCCTTTTTACCCAGATAGCTTTCACTTTAAGTAAAGTGTTTTTTCCGGCCTATTGTAAATCTTATTTTTTTATTGATCTACTTTCTTTCTACGGCCAATTACCGACCCATTTTTATTATTTTTGAAATAATTTATTAAACGACATTTTCTTTCCACGTGAGCTTGTAACTTTAAATATATCGAAGAAATGGCTATACCAAACTTATTTATATTTTGGTATTTAATTAAGTAACGAATTATTGTATGTATAATTTTCAATCGTGAAAAATAAAGGGTGAGGGTAATTTGGGTTGGGGGCGTATTTAAATGTAGACCATTTTATTTGTTGGTTTTTTTTCCAAACTATTTGACCGATTTTTTAAAAAATGGAGGGCAAAATAAAAGTAGGTGCTAATGAAAATTACTTTGTGTGCATGTGGAAGAGAAACCAATGGGCGGAGAAGGAGACCGACAGACACGAAGTAGGAACCGACAAACAAGAAATCAAATGGAAATTTCCTTGTGTGCATGTGGAAGAGTAACCAATGGGCGCAGAAGGAACCGACAGACAAGAGACTCCCTGACAGAGAAAAATGGTCCCTGATTTCTGAAACAAATTTCTGTCTTGGATTTTAGAATTCGGAGACAATAAAATTCCGTTCTTGAGAACGACCACAATGCTTTTGTTGCCTTCGTTAATTGTGTAAAAAATTAAATAAATTAGAAAGCAATAGGACGCGAGGATCCTCTATGCCACACTAATTGGCAGACTATTTATTTTTATTTGAATTGACCCTAAATACTAATTTTTAAAAAGTTTGGTACTCCCTTTTATTTTATGTACTTACTTAAACAAAAAACTACCTTCCACCCTTACCTCTCCAGTTTAAAAACTTGAAGTAAAATAATTTATTTATCAATTTGCGCACTGAATCTAAATTCTATGTTATTTTTTAGGTTTAGTTTTTAGGCCGTTTTATCCTTATCCCTCCCCCCTTAGGTAAAAAATAATAATTTTTACTTTTATTTTATTGAACCTAAAGAGTCACCTATTATGGTTTATTGAAAATTGAAATGAACAATAATAATTCAGCTTTATATCCATAAAATCTCGGTAGGAACGACTAATTTTACAGATGATATAAATTTCATTTTTTTTTTCCTATTATCATTATTCATTTTGAATTTTTTTAGTTATAAAATTCATAGCATGACAAAAAATGTTATTGTTAACATTCTCAATAATGGAATGTACGATTTGTTTTATTATACGTCTTCCATGACAAAAACACGAGCTTAGTTTTAAAACTATCAATGTCAATTCTGAATAAATTATCTGCCTTTAATAAATTACATGCTGTCAAGGTTACGGGTCGAAGCATGAAGCAGGATGTACCGACAGAGATAATAATATGTAATTTCTTTTTTGGGAATGATGGCATACCGTGGTAGAAACTGAAGGACTGAAACTATGGCTAACAAAATGCAAGCTTCTGAATACTTTAAAAAAACGCGATCGCGATTCCCAGATTCCCAGAATAAACTTAATTATTTAAGAATATATATATAAGAAGTACAATTTTCTAAAATCGTAAAAGAGGAAACGTGACCAACTTTTGACTATTCAAGAAAAATGAATTCTTTATCATTTGTTTTAGATAATATTCCGAAATTTCTTTTTTGCATTAAAATGTCGATAAACGAATTCCAAAAATCCCCCCCCCCCCTAGCAATTATATATATCATGTCAAATATATTCATTTCTAATAAATGAGGGGTTGATTAAAAGGTCTCATTGAGTGTATTTAAAGTTGTAGTATTGCTGAAGATAATTTCTGAAATTCGATTCTACACATTTTTATGCGAGAAAGAAATTTGAAATAATATCTAAAAACAATAAATATAAATATAACGAATAATTTTTCTAAAATAGTCGATTTTGATTTTTCTTGTTGTTAATGGTGTATATAATATTTTCAAATAAATAGCATTTCATCTATCGTTAGAACGTTATCAGTTTTAAAATTGAAGGAAGTAAAATAATAAATTTTAATTTATAATTTACTGTAGTAAGTAATCATTTATTTCATATTTAATTTTTTATTACTATTTTTATTTATAGACGAGTATTTTAATTACCTGTTATAATTTATTTTATATTTTAATAAATTGATATCCATCTATAATCCAGTAACTTTGTTGCCTACAAGGATGGGGTAGTATGCGTCAAATCCGGTAATTCTGATTTTTTGCAGACTTGTTTATGATGTTGGCCTAATGAATAATCCAAATTTGTGACCTCGAGCGCCGAACGCAACTTTGTCAAAAATCGAAAACAGCGAAAAACTCGTTATTTTTTTCAAATTTTGGCGATTATAACCCTAAAGGACTAGTTTTTGAAAAAACTTTTTCAGGACATTTTTAAAGTAGACTATAGTAATAGTTTCCGAGATGAAGCCTTTCAAAGTTTATCATTGTTTCCGAACTTTGCAATTTTTTGCAATATTTTAGATACACGTTTATAACCTTCCCTAAGATTTTTTTTTTTTCATTTCAGATGTTGACTGGCCTGCTGCCCATAACGTGAGTGCCGTTTCAACTCAAAATCTACAGACATTCTGATCCCAGTCCCATAGCGTGGGTTTGTGTTTTATATGTAAGGAGACTTTAAGTGAAGGTCAAGTGCGCCTAGTGAAGGAATGAGGTGTAAAAACCCTTCTTGCGACGAGTATTTCCCTTAAGAACATAGAAAATCAGCGTTTATTGAAGGGTGTAAATGAGATATATGTGCACAGTGCTTGTCAGATAAAATACAACAATCCGAAGTTGATCAAAGCAGCTTTTAGCAGTGGAAAATAAAATATTACGCCATCAAGAGTCACGAGATCAGTCTCTGAGCAGTTCAAAAATTGCGAAGTTCGAAAAAAATGATAAACTTCGAAAAGCTTAATCTCGAAAACTATTGGGTCTACAGAGATAGTTGTAGTATCATATTGTAGCAAATTAAGTCTACTTTAAAAAAGTCCTAAGAAAATTTTTCAAAAACTAGTCGTTTAGGGTTATAATAACCAAAATTTGAAAAAATAACGATTTTTTCGTTGTTTTTTTCGATTTTTGACAAAGTTGCGTTCGGCGTTCGAGGTCACAAACTTGTATTATTCATTAGGCCAACATCATAAACAAGTCTGCAAAAAATCAGAACTACCGGATTTGACGCATGCTGTGATGTATAAAGTTACTGGACTACTAATTCTATGGATATTTTAATTAATATTACATCTGCAATAAAATTGAATGAAATATACATCCGTTTATTGTTATATAATTTCAAATTAATGGCTTTGAAAAAGTGGAAACTAATGATCTTCTAAATAACTTAATTAATATAGAATATTATATAATTTTTGACATTCTGGCCAAGAATTTGTATGACCCACATGTCAAACAAATTAGTTGCACCTGTTCTATTTTTTTTTTGTTTTTTGTTTAACTGATTATTTTTAAAAGGTTTCTTGAGTTCTCACAATCGTAATAGATACCACTATCTTATATTACTTAAATAATATCATGGTAGAACGTGATGGTAATTAAGGTAATTACTAATATGTTTATGATCGTGGTAAGTGGTAATAGATTAATTTAAAACTCTTTACTTGAATTTTTATTTATTTAAATTTTAAATGTTAAATTTGTCTAACATGAGGTTTCCATTCTGAAGTTTGTCAAGTAAGTTTAGCTGAAGTTTGTCAAGTAAGTTTATCTGAAGTTTGTCAATTAGGTTTATCTGAAGTTTGTCAATTAAGTTTATCTGAAGTTTTGTCAAGTAAGTTTGTCTGAAGTTTGTCAAGTAAGTTTGTCTGAAGTTTGCAAATAAGTTTAACTAAATTTTTGACGCTAAAAGTTGACCTCTCACATTTAAGTCAATTTGAAAACCAACCAGTCGTCACCTCTTTTGCAAACTTGTGGAACTGAGAATCAGAACAAATGTCAGCATTTAACTCTTTATTTAAGGACTAAACTCTGGCAAATTCGATTATGTGTACGTCGGTAGATGCTGAATTATGTTTACTATTGTTATCGTGGATAAATTGCGGGTACAATAAATTAATCAAAGGTTCAGATTAGATTGTTTAATATTCTCAAATTTCTGTGCCAAAATATTTAACTACCTTCAGACTAGTTACGAATCTGCTAAAATATTAAATAGGGAGATAGTACTACTGTTATACAAAGTGGAAAGTTTGAGGTGGTATGAGAGTAGGGGATCTACTGCAAGAGTAAGGGATCTAGTGGAGCTAAACCTATGAAAATATAAAAATTTAAGAATAAGATAATTTCAAACTCATTTTCTGAGAAGCAATAAACACACAAGATATTGCACTTTCTATAATGGTGAAATCGTGCTAAAAAAACGAATGAAAATTGAAGTACCTTCTGTAGGTTGCTATATTCCGGCTAAAAGTGACGATTTTTCCTCGGCCAGGTTCGAATATTCCAGCTTCAATATAAGCGAAGCAAATTTATGGGACTTTCATGAAAGTCAAACTTCCTCCTGTTCACTGTTCTATATTCCGGATACAAACTGACAATTTTTGCCAGTCCTAGTTCGAGTATTACAGATTTTTTGTATGGGAGTAAATTTATTAAAAATTCTTGAAAATCCTTTTCTTGAAACTACTTACCTGTGGATTGCTATATTCTGGATACAAACAAAAGAACTTTTTGTCTATACTAAACCTGCAACGGCCAGGTTCGAGTATTCATGAAAATCTAACAAAATTCATGAAATTTCATAAAAATCTAACTACCTCCTGTGCTATATTTTGGATACAAACTGGCAATTTGTGCCACTCCTAGTTCGAGTATTGCTGATTTTATGCAGGCGTGCAAATTTATTAAAAATTCTTGAAAATAAAACTATACTTCCTGCTTCCTGTGGGTTGCTATATTCTGGAAACAAACAAAGTACTGACTTTTGTTTGTTTATACTAAACCTTCAATACTAGATCCAAGCCCGGCAGAAACTAATCGTCGGTTTGTCCTGCAATATAGTAACCCTTAGAAGACAGTACAATTGTCATGATTTTTTAATAAATACCTTAAATTTGCTTGAAAATACTACTCCTTTCTCCACTTATAAAACAAATGATTAGGCAATCGAAACCATTTTTAGATGAGATGGTGAAATTGTTTATTGGCTCTCTAAAGGAACGAGTGTTCTGTAATCTCTTGTGAATGGATGCGGTTATTATTCCGATTGCTTCTATTTCTAGTGCAGATGTTCTCAACATTGATATGAAGTATTGTCTTAGTTATTTTGTATGTTATTGAAGGAGAAAAAGCAGGTAAAATAGGAAGATTGAAATAATGCAAACTGTGATTGCTGAAAAGAGTATGCTCACATTACTGTAAGGAAAGAATTCAACTTTGACGCTGTCGAGTGATACGGCGACGTTTCTGTGCGTGAAAGTTCTCATTGTGCGATATATACATTTCGGACTTAACAACAATATAAAACATCGCCAACACATAAAAACATCTCTATAGAAAACGGCGACGAACTTTACTCTGAGTCAACACGCCTGACAAATCACACTTACCTCATCTACCTCCTGCCTTGTTCGGAAAAATTACTTCTCACTTAACGCGGCGTAAATAAAAACTCTGGACTACCCCGTGTACATTTCTATTTACATTTATGAAACTTATTATTATTAAAATTGTTTATTATAATTTTACTCTATATTTTTTTAATTTTGCTTATTACGTTTGTAAACTAGAGTATATAACTAGCTGGTCTCGTGGCCAGCGCAAATAAATATACCTATCATATACAATATACCTATCGCAAATAAAATGATCCATCATTATGTTTCGGAACAAAGAGCTTCCACTAATTATTTCAGTATATACTCGGTTTTTGGAGATTGATTTTAATCCTTACTAAATTTGACTGCATTTGCCCTGATTATTTGAGTCACTGTATGTTTCTAGACGATTTTTGGACGCTCTCTTCTACACTTGGCCTATTAGAAGCTTTTTATTCTAAACTTGACTGATAGCGATATCTTTAGGTCTTTTAAGTTATGTCGTATGTCATTTTTAAGTGAACAGTATATTAACTAATTAATTGAGGTTTCTTAATGTTTATAAACGTAGTGCGTTAGTTGCTAGTTTAATATGCTAATTTATAATTCATTTGTGCATGTATAATTTATGTCCGTCACTACATTCTTGTATATTGTTATTATAAATACAGGTGATGCTTATAGTCATACTTACATACTTAGCCATTCGGTTTTGTTTTTTTTCCAAAACTGACCATAATTAGAAGTTTTACTGTCTCGTTTACAAATGATGACATGTTCAATGTCTACAGGATAAAATATGGAAGCGTCTTCTTGCTGAGTGTCAGGCGGTCAACCGAGACGTGCGTGATAGTTCGTGGCTACATTTCACCTAATAATCAGCCTCTATCGATAACCTATATAATTAGCTTTACCTATTTCCTTTTTTGTCGTCCATCCTACAGGAGAGACCATTTGTCCACACTATAACGCAAGGATGGCCTCGGTTACCAAGACCTTCAAGTAAATAATCAATGACTTGTAGCAATAGAGGACGTTCGAGTTCCCCACGCCTTGACAAAATGGCCACCATACTTGTAATTATTGTTTAGTTAATTTTATTTTTTCGCTTGAATTATATAGTGGCGTATACTGAAACAAATACGGTTGTTGTTTTTTTGTTACAAATGTAGATATACTACAATAATTGTAGACAATTAGTTATTGAGAAATACAACACAAAGCTTTGTTATTAGCTCGGTTATTAAATAATTTTCGACTAATAAGAGCTAGATTTATTAATAGCTAAGGTCCAACCTCAAAACAACTTATTTATTAATTTTGGTTATCAGCCTAATAATTATCTCTAGTGATAATGACTGTAGTCTAAGTCACCCTGCATTTTAACCTAGAGTGTAAAATGACCAAAAAAATTAGTAAAACGTGGCCAATTTTTTTGAGTTGGATTTTCAAACCTGTAAACATTAGGTATGATTATTTTAATGATTTTAACCAGATTTACCCATAAATTCTTGCGAAAATGGCCTATAAATTAATAGTGGTAAAACGTAGCTTATTTGTGGGAACGAAGAGCTCATTGCGAATCAAATATTCTTTTTTAGCACTCGGCCGTAGAACGCTGTTATAAGGCAAAATACGGGGCACCTTTTTTAAATCTTTGACAATGGCGATACGCGACCGAAAGCAGAGAAAAAAAAAAATCGGGAATTGGCTTATTAGACCTGACAACATGTTTTGACCAGATGTTTCCCTGATTATTCTTTTAAAGCAATTTTTGTTAACTTTGCGATTAGTTCTAACATATGAAATTTGCTGACAATGGAAAACAATTGCCAACGAATTAAAAGTGGTAACATATAGTGCATTTTGTCAAGCTTGAAGAGGTGATTAGGAATCAAGCGCGTCCTCATTTGGCATTCTGATGAAACCCGACAAGATTTTTTTGTCCGAAATGATTTTTTCACCACACTATTTTTATTCAATATTAAATGTGCGCAGACTGTTGCAATTAATGTGGGGCCATCTGCGGGCTAATATCAGTAAACCATTCGAATTGTTTCTAAATTGGACCATTACTATTGAAGATATAGTTGTTATTAAAAACAAGTTTGTCCAAATGCAGAAGAAGGCAATAAGCGCAGAAGGTTATTGAAATTAATATGGCACCAACAATTGGCTAATTGTGACCTACCATCCAAATTTTAACCAACATAATATTCGACGAGTAGTTTTATAAGATTTGTTGACCACGAGACCAAAAATGTTCGTTCTTCAAAACGATCACACAGCTCCCGTTAATTTCGGTAAGCTTGGGAGTGTAACTGAAGATAACTGTGAGTGTAAGTGAAAATAACTTGATACATTCCTATATAAGTTAAATATTGATGAATATTGATCTGAATTACTCGATAAATGTGCTTAGTGAGTTATCTATAGCCAGCTAGTCAGGTATATTTAAATCATTATTGGTTGAAATAACATATCATTGGACAGCAATACAATACAATATAATACAAGGTAAATCTAACGTAAAAGGGTATAGTTGTAACATTTTTTGTGGTCTAATAATAATTAGTTAATCAATTGAGTTGCTGTATTATAGAATATTGTTAATCTTCTCGAATTTGTTAAAAAAAATATACCTAAAATAAAATAAACCTAAACTTTTGAAAGCATGACCAATCTAGCATCAAGGTTAGTTGCGTTTGTTCTTTTTTAATCTGATTTTTGTTTGTTTGAATGCCGTGCGTGTCTAGTTTAGATTGTGTACTCTCTCGATATAGAGTCGTTGTTATTTAATCATGTGTATTAAGAAAAGCATGCGATTGTCTTGATGACACCATATTTACTCATAGGCTTTGTGGAGACTTCTGAAACTCACTGTTTGGACTGTTATGGTTGATGAACCTTCCAAATGGTTGTAAGTAGAGTTTTGAGATAGAAATATCCTCTGGTAAGTCATTCGAGGGTAACAACCAGAAACGTTTACAGTGGTTGACTTAACAGAAATTTTATGAGTTCATGCTTTCAGAACTTGCTTTAAAACGTTCGGAATTATTGGTAAGGAAACCATTTGCAAAGATCAGTGTTCTAAGGTTATCCAATTCCCCACCGAAAGACTTCTTCGTGAAACAACCGGAATTATATTATGTTTTATACTTTTCTATAATTATTTAAAAGCTAATTTCAATATTATCTAAAAGCCATAGTAATTGACGAAGCAGAGACAGGCGCAAACCGAAATCAAGATCCTAATAACCTCTCCGCATTCCATGTCCCAAATATACCTAAAATAATCTAATCGGACCTCCTTAAGGCTCTACCGCCCTTTGAGGTTAGAAGAAACAGTAAAATTAAAATGTTATAGGTTCCAAGCAAGATATCAAAAATCTAAGTACAGGCTTCATTACCAATTTTAATTCTGCATAATCTGAGCCCTATTTCAACTTCTTATGATAAATAGCAGGTACAGGCGCCATTTATTGTAGTAGGGAGTTGAAATAGGGCTCACATTGTGCCGAATTAAAATTAGGAATGAAGCCTGTACTTAGATTTTTGAAATATTGCTTAGAACCAATAAAATTTTCATTTTAATGATTTTTCTAACCTCAAATGGCGGTAGAGCCTTATCGAACTTCTAACGAAAATTACTATAAAACGATTTTTTTGTGTCCCACGATTTCTCTAATCTAAAAGTTTCTATAGAGCGAAAATGATTTCTCTACAACGAACAAAATCCATAGAAATAAGGACATAGTTCCGACCGACAAACATTCTGTGAATTAATATTGGCGGCGTTTTTGCATTCCTTTATTTTTTTAGAATTATTTTTAGGATTTTCTTGTACTAGTACTCTAATAATCTGGCGTATTCTACCTCTATTAGTTAAAGTCGAATTGGAAACATCTTTGATCAGTATAGACATATCTCTTACTCTCAGTTTAGAATTCGTTTCGGACATTTATAAAGCTCTTGACATTTTACAGCGTAATTTACTTATGATTTTTATTTACGTATAATTAAAATTATTTAATTTACGTAAGAAAATTACATTCAGAAAATATATATTTAAGGGGTAGATTAAGGAATGAAGAACAAAGAAGTATCCCGTAAATATGAAATCCCTCCAAGTTCAATGTTTACAATTTTGAAAAACAGGGATTCAATATTTAAACTATACAACTACAGTAGGACCTTTTTAATCCGGACGAATTCAGGCAAAGAGTCGTCCGGATTAGCGAGGTTTAAAAAAAAAAAAAAAAAAAAAAAAAAAAAGGTATGTATCTAGATACTGCATTTGTATTAACATTTATAGGGATAAGGGATAAATTAAGTGTACCACATTAACGTGATATGTAATTACCTACATACATAACTATGATTTTATTCCTTAAATACTCATGATGGCTGGTTTGATGCAGTAAGTGTATGGCTTTAAGTACCAAGGAGCAGTAGTCAATTATATAATCGAATGTCCATTCGAATGATCTTCAAAGTTTTTGTAATTAAATCCAATAAGGTCGAATATTTAGCCTTTTACAGTTTAACTCATAAATATTTTTAGTTATGTCTGCAATTCCGTGTGTTCTTTAAAAGGTGTGAAAATCTTTCACGAAATTCATCCCTCATTTCAAAGACGATTCAAGTCAGTGTTAAAAACAGTTTTTCACCCAGATTATAATAAGTGTTCTTCTGAATTCAACGAAGTAAATCCTTCAATCTCTTTGAAGGTTACTAAAGTGAACTCCTCACCTTTAGACAATGCATGTAATGCGAGCAAAACCCCTAATTGCAAGTTTGAAAGCCGTCTATATCAGCACTTTATGTACGAAACTGTTATAAATCTCTTTGTATAAAAGACTTGATGGGGTGGAGATGCATTATGAATGATCCTGAGGTGCATAGACATGAACACGTAGGCTATGCAGTTTAAGGGGAAATCGTGCTAAGTTACCCTCCCCCTTCGAAACCGTCTGTGAATCCTAACCATTTTGCACGCGCTTGTTACACTAAATTATTCTTACAAACGTTTAAACGTTAAACGATGTGCATTTTCCCTTGCAATCTGAATATTTTATCTACTTTGATCAGCTTTAAAATCGACTCTAAGAACAACAGCGGTTTTTGCCTATATTACTCTTAAAACTGCAAGTAATTACGTATCTTATCTCTAATAATAATTCATGGTTGCGCGTCTTTTTCGTTTTAGCATTATATTCGATGTTACACTTTCATAAATATTAAATGATAAATGGAGTTTGTTTTAATATTGATTAATTCAACTTATGCGATAAATGTTTTGGGTTTATACCGTGTTTTTCCCCATTTTATCTGAATAAATTTGAGAGAATTAATCAAATTCTATTATAACATTTTAGCGTATTTTATTATATTTGCTTTAATAATATCCCAATTAACATAAAATACGAAAGCAATGACAATTATTATTTTAAAAAAGGAGTCTTAACTCGTGACTTAACATTAGCAATTATTTCTTCTTGTAAAAGCAGAACATGCCATAAAAATGTGAAATTAATCTGGGGCTTTCTGCGGGCTACTTTCGACAAACCATCAAAATGTTGGTCCAAAAATCGATTTAACCATCCATATGTTGGTCACAAGATTTGGTCAACAGACAGACACAGGTCCACAAAAATGTTTCCTAAAGTTTAAAACGAATTTCTGTCTTGCAAATTTTGAATTTAGAGGCATAAACACTTTTTATTCTTCAGAACGATCACATAGCTTCTGTTAACATCGGTGGCAAAAAGTGTTTATAAACAAGATAAATTAAAAAGAAAAAGAATTGCCTATGGGCACCCTGACTATATGGAAAATAACGCAATATTTATTTTTTTATTTTTTTTTATAACTCACACCTTATTTTTTAAATGAAATAATGTAGATACTAATTAATTTACCGTTTTAATAAGTAAATCTAAATTACATAAAAAATATTATTAAAAAAAAAGTAAGTACTTTGTAAGAGATTTTTTTTTTTTTTTTTTTTTAAATAAATAACTTAAGGAATTCATTTTGCATAGTTAAATCAAAGAATAATTCTTCTTTTAAACCCCGCTATATTTTTCATTAAAAATAATTTGCATAAAATTAATTAACCGTGTATACAGTTTTTATTTTTTCTGAAAAAAAGGTATTGTATGCTTATAAAGCATCATAATGCTTTCTGATTGGTAATAAAGATAAAATAGCATTAGGAAAATATAAAATAAGGACGTGGGATTGGTTTAAACGCAAGTAGGGCGATTCTAACCACAAGAAAAATAAGACAATTGTTCTCTCAACTCGTATTTTTCACTCTTTTAAATACAGTGCTGTTTCATTTTAAAAATGATCAGTTTGATAAACTATACAGTTTTTCCTACGGTTAAGAACGAGATAAAAAAAAATAAAACAGCATTAATAATCCTTAGAAACCTTTTTAAGGTGGCTAGTTATTGTTATTTTTGAATATGAGGTCCGAAAAAAAATTGACTAGATAAAGAACTACGGTAAAGATCTACGATTAGGTGGACAATGGTTCAAAGTTTTTATAGATTAGTATCTTATTTTTCTTTTCAGTTAAAGTTGGCTGCCCTGCGGGGGCGCATACATTATAACCCTTCAGTAATAATACAAAAAAATACCCTTTCTCTTTACTTCCTGCCTAACTTTTTAACCCCATTCTAATTGTTAATTCGACTTTTTTGTTTCATATTTACGTTTTAAAGCTATATTTTTTGGAACATTAATTTGAAGGAGCTATCAACAAATAAATTAAGGGTTAAATATACTACTTCCTTATTTCCTTTTTTTTCGTTTTCTTTAATAATTATTCAATAAATAATAATATTGCCGTCTTTTCTTTGGCCTGTCAATTCATCATTATTTAACCCTCGTTATAATTATCTAGATATTATAAGAATTAATATAATTAGCCCCCCCCCCCTTCCCCTGTATTTTTCATCGAACATTTCTTGTTCGTTTGTACTCATTATCATATCAATGAACCACTTGTGTCGACTAGCCCTTGTCTACGCTGCAATTATTTTTGGGTAAATTTATTTTAACAAAAGTGTATCCCTTATTATTTTCTATTGACCACAGATGCATCTTTTTTCTTTATAACCAATGGACGTTCGTTTGACAATCAATTATATCATCACATGATATACGTTTATTTGCTCTTGTGTGCGCTGTAATTATTATATTTATTTTTTTGTTAAATGAATAAAAACGATTATATACTATTGTTCATTGTTGACCAAAGATATATTTTTTGTTATTACTGTTGGATATTTGTTAGTCCATTAACATCCTTATTGAATTTAAACATTTTATTTGACTCCATACGTAGACTTATTCTTGTTTTCCCCAGCTATTATTTAGTTATCCACTCCATTTTAAAAATAATATAAGTTGATTTTAAAAAAAATATTTATATACAAGCTTTTATTCGTATTCTTCTCGCCAAACCCTTTCATTTGATACCCATATCATGGGCGTGCTAAAAAGAATAACTAGTCCGACATCTTGGCTGCCCGCCATATTGAATTTAGAATGACTTCACTTAGCTAACCATGCATTGTCATCCAAACTAGAAGTGTATGCAAAATTTCAATTCAATCGGTTGAGGATAACTGCTTTAAAATTCAGTTGCAAGATTTGACCCGTACATTACATACATACATACATACATACATACATACATACATACATTACAAGTTAAATAAAAGCTTGTAAAAATATACATAAAAAAATGTTAAATTCACCTTTGCGATTTTGACCACATTTTTTTTAAACAATAATGAATTAAATTATTTTATTCCGTCAATAAATTATCTAGCAATTTTTATTTTTATCATAAACCTAGTAGGTGCCTATGGATTGGGAGAAAGTATTGTGATGGCTTTGTGAGTTTATTTGGATGGATGGCACGTTGTTATACAAATAATGTTGTAAATTAGCTGTAGGGAGAGATGTGGTATATTGGAAGTGTAGTGCAAAATTTATCCACGGAATAAAATAAACCTACCTTTAAAATAAACTTATTCAAATATAGTCCGCTTTCACATGTTATTTATTTAATTACCCCAGATTTGAGGGCATGTCCAGGCTCTATGCCGAATCTATGATCAAACACAGATAAAATCTTCGTAAAAATATTTTCGTGAATAAAACTTAAGAAATGTTATTTGTATTTCAAATTTAACAGTTTATTATTTCCAAAAAACTAGAATAGGCAATATTTTAAATCTAAAATTTTTCCACGCCACTTTAGTCGGGAAAAGTCAGTTCAATGAAGCCAAGGATCACTTCATTGGCTCATCGAGTTAGTATCATTTCATTCCAAATATTTAAAATTAATTATTCTGTTTCTCTTACTTGAAATTGATGAATTTAGTTAAAACAGTTAATCACTCACATTTACAAATGATCAACCTAATTTACTAATCTAAGTCCTTCAGTTAAAATTGTTCACTTTAGGTACATACAAATAAATTTTGTCATCAGCATACGCTAAAGATAAAAGCTAATGTTTGCTCTCATTTAAAGTTGAGTTGATGGTGTAATAGCTTTTTAAATTTCGTATTTTTGAGTCAATCAATTTGTTTTCTAACGTTGCCAAAGCTTTGTTCGACTTAGAGACAATCTAAATAAGAGTTTCAGGTCAGTTATTGATAATTCATCCGTAGGACAGACGCGAATGATGAGTTGGTGTCGATAAGAAAAAGTTATTAAAATAAGCGTTTAAGCGTCAATTAACTTCGAAATTATTTTATGAAATTCGGCTCTCTCCTTTCCACTATCGATTTCGGATAATTACCGGCGTCCTTTTTTTTCGGAGAGCGGGTTTTGTAATAGTGAAATATAGAAATGGCCGTGTTCAGTCATTTACTTTGTACATCGGGCCAATGGCGACGATTGCGTGTCCCTAAGTAATTACGGGTTGAGGACAAAACGACATTCGACAATTACACAGTGCGCTCCCTCTTTATAAGCTAATACAGAATTGCTTTTGAGAATATAGCGTTATAAACGCTAACTTGAATAGTTGCCGTGCCCTGCTCGCACCTTACAACTTCCCTCTTTTAAAGACATTCCGTAATCAACACTCAACAGAGCGAAAGTAGAACGACAAAATTATAGGAACATAATTGAAATCGTTGGTATTAGCTTATAGAAATGTTTTGGATACAACTTTTAGATTATTTTGGCAGACTTGAGTCATAACCATTTTTATTGCCAACAAAAAATAGAAATTCGTCTCTCTGGAACATCAAAAAACGCTGTTAATGACAAATAACTCTAATAAACTTTTGAATTAAGGTTTAATTTCTTTTTTGATTATTCTAGGATTATAATTTCGTATTGTTTTTATTTTAGTTTATCTATGAATTGATCAAGAGAATTAGTTTTACATCTCCAAATTAGTCCCACAAATTTTCGATCAAAATAGTCTTAGATTAGTATGAAAAAAGTGTATGACTAACATCAAGCTGAAATTTTGAGTATAAGTAAATCTTTTGGTGCCTTTAAAGAATATATGGTCGGCTAAGATCGTCTGCGGGACCTAGCTTGGTAATTGGCATTTGACATTTGAAAAAAGCAAACCGGTGGAGAGCGGCTATGTCTCGCCCTTTATAGTGGACAATGTGATTTTCATGATCCTGAGTACGAAATTAGTTGTAGAACAAAAATCCAGTTGATGGTAGTTTGTCACTTAATAGGTTACTTCTTTGATTTGAAGTAATATTTGACTAACTAACCTATTTAGTGACAAACTAACTAAGTTCGTACTCAGGATCATGAAATTCACATTGTTCACCGCTCGATTATTAGCCGCTCTTCACCGATTTGATTTTTTCAAATGCCTATTGCCAAGACCACAGACAATCTTAGCCGACCATATATTCTTGGCGCCAAAAGATTTACTTATACACAAAATTCTAGCTTGATGTTAGTCGGACACTTTTTTGCTCGCTACCTCTTGGATTAAATCAATCTATTAAAAAAAAAAAAACAGAACAAACATTTCTATAAACTTTTCCTTCGAATTTGACTAAACCTTTTTTTGAATGGGGCCCTTTCATATATGAATGGGTTATTGCCACAGTGGTTTCTTCCTCGCTGAGATACATTAAATCAAATTGGAGCATTTACACGGAGCTGCAAATGGTTCGTGGTGAAAACGCCACAGCAAATGGCAAAACTACCGCGATCATTATCGATCTGATCGTATGTGTTCCTCCTTGTAGAATTATTCAATTTGAGAAATTTTCACAAAATCTCTGCCAATACAAATCTTATAGTTTTAATTTTTATATTATAGGTCAAACAAATCAATGTTGAAGATCGACATTGTTTCCGTGGTCCTCCTCCACCGTAATCCCCGGGAATTTGGTGTGTCACCTTCGTGAACGTGTTGAATTATGATTGTGAAATCCACGGGGTTGCTATTGTCTTGTACGTTCTCGAGGTAAACGTACGTCTACTGCCTCTTAAAGAGAGTGGGGCTGTATACGAATGGTATAAGCACCGTTTGATCTCTGTAACTACTATTCTCGGACAATAGTCTATGTTTCCGTTAAACTAAGAGAGGAAAGGGAATTAAAAAGTATTGAATCGGCTTCATTACGACTTAATTAGTCGAATAGGGTCACTACATGAGAGTTTTATGCTATAACGTTTTGATTTGAGTTCATTAAGCCTTAATGATTGTTTACTTGAAGTATAGTTTGCTGTAATTGTTAACCAGTTTTGTCTCCTTTACCTTCGACCATTGATTACTTCCTTTTGTCATTCTAAATCTTTTGAAACCAAAGTGTCAAAGGTAGTTGATCCTGGGAAACTATTTATGAAAAAAAAACTCCTGATCCTTGTTAAAGCATAAGAAATCAAGCGTGGCCACCCATCAGGATCAATATGCTCTTCAACTCCCTACTAAGGATCTCCCAACATAGCATTTGCTTTCTAAACGGGAACCACATAGTACTTCTTTAGGTGCCATGGTCATAGTGTTCGGGAGATCTCCTTGTGTCGGTTCACAGTTAATCGTTACTTCATGGTTGTCAAGCTGTACCGTTTAGAGCGAAGAAGAGACCTTTTTACCTCATCCTGTGAGGTATCTGTAAAACTAACATAGCACAGCATTGCTTTACACCCTGTACTCGCACCTTATTACTCGATTACATGCTTTGATTGTAAACACTTACTTTTTTCAACTGTGTAGACATTTACTTCTATAAGGTTGAGTGGAAGTTTATGAAGCGTTTTATTGTCCTTAAAACTATTATTAATCCACCGTGTAATGCCTCCTGAAGAGGCTAAAAAGATAACTCAAAGACTTTAAATCTCATTTACTTTTACTGATAATTTTCGTTGTCTTCTCTAATCATTTTAATTCTACAGAATTTAATTTCATTTCTACACCTTAGGTAATTTTAATTGATTTGCGCTTCTGAGCTTTCCGAAGGAATCGAAAACTATGGGATCGTTCTGAAGAACGAAAAATTTGAATGTCTTCGATTGCAAAACAAACAGGAATCTATTTCAGACATCTGTTCAGACAGGGAACTTCTTTAGTCCTGTGTCTGTCTGATGGTCTGTCAGTACGTCGTTCAATTTTTGCGAACCTTCACTTCAGTAAAAAACTTTTCTTCCAATTTTAATAAATTTGGATGTTGTAGGTCATAATTAGCTCATGGTTGGTTCCATATAAGTTTCAACCTTCTGATACTCCCATTTGTTTAACTTTTACATGCGCACAAACAATGCTCTATTTACACATATACCTTCAAAAGTACCTACTCATTTAAGAAATTTAGATGGTTTGTCAAAAATAGCTCGTTGATAGCCCTAAATTAATTTCAACCACCTGCACAAATTTATTATTGATTGACAATTTTGACAGGTTTTTAAAAAAGGGGAGAACAATTCAATAAATTGGGTTTGACATTATTGGGCTGTAATTATAAGACTATTTTCATAAACTCCTACATCTCAAAAAAGCACTAATCCGATTATTAAGAAATTTGGATGGTTTGTCGAAAAAAGTCCGCAGATAATCCCTTATTAATATCAACCATCTGACCACATGCACCTTAAATTTTATTGAAATGTCAATTTTATTTTTCATGTTAAAAATAAATTGTTTAGGCATGATGAAGTCTCACTTAAAAAGTGTTTCTTTGGTAACGTGAACATAAAGTATAAGGGGGGGGGGGGGACGCAAAATTTTAATGTTTTATGACAAAATGGCATGGAAAATGAAACATGTTCCACAAGTGTTATATATTTTTGTAATCTGGTGACAGGAATTAGCCGCCATTTTGGATTCCCAGTTAGTAAGATCAAATTGCTATTCTTATACCATCAGACCGCACATTTTTCATATTTTTTTATATTTTTAGTAACAGCAGAAATATACATTTATGGGGGGGGGGGGCACGCAAAATGTTGATGTTTTTTGACAAAATGGTGCGTAAAATTAAACACTATCTACATGTGTTATATGTATTATATATTTGTAATTTATTCTTTAATACCTTTAATTTGATACCCCACTCACAATTTTTAAAACAAATATTTTTTTTACGTGACGTGAATTATCCACCACTTTGAATTCGAACAGCTGATATTTCGAGTTCACTATATTTTTCCTTTGTGTGCGTCAAAACGATCTTTAATCTTTAATACTGGAAAGTTTCATGTTTTTAACTCTTTTGATTCAAAAGTTATTGGAACCGTATAGAGTGACAGACAGACAGAGACAGGAACGAAACTATAAGGGTTTTTTTTTTTTTTGCTTTTTACCAACGAAACCCTAAAAAAGAAGGAAACTTAAAATTAAATACATTAGACAATATGCCACACACATATCACAATAACATCAATAACGAACGTGATAAGACACGAAGAAGCTGTACCACAATAATTAATTGGTGGTCTATTTTAATTGGCAGTCTAATTACATATAGTAGGTATGATGACCAACAAATATAATCAAACCTTAAAAATAATTATATACAATATAAATTTTTTTTAATTCTTTGAAGTTTAATGCTTTAATTACAAGTGATTTTTTTTAACAGTGAGTATACCCAAGGTGAA
Organism: Gerris lacustris; assembly: GCA_951217055.1. Taxonomy (NCBI): domain Eukaryota; kingdom Metazoa; phylum Arthropoda; class Insecta; order Hemiptera; family Gerridae; genus Gerris; species Gerris lacustris. The sequence continues at coordinate 51,943,973 of OX578280.1, forward strand.
GGTTTTTGTTTGATTCAAGGATTCTAGCTATAGGGTTCTGTTTTTACTAAACCATGGAGTTAACAGTTGACTGAAACTAAAATTAGTTTGACAAATCAGGAGATTTGTGTTTAGTAAGCCATACAACCGAGAAATGTTTGCTTCACTTAACACGTTCTTCGGTGCATCTTCAAGACTCACAAAGACTCGACGAAATAGGATCCTTGATCCCTGACTAAATATAATTAAGAATAACTAACCTTTTAACACCTCTAAATTTTAACACTTTGTAATTTAATAAATAATAAGAATACAAAAAAGCGTATGTCCTCCTCTATTTTTTTTAACACTTCAACGAAAATATCATAGTTAGTTCTTTATCAAAAAACTAAAAAAGATTTTAAAGGGATTTTTAATGAGGGAAAATGGATTTTAAGTTTTTAAAGGGATTTCTAAATTTAGTGAGGAAAAATGTTACCCCTAAAATTTAATCATTGGAACAACGGATTGGGCTAGACTCTTCGAAGTAGTTTCAAAGCGTTTAAACAGTAGAAATGCTTATAACGTTTAAGATTATAGTAAATAGTTCAAAAGTATAGCTAAAACAGACTTTAAATGGCTGCCATCTTGATAAGGCTTGGCCGATTTTGGTTGTTAAGAAACTCGTTTTATTAAATTACCAACGGACCCTTTGTGTGTCTATACTTGATCAATTTATTTTTAAATTTTTTTAGTTGATTTGTTGGGGGCATTACCCCCCTAAAACTCAAAAGCAAATATATATATATATATTTCTCAAAGATGGTTCCGACGATTTTGATTAAAAAAATTTTAAAATTTAGTTTATTTAAATACGAATCTAACATATAAGCCGTTTTCCTAAAAATTTAGTTTTCCACCGAGGAGAAGTTATTTTTATGATATTTTTTGATATAATGTTCAATAATAATTAAATGTACCTACGAAAACTAATAAATGGAAAACAATGGGCTAAGTAATTATGAACTCGTATATATGAGAAAATTTATCTTAGTTGTCGATTTTATATTTTACTTTGTGGTAAGATTATTATTTTTTCTGCCTAGTAGTTTTGGCTCATAAATAGGCCTGTGCTACGGCCTACTATAAACAGACAACAAATAGACATTTTTTTTAATCATCTTTTTTTGGAATCAGGGGACCTCAAAACGTGTAAATTAATCTAAATTTTATGATCACATTTTCGAGCCATCATAATATTTTCTCTCTATGTAATAAACTACGTATCTGAGAAAGTAAATAACGCGTTGGTAAACCACCAATTTTGAATTTTAATGTTTTAACTAATTATACTTCATTAAAATTTGAATCCATTATCTATTCACCTAGCTATCAGTGACATGAAGTCTATAGAATGTATGTAATTTTGTGATATCAAATTGTCTTTATTAAAATATTTACTTACTACGGTTATTGTAATTATTTTTTAAATTTCATTCTTTAAATATTTTATAATCAAGTCTATTTGATACAGTTAAATTATAATTACTTAAAGCTAAACTATTATAATTACTTAAAGCTAAATTATAATTACTTAAACTAATTAAAATTAAATTACTTACAGCTAACTGTTGCTTTTCTCTGATTGGATATAATTAAAGATATATTATGATAGTCCTGTCCTTCATATAAACGAGTACATATAGTAAAATTGTCATCAAAATAATAATACCCTTAGTGATTTGTGTTAACAGTTAGATAACCAATACTCGTGTCAATTAATGGGGTAATTATATATGTATATATATATATATATAAATTTATTAATAAAGTTAAAGAAAACATATGGTTCACACTCAAAGGGGAAAAATTAAAATAAATACTGTCCATATTTCTTAGTGGCTTTTGCTAATAATATTTTAATTCAAAGAAAAACCTGCCTTTAATTGCGATTGTAGTTAATTATTTATTAAAAAAAAAAAAAAAAATAAATAAATAAAAAGGGAGTTTACTTTTTTCAACTCTTTTAACGGTGCAAATTGTTTGAATTGAGTTATACAAGTTAATTACAAGGTATAAGTTACCTCTATAATGAAAAGTAATTGGTGATATTAGCGGATCGTCAGTGGGTGTTTCTTTAACAGACCTATATTTAGAAAAAAAAGAGGCGGTTCCTTCAGTCCAACACAATGCTTAAAGAAAAGGAGATGGTTCGAAAGTATTTAACAATAAGTTAAAGAAAAAAAAGGCGTTTCTATAAGTGTGCAACAATGGTCGGCTCCTTAGAAAAAAAAATTCTCGCTGGAATGGTTTGGTAAGCGAGATGGGATTATTGTGGTGAACTTAGCTTACTTCTGTCGTGCGGTCAGTATGGACACCAACTGTTACACATCAAAGATAAATTATATCTCATCCAAAACGATCTTTCAAAAGAATAAAATTAAATAGGGAATAATAATAGCAGAGTTAGTTAAACTGTGTTTTTTATTATTATTATTTTTTTGTTGTTGTTGTTGTTTTGCTATTGTCGCTATTTTTGTTGAGTTTATACACGTGTCGTGAAAAAAAAAGATTGTCCGAGTCATCCGGTGTAGATTGTGTAACAGGTTAGAAACTAATATAGCTAAATATCATTTGGTGTTAACGTCCTGTTTCTTTGTACTCATGCGGATGTTATCTTGGTAAAACCTATGCACTTTACATCATGTTTTGTAGAGGTATTCAAATATTTTGTTTTTTTGGAGCCAATATTTCAGTTATATTAAAACTATCTCAATCATTCTGGAACAACACAAACCCTAAGGAAGATTTGCACTATCTTCAAGTTGCATGGTAAAAATAATGCCGACAATGTAAATTGTATTTATAGGCTTTATAATAATTGAGGGGGGGGGGGGAATTGATGTACAAAAGGTGTATTTTATTGGTAAGTCTCTTATGAATACTTTGAATTACTTAAAAGAGATTTTTTCTACATCCTTAGCCATTAGCTAAATATCTTAGAGCTTGTGTCCTATTCAATGCTGGAAGAGGGAGGCAAAATATATTTTTTATTAATATTAATTTTTAAAGTAACTACTTTCACAATGGAGTATCAAACATCTATGCAAACCATTTAGTTATGTTGAAGCAATAAGATCTTATTCCTAAATTAAAACGAACACCTTCTTAATTATTATCTTGATACATGTTATGAATTTTATCCGTTCTCTTTATAATTTAAAAACCTCTGGAGAGGAAGATGCTTACCCTACTGCTTACCGAAGGAGAGGAAGATGATTACCCAACATGGTGTACTATTGATCAAAACGCGTGCCATTGAATCCAATACTTTATTACTAATTGAAAAAGGAAATCTAATGTAAATGGTCTTCCTATATTTACTTATTTCGTTCCTCAACTAAAAGATGCACCAAGCCAGGATGGGTTTACAGACTCTCCAGGGTGGGGCCACTGACTATCGCGTTACAAGTCTTTGCTCGATAACACGCTTTTTGGACACAGAAAGCAAAGTATTTAGCTGTATTTCTTTGCATAACCAATTTATGTTTCCTATCACAACCAATTTTGGGCCCTAATGGTCTTATATTCTGACTACCCACCTTAATTTGCATTAGTCCTCGATGTCTGATGTCTGATAGTGGGTCTATCACAATCCCTTAAGGACTCGTTCTAATAGCTCCTAATGCAACCCATCCTAGGCAGTACGCACCTCAGGAGCATGAAGTCGAGTCCTAGTGATGTGTGGGCCCAGAACACCCATATGCAAGGAGTCGGCTTATAGGTTAATGTGTAAAATTTACACTGTAAATTATCATTTTTGTCATTTGGCGTGATCATTTTTCTCTTACCTAGAAAAGTTGTGTTTAGCTCAAGATGTATCCTTTGTATAGTTAGAGCAATTCTTGTATACATTTTAAAACTGTATTTCTTCCTTTACAGGATTTCCTAAATATTAAGGTTTTACTAAATATTTATTTACTAACCTAGATTATTAACCTTGTGAACCTAATCTAGTTATTTTAAAAATTATTACTAATATAAACAAAGAAATCACCAACAAGTGATAGCTTAAGACGGGACCAATATCCACCGGGACAACCGTAAAATCATCTTAACCTTTTCCGAACAATTTATTTTAAGTAGACGAATCGTAAAAAAGTAGTTAAAAATAGTAAATGTTTTACTAGTAATTTTGTTTCTACTATTTCAATTAAACCTAATCACTTCCTTTACGGTCGATTGATACTAATTTGCATTTCCATATTGTCTTATCCCATTAGCTTCTTTTCCCTCCAAAGGAAATTTTCTAAGAACTACTTCTTGTCTTTTCTCGTCAAACCAAAATGAAGGGAAGTAATACCTAATCATTACAACTAACTGTTGATTGGTTCGATTTGAATGAACATAAAATAACTTTCCAGATAAAAAGAGGCAAATCATTTAGTTCTCTACAAATGCACTTGAAATCAATAATTAACTCCCTTCAGAGAGTGGTTACAAAGTTAAAAACATTCTTGGTTCGTGGGCAATACTGCGTAACGTTAGACATGCGCAGTTATCAGTCGCCATTATTCTGTCAAAGTTCTTTTAGGTTGACATATTGAGAGTATAGAAGGCGAGGTAAGTGCCCCCCACCACATGGCTACTTGCGGCTTACACTTTCAAGGCTTCTATTAGCTATTACCTTGCTGGCTTAGCTCTGCACCGCCATGCTTACACGCTCACAGTCTAACTCACGCCATACTTTTAACCTTTTTATCTTTCTACATTTGTATGAGCAAACCTGGCTTTTTCTCTCATTTCCTTTTTCTTTATGGATAGATTTGATTTTATTTATTACAAAATACATACATATACACTTATAATACATTACATTAATTTACCTTCTGGTATATATACACAACAGTGTGTCCCAAGATTAGTAGTATCCGAAAGGAAAATTTTTCTTATTTTTGGGTTTTCAAAAAAAGTCATTCTTTATAAAAACTCCTGCTTGTTCTTAAACCTCGAAAAATGATTTTTTTTAAATTTTTATTTTGTGTACAGGGTGTTCTATTTTTGGAAAACTTTAAAATATGACCAAGAGCTTTATTTTTAATGCTATCGAAAAATATTATTTAGAAAAGTGGTTCAGAATGGCAAAAAACGTTTAAGTATTAAATATTAATTTATTTTATGAAATTAAAATAAATTACTTATAAATCAAAAAATAATAAGCTTAATGTAATAAATAAAATAAAATAAATTATCATCACAACAAGTACCTAATTAATAATTCTAATCTTAGCATTTAATTAAGTATCACAAAAAAATCAACAGAGTTAATTGATAACTTAAATAATAATAATAAAATAAAATAAAAAAATTATCATTCAAATGTGTTGCCACCTACTTTTGCGCAATTTCTATTCTATTTATGAATTCTTTAAAAGCCTTTTGAACTTGCTCAAGGGGAATATTGGCAGTGACCTGTTTAATTCTTCCCTTTAAAACTATTTGTTGTCACAACAATTATCACACTTGTTTATTATAAAAATCCAAAGAGAAAAGAGAACTATTTATTGTATTATTTCAGAAAATATTCATAAAATAAATTAATATTTATAATTTTTTTGCAATTCTGAACCATTTTTCTAAATAATATTTTTTGATACCATCAAAAATATAGGTAGTTTACTCTTAGTCATATTTTAAAGTTTTCAAAAAACAGAGCATCCTGTACACAAAATCAAGAAAATTTTATCATTTTTAGAGGTTTAAGAACAAGCAGGAGTTTTTTTTTAGGACTTTTTTTCGAAACCCCAAAAATAAGAACATTTTTCCTCTGGGATACTCTATCTAGGGACACACTGTATTTATATATATTGTATTATTTAATTACGCTAACCGTCAATCAATATGAAAAGTTTTTAATCAAGTAATCTCATTGAAGATAATTTAATATAATAATTGAAAGATAAGTTTAATAATAATAGCATGGTAATCTCTTTGATCGAATTTTTTTTTTATTTCTATTTATTGTGATTGACCATTGTATACTTAACTATGTTCAGATTCAAATAAATAAGTATGTGCAGTCACGAAAAGATAAAGATAATCTTTTCATATAAAAAAAATAAATTACTTACTGGAAAAGAGTAATTTGTACTCGCAGGTATCGTTTGAAGTGAAATATTAGCTATTCAGAGTGGAATCGATTAGTCTTTGATGGATTTCTTTTTTCTTTTTACAAGCCATGTTTGATTTAAAAACGAGCTTATAGTTTAACTGCAAACAATACACTGTGATTATTTATCTTTGTAGTTTATTGATCAATGCCTGCTCCTATGGTAATTGCATTACTTATAGTTCGATCGCTACGCCCTTTTAGTACACTCTATGTATTGTTTAACGAAGTATTTGTATAACATAATTGGACTGAAGCACGTAGCTTAAATCTATATAAGTTATATATTCACTTGGAAACCAACAGATTTTTTTTATAGTGAAAACATTATCCAAAAATTGTCACGCCTGATTTGAAATTTGAGTTTATAAATTTAAAACCAGAAGGGAATGTATTTGCTTTATTTTGATATAAGGTACTTGTTAATTAAGTGCGCCCTCCACATGAAAATTACCACCAGCTTATCACCTCTAACCAATTCTAACCACCTTTAACATCCTTCGCTATGAAAGGAGAGGTTGATTAGAAGTGGTTAGAGTTGGTTAGCTAGTGGTGATTTTCAACGGGAGGGCACTTATATAAAAAGTACCTGATATAATTATAAATAATTGTATATTACTGTGTTTTCAAAGAGCAGCTCTTTTTAAAACCAATACCTCGGAATTTTGAGCATCTACGCGGAGGATATAGAGAACTGAGGTTGTTCAATACCATAATGTCAAATCAGGGCTTTTAAAAGGAAGCGAGACGTGGAAAGTAACCAATAACGTTCAAGATTACCTATACAGACTTAAAACATTCCTAAATCTTGTCTTTGTCGAATTCAAGGCGAAAGGAATCTTTGCTCAACTCTAACAGATATTTAGCTCTTATCACCTCTTATCTTATCTTATTATCACCTTAGAATCCGTAGAGGTACAAAGCTTGAAATCCTTAACTTATTGCAAAATCCGCTGTTACTATACGGATGCCAAACGTGTAAAGCAACACAATGTGTTAGATACAGGCTGGCAGCAAGTCTTCATAACTTATGTCTACCGCATGATATAAAAAGGAATGAAGTGTTGGAATATGGCTGGATTAAAGATGACCATTAGTATTTGAAAGCCGTATATTTGGTCAACAATGTTACTTTTAGTGGTGAAGAAAAGTCTTTCTTTTATTCTGATAAGAATGGATAATTCTTGGTAAATGTTATCACATTTTTTTGTGATAAGATGTGGAATTACCATTATTTTATCTTAAAATATTTCTTGTTATACATGATTACTATAGGTATATCATTCTTCGATTCATTCAAAACATACTATCTGTTAGATAAGCTTTTTCTGTTGGAGAATGAATGAGTGGAAATTTAAAAAAAAAAAAATCCTTACTATAATTCCTGAAATAAAATCATAAAACTAAAATAATAAAAATATATCCATATTAATTTGGATAATTATTTTAAACATTACACTGTAGGTGAGAATGTATTATGGAGAAAAAAAAACATGAATGAATTAAAAAAATAATTATTATACCAATATTATTCAAATATATAAATGTACACATATATATGAAATTATAACTTCCCCTTAATAAAACTTGTTTTACCCTTAATTATAAATAAAATAATTATACATACAATTACAATTAATATTCATGATTTTTTTTTCTTTCTCCCAGTCATCATTTATACTAAATCTGATATATTATATCTGATATATTATAATATATTCTTTTTTTTATCAGTTTCCATCCATCTTTTTTTTAATGTTTAATTTTAATAAATAACTATAAAGTTCCATATCCTTTTGTTGTTCAGGTTAATTTTTTTTTCAAAAAATGTTGTTGAAAAGATAATTATGTTTTTAAGTTAAGATGGCGGAAACAAGATAAAGAAAACAAAAATAATTAATAGTGGCAGCCATTTTTTTTTTACTCAATACTTTTTTGTTATTGCTTAAAGTTAAAAAAAAGAGAGCGACGAGTTGCGGTTTCCTTAATGATTTAATGAAACGTTTTGTCTGTCTGTCAGTCTGTTTAATTGTAAGTTAAAAGGGTCGAGAGGAATACCCAGGTTGTTAATTGTTTAATTACCAGCTTGTCAGCTTGTTATGTTATGAGATATTCATCAGTCTATGTATTTTTCTTTTATTATAGATAAAGTGAAAATAGGTTGTTTTGGATTTTCTTGTGTAGCGTGGAAAGCTATTTAAATTGCTCCCGAGCTCACCGAAGGTAACGGAAGCCATGTGGTCGTTCTCAAGAACAAATTCTCAAATTAATATTCCAAGGCAGAAATCCTCTGGAACGGATTTCTGCCATCAGTGAACATTTTTGTTCTCGTGTGTCCAAGATTTCTGAGAACCAACATATCTTAAAAACCACACGTCTCATTTTAATGCAATTTGGGAGATAGGTCATAATTTGACCATTGCTAGTCCCATATAATTTTTAAGATTTTTCGTCCATTGGTTTTTTGTCCACATGCACACAAAGTTTATTTTATAAACACCTTTTGATTACAAAAATATATATAACACTTTTGGAAAGTGTTCTATATTTTTAGAAAAAACATTAAAATTTTGCGAACCACAAAGATACAACCTAGAAAGCTAAAACTTTCACAGATTGAGTATTCTTAGATTAAGTAATTCCGCAATAACAATGAAAGTTATTAATATTGTTATTTAGTAGATTTTTTTATTATTATTATTTTTATTGTGAAGTACATATTAAATAAATATAGCCTATACACCCGGCGTGAACAGGGTTAATTTAAGAAATCAGTGATTGAATGTCTAGTGCAAACATACGGCATTATCATGGGTGCTAAGTAATCAAATAAAAGGCCTAATAGCTTTTTGTTTTATGAGAAGAACTATTCTTCCGACTCATTTTATCTTAGATATCTCTGAAGTCTTGTGAGATGCGATTTTCTCACTTAAAAAATAAAATTATAAAGCTAGAGATAAAATAGCTAAGCCAAATCCGATAATTAAAAATATAAGAAAATAGTCAAATTTTTGGAACTAGAAGCTTTCTTGCATGCAATTTTTGGATGTATATCATCACATAAGTTTTGGATGTGTTTATCGGCTCACACTAATTTCTAAGTAATATTAAATTTGCGCAGACGTTATAAAAGTGGGTTAGTTATGATCAACCATCAACATTTATTCAAAATTGAATGAGTACTCCTTAGTGAGAGAGTGAGAGATATGGTGGTTTCTAGTCTGAAACGGATCTTTGAGGTATTTTTCAATTTCTAGACATAAAGAAAGTGATTCTTTAGAATGATCACACTACTTTTGTTGTTACCTTTAGTAAGCTAGATATGCTTGCGGAAGAAAAAAATTAAGAAAAATACATAGAAATAACACATATTTAATATAATTAAAAAGTTTAAAAATCATATACAGTGTCCCTGGATTGGGTTGCCAATACGTTTAAGAAGAAAAGTTACTTATAAAATCTCCTACTTGCTTTTAAATGAAGATTTATAGTATTTTTTATATTGACAAAATGTACGCTGTTTCCAAAAACTCTATTTCCTCAAATCCTACAAGAGAAAATTGGATCACATTTTATCATTCAAAGAAAACAGTATTCTTTATCATTTCCATTTCTTCAGGTACTATTCTAAATTTCTTCGTCACGTAAAATAAAATGTCCAAAATCTAATTTCAAAACAACTTTTCTTCGAGAATTGAAATATTGTTGTCACTGCACATATTGGCAAACAGATCCGGGGACACTGTATACATATTCTTACCATATATGCATATTCTTAAATATTTTTCTTTTGTTACCAAACTCATTACTTTAAAAGCAAATTTAGCCCTTTTAGAAATATTTAGTGCATTCCTTGATGGACGCCGAGTAACAATCTACCAAATTGATAAATTTAATTGAAATCGGGACTCCATACTCATGCTCCGTCACACAGAAAGACAAACCAACAGAAATTGTTGTTCTTTAACTTAATTACTATCATAAAACGGCGTGAAAGGGATACAAAAATAATTAGACAAATCCGATTGTGTTTTTGTAGACTTTGGTAAAAATAGGTTATGATTAACTTATTTAAAAAGCTTCTGCATAAATAAAATATGCAGCTAAACAACAGCAAACAAATTTTAAAAAAACGACATTTTTCCAACTTGTGTTTAAACTTGACAGCACTAAATTCAACGATATTTCAAAGTTGTATTTGAATGTCAACATAATATTTTTCAATTGTAATGTTGTTCAGATAATTGAATATTCACTTTAAAAAAAACAAAAAAAAACAAAAAAAAAAAACCAAGCTATCTTAGTTCATATTAAAAAGAAATAATTATATATTCATTTACTCGAAAAACCATCGTACATTTATTATTGAGGCATTCAGAAGCTACGCGTAGCTCAAATATTATTACTCATTCCACAATAAATCATTATTTTTATTATTTCATAATTGGTGTCACGGCTGCCATTAAGATAATAAATGTCTCCTCAAATATGTACTTAGGATTTTTAATAACTTTAGGGGAGTAACAGGAAATAATTACCCTTTTTGTATTGTCCTTTTTATCCTTTACTTTGCATGTTTGTACTTTAACATTCTGTTAAAATTAATTTTACATTATCTTTTGCTTGGAAAAACTAAAGAACTATGTAATTATATCTCTTTTTCTCATGATGTTCTGATTTTTTAAATAATTCTAAACGTTACTTTTTGTGCCGTTTAGAATGAAATATATCAGTTAAGAATTAACAGAATTATATTTTATTCAATAACTTTTACTGTTAGTTAATAACCATACATTTATTATTCCGTAAAAGCCGTCACGAAGATATTACCTAATAATATTTTGCTCTTTTTTAAAAAATGTACTATTTATTAATTTTTTTTCTAATAGTTTAACTATAATCACTATACAAAAAATGTGTTAGAATTTAGTTTTTACTACTGAATAAAAGCATTATTTGTTTATGATAAGAGAGGTTGGGCTGGCCTATATCTATAAAGATAAGCAGCATCAACCATTTTATATAAGGTTTATGCAGCTAATGAAGCGACTTACATTCCCCTTGTCATCCATTATATTATATAGTTGTTGTTTTAAGCCCTTTGGCAGGCCTAGGCCCTTCACGGGCTATTGAGCAACGAAATTATTTATTTTTTTTTTTAAATATTTTTGGAACGAAGTTCCTTATGGCACGTTCTGGATTCCCGGGAGTGAATCCAAAAAAACGACCAAAATCACCGTCACGCAAAATCCGTCACCAAATCTACAGATGGCTATAACTTGAGTAAAAGCTCACCGAGTTAGATGAAATTTGGTACACATGTTCATTTTACCAATGCCTAGGCTGAGTTCGTCGGAAAACGTTATCCGCCCAAGTGTTCACGCGCAGCGCTCGCGTAAACGTAAGCTTTAAAAGACGGGAAAAAGTGTTATTAAGGAAGCCTGTTACTTGACTTGTTTTGATTATTTTTGTTACATATGTCAAAAATGTCACTTTGTTTTGTAAATAAATAAAATATAATCATGTAAAATTTCACCCTGATACAAGCAGAAGCTGTAGAGCAGGGAATAGATATATTTTATAATATTTTAAATTAATAGGCGGGGTAGGTAGAAAACAGTCCTATTTCAATCCAAACTCCTATAACAAACATACTCTTTCACTATAAACTCATCATGATCAACGCTTTTCTTATATTTAATATATATTTATAGTAAGACGCTTGCTTTAATTATACAAATAATGATTTTCTTTTAATTTTGCCTTAACTCTGATAGGTACAAACCGTTCGTTACTTTTAATTTTGTCTCTTTTCTAACTCCGCCATGTATAAGTAGTTTAGTAATGTATACGTACTTAGCAGTGTAATTTTATAATTTATATTTAATGAAAAATTTAAGGAACTTCGTTCCTACCGGGTGTCCCGCGACACCACACGTATTTCTTTTGGTTTGCACAAATGAAGCTTTGCACTAATTCGGGATCTTTTAAGACGATGTAGGTATAAATAATATTTTTCCGTGGTAGGCTGTAAGTAGTAACTTTAGAGCCTAAAAAACATTGCTAAAATCTATTTTTTCATTACGTGTACTTAAAAATCTGTTCATTACTCCTAGCTGAAAAGAAAAAATTGTTTACGTCCTAGGACGAAATAGTTATTTATGCACCTAGGGAGTTAAGTAAGCCATTATTCCCTAAGTGAAAAAGTTGGTTCTTGAGGCGAAGCCGAAGGAACCATGGTCCCAATTCCCGAGGCGCAGCGGAGGGAATAACTCTAATTAGCTCCCGAGGCGCAGCCGAGGGAGGTAATTATCGTGAAGGGAATAATGGCACTTTACTCACGAGGTGCATACAATATTTTATCTCCAGTACGAAGAAAATACACATTTTCGTCCATTGCACAGTTTCTATTTATTATTTTAATAAATAACAATAATTATTAGCACTATTAATACCAGATATAAGAGATTCAATATTAAAAACAAATAAGAATTGGAATTAAACTCAAATAGAATGGTCGAAAAACTCAGTGGCGCCAACCTGATTTCAACAACTTTATTACATTAGCCATTCAATTTCTACTATTTATAAAATAATTAAGTTGCAATCTTTACTTTTTTGCCCTACTTTACTTTTTCGCCCTCTTTTTGAGTTCAGGGATGAAAAGAATTACTTTAGTCCCTCTAAACTAATTCAAAATCATAACTTTTTTCCCTTACTGGAGATAAAAAGTTTTTATTGTACTGCTGGCAGTTGTCAAAACTTCCTTTAGTAGCGCTGCAGTCTTTGTAGAAATGCTAAGTACGATTTAATTCCGCTAGATGTCAATGCGTTTTATTTATCAAAACTAATTTGCTGTTTGTTTAATTAACGTAACTGTTTATATCGAGTTTTTAGTGATAAACAATGAGTGATTTAAGTGATTATGACGAAAATGAGAAGAATAATACTCCTCCCGAAATAATTAATTCGGCACAAAATACAACTAATGAATTAATGTCATCTTCATTAAAAGAGAAATACGAACTTACATGCAGGAAGTTTATTTATTTATTTTTCTGTATTTATTATAAAAACCCAACAATCGTAGATAAAGTACGGTACGCAACTCGTGCGAAATCTGTATTTTGCTTTGCTCGTGTGGTTTTACTACCCTCACTGTCGCTCGGGTGCAAACTCCACACTCGCATACAAAATGCAACTTTCCGCACTAGACACGTAATGTACTATTACTCATTGCAAAATCTGTCACAAAGGAATAAATTAATTTCTTTAAATAACTCTTTTATTGGGGTTCATACATTTCTTGCTTTTCCGGTATGTCACAGTGTGGATTCAAAGTCTGATATTTCACTGAGCATCTGCAGGTGTGTTGAATATCGAGAAGATTTCTTTCAACATTTATCGGCACCGATGATGACCGAGAGGTCAATGGTGCTTTAAAATTAAAATGTAATTAGTTGCAGAAGAGTTCATTTTTATCTTGCAATTAACCAAAAGATTATTTTTTTAAACTACTATATCATGATAAATTAAGAAATGCAAATATACTATTTTCAAAAGAGCCTCTTTACAAAACAAAATCTCTGGTTATAAAAAAAGGAAAATAGCAGAAATTTCGGGGTAATAAGAAGTTATCTCAAAAAAATATAGAATTATATTTTATAATCGTATACAAGTACAATTATATTAGTAAAAATAATTTTTTTGTTAGAATTATTATTTATTTGCTTTTGTTATGTATATAAGGAAGTGTCAATCGATATTAAAGAAAGAAATAGAAGGGAAAGGGAGGAAAAAATGAATGTATAATAAATTGTTGTTAGCTGTAAATAATGTAGTGTGTTATGAGAAGCAGCCATATTTTTTCGGTGAAGGGGCAGTTCGATATTAAAAGAAAGTTTTGTCAGTTATGTTTTTTTTCCTGCCGAAGAGAAGTTGGGTAGGTTTTTATTAAGGTTTCATAACGGAAGGTTACCTTTCTCGTTCTATATAACCTCGCACTAACCTAAAGCAAGAAGGTTACGAAATTATGAAATATAGAAGAAGTTTTAGGAACAACGAATGTTAATAATGGTTTTGGTTTGGAGAAAGAAAAAAAAAATTCTAAACGGGGGCGGGCGCGGGGCGGCGCCGCCCCTGCTAATTCATTATTCAAGATAAGAAATGGCCGGCTTACGGTTCACGCGACACGAATGGATATTCTAAATAATATCTGATACATGTTTATAGAGCCCACCCAACATGTACCTGTTTTATTCGCTGATAATTTTTTCTCTCCCTTACTCCTTATCGGTGTTTGATATTTAATAGAAACAGAAAAAGGAGAAGTGGAAAAAGTAGTTGAATTATTGAACGCTAGTGTTACCCAGGCATTTAGCTAGATTAAATAAAGAATTACCTGTAGTGCCTTTACTTCTTAACCCATTTCTTTTGCTTCTCAAATCTCTTTAGTTGTCTATTTCCCTTTTTTTCTTTCTTTCTCCATTTTTCTTTTGACTTATATACCTATTTATAAATCATTTTCTTCCACTTTGTTTAATATATATTTCTTCTTTTCCTAAACGTTGGCTTCTAAATTTTAGGAGACCAAATAGGTAGTTTAAAAGTATGTAAAACATTATTAAAACTTACGTCTTTATGTCCATTTTTTTGCATGAGATTAATATTTTGGCACAACTCACATTCTATAAAAGCTATGGATGAAAGAAACAATGGATGTACTTTTTACCTTAATGGTCCTCAGCAATTTCATATCTTTAAGGCGTACTCTTTCTTTTAGTAAAAAAAAAATTGCCAAATTGTCAAGAAAAATGTCGTAACAATATACAATATAAACTGTTAAATAGACTTGGAAACGGTTAGAAGAGAGTATCGTCATTTATACTGGCGTATTTCGAACTATTGTGCTACTCGAATACGGCTTGGAAGTGACACCTCCGACACAAAGTGAGGATTCCTTTTGTACGTAACGCTACGTGGTATAATATGTATATATTATAATCAAAGTGACACCAGAAGGACTTGTATCAATCTTCTCCTCCCAGGTTGATCAGTGTTCACATTGACTTGATGTGATCTGAACATTAATATCTTACGGTTGCTGCTAATCGTGGCGACCATTAGCGTGACCTCTTCACGACATGAGGGAGTTTGACCTCTTGTTAGAGTCTCCTTGACGAGCCAAACCTTCCCACCTGACAGCTAAGGAGGCCTTCTAAACTTTAAGTTATTGATGATCCGATCATAACCAGTCGCGACACCTAGACTAAAAACCGTGTACACGAGATCCATTCCGGACCTTCCATCAATTGATTTAAATGACTGCGAGACTTCACTCCTGCTATCAAAATCATTTTTACACGGGTGCGATCTAATGCATCATAAGTATTTATCAACGTACTCATCTCTCGCTTATTCTTGTTCTAAATTTAACATTTCTCCTTCTGCTACTTGCTACTATATACTTTCTTCTTATTCGTGATTCTTATGATACTTAAGTTAAAAGATACGTCTTTTCAATTAAAATAAATACAATTTAAATTCTCGATTATCTTTTCATAAAAATTGCGGAACATAAATAAATATTACTTTAGATTTTAATCTGAACTTATTTGCTTATTATAGGAAATCGATTTACTAACAACTAGCTCAGACTAGCAGCTTTTCTTCTTGCAAGGAGGATATTATACAACAATTTAAACTTATCGTTTGTTAGATAAAAGCAAACTTACCTCTCCACAAATGTCTACTAATAATAACTTTAGTTTTTCATATATTATTCCTAAACTTACTTTACTTTAACTCAATTATTCAGATATGTATGTTAATTTGCTTCAGTGATTTCTAACTGGGGTTCTGCGAATATCTAAAGAGGGAGAGAGAGAGAGAGAGAGAGAGAGAGAGAGAGAGAGAGAGAGATAGAGAGAGAGAGATAGAGAGAGAGAGAGAGAGAGAGAGAGAGAGAGAGAGAGAGAGAGAGAGAGAGAGAGAGAGAGAGAGAGAGAGAGAGAGAGAGAGAATAAAAGTAAAAAAATACAGTTCAATATACCTAAATAATAATTAATTCAAAGTTCAGATATCCACCAAATACTGTAAAGACAGGTGTTCATTTTAAATTAGCCGAAAAAATCAGTCCCCCATAGAATAGTATCGTACAATAACGCTGTTGTTGATATGATTCAAAAAATTTAACTCAAAGTGTAAGAGAATACCTCTTCTTTATACTTGTTATTCAAAAAGTGAAAACTACAATAGAAAAAAAAAAATAGTTATTTATGCACCTAGGGAGTAAAGTAAGCCATTATTCCCTGAGCGAAAAAGTTGGTTCTTGAGGCGAAGCCGAAGAAACCATGGTCCCTAAATCCCCCCCCCCCACCCAAAAAAAAAAAAAAAAATCTCCGCGCGACAAGTAACAATCGCTGTTTTAGAACGTATATTCGTTAGAAAATGTTATGCTGATAATTACTGCGGAGTACAATATCTTACTGTAAACCATGGGCGTCGTCTGCAGTTAATTATTGGGGGGGGGGGGGGTTCTATGGCGGGGTTTCCGGGAGAGGGCCCCCCCCGGAGGGCCCTCCCCCGGAAAATTTTGAAAATATGACCTCTCAAAACAGCGCTTTTATGCATTTCTGAGGTGAAATTGAATATGAGGTAAATGTAAAAATATGCATTAAAAAAAAATACGGCGTATTTTTTTTTTTTTTTTTTTTTGACTCTATTGGGTCTGGGCCCGTCTGGGGGCCGCAGTGGCGTATCCGGGGGGGTGGGGGGGGCACGTGCCCCCTGTGTCCCCCCCCCCCTGGATACGCCACTGCGGAGCAACTTTGTTATTTATTATTTTATTTTTACAGTTGGAAAGAAATTATTAACTCTGCAAAATGTATGGCAAGTATTATATCTTCTGAAAGGATATTTTAAACTGGAACAGTGGCTTAGGTGATAAACAAACGGGAGAAAGGACGGAACAACATTAAAACAAGTAATAGATTGCTTGATAATAAAAACAGATGCAATTATAAAAACTAAAAAAATAAATATATACATAACTTTAGGAAAAACAGTCGAATCATCGAAACACAAAAAGAATAAAGGAACAACTTTATAATTAGTTATCGTAGAAACACTATAAAAAAAAAGAAAAACACTGAAAGACAATATGAAAGAATGTATAAAAAAAATTACACGTATCACTTAGATAAAAAAGAATGAACTGTCCATCAGATGGTATATCTAAAAGGTGAAAAACGTTTTTAGATGGAAAAGACATGTCTGCAGACAGAAAAGGTGTCAATGTTACTGCAGACATAAAAAAATACATATATGAAGGAAGGAAGAAGCAGCTGCCAACAAATTAGACATCACTGTGAAAAGAAACAGCATTTTTTTCACCTGAAAGTCTTTCATTAGTCAAACATCTGAGTAAAGGAACAGCAAACCTAACCTTAATATAAGCTAGTATACATATATATTTTTCTTAACAACTTATAACTTACAAGACTAAAAATTGAATTTTTGTCGCGATTAACAATCTATTATATTTTTGTTTGCGAAATCATCTAACATAAAAACAAAACACGACGGAGGTGGTCCATCCTGATGTATTTAAAAACAAGACCGGCAACACTGATGTGATAAAATAAAAAAAAAATTAATCGCTTTAAAAAAAAACCGTATAATTAAGGGATAGTAAAAATCAAAAAAATTACAGTTTATACGGAATTAAAAGTTAACGGCGAATGAAAAACAAAAACAAAATAAAGTATATAATCATATGCTTTCTTCTAACCATCTGATAATTGCTAGGTTGGCTTATATTAAAGATGTAGAAGGGAATATATATACACATACATATATATATAAAAAATTTGAAGTGTGCTCAAGTACAGGTGCAAAATCCTGTTAACACAACTGTCTTAGAAAAGAAAAAGATAATATTTTTGATAGTAATTGTAGGTTGTTTTTAATCATTTTTGATGTGTCTTTAAGGATAATATCATTTTCAAAAGCTGAGATGGGAGGAAGTTGAGGAGATTAAAGATGCATACATTTTATACGAGTTCATAATGTGTTGCAGTTTTTAATTTAGTATAGCTAACTTTTTGTAGTTGGTATATTTATAATTATAAACTAATTGTATATATTTATTATAATCAATATTCTATTCTTAGTGTAATTAATAGAGTTTGTAGGGCATCCGTCACTTAAATGTTGATTGCTTATCATCAAATGATATAGCCATGAATGTTAAAAATGTTTTATGATTAAGAAACATTCGCAGACTATTCTACAAACAAAAAATGGTCTAACCTCAGCTTCTTCAATTATGGTTGCTTTAACGACCCATAATTGTCTATTTCCCCCCCCCCTTGTAAAATCTGCCAAAAATATTGCGTTATTTACATGAACATCCATGTACTCGTATATGGTCTTCATGAAGTGATGACAAGATACTGTAAGTATATATATACTATAGTACAAGTATAAGTATAAGTGTAGTATAAGTATATATAAAAATAAAAAGTTAGCAATATTTAACATCGAATGGACACAAGTGGTTCTGTTTTGATTCCTATTTTGGTCACTTAACGCAATAAATATTAAATTTGCTCATATGGTTGAAATTAATAAAGCACAATTTGTGGGCTACTATCGACAATTCATTAAAATTTCTCAAAAATTGGAGCATGAAAACTTTCAAATGAATTGTAGATATGGGAGCATCTATGGAAGTCATCTTAATGAATAATATAAATTGTCTCTCCATGTAAACTGGCTTCTTCCACATTCCGGCACTGATGATAGCCTTATGAAGGCTGAAAACTGCTTTGTAATTTGAAATAAACAAATTAGCCAGTTTACGTGGAGAGACAATTTTATATTATTCATTTCAAATGAATGTTTGTGCATACATGGAAGAGAAACAAATGGCCGAGGTCATGGCCAAATTATGACCTACCATCCAAATTGCATTGAAATTAGACAGGTAATTTTTTATTTATGTTCACATTGAAAGGCACCAAAAAGCTTCCCACATGACTGAAACGGATTTATGTCTTTTAATTTTTGAATTAAAATTATTGTTAAAAATTATCACAATGCTAAATTACGTTGGGAAAGCTAAGAAACAATTAGAAAATAAATCAGGCCATTTATAAATAATGTATAACATATTTATGTACTTACACTATCTTGTCATCATTTCATGAAGACCATACAGTGTGAATTTAATATATTTGTATTAATGTTTATAAGGTTCCCAATCTGGCGTGTAGTTTTATTTTTCATATATTTGCTATATGAAAAATAGCGTTTCACATTATAATGAATGATTTGATTTCGTGAGGAGCTCTATCTATGGAGAATGGACTCGAAATTGATCGGGAGAGGTGGTTAAAAGTGGAGGTGTGCTTTTAAGGGAAGCCGAAACCCTGGGCTACCGGTCTTAGCACGAATTAAAATATCTTTACAATCTTCACAAACCATCTTAAGACAAGGCGAGCCAGGTTCTTTAGCCGAGGTATCTGTTTAATAGGATGATTCTTTAAGAAACTCCCGTCAGCTATCAGCTACCAAGGGTTCCTTTCAAATTCTTCTTTCCACCGTGTTCTGTGTCCATCTTGAAGTCCGCCTTTCCTGTCCTGGACTTATTCTACCTTTAATAGATTCGTTTATTTTTTCAGATGGTAATTTGTTTGTTATAAACGTCAGTCTTTTTACTCCTGTAGATCAAAGAAATCTTCCGATTCGAAAGAACTCCGACAAAGAAAAAGGAAAAAAGAAGTTCCCTACGCAGAATGATCATAGCAACTCAAAATGGAATCAATCATTGACTTATATTTTCAAAGATATTTTAGTTATAAAGACGAAAAGATAATATTTGTTTTGGTTTTTTTCCTTTTAAAGGGGTGTCTAAATACAGATTTCAATCTAATGATATGAAGATGATTTAATTAAAATACATAATTCAAAATGTTTCTTAACAGATATGAAATGTTTCTCAGCGTGATTTCTGTTGATGGAAAACCTTATAGTTTGGTATGCTTAATAAAAAAGAATTTCAGAGTCGAAAATGAACAGGTTAGAACTGATTTCATTCTATGCTTTGAAACAGTCTTATCTTCAATTCATTTGATTCTCAGGCGTAGTTTATGCAAATTAAATGCTTCTTTTATATTCTAATAATTTAGATTTAGTTAACTGATTCCTATTCATTTCATGGTTGCATTCACATATTACAATCTAGGTTTGCCAGCGAAAAACATCAATTCTTGAATGCATACAATAGAAGGAATTTTGGACGTGGCAAAAGCCCTTGATTGTTTAATTGCGGATACACAATTTTATAGGGAACTAGCTGGATACCCGTGCTTTGCTACGGAGTGTTGATAAACTACCATCAAAAAACATTTTACAAAATTATTTTTAAATTATTTTACTATGAGAGAATATCTAGCTTATTTCCCTCCCACTCATTTCTATACCCCCTCCTCTTTGATAAGATAATTTGCAAATATCCCAAATTTACCCCCTCCTAAATGAAAATATGACAAAACTGTACATAACATCAATTACTGAACTCTTAAAGAGCTTTTCAACGACATGCATCATGAAGGGTATTCATTACTTTGACCCCGTGTTCATTACGTGTAGGTACCTCGTACCCTTGTGTAACAAAATTTAAATTTAGAAAATTCATGTAGACAGTGACCTTCCCCTTGCTTTGAAGGTCAAGTGTGCAAATTTTCATCGAGATCGGACTAAAACTGTAGATTTGTATAAAGAACACAGACGCATATACATACACATATACGTTGACTTTCATATGTATAGATTATGAAGATATATTAATCCTACAAACATATTATGGCTAACCAAATATTAAAAATCCTATCGCCATTTAGGGAAGACACATATAAATATTGCTAAATTGATATACCTATTTTTCTTCATTTTAAAAACAAAACAATTTGGACATATTCAAAAAAATCAGTCTGATCCAGAACTTTTCTAGTCCAGGAGATAGCGTGCTCAAAAGTATCTGACTAAAATCAAGCTTGAATTTTGTGTATAAGTTAATCTATTGGAGTCTTTTAAGAATGTGTTCGGCTAATTTCGTCTGTGGGACATAGCTTGGCAATAGGCATTTGAAAAAAACAAACTGGTGGAGAGTGACCATGTCCCACCAATTTCGGTGGACAGTGTGATATTCATGATCCTAAATGAAAAATTAGTTAGTAGACCGAAAAGCAAATTGATGTTAGTTTGTCACTTGATAGATTAGTTATTTAAATATTACTCCAAATGGAAGTGGTCACCTGTCAAGCGGCAAACTAACATCAACTTGATTTTCGCTCTATATAGGAAAAGACTTATATGATTCGATTTATATGGCAAATTTTTTGAACGAGCGCGAGCGTATAGTGAGTTCTTTATTTCCGAAACTTAGTGTGTTTTTTTGCTTTTTTTAAATGTAACTATCGTAAAATTGCTCGATTACAACGAAATTCTGCACACATTACGCATCTCATAATTTGAGGCAACTGTAGTTTTTAAAAATTTCACTCTAAATATTATCAAGATGGCGGCCAATATGTTGCCACTAAACAAAATGTTTTTTAGTGAGCTGAAATTTTATAAATTAATTTAAAGGTGTTGAAGTGTAGAAGAAGAAGAAGTTGTATGAATTAAAATTTTATAAATAATATTTTCAAGATGGCTGCCAATATGATGGACGGCTAAACAAAAAGTTTCTAGTAAGCGCATGTGTTGTTGTTTATTGTTTGAATGACTTGATGAGTGGGGAATGAATATGCAACTATTACTAAAATATTAACATTCTTTGTCAACATTTACAAAAAAATTATATTTTAGGTAGTTTAAGATAATGTCAATTTTTCCTCGAAATTTTAATCTTGGTATAGACATATTGAAAATAAATATGGCCAATATAAGAGCAAGATGCAATTTTTTTCAAGCGAGTTCTTTAAGCGCCGCATCACTATAGTTATACTGCGTTTATATGAACATAAAAAATTGAGTTTCCCCCAAGTTAATGCCCCCAAATATGAAGCTAAAATTCATTTTCCGATTTCGCCTCGGGGTATAATTTTTTAAACATGTATGCCAAATTTTTTAAACATGTATGCGAGTTTCCCCCAAGTTAATGCCCCCAAATATGAAGCTAAAATTCATTTTTCGATTTCGCCTCGTGGTATGATTTTTTAAAAATGTATGCCAAATTTCGTCAAAATCGGCCCGGTAGTTTAGCCTCCAGATGTCTTCACAGACAGACGACAAACAGTCATTTTCTAAAACCACGTTTCATTGGACTTTAGGGGACCTAAAAACGTGTAAATCCATCTAAATCTCAAACTCGAATTTTCGCGCCATCACAATGCTTTCTCTATATAATGAGAAAGTAAAATAGGGGAAGTATTAAATAAATTAGACATTAAAGGATAGTAAATGCATAATTGATGTTATGATTTTACTTAAGTACGCGATAGGACGCAAGGAAGTTATGTGCAACACTAATTAGTAGACTATTTATAATATACAAGCCAACTTTAGTTTTTAGCATTTTCAAGATACCGTGTTGAATATGCACGTAAAGTTATATATAACTATAACGAGTCTTAAGGCCCCCATACAGGGTCAAAATGTTTGCGCAAACATTTTAACCGTGTATGGGGCTGTTTAATGTTTGCGCAAACATGATGTTTGACGTGTATGGCCTAAATTTGTCCGACATCAGGTTTGCGCAAAATGTTTGTTCGTGTATTGGGGCCTTAACATTCAGTGCGAACATCGACACTGACACTCTTTGAGGAGTCATTAGGAATATTTATGACTTATTTGCACTATATTGTGGTATTAAAATTTTGACTTATACCTACTATATAATTTTAATTATCGTATAAAATAAGTGAATAAATGGTTACCTTTACTTTCTTTTAAGATATAGTAAGTAAAAAGAAAACACCTTGGTAGTTCCATAACTATCCCACTCAAAACTAAACTTCATAAGATCTAGAAGGTATAATCTATTAACCTTCATTAATTCTTAAACCAATCGTTGTTTCCTTTTATTTTTAAAAATGTTAAAAAGAGAATACGAGAGACTAAAAGAAGTGACGGAGTAAGAAAAAAGAAGATTTTTCTTTATAGCGTCAGTCGGTAGCTATACGTAATAAGATGTGATAGATGAGCCATATCATGGAAAGACTTAAGTACCGACTGCATCTACTTGCCTTTTCAAACAGTTGCCGTCTGAGATAGCTTTAAATCATGGACTTAGCATCTGAAGACTTGCTTAGCTCCCGTTGAAACAATCATTATCTTAAAATCTCCATTATCCATCTGTAGTAACGTAGATATTGTTTCACTTCCATCTCGTACTGTTTTATTAAGCTATAATTTGTTAAAAACAATATTAGACTAGATAAAGAACGATGTGTAACTTATAGTGGTGTAAGAATTTTTTTTTTTTTTTTTTTTTTATTTCATCTCTCTCACAAAAACAATATACCTATAAAAAGAGTACAGTTGTATAGTTACAAAGAAAACGTAAGGTCAAAGCGATAAAAGGTGTCCAAAATCTAATATTATAAATTCACACTACAGAAACGAAAAACACTGCTCTAATTAACAGTTTTATGTATGTATTTGTAGTTTTATGTTTAACTACATTTGATGGCGAAGAGCAAATTTTACTTTACTTTTTATATATTATTAATAAATAAAATTGCAAGATAAAAAGAACTTTTTATATACTACGTTTTTACATTTTCTGTCATAAATCATAAATTTGAACCCCGTCAAAATAAAATAAAATGCGGATTTTTTCCGAACTAATTTTCTATACAGCAAAATGTGCTGAAAACGAATTAAATTCTGCTGATATGACTGAGATGGCTAAAAGTATTAAAATAATGCATTGTCATCGTGTACTGAGCTATTCTAAAAGTTTCAAATGTCTAGCTACTCGGGAAGTTAGTTAAAAAATTCAATTGCAAGATTTGTACTGGACAAACAAACAAGAAAGCAAGCTAATAAAAACGTAGTAAAAAGAGGTTACTTCTTTAATTTTTTAGTGTGAATACGCATACTACACAAACACCAACAATAATAATAATAATCAGCGTTTTCCAGCAAAGAAAAGATTTTTTTATTTTTTTATTTCCTCTCTCTGTATTTAATTTAATTAGGGTTATTTTTATGTTACTTACTTTATCACTCAAATTAAAATAAAAGACATAAGATGACTTATAGCGTTGTCTATATAAGCATTATTTTAGCGTTCCATAAGCATAACCGTATACTAAATGATTATATTGTTGATTATAATCAAATGCTGAGAGAAAATAGTTACCTCTATGCTCTATAGAAATCAAACCCTGATTATATTTGGTTTTAATATTTTTTTAGGTGGAACACCTAAATAAATTCCCACTGTTTTCCTGTATAAGAAATAAATGTATTCGAGTTTAAAAAAATAATTGAATTCTTTTTAACAAATGTAGGTATTAATACATATATTATATCAAATTGAAATATTGTCTATGTGCGCATTGATAATATCAATATTGGAAAATTTTAAGATAACCAAAACCGGGGTTAACTTCTTTCCTGTCTTTCAGTATGTAATTCTCCCTGTTTGTGTGCAGCGGCGTAGCTAGGGCATTGGGGGCCCCTCGCCAAACAAAATTGATGAGCAAAAAAAAAAAAAAAAAACCTTGTCGTTGATTTGGGGGCCCCCCGCAATACGGACCCATAGTTAAGCCACTGTTTGTGTGGCACAGGTGTGACTTGATATACGCAAAACTGACTAAACGAAATTCATTAATTTTGATGCAGTTATGTGCGATAATATTTGGTGCATGTTGTATCGAAATATATTGAGTAGAAACTAAGTTATTATAATTTATTAAATCACGGTTATTGATTTTTTACATGAAACAAAAAAATGATAGTAATGCCACTATTTTTATCACTTACTTTGTTTACGTTTACACTGATAATATAGTCAAAAGTATGCTGTTTACTTTTCAATTATTTTTTTTCTCTATAAATAGTTAATTCAAAACTAATTTGATTGCATTTACTTTTGCGTTGTTTTCTTCTTCACTCAAATATATTACCTATATGAAAGTTCTTAGGGCATAGATTAAGAAGGTTCAGGTTTTTAATCTATTTGTATACGCTGGATTAAGACAATTGTGAGATTAAATTATAAAATTAATGAATTTTTGCATGTAAAAAATAGCATCCGATAGATGCTAATAGAATCAATGAAGTATAACATAGTCCTGTTTCAACAATTTGAAGATTTATTTCATTTAATTGCTTAGCCTGCATGATAATAGGAAACAAGAAACAAAGCCACTGATGCCTAGCATGAACCCCCCCTCCGGAGTGGGGGGTGAAGGCTAGTAATTATTGTACAGAAACATTTAAAAATATAAGTTTTCCAAATGTTAAAAACTTGCTGTTATCGAAAATACATTTTCTTAGAAAGTTTATTTAACTGTTATTTCCTTTATTTAGCTGTTTTTAACTTAAGAGGACGGGGAAGGTTACCTAAAGATTTCAAATAGTCTAGTCGTTTTTTTATGTGGTTTTTATAATGTTGTGATGTTTTTAAGATAAGATAAGATAAGATAATCCATTTATTAAATTCAGTTATCTTTTACATTTACAAATCTATACAACATTCGAATTCAAATCAGCCAAAGCTGTGGATTTAACATAATATTTATTAAATAACTTATTTTTATACACTTCATTTATTTTAATGGTAGGATTTTATTAAATATATATTTTTTTTGTTAGTTAGTATATATATATACTAGTCTACATAACTAACATTGAAATGCCTATATACATGCACACTTAACCATACAATACATACATATATATGAACATGCATGCACATACATACATATACATACACACATACATAACACAAACAATAACATAACAGAATAAACATATTATAAAACCCTAAATAACAGTATAAACATATATAATAACAAAAAAACACCAAACTTAACTTTGTAAAAAGTAAATAATAAATTATAAATTTAACAGATGTGTATATATATTATATCTAAAATTATACTGTAGTAGGTTACATATATTATATTTGGTTAGCTCATCATGATCGAAAGCGGTGAGTTATTCCGGTTTAAGCCAGGCCTGAACATAAACACTGCTCATTCTCCTCCACTCTATTCTCTCCCTAGCCACTCTCTTCCATAGCACACCTCCACAGCACCTTCTCATTTCCTCGTCCCATCTAGCCCTGGGTCTTCCTCTTCTTCTTTTCATATCCATAGGACACCAGTCTATTATTTTATTACTCCATCTTCCGTCTTCACTTCTTATCATGTGGCCTGCCCATCTCCATTTTTTCTCCTGTACTAGCTTACCTATGTCGTCAAAACCTGTTGTGTTCCTTATCCATATATTAGTTTTCCTCTCTCTTCTACCAATGCGGAGCATGCTCCTCTCCATTCTCCTAACCGTAACTCTCAATCTATTCAGAATCTTATCAGTAATGATGTTTTTAAACTGTTTTTAAATTTTAACTTATTTCAACTTAATATTAAGTGTTATAGAATGTGTGATGGCTGGAAAAGATTGTAGTTTGTTTACATGTTACATTGAATATTAAAAACTAGTTTTATACTTCAACCTATGGGATGACTTATCATATAACAGATGATGAATATATGGACGACACAATACCTTGTGAAATTAGACGAAACCGTAAACTTTAAAATATCTTTACAAAAGGAATCTAGCTTGGCTTGAAAATGACCGGCAAAGGTCGAAACGTTGCCAAAACTTAAAAAAGTTTTATAATTTTTTACCCGATATGGATCCACCTTCAAAACATAGAAGATAAGAAAGGGTACACATAGAAACATTTTTTTAGAAATTAAATTTATGGTCTCTACTTTATTTTCATATGAGTAAGTTCAAATGAAAACCATGTAAAAAAAAGTCAATTGTTATATTAACTAACAAAATTGACTTTACTCAAGAATCGTCATAACGATATAATGAGTGCCCTAATTAGATAAAATTACAGTAAAATTTCTTGTAAATAAAATAAAATAAAAATTGTAAAATTTAATTAAAATTATTCATATTCAGTTATTATTTAAACAAACAAAACTTATTTTACCAACAAAACAAATGTTTATAATATTCTATTGTACATAATGGTATAATAAAAATATATTAGATATAATAATGAAACGTCCACCTGTTATACACTAAGAGTTTTATTTTCTTTATAACCGGAATTCATAAATATATTTTTTTAAAAATTAATAAGGGGCGGTTATATCTCAAACAAAATGATGACGTGGCAATTACAGTGTAGGCAACCACTGAAGGATTTTTTTTCTCTTGTGTATGTTACTGATTAGGGTATTTTGTACAATCGGACATTACAATTACAACACTGCGCCATCTGGCATCAGTGTAGGCCAACTACAAGATTCCATACAGACCTATATCGGAAAGAAAGAAAATAAACACATGTCTAATTGTAGACCTATTTTATAAAATAATAGATTGTAAAATGTCTTCATCCTTTTTATCTTTTGTTCTTTATTCAAGGTAGCTATTTTAATTTTTTTTTGTTCAATCCAGGAAGTAAAGGAGTAGTGTAATTACGTATTTTTAGAGGCAAATCTGTTTTTCTCGAATCGATCATATCAATAGTTTTTATTACTATTCCTCATCGACATGAGTCAAAAAAGAAGTAAGATATTTACATATTTTGTATTTATATACTTGTATTACACTAATTATATGTTGTTGTTTTAGATGTTAGCAACGACCCTTTTTATGTGTATAACACAGAAATGTAAAAAAAGCTAAAAATAATATAAGAACATTGTTAGAACTACGATAATTGTTTAATAATATTTTATTAAAGCATTGAAGCATTGAGAATTATGATTATACTATTTCCCAGCACTAAGAAAAAACCCAAAATTTCCAGAATGAGTTTTTCGTTATCATTTTACTCTTAATTTTTTTGTATGTAAATGTTCAATTCGAATTTAACTATTTAATTTCCAAACCTCGTTTGGAACTATTGAACCCCCCCCCCCCCCAGACCCTCAAGGAAATATACAGGCTAAAGGAAATACCCAGTTACTTATACGAAATACTCATAAGGAAAACGATTTAATGAGTGTTTTTTTATACTTACTGCTTATAAAACAAATTAAGAATGTTACATTCTTTTATAAAAGATTTAAAACGTAAAATCATGCTATATTCAACATGGTAATGATTAATAATATGTAATAACAAAGTAGTTATAATCTCCATAAGAAATGGTTTTGGTATAAGATACAAATTTAAAATGAAATATACATTAATTAGCAATTGACGTCATGATTCAATTTACTTACATATTTTAAAAAAAAGAGTTTTAGTGATATAAAAAATATATATTAACGATTGTTGTATGAAACTACATTTTTATTATTTTTAATGATTACCATATTGATTATAGTATGATTTTACGGTTTAAATTATTGTTATAAGGAAACTGAAAATAATTTTAACTTAATCTTATTATTATTTTAGAATAAATAACTATGACTGAAGATGATCCTATAAAGTATAAAGGATCGAAACGTCTCATGATAGAAGGAGAATAATTGTTAATAATTACACCTAATTCCATCCATCAACTAAAATAATTAATTAAAATAAATTAATTAAATAAAAATGTGCAAATCTCAACGTTTTACTGAATTAGGTATGTTGTTAGAACGAAGTTCCTTATGGCACGTTCTGGAGCCCGGGAGTGAATCCGAAAAAACGACCAAAATCACCGTCACGAAATCTACAGATGACGATAACTTGAGTAAAAGATCACCGAGTTAGTTGAAATTTGGTACACATGTTCATTTTACCAATGTCCAAGCTGAGTTTGTTGGAAATCGTTATCCGCCCAAGCGTTCACGCGCAACGCTCGCATAAACTTAAGCTTCAAAAAGACGGGAATAAATGTTATTAAGGAAGCCTGTTCCTTGACTTGTTTTGTTTATTTTTGTTATATGTCAAAATGTCACTTGGTTTTGTAAATATAGAAAATATAATCACGGTCTTGTTAGAAGTAAAATTGATCAGTGCTGACGCTTATTTCAATATATATAGGTATATTATTATAATACTGCGTACTTAATCCAAGAAAAAATTCTAACTTCATCTATTTAATGAGACAAACAACTTTTTTAAATATTTTTTTTTTTAGTAAAACGAACACCGACACTGTTACGATAAAGATCGCTAAATTTATTAAAGTGGACCCAAACGTTTAAAATAAAGAAAACAACTTTTTTACCGATATCTTCCGTTCCTAACGTATAATGATTTTAATAAAACTTCTTACATATTGTCTAAAGTACAATTGAAACTGGCATGTAAAATTTTAACCGGATGCGAGCAGAAGCTTTAGAGTAGAGAAGAGATATATTTTATAATATTTTAAATTAATAGGCCGGGTAGGTAGAAAACAGTCCTATTTTAATCCAACATCCTTATACTCTTTAACTATAAACTTTTTTCTTATATTAAATATATATTTATAGTAAGACGCTCGCTTTGATGATACAAATAATGATTATCTTTTAATTTTGCCTTAACTCAGCGAGGTACAAACAGTTCGTTACTTTTAATTTTGTCTCTTTTCTAACTCTGCCATGTATAAGTAGTTAGCAATGTATACGTACTTATAGCAGTGTGATTTTATAATTTATGTATTTAGTGAAAAATGTAAGGAACTTCATTCCTACCGGGTGTCCCGCGACACCACACGTATTTTTTTGACAACTTTATGGAGAAGACCCTTCGAGGCACGATGATTGGATCTGTTGTCAACGATAATACTAAAAGACCTGATAATTACACTATATACCGAGGATTAATAAAAAACGCATAAAAGTAACATGGAGATAGATATAGAAAGAAGTAAATGTAATAACATAGGAGGTAAAATAGGGTGCTTTTAGATGCATAATGGCGTTTGGCTATTAACGGCCGAATGATTTCAGGAAACCCTTCACCAACCGCCACATACCTAGACACTAAATCTAGATAAAAGGGCTAGATATAATCTACTCAAACAACTAGATGTCTAAACAATGACAATAAAGCTTTAATTCAGCAAAACGATACGTCAATATAATTCACTTTAATGAGTACCTACCTATACACGTGGGTATGTTGTTCTGTAATGTAATACCGAGTATAGGACTAACAATTATACCTTGCACAACGAACAATAGAATTTATTTGATTGCTAAGTCATATAATTAGATACACTGCCTTTCCAATAATAACTGTATATTTTACTAAGCAGGCCTACAATAATTTATATTCATTAGTGTTTATTCATATAATTAGCCAGTACTTCTACAAAAAAAGAAAATAACTTAATTTACAGAAGTAAAAGAGTTGTTGCCCTAATACAATGAGCTCCTGCGCACACATCGTACCAAAACCATAAAAAAGCAGAACCTAACAATTTTGAAACTTCTTGTGGGTTTTCCTCAAGATTTTCTTACTTAATTTATCCAAAGTTCCATAATAAATAATGTAGATAAACAATAATAATGTAGATAAACATAGTAAAACAACCTTCCTATGCTCAGTCGAGATCACCGATTAATGAAATCTGAATAAAAACACTAGTTACTGTTCACTGTTCAGTTCAATAATTTGAATGTAGACTGAACAAATTTTACAATTTCAGCTGCCTGATTGATGAATTCTAAAGATCGAATACCCTAGGATACAAAGAGTAGGCAAGATCCATCTAAATGCAGCCAACATTTTGTTGAGATCCAAGAACAACACGAATTCATGCAATCGACAACATTTTTCTTCGATTCACCCGATGTTTCTCGAGTATTGTTACTTGATGACGGGATACACGACAGCAACATTACCGTCAACATGTTGTGTGTACTACATAGGTGTGTACAAATTTTTAAAATATGATATAATTATTACATCAGGTATTAAAGCGTCAAAGGAGGTCATGTTACAGGACAAAGTGATTATCTCCTCGAATTATAATTATATTTATGGGTCTTTCTATAAGGCCATCATCAGTACCTAAAGGTTTATTTATTATATTTGTCCATTTTTTCTAAAAAATCGAAAAAGTACTTAATCAGTTAAATGTCAAAAGGCAATAAAAAAATGTTTAAATCTATAAGATATTATAACGTACTTGCACTTTCTCACTATTGCCGAAGTTGTTTTTTGCTTTCGAGCTTACCCAAACAATGCAGCTGAAAAATTATCAAAAATTCCAAGACAAAAATCTGCACTTTTGATTCCGTGTTTGTTTGTCGCTCAATTTTTCAAACCAACATATATCTTATGTATATATTATGTAATATATGGAACCAATTTTTGGTCACATATAAGTTTTAACCTTTCACGCACCCATTTGTTTCTCTTCCACATGAGCACAAACATACATTTATTTACACCATATCTTCATAAGTACTCATCTTAAATCTAAGAAATTTGGATGGTTTGTCGAAAGTAGCCCACAGATAAATATCAACCGTCTGTGCTCTTTAAATTTTGCTCAATTGTTGTAAAAGAACGAAACAATTTTGTCAAATTTAAAAAAGTGGGAGAAAAATAAATATATTTGACAATAATGGGTTATAAAATTATTAAAGTATATGAAATTAATTTCTGTGTATCGTCAGAAAAATCATACCCCGAGGCAAAATTGAAAAATGAATTTACCCCATTTTTTCCAATATCAAACGTACCTTCATTTGTGAATTCGCGGAAACTCTTTTGTAAATGGGGTCTTGAAACAAATAAAAAAGTACTTGTAATAAATTAAACGTAACAATAAGTAAGTACCATAGAAATTAAAAAAAAAAAAGAGTAAAAAAAAGGGGTAATGATTATGATTGATTTTCTTAATATGAATCGCATAGTACAAGCGATCCAATATGTTCAGACATTTGTCTTGTATGAAATGACAATGGGACGTTATGGGTTTCGGTTCCTTAAGTGACATAACTAATAGTTCTCACATGAGTTGGCTAGTTTTACTACAGGTAGGTCCTCTAAACTTGGTTGAATAGAATCCAAACCCCTCCTCTAGATTATAGATTGGCTATACTGTTGTTGAGCTTCTAAAAATTATTAATAAACCCGACCGACAAAAAAACAAAATGTTAAGATAATGGTGCCAAAGTTGAATGAGGCTTTCCGGTTGTCCTTTATGAATAATCAAACATGTGGATAGCGAAGAGAGATAATAAAAGGGGCACGTGGATCAATAAGAATAGTGTGAATTGATAAATTAAATAATTCCATGTAGTTAATCCATTTTTTATTTTTATTTATATTTTAAATAAAGGAATATCGATTTTTTCAGGGACCCGGTGTGAAAAGAGATTAGTGATTAGGTGGTTAGGGTATCACTATATATGATCCAAGGAATTTTGTGTGACTGTAATTAACACTATTACATACAGGGTGGTCCAAAAGTCTCCCCCCCCCCTCTTAACTTTTGAACGGTTTGTGATAAATTATTGAAACTTGGGGGGTCTCTGCCAAGCAAAGGGAAGTTTGTTTTCATGCAATCGCCCACTAGGGGCAACCACCCAACTTCAAAACTTTAAATTGGAGTGTA
This sequence comes from Gerris lacustris, assembly GCA_951217055.1. Taxonomy (NCBI): domain Eukaryota; kingdom Metazoa; phylum Arthropoda; class Insecta; order Hemiptera; family Gerridae; genus Gerris; species Gerris lacustris. The sequence goes on from OX578280.1 coordinate 51,976,813, forward strand.
TATTTTTGATAGCATATTTGGATTCTACGGTGAAAAATAATAAACTTTTACCTGAAACTTTTTTTTCTATTTCGCGAAATAACCCTTCCGATAATACGTTTTAAAATCTAAACGGTTAGAGATAAATTAATGAAACTTAGGAGATACGTGCCATGTAAAGGGAAGTTTGTTTTCATGCAATCGCGTAGTAGGGGCATGCACCCATTTTGCCCCCAGGCCACCTAACTTCAAAATTTTAATCTAGAGTGTATATTTCGGATAGCAGATTTAGATTCTACGGCGAAAAATAAAAATGTTTTGCTTTAAACTTTTTTTTCTATCTCTAATATTTTGCTCCCTATAGGGGGGGCAAAAAAATGAATGTAATAAAAATTATTACATTTCAGCGCCTGGGGGCAAAATGGTGGTTGCCCCTAGCACTCGAGTGGATGAATACACACTTCCCTTTACATGGTACAGATTCCCCAATTTTCATTACTTTATTTCAAACCGTTTAGATTGTATAACGATATAAGTGTTATTTTTTTACCATTTCGGAAGGGTTATTTTGCTATCTTTGCCCCCCTGTAGGGGGCAAAATATTGGAGATAGAAAAAATAGTTTCAAGTAAAAGTTTATTATTTTTCACCGTAGAATCCAAATGTGCTATCAAAAATATGCATTCCAATTTGAAATTTTGAAGTTGGGTGGCCTGGGGGCAAAGTGGGTGGTTGCCCCTAGTGGGCGATTGCATGAAAACAAACTTCATTTTGCATGGTAGAGATCCCCCAAGTTTCATTAATTCATCTCAAACCGTTCAAAAGTTAAGAGGGGGGGCGGGGGGAGACTTTTGGACCATCCTGTATAAAAACACAAATCAAGTTGGGTTTTTGCCAAAAAATCACACTTTAATCTCGATGACTTTGGTTTTACTTAAAACCATCTTCAAGAGTTAAAAACAAAAAGGAATACGAATTCTAACTAATTTAGAAAAATAACAAAAACACCACAGAAAATAAACTATAACAATACTCACAGTATGGATTACATTGAAATCAAAGAACATAAAGGCTAAATAAAGACTTGGACAAGTGAAAATTAATAAAATTTTTGGTTCATCAAAACGATTATTATGTTTCCTTTGCCTTTGTTAAGTTCAGAAGCAAAATATAATTAAAGTCCTATCCTTTATGGTACCATTATTAAATAATATTACATTACGCGTCTAGTGCGGAAAGTAGCATTTTGCATGCGAGTGAGGAATTTACGACCATATTTTTTAACTTTATACTTTTATACTTAAAACCACACGAGTTGCTCATCGTACTCTTTTTCATACGAGTTGCGTACCGTACTTTATAGCTACGATCTGGATTTTAATAATAAATACGGAAAAAAATTAATTAACTTACTGTATATTATGTAAGTTCGTATTTCTCTTTTGATAAAAATGGCATTAATTCATTAGTTGTATTTTTTGCCGAATTAATTATTTTGGAAGGCGTATTATTCTCCTCATTTTTGTCATAATCACTTAAACCACTCATTGTTTTTCACTTAACACTCGATATAAACAGTTACTTTAATTAAACAAACAGCAAATTAGTTTTGTTAAATGTAAACAAATTTGCTAATCGTGCGTTAAGGTGAAGAATTTCTCTTTTTTTCCTCACTAGGGCGGAAAAAAAGAAGAATTATGAACGCGCATGCGCAATGAATACAAATACGAAATGAGTCACTTTCTACGCATCTAAACAGAGAAGTAATGATTATATTTCGTATCAATCGTAGATAAAAGAAATATAACAAGATTCTATGATTTATAACCCTCGTGTAAAATACGAAGCCAAAGTCACAGGAAAAATTATAATAATAAATAATAAAATTACTAGTATTAAACAAAATTTTGCTCATCATAAAGGCTGTAAATAAATTCTATCTTTTATTATATTTCGCTCTTTATTTTCTGCATTTTATCTTCATGCTTATTATGAATATTTTGTAATTTTTTTTCTATGCTATCATTGATGTTGTTTTAGTTAATTTATTTCGTATTTCTTATGTTTCTATGTGGTTGAGTATTGTATAATTTTGTGATAATCCAAAATTTTTTTTTTTTTTTTACAATATACATATATAATTTTTTTTGTATGTATATATATATTTACACGAATATGTACATCGGTTCTTATGACGTTTAAAGCCACCGCAATGTCTTTATACTGTACTAAGCACATCAGTGATAAAGTGGTAAAAAGTAATTGCAGCCCTTAGATGGGAAAGTCCTGGAAAGAGAGAGGCAAGGCCTTGGCCCACAATATATGAGTCATATGGCAAAGCTTCAAAAAGGGCCAATGCAGCTCCATGGTGTAACACGAAATAAGTCAATTGTAGCCCTAAATACAATCCGAAAAAGTAAGGAATTGATACGTGTTGTTGAGAAAGATCTGGCTGTAACGTATCCTTGAAGCAACCAATAAACTAATTGTGTCAATGTTTAATACTGTTAGGTAATTGCTTCGATTATTCGATCTTCTAGAGTTGTGTAACAATGATTATAATGTTAACATCATAAAGCAATTTAGATTACAAAAAATAAAATGATTCTTCGACCGAAGAGCAATTGCGTGTATATATTTTCTGTTCATGTCCTCCATCGTTACCTAATTACTTAGTTTAACGTAGTTGAAAGTGATTATCACCACGAATATCCGAGTAACGTTAATAGCAATAAGTAGTAACAAGGTAGTTGTTTTGTCAGTCCTTAAAAGAAACTGTAAAAAAGATGAATGCCGCAGTTGTAAAATTAGAAGCCACTTTTTTAGATCTTATTTTTGAATCTGGACTATTAAATGAGTCTCACCTACAATTGATTTCAAACTCAATGTAATAGTTTCTCATTCAAACATCTTTTACTTGGTGCTATTATAAAAATTGCTAGCTTGTAGTAGATAAAAACATAATTGTTTAAAAGTAATACCAACAATTTCCTATAGACTTGGTAAGAAGTTCGTTTAAACACGTTAAGCAAAGATAATGATAATTAGGAAAAAAGTAGCTATACAAAAATTGCTTAGCAAAGTGTGTCTCAAATGGCTTTTTCACCTCCTATTATTGGACGAATGGTCACATGAGATTTAGATATGGTTCGGTTCCCAGTGGGATCACACTTATTTTTAAGTAGCTCTTATTTTTGAATTGGGATTATTAAATGAGTCTCACCTACAATTGATTTCAAACTAAATGTAATAGATTATCATTCAAAGAAACATCTTTTACTTGGTGCTATTATAAAAAATTGCCAGCTTGATCATTTGTAAAAAAATGTAATACCAATAATTTCCTATAGACTTTGTGAGAAGTTCGTTTAAACACGTTAAGCTAATATAATGTTAATTAGGAAAAAAGTAGCTATAAAAAATTGCTGGGCAAAGTGTGTCTCAAATGGCTTTCTCACCTCCTATTATTGGACGAATGCGGCTACTTGAGATTTAGATCTTTTTCAATGCCCAGTGGGATCACACTTATTTTTAAGCATTATTAAATTTGCGGAGTAACTTGAAATATGAGACGAACATTGGACAAATTATGACATCCTCACCAAATTCTATCAAAATCAGTATGGATAGATTTTATGATATGGTGGTTCGCAAAAATGTTGAACCACACATGACCAAAAAGGTTTCTGAATCTCCGTAACGAACTTCTATCCAGGAATTTTTCAATTCGGGGACTTAAAAATATTTCATTTTTTACAATGCTTCCGGTCCATCGATCAGCCTTTATACCAGCAATACTAATCTGTCAAACGGTTTTTTTATATTTTATTTAATTATCCTCTATAGAGTTTTAAGGTTTGGTGCACTAAGGAGGCTCTACAATTTATTAGATAGCTTCAGATTAATTTCAACGGTCTGCACACAATATATTTATTGCTAAAATAATTTTTTTTATATATTCCTGTACTTAAATCCCGTAATATCTATTTTAATTGTGTTGCTAAAAAGTGTTCAAAGGTTGGTTGTTAACTTTTTCCGATTTTTAGCAAAATCAAATTTATTTTCATCAATTAATAGGGAACTAGGTTTTTTCCCGGGAGAAAGATATACTCGTACATTTGTTAGGTTCCATTTTAAATGGACTACATTTTATAATTATATTTATATAATCATAATCGTAAATTTTTGGGGGTAGCGCCAAAGTTAGAGCTAACATTTATTTCTAGATTTCACTTTGGGTTAATTTTCTGAACCTATTCTGGCCAAATTTCATCAAAATCGGCCCAGTACTTTAGATGGCTACACGTATCTGTACAGATTACTGACAGATAATTTTTAAGAAACCCCTTTTTTGGACACAAAGGATTTCGAAACGTGGGAATTCATCGAAATCAAATTTTCGCACCATCACAAAGAGGAAATCATTTTTTAAAAAATCGGTCCGAGACAACTCAGGCAAACGTTCTCATATACGAGTTCATAATTACTTACCCCAGCGTTTTCCATTTGTTAGTTTTCGTAGGTAGGTGAAGGTACATTTAATTATTATTGAACATTTTATCATAAAAATAACTTCCCCTGGGGAATCGAATCCGGCTCTTATTTTCTCAGGAACTATATTTTCCCTGGGAAAATAGCTTATATCGTTATATTTGTATTTAAATGGATTACATTTTAGAATTTTTGAAATCAAAATCATTGGAATCATTTCGAGAAATAATTTTTTATCTTGTTTTTCAGAGTTTTGGGGGTAGCGCCAAATTTGGAGCTAAAATTAATTTGTAGATTTCATCTCCGGGTATAATTTTTTCAACATGTATGCCAAATTTTGTCATAATCGGCTTAGTAGCTTAGGCTCCAGGCGAGAAATTTTTTAAAAAACCATTTTTTTGGACTTAGGGTTGAGGTCTATCTTAACGTTGTAATTAATGTATAAATCCATCAAAATCTCGAAATCAAATTTTCTCGCCATCACAATACGTTCTCTTTATATAAGGCAGTAAAACAGCAATAATGAGTTCTAAAAGCATAACATACTTAAAATATGTGATGAATGTTGTTATTCAATTTTCTTTGCAAGTGCTTATTGAACGATCATTTAGTCCGCCTAGATGTTACACAATAAGTATGTGAAATTGCCGACATCATTCTTTGGTTGAGTATAAAGATACCCCTGATGTTTCAAATTCACTATTATAATGATAACTTAAAAGATTCTTTGATTAAACTTAAATGTTTTGAGGTTCTGCCGAATTTCAGTTTTTTTTTTATTTACCGCTTTCAATCGTGTTTTGAGTAAATTAGGTTAATTTCATAACTTAAACTTTCTATAGAAACTTTAATTTACGGTTTTGGGGCTTTTATATAGTTTGCAATAAAGAAGATTGTTTAGAAATGAAGGGGAAAAGGAAGAAAGTCTATTTTAGTTAGAAATTATTCAGAGATAAATGTTAAAACGTTTAGCAAATAATTTTCCAATTCATTATATTCCCATTTGTATACAAAATAGCTTCCTCATCAAAAATAGGTCTTCTAAAAAAAACCTATTTGAAAAACACTAAAAAAAACTCCTAAAAACACCTTTTGATCCTTTGACTTCTGTGGGAAGTGACCGTCAACTAATTCACCTTAAAAAAAATCCTCTACTATCATAGGTTATCATTTAAAAGGCTTGGTTACATTTTCTACTAATTATCTCGGCAAAAATCGTTTAGCTGAAGATCGGTAGCTGATTGAAATTCAACCGGTGTGGCCTTTTTTTTTGCGCTGTTAATTTGTCAAAATCGGTGCAGGTGTGAGGCTTGAACAGAAGGCAGGGACCGCTTGGCCTCAGGCTACGGCGCCTTCTTGTAAAGAAAGATAGATCTTTTTTGTTAAGATACCGCCCCCGCTGTTTTTATGTTTTATGAAAATAACTTATTCACAACCCGAAGCTGAATCCTTTTGAAGACTTCCGTTATCAAATTTTTCCAAAACTTTACTATTAGTCGTCGCTTCTGACCCTAGAAGTCCAGTTTCTATTCTTCTGAAATAAACAAAGGCTTTTTTTTATCAGTTTTTCGGTAAATTTTTCTTAGAGAAATTTAGGTCTTCTAATACTAGTTTAGGCTACCGTTATTATAAAAAGGTTTTCTATTCAAAAATTTATTGATGTTTTTCAATATAATAGCTCTTTCAATATGAGGAAACAAGGAAATACCAAAGTGCGTCAGCTGGAGAATAATTATATGGGACCCTCAAAAGTTCAATCTGAAATCTTTTGATTGGCTTTAAATGTATCAAGTTTTAGGCCAATAAGAAAAATTTGATTAAAACGAAGACTAATACTCGGTATAAATACATCTTTTATCTATAGTTGAATTATTTTTATTGCCAGATGATGACAAACACGAAGAATGTATTACGCTAGAGTGCTGGAGTAATATATTTTTTTGTACAATATAATATTGATTTACTTGCTAGTTTAATTTACTGGATCAGTTAGCAGAGAATGGAAGTCTTTTTATCACCACCAGTCAGAGGTTTGATCACAACTGACCGGTGATCAAAAAGACTGATCATCCATCAGTCTTTTTAATGATTAACTTTTGTTACTGATCTTATATTACTTTGCTTTGTAAGTTTCATCGCACACCTATAACCCCAATTTTGAACCACTTCCCGTCTTTCAATCTTCCCCAAATTTTGCACATGGAAACAATTTAGGTAAAGAATAAAGAAACCAAATAAAAAAAAGTTGAAAATAAGACCAGTGTTTTAAAAATGGTATTTTTATATTAATTATTTATAATTTACCAACTAATTTACAGTACAACTTACTAGTAAACTACAATTATACTAATAAGTGTAATTAGTACAAAGTGACTTTTAATATCAACTTCGATAATAATTCGGTTTCTATCTTACTTCTTTTTATTTAAGTGGAAAATGTTCAACAATTTTAAAAAAGGGCACTGACTGTAAAAAAAAGTAAAATACTTATTAGTTACCTAACTTAAAACTTAAAAACCCAGTTCTTTTTAACATTAAGAAAATAAAAGTTGTATTCATATTTATATTAGTTTAGTGAAACTTAAGTTCCTGAAACTAAACCGACGTCAATTAAGGAGTTAGCTCATGTTCAAACATCGTTTGTTGTCTCAAAAGCACCATTTTGAAACTCTAAAATGTTTTTTTTTTCTGTAACGTCAGAGGTGTAAACCCAAATTAGGTATGGAAGTTGAATCTTTAAGTTGTATTTAGTAGTTATTTTAAGGATTTTTTTTTTCAACTTTAAAGGTGCGACCTGAAAGGTATTTTGACAGGAGCTTAAGAGAAGGGTATCATTGTTGGTAAGGTGTATTGGTCGGCTTTTGGTAGCTAAGACCCTATGTACTATTGTTAAACATTTTGAAGAGCTCTTCCATGTGACATTAACATGACATTTGTTTATTTATGTTCCCTTTCTCAATACTTTCTCTTGTGGTAGCATTTTTTTTTCCTCGTCTGCTTTTATAATAGGTAGTGTGAGATGTTTGAATGAGGTGTTTTGACTGTCGTCAAATTAGCGATTTATTGTTTGAACAATTTCTTTCTTTTTTTCTGTCACATTTTTTCTTTTTTCTTTTTTAGGCGACATATTGGAAGTAGCTAACCTCGAGTTTGTATCATGAACTAGGTATTCTTCATTTTTCATTGATGCTGTCGTTTGATTTCATTCATTGATACATTTTTTTTAACTTTAGTAAAAAGATGAAGGAGAAGTGAACTTCAAATCAGTAAAGGATACGCGCACACAATGTAACGAAATGTCCATTCAAAGATTCTTTTTTTAACTTTTGAATTTGTTTTATAAATTTCTATATTCATTTTAATTATGAATATGGTTGAGTATTTAAGTTATGAATAGATGTTGAAGCATGATACATCCTTGCTGTATTATAATTAGTTATAGATAATCCATTGGCCGTCTTTTGTTTGAAATAATGAACACACAACCATAATTTTTAGATAATGTTACTACGTTTTTATTAGCTTGCTTTCTTGTTTGTTTGTTTGTTTGTCCGGTACAAATCTGGCAATCGATTTCTAACTAACTTCCCGAATAGCTAGACATTTGAAACTTTTAGCATAGCTCAGAACACGATGACAATGCATTATTTTAATACTTTTAGCCATCTTTCAGCAGAATTTAATTGGTTTTTAGCAAATTTTGCTGTACGGAGAGTTAGTTCAGAAAAAATCCGCAAGTTATTTTATTTGTTTTGTCATGTCCCATATTTACGCAATCTTCATTTTGACGGGTCTCAAATTTGTGATAGATAAACATTGAATGACAGCAAGACAGGAAATATCGATTATAATATTTATCGATTATATTATTTATATTATTTCAAATATATCGGTAGCACGCTTTAGATTTGGTGTTGGGGAGATCCGTTGTACAAAGATTTGTCCTTTTATAGGTTTAAGATCTGCTCTCTAGATGGTTGTCATTTATGTGAAGTAAATAAATTCGGAGCTATTTTTTTTCACTAACATTATATATTATATAACAATAACAATTATATTATCAACATTGCATACGATTCAACAGAAAATTTAAAAACGTAGTATGTAAAAAGTTCTTTTTATCTTGAAATTATTATATACACAACTTAAAAACGTTTTAAATTGTGTTATATATTAAATTGTTTTTATTATATTATTTATTAATATCCTTTGTAAGTTAACGGAATATAACTATGTAATTATAAAAAATAATCTTCTTTAAGGCATGAAGATGCCTTATAGAGTGATAAAATAGTGCATAGAGAAATGAAAAGTTATAATTTTATTATCTAGAACCCTAAAAAACCACAAATTGACAATCTATAACTAATTATGTTACATAAAGTAAGCTTTCTTCAATCATTGTTTGAATTGAGAGAAATCATTAGAGATATACCTACTGCGTCTTAATGCTCAAAACATTGAGACTCCATTATGTAAGTTACAAACTAAATAAAAATAGTTCTCAATGAAATTTTTGGAATGCAGTAAAAAATTGAGAGAAAAAAAAAATGATTCAAGATATTAAAATCAGTAGCCGTGAGAACCCTTAAAACCTATCCTCAAAGATTTTTTTGCCTATTTTTTGCTTACTTTGTGCCTCTTTTGAAGTTTTGCAACACAGCTATTAAAGAAAGGCATTATATTATAGGTCTCAGCGAGTATAGCGGTACTTGTTCGTGTAAAAAAAAAAATTAGTAAAAAAAAATGGATTGAGAACCCTCAAATTGTTTGGCGATTTCGGTCACACGCTCCTTTAGACAGTAGCATACAAAAGAGAAACTAGTATCAAATACCTAAAATCCAGTAAAGGGTATACAAATTTATATCGTTTTTGTTTTAATACAATTCTTTAATTAAGATTTTGATTCGTTTTTCCGAAATAATTTTTTCAGTTTAATCCTCTAATTCATTAACCGGAACTAATTTTGGTGTTTAGGTATATTTCTATATTATTTTGTTCAATGTATAACTGATAAAATCTAAGATTTTAGCTCTTCATACTTTTTCTGCAGAAAAAATAATTTACTTTGGGCCTCTGTGTCCGTTCATTTATGTTATTAGTTCACAGATGTAACATTTAGCTAAGCCGGTTTGTGTTCTTTCCTTATAATTGATTTATGAGATTAATATACTTATTTAATTTGCTCGAATTATCTTTTAAAAGTTAATATTCAATATAAGTTAACCGATAGTAATCAAGTAACTGGAAAAGAAGTTATGCAACTATCTATTTAATACTCACCATTATTTCTGCCTGCCTCGATTATTTTAATTTGAATTGCGAAGACAACATACTCACTTCAAATGGTATACACCTAATTAATGATATGAAATAATGTAAAGAGAAAAAAAAAATGATTGGAAGAAATAAAGGAGTAAGATGGAGAGAAGAATGGATGTGAATCGTGAGTTGAGTTTGTAAGGTTGGTTTATGATAAGGCTACTAATCAAAGCTTGAAGAACCCTAGTGATGGAAGCCTGTTAGACTGTGCCGTGAATAAGTTATTAGGTTCGATTATGATCGGCCTGTGGCTGCCCATGAAGACTCTCCCGTCTTTTAAAACATATGAGATCTTTTTAATATGAGATGCTTGAAGGAGTATCAAGGCAAGGAAGATGAGGTTTGGTGCGGTGATGAGAAGGATTGGTCCGCTGTTCTCACGGGCTTGCTGCTGACGCCTCATTTGTCCCATCCTTTACAAGGATCGTTTAGAAGCCGCTCCCTGCTTATCCCGAACCTTCCTTGTACCCCAAGACGATTTCTCAATTACCGGTCCCCGATTTATCTTTCGGTGGGGCTTCCGAAAATTCGACTCCGGCTCGATCGGGAGCCGATGTCGGCCCAAGTTAAAGGAACGAAAATCTTTTTTTTAGAGGTTAACTTATAATACTGAACCTGAGATACGTCCAGATCATCTTCCAATATTTCAAGACAAGTAGTAGCTTCTTTCAAAAACCTTGGGCCTCTTAAACGTGCCATAATATCCAAAACCTCCCGAAACACGAACCCCTGGGTAACACCTTAACAAATAGCGCACCTATAATATAAAAAACAACTATCTCAAAAATAAGAAAACAACCTTCTTATGTTAAGTGTTACAAGATACCCAGGTTATTATAAGCCAACAAACTACACCTTTCAAACAAAAAATATTAAGACCAATTATCTCTGGATACAACACGCCTTTGCTGTTCCCTGGATCTACTCAGAATGCATAAAAAAAAATATTGTTTTTGGATAAAAGAAGATTAAGCTGTTGGTCTAAATTAGCAAATTAGTTCGAGTAACGTGTTAGAATCAAAGCGGAGATTTTTATCTGCAAACAAAACCTTTATAATAATTTTTCTAATATTATAATAATCCAAAAATAATGGCTAATTAGATGTATAATTGAGTTGTTATAGATCTAAAATTACTTATAATCGGTAAAAAAAACTTAGATTTAATCTAGTGAGACATGGTGGGTATCTAGTGAGTCATGGTGGGTATGAGACATGTTTATCCCCTCTCTTCCACTACGTACGTTACTCTAAATGTTGTCTTTAAAAATAAATAATCGCTGTACTCGTCAAATTAATTCGAAGGGAAGTGTTAATATTATAATATTTGTAAAGGGCTCGCGAGCTCTTGCTATCTGAAGAACTATCAGTATTCTCAAAAACAAATTTCACTAATTATTCGAATATATTGTGGCTTAATGGGAAATCGAGGTATTAAAAGACACAAGGACACGTTTCGGAGGTTGCTTATAGGTAGATCGTCAGGTGATGTCTTACTTTTGACGCATCATTCCTAAAGTACAGATGTAAGAACCTTGGAACGACACGTTAAGCTACTAGGATAAACTTTGTCTCAGTTGGTTTGCCACTTTAAATAACCTTTTAAAAGTAGGGGGGAAATCAGATTAGGTATTGTGTGAAGTAGACTTAGGGTTGTATGTACCAGGTAAGTTGTACTCACCAAGGGTGTACAGTGTACATGTACTGACATGTAAAAGAAACCTAATACTCTTACATATCTCTTTCCGGTTTGTTGTTTTACCGAGTGATATTCAAGATTATCTTACTAACTACTAACTGACTGATGACGAGTTCCTTCCATGGTTTCAGTTCCTATTATAGTAATTGGTTGGTGAAAACTTGCCAACTCCTGTTTAATCCTATTCCTTGAGAGTTAAAAGTTAAAATAAATGTGTAAGATAAAATAAATCAAAACTTTATTGATTTTATATTCTTTTAGACGAAGGAATTATTCTTATAGCTTATTTAGATTTAAAAAAGGATGCCTTTATAAAAATAATTAACTTTATAGTTTTTAGAAAAGGACTATTCTACTAATGTAATATATCTATTACTCAAATTATTTTTTACGTTAATTATTTATTTAATACGTCTTTCCATCTACAACTGAGAACTTCAAAGTTCAAATTCACATGAGAAACAGAAGAAGAACCTGGGGAAAATGAAGAGTAGGTATAACCAAAAACGTTGGGGGTCTTTAAATTCAGCCCTGGGTCCTCCAAGGATACTAGGAAATTAGTCATGAAGGCCATATATGTTTTGAGGAGGTAATACAAACATTGCATTATACCTTTGCACATTTTGTAACCTTTTTTGCAATTCTGTCTAATTTGGCTTTCCATCCTATACCGAAGGTAAAAGAATCTTTCTGAAGAACGAAAATTTTATTACGTTTCCTATTTAAAAAATACCAAGACAGAAATCCGTTTCCGACGTCAGGGAACATTTTTGGAAAAGTGTCTCCCTGTCGTTTAATTTTTGCGAACTAACATAAAATTTAAAATCTACTAGTCTATTTTAATGAAATTTGGATGGAAGGTCATAATTAGCCCATTGTTAGTCCCATATAAGTTTAATCGTTCTGCGCCCATATGTTTCTGTTCAACATGCGCACAAACATACGTTTATTTACTCTTATATCTTTAAAATTACTCATGTAATTTTTATAAAATTTGAAAGGTCAGTAGCCCGCAAATAGCCTCAGATTAATTTCAAACGTCTGCTCTTCACATTTTTCTAAACTGATACTTTAACTTATATAAAAAAACAAAAACAATTTTGATAGATTTGAAAAATTCTGTGGGAAAATTAAATAAATTTGACTATAATATAGATTGTAAAAGCATAAAATCATTAAAGCATACGAAATTGGACTCGAGGAATCTATACGTGCCACACTAATTGCAGCCCTATTTTTCCTTCTTTTATTATAAATGTAAAACTGGTTGTTGCTTTTTACATGAATAAAAGTTTAAATTTAGCAAAATTTAAACGGCTCAGCCGGATTAAATTAACATGGGACCATCTGTGGGCTCCTTTCGACATACCATCTAAATTTCATAGAAATCCGATTATTACTTTTAAAAAAAAATATAGGCGTAAATAAATGTGTTTTTGTGTGCATGTGGAATAGAAACTAATGAGCGCAGAAGGACATACAAGTTTCATTAAAAATGAACGAGTAGTTTTTAAGATATATTGGTTCGCAAAAACTAAACGACAAATGGACAAGGGACCAAAAATATTCCCTGAGGTCTGAAACGAATTTATGTCTTGGTATTTTTAAAATCAGAGACATAAAAAAACCTTTCGTTCTTAACAACGACATGGCTCACCACATCAAGCACATTTTGCTTCCGCTATCTTTGGTGAGTTCGGAAGTAATACCCAAAGCTTACCGAATAAAAGTAACGTCAAAAAGAGAATAATTGTGAAGGTCTTTTTAATATTGTATATGTTCTATATGTATAACTAGTGATATAGATACTCTTATAAATGGGTCTAAATTGAAGGAGGTTTAGTCGCACTTCACATTTCTCTATATTAACCAATAATTTAAACTTAATATAGATTTACCCTTAATGCCGTTTCATATCAGTTTTTTATTGAAAATGTTTATTTACCCTTGAAGTTACCATTGATACAGAATATTATTATGTTCTTATTTTATTAACTGAACGATATAAGTTCGTATAATAATATCTGATTAACTGAGGACTTGAATTGTAAATGTTTCAATAAGTTTACAAGTAGAACAGAAAGTTGTTAGAATTTGAAGGAGTATTGAGTAGTGAGAGAGTCTTAGCTCTCTGATGTATTAAGAGTGATTAATAGCTTCCTAAACTCTCTCCAAGATATGAACTCTATGAATAATTTATATCCCTTACTATTATATTACTTCTCATAGTGTAGGGATACATCATATTATATCCCCTCGACTTTTAAAAGCAGATCTTTACAGGCTATCTCAACACCTCATATCCTTTCAAACCGAGAACCTAAATGAGGATATGAAGCTACTACACTGAACTTTGCTTACAATGGTCTCTCTCATTTAGGTTTTTTTTCTCCATTTTTTTTAGTTTTTTATTAGCGTTAGATTTCGTTATTATACTGATAAGTATCGATAATGAGATCCCCTCTGTAATTCCAACGCTTAACAAAGCAAGCAATTTTTAACAAATCGTATTGTTTCAGCTTTACTCAAGCAAATTTACCGCTAGCTTTCACAAAATGTACGAAGTGGGAGAGAGAAAAAACGAATATGGTAGATTTATATTAGGTTAATGAGATTTTCATTTTCAGATAAGGGTTTTTTTTATTGCAAAAGGAAACAACAACAAACAGTGTTTGGTTATAAGGTCTTACAGCTGAGGCTACAAAGATAAAAGTGGGGTTTTACTTAAGAACTGAATCGCTAGAGCTTTTTCACTTTAAGAGCCAATCTTTTCATCTTATCATAGTTTTGTAATCAAAACTATGATTGCTGTTTTGGCTCTCAAATAGATCGTTTTTAATTCCCGAGAGAACACAATCTCTGTATTACCATTATAAATAAGGCAGGTTTATAGTCATATTTTATTTCACAATACAATGGATAGTGAATGTTTAAGATATGGTTTTTAAGTTATGCTGGTTATCATTAAAAACAAATCTTGACTATTTACCGCTAACCTTTCCTTAGATCAATAATGTATGGTTTCTTTACCTCTAATAAAAAATTATGAATGGAACTGCTCAAACAGATCTTCACAAATAGATCCTATGGTTTAGCTGACAAACCTTGAGAAAAGTAACTAATAGTTTACCTCAAACAGATCTTGAGAAAAAGAAGCTATTATTTAGCTAACAAAACTTGAGAAAAGTAACCAATAGTTTACCTCAAACAGATCTTGAGAAAAAGAAGCTATGATTTAGCTAACAAACCTTGAGAAAAGTAACTAATTGTTTAATTAAAACAGATTTTGAGAAAAAGAAGCTATATGATTTAGCTAACAAACCTTGAGAAAAGTAACTAATAGTTTACCTTATACAGAAATCGAGAAAAATAAGCTATGATTTAGCTAACAAACCTTGAGAAAAGTACCTCATTGTTTACCACAAACAGATCTTGAGAAAAAGAAGCTATGGTTTAGCTAACAGACCTTGAGAAAAGTAACTAATAGTTTACCTCAAACAGATCATGAGAAAAAGAAGCTATGATTTAGCAAACAAACCTTGAGAAAAGTAACTAATTGTTTAATTAAAACAGATTTTGAGAAAAAGAAGCTATATGATTTAGCTAACAAACCTTGAGAAAAGTAACTAATAGTTTACCTTATACAGAAATCGAGAAAAATAAGCTATGGTTTAGCTAACAATCCTTGAGAAAAGTAACTAATAGTTTATCTCAAAAAGATCTTGAGAAAAAGAAGGTATGGTTTAGCTGAAACAGATCTCGATGAAAAGAAGCGATGAAACACCTAAATCAATCATAAGAAAAAGAAGCTATGGTTTAATGGTTCAGCTGGAACAGATCTTGAGAATAGGAAGCAATGGTTTAGCCAAATTTTAAGAAAGTGAACTGATTGAAAAATTAAACGATTTGATTAATTTCATAAAGCGAAGGCTGATACTTTTAGATTAAGCATAGGTTGAATCAATATTTAATAACGTAACTGAAACTAATCAATGATAATTTTGATTTAACAGTAAATCAAGTTTATCTACGATTGATATGAAAGATAAACATTGTATCTCTGTTTAGATGCGAAGAAAGTGACTCTTTTCGTATTTGTATTCATTGCGCATGCGCGTTCATAATTCTTATTTTTTTCCACCCTAGGGTGGTAAGAAAGAAGAATTCTTCTCCTTAACGCACGATTAGCGAGTTTGTTTACACCTAACAAAACTAATTTGCTGTTTGTTTAATTAAAGTAACTGTTTATATCGAGTTTTTAGTGAAAAACAATGAGTGATTTAAGTGATTATGACGAAAATGAGGAGAATAATACGCCTCCCGAAATAATTAATGTGGCACAAAATACAACTAATTATGAATTAATGTCATCTTTATCAAAAGAGAAATACGAACTTACACTTACATGCAGGAAGTTTATTAAATATTTTTTTCTGTATTTATTATTAAAATCCAACAATCGTAGATAAATCAAGTACACTATGAGTTTTATTTAGTTATTTTGTACACACATGTGTAAAGCAGTAGTCGGTAATTATACATTTGATGGATATAATATTATGATACATTCATGTTTCCCTTCATCAAAACACCTAATCATTTACCGCTAACCAATCATTAAAAAAAAAAGCTTCAAACATAATTTTATTCCTTTAAAACATCTTGAGGAAATGAAGGAAGCCGCTCCTTTCTTCTGTAATTCACAGCATTTCGGTCTACCCTTTTCACATTTCAAGGTGTCACTGCAAGGTGTTCTCAGACTCCACCTTCACACAAATCCTATTAAAATATAAGTACCGTTTAACAATAAAAAAAAAACCTTTAACACTGACAACAAAAAAAGACATCCGGACAAGAAGACAATCAAAGAAATCAGAAGCTCTTATTATTATACAGATGGTCCCCCTATTATTGAGTATTATCGTGACACCCTCACCCCTTACGTTTTTTTTCTTTGGCTTTTCAATCTTGTCGCATTCATTTGAGTGTTGCTTTTTTTCATTTCCTCTTTTAACATTTTACTTACTTTCTTCTCGATTTTATTTATAATTATCCTTTTTTTCTTCAATTGTAATTACATTTTTTAAATGCTGTTTAATATTCTGAAAACATTGATTACAGATGTTGACATGAAAACTTCTCTTAAAATTTGAGCATGATAGAATTTATTTTTAGGTCAAAATACGTTTTATTTTATATCTAAGCTCTTATCGATATATTTATATGTTTATAGACCGGTTCACTGACAAAATATACTTTATCAGATGTTTGTTTATGTGTTTTGAGAATATCAGACCCATAGGATATGGGTTCTCTCAAGGTATATGGGAAAATTATTGTTTTCCTCCAAAAAATTTGAAACCAAGATTTTAACGAAATTATTCATTTTTGGTGTTTTCAAGAGATTTGAGTAGTTTCTTAGCTGGATGTCATTTGAGTAGTTTCTTAGCTGGATGTCATTTGAGTAGTTTCTTAGCTGGATGTCATTTGAGTAGTTTCTTAGCTGGATGTCATTTGAGTAGTTTCTTAGCTGGATGTCATTTGAGTAGTTTCTTAGCTGGATGTCATTTGAGTAGTTTCTTAGCTGGATGTCATTTGAGTAGTTTCTTAGCTGAATGTCATTTAAGTAGTTTCTTAGCTGGATGTCATTTGAGTAGTTTCTTAGCTGGATGTCATTTGAGTAGTTTCTTAGCTGGATGTCATTTGAGTAGTTTCTTAGCTGGATGTCATTTGAGTAGTTTCTTAGCTGGATGTCATTTAAGTAGTTTCTTAGCTGGATGTCATTTGAGTAGTTTCTTAGCTGGATGTCATTTGAGTAGTTTCTTAGCTGAATGTCATTTAAGTAGTTTCTTAGCTGGATGTCATTTGAGTAGTTTCTTAGCTGGATGTCTGTCAGTCTGTCTGTCTGTGTCACTTTTTTTAAAAAACTGCCACAGTTTTTCTAGAGCTAGAGAGTTGAAACTTGGTACAAAAATCATAAATTGTTATCGTCACTAACCGATTTTGCTGACTCAAAAAAAAAAAAAAAAATACAGAAAATTGTAAAAAAATCTAAAAATTTTCCGATTGCGCTGAAATGTGCACCAATTATACCTCTTTATAAGACAATATATATCTGCCAATATAGTCGATATCTGCCGACATTGAGGAAATATCGACTTTTAAACTTCGGAACTATTTCGCTGATTGAGCTAAAATCCGCACTAATTATACCTTTCAATAAAATAAGTAAGTCCTGCACATTACAATGTAATATTAGCATTATTTTGGAATTATTTGGTAAGGAAAAGTTCCGAGACAATCCGCGTCTGACTTTCATTAAATAATATATTTTAATAAACAAACATTCACTAAGAAAGGAGAAAATATGATTTCTTTTAACAACCACAGTACGAGCAATAATAATTCGCATACCACTAAAGATAAATGCCCTGGGCACAAATTTGTTTTTTCTTGCAATCTATTCTAACCTCACATTTTCTTTTCGAACTTTACCACTAAAATTTCTCCACATAAATCTATACAACAAAACAGATATGTATAAATCTGATACAAACGATTTTTTAATACTGATGACTGATTATTGTATAATCATCGGAAAACCCAAATTTAAGCATTCTAGGTAGTTGGGAAGTGGGTAAAATTTAGATTACAGATTCAATGATCCCTGACAGACAAGTGAAGCTAATTAATAGAGAAAAAAAAATTTCTATGAATATGAATTGTATTTTTGTAAATTTTGTTTGGAAAAGAAAACCAATAATGCAGATCTAGATGAATGTGGATAATGACAATGTAGAGAGAGGTTTAATAGAAAAGAAGTGTCCGAACTTTTTTGAAGGTTGATAGGAAAATGAAGTCTATAATTTAGAATGGAAAAGATTTTTCCTTGCAACCTCTAACCCCCTCTAAAATACTGGATTGACAAGTCTCTAAAACTCTAAATGTAACAGTAGATACTTAGAGCAACTTGTCTTTTGTTTTACTATAACTACGGGAAACAGACAGAGAAAAATACACTCCAGCGCCGGGATTTATACAGGTAATATATACAGGAGACCCGTGGTTCAAATCCCAGCGCTGGAGTGTATTTTTCTCTGTCTGTTTCCCTTAGTTAATAATAATTATAATTTGATTCAAATTAAAATTTAAACTTTCCGTAGTATAAAAACTACCAAATACTTAAAAATTGAATTTCGAATTGATTGTACAAGGTACAGGTACTAATTGAGTACTTTATAATTATAAGCGTTAATTCTCGGTTTAGTTCTAATGTCATAAATATTGACTTTCTAAATATGTATGAATATTTAAAGCTTGGATTCGGGACTAGTTAT
Source organism: Gerris lacustris (assembly GCA_951217055.1). Classification (NCBI taxonomy): domain Eukaryota; kingdom Metazoa; phylum Arthropoda; class Insecta; order Hemiptera; family Gerridae; genus Gerris; species Gerris lacustris. The sequence goes on from OX578280.1 coordinate 51,995,640, forward strand.
CGATTACGGCAGAGAAAAATCATTCTCCTGCGTAGCTTAGTTGGTAAGAGCATCTGTACTGGAAATACAGGAGACCCGTGGTTCAAAAGTGTATTTTTCTCTGTATTTTTCCCGTAGTTAATAATAATTATAATTTTATTTAAATTAAAATTTAAACTTTCCGTAGTATGAAAACTACAAAAAACTTTGAAATTGAATTGAGAAATTGAATATAAGATAGATTTAATGGAATAATGTTCCATCCTTAAATAAGGATTCTTATTTTATAACCTTCATCCCTTTAAAATATTGGATTGACAAGTCTCTAAATGTAACTGATGATGCTCAGGATAGCATCTTGTCTTTTTTTTTACTATAAGATAGATTTAATGGAATAATGTTCCTTCCTTAAATAAGGATTCTTATTTTATAACCTTCATCCCTTTAAAATATTGGATTGACAAGTCTCTAAATGTAACTGATGATTCTCAGGATAGCATCTTGTCTTTTTTTTTACTATAAGATAGATTTAATGGAATAATGTTCCTTCCTTAAATAAGGATTCTTATTTTATAACCTTCATCCCTTTAAAATATTGGATTGACAAGTCTCTAAATGTAACTGATGATGCTCAGGATAGAATCTTGTCTTTTTTTTTACTATAAGATAGATTTAATGGAATAATGTTCCTTCCTTAAATCTAGGATTATTATAGTTTCTAACCTTTATCACACGATTTTCTTAAAGGGTTTTACTTTCACAACATCTTATCGTAGTATCCATTTTTAGAGTTCCGAAATCCATCGAAATATCATAACTAACCAATCATATTTCAATGGCTCAGCTGTTGAAAGTTTAATAGCAAGATATTTCCCAAAAAAAACGAAAGATAAACCGTGAATTTATCGAACCGATAAACCAAAAAATAAACTCCGTTTTGATTTCGACAGTGTTGTAATTCATTATCTTAAAAGTGGAAAACAAATTATCCAGTCAAGTAAGGCTTTTAAATCGTTCAACACTTGATATCTTATTATAGTGTTAGAAAAAAAAGTCCTAAAATAGAAGGCTTCGGTGTTGGTTCACGAAACATCATATTTTGTGAAAGGTTGATTTACGATAATAATTGGACCAGAGATACGAACAGCTGTACATTTTTATTTTATGGTAATCGTGGTTTTGATTTGAGAGACTTGACACCGCAATTTTTCTTGCGCAGAATCTTTCCAAGTGTAAGCTTAAAAAATATGCCAGTTATTCATTCATTTTAAGTATTATTTTTTGACATACAAATAAATTCAGTGCATCAAGGCACCTTTACACTATGTGATTTTTGTTATGACTTCCCTCGTGAGTTTGTCAAAACCTAATTTAAAACTGCCTACATGGAATGATTTTCTATTTGATATGAGTAGGAACAAGTCCTATTTTTGTTATAATTTTTCGTGTGATTTATTAATTTATTTATAAAATATGGTAGTTTTTGTTAGGCTACTTTTACCAAGTAAAGGTTAGACACTAGTTTCTACGATTGGAAACATCATTAAGTTCTTTCAGTGAACCCCATCTCTATGGGTGAAGTTAGGTTTCTGTTACGTTTATCCAATTACAACTAAATCCCTCTTCTATACACATAGTAACCTGGTTCGCCAATCTCGGTTCGGTGAAGTAAGTTCCATCCTGATGGAACAAGTTCATCACAAACTCAGCACGTTAAACCTCCACACACATGTAATCTTGGTTCTTGCGAACCTTGTTCGGCGAACCAGGTGTCCCTTGTGTACAAACCGCTTATGAAGAACGAATGTTTAAAGTTGTTCATGGCGTTAACTCAAACCCCCGATACTCTATCACCAGAATACCAAAAAAAAAAAAAAAATGTTTCCAATCACAGAAGCTTATGTAACATTTTCCAACTCCATATTTGCCAACATCTGACAATTTTATCAGTTAATTGGTCTGTTTTCTGAAACTCATGACATTGAGATGAGAGATGAGAGATGAGGAAATTGTAAATATTTGTTGTACGAAATCTATTATAAATAAATACATCAAAATATCAGACCACCCTTGTGAATAGAACTATTAATGTAACTGATATGTCTTTTACAAACCCTTATTCATTGTAAAATAATGAACAACTGGAAAGTCTCTCCGCACAGAATAATGTTTATTTAACAAAACTGTATAGCTTTCGGCCTCTCGGCCATCATCAGTGCCTACAATTAAAAATATATATGGCTGCATAAGTACCATATAAAACAAGCAATTTCGAAAAGAAAAAAGTTAAAAAATAAAATAAAATAGGTAAGATCAAAATAAGTTAGAAAAATAAATAAATAAATAAAATTATGTTTAACGATAAACCTAATTTATTAAAAATTTATTGTTAAACTCTGAGATGGCCGAGAGGGCGAAAGCTATGGGGTAGGTGGGGGCAAAGGTCCGCATGGGGTAAATGTCCGCACTGTTTTAAAACTGGGAGGGAAACTACTTTTTGAAGTGTGACTGGCAACACATATTCCTTACGTTGAGGCTTTGCTCCTGTAAGGTTATCTTGATTTAGTTTCGACTGTTGCCAAAAAAAATTTGGCAAGTTTATTTTTTTATGTTTCAATCTAACTTTTATAGAATTTTGGCAGTTTATTATTAATTATTGATAAATTTGTACCAAAATGGTGCTAAAGTAGTGTAGAAATAGTCACTTGTTTTACCTTTATATGTAGTTACCTTCGATAGGTTACAATATTTTTATGATTTGATAAAATGGGGCAAAGATCCGCACACTGAATGGGGCAAAGATCCGCACACTGAATGGGGCAAAGATCCGCACACTGAATGGGGCAAAGATCCACACACTGAATGGGGCAAAGATCCGCACACTGAATGGGGAAAAGATTAGGAAAACGTCCAAATGTGGACCCTTTTCCTATTTAAAAAGTTGAATCTAAAGATTAATTTATTTTAGATACTTATGGTAAAAGAACTAGTTTTAATTTTCAAAGTGTACTAGAGAAAGAGAGATTGTTTGCGCCCTTTAACCCAGCAGATCCTGGATGAAGCGAAAGGAGTTATTACAAGTAGTTTCTCGATTAGTTTTTTTAATTCTATACTTTATATTGTACCTACTATGATATCCTTATCGTTCAATACACATGTTCTTTTATGAATTATTTCACTTTCTTGAATTAATAATTAATTAATACGAAAAGGGGGCAAAGGTTCGTGGTGCGGACGTTTGCCCCAAGAAATGGGGCAAATGTCCGCAAATCATAATTTTGGTAAAATGGAGCCCCAAAAATATTGAGAAATTTTTGGAGCAATGAGAGTTGGGGGATTATTAGATGGATTGTTGGCCAAAATTCACAGGTAATTTGGAAATTATTAAAAGAAAGAAAATGCTCAAAATTAGCCCTAAACCATAAAGTGCAGACCTTTGCCCCACCTACCCTATAGTGTTAAATAAACATTATTCTGTGGAGAGGCTTTCCAGTTGTTCATTATTCTATTTATATCTACTCCACTTGCGCTCCTAATATTCAGGTTCTCATTCTTTGTCTTTAAAGTGGGCACTTATACAATAAGGCAACGTCGGGGGATAAATGGGGCCAATGCTACCTCACATAAGTTCTAACTTGACACCACAAATGTGAGTACATTCTCTTGTCCTTGACATCTAGGGCAATTTTCTAATCAAATGGGACTAGATTGCAAGCTTAATTTAAGAAAATTTTGATAAAGATATTTACTAATTACTTCGTTAATCCAAGTACCTACAAAATGTGTATAGATATTTCTACAATAGTGGGAAGAAGGATATTTAATAATATATGGTTCGGATGGTACGAACTTAAGCAATAATTACTATATGATTGATTGATCCATTATTCCTTGTAATTGAGTTTCTAACTTAATAATTTAATAATCTATTCTTTGCCACACCTTACTAAACTTTTTTTTGTTGTAAAAACTTAAAAAATCCTCATTTTTATATACGTACTCAAATACTTCTATTTTTTAAATAAAATAAAAATATAACACTAAGATTAGTTTTTTTTCCTGTTGCTATCTAATCTTTCATCATTTTTTAAAATGTTTAGATTTCAATTTATGATTAATTTTTTTACATATCAAATTAGGTAATTATAAGTATTAAACTAAATAAGAATTAGACAAGCAGATGTCTAAACTTTATTCCATAAGAATCTTAAAACAGTGACTTGTGTTATAAAAAAGGGATTTATTTTATTTTTACATCAAATTTTTTTTTGGTAAATCTTTTTCCAGGTGAATATGTGTACCTGAGGCGCCAAAACACTATTACCTGTGAAGATTACAGGGTTTTTCCATCAATCCTATCCTTAATTATATACATATAAATACATCATATAGCTTAATAAATGGTGTTTTTTTGCCACTGTTGCTTATAAAGAGCGCCCACCTGTTCCTAATATCTCTTAAAAAAAGGTGTAGGAGTGTTTATATATATATATATATATATATATATATATATATATATATATATATATATATATATATATATATATATATATATATATATACATATATATATATATATATATATATATATATATATATATATATATATATATATATATATATATATATATATATATATAATGTACATTATCGCTTACCATCATTGCGGTCTAATATGTTTTTACTACTTCGGATTATATTTAAGCTAATTATTACCTTTTTATTATTACTAATACATCCATAAACCTACTACATACATACACACACACACACATATATATATATATATATATATATATATATATATATATATATATATATATATATATTCTTTTTTATTACTTTCAAAAAAAGACCAGCTGGGATTCATTTTTTGCCAAATTAGATATGTATCGTTTATCCTGGAGAGTTCTAGTAAGGTGTCAGTGCTTTAATAAAATATCGCTATAATTAATAACGCTCTTCGAGGAAACATATTATTAAGGTTTGTGAGTTTGTTCAAAATATTAACCCACTTATTTTTATATATATTTTTTTTTTATGAATTTATAATTCTTTTTCTTTCTCTCTTATGGTTTCTCTCTATCACCTTCTAATACTTATTAATTAATTATACTTTTACTTCTTAAGTAATATATATAGGTTTATGATTATTACAAAAAAAAAGGTGTCAATATTTTTTTTTTTTCTTTCTTTCTTAAATGTGACAAGAATATAGTGGATGTTAAAAAAAAAGAAAACACGGTGCGAAATATTGATATTAACATTGTTATTTTAATTGCTTCGTTTTTCGCACAAGGGTAGGGGTGATGTTCTTAAGCTGGTCTTGTATACGATGGCAGGTGTTATTGAATTTTATGATAATACTGAAGGAAATTGAGAAGGAACGGATAGTTAAATATTAAATACGACGTATCTGGGTTAAAGGCACTTACCATCTTTGACAAATTATAAGTCGTTAGTTATTCTGTATTGTTAATTATTTTTTAATCCAATATTTATTCTTATAAGTACATAAATCCTTTTGTATTTATTTTTTCCACAAATCGTTAATAGATTTATGCTAATGATTATTTTCATATATATATATATATTTATATATATATATATATATATATACAAATATACAAACGTACGCTGAATGATAATTATATATTTAAAAAGACGTATACATTTTTTATTTACAAATCTATTTCACGCGAGGTTCTTTATCGTGATATTAATACAGTAGGAGGTGATGCTAAACTTTAGGTTTTGAGATATTGAATACAAATATATGTGACTCGCTTGAAATCGATTTTGCTATAAAATGTTGTTTGATATCAATTATAGATGCTCATAATATTTTTAGAAATCACTTCCCCACTTCAATATATAAAATTAATCAGACTTAAATATAATTTGGATTACAAATAGAGAAAAATAAACTTATTTAAAAAAAATATATATAAATTAAACAAAATAAAAAATCGGTTTAAAAAAAATAAAAAATAATTCCAATATGGTTCCAGATATTAAGTTGAAAGTTAAGGAGATAGGAAGTTGAGGAATTATTAATTTTATAAATAGGTATAATTGGTGCGTATTTCAGCTCAATTGGCGAAATAGTTACAAAAATTATTTAGCGTTAAAGTTTTAAAATTTACGTATATTTTTTCAATGATCTCAAAACGCAATTCAGTGGAAATATTTGTCTTACAAAGAAGTATAATTGGTGTAAATTTCTGCGTAATTGGCAATTTTTACGAAATTTTTGCTGCCAAAGAAAAGTGGGTTAATGGCATCACAAATTTATGATTTTACAAGCAGCATAACTACGTGTAAGGAACGTAAGGACGTGAAAGGAAAGTTTCAACTCTTTAGCTTGAAAACTGTGAGAGATATGCGTGACACAGACAGACAGACATCCAACTAAAATCGTCTTATAAAACATCCTAAACGGCTAATTCCGTTCAAACCTCGGTTTCTGATATTTTTTTATGAAGGCAATACTTTTCTTTAAATGTAAGAAAAAGCAAAAAAATTATTTGTTATACCTATACATATAAATAATATCATTTATACATGAAAATAAATAATATAAGTACCTAATATACAGGTAAAGCATTATTATTTATGCAACATTTTAGCGGAATTATTTAATCTTTACTGCAACTTAATGAGCGTTACAGTAGAAGCATGTATTTGGTTACATGGTTTATGTGTAAGCGTTTCTGAGATTGCGATTACCTACTTCAGCCGAATATTTTAACTGTGTTACTGACTGATTCAGATGTACACATTAAGTGATAGTTATTTTTGCTTCCGAGCTTACCGAAGGTAACGGAAGCATTGTGTTCACTTTTGAGAACGAAAAAGTTTTATGCCTCCGATTTTAAAAATTCCAAGACAGAAATCCGTTTCAGACATCAGGGAACATTTTTGGTCTCGTGTCTGTCTGTCTGTCTGTCTGTCTGTCTGTCTGTCTGTCGGTCTGTGTGTCCGCGAATTATGAAACGTGCGACGATAACTTGAGTAAATGTCAACCGATTTTGATGAAATTTGGTAGACATGTTCATTTTACCAATGCCCAGGACGAGTTCGTTGGACAACGTTATCCATCCAAGCGTTCACGAGCAACGCTCGCGTAAACGTGAACTTCAAATTTAAAATTGGAATTTTAGGTCGGGAAAAAAATCTAACTTCATCTATTCAATGAGACAAACATTTTTTTCAAATACAATTTTTCATTAAAACCAACAGCGACACCGCTATGAAGAGTTAAAGATCGCTAAAACTATTAATAGTTTTTACACAATAAACATTATAACAATAAAGTGCATGATAGGATGCGAGGAAGCTATGTGCCACACTAATTGGCAGTCTATTTTACATTAGCATAGCTTATTTTCCTCTATCATTTTTCCATGTTAAACTTATTTTTGTTGACTTTAATGCTTTTTTAAAAAAAAAATCACGAGCGCAACACTTTCACCCAAGAAAGGCAACAAAACCATCTCCTCAAAAATAATCTCGTCTGCTTCGTTCAAAAAGAATAAAACCAGTAAATAAATCATTATTTAAAAAGGCACCATCAAAAACCCCATCATTTCAATACCGCATATGTTTACAAGTTGCCATAAGCAATACCTAAACCTTTTTTTTGTTGGGGGTTACAATGTGGATTTATGGGTTCACAAACAAGACAGTCTTTACAGGTATTGTAAACCTCTACTGAAACCCTTCACAGAATAATAGGATTTGATTTCAACAGGTTACGATTGAATGTTACCACAAAAAAACTATTTTTTTCCTAAGAATAGTCTCCCTTAACAATTAGATTAATACGATATACCTTTTACTCTCAAGCCACAATCGAACATATGATATTGAAACCATCCTAAGAATTTTTTTTGTTACATCGAAAAGAAAGAATGACAGGTTGGAATACTTCGTCCTTTCATCTTCTTTCAGATGAAATGACAGGTTTACGTGAGCTCGATAGTAAAAGTGCTGTCTATGATCAGGTAACGCATTATTACCTACTTGTGGTAAGTAGTTTATGGTAAATATGATTTATGATTTTTTTTGTGCTTCTCCCCTGTTTTCATTATGAATAAAATCTGACTTTATTCTATTTCATTCAACATCAAATTATCATATTATCGACTTATTTTATTATAAGTAAAAGAATTTATAAACATTCATGATGAGAAACAAATCGTGCGACTACTTTACATGTTTTTACTTTCAATTTTTTTGATATTGTAAAAAACAAGAAGCTACTACAAGAGAGACAAAAAAAAAGAAAAAAATCAAGAAAAAAACAACTAAAAGATGTTTGTGGCCTTTGACTCATAGAAAGTTTGAGAAATATAAAATTAACAGACCAAGATTTTACCAGTTAATTACTCGTTATAATCTAGACTTCACGGAAAAGGTCCTTATCTCAAAGGATTATACAGTGAATTACAGTCTTTGGACACTAGTAGAAATGTAAAGCCCGGTGCTGGAAAAGATCTTGATCTCAAAGGATTATGCAGTGAATTACAATCTTTGGACACTAGTAAAGATGTAAAGCCCGGTGCTGGAAAAGATCTTGATCTCAAAGGATTATGCAGTGAACTACAATCTTTGGACACTAGTAAAGATGTAAAGCCCGGTGCTGGAAAAGATCTTGATCTCAAAGGATTATGCAGTGAACTACAATCTTTGGACACTAGTAAAGATGTAAAGCCCGGTGCTGGAAAATATCTTGATCTCAAAGGATTATGCAGTGAACTACAATCTTTGGACACTAGTAAAGATGTAAAGCCCGGTGCTGGAAAAGTTCTTGATCTCAAAAGATTATACAGTGAACTACAATCTTTGGACACTAGTAAAGATGTAAAGCCCGGTGCTGGAAAAGTTCTTGATCTCAAAGGATTATGCAGTGAACTACAATCTTTTGACTCTAGTAAAGATGTAAAGCCCGGTGCTGGAAAAGTTCTTGATCTCAAAGGATTATGCAGTGAACTACAATCATTGGACACTAGTAAAGATGTAAAGCCCGGTGCTGGAAAAGATCATCATCTCAAAGGATTATGCAGTGAACTACAATCTTTGGACACTAGTAAAGATGTAAAGCCCGGTGCTGGAAAAGATCTTCATCTCAAAGGATTATGCAGTGAACTACAATCTTTGGACACTAGTAAAGATGTAAAGCCCGGTGCTGGAAAAGTTCTTGATCTCAAAGGATTATGCAGTGAACTACAATCTTTGGACACTAGTAGAGATGTAAAGCCCGGTGCTGGAAAAGTTCTTGATCTCAAAGGATTATGCAGTGAACTACAATCTTTGGACACTAGTAAAGATGTAAAGCCCGGTGCTGGAAAAGATCTTGATCTCAAAGGATTATGCAGTGAACTACAATCTTTGGACACTAGTAAAGATGTAAAGCCCGGTGCTGGAAAAGTTCTTGATCTCAAAGGATTATGCAGTGAACTACAATCTTTGGACACTAGTAAAGATGTATAGCCCGGTGCTGGAAAAGATCTTGATCTCAAAGGATTATGCAGTGAACTACAATCTTTGGACACTAGTAAAGATGTAAAGCCCGGTGCTGGAAAAGATCTTGATCTCAAAGGATTATGCAGTGAACTACAATCTTTGGACACTAGTAAAGATGTAAAGCCCGGTGCTGGAAAATATCTTGATCTCAAAGGATTATGCAGTGAACTACAATCTTTGGACACTAGTAAAGATGTAAAGCCCGGTGCTGGAAAATATCTTGATCTCAAAGGATTATGCAGTGAACTACAATCTTTGGACACTAGTAAAGATGTAAAGCCCGGTGCTGGAAAAGTTCTTGATCTCAAAGGATTATGCAGTGAACTACAATCTTTGGACACTAGTAAAGATGTAAAGCCCGGTGCTGGAAAAGTTATTGATCTCAAAGGATTATGCAGTGAACTACAATCTTTGGACACTAGTAAAGATGTATAGCCCGGTGCTGGAAAATATCTTGATCTCAAAGGATTATGCAGTTAACTACAATCTTTGGACACTAGTAAAGATGTAAAGCCCGGTGCTGGAAAAGTTCTTGATCTCAAAGGATTATGCAGTGAACTACAATCTTTGGACACTAGTAAAGATGTAAAGCCCGGTGCTGGAAAAGTTCTTGATCTCAAAGGATTATACAGTGAACTACAATCTTTGGACAACAAAGAATTGAAATTTTCTTATAACATTTAACAGAAAACTATCTAAACATTCCAATAATAATTAATATTGTGTGCGGATACGGTATACAGCCAAATCCTTGGCTTTCGCAGTATTATGGTCCCGAAAAAATAGCCGTGAATGTTGTCATTAAATGTATGAGGTAAAGTTAACTTCATACAATAACACTGATGATGGGCCCACATACCCGATAAAACTTGTTTGACAAGTAAGATTAATTAAAAGTTTGACGCCGTATGTACACCACATCAAGCCATAAATCTCACAAACTTCACCCAAACACCGGATCAAACTTACTGGCTTGACAAGCCAAGTTTGATCATATATAGCCCACATACTCGATCAAACTTGTTTGATCAAAAGTTTGTCAAGTATGTTTGACGCCCTATGTACACTGTACTCCACATCAAGCCATCCAACTCACAAACTTCACCCATACACAGTCAAACTGACTTGAAATGCCAAGTTCTGACAAACAAGTTTGAACGTGTAAGTGCGGGCCTTTAATTTCAACAAGAATTTTCACTGTTTCGAGTGAATAATCGCGTGGATAAGCCGTTTCTTGAATCAGGTTTCAAGGAGTGTAAGGTGCTATTGCACAGAGTCGAAGGCTGTACGTGGGGATTTATGAACGGATAGGATAAATCGTTGGCAAAAGAGGCAAAGACTATTGAAGGATGCTGAGGAACGTCGGAAGTATAAATGGAATAAACGACGAATAGCCGAAAGTTAAGGATTGACTGTAATATGTATATTATATAAATTTACTGCGAATATAATGAAGAAAAAAATAATTAAGGAAAAAAAATGTCTGGCTAAAATATTTATATGAGCCTAAAGTTATATTGAAAGCGTTGTCAAGACTAATGTAATACATGTATTTTGTTAAGAAAATTGGTTTATAACCATGTATTTTTTTTTTATTGAAGACAGCCTAGTAGTACACTTCTTATACTTGGCCTGACATATAACCTAAAATTTGAAATGGTGAACATTTCAATTTAAAACGGGTTTACACTAAATTCTAACAGAATGCTATATTTATTTTTATCTTCACAAGTTCATTATTAATTTCCTAGATCACACATATTCTGAAATGAGACAACACCGATACAGTTTTATCACATATGGCTGTTTCATTTCATTATTAATTTCCTAGATCACACATATTCTGAAATGAGACTACACAGATACATTTTTATTAAAAATAAAATTATTTCTTAAAAATTGGGAAATTGTGTAGTTGGGGCGAAAATGTGGGAGTAAATCAGCTTATCATGAAAACAAAGGAGTGGATAAAACTTTATTAAAGTGTGACATTCGATATATTTAGAATTATAGACCAGTTGGTTCTCAGTTTCACAGTTATAATTTAAATAATTTCTTAGGCTTTTATTTTAAAAATAAATTTGCCTTTGAAAAGTGGCTTAAATTACATTTAACAATATTACTGAACCTGATTATGTATTTGATTGTGTTAAGTAAGTGCTCATTAACTTTGTGAAAATAAAGTTCAAAATAAGTGCCTAACTGATCAAAAAAAAAAAAAAAAAAAAAATTAAGTGAAACGAAAATGCAAAGCATTGATTCCGTGCTAGTCCAGGCAGAGTTTGAAGTGAAAGTGGAATGCAGGACCAGTGTCTGCTTCAAGCGTGGAGACGTGAGACTCTTCGACTTCGCGTGACATCAAGCAATTCAACCAGTCCGAAGTAAGTAGCGACGATTAGGAACTATTAGACCCTTCGGGACCGAAGGTTCCCACCAACAGGCCCTTAGTCCGATCCAACAACTTTAAATTCAGTAGCTCTTAAGTCTTATAGACATGTAATGTGTTTTAGAATGGTAAGATTTGTTTCCTCTCCAAACTTAGTTATAGCTAAGGATACAAAATTATACTTCGAACACCTTTTCGTTTATAACCTTAAAAGAGTTTATGTGTTGAAATAAAAGAGTCTCTCCACGTAAAATATATTTAATTCAAAGCAGCTTTCAGCCACTATAGGGCCCATCATCAGTGCCGAAAATTGCAAAACTTTAATTAAAACATAAGAAGATGGGAGTGCAGTGAGTCGTGAGTCATACCGTCGACCGTCGTGTTCATCCAAGTCGTTAGTCTTGTACCGGTCGCTAGGCTGGTATGAATCACAACTGACTGCACTCCCATCTTATTATGTTTTAATTAACGTTTTGCAATTTTCGGCACTGATGATGGCCCTATAGTGGCTGAAAGCTGCGTTGAATTAATTATTTTTTACGTGGAGAGACTCTTTTATTTCAACACATAATGATAACCTCCACTAACGCTTCATATCTTAACTTAAAAGAGTTTGGTTAAAGCATTCTTTAAGCAAAATTATAATATTAACTAAATATAATAAATAAATACAGCCTGTATTACTTCTATCATATTTATGATGAATTTATTAGTTTCCATTTGTATGTACTCATTGACATACATAATTCTAGTTTTCGTATGCAAATGGGTTCAAATATAACTAAATTTAAATGATGTTCGTAGGCTTCCGCAGATTAAATTATAATGAAGTTCTAGGTCTTCCGGTGGAGACGCGTCTCAAAGGGTGTACGTCCCGACGTTTCGCTCCTAATGCTTCAGGGGTGTTCATGGTGTCCTTAGTTTAAGAGTTCAACCTGTCAAACTAAGGACACCATGAACACGGTCTGAAGAAGCTTCTAGCATTAGGAGCGAAACGTCGAGACGTACACCCTTTGAACCCTTTGAGACTCGGACACCACTAGAAAACCTAGAAACTTCATAATAAATTTAAATGAGACTACTTAATAATAATATTTATAAATATAAAAACAAGATTTGCTTACTACAAACAATACATACATAATCTTACCACTTTTCATTCAGAAGTAGTAAAAACAGTAGCTTAGAATTTTTGAGGGGGTCTGAAGTAAAACCATTGACTGAAGACAGGACATATTAGGTTTCATAGGCCTTGGATACGCCATTACTTCAATGATTTTAAAAAACGGTAACTGAATAACTTCTTTAAAAATGTTCAATGTCATTTGCACAAATAAAGCAAACGTAATATAACACTCTTTTTTTTATCGTCTTCATAGGAACGTAATTATCTAAGAATGTTTCCAAAATTATCAATGAAAGGATAGAGAGGTAACCACATCAAAGAATCAGTCACAAAAAAGTAAAGGGTTGCATCGTGGAAAAATTCAAAGGTTGGCATTCCTCTAGAACAACTTCTTTCCTCCCATCCTTGGACAAAAATTTTGTCCCATCCTGTTAACTAAAGATGGGTATAGTTTTACTGGTATTCTTGTAAGGAAAAAAAAAGTTAAAGACAATATAATTGGTTAAGGGGTATATCAAAGGAGTAAACTCAGCTACTGGAATATGTCACGGTTCATTTGCTATGCAGTGTTTCCTAGGAGACCGAAAGTCGAAACCGACATGTTCTTTTTTTTTATACAATATTTTTTTAGAAGGAACCTGAAATCTAGGTTGAGTGTTTTTTCGGAAGGCTGAATCTATCTCACTATACGTATAGGGTTACCGGGTTTTCGGTTGCTCTAGGGCTACATCAACTTTTTCCCAAAAGCCTAAAAGTTCTTCTAAAAACAACGACCTTTTGAACCCCCGTTGAGGTTACACTCAATGTCCGCCCCTCATCACGATGAAAGATTGTATAACCTGACTCTCCCACCCTTTTTCTAAACATGGGTTAAGAGAAGTGTGAAGGGATAGGTAACTTTGCTTCTACTACCTGTCTTACGATGGGATATTTAAGTATCTATCAGTTCGATATTAGTATCTGAGATGAATAGCTTGATATTTACGATACGATTTCTATATAACTATTTGGAACAGTTCAGTTGTGAAATGTTGACAACTCTAACACTCTAAACACAACTAAATAAAATGATAATTTCATTCAATACAGTAGAACTCTAACTATCCGAATGTAATTGAGGTTTGAGGTGATAACGATACGCAAAAATCCGAATGATTGCAAATATAGTCCAGGAATTAAAAAAAAAATAATGGTAATTTATAGAAAAAAACGTCTTTTATTTATGGCGAACATACAATAACTGTATCGAATGTTAGTCGAGGTAAATTTTATTGCAAGTTACAGTAAAAAGAAACGTAAAATTAAATTATGTGCAAGATTGTAATAATTATGAACAACACAATACAAACTCTCTCAATTATACGATTCCCATAATTGGGGATTCGGTTGTTTGGGATTGAGGTAATAGGAGGTTTGGACCAAATAGGTTTGATCATATAAAACTTATTAAACAATATTAGTGAAGAAACACCTTATATGAAGTCGCTCTGGTAATAGGTTATATTAATATTTTAAAGTAGAAATTCAAACATATTCTCTTTAAAGTAAAACAAATTTGCCACTATGGTCATTTATTTTTATCATCTAAAACTAGTAATAAAAAAAGAAAAAGTATTATTGACTTTTCCTGAAGCTATTTATGTCCTAAACAATTGTGTATTCTTTATTGTTTATTAATAAGATATTAGAATGTCTTAGCTATTATAGCCCCACGTTCACGTGGAGTCCTCATTTAATTGTCGTCTTTAAACGTTATAATACAATCTAGTAATGAAAATGACAAAATATTACATATTTCCTACTAAAAAAAAAAAAAAAAAAAAAAAAAATGAATCCAAAATTTCAACAGATAGAAACAATTAATATAAAAATATGAAATGATAATTTCATTAATGACCTCGTCCTTCAACAAGGTAAGTAAATAAACCAATTGTAATTTCATCGAAAGCCTCCTTACTGCATTAATACGATACGCGCGTGTATAATTTATTGAAAATGAAATCGATACGCCTTAGTGTTAGTTTTAACACTTGCACCTATCGATTTCTTTTCCAAATAAAAAAAAAGAAATAATGAAATAAAAGCAAGGGACGAGAATAATAACGTGATCAGCTTTTACATTGACTGAATCAGTGTAATCGATACCAATACTTGTTAGTTCGATACTCTCGATGATTTTTCCTTGTAGCAGATTAAGTGTAAACATGTAGATTTGTTGTTTAGAGGCAGGGATATCCTTTACAATTCGAAAACGTGTTTATAGATTTCTTATGCAACAGACAGACTTTAGTTTTTGTGTCTATCTTTTAAGTTATAGTTAGACAGTTCGAAAAAGATAAGAATACTAGATGTAATTGATCAGGTGTGGTTACGTGTTCTATTTAATTTAGAGATAGAAATAAAAGTGAATGATTAATAATTAGAGTAAGTTAAATTACGTAAGCTAAAATGGAACAACACGTATAAGCTTCTCGACTTATATTTCAATTATAAAACTAAAAAATAATAGAAGATTTGCAATAATTGCTTGTTGCGGCTAGCGTATGGTTTAAACATTTTTCTTTTAATTTATTTAATTGAACATTATAACTCGTGTACTCACAGAACTACATGTTGTATAAAATGGTCGAAGCATAGATAAGTCGTGACAATTAATTTAAACTTCCTTTCTTTTCGATTATTGAATTATATAATAATAATAAAATTATGTAAAAAGTTTATCTCTGGGTCACTGCTTCAGGCAACGAGGGAGGTTATCTGAAATGGTTCAAGATGCAAAGAGTTCTACTGGAGGATTTGAGTGATTGGATAGTGATTCATGGAATGTGTGATATCGGTATACGTATAGGTCTCCGACATAAGGAACATTGAGATCATAGTGGAGAGTGGGGTTGGAGACGTAGAAGGAGGCATCTGTGATTTTCCCGAGGATCTCAGATTCGACGGGTGTTGGAAGGCTTGGTACTACCACACATTTCTAGCCCTTAGGTCCAAGCTGGTTTTAAGATAACATTATACATATGAAGTTTATTAAAGTGAGATTGGACCTACGATCCAGTAGACACATAAGCAACTTATATTGTCTTGAAATGTCCTGTTTACGTTTAGTTTCTGTGTGATGCTGCCAGGTGAGTCGTCTGTCAAGGCTAAGGCCAAGATAATGGACAGTGTCAGATTGAGAAATGAGGACATGGTTAAGAATGATTGGACAAGTGCTACGACGAAGAGTAAAAGTGACATCTGTATACACTTTTCTCTTCATAAATCCGGATCCTCCATTTTCTTAACCAAGGTTCGAGAAGGAGAAGGGGGTTTTGGGGGTTATTGGGTGTAATTTGAAGGTCTTGGTGGACACATAAGATTGCCTTGACATCTGCAAAAGGGGCAAGGACAGGAGGGGTGTTAAAGGATGTCATGTGTGTAGAAGGAATTTAAGAGAGGTCCCTAAGGTACTCCAGCACTTACAGAGCAGATGGATGAAAAAGAGGAACTAAGACTCTGAAAATATTTAGCGATGAGAAAGAATTTAGAGTAGGATGCCTTTAAGTTTCCAAAGTAGCCCAGCATGTTAAACCCTGACAAAAGCTTATGCCTCCAGGAAAACAGCTGAGCAGTACATTTTATTCTCAAGGGTGGATGCAATGTAATCAACAATACGATTACCTTTTTAAATGGTGGAATATTGAGTACTAAAACCAAACAGGTGGTCGGGTAGGAATGGTTTAAGGATAGGAAGAAATCTACGAAGAAGGAGCTTTTCTAGGTGTTCTCCCATGACTGGGAGAAGGCTTGTGGTGCGATGGGATGACGGAAGAGAAGGTTTAGGAATCATGGAAATTTCAATTGGATAGGTCAAGTTAGAAAAGTTAGATAGGTAGAGTTGAATGTGTACGTATGGAATAGGATACCTTTCCTTGGAAGGTGCAATACCATAAGAATTACATTTTGACTGCTCAGGTCAATCTATGTGAGGGAAATATTATACAATGTCAATTCTAATTACAATCCTACTATAGGGTATGCTACTTTGACATTATACGCCATACGCCATATTTATGGTATAGGATTAGGGGCCTAAATTTTGATACTTCTTACCTCCTGTGATGTTTCTGACACACTTCTTAGTTGTTCTCTTTAAGATTTTTTAAGTATGTATTATTTTTTTCGTGTTGGACAACGTAGGACATATAAATCCTCAACTTAAGTCATATTAGTTTTATTATTCAGGGTCAATTTTTGTTGTACCACATAATTATTATTTTAAGTTTACCTATACATGCATCCCTACTCCAATTTGTCAGATATATAAAAATAGGTTTTGAACTGCTTTTCGTCTTTTAGCATTTAAAAAATGGTTGTAGATAAAGAGTGTTGATATTTAACTTTGTAAAAGTTGTACTAATTAAATAAATAGAACTAATGATTAAAATTTATCTTTAATATTCATATGTACGAAAATTTTCGTAACACACTTTTACATTTATATTTTTTTTATATTATAAAAACAGATATTTATGCACATAATATATAATATTTATATTAAAAAAAACATGTTTTTCTTTACGCGGAATATTCTTGGGAATATGGGTTGATAATACAGATATAATTGAAAATAACCTCTACCTAAGGTTTGTTCGTGGAAAAAATGAAAGCTTAAAATATTGATTTAGTTTCCATTATTCTGAATATTTCATTAAATTGATTGAATAACTTTGTTTATTTTAATTCAGTTTTGTTCTTTTAAAATATTATAACAAAAATAAAACAATATGAAATAAAGCGTCCATAAAGGTTATCTTTAAGTTCCTTCCGTTGGTTTCCTTTAAATAGTTGACTTAATTTTCTCTAATTGACTTTATTAATTGATTAATATAACTCTATATAATCCATAAATAGTATTGAAGGAGTGACACTTTTGATAACTAAATGAATTCCGTGGAGCAAAAGCCTAGGCTGCCAAAGGGTCTTGCTCTACTTTCAAAACTTCATTGATAAATAAAAAAAAAATCCGTGGCGCAACAGCTCGTAGAGGGCCTAGATCTACCAAAGGGTATATGTAATAATAAAAGGTCTTGCTCTACTTTCAAAACTTCATTGATAAACAAACAAATTCCGAGGCGCGACAGCCCGTGGAGGGCCTAGATCTACCAAAGGGTATAATATGTAATAATAAAAGGTCTTGCTCTATTTTCAAAAACTGCTTTGATAAATAAACAAGTGTAACTTTAAGGTGAGAGTAAGTTTGTTCAAA
Source organism: Gerris lacustris (assembly GCA_951217055.1). NCBI lineage: Eukaryota > Metazoa > Arthropoda > Insecta > Hemiptera > Gerridae > Gerris > Gerris lacustris. The sequence continues at coordinate 52,013,910 of OX578280.1, forward strand.
TACTTTAATATCAATTATGGTTTTATTTAATCATAATTATTTTTAATTTATTTCAAAAATAACGAATCAATTTGAGTTTACATACATCGTAGTTTTTTTTGGCAAGTCACAATTTTATTTGTGGGGTCTTGTTCCTGTTTTAACAATTTATACTGTTTAAAAAGGCAAGCAAGGATCAAAGTTACATAACACACCCCAATGTTCTTATCTTACGAGCATATTAATTCAACCACTAGACAGATAAATATATGAAATTTATTAGAAATTCTTCATTGATAAGCAAATTTGAGGTAAAAGCTCAAATTCAACTCTTATCATAGTCTATATAATATAACCTAAATAACGTAATAAGTTATTTATTCATAATTTTGTGCGTAGTAACCTGGCACTTCTTTAGATTATTACTCTCGTGATTTTTAGAATATAAATGGATATAATTATTTAAAAAATTCTTTGTTAATAACTATTAAGACAAAGGGATGTTTAGTCCAATGTACTTTGGGACAAAGATATAACAAACTTCTATTTTTATGAGGGTAGTAACAGTCTAAAGAAAACCATTCCGTACACCTTCTTTGGATTGTTACTCCCTTCAGTTTTTATTATAAGGGGAGTAACAGTCCAAAGAAGGACATTCCGTACATCTTCTTAGATTGTTACTCCCTTCTGTTTTTTGTATAAGACGAGTAACAGTCTAAAGAAGAACATACCGTACAACTTCTTACATTATTACTTCCTTCTGTTTTTTATAAGGGTAATAAAAGTTTAAAGAAGTACATTCCATACACCTTCTTTGGATTGTTATTCCCTTCTGTTATTTTATATTTTTATAAGGAGAGTAACAGTCTAAAGAAGTGCCAAAAACCTTTAGATGTTACTTCAAGTAAATATGTTACTTTCAACATAAGTTGGACGTCAGAGAATAGATCTGCAGAATTATAAGTGAGAGGGAGAACGTCAACAATTTTACTTGTAAAATAACACTTCATGTTACTTTACAAGATTACAAAGGATTTTTGTTTTTCTTTTTAATTAATAAACATTTGGTCAACATTGAGACAACTACAAAAAGTCAATCTGATATCTCTAAAAATATATAAATAAGTTATTTTGTTTTATAAACAAATCCTTAACTTAGCCACGGAGCATCCTCCGAGATGTTAATTTACTATAATTCCTACACCATATCCTCAACCTTATGGTAATTCCTCCAACCATATTTTTTAAATTTTTTACTTACAAATTTAATAAATATATTAATCGTCATATATTTTAAATGTTTACAAAAAAATAAAGAAATTAACTATTATTAGTCAGGGTGGCCATAGGCAAAAAAGTAACTTATACATACTCTTTCCAAACCTTTTTGTATGGCTTGTTTAGGCAAAGTCTGACACCGTTTTCCTCTGTGACTTTTTTTAGTTTTGGGGCGTTTTTTTTTTTATTTGAACCCTAAAATTTTGACACGTCAGACTTGAAAATCGGAAAAAGTTCTGCGTCAGACAATATTAAAATGTTGATTTATAGGGTTCAAATAATGTATCTTGAGAAAATCAGCTGGTTATTAATCATTAATTAATATTAGTTCATATTAATTAATATCCATTATTATTAATTAAAATTAATTAATATCATTAATTAATAACTGGCTGATTTTCTCAAGATACATTATTTGAACCCTATAAATCAACATTTTAATATTGTCCGACGCAGAACTTTTTCCGATTTTCTTGTCTGACGCGTCAAAATTTTAGGGTTCAAATAAAAAAAAAACGCCCCAAAACTAAAAAAAGTCACAGAGGAAAACGGTGTCAGATTTGGCCTAAACATGCCATGCAAAGAGGTTTGGAAAGAGTATGTATAAGTTACTTTTTTGCCTATGGGCACCCTGACTATATATAGACACGAGGATTTTAAAAAAATAAGCATTTAAAAAAAAACTGTAAATAATTTTAAGCCCGTTATAAATTGAAATTATTTCTTAGTAAAAGAAAATATTTATTCTAAGAACAAACGATACTCAAAATATTTAATGAAATACAAACATTCATACGTCAATTATAATTTCATAGTAAAGTGCTTGAAATTCATAAAATTGTGATTAAAAATTATATTATTCACATTTAATTTTAGTGATTAACAGAGAATTTAAGGACGGTCTTTATCTGTCATCTTATAAACACTACACTCTTCTTATTAAAAGAAAGCCAACTATGAAATAGTAAATCTATACTTCGGAAAATGGTAGAATTAGAGAAAATATTAAGTTTTGAATGCAGACGTAATATAAAAATAAAGATAATTATATACTAAATACTTAATCACAGTTAAACTAAAAAAAAAACATTATTTCAAAAATTAAATCTTAAAATTTATATTAAAAATAATACAATTTTGTTTGTACCACTTATATGACTAGAATTTTAACTTTTATTCGCCTTTTGTGATAACATATATTGTAATTTTAACATACGTATCTTTATATATTATATAATGTACTTTTAAGGAAATTTTAATATATTATTTTTATATTTAGCGGTAGTAGATATAAATTTAATATAAGAAGTTTAGGAAAATTACCGATAAAAATTTATATTTATTAATTTATATTTTTTTAAGGTAACTGCAATTTGCCACCAACTGGATATTTTTTTTGTAAATTTAATTTATTAATTATTTTCAATTCAAAATATTTTTAACTATACACAAGACAATGTATTAAAAAGTTACTTTAATTATCATTTAATATTTGTAAATATATACATCCTTTAAGTATGCATTCCTCTTTAAGTTACTGATTAAATATATGAGTATTTTTAAAACATTATACCTTTAATAAATATTAATTAATAGTTAAAACATATCAAATAGGTAGGTACATTAAAATATAAATATTTACATGATAACGTTTATTTTTCTTGAATATGCATATTTTTTTGTGGTCGATTTAAGTCAATATATATATAATTATAATTTTATACATATTATATATATATATATATATATATATATATATATATATATATATATATATATATATATATATATATATATATAATTCCCATATTTATAAAATAATAACATAAATTATTTTGAATAAAGTTTTCAAAAAATGGTCCATTTATTAATTGAAATATAGATCAAAACATAAGAGCTTAAATTATTTAAAAATTGTTCAAAATGTTTTGATTATTTATTTTTTTAATAATTATTAGAAATTTTATAGCAGTAATTGAATAATTTATTTTTTTGAAAAAAACGCAGTTCAATAATGGTTTAAATAACTAAACTAAAATAATATTGAAACTCTTATTACAAATGTTATATTTCTATAAAGATTATAAGAGCCAAAGTACGCATATAAAACTCTAAGCACTTATTTACAACCATGTTTACAGGTGGTTTTTACGTCTGTGCTTATTTATCGTCATTTTAAAGGGAGAATTTTTGCTCTCTTAAAAAATTGGCAGTTTCTCAAGTTTGGCCAATAGCACTTGGTAAAAAGACTTCTTATTCCTTTAAGTACGTTTATTTGGTTAATATGCTAAGTGAGCATACATTCTGGTTTAAAAGTGAATCTTATCATAGTTGTCTACTAAACTGAGATTTAATTCCAAAATTATATTAAAACTTGACATCCAAACATCTATAAAATAAATAAATAATAACAAACACAAATGAAGCCTCGTTCAGACTGCCGAACCCAACAGGGGAAACGAGCCGAGCATTGGTCTCTGCGCATGCCCTGTCTGAAATGCGCAGGCACACTTACACTGCGCATGCCCAGTCTGAAATGCGCAGGCACACTTTACACAGCGCATGTCCAGTCTGAAATGGGCAGGCACACTTTACACTGGGCATGCGCAGAGACCAATGCTGGGCTCGTTTCCTCTGTTCGGTTCGGCAGTCTTGACGAGGCTTAACTCATTAAACATAAAATTCGACCATTCAATGTGGCAGTAAAAATTATCTTATAAACTAAAATCTTTAACCTTCAAAGACAAAAAGCGAATAAAATATACGGTAACTTTCCCGTTGTATTAATTCGTACAACAAATAAATATTAGGTACTTATTAAGTATTTAATATAAATATAGTAGTATAACCTTAAAAGATTAGTTACTCTTAATTAAATTTTTTGTACATATTATATCCATTATTAACGAGCTAAATTACAAAATTTATAATTAGTAAGAATAATTTGACGTCCAATTTCAATAATAATTTAGATATAGATAAATATAGTCTAAAAAAAATACGAAGCATAAAATTTAATTGATAACTATTATGATTGCAAATTGTATATTAATATATTTGAAAAAATCACATTTGCTCTAAATTTATAATAAGTATTTTATAAATTACAATCCAAATTTACAAAATGAATTTTACATTTATTAATATTTACTGATAAAAAAAGAAATAAAATAGTCACTAATTAATTTAAAATATAATTTACATTCGTTTCTTTATGTAGAAAAAAATATTATATTATAATAAAAATAATCACAATTTATTTTTTGCTCTCATCTGTCTAAAAATGTTATACAGATGTACAAATAATGTTTAAATTTAACATGTCATTTGTAATTTAATATCATATTGTTGTGTGATGACGAAACCCTTTTTGGGGTTTCGTTGGTAAAACCAAAAAAAAAAACCCTTATAGTTTCGTTCCTGTGATTGTCACTCTGTATGGTTCCAATAACTTTTGAATCAAAAGAGATGAAAACATGAAACTTTCCAGTATTAAATATCGTTTTGACACGCACACAGGAAAAGTATAGCGAACTTAAAATTATCAGCAGTTCAAATACAAAATGGCGAATAATTCCCGTCACACGAAAAAAAAAAAAAAAAAAAAAATGATTGGGGGATCAAATGAAAGGTATTGAAGAGTAGATTACAAAAATATATAACACTTATGGAAAGAGTTTAATTTTCTATGCCATTTTGTAAAAAAAAAATTGTGTCCCCCCCCCCCCCCCGTTATACTAATTTCATGTTTACAATACCAACGAACCCCTTTTTACGAGAGACTACACGTACAACCAATTTTTTACTTTATAAGCAGATGTCATTCATTATCTTGGCTAAGGCGAGAAACCTTTGAGCCTAACCCTTTTCCCTATTTACTATATACCGAAGAACAAGATTAAGGTTGCTTATTCTAAACAAGGTTTCCACTGTTTGGGTCTTAGCCTGTTTATCCTGTGGGGTCTTACTGATTCGGAATAAATACTCATTCAATTAATCACGAATGTCATTAATTTTCTATAGATCATGAATTAATTTGTTAATTACTACCTCTAATAGAATATCCACTTATGTTAACTTGAGAAATTCTTCATTTTTTGCATCGAAATTCTTTAAATTTGTCAGAAATTACAAGTAATTTATTGATTGCTCTTATCTAGATTTATTATAAGCTCTTTGCAAGATTTATATCATTACTTTATAAGAAGTTGAGCGATTTTCACAATTAGATTAGATGATGTACCTAAGTGAAATTTAAATGGCCGAGGATCAAATTAATATATCAGCCCATATAATAAAAAAAAAATGAGGTTGATGATCCTCTAACCCTGATTTAAGTAAAAAAAAAAAATTAAAATAACTTATTTTAACTTACTTAAAAAATTAAAATAATTTTTTTTTTTTTTTTTAAATTTTGATTAACATGTTTGCAAGATTTAGCGGAAATGCGCCGTAGGTCGACCTATTCTCTACTCAATAAACAGTTTTACAAACAAAAAGACACTTCGCACATGGGCAAACATAGCCCAAAAATATTACCGGAGCTTTCCGAAATAATATATTTTTGTAATCGAAATAATATATCTCTGTAAAAAATCCCGTGGCAGGAATTATCCATCATTTTAGATTTCCAGTCAATCAAATTACACTATTTTTATTTTTTCTATAGCCCAGCAGACCCCACATTTTGCATACTTTTTTTTATATTTTTAGTAGAAATCTAGTTTTAAGGGGGGAGGGGGGGGGGGGGGCGGCGGAAAATGTTGGTGTTTTTTGACAAAATGGCATGAAAAATTTACCACTTTCCACAAGAGTTATATATTTTGTAATCTACTCTTCGATATATTTAATTTTATACCCACTCAAAATTAAAAAAAAAAATCTTGTGACATGAATCATTCGCCATTTTGGATTTGAACAGCTGATAATGTTGAGTTCACTTTATTGTTCCAGTGTCAGAACGATCTTTGATACTGCAAAGTTTCATGTGTGTGTATCTTTTTTGGTTCAAAAGTTATTGAAACCGTACAGAGTTACAGACAGACAATCACTGGAACGAAACTATAAGGGTTTCTTTTTTTGGTTTTACCAACGAAACCCTAAAAAGAGTCTATATACAGGATGATACTATCGTTCAACACCCTAAGATCGTCTCATATAATCATTGACACCTCAAACACTTTATATAAGTTAGCTTAAGACTCCACCCTTATAAACATCTGCTCCCGATCCAATCCTCCATTTCAACCCATCAATTCAAGCTTTCACAATAAAATCCTGAAAATGGTTCCTGAATTGGGATCGACAAATCGCGACCTAAACCTAACAAGAAGGGTTCATTTTTTTTAAAAAAAAGAAAAAGAGCTAGAACTTTATGGTAAAATAAGCTTAATTATTTTGTTTCGTCAATATTATCGTACACGCAATTAAAAAATTTTGTCATTCTATAAAATTAGTATTAACTAAAAACATGTTATTTACTGAATTTCATATTATCTTAGAAAATTGGTCATATTAAGTAAATTTGGTCAATCCCAGAAGGTGAGAATTGTGGATCAACATCGCTGATAAATAGAACATACATTTCAGATGTATTAAATATATTTAAGCAAATCTATTATTAATAACAATTCTACTCAATGTACAGTTAAAACTATAATTTTATATATAATATAGATTAATTGATAAATATGTAAAATAAATACAATGTCTTTGCTATATGACTTAATTATATAAACATCCAATAATAATATCACAATTAAACAATTTTTAGAGATTACTTTAAATTATTATTAGAGTAATCAAATATCAAACAATAAGTCATTTATAATAAATGGAAATAAAATTAATAATTCCATGTAGGAGGAATCTCTTTAATTTCCGATTGCGAACCTTCAAAAGTAGTTAACTTTGTCGGAAGGGTTAATTATTTTTGTTTTTTCAGCTTTTGGAAGTCATCAATTTTTATCATTTGATTAAGACCTGAACTATTTATATTTTTTTATTAATTTTGTATTTATTAACGTCTTAATAATAAATAAGTAGCACTTCCTATATTACAAGGAGAATAATTGAACTTTGTAATTGGATAACATATTATGTAATTTTTATTTTTATTATTCTGCATAATAGCCATCTTGTGGCTCTAACATTGAAGCGAGCGTATAGATACTATAAGCTATAGTTATATTAAATATTAATTACTATATTATAGTAATTAATATTGAATATTAAGAAAATAGTTAATCCTGGTTACGGTCGTTGTTTAAGGCTCTACCGCCCTTTGAGGTTAGGAAAAACAGTAAAATTAAAATTATACTGGTTCTAAGCAACATATCAAAAATCTAATCACAGGCTTCATTCCTAATTTTAATTCTGCACAATTTGAGCCCTACTTCAACTTCCTATGATAAATAGTACAGGTGCCATTTTAATACAACGAGATTTATCGTTGATGATGTGTGGAATAAAGGGTAGTGGAGTAGGGGTGCCTACCTAATCTTTCCACATTACCCTATTACTATATTCCTTCAACTAACACGCCGCAGCACCTTTTCAACTATTATTTTAAATATACCACATCACAACACAAAAACTTCTGCTTGTATTGAGTTGAAATTATACAAGCATGTTTAAATATGACCTTTATTTATTTAGAGTTTTATTAAAATCGATAAACTATAAAGATATTGTTAAAAACGTTTTTTCTTTTATTAACGTTTAGCTTGCTTCAATTATCTTCGATTCTTGAAATTATAGTGAAATATATTATGCTACAAATGCTTTTTCAGCTTTCAATAATTAACGACTGATAACAATTTTAATTAGATTACATACTTTCATGAAAGATATAAGAAGAAAAGGAGACAATATTTTCATTCTCTTTTCCTTTTAAAGTGTAAATTTGTACCCATTTAGAACAAGAGTATAATCACATTTTCAACTATATTCTCTTAGTTCAAAATCGCTTAAATATTGAGATAAAACTAAGTAAAAATGCTTTATTAACATCTCTGTAGTCTGTTCTCCAACACTTTTCACCAAAAGCTGATAATGATATTTTTTTAAATTTTTTTTTTTAAATTTTTTTAAGAATGTTAATTCAAACTCAATTATCATCTGAACATTTATGATTATTATATTTTTTAATATATCAATAATAATTCTAATTTTATATATATATTTTTAAAACGTTTATAATATAAAATGCAAATTATAAGTCTTTACAATTAATAGATAATACATATTCAAATATCTATTATTATGTAACATATTTAAATGTTAATATCCATTCAAAACATTTTCTTTTTTATAAAATTTATAGGTATAATACATTTTAAATTCTAAACTTTCATTCCAAGTGATTTTCACATTATATAATTAATATTTAAACGTGAAATAAGTTTATATAATGATAAAATTGTTAAGTATTATGTCTTGTTTAAAATGTTTAACCAGGGATATCATATGTAACTATAGTTATATTAATATTTTTCTAGTTCTTGAAAATATCTTCCAGTACAATCAAATTCATTTTTTTATTTATTCGAATTTTATCACAATTATTTTTTGTACTGAAGTTCCGAGATCTTTCATAATAACTACCAACAAAACATTAAATCTGATTGAATTTCAACAAAGCTAGATTGATTAAAATACTCTCATTTAAAAACCTCAACGAAATAATTTAGGTACTTCTTTAGATTGTTACTCCCCTATTTTTTTTTTAGAATATAAATGACTTTGACTAAATAACTATTAAGACAAAGGGATGCTTAGTCCAATTTACTTTGGAACAAAGGAATATCACATTTCTGTTTTTATAAGGGTAGTAACAGTCTAAAGAAGAAAATTTCGTACACCTTCTTTAGATTGTTATCTCTGATATCTTTTAAAAGAGGAGTAAAATCTGAAGAAGTGCTATAACTTAACACTTAGAAACTAATAAAAAGACTATCAAACTTTGAAACACTAAATTCAACAGTTTCATAATAATTTCAATATACAAAGCCCAGTATCATACAAAACAAGTTAAAATGCAACCCCTTCATTGTATTTCAAAAACAAACCCAGAATTATTTTCTAACAAATTAAAATTCAACTGTTGAGTAATCTAATTATATTATAATGTATTATTATTAAAAGTTAGTTATCAATATTCATTGTTATTTCTCTCTTTTTGTGTAATCCTCGTTACATCTTTATTCGTGGTAATTCAGATTTTTCCCCCTAATTAAGCAAAAAAATAATCAATTATTTTTTTTGAAAAGCTTTTCCCTTTTCAATTTTTATAACGTGAAATCTTCAGCCTTTAAATAAGGACACATTTTAATCACTGGTTAAAATCCTCCTAATAAAAATGAAATAAAGAGGGAAAACTATAACTACATCTCTTTTAACATAATTCCTTTAAACAAACGTCAGTTTAGCCAATGAAGAAAGACGAAGCAAAGTTAATATCAAAGAGAATAATATTGGAGCCTTAATAGAAATCTCAACTTAATAGTATATTGGCTAAAATAAACGGTTTTGAACTGGAGAACATACCTAAGACCATTTTAAGATGAAGTACAACAACGATATTGTTATTTTAAATAGTTCTTTTGCGTAATTTTAGTCGAAAGTTAGTTCCATAATTATCCGACCAATAGATATTTTTCAGAATATATACTCTTATATGAGTAAAACACTTCCAGTTTGGTATTTTATGACTAGATTAATCTTATTATTATACCGTCTGATCAGTCTTAAGCAAAGTATTTTCTGATCTGAATATTTTTCTTCAAGCCTTCACTGCTCCCAGAATAGTTGGATAAAATAAAATGTTTATCTATGCTCACTAGTTTTAGTCGTAGAGAGACTAATCTTCATCTGATTCAATATCCAGAGATCGTTGTGTGTTATCAACCAGTCTGAAAGTCTCTAGGAATTCATTAAGGTCAACTAATCCGTCTTTGTTCATGTCCATACTGTTGCAAATGTCGATGGCTTGTTCTTGCGATTTTTCCAAGTGCTCACCTATAAGAACGCAGGCATCTCTGAACTCGTCCACCGAGATAAAGCCTAAAATCAAAACGAAATTTAGAAAATTCAAAACATTTAAGGATCTCGATTGTAGAAAAAGGACGTCCTTTGCACGTTTGTCTATAATTTAATAATTTGATCTAGAGAGAGGAAACTCGATATTTCTATGAGCTCAACACAAAATATTATTATTCATTTAGTAAAAAAATTAATAATTATTAAATTAGATTAAAATAAATTACTTCAGGAATAAGATAAATAAATACAAAGAAACTGTCTCTCGCACGTAAAATAATATTTGTTTTATCAAAACAAGTTTCGACTTTTATAAAGCTATAATCAGTGCCAATTGTGGAAGAACTTGAGTTAAGATAATAAAGTGGTTGAGTCATATTAATTAATATAATCGAGCAGTGTCCCGACAACGAGACACCTCGAAATGATTTGTTATTGCCAAGTGAAGGCAACTAGATTTATACCAATAAAAATAAAGGAATAACAAAAATTGTCCCTCCACGTAAATCCAAACTGGTTTATTTAACAAAGCAGCTTTCAGCCTTCATAAGGCCACCATCAGTGCCGATCGAGGAAGAAAAAAAAAATAAATTGATTTGTGAGAAGTGAGGCTATATCATGTCGGAGATCGACATAAGACTCCTTAATCGGCACTGATGATGGGCCTTATGAAGGCTGAAAGCTGCTTTGTTAAATAAACCAGTTTGGATTGACGTGGAGAGACAATTTTTGTTATTCCTTTAAGATGAACTCCATAGACGCTCCTACATCTAACAAGAATAAATGTTTGTTTTGATTTGTTGGTCTTCAAATAGATGTAATAACTGATCTACTAAATAGATATCTAAATTAATTTACTTTATTTTACTTTTTTTTAAATATAAAATTGAACCTGTTGCCACAGACCTAACAGCTCGTATCTTATACCATAACTCTAGTTCTTCCATAATCGGCACTGCTGATGGTTTTATAAAAGCCGAAAGCTGCATTGATAAATAAAAAAAGTATTTATTTTACGTTAAGCCGCACTTTTAATTTAAATTTTTAATTGGTAAAATTTGGATGTAGCTTAAATTTTAACAGATAAAAAACTTTTTCTTATTTAAATTTATAAAATATTTTTCTTTTAAAAATGTATTTCAAAACCTATGTACGACTTGAATTCGAAGTAAAATATCTAAATCTTATACTTTTTTAGAAGATCCAATAATAATGACTTGTACTAATAGCCCAACTAACGGACCGATGCGTTTAAATGTATTGCACAATACAATTTTTAATGCCAACAAAAACAATGTAAGTATACAAATCGATAATTAATAAAAGTAATTTTGATGTAATTCGCAGTAAATATACAGAAATTTTGATGAACTGTAGAATAGGCAGAAATAAATAATGAACTGTACCTGAATTATCTTTATCGATGATTCTGAATATGGCCTCTAAACTTGATTTATTTCTATACAGTGTTTCCACTACTGTTGAATCAGTCTGAAACATTTAATTTTTATTATTTATATTTCATATTATTTTGATTTATATTCATTTATAGTAAAGTAGCTTTATGTTTAAAGAGAAAATGACAAAGAACGATACAAATTTTACATTGCAAGTAATTTCTTTGCTAATTAGGTCAAAAAGTGTGTGCTCCTTAAGCTGGCTACACACGTGAACAGTTAATACTGTCAGTTGAAACTGTTCGTGTGTGGGTATTTCAGTCTCAGTTCAACTCAACTGTACAATTAAACTGAGACGAATGAAATTTCAATTTTTTTAACTGAAAGGTTCAACTGATTGTTGCGTGTGTGGGGGTTCAACTGTATAATAAAAAAATAAAAATATAATTAATTAATAAGTAATTAATTTGTAAAATCTAATGGTTTTTCGCTTAATTATTTTGATAAGATGATGTCCGAAGATTGAATTTGCCTTTGTAACCACTTCTTGCACAACTGTTTACGTTTTTTCTATTTTTTTTTTGCTTTTTTTGTAAAATTACAAAAAGTAAACCGAGAGTGGTGAAATCGTTCTGCGCCTTCGAATCCATTTTAAAAACTCAAGGATTGAACTGTACGTGTGTGTGTGCTTCTACAGTGTACAGTTTGAACTGACAGTTTCAACTGTTCAGTTCAAACTGTCGGTTCAAGCTGAACGTGTGTGGCCGGCCTTATGGAGTAATAGGTCCAAACAACAAATTAATTGAAGAATAAAAAAAATAGTCAAATAGTCTTTTAATGTACAGAACATAGCATTCTCCTCTCCTATAATGAAACGCGTACTTTAATGATGTGTGGTCTTAAGACCCATTATTGTCTAATTTATAAAATTGTTCCATTCTTTTTTTAAAACATATCTATCAAAACTGTTTTTCTTTTTACATGAACAATATCAATTAAGCAATATTAAATGTGCACAGACAGTGAAATTAATATGAAATGGAACGATTCTCTGGGCTACTTTCGACAAACCATTAAAATCTCTTTAAAATCGGATGAGTACATTTTAAGAAAAAATGTTCGTGCGCATGTAGAAGAGAAACTAAATGACGCAGAAGGTTGCAATAATTATGGGTCCAAAATTTGACTAATTACGACCTACCATTTAAATTTAATTAAATTCAGACGAGTATTTGTAAAGAAATGGTGGTACCTACACAAAAATGTTGAACGACGCAGACAGACATTAGAGCTAAAATGTTCCCTGATGTCGAAAACGGATTTCTGTCTTGGAATGTTTGAATTTGGAGATTCAAACAAATTTTGTTCTTCAGAACGATCACAATGTTGTTGCTCTATAAGTTATAAGCTCGCAAAAGGTAAGAATATTTAACGATAAAATGAAATGTACACTGAGGTTCTATCTGTTGGGTATTTTAAGAAGCTTTGTAGTTCTGCTTTCCACCGCAAGATACCACTACTTACATGTTTCAGAGCAACCTCACTAAAACCCAATCCAATGTTATTACTACACCCAGATTTCACACTAAAAGCACTTTAATGCTTTAATTTTAGTAAATAAGTACAGAATTAGTTAATAGACCAAAAATCAAGTCGATGTTATTTTCACACTTGATAGGTTAGTAATTCAAATATTACTAAAAATCAACGTGGTCACCTGTCAACGGACAAGCTAACATCAACTTGATTTTCGGTCTACTAACTAATTCTGTACTCAGGATCATGAAAATCACATTGTCCACCATAATTGGTGAGACATGGCCGCTCTCCACCGGTTTGATTTTTTCAAACGCCTATTGCCAAGCTATGTCCCGCAGACGAACTTAGCCGACCACATATTCTTAAAAGGCGCTAAAAGATTGACAAGTATACAAAATTCTAGCTTGATGTTAGTCAAGACACTTTTTTGCACGCTATCTCCTGGACTATTAAGGTTAAAAAGAAAACGATGACATTTTTCGAGCAAAGGCCATAATGCATAATAGAGAACTTTTTTTAGATTGTTACTTCCCAGTGATTTTTGGAATATAAACGAATTCGACTAAATAACTAATACAAAGGGATGTTTGTTTAGTCCAATGTACTTTGGGACAAAGAAATATCACACTTCTGTTTTTATAAGGGGAGTAACAGTATAAAGAAGAACATTCCGCATTCCATCGGTTAGATTGTTACTCCCCTCTGCATTCTATAGGATGTGAGTCATATTTTCTTCTTTATCTGGGCATGTATAACATATAGGCGAATCACTTAGTCTATCATATAGTTTTATTGAATGCATCTTACATGGTAACTTCTTAACCTAGTTATTTTGATTATATCCCTACGTGGTAGTTTTGGTTTCCAAAACCATGGTTTAATTGTAACTTTTTTGACAATTGATTTGAAAACTTCTTGCTTTTTCTGTTTTTTCTTGGAGTTTTATGTTCCATTTTTCAAACATTTTCTTTTTGTATTGTGTTATTAGGTCTTTTGTCCGTATATTTTTTAGAGGTTTTGTCAAGTTTGTCTGCTTCCTCGTTTCCTTTAATTCCTTGATGTGATTTGACCCATATAAAGTCCATTTCTTTCTTGTTTCTTTTGATTCTGCTATATTGTTTAATAAATTCATGAAGATGTGATCCAAGTGTGTATAGTGTATGATGCCTTCATCTTAAAAGTACAAATCGATATTAAGGACCACATAGAAAGATTACTACTCTACATCTTGGTTTCACAAAATAATCTCTTGCTACAAAGTTTAAGTTTTAAAAGCTGAGCTTGTTTTGTTGTCAAAAAATCTATTTTAGACAAGAGTAAATAATCATGGTTGTCTAGTTACTGTTTTGACAGATATTGTCAATACTTTCGGCATGATTATCAAGTGAACCACGTAAAATTTTCTATTCAAGATTGCAAGGTAGCCAAGTCCGATACTAATAAGTAAGAGACGCGGAGCCGCAATACGCGATCGATTTCAAGCCCGAAGAAAACGTATGATACACGATGACTTCAGTTAGGCTTTCGACCCTGGTTCACATCGAGCGATTTATAAAGCTCATGTGTTCCGGGATACGGTGTGCCGGTTCTTCATTCGACAAGCAAAGAAGCGACGATCATATAAGAGCTAAAGATGTCAGGCATATCTATAAATTTTTTCAAATGCATGATAAAAACAGCGACGATAGGCTAACTAAAGAAGAATTGGCGGATGTCATTCAAACATTGATGGGTATTAGGCTTGAAGAAAAATCTCTTAATAAGGTTAGCACAAATCAGTAATAAATAAATGAATTATGGTTACTTTTATAATATATTTACCTAAACAAACTAGTCAGCATAAGAAACATACCTAATCTTTATTTTAACCATACAATAAATAACCTGTATTTCTACTTTCAAACCATCAACACTGTTAAATATATAAATCTTAATAAAGATTTACCAACCGATCTAGAATACATTTAAAAAAATTTTGAAAACTAGAATACATCAGGACCCCCAATTTTATGTGTCCCATTCCAGTCTATTTCGCGTATTGAACTGAAATACAAACCAATCCCTACCTTATACCTTTCTATAAAAAAAATAAGTCCTTCATTTTGGAATTATTTGGTAAGAAAAAGTTCCGAGAAACCCTGCGTCCGATTTTTTACTATTTAAACCTGAGATTAAAACGTACGGTACCATTCGAACCCATATTAAACTAAAATATATAAAAAAAAAAATTATAATCGTGTTCCTAGCATGTAAATAAGGAATGCATTCCAATTTCCATTTGAATGAGATCAAAAATAGTATAATATTGCTAATATTTAAGTAACAAACATGTTTTCCTGTTTTTTCCATTTTACCTCCTCTTAAATGAAAATATGACAAAAGTGTACATAACTAAACATAACTAACTAGTGTACATAACTAACTACTGTACTCTTAAGCAATTTTCAAAGATATGTCTCATAAAGGGTGAAAATATTACATTGACTTTTGTACCCCTTTGATCCAAAATTTAAATTTCGACATATGTAGGACAGTGGCCTTTTCCTTATTGTGAAGGTCAAGTGCCATACACGATGAGGAAATTCTTGAGGTTTGGACTGAACAGTCTAGTCCAGGAGGACGTGTGTGTAGGCGGCCTCAAGGCCACACCAATGTCTTTCTTCAGGCCGGAACTACGCGGATTGAGTTGATGAAAGTCGGTCTGGAGGATTTGTGAAGTTTGAGTTGGTAAAGGCGAGGGTTCGGTAAAGAGAAAATCCCCGAGTAAATGCTGCCGGCTTTTTCCTCGAGGATTTCCTCTTCGTGTATGGCTACCCATTTTTTTAATGGGTTAAGTTATAAGCAAATGAATCTCAATAAATAGAAATTATGCTCCTGTCTTTAAATAATTTTAAAAGATTCTCGCATACACCCATCCAATTTTCAAATATATTTCTTTTGTTTTAGGTTTTCTTTAAAATGGACACCGATGGAAATGGCTACATTACTTTTAGTGAATTCATGAGTCACCTTAAGAAAGATCAGTTTAGAAGATTTTGATAATGGGTAATTATCTGAATTTTTATGAACTTTTGGTTTAAAATGTACAAAACTATAATTCAGTTTACTACAACAAATGTTACACAACTTAATAAACTCATTATATTTAATGGTCTAGTATGAGGTTTTAGGTAACGTCTCGTTAATCATTTCCGTAATGAGAGTGAATATATCATGAAGATAAGAAGGGGGAAAAAAGATTTGCTAATTGTTTATTTTTATTTTTACATAGTGAGTTGTTTTTATTTATTTTTAAATTTTAAATCATTCACTTGTCACTTAATGACTTTTCAAATAAAAATAATAAAATGACAAAATTATCCGGGGAATACGTGGAACATTTGACCGTTAACCATGAACAAGTATTATAACAAAGTGCAAGAAAAACGTTTCTAAATTCGAAGGAACAAGATAACTCAACGCGGTGTTGACGTGAAGGATTCCTCAACAGATCAAGATGGCGGCACACCTTCTGAAGTTACCACGAATAGGCGTGAGGCAATGGTCAGCTTTGAAGCCATCAAGTGCTCGGATACCAGCCACAAATGTCCAAGTCGGTTGTTCGGCCGGAATGTGCGATTGTTGTCCAGGAACGACATTCACTGAACCGGAAATCAAGTTCTATTATACTCAGTTTATAAGACACGATAAGGACAAGGATGGTAAATTGAGCAGATGGGAATTGAACGAATTGTACAGGGAGAAATTCGGACGACAACTTAATTCTGCAGATATAGAGAGGGTATTCTTCTTTGTAATATTGAGTCAATGGCACTTCTTTAGATGGTTACTCCCCTTATAGGGGAGTAACAATCTAAAGAAGTACTGAGTCAATTAAATAATATAAAAACGTTCGGCTAAAGAATAGGAGGTTTATAAAAAAAATAGCGGTGCCTCACTCCAGACTCCAACGTATTTGTTTGACGAATATGAACTCTCTAATGGAACTCTCTTTTATATGAACTCTCGATATGAACTCTCTAATGGAAAAATCATCCATATTACATATAATTTCTCAAATGATTAAATCATTCAAAATTACTGTTTGACAAAGGAATATAATCTCTCAAGCGTACAAATTAAGCAAAGTTGTGCCGCCAAGCAATTCTCGACCGTATCATCTTCAGTTCAGCCAAACGTTCTGCAAAACTTTTTTATATTATTAAAAATCTATTCGCGTTATTAAACGGTTATAATGAATGGGCCTTCTAGCTAGTATCTAAACCTATGCAAGACTTGGGAGGATTCCCAACATATATTTATAAACATAGTCATTAAAGAAGAAAAAGAATAGTGCATTAATGTACAAAACCACAACTATTTAGTTCTTTATTAAGATGCCATGTTTTTAAATAAAATTGCCAAATAATGTTATTTATAAGTGATAAACAATGTCAATAACCTCTTTCTTTTATTTCAGTATCTAGGCGAGATGGGAGTATTATTTTGCGAAAATGTGGTGACTTTTACCCAGTATATGACCCATCTTCAGAAAAGGTACTCACAAAGATTCTGTATGCAGGAGCTCATTCAGGTATTCGACATGTGGGACAAGAATTCCGATGGTATGCTAGACTGGCCGGAATTCCGTAAAGCTGTTGGGTAAGATAATGTTAATCTCTAGCAGTTTTATTCTAATAAGGTTAGAAACATGGTACCGATGCTTCAAGGGTTAATAAACTTTTATATCATAGCGACGGCTTCCCGAACTAAAACAACATAAAAATTTCCCAAGAAAATAGCGTCCGAGATGTATTAAAATCGACGACAAATATGCACTTAAAAATTCACATTTCTAAGTATCCGGTTGATTTCGTTTTTTTTTTTGTTTTTTTAATCTGTTCCTTTTTACAATTGAGCAAATTTCGACCTGGAACTATTTCGGTAAAATCAATATTTTGTTTAAATATACATAAAATATCCACTCAAGTACATATGGGAACTAGGGTGAATTTAAGAGAGGAAGTGTTCAAAAAGTCATCACTATAGTTTTAGCGGTACAGTCAGAGCTCTTCAAATTCAAACGCCACATTTAATTTAATGGACAAACGAATACACACTTTTTTAAATATAAGCGTGATATTCCTTTCTCCCAAAGCATATTGGGCTGAATGTCCCTTTGTCTTTAATTGGTAGTTAAATTAAGGATATAAACTCCTGTTTATTTCCTTTGTCTGCATAACTATTACGACAAAGGGATATTTAGTCTAATGTACACAGTGAAAAAGGAATAAATACATTTTTGTACATAAAATTTATAATATCCCACTGCCCTAATATAATACATATAAATATAATATCGCATATGAGTAATAGTCGATTGTAAAAATGTTAGGGGTAGCATATTATGTTTCAAATGGTTATTATGCGGTGGAATTGAAAAAACGAATTATTATTATTTTCAGATTCATTGGTTATGATCCAGATCATCCGGATTTACTATGCAGATTTCAAAAATCGGATCGAGACGTCGATGACAAGATTGATTTTGACGAATTTGTTGAAGCCTACGAAGCTTTACCTTGCATGGCTAAACGAGCTTGTTAACGAATCTTGATCCTGCATTAAAAATGCAAGATTTATTTCTTCATGTTGCCATCTTAGATTCATCACACAGGAAGCAGAAACAACTAAACTTGAACTTCAACTCAAATTGTAAAGCCATTCTTGCTATACATTATGGACAAGTCAAGGGAATAGTTTATCAAGAAGAATCAAATCTAACAAAGAAACTCCATACTTCGTCTCATCTTTGAATAAAATGAATGTGATTCACTTAGGAAGAAGAGCAAAAGTAATGGGTTCAAACAAAAGACCTCCTTTGAATTCGTTGGGTTAACAAAATCAAGAAAATCAAAGATAATAAAAGACACAAATATTTCTGAATTGCTTTCAACATGTTTATCGCCGCAAGTACAAATAAAATGTAATTTTCCATGTTTAATTAAGTATTACTATTTTTTAAAATTAAATACATTTCGTCTAAAATATTTGGATGCTGTTGATTTTAGTGAATACAGCCTTAAATGTATTTATAATAATTATTACATTCAACCTTCATCAACGGAAAGACAACATATGTATCGTACGTGTTGATGATGATGATGATGTAATAATATTACAATTAGTATTATGGTTAAGCATATCTAGACACAATATAAGCATAATTATTATCCCAAAAAAAATTTTTCCTTTTAAACATAATTTGAGTAATTGATTTACCTGAGCTTTGTTAAGATTCTCTTGGAATGTAGTCATGTACTGGACGTGTCCATTATTATCCACAGCAACTATTTTAGCCCTCAGCATTCTCCATGGTAATGACAAATCAGTGACCTTTTCCATCGCAGTACACCACTGCGTAACAGTCACCAGTCCTGTAAAAGAAAAGTAAATTTCTATATTATTTAATTACGAGAAGAGAAGAAAATAAAATTAGCTGTTATAATTAAGAATTTAAATTCACGAGTTCTTTTGTCCTTAATTAATTATTATTTTAAAAATTAAAGGTTTCTCAAATACACAAAGCGCTCTGAGCATGTCTGGAGCCCATGATTGAGTACCTATATTATAATAAAAAAACTAACTAAAGTAATTTTCTGATTTTCTATTCAGCGCAATTTAGTATCTGGTATCAGATTAAAGAGACATCTGGATGGTCGACCTGATCGATTTTCAAGACAATAACTTTGTTTCGTTGTTGATCTTGAGCATCAGCATTCGTTTCAGGCTACAAAACTAAATTATGTAGTCAAAAACTGTTCACTGGTGACGAGAAATCGAGCACAATTTTAAACTCCAAACACTTCCTCCAAGATATAGATGAATCAATGTTTACCAGAATTATTAGTATCGTAGGATGTAAACTCCATAATGAGCTTAGGTCTGAAATGATGAATCTTGGACATAAGTTCTCTAATAGCCGAAGATTCTATGAGGCCAACTCTCTGCCTGAAGGTCAGCTGCTGAGCTCCAACTTTACTAGAAGATGTAAATTGTACGAAATGTGTTTTAAGTTCTGGTCCGACTAGTTTGACGTATGCTCCTTTGTTGGATCCAGTTTCGTAGTAGTTAGACGCTGAGAATATAGTTATCACCTGTGAACAATTAACAAAAGTGATAATGACATAAGTATGGAATATGCTATAAATTCAAATTATCTCTTCAATTATATAGCGGGTTTAGCGCTAATCTTTCAGTATGTACTTATGTTTAGTGTATTTTCGGAGAATTAATACCTTTTTGACTTAAAAAATAAAGTTAGGAGAATTTAATAAAATCATTCTTGACAGGAGAAATTGGTTAATGTCAAGGGATCATTGTAGTTTTTAGTCCAGTTCAACTTTAGTCAAACGATCGAGACATCAACTAAATCCATTTTTCAAATTTATACTTGTCCGATATCTATCGCAGATAGTGAAGTACTTAGATGGGAAAAAGTTACCCCAGTGAAATATATTGGGAAAGTAATTGAATTACTGTGGGAATATTTCATACGAAACGGCCTCAAACACATGTTACCTTTAGAAATAACATTTATGACTGTCTCATCTCGTAAAAAGTCAATTTTATACTTAAAGCATCCACTATAAATGTAAAAATATATGTTTTAGAGATGAAACTTGGCAACATATTAACAATTTACCTGACACATGTTAAAAAAAAGTTTAAGGATTACAAGGGGAAAGAAATTGATACCTTTACCATTTCTATCGCGGGATAAAAAATATCTCATATTTCAGAAGAAACTTGTTAACAATTTACACACCTAAACTTTAACTAGTGATCAATCTTAAAAATTGGTTTAATTAAAAAAAAAAGAATAACTAAACACTGTCATTGTATGGCTTTCACCCAATAGTTTGCTTAGTTATAGATATGAAACTTAAAGTAGAAGAATGTAGCTTTCAGACCCCGCAAACCCCATACCTCTATCTATTACAGAAGCTGAGCTATAAGTGATCAAAAAAGTGCGGTTTTTATTTGCTCACCCTGTCTATTAATTGCCGTGAAAAGTGTTTTAAAACTATCAATAAGGTTTAAAATGTTTTCAAATTATTAATAGGTTGAAAGTGTTCTGGGAGTAATAAAGTATTTGTGAAGAGACTTGCCTACCTTTTATTAAATAAGTATGTTTAATGGAATTTCTGAATTCTGAAATGATTACAAAACACTGCAGTAATTATCCAATTTGACACTTCCGGGGTGTATACAGAACCGTGTTGTATCCCTGAGCTGGCTTGGAGAGGAAATTAGTAGAGGTTGAATCAAACTGAAGAAATGTGGAGCGGTTTTATTATTAAGAGCAGGTACGGATTATGAGTGGGGGAGGAAAGCTGTGTGGGTGCAGAACAATAAGACACCTGAGTAACAGGGTTTCAGAGTCGAGTAGGAGCTATACAGACCTCTTGAATTCAATCCTACTTCCTATTTCCCTAGCATATTCTACTGACTAGACTAAACCAGTAAGCAACATTATTCATTATGCAGTGAGACTCTTATTACAAAACTATTATTCTAAGCTTTAAACGAGTTAAAATTAATTAGTTTATTGGTACTTCTTTAGATTGTTACTCCCCTATGATTTATTAGAATATAAATGACTAACTAAATAACTATTACTTACTACAATACAAAGGGATGTTTATTCCAATATACTTTGGGACAAAGGAATGTCACACTTCCGTTTTTATAAGGGGAGTAACAGTCTAAAGAAGAACATTCCATACATCATCTTTAGATTGTTACTCCCCTCTGCTTTGTTTGACAGGGGAGTAACAATCTAAAGAAGTGCCAGTTTATTAACGAAACATTTATTTTAATAAATTTAAATAGTTTGGTTGTACCTTGTTATCATGAGTTAGTTCATAGCCGTCTAGTTTACACTCGTGAGATCTGATGATGTAGAGAAGACCATTTCTCTGTAAGAATTTATGTGTGACATCAGGCCCAAAGTAAGTTCCTGCACCTCTTAAAGAGTTAGGTATACATCCGTCATTCCTCTGCGGATCAGACCACAAGATGTCGAAAACCTGCACAGATAAATAAATTGGAAATTTAGAAATTTTGTTCACTCTTATCGACCTATTTTTTTTATACTAATTTTGTAGACGTTGTATTAGTAAAACTGAAATTTAATAGAGTCTAGTGTGGATCCCTAAAGGTAATATATATAAATACGATTTTTTTGTAATAAAAAAAATACTAACAGACCAAGGATAGTGTTTCAAGTAATAAAATAAATTTCTATCAAAGATAGAAATTATCCCGTGCACGGCAGGGTTAAAGTTTCTAAGAAAGTTGTAATTAAAATATTAAAATTATCCATTTAACCCTAGAATACTAACCATACTTTGTAGGCGCTTAACACTAACCTTCGTAATTTTTACGAGTATTGTATTAGAACGTTTTTTTTATTACATTTTAATTTTTTTATGGTTAAATTTTAATTTATTTGTTTATTTTACAATAATACAAAATCAACTAGTAAATTATGAGTGTCAATGAAAAGTAAGAATTTAAAAACAACATTCGAGTACACATTTCTGATACATTCTACAATATTCTCGTGTAATTCATCCTCTTCAACAGGATTGAAATCGGGATCTATATCAGGAAGGTCATTTTCATCATCCTCTGAGATCTCATCTAGTTCTATACGTGATCCTCGTCGCTCTCCGAGTCACTGGCTGAGTCTTCCTGCATAACTCGCCAAATCTCGTCAAAGGTGGTGTAAACTGTATTATCCATGACGCTTTAGAAAATAGAATGTATATTTTATCTAGATAAAATTAATATAATGCGGAAAGAAATTTAAAAAAAAATGAATTTTCACATAATTACGAGGTAGTAAAGATATAATAATTTAGGGCCGACTAATTGAAGTACAGTAATTCAAATTTATTAAACATAATAAAATATGCAGACTTAAGAAAATATTATTTACCTACGAATTACTCGTGAAGAAAACTATGAAAGTGCAGTTTATAAAACTTATTGTTCATAAATCACATTAAAAAAAGTTACGTTTAACACTTTTTACGTGTTAAACTCACGATTTTACGTGTTAAATTACGATTAGCTCCAAGTAAAAAGGGCGTAAAGCGAACACTAAGATTTGTCTGGCGGAACATAAGCAAGCTTGTAGACTCGAGAAGAAGGTAAATAAAGCACTGCAGAAGAGTGGGGACTCTGTGTTTTACAGATCCAAGATAGTTCACTCTTAATGGACGATAGTCGTAATTTTTACGAATGGTTAGTATTCTAGGGTTAAAGATCATAAAAGGACAAGAAAAAGTCAATCCAATATGTGCCGCAAACAATCGAAGAGAATGAACGTCATTAATTTAGTTCAAAACTGTATATTCAGAGTATAGTCCGAAAAGTATATATAAGGAAAGACGCTACATAATGCGGGTATACCTTACGTGAAGTGGCGACTTACTGGTTGTGAATGCCAATTACAAGGTTAATGCAGTTGATGGCGACACATTAACCTTGTTCCATCCATTATATAAATAGTTAAGGCCTTTTGCAGGGCTAGGCCCTTCAAAGGCTGCTGAGCCATGGAGTTACGTTAGTTAGATATAATATTTAAAAAATAAAGCCACGCATACTAAAAAGGATAAAATAAATTGTATAAACGGCCACAATACTACGAGTGAGCATAGCATAAGTGTATGTCACTAGTAATAAAAGCGTGGCATGTTATCAGAATGTTTTATAAATTCACTGTAATAATCATATTGATATTTTTCTATATACTACATCCCTGCTACCTCCTTAAAGAAAATATTAGTCTCTGACACAATAGTGCCCGGACAGACAAGTGAAGCTAATTATGCTATTAAGCTAAAGTGTGTTAAAATTAAGGTATACATTTAAAAATATGTACATTTATTTATTCCTTTTACAAAATGTATTCTTTCTCTTTCTTTGTCTAATTTAATTTTTAATTAGGGTCTAGTCTCTATGGACTAAAAACAGTTAGAAAGGTATCTTATCATGCATATATACGTATATTCCTACTGGCTGTTAAAACCATCAATATCACAATACACATAATGTAAACAAGACAAAAATAAAGCAAAGAAAAGCTTCGTTTTTGGGTATACGCTAACTCAATACATCATAAGAGTTCATTAAATTATATTTCTCTTTGACCCTTACACCTCACACAAAGTAATAACTCTTTTGTGAAGAGTGAAGGGACATCAAAACACATTTCCACATTTTTCAGTAACAATATACAATAGATTTTTCATATATTTAAAAAAAATATATATTTTTAGGACAAAGTAAACCTGATGTTACAAAAAAAAAAAAATTAATAAAAACTCCGCTCTGCCCCCGAGTCACTTCGCTCTTATGTGGAGGTCAAGATGTAGGACATAACATTGAGAAAAGCAAAAACCGCTGGGTAAAGAGAGTGTAGTGTGAGATATGTCCTTCCCTTTCTATTCAATAAGGGGGGATATTTCTAACTCAGATACTGCTATAGTTTAGTCTACCCTTCTCTTTCTTTTCAATAAGGGGGGATATTTCTAACTCAAATACTGCTATAGTTTAGTCTACCCTTCTCTTTCATACCCACTGGACTCTCTTTGTTTACAGAACTTTTTTAATAATATATATAAGTACCGGTGTGGAAATTCCACACATGACTTCCATGAAATGTTGTGGTGTCAAAAAACCGAATTTAACAAAAATGACTATTTAAGGTAGAAGGGATGGTCCTACGACAAAAAGTCATATGACAAAAGTTGTAGATTATTTAAAATTGGTTAAACTGGTGTTATCCGCTTTTCGATACGACTTTCAGTTTAGCCGCAATTTGGTTCCGAAAAAACCTTTAAAAAACACTAAAATACCAATATCTCCCAAACCGCTTGTCCGATTTTGCTCAAAAAGTATAGGTACAATCTACCATATAGGACACATATATACCCCAAAGGAAATTGAAATCAAATAAAGCCTACTAAAGTTATCGTCGACAGACCGATTTCGTGCTTAAGTGACTGTAGCTCCGAAACGTCGTAAGCTACGATGTTCGGAGTTGCGCCATCAGTTTTTCCGTCCAAAGTTCTAAAAAATGCCGAAAACCGCATCTCAATACGATGTCTTGAAGCGATGTTATAAAGGTTTTAAGTTCCGAACGAACGTACGTACGTACATACATACGTACGCACAGACATACATGTATATGAAACGGATTTCAATGATACCCCCGGGTCCGTAAGACCCCTCCTTCACAGAGATCTCGGAATCACGTTTTGGAGGGTATCACCATACTTCCATTTTCATGGAAGTAAAAAGATATATTTCCTTTTTTCACTTAATTCAGCATTAAATGAGTAAGTATATAATAACAATAACAGTTTATTATAAAACCACAATCATAACTATAATATATAGACTGGTTACAAGTACCTAATAATAATGGTCATAATCAATCAGTAATACATTTTTAGAAAATAGAAATTAAATATAATATTTTAAGGTTTACTTTAAGTATGTAGATAATTTACGTAAACAATGATTTTTTAAATTGGTAATTACAATTTTTTAAATAATTTAGGCTTGTAGAATTACTAATTATCATTTTATTTGGAAGGATAAAGAATAGGTTTTTCATTAATGATAATATAATTATCAAGGATCAATGAGTATAAAAGAAAACTTTCCGAGTTTTCACGGTGTAAATTATTTAATTATTCAAGCAGCGTGTAAAATGTTAATAACTAATTAGTTAATATAACAGTGTCCAAGGGGATTTAATCAAGAAGGGCTCTCCCTATGGAACCCTAAATTAAAAAACCAACAATTATGTAAGTTCATTTCCAAGATAAGTCACCATTTGTTAAGTAAATACATAAGTTTGAGCTACATATTAACTGACAGGAACTTAAGTGTCTTAATAAACAAACTCGAAGGAGATTACTCAAGAAGGGCTCTCCCTAGAACCTACTTCATAGGTGCATTGTTCTTGGAGCATCTATTGTATAATATATTACATGTAGAAATATAACAAATTGCTCAATCAATTAATTAATAATAGCGTAATACGAGTACGTCAGAAAATCAAATTAAATCCATCTGCTATTTATGCCTCAAATAACTATGTAGTACTAAATATCCTTGTAAAAATTAATCTCATTCTAGTCATTGGATAGTTTTCATTCCGGATACGTATTTACGAACTGGACAAATTATATGTAATCAGCAGATCTTCCCAAAAAGATAGGGGAACATCAGTACGATCCAGCAAATAGACACCAAGCCAGAAATATTCATATCATTTTTAAGGGGATGAAACCCGAAGTTCGTTTCTATTCTTTCATTACTTATCTTCTCTAGTAGGAAAGAATAAACGACAGAATTAATTGTGATATGATACAGAGTAAGTTAACGAATAAAAAAATCGGTCTGTGACATAATTACTTAGCCCCAGTGTTTTCCATTTATCCAGTTTTCGAGTTTTCGTAGGGTACATTTATTTATACTATTGAACATTATATCAAAATTTATAATAAAAATAACTTCTCCTCGGCAGGGAATCAAACCCAGCCTCTCTTCATCCCCGTTTAAAGCTATTTCTCATGAACTAGATTTTTTCCAAAAAAAACGGCTTATTATACTGTTAGATTAACGGACTACATACTATATTTATATATTTACATTTATTTATTATTTATATTCATTTATTATATTTATATTATATCGTATTTAAATGGACTACATTTTAAAGTATTTTAATCAAAATCATCGGAACCGTTTACTAGATTTCTTTGTTACGTTTTTTCAGAGTTTTTGGGGTGCAGCGCCCCCAAAATTGGAGCGAAAATTCACTTTTCAGGGGTATGATTTTTTTGAACATTAAGCCAAATTTTGACCAAAATCGGTATAGTAGTTTAGGCTCCACGCGTCTGCACTGACGACAAACATTTTTTAAAAATAACTTTTTTGAACTCAGGGGATCACAAAACGTGTTAATCCATCAAAATCTTAAAATCGAAATTTTTGCGCTATCACATTACTTTCTCTTTATATGAGAAAGTAAAAAGGCGTAAATTCTTTATCTAATTAAGGTCATGAGAGAATTCGAGTTCGAAAAAGATATACCTATTTCCAAAAATTGGATGGTTAAAGAAACCTTTTCTAATTCAATCTTTGTGCAGAGGTTCACAAAGAAAGCTAATCTTGAAGAGGTAATGGACCCACTTTGCTTTTAAATTGGAGCGACGTGAACAGACTATTCAAGGCTTAAAAGGTATCCAGGTTCAGGGAATCTGAAAAGTCACGGAACACTTGCCAGCGTTTTATCCTATCTTGGCTTTGAAACAAGTATATTATTTCTCATGAAAAGGCACTGAGCTATTGGTTTATAAAAGCACTGCCAAGTTCGCTTAAATATATCAAGCAGTGACAGATATTTTATAACATTTGTTAATAATTTTAAAAGTTAATAATTCTATGCACATTGATTTTCCTTTTTAACCCTTACTGTATTTAATTGAAATTGGTCCTAAGTTCATACAATAATTTGATTAATGTTCCACATTTTCTTATTTGTTAACATCGAGAATGTTGACTGTAATATTTTGCAATAGTTTAAAATTTTCAGTAGTCAATTTTCTAGTTTAGTCACGATTGGTTAAATTAAATTTACATTTTAACAATTAGGGAATTTACGCTTGTCTGCCTTAGTTTGAAACCCTAATAAGTTAGTTAATTTAGACAACTCCTTTACTAAACACTAAACCCTTAGTTAGATCTAATTTAAATAATTCAACCCTACATTGATTCAACTTTAACTTCAACCGTATATTTAAGAAAAGTTAACAGATATATATGGTTTTTGATTTATTTCCCGCATGTAAAACAAAACTTCGTTTTTTGCGAACATGCTATGAATTTCCGACGGTAACATAAATAATAGATCGATTTCTATGTACCACAATTAATACTTAATAAATGTAAATAATAATAATCAGTAGCACAGCAAAGGGCCTGCCGAAGATCTTATCAACTGTACAAGAAATGCGGATGGCACAGGATTAGAGTACCGCTTCATCATTCAGTCATATTGATATACGAAGGATATTACATCCTTTCTTCAAAGAATGATCGTTTTAAAGAACAATAGAGTAGATTCATTCGGATGAAAGAAAACTTACCAAGAAACTTAAGTAGATTTAGGCAGATATTGATGAAATTTGGTATAACTTAATGAATTCAATACATAATCGATGTTTGATACTATTCGAGCTAAATTCTCTCATATCCAAAATTACTTGGTCCGGTGTTAACCATTATTGGTATAGTTATTACAAAGTTTTGGTTATAAAATGAATGATTATTATTGAACATTTTATCGATACGAGTGTCGATAAAATAATAGACTTGAAGTGTTTCAAAGCTCTACTAGAGTGCGAATAGGTATACATGAATGGACGCAAGTAGGACAGGCAAGTGAATTTATAGCCATCCGGATACAACTCACTTGCAGGTCCTAAAGCCGAGGCCAAACTTATGGCGAGCTTTGCTGAATGCCTTTCAAGGTTAGTCTTGAGCTAGTAATGTGACCGCTCTACCATTGACATAATGATCGACAAATATTCGAGGCTGAAAGATATTACAAGGTTGGTCGAAGAGAACGACCGCTGAATAGCCCCCTTCCTTCCCAAACAACATTGGCCATACTGGGTCAGCCATCGTTGAAATTTGTGTTTGCCTAGTAAATAAAAGGGCCGCCACGGCCCTTCCAGCAACGCCTCCACCTCTCACATACTCCTGTCTCTCCCCACAAACTATGTTTAACATATTTTTGCTGGAAGAGGGGAATATTTGTACTGGTCTAAGAGAAAGTGCTGACTCGGGGGATCCTATAACCCTTGCCGGGTGATCATCCATGGGGGGGGGGGGGGGGTCATCTAATAGATTATGGTTCAAAAAGTAATCACGTGTCTCAATTAATCACCCATTTATTCACCTATCATCGGCCCGTTTCACACTGGGCCAATGATTGGTGTGTGATTCAGTGGTTGGACAATCCAGTGTGTGAAAGCTCTCATTGTGCGCTATACATTTCGGTCTTCGACGTCACATAAAAAACGTCGCTGTCACGCATGTCTTTACGGCACAGCAGTACACACGACTGTAAGGTATTGTAATACTGGCCTTACACTTAATTATAGTAGGGGAAGGCAAAAATTGAAAGAAAATATTTGCGATTGACTATTAACCCAAGCTAGGTATAAATGTTGATCTAGCTTAAAACCTCTCCATAGCGTATGCAGCACATACTGCAATATACTATTTAATTGAGATTTAATATAATACACAATCGGTCTTTAATCGTTTTATTAATCGCCTTACCTACTAGGAGTAATTACTATAGAAATAATCCGAATCAAACCCCGACCTCTTATTATGTATAATTATCGTATAATTCAAAATGCCAAAACAATTCTTAAATCGCACAAGATGAAATTTGTTGCTTACTAGCTAGGTAATTATATAGTAGTAATATTTCAGTTGGTAAAATATTAAACCAAATACTAGGAAATTAGCTTTTCTTTCTCTAACGCCAATTTAATAATTATCACAATATTTTTATCAAATTGTTTTTATACATCAATTTTAATATTTGTTATGATATGTATGTATTTAGATTTGACCATGATAACTTTTAAGATTAATAAAAGTGAACTGATATTATGGTTTTAAAAAATAGCGTTTTTCCGTGGTAGGCTGTGAAATAGTAACTTTAGAGCCTAAAAGACATAGCTAAAATCCATTTTTTCATTACGTGGACTTAAAAAATCTTTTCATTACTCCTAGCTGTAAAGAAAAAATCTTTTACGTCCTAGGAACTAAAAGATTTTTTATGTCCGGCGGGTAGTTGTCAAAACTTCCGTTAGTACCGCTGCAGTCTTTGTAGAAATGCTTCTAGTACGATTAAAATCCGCTAGATGTCAATGCGTTTTATTTATCTTTTCTTATAGTGTAACCTCTTTTTAAGGTTTCTTTTTTTAAGTCTTAAGTATGTACTAATATTTCTTATTATTATATATTGATTAGTGATTAATATTTAATGTTTTTTCATTGTCTGCTACCTCGGAAAAAATAGCATATGCTACGCGACTGTGAAGTGTTTTTTCTTTACCTTGGCAATATTTACTGTCTCGCTTCGCTCGACAGTAAATGTAATTGCCGCGGTAAAGAAAAAACTCACTTCAGAGCCTAGTAACATAATATACTATTAATTACATTTTCATAAGTACATTCCAAATGGGTAAGTAAAATCTTATGAAAAATTATTATTAAAGTCACGAAAAAATAGACGGGGCTATACTTAAAGCCAACATGTATATAAAAGAAAAAGTGCGAAATTAAAAAAAAAGTGATTATCTAAAGTTTTTTTTAAATGTGTTCGTGTTCGTGCTCCATTCAAAAGCATGGTACTATATTATGATTCATGTATATTAATTATAATTTTATCAACAATATGTATATATATATATATATATATATATATATATATATATATATATATATATATATATATATATATATATATATATATATATATATATATATATATATATATATATATATATATATATATATATATATATATATATATATATATATATATATATATATATATATATATATATATATATATATATATATATATATATATATATATATATATATATATATATATATATATATATATATATATATATATATATATATATATATATATATATATATATATATATATATATATATATATATATATATATATATATATATATATATATATATATATATATATATATATATATATATATATATATATATATATATATATATATATATATATATATATATATATATATATATATATATATATATATATATATATATATATATATATATATATATATATATATATATATATATATATATATATATATATATATATATATATATATATATATATATATATATATATATATTCTGCCATATATATAAGATATTCTGCCAATTAGTGTGGCACATAGCTTCCTCGAGTTCCATTTTGTATACTTTAATAATTTTATACTATTAAAACCTATTATTGTCAAATTTATTAAATTTTTCCCCGTTTTTAAGGAGCGCAGACAGTTGAAATTAATCTGGGCCAAATGCAGGTTACTTTCGACAAATCATCCAAATTTTATAAAAATCAGATAAGTGCTTTTGATGATATAGGAGTAAATAAATGTATGTTTGTGCGCATATGGAAGAGAAACAAATAGGCGTAGAAGATTGAAACTTATATGGGACCAACAATGGGTTAATTATGACCTACCATCCATATTTTAATAAAATCAGATGAGTAGTTTTTAGATAATTGAGCGACAGACCGGAAACAGACTGACAGACGCACACGGAACCAAAAATGTTCCCTAATGTCTGAAACAGATTTCTGTCTTGAAATTTTTTTGGAAATCGGAGACCTAGAAAATATTCGTTCTTCGGAACGATCACATAGCTTCAGTTTACCTTCGGTATAAGCTTGGGAGCAAAATGGAACTAAAAGAAATTGTTTTTTTACTGACCACCATGCATATGTGTTATGCTGGTTAATCTATTTTATTATAATGAAGTAGTATTCTTCTCTTCCTACCTGCAAAGAAATTATTTTGTATTTTCAATTAAGCTAACATATAAATATATTATTATATATAAATATTAATATATATTAATTGGAAATGTAGATAAATTAAAATAAACATAAAGTAATAAAAATAAAGCAGACTATCTAGACTGAATTTATAAATTTTCTATTACTGTTTGGACTTAGTGTTGTTTTCTTCTACAATAGCTCTTACATTTTTATAAAATTAGGTGTCTTTTTCCTTCGTCTTTATAAGCAGGGAAGCAATAAAAGATAAAAGAGTTATTCAAACTTCTTATTAATTTGCTATTGAAGTCAAGACTTTTTTTTAAAATAGCTTTTAATCCTTATCTATTTAATTAAAAAACAAAACAAAAACGGAGTGTTAGAAGAATTTCAATCTCTTTCTTGCTTTTCTTCATCCTGGTTTATATTTACTTTAATTGCTTTTCTCCCCTTTCTATTCTATTGCTAAAACCTTTTAAGCTTTGACTTCTAAATGAACCTTGCTAAGTTGCTACACTTTTATCCACTCCCGCCGCACACTTATAACAATTTTCATCCGGACAATCTGTTTATCCACTTCAGAACAAGTTCGTATATAGAAGAGTGCTACCTTTATTATTTTTTTTCTTTATTTCTGTCTTGGAATTATTGTTTAAGAGTTTTTATCGCAATTCTTTATTACTTCTATTTTATAGTTTAATATTATTATAAGTTAATATGAATCTAGAAGAACTTTTTGTTGAAATAATTTTAAGGAATGTTCTACGGTCGTAAAAGAGAAACATTAATGTTCTTCTTTAATTTTAGTTTTCAAGTTATATTTCATAAATTCATATTAGGTTTATATTTTTTTCATTTATAAAAGTGAAAAAAGTATAAACTTTAAAAGAAATTTCAAAGAAATACATAAAGCTCTTTTCTACAGTATTTTATATTCTTATAATACCTGTATTAATTTATTTTTAAAACTATTGTTGAACAATTCTATATTAACTATTCTATACTATATTATATTAACAATTCTATATTAATTCTATATAGATATTAGCATATCTATTCTGTCTATAGGTTTGAAAATTGAAAATTATTATTACGATTATTATTATTATTATTGTGAGCTTTTAAGCAAATATCCGACGTACAAAGCACATTTGATTTAACGATGGTTTTATAGTTTTTAAAATCTCTCCACAATATGATACCCTGTAATGTTTTTGGTTGTATATTATCTGTTAAGATTTTTCACAGATATAATATTATCATGCATATTTATGAAATACTATAATTAAAATACGATTATTATTATTTTCTTAAATTAAAATTGAATTTAAATTATAATTTAAAAGTATAGCTTATTAATACTTCATTGGGTCAGTAGGGTTGGTTATTACTGAAGTTTAAATTTATTTCATACTAGCTTTCACCCTGCGCTCCACGCAGGGCTCATGCTAGGTATTAGTGGCTATGTTTATATATATATATATATATATATATATATATATATATATATATATATATATATATATATATAAAAATAAAAATCAAAACTAAGTAATATAGTAATAAATAGCAATGCTAAAAGAGATATAGTAAATTAGAAAAATATCTTAGTCAGAACCAATTACACTGAGAACTCATTGAACAATCTTCAACCTAACCCTGGTGCCTTAATTTAATTACCAGT
This sequence comes from Gerris lacustris, assembly GCA_951217055.1. NCBI lineage: Eukaryota > Metazoa > Arthropoda > Insecta > Hemiptera > Gerridae > Gerris > Gerris lacustris. Next base: position 52,047,544 of record OX578280.1, read on the forward strand.
CTCTTCTCTCAGCTTGTCTATTTGACTTACCGTTTAGCCACTAGAAGCTCCAAATCCACCATCTTTAATTTTTTAAGGGGGGTAAAAATATAGTATTTTTAACTTTTCGGATTTTTCCAGTCGGTCAGGGCCAATTTCCGACCAAACGCCAAAAACGAGTCTCTAGGTGGTCTAGAAGCCTACCTAAACATTTTGATTAGCGAGTTTGTGAGGACAAGACTGTTACTCCTCTTATAAAAACATAAGTGAGATATTTCTTTATCCCAAAGTACATTGGACTAAAAATCACTTTGCCCTAATATAATAGTATTTTAGTCAAAGTCATTTATATTCTAAAAAAGAACGGTCATGGACACCTTCCTGGGGCCCGCTCTTAGACGTCCGTTTTAGGGGCTACATTTTTCCCCCCAAAAAAACGTTTTTTCTGCATAACTCGAATATGGTCGACCGAAGCGGTCCGACGCAAAGGACCTTTTTTGTAGGTCTCGCGAAAAGTGATTTTTTTTTTTTTTTTAAAGTGAATAGGAAAAAAGATACACGCCCCCGAAAAAGCCCCTAAAACGGACGTCTAAGAGCGGGCCCCAGGAAGGTGTCCATGACCCCAAAGGGGAGAACAGGGGAGTAAAAATCTAAAGTAGTACCCATCTATATCCATACTATAGTTATTCAGTTATTCTTCAACTTAGAGGTAAATTATTCACTACTCACAAAATAAATAGTCTTATAGTCTTTTTTTATTTCTTTATTTCTATAAATAGGTTATTTCTTTATTGCTAGCCCTTCAATTGTAACGATCAATATTTTGTTCAGAAGCAATTCAAACTCTCCGATGTAATAATTTGTTGCTCTCAAACTAGCAAAAATTACACTTAAAAATACAGATTTTCACATCAAATTACAGACAATTCAAACCCGAAGTAAAATAATAATTTATAAAGTAAAATAAAAATAAAATGTATCAACAAGTTCATTCAAATAACACATTGCAACCGAAATTCTATTTGTTTTATCGTTATTTGCATTTTTTGGTTCTGCATTCTATTATAGTACTTTACAGATATTTTCTCACATAACTAAACATTGTATTTCTGACAAGGTGGTTTAAGACTATCTTGAATTACCCATTATGAGTTGAAGTTTAATAAAAGACTGTGTTTATACTGACTTAGTGTTTTTTTTGGTAACCAGCAATTTGTAAAGCACGCAAGATTTACTTTAAAATGTCAAGGGCAACAAATTATAAATCTACAAGAGAAAGAATATTGTCCAATTCAATTTTTATTCATAAGTTTCAACCCCCTCCCCAACCCCAAAAAATAAAAAAAACAACTAAACGTCACGCAGTCTTTTGTTTTAACCATTAATATATCTATAACATTAAACTGTTTGCATGTTTTATTTTTTTGCAAACAAGGTCTTTGATACATTGATCTCATGTCATTTTAACAAAGAGTAGCTCATTATAACAGACATTGTATTATTCTTAAGGCCCCCATACCGGTCAAAATGATTGCGCAAACACGATGTTTGCGCAATCATTTTGACCGTGTATGGGGCTGTTTGATGTTAGCGATAAATGTTTGATCGTGTATGGGGGCCTTATGGATTAAGAATAAATATTAAGTCATTGATCAAGGGGTCATTTAAGCAAAGCTTAAATGTAATAAATAAATCTGAATGGGTAAAATTATTAATTAAAAATAAATAAATTAGGCAGTTTATATTATTATTCTATATTTAAATTATTACTAATAATACCAATATCTCAAAAAATATTAGAGTTGCCAAGAAATGTATAAGAATTTTTTTACTTTTAAGCAGAAAATATTGTGATGGCGCGAAAATTTGATATTGAGATTTTGATGGATTTACACGTTTTGAGGTCCCCTGTGTACAAAAAAGTGGTTTTTAGAAAAAGTCTGTCTGTTTAACGTTTAGAAGCGTGGAACCTAAAACTACTGGGCCGATTTTAACGAAATTCGGCACACATATTCAGAAAAATCATACCTAAATGAATTTTAGCTTCAAATTTGGGGGCGCTAATCCACAAAAACTCTGAAAAAACGTGAATAAAAATTATTTCTTGAAAACGGATCCGACGATATTGATTAAAAATTCTAAAATGTAGTTAATTTAAATACGAATCTAAGGGTATATGCCGTTTTCCAGGGAAAAATATATTTTCCAAGATTTTGATGAAAATAAATCTGATTTTGTTGAAAATCGAAAACAAAAAGTTTATTATATTGTAAAGTTGATTATATCAGAAAGTTAGTAGAGTTGTCTCGGACCGATTTTTTCATGTTAAATACATTTTTTCAGCAATAGACAACAATGCCAATAAACTTCCCGATTTATGATCCTATTGACCACACCCTTAAGAGGCTGGTTAATAAAACCACCGACTCAAGTAAATTTTTTAAAAAGCTGGCAATATAACTGATAACTTTTCGATTCATGAAAAATGTTTAATTTCAGTTATAATATAATCGCAATAAAAGCAAAAGCAAATTAAAAATCTGAAATAAGCACGTTTTCCAATAGAAAGTATTTGCTTCCTTATCATAACCGTACGTAAATAAAGGACACCAGCATATAGTAAAAAAAAAAAACCTTTTGTCCGAAGTTTTTTGAAGTCATTACGCAATTTGGCAGAGCTATTAACTTTATGTATTCTTTATTTTATTTTTTTTAAAGTAACGACTTAATGATACATGAAGTATGGAGCATAAATTTTTTAAAACCCATTTTCCAAAGAGAAAGCACAATATTAAATACACAATTAAACAATGCAATGCATAAAAAATAATATAAATAAAATTATTTTATAATTTTGCTACTTAATCTGTTCAAGATTTTAACATCAAACAACTCGTTAACAAACTTTCTAAAAAGCACTTTGGCAACATCATATTTTGATTTTGGTTCATTAACCAAAATCAAAAGAACAACTTTAATGTCACACTGTTATGAGGGGGGGGGGGGGGGGTAAGCAAGGAAAATTGAAATATTATCAAGCTTAAAATTTTGTTTTGAAAACTGATTTTCATTTTGCTGTTCCACTTTTATAATTTGGTTAGGGGTTTTAAAAGGTTTTCCCAAAATGTATCTTTAATAATGACTTTATATTTCTCGGTTGCACTTAATGGATACTAAACTTTGTTTAAAAAACATTTTTATTATTATTGTTGTATAACAAATATATTTTCAACAAAAACAAATTAATCTGCATTTATTTATTTGTATTATAATATTAACTAAATAAATTATACTAACTAAATAATGGCATAATATTCTGTAATTTTAAAAAACTAAAAATGTACTAGTCCCTATACTTAATACATCTTCAATATTGTTCTCGACTGAGGTTAAAGATGAATTTTACTGTCTCAACAAAATAGCTAATGACAAAATATAAGTAACTAAAGAAATAGTATTTAGTCTCCAAAAAGGTTTCAATAGCTAAAATCTAGTACTGATACATTAAACATTCAACAGAACATTCAACAGTTCAAAATTCATTAGAACAGTCAAAAACCGGTCAATTGTTTATTACAATTTTAGTGTGAAGACGTTGTTTGGTTATTGAACTACACATCTTTCATGAAAAATTGTTAACTTTTAAAAACTTAAACTGTTAAACTTGTTAACTGTTAAAAGTTGTTCTAACTGAAAGAATAATTGCAAACTAAACATGTTTAGCAGGAATGTTTTGCGGGTATAGTAGAATAAGTTACTGATACTCCCTCTTTTATCTTGTTGTCTTGTCTTTTATTAGTTTATAGTTTAACTTTCTTTGAAGTATAAAATTAAATGGGATAAGAGTTAAAATACATTATTCTCTTCTGTATTGTTTTCTTTTATTTATTTATTTTTTTTAAAAAAAAACTGTATAAAATGTAGCTTTTAAAATAACAGAAAGACAAGTCCTTGGGGGTAAATATATAAGTGAATTGTCAAAGTTGGTTTAGGCAAGAAGTTGAGGTCAAAGTTTGAAGCCGAATGGAACTGAGATAGAACAATCTGGAAGTGTTGAATTATTTACAGATGGTATTCTATATTCTGACTTCCTACCTCAAAGATTGACCCATTGACCCTTCCTTGACCAACCACTGTGACCAATAGGACTTCTCACTATATTTGTAATACAGCGAATAGTTTCATAACAAGATTGTAGAATTTACATAAACATATCTCTGAAAATAGAGATATGGGAATAAAGCATCAGAATAATAGATTAAAAAAAGATATTAAAATTTATTTTGAGCACTAACCTTGTTTTATTTAATGTCTTATAATTATATATTCATATATGAATATGTATGCATTAAATAAATTATTCACAAATATATAATACAATAATATAATAGCATCGAATCACGGTAATCATGTATAAAATAAGCGTAATTTGAACTTTAGTTTATTAGTTCAAAATAATCCTATATAGCTTCCAACATTTAATGTATAAAAATAATATTTAAAAAAAAAAAAAAAATAATAATAATAATAATATAAGTATATAAAGAAACGAAGGAGAAACCAAGAAAGCAACTAAAAGGTTACAAAAGATAAGTCGATCCCAATAACTTAATAATTACTACGTTTCCATGAGTTTTCAAAACCGTTTTGAAAACGGTTTAGGTTTCAAACCAAAAGCGTTTCCATGAGGAGTTTCCAAAAAGGTTTTCTCAACAATTTTGAAAACTATGAACTCCCAGATTAGTTATAGTTAAATCAGGTTATAATATCTGTGCTCATCATACCTACTGTGCATGTCTTAATTCTGTTTTCAAATCGATACCCGTTTCCATGATATTTTTTCAAAAACCGTTCCAATACAAAACCAAATTTTTGCTGTTTTGACCTTGAACTCTAAACGTTTTGAAATCCCCGTTTCCATGGGGTTTTGAATACCAAAACCGTTTTAAAAACTCGTCATATGTCTTAGAATATACATTACTCGACTTGGAAGATAATATTTCAAAAAATTTAGCAGTATTATTAGTTACATAATACATTTATTTAAAATAACATTTGCTGTAAACTTGACATCTCAAATAGATCCGTTTTAACTACTCTGTTCCATTCAAAGTATAGTTCTTATTTTTTCATGGAATTATCAAGAATGTTAATTAAAATTATTACTAAAGCATTAATTGAAATGAAATTAATAAGTGTTAATGTTAAATCACCTATCTCGGTTGAGTTAAATAAATAAATTCTGAAAAATGTACAAAGGGAGTATTCTCTATGTGAGGCCTTGGTAGCTCGTAGGTAGAGCAGTTGGCTCTCATTTAATCAGGTTAAGCAGCATCGGGCATGGTTAGTATAGTTGGATGGATGTCCATTGTCCATTCACCACACATATGCTCTGGGTTAAATTTTTGGAGCGGCCCGCTCAATAATCACCCAGCATTGTTTAAACAAATATGAAAAACTGCTGGAAAGAGTTAACGCTACAAGGTTTCGGACTGGAAAACCATGATCGACACTCTCGGTTCGATATAAAATCGAGATCGTGAAGACAAGGTTTGCCAACCAAACACTTCACACAAATAAGAAGAGTCTGGTCTTCCAACCCGGGTTTGTTCAATGGCCTAATTAATGTCCTAAGTGGTCTGCGTTTTCGTGTGTAAAAGCCTGCCGGAAACAAATCTCTCTAGGTTACCTCATCTGACATAAAAATAATACAATGAATATAACTGTAAAAATAATTTATGGTATCACAAATATTCTTTATATTATTATTTATTTATTTATTTTAGAGAGAGACGAGATCACCTATTCTTCTTTTGAAGCATTCTCTCAAACAAAAGATTTATGATAAATTTGATAGATTCTTTATGATAAATTTTGTTTTTTGTTTCGCCTGAAAAAATTATAAATTATAGTTTGTCAAGTTTGCCAGAGCAAAAACGATATGAAATGCTATCATCTCTATTCATTTTCAAATAAATAACTCAAAGGCTTATAGTTAATTGTTTAAGTCAAATAGTTCTAATCTACGCTTCAAGAGCTTTCTTCTATAAAATCGCCATTTCCGAAACAAAACTAAAATCAATATATGCTATAATCTATGTTTGACTGCGGGTTACGATCTATAACTGCCTAATTTCATTCAAGCCGTACTCTATTAATACTCCACCAATCAGACAAACCATTGTTGTATTTTTTTAGCATAATCGACAAAAGTACGATTTTATTTATATAAAGATGTGTACCACTAACAATATTAAACATTCAATAAATGGAATTCTATTCATTTAATCTCTCGACTACCATCGATGTCTATCATGAACAATAAAATATTTAGTGTTAGAGGAAATAATTGCCAATAAACAATTAAAATACGTAAAGGGCAAGTAAACGTAATGATTTAATGTACTAAAGCAAGGAATAAAAGTCCGAATTTTTAGAGGAGTAAATTTATTTATTATTATTACAGAGCTTTCATAATGGAAACGTGAGTGTCTTCAAGGATCTAAACATTTTCAAAGATAGTTAAGTTAAACATTTGATGTAATATATTTGTTAACAAGCTATTTTTAATATAATAAAGTTTTTAATTTTAATATTTTAAATATAAATGAAAAAGGTACTTCTTTACTTGGTTACCTACCCTAAAGTATTATTTGTTACCTTATTGCACACCTTTAAATTAAGTTGGTCACTTGGTTTGTAGATTATCTGAAGAAAGTTGCTTTAGTACAGCCGAAACCGGTCAATTGTTACAAATACAATTATATTGTGTTAAGACGTTGTTTGGTTATTGAACTACATCTCTTCTATGATGAGTCGCTGTCACACATTAGAGAAAAACACAGTCGAGGATCTCAAGTAAAGAAGGTAGAATGTGGCAAGATTTTACTTGGTTACCCACCATTTGTTTACATTATTGTGTTGTTTTGTTTTTTTTATAAATTAATTAACAATCTTAACTGGGGATGTTCAAAAGCAGTGTGGCTTTCGAATGGGGTTAAGAAGGTGGATTGAGAGAAAAATAAAGTTAAAAGTGCAAGACGAAATGCAAAGGGTAGGTAACCAAGTAAAGAATGTGTAATAGGCAACATATTACTTGGTTACCCCACCGAAAAATGTTAAAATTTATGAATTATTACGACATAATATTTTCCTAATGATTGATCAATTCGACATAGTAAAATGTTGAACGAAATTAAAATAAATTAAACTTTTTTGGGTCAGTATTACATGTTTTTTTAAAACTGCACGATTACTGAGGAGAGTTAAATTACTACAGTTGTCGTGTTGTTTTATTATAAAAAGAACACTCTCATGTTTCTTCGCTATAAAAGTACGACAACCTAAATTCATCGGAAAACTTCTTTTCTCACATTATCGACATTCTCGTATCAAAAAACTTTACAGTCACACACAATCTACACTGTTTCTAATCATTCATCATAATTAATACTCTCTTCAGAACATATATAGCGCTTTTTTAAAATAAATTCCTTTACTAGTGCATACAGTAAAATCTATATTTTATATTCATGAAAAGCCCCAGTTTTATGTAGCCTAATATGAGATCTCCTTCAACAATCTTTGACTTGATTTTACAAAGCGTATTTCCCAAATGAATTAGAGCTAGCTCTGAACTCTGATCAGTTTACTCTAAATCAATTATACTTGAGAATCGAAAGAAGCATAAAATAACCCAAAAATCTACAGTAATAGAGTGTTCAATAAGTATTGAGATATTTTGCTAACGGAAGCTTTGATAATTATGAAGAACAATTTTTGTATGTTTTCGAATTCAAACATGTTCTAAACAGAAATCCATTTCAGATATCAGGGAATAGTTTTGGTCGTCTATCTTTCGGTCTGTTGGTAACATTTTTACGAACTGCAATATCTAAGAAAAATCTGTGCACATTTAATATTGAATAAAAAAAAACCCCGAGACCCCACTGAAAATCGAAACTGGTTAAACAACCACACTTTAAAGTCCCAAAGAGACCACATTATTTTTAAACTCATACGACCATTGTTCCAAATAAGCCTCGTCCAGACTAGCGAACTGAACAGAGGAAACGAGCAGAGCATTGGTCTCTGCGCATGCCCGTCTGAGATGTGCAGGCGTACTTTATACTAGGCATGCGCAGATACAAATGGTTTGCTTGTTTCCTCTGTTCGGTTCAGCAATCAGGGCGCTAGAATATGAGACACACTAAATGGCAGACTATATTGAATTATTATTAGTAAAAAGTAAATTTAAATTATTCACCTGCTTCCATTCAGCTTTATCAATGTTTTCTGACGTGGCCATTGCTCCATCGATGACAGGCGGCCTCAGCAAAGATACATACTGAAATCAAAAATAAATGAAACGTTAGTTTCATAAAAACGTAAATATATTCAGTGCCAGATGTGTTTGGAGAGAATGAATAATAGAAATAAGTAAGCAAAAATAAAAAGAGCTGCAACTTCACGCGATGCGTAAAATATGTTACACCATGTTGGCAATCGAACCAGGTTTGCAAAATATGTTTCCCGGAGTTAGGAATCGAACCAGAACCAGGTATGTTATTTGGTAAACATGTCAAACAAGACTATGTTCACGTTTATGTTTATATTCAAACGTTTTATTCAAGATTATATACTTTGGGAGTTGAACTGAACAATCATGCAATTGATTCACCATAATGTAGATTAACCACCTTCTTCTTATTTACCTTATCGAGACCGAATTCTGATTTGTTAATAAAAAAAAATATAATTCTGTAAATAATTCTGCAGAAGGAAGGACGACCATTTATCACATTCAGTTACGTTACATGATTTTGTTACAATTAAAGTGACGATTACAATTCTAGCAGGGTCGGACTGGGAAGAAATTTCGGCCCGGGAGTTTCTCCGTCAGACCGGCCCTCAAGCCTTGAGTTGGCCATTTTAGCCTTGACCGGCCCATTTTAGGCCTTAACCAGACCGGCCCACCGGTAAAACTCCCGAACTCCCTTATAGCCAGTCCGACCCTGACTTCTAGGTATATAGTGCTTAATTTTATTTTAATTTGCTGAAGTAAACGGGGATGTTGTAATTTAAAAAATAAATATTTGCCAAGAAGATTTTAAATAGCTTCAAGCAAATATATTCTTTCGTAAAACACCTATTTTTTGTTAGTTTAACTACACATTAAAAAGGGTATTATTTTTTCTCTTTTCTAAATATAATTTTTATTAAAAAAGATTAACCAAATGAAATGTAATAGGTCTAGATTCAAATTCATTACCTTTGCAAATGGAAAAATTAATAAAAAAAAAAAGAAATAATATAAGATATTATTCAGAAGTCAAGACTTTCCTACGGAAAAGGGAAAGTCTTTAAAATGGTATAAATTGTCGTTTTATCATTTATAAAAACCTTTCTTTTTTAATAGAATAGAAAATACACTTATTATCAAACTATTTAACAACTCATTTAACAACATTTAACAACTATTTAACTACTTTAAGGTAGTGCAATCTCTAAAGTAAATAATACTTTTAAAAGTAATTGTAAGGTTGTAAAAGTTTTAATTAAAAAAAAACTTTTCTTTTCAAGCAATTTCTTTTTTCCTTTTAAGAGTTTAACATAATAAAAAAGATTGAGTTAGATTTAAAAAATTCGAATAGAATTTATATATATATATATAAATAAATAAATATACATATATAAATAAATATATATATATATATATATATACATATATATATATATATATATATATATATATATATATATATATATATATATATATATATATATATATATATTTCCAATAAGAATTTTTTAAATCTAACTTAATATTTTTCATTATGTTTAACTTTAAAAAGACAAACACATAATCTTTAAAATTAGTAATTAAAATTTGTCTTTGTGATGGTAAAACTTATTGTGTAAAACGATTGTGGTAAAACAGCATACAAGCGTACGTCTGTTCGAACGTAGCACCTATGCTCCGAGAGATGAACTTCAAACAACTGTTAATGTTAAAATTACATTGTAGGACTTCAGGTGAAAACTGCTTTATTTACTTCATCTTCATGAAGTTAAACTTCGTAATGTTAAATTAAAAATTGAAGCAACGAACTAAATAAATTATTAGAGGAATTAACTCCATATTTATTGTATAATACTAATTTATTGTCCAAGATTGTGTCGGATATTCCCAGGGGTGAGTGTTAATTTGGGGTCTTTTCTAACAGTGTACTTTCTAAACCGATAGTATCTGAGCTGGCAGAGTTGCGAAGAATAAATAATAGTTATGATAAATAATTACCATAAACCAGAAGTGGCGCAGCACTCTTATAAAGCAGGATATTCTATAACATTTGAAGAGATAAAAGGATTATCGTCCAACGATAAGTAACACCAGATTATAGTACGAGAAGCTGTAGAAAATGAAAAGAAGGGACCAAATTTATATCAGAGATGTCGGTTTCGATCTATCTATAGGGCCATAGAAACCTTTCGTTAAATCCTTAGGCACTTGAGTAAAGCAAATAATGACTACTCTCTTTTCGAAAAAATAATAAATTCTTAAATCTCAAGATATAAGAAAAAATAAAAATAAAAAGGCCATTGCTTCGTCGATTACAGAAAAACCAAATCTGATCCGAGTTGGATCAGATGCAATGAGTATGCTGCACAGATTTGTGGACTTTATACTTGCACAGATTTGTGGACTTTATACTTGCACAGATTTGTGGACTTTATACTTGCACAGATTTGTGGACTTTATACTTGCACAGATTTGTGGACTTTATACTTGCACAGATTTGTGGACTTTATACTTGCACAGATTTGTGGACTTTATACTTGCACAGATTTGGTCCAAGTATGCTGCACAATGATTCAAAATAATCATTATACTACTAATAATTCCTGAATAATTAATTATACATATAGGATAAAAAAAAGGAGCACTGTAAACAGATGAGAATATGAAATAAAATAGGAGAGTGAATTTAAAAATAAGTTATTTAATAATGTAATATAAAATCCAATAGCCCAGTCAGAATTGACACAATAAAGCCAATCGAGAGAAAAAAAATCCCGGAGTAGGAGAGGGGTAAGCTAGGGTATTTTTTTTTTTTTTTTTTTTTTTTTTTTTTTTGTAGTTTTTTCATTTCTCCAAAACCATCACTCGTTGCGAAAAAGTGTATGTATACAATTTCCCTACAAAAATATACCTTTGCATATTTTACGTAGGACCAACAGTTTCTGATCCACGAGCTTCAGAAATTTTTATATTTACCCAGGACAAGAACAGCGAAATCTTTGGCCTTTGTTATAATAAAATTATTTACACTTAAACTTTTTTTTTTTAATTTGAAAATTGGAACTACTTAATACACATGTTATAAGCAATTTTGATGCTTGTTGTTACAATGACATGATTGACATGAAGTGAGAGACTGTCCATTAACAGTACTCACAGATACTGACTTGAGATATTACATAAATAAAAATAAATAATTTAAAAAAATGGTTAAGTATTGTTCAATAAATCGCGTGGTCACTGCCTCTTTAGACGTCTAGGAGGATTTCCAGGAATGAATGGTAATGATAGGTTGTGGATTAAAGGATTGGGATGTTGGGATATGGAGTCATGAAAGGATTTGTATCGGGATATGGCTAGGTCGTGGACGTAAGGGACTTTAAGGGCATTGTGAAGGGTGATGTTAGAAACATAAAAAGGAGCGTTGACTATTATTTTTAGGATTTTGGACTGTAGGGATTGGATACGATAGGAGTTGGAACGCTTGGTGCAACCCCAGAGTTCAATACCGTATGACCATATGGGCTTAATTGTTGTGTTATGTATGAGAAATTTGTAATGTGTGCTGAGTTTAGATGTATGGTGGAAGAAGTCTATGTAAATGTTTGTAGCGTCGGTTGCAGTCTTGTCGTTTAAGTTTTGTGTGTGAAAGCTCTCATTCTGCGCTTCAAATTTCGGTCTTCGACGTCACATAAAAACGTTGCTGTCGCGCATGACTGTAAGACACAGCAGTACACACGACTGTAAGGCATTGTGAAACTGACCTTACACTTAATTATAGAAAGGGAAGGTAAAAATTTAAAGAAAATATTTGCGATTGACTATTGGGCCAAGCTAGGCATAAATGTTGCTCTAGCTTAAAAGCTCTCCATAGTGTATGCAGCACATACTGTAATATACTATTTAATTGAGATTTAATATAATACACAATCGTTCTTTAATGCAGTATGTGTATGCAGCACATACTATAATATACTATTTAATTGAGATTTAATATAATACACAATCGTTCTTTAATCGTTTTATTAATCGCCTTCCCTATTAAGAGTAATTTACTATAGAAATAATCCGAATCAAACCCCGACCTCTTATTATGTATAATTATCGTATAATTCAAAATGCCAAAACAATTCTTAAATCGCACAAGATGGGTTTGTTGCTTACTAGCTAGGTAATTATATAGTAGTATAATATTCATTAAAACTCCGTGATTTTTCTCTCGATTTGTCTAATTTAACTGGGCTATTAGGTTTGTGGAAAGTTTAAGAGATTTTATATACTTTTTTTTGAAGCTTCAGAGGTAATAGGTTTTCACAAATGTGTATAATTATTTGTGATTATGTGTTTTTACTGCTCTTATATTACTTTGCTTAGTAAGTTTCATCGCACACCTATTACCCCAAATTTGAACACCTTCCCGTATATCAATCTTCCTCAAATTTTGCACATGGAAACAATTTAGGTGAAGAATACAGAAACAAAAAAAATGAAAATAAGATCAGTTTTTAAAAATGGTTTTTTTATATTAATTATTTTAAGTAAAATCTATTTCATAAATGTGTGAAGCGTGAAGCGTTCTCCCTTAAAAGTTGATTAATGGGAATGGGTAGATTCAAGCTCATTTATTATTTAATGGCCTTAGTAATTAAAATTTAATACTTTAGAGGTAAAACTTTATTATTCCCTCCAGAACCATTAGCTATGTGTTAATTCTCTATCAAACGAGTATTTATACCTACTCGCTATGATTAATTTAGTACACCAGGATAAAAAAAATGGAAAAGATGATCCGAGGACCATTTTATAATCTTAAGATTTTTACTGTCAGATAAAATACAATCTTGCAATCATTTAATAGGTCCCAGTGTAACCACATAATTTTCAACTCAACTCATACGACCATTCTTCCAATTAAGCCTCGTCCAGACTGCCGAACCGAACAGAGGAAAAGTGCATAACATTGGTATCTCACCAGTCTAAGACGCGCAGGCGTACTTTAGACTGGGCATGCGCAGATATATATATATATATATATATATATATATATATATATATATATATATATAAAAATATTATCTTCCAATCATTTAAAAGATCCCAGTGTGACCTCATAATTTTTCAAATCATACGACCATTCTTCCAATTAAGTCTCGTCCAGACTGCCGAACCGAACAGAGGAAACGAGAAGAACATTGGTATCTGCCCAATCTGAGATGCGCAGGCTTACTTTAGACTGGACATGGGTAGATATTTAATAGGCATTTCACTATACTTTAACTTATACTTTAAAAGTCCCTTCATAACCAACAGGTATTTTGCATTCCTTTTATTTCAGTTTCTAATTTCACTCAATTTTTAATTATTGCTTTCAATTTTTTTATTTTTTCTTGCTTTACAATTCAATGCTACCTTATTGTGCTTCTACTTGTTTAAGTTAGGTAGCTACATTGTTTGTAAATTATCTGAAGAAGACTGCTTTAGAACAGCCAAAACCGGTCAAATTGTTTAAATTTCATTTAATTTTGTGTGAAGTCGTTGTTTGGTTTTGAACTTAACCTCTTTTATGATAAGACGCTATCATAGACTGAAGAAAAACACAGTTAAAAAACTATTTTATGTTAGATATGTGAGCGTCTAGGAGGTAATCTTAAAGAGATATCACAAATTGTTTCTCCGCGTAAATTGAAATGTCATTTCAATTAATGACTTTAATGTCATTTCAATTAATGACTTAAGTCATTTCAATTTATGACTTTAAAGTCATTTCAATTTAGGTAAAGAGACAGTTTGTGTTATTCCTTTAAACTACTTTATATCCAGAATATGTTCGTTTTTAAAAGAAATATCTTGTCATACGAAACGGATTCAAATTGTCTAGTACGATGATCATTTCATTCCCGGAGTAATATTAATAATTATTCTGTATTCGAATCTAGCTTTTATACATGCAAAAAGTTCGTATGACTCGCTAGAAAATTAATTAACATGTAAATTATGTTGGAGCTTGGTGGAACAAGAGGGTTTACGGATATCCTGTTGGTCAAATTCCAAATCTGTAAATTAGTACTTTTAATCCTAATCTAAGGTTAAAATCTCTACCAATGTTAAGTTAAGTTATGGATATGAATTATTTAAACTGGTGCGAATACCTACCCTTAGCATTTCCCTTAATTTTAGGTCTGTGTTCATTGAATATAGTTTGAATTGTAAAACTATGTACTCAACATTTAATATTATAGTTAAAGAGACCAACCCAACCTATGCAAATTTGAAATTATATGTGCGAAAATGTTAAACAGGTGTGAAGTGTTTGAGACTCAAATGTGTAGGATTCAAATTAATTGAAGATTGCATACATATTGTATTTGTTTTACATACATTTGTAAAACAAATACAGGTAAATGTTATTCATTTATTAAATTATATTGCATAACAGAAAATTTAAAATTTATAATATGAAAAGAATACGTCTACAAGAATTAAAGTATTATGACCTTTTTTTAACCAAATGAAATAATGCTAGAAACACTTCTTAGGCATACATCTATGGCCTTCTATATATTCTTCTCTTTTTTTAAACCAAATGAACTAAAGATAGAAACACTTCTAACCCATAATTTTATGGCCTTCTATATATTCTTCTCTTTTTTTAAACCAAATGAAATAAAGCTAGAACACTTCTAAGGCATAACTTGATTACCTTCTATTATATTCTTCTCTTTTTTTAAATAAATGAAATAAAGCTAGAAACACTCCTAGCCAATAATTTTATGACCTTCTATACATTCTACTTTTTTTTTAAACCAAATTAAATAAAGCTAGAAACTCCTCTAAGGCATGATTTAAGGAGGTCAGCGACAGCTGGATGATTTTGAAAGAAAATTCAATTGTCCAAACTGATTGAAAGAGTCGGACCAATTACTTCCTTCTACAGGAAATGTATTACACAAATAAAACTTCCTTATAACTGCTTTAACTTAACTTCCTTTAAGGTGTTCTTTCAACTTGGGGAAAAGCCAAAAGTCTGATAGACTGATAGTCCATCAGATTTTTGGCTTTTTAAAAAAGGTCAAAACTTTTCGACAGATGATGAAGTGCGGTCACGGATTAAAAATCAAAAGGTAGAATTTGTCGTCAACAGATTGAAAAAATGGATTTCACGTTTGGAGGAGTTTGTTACAATTAAACGGTGATTATGTTGAAAAATGATCATTTTCCCTGAAACTTAAATAAATTTACTTCACTTTTATGCTAATTAATAATTTCTCTTTGCTTCCTGAATTACAAATCAAAATTGGGAGACTTTACAATGATAATAAAAAGGAAATAAAATATATTATTTTCATCCTTTAACTTATCAAAAGGATTTATTTAATTTTCTGTTTCTCTGACCCATATAGCACCTCACCCGAAGTAATAACTCACTTTGAGTAGGGACATTAAAAAACACTTCCACATTTTTCCAACCACAGTACATAATGGATTCTTCATGTTTTTAATTATTTTTACGAAGAAAACTATAATATTTCACTAAAACTAAAAATTTGTCTGGATGATGTTGATACAATGAACTATTAACTTTTATCTGACAAAAATAAAGCATGAAAAACTTTTTACTTATACATATGGTGTGCAATATTCTATTGTATGTGTCCATATTCGTTCTTCTAAAATGACGGACTATAAAATTAAATTATTTTTGAGATGGTCTTTCACTCAGCAATGAATACAAGCAGCTTTCATGAAGACAAGCTAGTTCTATACAATGTGTAATTATTTTTAAAAATATTCACATCCTGTAGAAGTGCGCAGGATGTGACAATCTATACCTTCTGACAATTTACAATGCCGAATACTTTAAGATTATGCAATCCTTTTGAACTAAGGTTATTAGATCAGTTCCTTTTTGAGTTGGCCATAAACATACCTCTATAGTATGAATACCATATTTGTTCTTCTAAAATAAAAGTATAGCACGTACTATACAATAATAACTGCGATGGTATAAAAAAAACCAATACGTAACTAACGTATATGAAGTTGAAAAAGTCGTTCAACTTGAGAGATTTAACCTTTAACACTCAGGATATAATTAAAAAAACAAAAAAAACAAACACTAACTATAAACTTTCATTGAAAGCAGGCTAAATTAATTAGGAGCTTGTATGTTGCATGTAAAATAAACAATGTGGTAAAACTTACTGTATACAACAAGGTAAAAATATAATTATTATTATGTAGGTAATCAATAATAAATTATAAGTGAAATATTGTTTTACTTAAAGTTTAGCCGCAGTAATGTCGTTGATTTAATATGTTTCAAGTAATTTATTTAAAAAGTTTTATGATCTTAAATTTGAAAATGTGTAAATATAGGGGCTTTATATGTAAAATGTTAATGATGCAAACAATAATGCATAGTATAACACAAAATATTGGATAAAATCGTATAATAGAGAAAAACCGATATTCTAACTGCAAGAAGTAAAAGGAGTTTTATATGTAACGAATAACGTGTTATTGTAAAAATAAATCATATGACTAAAAATAATTAATAACAGCATAATGTAAAAAGAATTAACTTTGTTTCTAAGATGATTTTATCTATTGGAGATATTTTATGAACTTTTATTTCATTTGCAGAAATTTCAGCATTATTATCATCACAAAGATATCATGAGTTTTCTTACAAGGTAAATGGTAAGTTTTGTAAAAGATTACTCAAGCCTTTCTGGAAAAACTTGTGATTTAGATCATAAATGTAATTTGTGAAAAATTATTGCAGAAAATCCTTCATTTAAGATGTACCGAATCAAAAACTACCATGTTCTGGGAAAACGTAGTAACAATTAACATGTTGAAACCGGGAAAAAATCAGTACGAAATACTTCAACAAAACTTTCTCATATAATTAGGAATAAGAGCGTTGTGCGTCTCCACGTAAAATAATACTTATCAAAGCAGCTTTCGGCTTTAAAAAGCCATCATCAGTGCCTATGATCAAACACCAAGCGTTAAAACTTACTAACATATAAATTAACAATTATTTAACTATAAATTAGTATTATTTTACGTGGAGAGACTGTATCTTTGTATTAATTCCTCAAATGTAGTTATAGATGTATATATAATTAGTAAATATCTAATTTAATTGATTATTAAATATCTAACTCAACAGGTGGTTGTTTAAACAAATATATTTCGTTTTCGATTTTCAGCTAAACAAAATATTTTTCAATTAATATCTCAGAAATTAGATTTTTCTTAATTTCGTATTGATAAATGATTTTCCTGAACATGTACGCCAAATTTCACCGAAATCGGCCCAGTAGTTTAGGCTCGACACGACTGCACAGACGACAGAGTAATGCTAACACTCTACAGATAATAGACATTTAAAGGAAAAAAAAAAAATGGACTCAGGGGACCTCAAAATATATACATCAAAATCTTAAAATCTAATTTCACGCCATCATAATACTATCTTTAATTTAAATCAAATTATAATTATTATTTACTACGGGAAACAGACAGTGAAATACATTCCCGCGCCGGGATTTGAACCACGGGTCTCCTGTGGCCAGAGCATCTGTACTAGATATAAATATAAATATTTATAGAAATAAATTAAAGTTTCCGTAGTATGAAAACTACCAAAAACTTAAAATTGAATTTCGAATTGATTGTACAAGGTACAGGTACTAATTGAGTACTTTATAATTATAAGCGTTAATTCTTGGTTTAGTTCTAATGTCATAAATATTGACTGTCTAAATGTATATGAATATTGAAAGCTTGGATTCGGGACTAGTTATCGATTACGGCAGTTAAAGATTATTCTCCTGCGTAGCTTAGTTGGCCAGAGCATCTGTACTAGAAATACAGGAGACCCGTGGTTCAAATCCCGGAGCGGGAATGTATTTTTCACTGTCTGTTTCCCGTAGTAAATAATAACTATAATTTGATTTAAATTAAAATTAAACTTTCCGTAGTATGAAAACTACCAAAAACTTAAAATTGAATTTCATAATACTATCTCTTTACATACCTATTCTATACTACTACTTATGAAAAAGTAAAAATTGAACACTTCCTATTAAAAAAAGCTCGCACATTTTAAGGCTAATACCTACTTACATCTCGGTAAAGCTAAATTATACTTGAGTGACCATTCGTCTAGTGATCAGAGAACAACAAGTGGCAGAGAAACAATAATATGGTCGACTAATGTACCACACTAATTAGCAGTCTATTTTTATGTTTATAAAACGCAACATTACCATTTGAATTATATAATCAAATTGAAATAACCAACCATCTTAAATTGAAGAATCCATACAGAAAATCAAATATCATTTGGATGAAGAATAAAGATAAGTTAGTGGTGATTTTTGAATATTTATACAGTTTCAACTGACGAGAAAAACGGCAAGATATAATGCCCAGATTCAGGTTCGTCAAAATTCTAATCCAACAGAAAATCAACTCTTGAAATGACATCGAGAGGGATTCCCTACTTCAAAATAATGACTACCGAAAAAAAACCCACCATGGAAAAAAAAGGTGGAGAAATTATTGGCATTGATTTTTCCCCCCTTCGGTGAATCTTCACCAATTTTTTTTATGGAGAAAAGATGGAATAATCAACGTGACAATTGGAATGATTTAGGATATAAATTATATCAATAAAACATTTTTTTATTTGCATATATAAAATCCATGCATTTATAAAACTTTTTTTCACGTAACTTTATGTTCCTCAAAAGTAGAAGGATCAAAAGTAGAAGGAAAAGTCTCTCCACGTAAAATATTTATTTAAAAAGCCAAAGCAGCTTTCGGTCTCTATAAGGCCATCTTCAGGGCCGAAAGAGACATTGTCTGGCTATACATGATTCATCCCGCCCTAGGAGCCCTTTAACTTGATTTACGTTTCCCTCTCTTTCGGCATTGAAGATGGCCCTATTGAGGCCGAAAGCTGCTTTGGTTTATTAAATAAATATTTTATGTGGAGAGACTTATCCTTCTACATTTAATGATAACTTCCACTCTACCATATCCTATCTAATTTTATGTCATCAGGTTCATACAAATTAAAAAAGTTTAAAATCAATTAGACTAAAGGAAGTAGGTGAAAACTTCAGTAATAAATATGGGTATTGTAATACAATTTCTTTTTTAACTTTTAACATGATTTCTATTTGAATATATTTATTAGAAAGGATGACAGAAAGAAAAATAAATAGCCAGTGAAAACCTT
This sequence comes from Gerris lacustris, assembly GCA_951217055.1. Lineage (NCBI taxonomy): Eukaryota > Metazoa > Arthropoda > Insecta > Hemiptera > Gerridae > Gerris > Gerris lacustris. The sequence goes on from OX578280.1 coordinate 52,067,082, forward strand.
ATCATAAGGTGATGAAACATTTTAAAAAATAATTTCGGAATATTTCTCAAGTAGAATAATTTATTCAAGATTATATTTTGTTACCAAAATGTCTCAGGTTTTCTCAATTTTATGAAAATTGATTTTTTTGTGCTTTATGAATAATTATTTTTGAATAATAATAATAATAATAATATATATATATATATATATATATATATATATATATATATATATATATATATATATATATATATATATATATATATAATATATATATACAATATATATATATATATATATATATATATATACAGGGTGTCCCGGGTCAGGACCGACAAACTTTGGGATGTGATAGTACAGTTAATTTGGAGTAAAAAAAGTTCTATAAACCATGGTCCTATTCTCATTTGTTTTCTAGCTATCTTATTTTTAATTTTTTTTTGTAAAACGTAACTTTGACTTAATAAATTGGCAATATCATTGGAAGTAATTAAGCTAGAATGATAAATGATATACCACCTGAAAGAGCATGAAAACATCTTAAAGATAAACATCATTTCAGCTATTAAATTTCATTTTTAGTCACACGTTAATTCGTTAGAACTTGAAAATAATAAAATTTAATTAAAAAAAGAAAATGTTAGAGCTTGTATAACTACTGTATTGTATTAGATAACTATGGGTGCAAAACTCCTTAAAGTTGGCGCATTTACTAAGCATCAAAACGATACTATTAAATTTAAAATATTGCAACTTAAAGTATCCGAAATAGTGATGAAATTCCAAAAAAACATATCCTACTGTAAGCTGAGATAGGGTTGGGGGAATGGGAAGTGCCCTGAAAATGCAAATGTCGGGTGATTCTTTTTCTTTTTCTTTTAAGTTGCTCTAGTATAACAAAACGTTAAAGTCAGAGTTTAGTCATAGAACCCGTGTGGTATCAGTCATAGTACCAATGATACTACAGTCATTGTAAAATCATAGCACCTGATGAATCTTATAATTATTAAGGGTGTAATAATTTATTTTTATTACGATAATTAATAATTTTTATAATAATTCTCTTTGTAACAACCAAAATTGCACTGTATTAATTGAATTATCTTATTACTTATTACTTTGTAAAACAAAAAAAAAAAATCATAAAAGATGAAATAGAAAAGTGTAATAATAAAATAAACCGACCTTTTTTATTTACAATTAACACTTCTGTAATTACTATAAAAAATGTTCAAAATGGTGCCCTCCTCATTCATACACATTTAAATCGAGATTTGCTGCATTTTATGTGAGTCGCTTTTTGGTCATTTATTTGATGAGCTGCTGCTTGTATCCTGTTTATTAGCTCCTCTTGACTGTTAACCGGTATTCTAAACACCAAATGTTTCATACACCCCCCCCCCCCCCAAACAGAAATCTAATGCTGTAATGTCTGGTGACCTGGGTGGTCAAGCAACCGGTTCTCCTCATCCAATGCACCAATTAGGGTAGTGTTGAATGCTGCAAATCTGTACTTAAAAAATGTCGGATGTGTATTAATGAAGAAGGGCACCATTTTGAACATTTATTATAGTAATTACAGAAGTGTTAATTGTAAGTAAAGAAGGTCGGTTTATTTTATTATTACACTTTTCTATATTATTCTTTAATGATTTTTTTTTTTTTTTTTTTTTTTTTACTAAGTAAAAAGATAATTCAATTAATACAGTAAAATGTTGGTTTAGTTACTAAGAACATTATTATAAAAATAATTAATTATCGTAATAAAAATAAAGTATTACACCCTTAATAATAAGATAAGACCCCTTATAAGAGTTTATAAGATTCATCAGGTGCTATGACTTCACAATGACTGTAGTATCATTGGTACCATGACTGGTACCACACGGGTACTATGACTAAACTCTGACTTCAACGTTTTATTATACTGGAGCAACTTTAAAGAAAAAGAATAAAAATCACCCGACGTTTGCATTTTCAGGGCACTTCCCATTCCCCCAACCCTATCTCAGCTTACAGTAGGACATGTTTTTTTGGAATTTCATCACTATTTCGGATACTTTAAGTTGCAATATTTTAAATTTAATAGTATCGTTTTGAAGCTTAGTAAATGCGCCAACTTTAAGGAGTTTTGCACCCATAGTTATCTAATACAATACAGTAGTTATACAAGCTCTAACATTTTCTTTTTTTAATTAAATTTTATTATTTTCAAGTTCTAACGAATTAACGTGTGACTAAAAATGAAATTTAATAGCTGAAATGATGTTTATCTTTAAGATGTTTTCATGCTCTTTCAGGTGGTATATCATTTATCATTCTAGCTTAATTACTTCCAATGATATTGCCAATTTATTAAGTCAAAGTCACGTTTTACAAAAAAAAATTAAAAATAAGATAGCTAGAAAACAAATGAGAATAGGACCATGGTTTATAGAACTTTTTTTACTCCAAATTAACTGTACTATCACATCCCAAAGTTTGTCGGTCCTGACCCGGGACACCCATATATATATATATATATATATATATATATATATATATATATATATATATATACACTATACAGGGTGGCCAAGCTAATATGGAACAGCGAAATTAGCTTAGCTGTAAAATGGAGTTATAAGTTTCAATTTCAGGTTCCGTGCTCTCCAGACAGCAAACTAATACTCGGAGCAAAAAATTTCCAAGAGTAAAAAATTTTTAGCCAGAGTATCCAAATATAGTCTAAAAAGTATGGCTTCCTATTCACTATTTTTTTTATTTGGAAAACTGCACACTTTTTTTCTGAGCACAGAAAATGTTCAGCATTGTTTCTGGAAGCGCATTTATAGCCATTATCGTATCCTTAAAACCTATCTATCATGGTTCCGGATATATTTCGCTGTTCCATATTAGCTGGGACACCCTGTATATAAATATGTACCTATATATAATATAAATATATCATATATCACTATAATGATAAATAATAATAATAATAATAACCATTTATTTGCTAGATTAATCACATGCTTTTTTCCTTTTTTTAAAAAATATTTAACTATTCATGCAAATTCAGATCTTGGCTGTGGTTGCCTACAGAGGCGGAGTTTCCTCTTTAAATCTTGTATACATAATAATAATACTTATCTTATCTATTTTAACTTTTGTTTTAAATTGATATCTTTCTTGGCTAGTGTGTAATTCTTTTACATGGCATTATATTAAATATATAAAATAAACAAATAATTAATAATTAACAAATAATTAGCCAATTAACAAATAATTAACAAATTAATAAATAATTAACAAATTTATAATAATGGACAAATTAACAAATTAATAATAAATTATCAATAAATCAATAAATGAATAAATTTCATGCAATAAACAATATGTGTAATTTTAGGTTGGTAGCCAAACTTCATTATACACTAGACCCATTCTCCTCCATTCTATTCTGTCGCGCGCAATACGTTTCCAGGTAACACCTCCACATATCAATCTCATTTCGTGGTCCCATCTTCTAATTGGTCTTCCTTTCTTCCTTTTCTTTCCAACTGGCCACCAATCTAACACTTTCCTTGACCATCTTTCATCTTCCACTCTTACTAAATGCCCACTCCACTTCCACTTTCTATGCATAACTGTTATCCCTATATCTTCGAGGCCTGTTTTCTTTCGTACCCATTCGTTTCTTTTCCTTTCCTTTCTCGATACTCCTATCATATACCTCTCCATGTCCCTCATGGTCACTCGTAATTTATTTAAAACCTTTTTTGTCATTACCCATGTTTCACATCCATAAATAATAGTAGGTAGCACAGTACTTTTCCAGAGTTTACATTTCTTTTCCATGTCGATTCTCGATTTAAATATTCTTTTATTTTTGTAGAACGTACGCCATCCTATCGCTATTCTTCTGCATACCTCTCTCAAGGTATTCTCATATATACCGATTAATCTGCCTAAATATATAAATTCCTCGACTACTTCTACTTCTAGTCCATTTATCTTCACAGTCTCTTTTGAATTACAATTTAACTTCATTAATTTAGTTTTTTCTATGTTTATTTCAAGACCTACTTCTTTTCCTTTTACTTCTAATTCAACTATCATTTCTTGTATTTCTTCAACTGAGTTCCCAATCAGACAAATGTCATCAGCGAATTGTATACAGTTAAGCCTTTCGCCATTAATTAGTAAGCCTTTACTTTCCCAATTAAGCCTTTTAAAAACCCTGTCCAACACACCTATAAACAAAGTGGCCGAGGGGACGTCTCCTTGCCTCAGCCCTCTACCTACATTTATTTCTCTTTCTTCTCTACCTACCCTAACCTTGATAGTGGCCCCTTTATAAATGTACCATAATAGTTTTACATATTTGTCCTCTATACCGTTAGCTGTTAACATTTCAAAAATACTTTCCATAAAAACGCTGTCGAAAGCTTTCTTATAATCAACAAATAATATTGCAATCGGTAAGTTATATTCTCTAGATCTTTCCAACAATTGCTGTAAAACTAATATTCCATCGTTAGTACTAAATTTTTTCCTGAATCCTACCTGCTGTACACTAATCTCTACCTTTCCTTCGATTCTTTTGGTAATCACACTCATAAATGTTTTGTAAATTATGCTAAGTAAGTTTATAGGTCTATAATTATTTATGTTTTTTGAGTCTCCTATTTTATGTAAGAGTATCATTAATGATTCTAACCAGGCTTGAGGCACTGTTCCTGTTTCCAGGCATTTATTAAATAGTTCACATAATTTTTTTATTAAATATATACCCCCCTCTTTTATTTGTTCATTAACGATTCTGTCGGGTCCGGCGGCTTTATTATTTTTTAGTTTTCTCACTACATTTTCAACTTCCTCTTCCATAATCATCCAGTCTTCATCATTATCACTTTTATCCTCATAATTATTAAATGTTAAATTTCTTTCTCCTTTTCCTCCCTTATAAAGGTTTCTATAGAACGATGTTAGGCCGTCCGCACACGGGGCGATAGGCAAGCGATACAACAGCAATGTAACAGCGATACGATATCGCCTCCCTGTTGCTTTCTAGGTAAAGGAGCGGGGACCCACCAACGGAGCGATAGGGAAGCAATCAGTAGGCGATACACTCGGCGGGTGCAATACATGCAACACGTGCGACCTGCAAGGAAGCAACCTCAAAGCGATATTGCAAGTGTTGCATTTGTTATATGCTTTTACCCTCACGGAGTATTCCAGAAGTAATGTGACTGCGATAATCTGTTACTTTTTTTTGTATTACTTTATAATACTAATACATAAATGAATGGAAGCATCATTATATTTAATTTTACGACTAAAATTTAAATAAATTAACTTTAATAATGCTGATTAGTATTTAATTGAAAAAATAACTAAAAAGGGAAAATAAAGTTAAAAATATATGTTTAGCTTGTAATTAAATAAAACTAATATAAAAACAAATAAATTTATTTTTACCATTAATATAAAATACATATATACGAGTATAGATGACTACATTTTCCTTTATTTATTTGAAATTGTTTTTTTTTTTTTTTTCGATTATGTTTTTTCCCTATTAAATAAATAAAAATGGGCACTTCTTTAAAATGTTACTCCCATTATAAGAAAATCGAAGGGAGTAACAATCTAAGAAGGCGACGGAATGTTCTTCTTTAGACTGTTACCCCCCATATACAAACAAAATTGATTGGACTAAACATTTATTTTTTTGACAAAATTATTAATATTCTCCTCAAAGATTACTGCAATCATTAGATTTCGTATTTTTTATAATCTATTTAAACTTATAACTAATAATTATATAATAACACATTGAAAATGAATAAAATTAACAGAGTATCAGGTATGAGTTGACAACAAAATATCGCCCCGTGTGCGGATGCCCTGTTTTTAGATCGCCGATATTGGCGATATCGTATTGCTGTTGTATCGCTTTCATATCGCCCCGTGTGCGGACGGCCTTATACTCTTTACTATTTCTTTATCCCCATACACAACTTGATCTTGTTCATTTCTCACAGCTGTCCACTGTTTCACACCTATCTTTTCCGTACATTTCTTTAGTGAGGTCCCTGTGTCTATTGCTTCTTCTAATCTTTGTAGCAACCTTTTTTCAGTCCACTCCTTTATTTTATATCTAATTAATTTAGATATTACAGTGAACGCTATTTTTTCCTTGCCATCTCGTTTTAGCCGTCGTCTCTTAGTTAGTAATTTTTTTATTTCTTTTGGTACTTGTTTTTCATTTTTATTTGATTAAATATTATTTCTTAATTCGTTAGTAGTTTCTATTATCACTTCATTTATATTTTTACTAAGCTCCTCCACATTCATGTTTTTAGTTTTATTTAATTTTAATTTTCCTTGTATTTTGTTACTATAGCCTGTGTTTTTTAGTTCTTTCCAATCTAATTCTCTAATCGGCTGATTCTATCTACTTTTTCTTCTTCTTCCTTCTACTCTGTATTTGATTTTTAACGGCCTGTGATCACTTCCAATATTGAATCTGTTGCTGGTTTCTACGTTCATAATGAAGTTGTTTTTACTGGATAATACATAATCTATTTCATTTTTTATGGATCCGTCTGGGCTCACCCAAGTCCATTTTTTTTCACTTCTCTTATTAAAAAATGTAATGATAATGAATAAAATGTAATGATGATGAATAATGATAAACTATGTAATTAAAATTAACAAACTTAGGGTAAGGTCAAGATTATCTCTGTAACTCTCTATAATCTCTTGTGTTCTTATATTCCTTGTTGTTTGTTGTTTTGGTTATGTATTTCTTGTGCCCTTGCCCTTCTTATGTTTCATGTTTTTATGGTTAATTCATAATCATAACTAATATTGTTACTGACAGTTTTATTGTTATTTGCATCAAAGGTCTGATAAAACCGTAATTTAGTTCAATAATAATGCCCAGTATACGTCATCTAATCCCGCAATTAACTAAAATTCAACCAATATTTGATCGTGAAAATGTCAATTTATCAACGTGAGAATTGGATTAAGTTAGAATAAAGATATTTCACTTAAATTTTTCATTTGCGACTAAATTTGCACTATTAGTTTTATTTATTTGTTTTTTTAAGGGTGTTGGACTGCTTGGTCATATACACCCAGTTATATACTATTAGTTTTATAATTTGATTTTCACAGATGTCAGCTCTGAAATTTAATTAAGATTAATTAATAGAGGGGAAAAAAGTTTAAAATAAACTATAAATATATTTCTTAGTTCGTAGCAATAGTCGGAAAGTTAGAATGAGCAGCTTTAGCTTTTAAACTATTAGAGTAAGTTTAAGACTTTTTGAAAGCTTTTTAATTTTGTTAGCAGATTTTTTTTTTTTTTTTTACAAAATGCCACTGATGAGCTAACTCCAAAATTGAGGAATTGACTTACTATTTGGAATTGAAAACTATTTCTCAGCTAATGCGTAAAATTTACTAAAACACTCCAGTATTTACTGTATTAGTTGAAAAAATAAAAAGTATTTAGTTGCTTCATTAGTGAACTCAGGTTTAGCGTTGGTACTATTTTAACTCTTTAGTTTTAACAGGCGAAATAGAAAAGTTTTTTCTCAAGACAAACATAGTAAGTTAATAAGAAATATTAGGTAAGTCTTTTTCTAAATGAGCAGTGGAATCACAAGATTTAAAAATAAAGAAAGACATAAAATAAAGTAACTTTATTGTGTAATTATAATGGTGGATTTATGTCATACAAATACCAATTTGGCAGCAAATGAGATATTTACATGCTTATACAATTGTGTATTTATTATTGTAGATTTATCTTAAACAAATACCAATTTGGCAGCAAATCAATGAGACATTCACATGCCAACAATAATAAGAAACAACAATTAACCACTATAGTGGCTGAAAGCTGGCTTTATACTAAAAAGTTACTTTAGAGGAAATACGTCTTTCTTTAGTCTTAAGTCTCTTTAACTTAAAAAACCAAATTACAAGCCAGAAGGAATTTTTGTACAAAAATAATTTCATATTTAGTGTTATTTACACGTAAATACCACGTGTATTGTAACACGTAAATACCATTAAATTTGAAATTAATAGCATAAACAAAAGGATTTATCGTTAAAATACTCATTTGTTAGAAAATATTTAGATGCTTACAGTAATAATGTTATACAATAGCAATGAAAAGTTAAAGAAAAAAATAAAAAAAATTGCTTGCATTCGAGTCTGCAAGACAGTGAGACATTTTCATGTAACGCTTTTTGGTGTCGTTTTTCGGTAACGCTTTTCGACGTTATGTGCCATAGCCAAGACATGAAAATGTCAAAAGTTAAAGAAGAAATTAAAGCAGTTCGGAATCGGTAACTGAGAGATTTCTCTGAAATTACCAGCGGATTGGATTGATTATGATTAGTATTGTAATTTTAAAAAGAAAGTTACAGAAATATCATAAAATGTCTGCCAATTTGTGTGCACGCAGTTGAATTTAATAAGGGGCAACTTTCGTGTAAATTAATGTTTTTTTTCTGCAGAGATGGAAGAGAAAACAATTAGCACAGAAGGTTGAAACTTATATCGGACCAACAATGGGCTCCTACCATCCAAATTTCGTTAAAATCGAACTAATATTTTTTAAGATATGTTAGAGCACAAAATTTAAGCGACAGGCAGACAAACCCACACGGAACCAAAAATGTTCCCTGACGTCTGAAACGGATTTCCGTCTTGGAATTTTTGAAATGAGAGGCATAAAAAAATTTAATTCTTCAGGACGATCACATAGCTTCCGTTACCTTCGATAAGCTCGGAAACAATTAAATATTAATGGAATCTTTTTCTGAACGACTGAAACTGGAATTACTTCATATTTAATCTTACCTATTAACAGCTTACTTTTAAAAGCTTTTTAGGACCAGGAAAGTGAAATATTCCAACCTTTACAAATTTGGAATTACTTCCATTCAGACTGTTCAGAATGAGAGAGACTCTTTAAAGGCAGTACGCTTCGTTTAAACGAGAAAGAAACTTCCTCTTACAGAATGGTTCTCGTTCTAAATTGAAACCAGTTCTTCCCCCTACACATGAGCTTAAAGCTTACTAAGAATAGGATTGGTTATTGATCTTGCTTTTATCATAGGAACGTGAAAGCCTAAAGGGTCTTAAGAAGGATGGTAAAGTAGCTCGTTATCACAAAGCAAGATGAAGCTCGGTAATGTCTAGAGTAGAGAGCAATATTGGAAGGGATCAAAGATCTACTTCCTAATCTCGATTTAGCTTCATTATGGCTTAGTCTGACTTCAACCACCTCATTTAGACTATTAGGTCTTCATTCTGTTAAAACCTTCTGTTAAACCTTTCTTTACATAGTTAAGCGGATATTCCTTTGCATAGAGATACAGCGTCGCTCTTAAATTGGATTATGCTCAAGTAATATTAGGCTTTAATCATACAAATTTTGTTAAAGGTTAACATCTCTTCACTTAATAAACGAAACATGCTTTTTGATAGAGTAAGAAGCGATGTATCCAATAAAAGATAACTAAATCACCCTTAAAATGATAAAGTTTACATTCAATAAGTGAATATCTTTAATCTTGAGTATTTAAAGCGTCCATTACATGAGACGAGTTTACAGGCTGTGTAATTGTAATTGTAATTGTACAACCCATGTAATTGACGCTTTACATAGCTCTTAAATAGATGATATTTGTACATTGTACTCTTTAAGAAAAAAGAAAACACTTTTTACAGTCCAATAAAAAAAAAACACATCGTCATTTAAAATGTGTGAACAATTAAAAATTGTTGCTCCAAAATTAAAATATACACAACACACACACAAAGCACAAGTTATATTCCCTTAAAACTGCAACTGCTACAATCTAACTCTAGGATAATCTGCGTGTTAAAGCAGTTGTGGGGGGCAGTTGGGGGGAGTATATAAGGAGCCTTTCGAATCCGACGTCAGACACTTACCTTTTTACAGTTCTATGTGAATGTATTATTCTTGTATTATATTAATGAAGAAAAATAATAAAGTGTTTCATTTTTTAACCCGCAACTGTGAGGTTGGGTGTCAGATACCCATGGTATACTTTGTTGTTAAATTATCACTAGAGGGTTAGGGTGAGGCCTGTGTTCTCTCATGTACCTTCAAATCAGTTTATTGTCTGTTGGTTTGAAGATCTTAGGTTGCGCTAAACATGAGTTGTTTTGTTATTTTGGGCTACTTCCAGAAATTCAGGGTATTCCTAACCCAACCTCACCAGTTAAGTTACTCTTTTTTAATGTATAGTAAAAACTGTTTTTATAAAAAACCAATTTAATTTTTAATTTTTTTACTAGTATTAACATTAAATTTCATAAATATAATAATATTTCCTCAAAATTTTAATTAAATATTCAAATTATTTGAATTAAACAGTACACAAGATTGTTATTGTACTTTTATTATTATTTTTTTTTACTTTTCTTATTTGTTGGTCCCGTTTAGTTTTTATGTGCAAAGAATGGTTTTAGATTATAAATAAAAGTTACTTTTAATACTATATGCAGCTATTTGTTATTTATCCCAACTAGTAAATTTGCTGAGAGGGGGGAAAAGTTCTGGGTATCTGTAACCCAACCTCACCAGTTAAGTAACGTAAAAAGCACCTCACCAGTTACGGGTTAAAAAGTTATATTTTCATTTGAGTAACTTAAATCACAACACACTCACACTTATCAAAACACAAAACCCAACACAAACCAACAAAACACACAATAACCAACAACACAAAACACAAACCATTTATCTAACCATTATTAGATAATTAGAATAACCATTATTGGTTCTAATAATGGTTTCATTTAATTTACTCGAATAAATTAGCACTCCTTAAAAATACTTCCTAAAATCCAAGCGATTTGCTGAATTTGTACAAAAAACCAAAATATATCTTTTTTGTATTCAGAGCGTCCTCCACATTCATTTAAAGACTCTCCTTTAGATGGTTACTCCACTAATTGTAACTCCCTAAAAAACGGAGGGGAGTACCAATCTAAAGAATGTGTACGGAATTTTCTTCTTTAGACTGTTACTACCCTAATAAAAACAGAAGTGTGATATTCCTTTGTTCCAAAGTACATTCTGGACAAAAATCCCTTTGTCTAATTAATTATTTAGTCAAAAGCATTTATATTCTAAAAAAACAAAAAAAAAAAAAAACAGGTGAGTAGAAATCTAAAGAAGTCACCATTTAAAACCCCTGCATGAAGCATTTTCGTTTGAAAAAATGCATGCCCTTCAACTTCAACCCCTTTTTATTGTGGGATGGTTTCACAAAATAAACTAGATATATATTCTTTACAGTTTGTGAAATATAATTTAGTCAATTATTACAATCTTTAATTACCCATAATAATTTTTGTCTTCTTTTAGTATCTTAACAATAAAAAATGTATCTATATCATATTAAATGAGACTTATTGAACAACATTCTAATGACTATTTCATACTATTGGTCACATTGAGTACATTTTTAAAGTTGTTTATCCCTCCTGCCTTGTAGGTGTCCACCTAATGTGTGAATCAGAACGTGAAGGAAAAAACAAAATAGTTAGAGATAAAGATTATAATGTGTATAAAATCTATTTAAATCGTCTTCATTTTGAAAGAACCACGAATAAGGCATGTCATTTCGTTTGAAGAACTAATAGTGAAAGAAGTATGTTGAGCTATGGCATGTGAAAATTCCTAAATTAATGTAATTCATTTCATTCAGGTTTGAAACTCAAGCTTTAAGTACTCATTGAATCATTCGATGAATGAATATTCATTTATTAGAAAGTTATTAAACATATACATTTTATGTTAATAAAATTATTGAATGAAGAACTCAAGGCGTATTAAAACACCTTTTATTTTATACGTGATCTAAAGAACAGGAGAAACATGTCTAAATATAAATAAGTATCCCCTCAGGTATTCTACAGAATCTACTTTTCCTCTGTTGAAGGATGCTTTTAAGCTGTCGTATATCCAGCCATATCGTGTGTAGAGAAACCGAAATTATTTACTTGGTTATCCATTTATAGGTGGGTAACCAAGCAAATTAAGTTACTTGGCAAATTAGGTGTCATGTGGCAAGCATTAACTTGGCTAAACCCACTTTATTTGTTAACCACTTATAAATAATTATTTGCCTAAGTAACTATTAAAACAAAGAGATATTTAGTCCTAAGAACTTTGAGACGAATGAACATCATACTTCTGCATGTAAAGGTGATAATATCACTTATAAGACAAAGAAATATTTGCACATTAAAGTTATTTTGGATGGTTAACCAAGTAAATCAGAGCCATTGAATGAATAAAAGAAAGGTTTCTAATAGGTTTCTAAGGGTGTAATCAGAAATTCTTGGCAGTAAAAATGCCAAAGAAAGAATTTAGGTAAAAAGGGCGAGTCTGAAAATTATGCGAAGAGCATTTTTAGATAAATTCTGACAAAATTATCTTGCAAAAGGGGTTACATTAGCACGATTGCTATCTATTTTTACTGGTCTTATATTACTTTGCTTTGTAAGTTTCATCGCACATTTCCGTTTCCCCAATTTTGAACCACTTCCCGTGATTCAATCTTCCTCAAATTTTGCACATAGCTACAACTAAGGCGAAGAATACAGAAACCAAAAAAAAAAAAAAAAAAAAAAAAAAATGGCGTCAAATTTATTTGCTTTTTAAGTTTCATCGCACACCTATTACTCCAATTTTGAACCACTTACCGTGATTCAATCTTCCCCAAATTTTGCACATAGATACAACTAAGGTGAACAATACAGAAAAAAAAAAAATGAAAATAAGACCAGTTTTGAAAAATGGCATTTTTATATAATTATTTCTTTTTCATACCTATACTTAAAACACTTTTGGAAGAGTGTGAAATAATGCAATGTTTCGGACAGGAGGACTATGAAGAATGGAGTGGGTAGGTAGAGAGCCCTACAAGGTCATGAACACAAGAACATACAGATCTAATTAAATTGAAACACGATAGGGCGGTCTTCCAAAGGTTGATGTGGATATTGTAGAGTTAGGATTTAATAAGAGTTACAAGACGAAGGTTAGTCTGTCCAGCTTAAAATGTTAGTAGAGGAAAACCCTTATCACCGGTCCAGGAAACAGTTAGGAAGAAGGGAATTGACTAGGATGTTAGAAATAAAGAGAAAGACCTAGGATACTATCAGCAAATAGGTTTACAAATATGGCAAAGAAAAGAAAATATTATAGGAGTTTTGATTTAAAGATGAGCATTAATGGTGAACTACAGCATTCATTTTGAAGATATGATACAACTTTATTAAAAATATTATTTTTTTTACCTTCTGCCTGTCTATGGTTTTTAGCCATTCAATGTCAGTGCTGTCAGATATACCGCCATGAACTATGAGAACCTTGTTGTTGACGATCGTGCCCATGGGAAGCCATCTGTATACAGATTCAATCAATTTCAGCAATTTTTCAGCATTGTTCTAAAACATAGAAACAAAGACTTGATTAAATAAAAAAAAAATAAAAAACACTAATTAACACAACTTTTATATGGTAATAATAATAAACAACCAATTTTGGAACATAATGCATTTCTCATCATGTTCAAGATAATTAGGTGGTCACAAGACATTAGTTAGAGCTTGTCCCACATATCTGGTCATTAAAACCATATTGATGGTGTTTTGAATTTGATTCAAGGGAGAGCTCCTGAAAATTTTGAGACACTGATCTATCTTGTATGTGTCGCCTCCAAACATTTCCTCTTAGAGTTAGTTGCATGAATTACGTAACTATAATTGCAATCATGTTAAGAAAAAAGAGCCCTTATGATAGCTCGGGAGAAATAAGGCCTAGTTGTTAATCTCATTCAGTAGGTCTGTTTTCTCATCTTTTGCCTGGCCTTCGGTTTATACATTTTTTCGCTATTTGACACCATAATCATAACTTAAGACATTATACAATTGGGTTTACTATTCTGCTATAAATCAGGATAATTTTTAAGAGATTTTCACCCAAAACTACACCAATCCCTAGACATATTCAAATATATGTATATTCTCGCATGGAGAGAAAGAGAGGGAGAGAAAAAGTCTATGACGACTGCAAATGGAAAAGGGATTTTGCACAACGTACGCCTAATCAAAAATACTTCCTATAATGAGAATTTCTGTCGAAGCATAAAGGTTAATAATGCAATCTGTCAATATTCTTAAAAGAGCATAGTACTCACCAGGAGCATATTATCCTAGGTGATATAAACATTAATTTATTGGACACGGACAGACATAAGGACGAGTATTTAGATATTCTAAGTGAGCATGGTTTTATCAGCACGGTCAATAATGTAACCAGAGAAGAGAACGACTCTAGTTCTTGTCTGGACCATATAATGCTTAAGTCTTATCACTATTTAAATTTTATTCCATTTACAATCTCATCAAAAATTACTGACCATTTCCCTACGGGAATAGCCATTAATTACGGGAACAATAATAATATTAAACAAAATAAAGAGATAAAAATAAAAAAAGTAAACGAAGAGAATTTAAAAGAACTAATAAAGAAAATAGATTGGGATAATTTATACTCGATAGACAATGTGAATGATATTACTGATTATATACTTGATAAGCTAAAATCAGCTCTGGAGACAAGCACTAGAGAAATAACTAAAAAAATAACTTGTAAAACTAGAATTAAAAAGCCATACATATCACCCGGTATACTACGCTCTATAAGAATAAGAGACAAACTTTATGATCAGAGAAGAAAACATCCTTATGACAGTGTAATTAAAGCTAACCATATTTATTATAAAAATATGGTTATCAAGTTAATAAATAAATCTAAGAACCTGTATTTTAAGGAAAAAATCGTACAAAGTGATAACAACTCTAAAAAGATCTGGGCCACTATAAATGAAAGTTTAAATAAAAAGCCCAAGTCCTCTTATGAAATTACATCTCTAAATAGCCAGGGTGAAATAATTAATAATGATAACCCGGTAAAATTAGCTCAAGTCTTTAATAACTTCTTTGCAAACGTCGGAGCAAAAGTAGCTGAATCTGTTAAAAAAACATGTACGTGTAAAAACACGAATCCCACTAAAAACAAAATTCACATTAAAAATAATCACATAATGAAACTAAGGCCAGTTAGTGAAAATGAAATAACCAAGTATATCATGAATTTAAATAATGATAGTTCACCAGGACTAGATGGTTTGAAAGCCCAATACCTTAAGTCGAGTTGTCATCACTTAGCTAAACCACTAAAATACTTATTCGATAAATGCATTAAATATGGAACTTTCCCTGACAAATTTAAATTGGCTGTGATTATACTCCTGTATATAAGGGTGAAGGTGAGAAGTCGGAACCAGGCAACTTCAGACCTATATCTGTGATATCTAATTTGGCAAAACTACTAGAGAAGTGCATCAAGCACAGACTTGATGAATTCTTAAAAGAAAATACATTACTTTCTGATAATCAGTTTGGGTTTCGCTCAAACAGAGGTACAGAGGATGCCGTATCGCTTCTAGTCAGTCACATTGTTAAGGCTTTAGATGAAAATAAAAAATGTTTAATACTATTTCTCGATGTCAAGAAAGCTTTCGATTCAATTAGTCATGAGGTCATACTGGAGAAATTTGAGAATATGGGAATTAGGGGAACAGTCTTGTCCTTGTTCAGAAGTTATTTAACAAGTCGTAAGCAGATAGTTAAGGTAAACGGTGCGTACAGCGGGGAGAGGTACGTGCAATGTGGCTCGCCTCAGGGCACGTCCCTTTCACCCTCTATTTTTTCCTGCTACATTAACGGTCTGCTTAGTAGTGACTTCGCTGACAGTGTGGTAGGTTTTGCTGATGATTGTGCTCTCTTTTATGAAGCTGATGACTGGGACTCAGTATTTAAAAAAGCAATCAAAGGAATAAGTGGCACAAAAAAGTGGATGGATATCAACCTACTTGCACTTAATATAAGTAAAACAAAATATATAACTTTTTCTAATGATAGTAGGAGTCAACCCCCCTCCGATTATAAAATATTTGTCCACAATTGTGATTGTTACGGTAGTGACGAAAAGCATATAAACCATAAGAATTGTCCATGCAACATAACTGTGGAGAGATGTAGCAAAATAAAATATTTAGGAGTCACTATAGATCAACATTTAAGTTGGAAACATCACATAGAATCAGTAATTAAAAACCTAAGAAAACTAGTTTTTAGTTTTCGTATTCTAAAGAAATTTTGTAGCCTAGATATATTAAGAAATGTCTACTATGCTCTCGCGCAATCCATTATTTCTTACGGACTACTTACCTATGGAGCTGCAGCCCGAACACATCTATCTAAAGTAGAAATTTTACAAAAAAGAATAATTAAAATATGTCTTAATCAGCCCGTCCGATATGCTACAGATAAATGTTTTAAGGATTTCTCTGTTTTGCCAGTACAGCTCTTACATGAGAGGAGTGTTCTTCTTGACTACTATGGAAAAGATAAAGCATTCCTACAGCATGACTACTTGACTCGATCAAAAAGCTCTCACATCGTTATAACTCCCTATTGTAAAAAATCTAAATCACAGAACTATCCCAAATATCTTGGTCCGCTCTATTACAATAGACTGCCCATAGAAATGAAACAATTTCAATCATATGCAATATATAAAAATAAATTAAATGCATATTTCAAAACCAAAATATCTTAATATACATATATATCATATTATGTTGGAATACATAAACAGTTAAATTATAATCGAATCAATAAATCAATAATAAATAATCATATCATAGTTGATACATCAATACTATATACCTCTGTTACTCTGACTTCTTTATCAGTATACAGCTGTTTAATTTAACCTTTAAACCCGCACACTTATAAAAAAGACAAATGAACTCAATAACGAATATCAAAATAAATAAAAAAAATAAATAAAATAAAACCAACATACAAACTATAGTGTACACATACCTCACATCTTGCACTTTGCATATAATAACCAACAAAATAATTTAATTATGCCATACATTACTTATATAAACAATTGTTTAAATCTTGTATATTTATATAGTAATTGTTAATTTTTTACTATCTGTATTCATATGTATCTGTCTTTTTAACTTGCGGTTTTCGATCTTAAATATACTAAAAAAAACAAAAAAAAAAAAAAAAACTAAAGGCAGAGCCCTCGCTCTAGCATCTATTGCTATTGAGGGCTCTCACTTCAAATCTTAAAAAACCAGGAATATTTATGTAAAATTTGTCATTTATTTTTTGTATATTAATGTGCTTAAAGAACGAAGTGGAAATAAAGATATATTGTATATTAAAAAAAAAAAAAAAAATGCATTCCAATTGTTCTGATATTTACAGATAACACACACAACCACCATTGTCATCTCGATGACAGTAGTATTTAGATCAGTCCCCTCGTCTGTACCTCACTGAAGCATTTAAGAGCTAAATTTCCGACCTTCTATTGGTTACCCTGTGTACTTGAGACGTCACAATGTATAGATTAAACGTCAAGCACATTCTCTTCTTAGAAGCGGTAAGAGCTCTTAAGTCGCTCACACCACTGTTCTAGTAAGGATGATCATAAGGGAATTGAACTGAGACCTTAAGGGCTCTTAAGCTAAAACTTAAATGTCACACCATACAGCGTATGTTTCTCTTCAACATTCATAGAATCCTGATACCGAAACAGCAGCATAATAACAGTTAAGCCGATTAACAATGGTAACGTGCAGAATATAAAATCTAGCCTGTAGGCTTCTACGTCCAGATTCATGTAAAATATGTTAGTTAATTATTGCTGCATCTCAACATCAGAATGTTGCCAAGATTGGGAGCTAGACACTGGCCTTTTTAATTTCTCTAATACTTAGCTAGTATAGGCACTTAACATAGAGAAAAATGAAGTCGATTTTAATGGAATAATTACACGTTTTAAGGTAACCTGAGTTCAAAAAAGTAGTTTAAAATAAATTTGTGTGTGTGCTATCAGCACACAAATAAGAGTGCGTAGGTAATTTTTTTTTTTCTTTTGGGTTTTAGTCCCGATCAACTGCCAGGGTTATTACAGGACGGGGGTTATCCGGCCACTTTACTCATCTAATCGATGAGATCATCAGTGTGAAACATGTATTACCCCACTGGGATTCGAACTCACAGCCGGGGTTTAAACCTTGGTTTCAGAGTCGAGTGAAAATGTAACCCCTCGACTACACCGGCCCCCTTATGCGCGTAGGTAATTTAACAAATTGAACAAGTTCGTTAACCAGTATAATTTGCCCAGCCTTATCAATATATCGGCCATTTCAAAGTCTGTTCCAGGTATAACTTTTGAACCATTTATTATAATGACGTGAAACAAATGCCTTTTTTAGGATTTTGTAGATACTTCTCAAAACCCTTATGCCGAGGGTGATGTGTCCGTCTGTTCGTCGCTCTTTGGTTCATAGGACTCGAACCGATTAAGCTAAAGTGCTGAAATTTGAAACACTGGTGCAACTTTTTGACCCGACCAAAGGAAAAATATACAGAAGGGAAAAATTAAATATGCGCATGCGCATATAAATTTATATTTTTTGAGTTGTAGTGAAGATCCTTTTAGGGTAATAATAAAAAACGTCGATTATCTACGGCAACGTTTCGGCAATCCTGCCATTTTCAAGCCTGAAATATAGTTCATTTGCTGTAAAAAGTCGTTTCATTACCAACAATACATCAAGAACTAACTTACAAGTGTAAACTCATACCTAAAAATCGGTGTTGTGAGGATCGTTAAGGTGGTAATATAAAAATTTTATTAAGGTACAATAATATGTTCCGTCGTCAACATTCTATCATCTCCTCCACAACATCCTGTCTAAATTGACTTAACATCACTACGTCCGTAACGGGACAGACTAGAGATTCAACATAAAAAATAATAATAACATAAAAAGAGACTAGTAACACACGTATTTTAAAAAACTTTTTTTTATATTTTTTTAAATTTTCGAGTAGAGTATCAAATGAAAGCTGCTAAATAGTAGATTACAAATATATATATATATATGTGCATTTTTAAATGTTGCATTCCTTAATGGTTAAATAAGTCAAAATAAACCCAAACAATCCCCCCAACAACTATATAACGGCTGGTCCTAAAATTTCGAAATAATTCATGCTTATATCTTATTGTGGGGAGATAAAAATTCTGGGAGCGCATCGCCAATTTTGTGCGAAAATGTCAAGTGCGCTTAAAATTTTATTTTTTTAAAAAATGTTGTGTTGGGTATGAAATGAAAGCTGCTAAATAGTAGATTACAAATTTATATATATATGCTTTTTTTTAAATTTTCATTCTTTATTGGTTTTATAAGTCAAAATATACCCAAATAAAATATTCCCCCCTCCCCCCCCCCAACCACTATATAACGGCTGGCCCTTAAATTTCGAAATAATTCATGCGAATACCTTATTGCGGGGCGATGAAAATTTCCTGAAAAAATTTAATTTATCTTGTTATTACCGATAAAAGACATTGTGACCCCCCGGGGAATCGAACTAGGGACCCTTGAGATCGAAGAAAAAAAAAATCATCATCACATAACGGGTATGCTTAATCATCTACGAAACCCTAAAAAGTACTTGTACTCAAGTACTCACTTCCCTGTGATTTTTTTTTATTTTAGTGACTCCAAAGTGCCAGGTCCAATCTATTCCTAAGATAATACATTTTTAAAAGAGTAACTTCTTTTTTAAACTTTTTCGGTGATATGTTTAAAAATTGAAGGGGGGGGGGGGGGGCACGAATATTGCAATTTTCAGGGACACGAGGCGCAAAGATGAATTGGTACAAAAAACGAAACCAAATACGCCTGCATTTCCGTTAAAAATATTGCAGCCCCTAGTTTTTGAGGGATGATTGTTCGGGTCGTCCATTATAATTCTCCTGTGATTTAGTTATTACACATTACATAACTGCTAAGTTCCAAATTTTTGTGTTAGGTAGTTTCGGAGATCAGGTCCGTTACCGTTACAGACAGACAGACAAGTGCAGGACACTCTCTCTGTCAATCGTCTTTTGTCTGTGCAGACGCGTGAGGACCATAATGGTAATAATCAAAGTTGTTTTTCATTGGTAAAAATATATTCTTCTGTCTGTTGTGACCCTAAATTTAAAACCTGTGACACTATATAGTTCAATCAAGTGACTTGATCGAATCAAGCGATTCGTCAAAAAATATCTTATAAAATTATGAATATATTAACACAAAATAATACAATGAATGATAGATCCTATTCTTCTAATTTTAGTTAATATTTTTCATAATTTAAGAAAACAATTCAAATTGTATTTTGAATATGTTTAAAATGATATTTTAAACATATTCGCATATGTTATCATCATTGATAACATATTTCTACTAACATATTCACCCATTTTCAACCCACGTCAATGTCAAATATACTATGTAACTTTCACTAGAAAATACATGAAGGTTAAAAAACTAAAAGGAAACCTTACCCTGAGAATAAAGAAATAAATTATTCTTAAGTGGCAATTTTTCAAAAATGTTTTCTATTATTTAGACTTCTTAACTATAATCTCTCACTTTATTACTTTTTATTTTTCATTGTTATATTAATGTAAAATAAGTTAAAACAGCTTTAGTTAAGTACACTTTTAGGTACTTCTTTAGATTGTTACTCCCCTATGTTTTTTTTTAAGAATATAAATGACTGACTAAATAACTATTAAAACAAAGGGATGTTAAGTTCAATGGACTTTGGGACAAAGGAATATCACACTTCTGTTTTTATAAGGGGAGTAACAGTCAAAAGTAGAACATTCCATACACCTTCTTTAAATTGTTACTCACCTCTGTTTTTTATAGGGAGAGTAACAATCTAAAGAAGTGCCCACTTTTCTATGCATATTTTTCTATTCACATTTTATGCTTCAAATATTAAAATAAAAATAAAATAAAAAAATTTCTATCGCAGGTCTGTTGTTAATCTTCAGTCTTATTTTTATTTATTTATTATCAAAAGCATTGGATATAAATCTAATTAAAATCGATTAAAGAAATAAAATAGTTATAACAAAAGATATATTTACCCTATATTTCATTTTTACTTCTCTGATGAAACCATATCTGAAACAAATAAAAATAAATATATTTTAAAAAAAAATTAAAAAGTTATTCTATAATAAGTAATACATTTGAAAGAATATTAAAAAAGCAAGTGTTGTACCATTATTTCAGAACATCACAAATAATAGGTAGATGTATTTATACAAAATTTTAAATATTGTGTTAAAATTTTAAAATATTTCCAGATAGCAAGAATCAACATATTTGCCAGAACAATTTTTTAAAAGTTTTAGATATTAGGATAGAAAAATCTAAGTAAAGAATCAAATGTTACGGTCTTTCATAATTAGATAATGGGTAATTCAAGTTGCAAAATGTATATTTTTTTTCATTATTATTTTTCATAATAACTATTTAAATAACTATTGCTACTTTTATTTATTTTTTATATTTCGTCACTAGTCCAGTCTGCAAAGCCCAAAAAGGTGGTTTACCTCAAAACCGGTTCGTCAAGACTAATTGTAATGACTTTTTACAATTTTTTATTAATTTAAGATAAAAATTTGTGCTTTTTTTTACAAAAACTATTTTATGTAAATGGTAAAGTTTACAAGACATAACCAAATGAAAAAAAAAAAATGGCTTGTGCTTGAAGAAAAAAGTTACATTATTAGTGAAAATTTGAAGTAGCAAGAACTTGAACTGAGCTAAAATATCGAATAAAGGCTTAAATGAAAGGTCCTTTTCAAATTCTACAAAAGTTATCTATTGTTGAATTTATTCATTTTATAACTGTTTATTTAAACAATGAAAATAGTTATTTATGCACCTAGGGAGTAAAGTAAGCCATTATTCCCTGAGCGAAAAAGTTGGTTCTTGAGGTGAAGCCGAAGGAACCATGGTCCCTAAATCTCGAGGCGAAGCCGAGGAAGATAATTATCGCGAGGGGAATAATGGCACTTTACTCACGAGGTACATACAATATTTTATCTCCAGTAGGAAGAAAATACACATTTTCGTCCATTGCACAGTTTTTATTTATTATTTTAATAAATAACAATAATTATTAGCACTTTTAATAGCAGACATAACAGATTCAATATTAAAAACAAATAAGAATTGGAATTAAACTCAAATAGAAGGTTATTTAGACGCAGGTTATAAACAAAGATAAACATGGTCAAAAAAGCGCATTGCCGCCAACCTGATTTCAACTTCATTACATTAGCCATTCATTTTCTACTATATATAAAATAATTAAGTTGCAATCTTTACTTTTTTGCCCTACTTTACTTTTTCTCCCTACTTTTTGAGTTAGGGATAAAAAGACCTGTTTTAGTCTCTCTAAACTAATTCAAAATCATAACTTTTTTCCCTATTGGAGATAAAATTATAAACACACTTTTTAAGCTTTTCTTTTCAAGAAAGGAATAGAATAAAAAAACATTTCATCAAAATCGGTCTAAACTAACCAGGTTTCCAAGTAAAAGGTTATTTTTGACTAAGTTATAATGTTTCATAATGTTAGCCGGTTGTAAAAAAGTAACGAAAAAAATTTATTCATAATGCGTATGGTTTTGCAAAAAAAAAATCCTCAAAATAACCAACCGTTTTTTTAATTTATTTTTATTCCATTTTATTTTTATCTTTTATCCCTGTGTCACCTTTGAATTATAATAGAATGGGGAAAAAAGAGTATACAATGAGATAAATTGCAATAAGTATATGTATGGATTTTCTCTCCTTTATATTCTGAATTCAAAGATAGGAGATTGTACGTGCTTTCAATATTTATCTTTTTTCAAAATGTGTAGCTAACTTACTACAATAATATTAAAGAGAGTCAAGGGGAACGAATTCCGGTATATTTAAACCGTCAACACACTTCCGTCTAATGACAATTATGTAAATATAAATAAAAATAAAACGAAGCGTTACTATAGTAACTGATGTGGAGCTCGGGACAAAAGTATAAACATAACATGAATATATGAGCAGTAGAGTATTTTTTTCAGTTCCAATTTAATGGACTTTGTTTACTTCAAAAGTAACATAAAACTCAACAAAAATAAGCCAAGTCTCGGGTAAAACGTTGAGAGATCATTGGTTTAGCCAACCAAGTCCCCCCCCCCCCCCGGGACGCTCCGTAAGTACTTACTTGCAGACGCAAGTAAGTTCTACTTAGTCCAATTCATCGAGTACAAATAAGCGACGATGTTGTTTTCTGTGCCCCCTCTCTATTCTCTGTCCCTCACAAACTCTTTCGCAAATCACTCTACACGTTTAAAGTTAAAAACTTTTCTGACATTCTTAATTTACAATTTTTACTTTCATATAAAGATGAAAGTATTGCGTAATGCCGAGAAAATTCTATTTTGAGTCCAAAAACAAATTTCTGTCTGTCGTCCTTGCAGACGCGTGGAGCCTAAACAACGGTCCTGATTTTGACGAAATTTGGCATCTATGTTCAGAAAAATCATACCCCGAGGGTAAATCTAGAAATGAATTATAGCTCCAAATTTGGGGGCACTACCTCCAAACAAAAAAAAAAAAAAAAAAAAAATCTGAAAAAACGTGTAAAAAATTCCTCGCAAACGGCTTCGAAGATATTGATTAACAATTTTAAAATGTAGTCCATTTAAATAAGAATCTTTAGATAAAAGGCCGTTTTTCCCGAGAAAAATCTAGTTTCTGAGAAAATAGCTTTTAAACGAAGACGAAGAAAGGCCGGGTTCGATTCTCCGCCAAAGAGAAGTTATATTTATGATAAATTATTATTTTTTATACCTACGAAAACTAAATAACTACTATAAATGGAAAACACTAGGCTAAGTAATTATGAACTCGTATATGAGAACATTTTTCTGAGTTGTTTCACAACATTTTTTTCTTGCCTTGAATAGTGGTATTTCATAACCTACTAATATTTTTTTGTTGCCAATTTTAAACTTTTTACCTCTCCAAACCATAATCTTTCTGGTAAAACATCGACATCGTTCATTTCTGAAATGACAAAATGGCTAAATTGTTTTAGAAAGAAGTATCGTGGCACGGTTGACTTTTCAACAAGCAGCAGAAAGATAGCTTTAAAGAGAATTTGTACGGCAAATATTTACTTTTAACAACTTCGAGGAGGTAAAAAAATCCTTTTCTCGTCATTTTCCTGCTTTGAAATCATCCTTAATACACAAGCTTTCAAAAGCAAATATACATACAACTTTCGTACGAATCATACAATTTTTTTAATTTACTTTCTTTTTTCTTATTGTTTTTCTTATACAGAATATAGTATACAAAGAGTAGTATTATTATAGTATATAAAGAGAAGTGGTCTCTTTATATATAATATATAAAGAGAAAGTATAGTGATGGCGAATACATTTAATTTTGAGATTTACACTTTTTAAAACCCCCTGTCTCTAAAAAAAGTGGGGTTAACAAACTTTTTATCCGTCGTCTGCGCATGAGCGATTTTTAAACTAATTTGTTCGTCAATCAAACCCTACATAATAATATAATATAGTTAGAAGTTATAATATAATATAGTTAGAAGCCGTCTTTAGATGGATATATAAGAATTGACGAGTGTGGGACATATACAGGATTTAATTAAATTGTCTATCCTCGTCTAAAAGTATATTTAAACTAAAATAAATTTAAAAAAAAGTGTCTAATAATGTTACAGTACTAAAAGGATTTCAAAAAATAGTTTATTTACTTTTATGTAGGAGACTAATTAAAATTCAGAGATTATAAATATCATAATTAATTTTTCCTTCATTTTTCTAATTTTATAATATTTCTAACCCCCACTTACTTGTTTGTAAGACTTGCAATGAAAATTAAAGAAGAAATCAGAGAGAGAAAGAGGATGAAATTCATTTTCCGAAAACCAGAAAAGCTCGTGTTCAGACTCATCCTGACATTACGTTAGAACTCAAATTCTTAACAAAACTTTATCATAAGAAGCTTACTTGATAAAACTTCTGTAGTCTGCTATGGAAGCTTAAGAGAACATGGAATTCAAGCGTAATTTTCAATTTCTGGGGAAAGTTATTAAGAGTATTGTCTGAAACCCGTAAAATAATTAAGATAAAAAAAAATAATTAAGTTATAAAATAATTAGGAGTAAGACTAACTTAATTTTAATTTAAAGGGTGAAAGAGAATCATTTATATAATCGGGTATTGTCCCGACGACGGCGACGACTCACCTCGAAATAATTTGTCATTGCTAAGCTAAGGTAACAATATTTATTCCAATAAAAAAAAATGTCTGCTTTGCGTTTTTGGTCTTTAAATAGATATATGTAATTTATCTTAATATATGTAATAACTTATCTACATTATAACTTAATTTTACTTTTAAAATTTAAAAATTAAAAAAGAAACAATGCAGTATCCAGTTAAAGTCGGGTCTACGTCAAACGAACGAACTCCTACTTAAGGTGTTAATGAAATTATTTGTTATTGCTAAGCCAATGCAACCACATTTATTCCAATAAAAATAAATGTTTGTTTTGATTTGTTGGTCTTTAAATAGATATCTTATAAAATTAAGCCCCTTATGACGGGCTTAACAAATAAACTATAAATAACTAGTTTTAGGTAGAATATAGTTTGTAACTTAGTATATTTTTTTTCTTAATACCTTTTTTTGTCATTCAAAGCAACCATAAATAATATAATTTTATGCAATTTGGCCGAAGTGAAAAGCAACAGCGTTCATACTTTGAATGCTTAACGAAATCGACCCTTTTGTTAAACCACAATGCCTTAGCAAATATTTGCCTTTTTTTGCATCTGACAAAAAGCCTTAAAGTTTCACGTACAAGAGAAAAATATTTAGTATTTCATACTTTATTCGTTCCAAACCAATCCACATCCAATAAATATTTATCTGTATGCATACAAGTTAACGTGAGTATAGGTGATGTGTATGTTTTATATCAATTATTAAATTATTTAGGTACCTGGAACAAACGCAGCATATATATATATATATATATATATATATATATATATATATATATATATATATATATATATATATATATATATATATGGTCAAAATACTGGTATGGTCTCTTGTTTCATCCTCTAAAGGTACGTTTTCATTGGGGTGTCTTTTGCGATGCCACCGGGAGAGTTGTGCTTCAAAGCGACTATTCTGTCAGTAAAAGGTTTCAAGAATAAATACTGTTCCGCTGTATGTGCTAATTTGTGTAATTAAAAGGGTACAAGTATTTTTAAAATACCTTTTGAAGAAGAACAAATTTTAGTAACGTTAAGTGCACTAAGACTTGAAAGACATGTCATCTTTAAAAGAAGATCGGATAAAGGATACTTCAAAACATTGATAGCTTATCACTTAGTCAGTGACGACAAATTGATTTTTGAGTTCTTCAGACTTTCTAAACTTCAATTTGGCTTTGTGTTAAGATAGTCTAATCAAAGAGGATCTGGAGACGTTTTCTTCAAACAACAATCTCTTCCTAAGTAACAGCAGAGGAAAACCTTCGTTGAACATTAAGATACGTCAGTGATAGTATCAGTATTTGTTATTACGAATAAACTAAGAATATGGTTCTTGGATAACATTTTTTGAGATATTATAAACCTTAAAATTTATTTTAAAATGAGTAATTAATTGAATTTGTCCTAATCATTTGTCAGATCAAGCACATATATAGTTGTGCTTCGATAAGTTATCGTCCTCTTCGGAAAAAAAATTTACGTTTCTGCCATATTTCATAAAAACACGAGCAACACTGCGTACTGTTTAATAAACGCTCCGTGACTGCGAATATTTCTGCTCCTGGACCAGAACCCAGCGATCGACGTTACAGACTATAGTATAAATCACTCAAAGGAAAATAAAATCATATAAAACAATACTTAAGCAGTGCTCCGCGATAACAGTTTCTCCAAATCAACGTACCTTATTCGTCTCTCATTTAAAGATGGCGCTGATTTGTATGCTGCTTCCAACAAATTCTACTTAATCACTAAATATCGCGGGAGCCGTTTAACTCATTTTATATTATATTTACCTATATTAGATCGTTAAACCAAAACAAAAGAACCTTTCAATTCCGCTAGCTTCTTTCAATGTGACGTTGGTTTTCTTCATACTTCTTTGTATGTCTTTATAATCTTAAAAATATTTAATAAATTACTATAATTTTAACTAAGAAAGATACACTAGATTGGCAATATTACAACTAAAGAAATTTTAAATCGGAAAAAATAACGATAAGGAAAATAACCAGCATGCAAGTTGCACTAGTCGGAAGAAACAAGTATCACAATCACTAATAAAAATACAATTGAATTATAAACACAATACAAAATTAAAAATTAGTTTGAATAATAAATTAAAGTATCTTCCAGTAAATTCACTTATTAATTGAAAAAAAAAAAAAATCTGTTTAAAATCATTAACCAAGACTTTGTTAATGATTTTGAATACTTTTTTTTTCAATTAAGAAGTAAATTTATTGAAAGATACAAGAAAATTTGATTTATAAGAAGCCACGTAATAAGAAAAACATGGTGGACGAACTAAAACTGAAAAAGTTGTAAAACAAAAACAGCTGTTTTTATGACTACCAACAGAAAAAAAAGAATATTATAATTAATTTACTATTATAAATAATAAATAATAAAACATTATTAATTATAATAATTCATAAATATTATAGTTAAATATTTTTAGTTTAACCGATAAAAATAACATCAGTAATTTATTAAATTAAATGTTGATTTGAAAAACCTCTTTGTACTGTTATAACAATAACTTACGTTTACATTTTGTTGAAATTAATAAGCGTTAAGAAAAAGAGTTGTTTATGAGAACGATAAAAGGTAAAAGAAGCATTACTTCAACCGTATTCACGTTGTTTATATTAATACAATTAAATAACCATATTCTAATTTTTGAAAAAAAAAAAAATAATAATAATAATAATATCTCTTTATACGTATGTGCTTCGTACAATTGTACGACCTGATCTTTTTTTTACTTCTGACCCAAGTCTAGCGAAATCTCATTTTAAAGTGAACTTCCTCTTTTTTTGGAGGTCAAGTGTGCAAAATTTCATCAACTCGAAATGAAACAATAGATATACATAAGTTGATAAAAACAAACAAACCCACAGATGTACATTCTTTTGTATAGTATATTACTAGCCTTCATCCCGCGAACTTGCTAGGTATTAGTGGCTATGTCTCCTATCATCATGTAGGTATGTTTTGTTTCCAAAGCCATCTTTCAATAGAATCAGGACTATATTATACATAATTCATTCCATTACTAAGAATATAATACTTAACAAATCGCTGTTTGGAGTCTATTTATATTTTTAAAAAAATAGCCAATCGAAGTAATAAATAACAATTCTAAAAAAAGAAAAAAAAAATGATAAAATAAACATCAGACTGGAACGTCATGGAACAATCATCAACCATTGGTGCATTAATTTAATTACCAGTCTCTTCACAATACGGCAGCTGTACCAGTATATATTTAATAACTCTAATTCTATAGGACATAAATTAATGAAATAATAAATACTCGATTTAAAGAGCATTAGTGTAAGGTTTAAGCGAATAGAGAGGATTTTGTCACTTTATTACTACGTATTATAAGCTTGCTTGCTTGTTTGTGTGCCCAGGACAAATCTTGCAATCGATTTTTAACTTCTCGAGTAGCTAGACATTTGAAACTTTTAGAATAGCTCAGAACACGATGACAATGCATTATTTTAATACTTTTAGCCACCTTTAAGCAGGATTAAATTAGTTTTCAGAAAATTTTGCTTTATGGAAAGTTAGTTCGGAAAAAATCCGCAAGTATAGAAAGTTAGTTATAGTTATTTTATGTGTTTTGACATGTCCCATATTTGCGATTTTTATTTTGACGGGTTTCAAATTTATGATTTTATATTTTAGTACCTGATATGGCTGATAAAATTGTTCAAGATTGATTATATCAGGCCTTTTTGTTATAAGCGGACCTCACAAGGTCAATATATTGACTCAATATTTGATTTCTGTCAATATATTGACCGTGTGAGGGGTTTATTGAAGAAATATTTGTCGTTGTCAATATATTGACGGACCTTCAATAAAAGGTAGTCGTCATGCTGGCAGAAAAGTAGGAATGTTCAATTTTGAAAAGAGATCAAAGACGTCTATTTGTTAATCACACTATTAGGTGATTAACGTATAGACTACTATTCTGCCAGCATGACGACTACCTTATATCTAAATAAAGATTCGAATGCATCTTACATTTAAGTAAAGATTCAATATTCCAACAAAATCCATAGTAGATTGCCTCAACTTGACATCTAAACATGCTGATAAAAGAGAGAATGTAAGAGTTTTTTCCTTTGAATCAGAGGGCGTCTATTCGATGCATTAATATTTTTTCCCAGATTTTTATTCAAAAATCGGAATACGTCATATATACGAAGCAATACGGTAAATTATGAACAAATCTAGATGTTAGAGCGTCATAATGATGTTGCAGAAATGTTTTGTTTTTTTCTTTATTGAAACAGCTATGAATGTACTATTCAGTTTAGCACTTAGTTGATCACAGTTAACGAGACTTGCAATAACAGATTCAAAGACATGGATTCTACAGAGGAAATTACACTATTCAAAGACGGGGCACAATTATAAAACTCTTTTTTATAGAGCAGGTGAAAGAGGCGAACAGCACGGTTTTTCAAACAAAATAACCTTGAAGGGGAGACAATAGATTATGAAGTAGAATGTCTCCACCTTGTATAAATGAGTATACGGTTGCATCTCCTAGTTAGCACTAGAATTCATAGGATTGTAAAAGAAAATGAGGATGCAGAGTTACTTTAAGTGGCGGTGAAGGGGACACATTTCTTAGTTTGCCAACTGCACTAGCTCGAACAACTTTAGTTAGATTTTAACCTCAATCTCAACTTAAAACTTTCTCTTTCCTTTACACTTTTCTACTAGTCTTACACGTACATATATTTCTTTAATTTTTTAATTATTGTTTACAACTATTTGGGGTATAAATGTTTAGATGGCGTGAGGTTTTTTCTCCGATTCAGTTATAAGTACTTTTCAACTTCTAACTCATATTAATTTTAATGTATTTTAACTTTTAATTTTTAAGGTATATGCTTTTGAAATTCGTTTGATTAATTTTCGGTTGTTTTAATTGTATTTTAAGTTTCCCTTTTTGTAACTTAGAGTTTAATTTTGTAATTTTAATAAGATTACAGTAATTTCTGCAGTTTTCTATTCATTTCTTGTAATTTAATATAATAACTGTAATTACTGTTGTTTTCTATTTTATTTTTTGTAATTTAATATATTTAATTGTAAAGAAAAGGCTAACTCCAACATTTTCTTTTCCAAATAACTCTATTTCCTGACAATTACATAGCACAAAGAAGATTATCTGTTTGCTGTTATTTAATATATTTTTCTCTATGGTTTATAAAAATGTCTTAAAAAGGTTTTGCTTATTTCATTAAAAGAGGAGCTAAGTTAATTTGATAAAATTAATAACAAATATTTCTTTTTTATTGCCTCCACTATAAAGATAGCACCACCTGCGACCTACAACCACTTCCATAAAATACAATAATACCTTCCCTATTTCTCCTTCCCTATTCCTCCTTCCCTATTATAATTTGTCTGATACTATTTTTATTTAGAACATTTTAAATTTTGGCAATAAATTCTTATGGTACCTATTTAATTTGCTCTGAACTTTTCTTTTATAAGTTTTGTTCTTAATGTAAAATAAAATTGTTTTGTTAAATAGCAAAATTATTTAAAACAAGCCTTATTAAAAAGAACACCGACAAAACACAAAAAAAGAACAAAGAAATCAAAGAAACACCGACAACACCCTGCGTGACTGCATGATCCCGACAAAGGATTACCCCGAGTAAAGGAACTCCCGGAAAATCCAGGTACAATCTACGGTCTAGGAAACCAGTATAAATACGCCATTCTTCTCTCCAGTCGTCTATATATCCTGTTTACATCTACACCCCTGAAGATGCTTCCAGTAGTGGAAGCGAAACGTCGGACTTCAACCCCTTCGTGAAGCGGATTTCACCGGAAAACCAAGCCGTTTTTTTATACATAATAAATTTAACAATCCTGACATATAACAAATATTTTTGTTATATTGTATTTTTGTTGCTTGTCCTCAATAAAACACATGTGCCTACATAATATACAGATAAACAAAAAAACAAAGTTAATATTAATTTTTTTCAAGCAATAAAATTCAATTAAAACAAAAATCGTTTAAGAGACAAAACTTCAATAAATTAGAGTAATTTAAACTTAGTTAATTACACTTTCAAAAATTTAATACTCCACATATGCATTCATTTCTCTTTTGTTGCTATTATCTAGAATGTATTTATTTTTATTACAAATATGCAAATTGAAAAAAAAATTATGAATAAAATACTTGTCATATAATCATTAATGAACAAGATATTTAATTTAAATTTAAGTCAAAAGAAAATAAAATGCTCAACAATATTTAAGTGTTCATGGGCACAATAAATAAAAATATTAAAATAAAATTATATGATTATTCAATTCAACAAAACATTTTTATTCACAGAATAGAAAAAATATTCCTCATCATTGGTAGCACACAAACAATGCTAATAAAACAGAAATTCAGGATAAGTCAACTACAGGGAACTTTTATTTGACAATTTTTTTCTCCCGTTAGATCAGGTAAAAACATTTTCAAATCCTTGTTTAACAACTAATCTTTTAGTATTAGGCCACTCCCTGACTTGTCGGTACGGTATCGGTGTGGTATCGGTAAGCTAGTATGCCGATGCGGTAAGATTCTTTACCGAGCGCCTATATCTTAATGAGTCCACCCTGAGTACTTTACCGCTTCTGTTTTAACTGCTTGTTCTTACCGACTCTCGGTATACCGATTCCTTACCGCCCTTAGTTTCATAAGCTACGTTCTAGAATCAGACATAATAAACATTACTTAATTCCTAATGGGTTTGACATTAGACTGAAGCCTTGTCACATGAAATTAAAACATATTTCCATAACATAAGAGAACATATGACTCTGCTTTAAAGACAACATAAGACATAAGACTTAACACATCAAAAGGCATACATAAGTGCAATAACCAAAGCATAAGGTAAAATAAAAATTCAGTGTAATGTAGAAGTCATAATCAGATAATATAGGAGCCATGAGCCATAATCAGGTTAAGTGTACTTCGAAGTGAATATTATCACCATCTTCAAGATTAGAGGTATCACCTACCGTCCATAGTTTCTTTCTTGAGGATACCTTTACACCTTCAAAAGGTACTTGTCAACAGAAATCCCTCAACATCTTTAACCACATGTCTATCACTTGCTAACTCCTTACTAACTAAGTGCGGACCCCTGAATTTAGGGATAAGTTATTTTATCTATCCTAGAAGTAATATCAGTATTAACAACAATGACATAATCTCCAACTTTATGAACATTAACTCTTTGTGTTTTTGTCAAATCTTAATTTAGTGTTCTTTTGGGAGATAATTATACACTTATCTGCTCTATCTCTAATTAAATCTCTACTTCAGGGATTTTGCTCCTTGATATGTCCTTAAATTATCTAGTGAATGACCCCTTTGGTGAACTCCAAACAGGAGAATACTTGGAGTTGGCCCTGTACATTGATTTACTGAGTTGTTAATGGCAAAATCTACCTGTTCTAATACTTTATTCCATTAATTTGGTTGTTCGGATAATTTAGAACGCGTAGCATTAATAGAATTATTAACCATTTCAACCTTAATAACCAATACCACGCCCCGTGCTGGTACTCCAAAGGCAATTAACGAATGTAAAATTCTTTAAGCCTTTAAAAAATTGTTTAAAGTCATTAGAAGTATAATAACTTCCTCTGTCCGATTCAATACAAACTGGACGACTGTAATTTTTAAAATATGACTTCAGATGAGTAATGAAAGTTTTACTATCAGTCGATATACATGGCAATAACTTTACAATTTAGTGAAAGCGTCGATTACAACGAACACATATTTGTATTTATGCCTGGTTGTTTCTAATAGGCCATAGTGATAGTGATCTATGTTTATGGTTTTTAGGTAAATTACCTTTTGGGATCGGATGCAGAAACCCTTCCATCTTGCCACAAGGTGGGGAAAAATTAATACATTTCAAAATATTTGAAATATATGACTTAATCAAGGTTGTCATTTTGGAAATCCAGTAAGTTCGGAGAATCAGTTCACACGCCTTATTTTCTCCTGCATGAAAAATTTGATCACGATAGAGCCTAATGATACTGCTTTAAATGCAACTCTAACTATCCAACATCACCCAGGTTTGAATCTCTACAACCTATGGGGTGTGATGCGGTTTTATTCAGTTACACATATTATGTGTACAGATACACATATTTATGAATATTTAAACAAAGATATGTACTCGAAATGTCGTTATTCATTCATGTATTGACTTTATTAATATTTATTTATAAAAATAATGATCTCTTTAAAAGAAAGGAAGGTTGAAAGTTGGAAAGAGCGTAAAACACTTGAAAAGCACACAATCCCTACCTCATCAGACATAACGTGAACCGAGTTATTGTTCTGGAACGTGGCTTTTGTTTCAACCTGACAGCTATGATATCCAACTCAACCAGTATTTTATCTCGATGCGGTGCTTTTGTTCATGAAAAGTAAACACATTACAGCATTCCTCTCACGTACTGCGGGATTAGTACAACCATATTTGTAATTAGCGTGTTTATACTGTATTTTCTTATATAAATAGTATAACACGACTAACAACGTGTAATTAAATTATTCTTTCAGGTATGTTTTAGTTTAGTCAATTATTATTATCTGTTAATGTTATGACAGATAGTCTTGATCGAATTTCATTATTAATTTACATTTGTAATTCTTTAAGGATTAATGAAGCCTGTAATGAACCTCGATTAAAATACTAACTTACAATAAATACATATATACAATATATATATATATATATATATATATATATATATATATATATATATATATATATATATATATATATATATATATACAGAAAACAAACAAAACTCAGGTTTCGGTCACAAAAATCGTCTTTATGTTACAATCCCGACGTTTCGGTTTTTACTTAAAACCTTCTTCAGGGGCCTAAAAAACAAACGAAATACAAAAAACCCATGAAACAAACACTCATGACTATCAAAACGGAAAAAACTAAGAAGCTGCTACACAATAAATATTAACCCAAGACCTAAACTCACCGTAAAACATCTAAACAACGACTGAAAAATTCCCACGCGTCACACCTATATATACGGAGAAAAACCACAGCCTCCTTGATAAAAACATTATTTTTTTTATTTATTTTTTTTTTTTCAATATTATTATAATAATAACAGTCTACGTAATAAACATAAAATAAAATTCCCCTCCCCCCCCCCCCCGGAACTCCTAAAATCCTATATATATATATATATATATATATATATATATATATATATATATATATATATATATAAAAATACACACACACATATACATCAATACCTCATACAGTAGTACGCATGTAGTATATCATATACCTGGTATGTACTCAGAGGAAGTATTGTGATGAATTCTATTGAATATTTTAAGGTCCCCAGAATTCAAAACTTTATTCTATCTTCGATCAAAACGCGTGGACCCCAATCTAAACTACTGAACCAATTTCAATGACACTCGGTATACAATAGGTAGGTACAGAAAAATCTAACTACTACAACAACATACAGCTACTACAATTACAATAAACAGGTCAAGTGTGTGCTAGTTAGCACACAGCGAGGTTCCGCAGGCAACCCTGCGTATAGTTTAAGTAGTACCCTATTGATGGTGTTTTTTAAAATGCTAAAAAGCTTACTTTGAACTATCCTATGGGTCTCAAAACATATTCTCAAAACATATAAACAAACTTCTGATAAAGTATTTTTTTGTCACAGAACCGGACTACAACCATATAAATATATCGAAAAGACCATAGTTATAAAAAAAAAAGTAGTTTGTCAATAAAAAATAAAATAATATTTTTTTCGGAATTTCCAAAAAGTGGTATGTTTACTTTTTGTCGAAGAATGTTCAGGAATTTTTTCAGATTTTTTGCACTTCACATAAGCGAGATAGAGGGGGGGGGGGACACGTTTCACACCCACTTCAAACTTGCCTACGCTCGCCCTATCAAAGTTATAAAATAAGAATTATATATTTTTGTTATCAGCTCGACGTACCCTTTCATATGATTTCCCTCAAAGTGTCGAAAAAAAATTAAAAAATTTTAACCCTTAAGTTTTTTTTACCCTAATTCTTTTTTAATAATATTTTTTTTAAGTCGCTATATTTTTAATATATGTGGTTAGGTACAAGACACATACATGCCAAATTTCAAAGTGGTCGGTGGAAAGGTGTAGGCGACAGGACGGACGGACAGACACACGCAGGAAAATATAAGGGTCCTTGGTTTTGCCTACGGACCCAAAAAATTGTGAAAAATAGTAAAACATTGGTCCAGTTAAATAAAATACTAATCTTGTATCGATTTTTTTTAGATGAGGTATTAATAACTGTTATAATGGCATCTTATCACTGAGCAGCCACAGTTCTATTAAGAACATTGCATTAAGATATTTTTAGGCAGTAAATGCCGATTTCGTCTATATAACCATCTTTACATGTGAAAAATGCAAAAATAAAGAAATAATAAGGCTGTTGAGCTATGCTCTAAACATTTATAGAGCTTACATATTGCCAGAGGAAGAGTGAGTAGGAACTAAGTTACAAAAGAAGTTATTTATTTAAGAAATGGTAACAATAAACATGATAAAACCGACGTTGTTTCTTTGTTACAGTTCATGCAAGCTAATTAAAAGATGAGCTCAGTTAGTATTCGAAATAAATTATTAAATAGAAATAATTAGCAAAACTCTAAATTGACTTCACTGTGTTTTTGAAAGTGCAATAAACATGAAAGTTTAAATTAGTAACTAATTTTAAGTTACATCACTTAAGAGATGTTAATTCCATGCTTCATAGTTCATCTTGTTTTTTCAGACTATACTTGGAGGATCTTACTCTGAAGGAGAAAATTGCAGGAGTGACCTACTTCTCCATAGTAATTAGTGTGGCAACTTCTTATCATTATGTTTCCTTCACCCCTCAAACTCCCCCAACAAGAAAACCCCCTTTTTTTCTCTTAACCCTAATTACTCTGACCTTTTGAAGTTTTCAAAAACACTCGTAAACATAACAGAGATACTTTATAAAAAAGCAACACGAGTACATATTAAATGTTATTAAGAAGAAAAAAAAAGGAACGTCGTAAACATGGTTTGGGAGTTTAAGCAACTCTTCATACAAAATAATATTACCAAAAGTACCATATGTTAAGTTAAAACATAAAATATATAATATACTAGCTGACCCAGCAAACGTTGTTTTGCCATATAAATTATTTCTAGTGAATATTTTGTTAGTAAAATAAAAAATAACACATATTGTAAGTGTGTGGGGACGTGGTCTATGACTGAAAGAGGAATGGAGTGCTGTGGACAATGACGGCCTATCAAAATAACAAAACACCAACCATTCATTTTTGTAATGCATTGTATACATTATTAACTTAGGTAATATATTTAAAATTATACCTCTTAAAAGTTATATACGTTAAAAAATGTTATCCATATTTGCTATCACTAATTATGACAATTGAAAAAAACAAAAACAATACCAATCTCTAAGTGCAATGTGTGTGTACGATATTTTGGGTAGTCCGTCTTTAGCCAACACAAACAAACTGAATGGTTTACCCAGGCGAAAATATGCCATGTATAATTATTGTCCTTATGAAAAAAACGGTGTGCCCAAATCTAAGCCACAAACAGACAGTCATTGCGAATGCCAATCTAATTTCAAATTAAACGCGTTTAAATTCAATTGGCACATCTGTGGGAATCATAGGGATTCGTGGTCGGAGATCCAACCTTCACTTGTAAATGGTGCGATGGCATGCCTGGCAAATCCAATGAGTTCAAAAACTTTGTTCGATAATTTACAGCTACACTTGCATTACAGCTAGACTTGCATGACACCAAGTTCCCTGGCAACAACTGTTGTATCTTGAAATTTAACTCATTGACGTGAACTTTTTTTGCTGCCAAAATTGCTCTTTCTGCCATGATTCATGTATTTTGTGTATACACTATATTATAATATGTGGTCAGTGAGAGCATTTTGCGAATTAATGATTGTGCAAAAATCGGTCGGCAATTTTGTGCATCCAGTATTTTCATGTTCAGCAACTTTTCCATCGCCGATATCTAACAGTTGTTTTGAAAATGATTCAGGGGATGGATCTTGAATTTTTTTCTATTTTAAATGTATTGGTAAAAATTAAGGGTTATACCTTTGTATTTTTAATCCACAGAGTTGAAGATTATTACAGTAATAATATCGCTATGAAGAAATAGGGGTTGGTGGTATAAAGGGTGAAAATTTAGGTTTAGGTATACGTATAATACCAAATCATAAAAAAAATAAAATTAAAAATGTTGTCTATAATTTTTTTTTTTTGGGGGGGGGGAACTATAAAAAATAGTTTACTACCTATTCTCAGACCTACCGAACACACACAAAAAAAATGGCTGTTCTAGCAGACTTGGCAAACATTGTTATAAAATAATTTAAAAAAAAAACACTGTTAAGCCATATATATTATTTCTATTGAATATTTTGGTAGTTAATAAAAAATAACTAACTTATTGTGTATTGGGATTTGGTCTATGACTGAAAGAGGAATGAAGCGCTGTGGACGATGACGGCCTATCAAAATATTGAGAGAAAGCTTATTGCGTGAGAAAGACAGGAGACCGGCTTCGTTCTCATCCCTACTCCGTGCTGTTTGCAGGGTGAGAAGTGACACCGGTAGACGCCTGGCGGGGATAACTGATCGATTGATAATTGATCAATTATCGACTAATGAGAGTTGAAGTTTATTACAGATCTAATATCGCTATTAAAAAATAGGGGTTGGTGGTAAAAAGGGTTATAAGTATTTTTTATGTCAAATCATAAAAAAAAAAAAAAAAAAAAATGGGGAGGGCCACCCTTATCACTTAGGGGTGACAAAAGGGTAAAAATTTAGGGTTATAAGTATTTTTTAATAAAAAATCATAAAATTAAAAAAAATGTGTCCTAAGAATAAAATTTTGGGGGCCCTCCCTTATCACTTAGGGGTATAAAAAATAGTTTAAGACCTAGTCTCAGACCTACCGAATATACACAAAAAATTTCATAAAAATCGGTCAAGCTGTTTCGGAGGAGTTTGGAATCAAACACTGTGACATGAGAATATTATATATTTATTATATAGATGTATATACTATTTATAAATTAAGTGTTAGGTGGAATTTTATATATCCTACACCAAAGAATACATTCATGTTGTGTCGTTTTAATTGTTAAATGATACCCCGAACGTATAAAGAAATTTTACTTCACGTTGAGAGACAGTTTGTTCTATTTCTTTAAGATGGCCTCCATAAACGCTCTCATATCCAACGTAGAAAGAAATCGTTTTGTACACGCAAATTAATTACACCAAAGTAGCATTTTGTTTGGAGGCTAAAGGTAAGCTAAGGAAAACAATTCAATTTGAATTTGAAAGTAAAGTAAACTCTAGTAACAACTCATTTCGGATACTGACATCGAAGATACACTAGTACCACGTCATTTTGGAAGTGCGAACATCGAATATACTCTAGTAATACGTCATTTTGGATGCGTACAACGGATATACTCTAGTAACACGTCATTTTGGATGCAAACATTGAAGATACACTAGTAACAAGTCATTTTGGATGTGCGAACATCGAATATACTCTAGTAACACGTCATTTTGGATACGAACAACGAATATACTCTAGTAACAAGTCATTTTGGATGCGAACAACGAATATACTCTAGTAACTCGTCATTTTAGATGTGAACATCGAATATACTCTAGTAACTAGTAATTTTGGATGCGAAAGTTAATTAATAATACCTAAGTAACAATTTGATTTGGATTCGAATGTCAGTTACACTTAATTAACAATCCGTTTTAGATGAAACAATAACTAGAATCAAGTAACAGTGTATTTTAGATGGATAATTGAACGTTAATTATACTAAAATAACAATTAATTCTGCCTGAAATTACTCAAATAGACAAGAATTTGTTTGTATAAATCAAAACTCGATGTTAATTGAAATCACCGAATACAATCATTATTTAATGTGGAGTCGTATTCGTTTCTTCGAAACGAAGTTTAAACAAACGATATTGAAGGGTTACGTAATTAATTCGTAATGTATGTTACGTGATTTACGTAACAAATATATAGCATTGTATGCATGGGAGCGTCAAATATATATCAGTAGTTTGTCCCTTGTCCATAAAGCGGACAATACATTACAGCCAAGGCCTCTGAAGTTTCAAGCTAGAAGGAATTCCACACAACACAGCTGAAATTCCCCAGGGCGAATTCAAGTCAACTGGAAATTAATGGCCTCCCTAGTTACCTCGTGTCCACTAACCTTTGCACAGTAAACTAATTAAAATATTACCCCTTTATAAACAATTTATTAAGAGCAATTTCACTCTTCGACAATTTTTTAAAAACAAATATAATAATAGAGCATTACTACAATAGAAAGCCCAATTAAAAATAAGAAAATATATAGCAGAAATGGTTTTTCAGTATTGCTAATTAGTAAAAGTAGTATAATGTTTTTATATACATCAAGAACTCTTTTTAATTAGAAGTTATTTTTATTTTTTCAACTTCTCTTCTTTAGTACAATTAGGAGTTATTAAAATGTTTTGTAAACCGAGCACTTTTAATTTGATTAAGTTGCTTCTTTTTCTTGAATGTGAGAACACAAATAACACAAGCATATTGTCTCTACCTAAGTTCACTATTTTAATTTATTAGCCGGCTCCATATTGAATGAACTAGCACGAACGAACATGTTCGGAACGTGTGTTTAGAATAAATGCCGAACGCAATCCATTTCTTGTCGGTACTTACTTCGGTACTAAAAAAAATGTTGGTCGTGCTTGTTTGTGTTAAGAACACAACCACGTAGGAAAATAAAAAACTTTCAAACGAATAAGATCGAGCAAAAATAAATAAACATTAATTGTGTTCAATACGTTCTACAGCAAAGAACAAAAATTAAACTAACGGTCAAAACCTATCGCAGAAACAAACATTTTACTTTGAAATACAGTAGAGTCTCGCTTATCCGGACCCCGCTAGTCCGGACATCTGTTTAATCCGGACGGGCCAAAAACTATTTACAAATTGGAACCAGGGCCTGTTCAGATTTATGAATAATTAAGATAATTGGAGTTTCTACTTTTATTGTCAATTAAAAATGTATAAAATTGTTCCTAGTATAGTTTACAGGTGTATATTCCAATGTTCTAACACGAGGGATACCCGGTATTTTTGTTAAAAATAAACAGATTTAGAATAATTAGGAATAAGTAAGAACATCGATAAATCTGTTTCGGTTCCATAGAAATGTAAGGGACGGAAGATATAAAGGTAGTATATTCCAATAACTACAATTTTATGTGACTGAGATGTGGAGAGGTTTTAAATCATATAGCGGCGGCTCAACGCAGTTCCAAGAAATTTCGCCAAGCCGCCAATGTTTAATGTCTCAACTTTTTGTGAAATGATTATCGTTCCTCGAATTTCATATCGGAACACAGGAAGTTCTTCTCAGGAAGTCCCTTCTATACCTGCCACCTGCGTAGTAGATAGTCGTTTTAATTTAAAGCTGTGACAGAACAGCTCTTAACTTAAATAGTGGACCTACGTTGTACAAGCATGTTTTGGAGACTAATAAAAGTAATTTTTACGGTAAAAACATCGATTTTAATAGTTTTACCCAACTAAAACTTGTTTTACAGACATTTTAAAACTGATTCCGTTTAATCCGGACTTTCGGTAATCCGGACTGGGTCCGGTCCCGTCAAACCCGGATTAGCGAGACTCTACTGTACTGATGTCAATGCAGCAGGTGAAGTTCGATATCATTCATTGGTATCGAATATGTTCACTGTTGCTTCGTTCGTGCTAGTTCATATTATTTTGTATGCGTTCGTTAAGTGTGGTTCCACCTTAAGTAAGTGTTCGTTTGTTTGGTGGAGACCCAACTTTAACTGGATGCTGTGTTGTTTCTTTATTTCTTTGTTAGTAATAACAAATTAAACTATGAATAACGTTAACTTATTAGTAGCTTTTTCCACAAAACCAGATTTTTTTTATATAAAAGAAAAAAAAATGGACGGTAAAGGAACACAACAAATTATTAATTCTTCTAAGAGCGAGTGTTATGAAATAACTGATTTATTTTTAACGATCATTTAAGCCCGCATGGCAATGGGCTTAATTTTATATTTAGAAAAAAAAAAAATAATAAAAAAAAAATAAAATAAAATAAAATTAATTTAGATAATATACAACATCTATTTGAAGACCAACAAATACAAAAAAATTATTTATATTGGAATAAATGTGGTTGCCTTAGCTTAGCAATAACACAATTTCGAGGTGCGTCGTCGTCGAGACACTACTCGATAATATAAATGATTATTCCAATATACCTTATACCATATATTCACCATATTTATCACCATTGACTAATTTTATCGATAACTTCCTTCATCAGATAATGTACAAGGCAACACGAATCTAATGATAGTCAAGTATAAAACCAAAAAGCTGTTAATAAAAGTATTGCTTTATAAGTTTCTTTTGACCAAATTTTATAACCACCGCCTAGAACATTTTATAAAATTAGGTAAAATTTATACTCCTCACTCTGACCTATTAATAGTTTATTCTAAACAGCATTGTGGAGTCTAATTTAAGAAGGAGCTGAGAATAAAGGAGACAGGATCTTACAGAAACAGAATTAAAAGAAATACAAACATACACTGCTGTGCGGATTATCCCATAGATAAAAATCATTTGCCTTACAATTTTTTGAGATTAAGCCTATAAAATTATTTCTTTGAGTTTAAATCACTCATAAAAACTCGCTAGAAACTTGAAACGTATGAAGGTTAATTCAGGAAATTTAAAATG
This sequence comes from Gerris lacustris, assembly GCA_951217055.1. Lineage (NCBI taxonomy): Eukaryota > Metazoa > Arthropoda > Insecta > Hemiptera > Gerridae > Gerris > Gerris lacustris. Next base: position 52,109,440 of record OX578280.1, read on the forward strand.
TTATGGCCATCATACTTCGACGGCTTTTCACGACATAGTTTTTCAAGAGTACTTAGTGTTAATTTTTATCTGGAAGAGAGTATCCAAGGGAGCATTCTTAAATCAATTAGAAGACGTGATAATCTGCTTGACAGCTTTGAGACTCTTTACTAGGCTTCCTTGATTAGATTTGGCAGCTATTTCTGTTTTTAAACATAAAAAACTTCAATGGCTGTCAAATCTAATTAAGTAGCTGCACGAGCGCTTCGACGCTTCTACATCTTCCTAATTCTTATCTCTATAAGAGCAGGGTCCTCTGAAGAAGCAAACACATTTCTGGAGGCACTCTCTGCTCCACATCATAAAAATAGATTATTCTCAGGATTTATCATGATGCTTCTCTGATAATGAGAGAACTAATTTTTTACTACGTTTTTATTAGCTTGCTTTCTTGTTTGTTTGTTTGTCCAGTTCAAATCTTGCAATCGATTTTTAACTAACTTACCGAGTAGCTAGACATTTGAAACTTTTAGAATAGCTTAGAACACGATGGCAATGCATAATTTTAATACTTTTAGCCATCTTTCAGCAGAATTTAATTCGTTATCAGCAAATTTTGCTGTATGGAAGTTAGTTCGGAAAAAAACCGCAAGTTTTTTTTATTTCTTTTGACATGACCCATATTTACGATTTTCATTTTGAAGGGTTTAATATTTATGATTTTTTATTTAGTCAACAGAAAATTTAAAAAGGTAGTATATAATAATTACAAGATAAAAATAACTTTTTATATACTACGTTTTTAAATTTTTTGTCATAAATCATAAATTTGAAACCCGTCAAGTTATTTTATTTGTTTTGACATGAGCCTTGTTTACGATCTTCATTTTGACGGGTTTCAAATTTATGATTTATGACAAAAAAATTTAAAAACTTAGTACATAAAAAGTTCTTTTTATCTTGTAATTATTATTACTCAAGAACAACGTAAACAGGAAAAAGCATATTTGTGCTGAGATGTTCCATGTTCTTAGCTGAAATCATTGTCCTAGGAAATCCTAGATTAAAGATAACCGTTGCATAGAAATATAACCTTATCGAGAATAAACCCTTTATAATAGAAAAATCTAATGACACGTTCAAGGCAATTCTAGATGTTATTATATCAAAATTGCATTTGTCACAAATAGTTGTTCTTTCGCCTACTCTTACAATTACCATTCTACATTTATAAGTATATAGTTTTTCTGCATTGGAAGCAGAAAAACATACTAACGAATTAACTTAACTTCTTCCGTATCCTACTTCGATGTCCTACCATTCAGCATCTAGGGCAAGTATGCCCTTTAAATATCATAAGTATTCATTCAATGTCATACCATTCTGGAGGGCATATGTACTGAGTTGAATAGTTAATATCTAAGTTTCTAAGACACTAAATAGATTAGGAATTTAATTCGCTTAATATATGTCTATTACATTTTAAACATGGACAATTTAAAATTCAAGGAAATTTGGATTTTATGATCAATTCCGAATAATTTTAGTTCTTACGATCACTAATGAATCTCTGGCTCTCTGAGCGTAAACTCAAACTCAATGCATCTCTCGCACATTTCTAAAACTATAAGACTTTGATTTTAAACTTAACCAAAAGAATAAAAATGAATAAATGTACTTCGTGATGTGTTTTTTTCGAATATATACATGTATCTTCGTTGTAGTAATGTATTTGTAATGAGGGTAATTAAACAATGGGAAGTAGTATTACAGAAGGTATATATTGGATTAGGATTAGATTCATTAGTATTCCTGTTGGAATGTACTTAGGTCTATTATTTGCTTTGGGTAGCAAATTAATTAGACCGAGCAACATTGAATGAGTGCTTCAATTAAACAAGAAACTATCTATTTTGTGTAGTGCAGGAATTGTGTGCCTTCTATTCTAGGATTCAAGTGAATTCATTTTGTTCTTTTAAAGTTTAAGAATGAATAATCATTTCCCAACTGCAATATAGATCTGAAATAATTTATGTAACTGCTAAAAAACATAACTTAAGTACGTAAGATAATGAAGGACTAATAATAATTACATTGTAGGACAGTTATTGACATTTGAAAAAAAAATCCGGGGATCTTTTGCGCCAAAAGAAATAGACCACGTACAACAAGGTAAGTTGATCCTTTAAACAAACCCGGGTAGCCTTGAATATTGTATAAATCCAATACTGGAGTGATACCAGACAACCAAACCCTTCTCACACCAGTTAAGTGTACGCCAGTAAACCATGTACGCCAACCAAATTTGACAATGATAGGTTTTAATAGTATAAAATCATTAAAGTATAAAAAATAGAACGCGAGGAAGCAATGTGCCACACTAATTGGCAGAATATGTTTATCAAACCCCCATGGGAATGCTGACTATAGATTTAAAGGCCGAAATCTGGTGGGGCTAACTCCTTCGATCAGCTTCCAATTTGTTTAAACAATGCGGGTGCGGACATTGAGGGGGCACGGTCCGGGAATCGAACCCAGAGCTGTGTGATCAGAGGTCACCCATCCAACTACAGACCACGCCCGATGTTGCTTAACTTCAATAATTAAGGGCCAACTACTCTCCTACTCGAGCTACCAAGGCCCCAATAGCATTAGCAACAGTATTAAACATAAGAACAAGCCACTGCTTCTATTTGTAATGAAAAGGCGCTGCTTAAAGGCAGTTTCGCACTGCAGCTAATGCGATGCTCGCATTTTAGGTATGCTCACACTTCGGCGATCAGGCTACTAGCGTCAGTCAGTGCAGGAAGGAGGCCGGGGACTCCCTCGCCCACCCATACCCGGTACTGATAGATAGATCATGCACGAAATATTCTTGAAAAAATATAACTGCTTGAAAGCGTGCTATGCAATACAGTTTGATTACTCCCCACTTAATTCACATGAGCCGGAGCGTTGCTTGAGCTACAGTGATAAACAGTCTTATGGTGATACTGAACTTTAGTGGTCACCAAATCGGATTGGTAATCACGACTACGCATTTAGGTTTATTTATTCGATCCTGAATATCCTCGAGAGTACTCCATAATTATGTAAGTCGCTCCCCAAGTAGCAGACATTTATTTAACTATATTATATTGTTTACTAATTTAATTATACAGAATAAAAAAAAAAAATTGAAAGTAGTATTCTAACCCACGAAATTTGCTTTGCTCATCTAGACCGGACTTAATTTATTATAGAAATATTTTGGTTTTATTACCCTCGTTAGTAGAAGTGCAATAAATTTTCCTTTGGGTCTAATTCATCCTAAAATATTACTTCTAACTTTAAATTAGTAGAAGCGGTCCTAATTTAATAATGTAAGTAAAATATCAGCAAGATTAATAGAATAATCTCAACTAATGAACGTTTAAAAAGAGCAAAGTTTTTTGTAATTAAGAAAAGTAGAGATCCCAGTTTAATTTCAAAATTTATTTTTAAGGGTTGGTTCCAGCCAAGTTATTAATGACATTTTTTAAAGGAAGTGTTTATTATTCAATATTACTTATGTATTAAAGATATATAGTTAGTTTCTATGAAAAGATTACAGCTAAATAATAATGGGTTATAAGGCCTTTAAGCCTTAAATACTATTTATTAAAAGCTAGCTTTAAATTAATAATGCTATAAAATATGCACGAGAAGAGAGACTGAAGGGAAAGATAAGTTTAATATAATTTGTAGATTTGTTTCTGTAAAAAAGTTTTACAACTATTGTAACTCTTATTCCGCCATGAGGTAGTAAGTTTATACTTATTTTTGAACAATATTCTGAAATCAAGGGTGAAAATTCAACAGAAAGTACTTAGGATAAATTAAAAAATTGAAATAAGCTATAAATCATAATTTATAGCTGTAATACAATAGCTGTGCAAATTGTAATCACCTCTAACAAGAAGTACTGAGATATAAAAAATGAAAAAAGCTTGAATGTCTACATTTTAACGGTAAAAACATTCTAAACATCTTCTCTACTGAAGATGTTTAGATTTAAACAATTTATAGATTGTTATAGATTTAATACCAAAAGAGAATTTATAAAGAATTGTGAGAAAATAACAGAATTGGATTTATTTTCCTTCACTGAAAGTGGGAAGTAACTTTAATGTAAAATGTTGGCTTTTATCAAAGAAATGGCACTACCAATGCTTGTAAGAATAGCACGAAAACTGTTGAGATATTTAGACAGCGGTTTAAACTTAACACATCTAATTTAACTTTTTCTAATTTCAACTTTTATGTGTAATAATCTGATTCTTCTTAAAGATTTTATTTTTTCTTATTAGCTTTGATCACTAAGCTTACTATCTATAATTGAAAGAGAAAGAGGTATAGAGTTTTTGGAGCAGATTAGACTCTATTAGAAGAAATATTTAAACCGACAAACAAAATAGTGAATAATCAATATTTCAAATTTTCTTTATATTCAAAATTAGTTTATATTCCATATTTTTATCGTTTGGCAGAAAACGCCTTCTTTAATTCTCAGTAAAAAAAAAAAACGTATCTTGGTCATATGTTTCTTATAAATAAATTTCTTAACTTTTTTTAAAAAATATTCAACTAAAACAAAAAATTACTTGCATACGAGTCTGCAAGACAATGAGGCATTTTCATGTCCGACATGAAATGTCACCAGGTTCGCTTCGCGGTGTTCGTTACGCGTGCGCCGACGATTTACATCCCGAGCCTCGATTCGTGTGAAATGATTCGTACTACATACTTTCGAACGTAAATGCATTCACCAACACATATACGTACACACTTGTACATAAAACATTATTATTGTAGTATATTGTATTTATTTATTTATTTGTTTGTTTATTTTTATTTGTTTATTTGTTTTTATTTTGACAGTGTAACGCGTTTTGGTGTCGTTTCGAGTTTATGTGCCAAAGGAAAGACATGAAAATGTCAAAATGTTTCTATGACAATACTCTATGAATAAAGCTCTATTATCGTTGTAAAAAACTCAATTTATACATCAAATTCAAACAGGTACAAAAAGCAAGATAGGAGAAAGAATTCAAATTTAGTCTAAAGGCAATTTGTTGTTGTAATGTTTTGTGTTTTAATGGCATAGATACTAAGTACAACTTAGTGCATAAGGAAGGCAAAGCTATAATGTCAACCTGAAAGAAATAACAGTGTTCTGCACTAGTAGAGACTTTGTTTCACATTTGCTACAGAAATTACGGATAATGTAGCAATTAAATTAATCAATACAAAATTGTTGTTCCAAAAAAGAAAAATATGCTTTATTAAAAAAAAATTTATTACCTTGTATTCATAACATGATCTTCGTGGTTTCCCCTGTTTAGAAATACAGCATCAGGGAAAACTAGGAGACAAGCCAGAAGTAGAAGGAAAACCTCCAGACCCTTCTTGCCTCGGTCCACGAAATCACCATTGAATATGTAAGGATTTTCAGCTGATGGTAGACCATTCTGAAACATAAGATGTTAAGAGTTAGAATAACACAATACTTGCGAAAGATTAATAACATATAAATACATTTGCAGAAAAATCAAATTATGGTAGTTAAGAATGGATTTCTCGATATAACATACAGATTATTATAGGTTTTATTAGAAATAAATAATTTAATTAGATTACATTATTATATATGTTTCCAGCCAAACTTACGAAAGAATAATAAGACGTCAATGCATTGGCATGAAATTTTATTAAATTAAAATTAACATCAATGTTATGATCAGAAAAAAGTTCACGTATTTCACAACCGCATCTACGCTAAATCCTGGGAGCCGTAGCAAAGTTTTACAACAATGCTCACCAACTTTAGGAATGCCTTTAGTAGGAATAAATGGCATACCTACATACGGAGATTATCATAGAATGTAATAAAATCAATACTAAATTCTATGAACCGTAGCAAAAGTTTACAGCGATGCTCAGCAACTTTAGGAAGGCCTTTAGTAGGAATAAATGGGGTTTACAATAATGCTCAGAAACTTTAGGAATGCCTTTAGTAGGAATAAATGGCATTCCTATACACGGAGATTATCATAGAATGTAATAAAATCAATACTAAATTCTATGAACCGTAGCAAAAGTTTACAGCGATGCTCAGCAACTTTAGGAAGGCCTTTAGTAGGAATAAATGGGGTTTACAACAATGCTCAGCAACTTTAGGAATGCTTTTAGTAGGAATAAATGGCATTCCTATACACGGAGATTATCATAGAATGTAATAAAATCAATACTAAATTCTATGAACCGTAGCAAAAGTTTTCAGCGATGCTCAGCAACTTTAGGAAGGCCTTTAGTAGGAATAAATGGGGTTTACAACAATGCTCAGCAACTTTAGGAATGCCTTTCGTAGGAATAAATGACATACCTACACATGGAGATTACCATAGCATGTAATAAAATCAACACTAAATTCTAAGAACCGTTGCAAAAGTTTACATCGATTAATTGTTGCCTTTAATATAGGATAACAAAGTATTGCCTTCACTACGAGTTTAATCGTCAATATTTATTTATTTAAACATTTTTTAAAAGCCCCTAACAGCTAAAAAAAAGCCACAAGCAGGGCGCTTTAAAATACACATTATAAATTGTAAAATAGGTAACATAATATATATATATACAATAAAAATGACATATTTCAAAATTAAACAATAAAAATCAGCGTACATTATGGACTTTAAATAAATAATATGACAACAAAACAAAAACAAACGAGAGATATGTACATAAATAAATAACTTTAATAATATCATCAATAAATAAATAACCGTAACAATAAAATAAATAAACTAAGTTATCAGAGGGAGAGTAGGGATTTCAGGGATTTAATGTTGCTTAAATTACGGGAGCTGACGGGGAAGGAATTTACTAAAAACACAGAACGGACTAAGGGGCTAAGGCGAGATAATTCCTTAATATAAAGAAAGCGTCCTGCCCGTCGATTATTAGGTAGCATGACAACTTGTTCATGGACTTCTTTAGATGTAATAGACCTATTTAAGGCTTTAATGAGAAACAATATAATTATATTATTTTATTATCTCGACAAAACAATCACGCCACTGTTACTGAATTACTACCATTACTCATAACCTATTTTATGAGCAGAGTAATATACGAAACGTTTAAAAAAGCAATAGAATTTAAGTCATTTACATTTTGGCAAATAAGACCTCTTGTTTTGGAAATTAGTAGACATTTTGAATTTTAATGTTAGTAACAAATATTTTTTTCCCATCAAAGGTTTCATTCAAAGATTCAAAATGTTAATACAATTATCGCAGAAGCAGCGACAACAGAACATATGATGCAATGCCTAATAATAAAAGTACACATAATGTCGAAGAACGACGAATCTTAAAAAATCTCATGTTAATAAGTACCAATTGATTGCTTTTTTTAAGATAATTTGTTCACTGAATACTGAATAATTTCGTTCAACAAACTATTGTTGGGTAATAAATTGTGTTATCATTTACTTATGAAGAGTTTGAAAGAATATCTGACAAACTAAATAACTGCTTTAATTTTTTAAATTATATTATTTAAAAGACGTCAATAGAAATACTGCTATACTCATTAATATACCAGTGCTTCTTAACTCTGCAAGAACTGGATAGGAGCAATTCTAATATACCATATAACTGGGTTTCCAGCCTTAAGAGTGTACTCACTATGATAGGCAGTAACTTGTATGATGTAGTAAACTTAACACCGGAGGTTGTTAAAAAACATATCCCTGAACTGTGTCTTAAACTTGAAAACCACTGCTTATCTTGCGACCTCGATAGAGCCATGAACTCTAGTTATAACACTATGTACCGGCAGTACTCATCACTCAGTCACAAAAGTGAAACTTACCTAAGCCTAGAATCTGACTTTTGTAAAATCAAAATCATTTCTCAACTCAGATTAACCTCTGAAAACATGTTAAGAGTGACAGCCTACGGAACGTGGTACAAAATAGATCTCAACCAGCTATGCTAAACATGTAAACGTATGCAACCTGAGTCATTAGAACATCTTATTTTTCAATGCCCAACCTATGACCCCATTAGACCATCACAATTCAAACAACAAAATACTCTTGAAAATCTCCTTATTGTAAGAAACCCTACTGAAGTAACTATCATAGCAAATTTCTTAGCTCGAATGGCTAAACTAAGGGCTTAAATAAACTAAGGGCTAAACTAAGGGACTAAATGAATAAATCCAATGAATGTCATTACTTTAACTATGATGCTAAATAACCTCAGACACCTGCTAGAAGCGTAACGCTTAAGAGCAAAGGTTTCATTTATTATTATTATTACTCATTAATATTAAAAAATAATTGAATAAGGAGTTCTTAAAATGTAAGTAAATATTTTCAAAATCATTAATAAGTATTTAATCTGAAATTTTGATAGGGTAATCAGGCGGTTAAGATTAAAGAGAAATTAGCAGGTGCAAATGTCTTGCGTAGGTGTGAGTTAAATCAAACATATATTCTAAGCCTAATGGTATATTAATTAACTAATACACACATGTATATGTATATAAATTATGTATGTGAATACATAATGAGTATACTAATATCTCAAAACTAATCTCTTCGAGGAAATTAATCCCTTACAGTTCTAAAGTAACTTTAAGCCCTTACACACTTTAAGTCTAATACTCAGGCCATTAGAGATTGAGCTTTAATAGCTAATAAAATGTATCTTAATAATTAAACAATATTAACTTTAAATTAATTACAAGTAGAATTCAAATATAATTAATTATATGTTTATATCTTATTGAAATTAAAGAAGTATACACTTAACTTAATTTCGATTACTAACAATTATTTTTCTCTTTATTACGGTTTTACGCAGTTATCAGTAAATTTAATTAGCTTTAATCAAACAAGTGCCTATCCTAAAAAATCAAACAAATCAAAAGCGAGAGATATATTTTAAGAACAATTATCACGTCTCCCGCTCGGTTTTTTTTTGTAATGAAATTAATAGTTAGCAAATAATCTTACTACTAAAAACATAAAGTAACCTTCGGGAAAGATAAATCAAGATCCTTATAAAGGTAGGATTTAAGCGAATGAGTTGTTTAACAAAAAGTGTAAGGGTTCAAGGTAAATGAATAGAAACCACTTTAGAAATATTTAAAATGTTTTGAGGGTCTCTTGAAACGTCTAACACAATAAAACCCAGAAATCTAAAATTCCATCCAATTCCAATGCTTTTACTTTCCAAAAGAGGAATTTAGAACGTGTTCAAGGGACAATTACCCAAGCACCCTAACGAATTTCCATAGTTCTACGGAATTTCCGCAGCATTGTGACGCAAGCAATGTAGGTGCATAGATTATAATTATAGCATTGCAAAGAACAAACGATTTTAAAAGCAAAATAATTTTAAGCAAAACAATAATGATGGGAATTGGACTGTAAAAGAGGATGGAAAATGAAAATAAACTAGTATGAATCGGCTTTAATGTTTATACACTTATAGAACAATATTAACATTCCAGCAGAAGCGGCATTTAGGAGAGAAATGATAAATTTGAGGGTGGCAGATCTGCATACCAATTGAAGTGGCTTTAAGAGGAACACGTAGACGGTTTACAACAAATGGAGATTTCAACGACGGTTCCGAGGTGAAATGCAATAATTTGCAATAGAATTGCTTCCGGAGTGAAAACATTTCATGAGGTCCCTAAGATAAATTATTTAATTATGTATTAAACGTAAAGGCGGATATGCTGCATAATATTTAAACAACACGTACTGAATAAAGACCATTAAACAAAAGGTTAGTCTTAGTTAATTGAGCAGTGGAACCAATAAGTAAATATACATATTTTTTATTATATTTAGTATTACACTTTTACAGAATATTGTATTTATTAAATGTAAAATTTCTTGTTGCAGGAGAAAGTCACCACTTCATCGGAGTCTAGTAAAAGAGATGAACACCTTTTATATCTTCAAATTATTCTCGCTACCCCATTCTTGTTAGATAGATATATCCCAACAGGATATTTTTGTATTTTTATCAACTTAATATACTTAATTTAAACCTAGGAGATAACACGTACCTTAAAGATTGTAACAGCCTAAAATCAATGAAATGGATTATGAAGTTACGTGCCGGAGTAATATGTCTTAATCACCAACCATGGTTAAGAGAAGATAATGGAACCGGACTATGTACCCTATGTAACGCTAGACAGCAGGAGGATGTGTATCACTTTATAGGAAAGTGCAGAGTGTTAGGAGAATTCCGAGTCCAGTGCCTGGGACAATATCAGCTTACAGACGGTCAAGTCACTGAATTTTTAAATGGTAAGGACTGGGTAGCATTGGTCAATTACACAGAGCGTGCATGTAACTATAGGAGGTATATTATGCAACATGATTAATAAGAGATTTAATTTATTTTATTAATTTTAGCAAAATCTTTAACTAATTTCCTCGGGGAATTTGGGCATGGTTAGAATGCGTCTTAAGTTTAAGTCGAAAGGAAGCTACTGTATTCACTATTTATTGATTACAAACTAAATGTCTTGTATGGAGAAGATAGATATATTCTTTATTTGTTTTAATTTAAGTCTTATTATTATTCTCAATACTCTTTTATTATTAATGCATGTAGAGAATGTGAGAGTATCCAAAATTAGTTTTTAAGTTAATGAGAGCTTTAATAGTTATTAAGATAATGTTTTTGAATTGTTAGTTTAATATAGTTTATTTATTTGAATGCCTTTAATAATTATATTTTTATAAATTATTTATTTTCCAATTAAAAAAAATGCATTTAGAGAATGTGAGAGAATTCAAATTAGTTTTTATTTTAAGTTAATGATAGCTTTTATAGTTATTATAATAATTTTAGTTTAATATTTAATTATTTGAATGCCTGTTATAATTATATTGTTATAAATTATTTATTTTCCAATTAAAAAAAAATATGCATGAAAATAACCAATAAAATAGATAAATTAATGGTCACTAATAAAAGATTTAGGCCTTCATAGCCAACTCTAGCCGACGGCTGAACTGCCAGGGCTTATAAATGTTATATTTATATTTATGTATTTGATTCCTTATCTGTTAAATAAAGCATTTATTATTATTATTATTATTATTATTATTATTACTTATCAAAAAAGAGAAATAAAGTTACCTTGTGAAAAATAATGAGAAGATCGTCTAGTTTACCATGGAGATCACCACAAACTGTAATCTGTTTTGATATTGCAGTGGAGACAATATTAAGATTAGGCAGTTTCTTGAGATGAGTCGTCGCCTGTTTTAGTATTCCGGCTACATATTTCGCATGTAGTCTGTGTTGCTGAAACATAATACATTTTAATTTTATTAAATCTGGAGATAAGGAAGGATTTTTAAGAGTAGAAAACCAAATTGTTATTAACCATAACTATTTTTAAATTAGAATTTAGGTTGGTTGCGAGAAGTATTAATTTGTAATAATTGTGATTTGACGATAATTAGATCAAACATATTGTTCGTGCCAGGGAGCTTTGGCTTGACCTGCCGCCAAGACTGGTTAAAATGTAAAAAATAAGAGAAATAACTATGCGGACTGGAGATAGAAAATATATTATAAATATTTATAAATTTAATGAATAATGGTTTAGCTATGTAGAATATGAAGTTAAGTGTGGTAGTTAGGTTCTCGTGTGACAGAAAGGCTGGATTCCAGCAATTTAAGTGATATTTTTATTATCCTTGATGCCAGAATAAAGAAAGAACAATGTGGTTTTCCTAGATACCAGGATATCTGTAGTATTTCTAGGGTGTCATGGATATACTACAGCTAAATATGTGATAAATGCTCACAATAGAAAAATGGCCTATACACACATATAAAGGGCTACACTCACACTTAACTTTTCCTTGGATTTTCTACAATGGAGAGAAATCCTAAAGGTATGTATGTAGGCTTGCCAATAGCACATAAATGGGCAAGCGTATACTCTATGAACTTAGGGGTCCCCTTAGATGCTGATAGGCATTACAGATTTAGTAATAATAGCACTAGATTGTTTTTGATGATCAAACTTTTAAACACATTTCGTATTAAGATAAGTTTTCCACGATGAATCGGCCTGAATATTGAAATAGTTGTGATGCTCCCAGCTGTGGAGATTAATGACACTTGAAATATTTCCCTTAAATAAATTATTTAAAAAATTAAATGGCGACTTTTTTTTTTAGCAATAATTAACTTATTCTAATTATATTATCTTTAGTTTTTGAGCACGCCATGTGCAATATATGCCATATAAAAAACACGAAGCGTGTTACAATATATTTTAAATAAAATAAATTAGTTTCTGTTATGCATCCAACGATTATTGCTATCTCATTTTATTTGGGTTTGGTAAATTACATTACTTAAATAGCACCGCAGATAAACATTCACTAATGAATTCCACCCTGAAAGAAAAAAACGCTCTCCTCTTTTTTACTCTGTTAAATTGGTCTCGTTCGCGTGCAATGCCCGACCGGACTTGTTAATAATAAAGATGAAATTGAGTGAGGCAAAAATACAGCCGAAATAGAAAGTAAACGTATTGTAACAGAAGAGATAGAGAGTAATAGACCTTGAGGTCTTTAAACTAGGGGGCCTGGTCACGGCATTGATATCGTTTACCATTAAATAAATTGGGGTAAAAACGTTTTTTTCTGTTAGCATTAGGCTACAAAGTAGACTTTCGTAAATGTATCATCCAGAAAATAGAGGAAATCAATTAGTATTAAAGCATTTATAAAACCTAAATTTACTAAAATGGAATGATAATTAATAAATAGGAGTGAAATAAGGAAATTCAAAGGAAAACAGTTCGATTAAACTTACCCCCACTAGTCACTCGCTTAAGCGTGCTTTTAATACTAGGTACGATTGAAACAGACTTAAGTAAAAACATTAGTTGTTAGACTAAGATTTTTACCATTTGAATTTTTAATATTTGCTTTATTTTTATATTGTAGGTTCTCGATGTTAGGTACAAAGAAGTATTTAATTATCAACAAATTTTATAATCAATTTTAAAAAGCTCTGTTTTATTATTTCCCGGATGAAGGAAATGTAGATTTAAAGGTAGAGCCTAGTGAAGGCATCCCGTGTTAAATAGCCTGATGCAAACAGGGCTCCCTTTCATCAGAGCTATATTCCCCTAGAGGCTTTGATCTCTCAAGCGACAACAGCCCCCTGGTCCCGGGGCTCATAAAGCTCTGACACTTAGTAAGGTTATAGCTTATGAATATCCTGACAAAATAAACCTTGTAAAATAAAACTCCATGATTTCTAATGCCTCATTGAGTCTTAGAAATGCGAAATACTAGAGTATTTTAAAAAGAGTAAATTTTTTTATTATGAAATACATATAATTAAAGTTTTGTTTGTACGCAAAGATCAGAATTGACATTTTTTTGAAAACTTTTTATTTTATATAATACAAAAACCAACACCGGCCATTACTTGTTTCCTGTCTGTCTGTATGTGTGTAGTGTATATATCGGAGCACGGCGCACGTCTGATTTAATAACCACAAAACTGGAAGAACAAAATCCATTAATTTCCATATCCTGGAGAGCGCTAACATGTTTGCTGATGTTGGAGCCTATGTTATATCGAAAACTATTGAGAAAAAATCTGAGGAAATAAATAAAATATTTTAAAAATCAGTATCATGTGTAGTCACATAAGAGTTTCGTGGGTAATGGGAAGAAGAGAACTTAGAACGAAAGAAAAAGTTCCAGACAAGTCCAGAAAAAGTTCTCCCCAGATAAGTCAGCCTATCAATGTAATGGTCAAAATTGCAGCCATGTCTGTTTTATGCCTCATTCAGAAACTGGCCCAAGTGTTTAGTAATCAAAATAAAAGAGCAGTCTTGCTCATGAAAGTAGGAGTGAAGTGTTAGTGACTAAAGAAAGACCAGACTTGGCCAGCATGTGGATATAACTTTTTGCTGGCTTTTTTGAGATGGGGTCTGGAACTTGGCCTTTTTTTACGGTCAGTTTTTTTGTTGGTTTTTCTATACAATTTATCTAAAAGAACAGTCTTCCTCGTGAAAGTAGGAGTGAAGTGTTAGGGACTAGGGACTAAAGAAAGAGCAGACTTGGCCAGCATATGGATATCACTTTTTTAATTGGCTGGCTTTATTGGGATGGGGTCTGGAACTTAGCCTTTTTTACGGTTGTTTTTATTGGGTTTTCTATACAATTTATATCTAATAAAGCTTCTCTGTAAAGCACGACTACACTTGAACTTAGGAATGCCATCCCCCCAAGGCCCATAGCGCAAATTCCCTCCAGAAACATGGTGAGAAATTCTAAAGAATTTGAAAAATCCCCCCCCCCCCCTAAACTCTCAAAAATATTCCAAAAATTGATTCCCCCCCCCCCCCAAAAAAAGAAAAAATTATGATGGCGCACCTTGCGCCGTCGAAGCCCTGTGCTCCCCCTCCCTGATCTAAAATGATTTTACTTAACCTACCGAATTCAGATCATGGTGGTAACTTCAATTTACAGTCCATTCAATTTATGGAACACTGCAATTGGACTATAGGGTTCGAAACCTATTTTACCAGCTGAAGTTGTAGAATTTCGTTGATCAGAATCTCTCATAACAATAGATATCAGGAAACTAGAAGGCAAAGCCACAAGAACTAAGGGACGTGCTCTCCTAAAATTTGGCTAAACTAAACTGCACCTCATTATTTTTAGTTAATTATTTTTCATGACCTCCCTAATAGAAATAAACACGACCCTTTGAATTCTTTGCCTGCTTATTACTTTCAAATTATATTATTGTTTGAAATTTTAACTGGAATTAAAAAATTAAAATTGTTGGACTCCAAAGCTAGGTATCAGCTGGTGAAGCGGGCAAGTGTTTTCCACGCAACCCTCAAAGAATCAGTGTGTTTGTGTCATTAATTACGTAATAACTTTTGATCATAAATAAACTCTTAAAAAAATGGTTAATTCTAACCCAAAACCAGACAAACGAATTAACAATATAATGTTTCATTTAATATCTTCAAATCACCACCCAACTAGAGAAGTTTTCTACTGGACAATTGCCAACATGGATTTGAATTTCTAGAGAAAAGTTTAGGGAAGGTTATAAACTATGGTAGGGTATTGTAGGTATACAATAGGTTAAATTTAGCAAATGTACAAATTTTATTTATACGCATAAAAAACAAGTTTGTTAGTGCTAACTGGACGAAGACTCTTTGGGCATTTCCTGACATAAGGCACATTCTTATGTCGGAAACATTATTATACCCCTTTAAACTTATAACTTATATAATTTAGTTTCTGTTCATCATTATTAATAGCTTACTTAATGTTACTTTTAAGTTCAAATATAACTATCTCCATAGCTCCATCGCTCGAGGAGGACGTGGGCCTGCCAAAGGGTTTATACAACTTAATAATTATGTTAGTGTGTTGCGCCATCAGCTGCATAAACCTTATATTTGGCATAAACAGCGAGGTACTTTACTCATGACAATTCATCGCCTGCCAAAGGGTTTATAAAACTTAATAATTACGTTAGTGTGTTGCACCATCAGCTGCATAAACCTTATATGTGGCATAATCAACGAGGTACTTTACTCATGACAATTCATCGCCTGCCAAAGGGTTTATAAAACTTAATAATTACGTTAGTGTGTTGCACCATCAGCTGCATAAACCTTATATGTGGCATAAACAACGAGGTACTTTACTCATGACAATTCATCGCCTGCCAAAGGGTTTATACAACTTAATAATTACGTTAGTGTGTTGCACCATCAGCTGCATAAACCTTATATTTGGCATAAACAACGAGGTATGTATTCTTGACAATTCATGGTAACAACACTCTGTACACAAATTAAAAAAAATGTCTACGTCTTAATTCAAGACCAAGCAGGACTGATACCCAGAGGCTCAAATTTAAACTCGAACATTTTTTGTCATTTACATCCCACGTGCACTCACTCAATCCGTGGATACATTATAATTTGATTTAATATAAATTCGGAGTTTTCAGGTCTTTTGGACTTATTTTTATATTATTAACTATTAGTATTGCAATAATGAGAAAACCAACCTTTTTCCGTCTAAAAGAATCAATGAGGACATCCAAGTCTTTCTTAGTTAGAGGAAAGTTTAAGTGAATACCCTTGTAGTTGTTCTCTTGGTTTCCGGTAGGAGAGCTAGGTTCGCTCGGTGACTCGTCTTCATATCGTGTCTCTACTGTTGTATCTGTAACATTCCACAAATACTTTTAAATAATAATTATATATTTAATAAAATTGAAATCATACCTCAAGACATAATGTTAATAGCATTACTATTAAAGACATTTTCTTTGGACTGCATCTAATAAAATAGTTATGTATGTAGTTACGGTAGTATATAATTCAAAAAAATACTATAAAATAAATAACTTGTTAATGATTATAGTTAATATATAAGGTATAATTCCATTTAGAACCTGTAGCTTAATACGAAGCAATATTATTAGTCAAGGAAACAAATTATATGGATAGAGGATATATACTCTATTCCCACCTAAATAATATTTTTCTTCTAATCGAATACCAACATTTATATCAGTGAATACACTCTTTTATAATCCTCAACAAAATTAACAATTAAACCTTTCAAATTATTATTATATTTTATTATTTTTTTTTGGTTTCACACAGCTATTAATTGATATTATGAATGAAAGAAGTTGTAGGGTTTGAAACACAGCAATAACTCAAATTATAAATTTTGACATCGTACAGATTCCTAATATTAAACACGTAAGGCGCGGCGCCTTACGCGAGAGGCGGTAATCACCAGTTCCTGTACGATTAAGTTAAAAGTATTATTAAGTGTAAAATTTTAATAGTTGCATAAGATCTTTAAATTTATGTATAACATGTCATGGAGACTAAAAACTTTATTTTAGCCACCCGCAATATTGGTCGCCATCTTGAAAATATTAAGTGTGAAAACTCCCAAAAGTGTACAGTGTACAGTTGTCACAAATGCCGAGATTAACAGCTTTTATTAGCTCTAAATATTTTTTATTTTATTCTAAAATCAAAATTTAATTTTTATTCCATAGTTTTCATTTCTTTATTAAAAGAGTACTTTATTTTATTTGTTAAACCTATACAACGTAATATACAGCAAATTTTTGAAAGTATTTAAATTTTCACTTTAAGAAAAGTATGCGTTAATTGTGTTGAGCAATATATTTTCAAAATGTAGGTTTTTAATTAATAATTATGGCAACATGAGCTTCAATTTAAACTTTCATTTGTCATTGAAAAATTATAAAAAGCATTTATAGTTTCAGGCTAACTTTTGTAGGTAATATTAATTTATTTATTACTACGTTTTTATTAGCTAGCTTCTTTGTATGTTTGTTTATATATTTGTTTGTTTGTTTGTCCAGTACAAATCTTGCAATCGATTTTTAACTAACTTCCCGAGTAGTTAGACATTTGAAACTTTTAGAATAGCTCAGAACACGATGACAATGCATTATTTTAATACTTTCAGCTGAATTTAATTCATTTTCAGCAAATTTTGCTGTATGGAAAGTTAGTTCGGAAAAAATCCGCAAGTTATTTTATTTGTTTTGACGTATCCCATATGTAACGATCTTCAGTTTGACGGGTTTTAAATTTTACAGACAGAAAATTTAAAAACGTAGTATATAAAAGTTCTATTATCTTGTAATTATAGAACCTATTACAAGAAATCGATTAAAAATATTATTTGTGGCAACTACAATATTATTTTGTGCAAAGTTTGAAGCTTTTTAATCGTAAAATAAGATTGAAGCTTGAAATGCAAAAAATAAAACAATAAAATATTGAGAGTATTATATGCCATTTTTTAATACATACTTTGTACAATAAATGAATATAAATTTATTTACAAATACAACAATAGTGCAGACGTAATAAACCAATAAGTTTGCTAATTTGTTTGAAGTTTGTAGAATTTATATCCTCACAACATTGTAAAGGAGAAACCTACTATTAAATGCAAGCTAAAGGTTACCATCCATACCAGCAAAGAAAGGATGCAGGAGATAATATACATTTAAGAAGGAATGTGGCCAGTGCAGTAGCATACTTATCAGGTGTATTAGTCTGTCCATCAATATCCTTAAATTCTTATTAATACCCTCACTCTTAATAGTTAATAATGCCTACATCCTTAATTCTTAAGGCCCCCATACACTGTCAAAATGTTTGCGCAAAATGTTTGATCATGTATGGGGGCCTTTAAACTAAATTGAATCCTCAATAGTTTCAAGCCCTTCTCTTTCCTTTGAACTTTGATGTCGACACTTGGGGTTTAATGGATATATCTTGGATGGATAAGGCAATCACCACGGTATCCACAATAGTTAGTTCTTCTCAACAAATGAGTTGATGACTTGTGGTTAAAAAGACAAATATCTTTAAAAGGAAATCATATACCTATATAGAAAATAGATAGTTAAAAATATTTATTAGTATTAAATATTTATATTAAAAAAAATATACTGTTAGTCTCTTATATATTAATCCTCTGTTACATATGTGGGCCGTTTAAGGGTAATATATTCACATATGTTATATCTTCAAATAGCTATATTTCGCCCCTCTCCGGGGCATATTAATTTAACAGAAGATTAATAGAGTACCTTGGACAACACCTTTTTTGATTGAATTCTTAATAGGCAACATGGACCCTTTAGGTGTGAATAATACAAACAACTGAAGTCATTTGGATTGAGATGTGTTGACCCTTTCTTGTTGTAAGGTCATCCTCAGTCATACTTACTTAATAAATAATAAAGTATGACTGAGGATGCGTCCTTACAACAAGAAAGGGTCGAAACATCACAATTAAAATTGCTTAAGTTGTTTGTATTATTCACACCTAAAGAGTTTAACTTACCTATTAAGAAAGCAGAAGATTAATATGAAAGGGAATAATAAAACAAATATTATAAATTATTTAGCAAGTCAATAGCTAACTGAAGAAGGATGGATGAAACAGAATAATGTAGATTTCTCGATATTTTAGGCATGAATAAGCCTCGGAGAGGAGCGAAATATACAGCCATTTGAAGATTGATTTGAATATATGTGAATAAATTCTTTTTAAATTTCCCTTAAACGACCCACATGAAGCAGAAGGTTAATCAGTAAGCTGGAAAGTTCTACTTCCTCCTCACTTCTATGACAATAATGGTATTATTTGCAGTTAAAAGAAATATATTTTGCCCCCCCCCCCCCCTGATTACTAGAAAAGTCGAATTTCAAAGCCTCAGCCCGCGGAAATCAACGTGAAACCACGAGATCGTGCAAATGTACAAGCCGTGCATCCCGTGCACACCACGTCCTCACTGCTCGTAGCGTTCGCCCGTCGTCGTTACGGCCTCCCACCGGGCGGACGCACCTGGGTTTGCAAACAACGCCCTTGGAACTTGCTTGAGACTGCACAAGCAGCTTACGATTACTTAGAGAACGGGTTGAAAATAACCACCATGCAGCAGTGTATCACCGGGAAGTGCATGTCCCATGCATGTCACTCTATTGTGACAATTACGGCACGTCCTGGAAAGTATAAAAAGGACCGGTTTACTGAGAATAGAGAGAGTGAGAACGCAGACGTAGAAAAGGAGTCATAGAGAAGGAGCGTAGGAGCGCAGATGAGAGGTGACGACCGGTGATTATGTGATTTTGTGCCTAGTGTGGTATAGAGGCTTGGTGCCTTAAGTATAGAATCAAGACTTAGTACCAACCATATAAGTTCCAAACTTTACGGAGAAGAGGAGTTTTGTTGCTGTGTGCGGAGGCGGAAGTGGAAACTGCTAATCAATTTGCTGGGCTCGACCGCCAAACAACGTCTTCAATTGACCAGTTTCGGCGGAAGAAGGCTACTTCAGAAACCGGTCAAATGTGTATAACAATTTTTTTCTGTGAGGACGTTGTTTGGTTATCGAACAAAACCTCTTTTATGACTTATGACATATCTAGGTTTGTACTAATACCATACCACAGCTAAGAACTCGATTTTAGAGAACTTAATACATCCATTTTGATTCCACTTAGATAAAGTACATTAATAAAACCAATAAGAAATTCTTGTTGACTGTATTGATTTGCTTTAAGTTTAAGGTAATAAAGATATCTAGTTGTATGTAATTAATCAATTGTGTTGTTTATTTAGAGGAGGGCCCAGGGTTTCTCATATCCTCTTGTTGGTTATCAAAGTCTAAGGCTTCTAAAGCCAAGAATGATATCATTAAATCTACTGAACCAGCCCTCGACCAGACTCTACTGTCTTACTCACCCTTTAATCAATCTTATTTTCTTAGGCTGGAAAAAAATCATTCCGTCCTTCCCATCCAATTTATCAAACCAAAAATTACACGAAAGAAAGAAATCATTGCATTTTTTTTTAAAAATAATTCACCATAAAAGTTACAATAATAAATATGCTATCAACCACTTGTATAAATCAATCAATAATATAATTTTTTTTATGTTTTAGGTAGTATTCATACTACGGAAAGATTAAATTTTACTTTAAATCAAATTATAATTATCATTAACTACGGGAGACATACAGAGAAAAATAGACCCCAGCACCAAAGTTTATTACTAAACGTGGCTTTCTACGAATTGATCTGTTACAAAAATAACACTATCGCCCGGAGAGATATCTTATTACAGTTAAATTGTCTTTTATATATATTTGTGAGTTAAATCTAAAGAATATAATATTATATTGAGGAAGGAATAATCCTTATTGAATCCAGAGTTGACTTCACACTTCACTTCACACAAATAGATCCATAAGGATCCCTCTCCTTTTCCTTATTCAAACAGGAATTTCTCGAACCTTTGGAAGAATTCTTTTATTGCTGGTTTGAACCAAAGTGAGTTTCCTATTTCATACGTTATTGTAGAATAATTGCTTTTAAGAGCCTTATTTTCTGAAAATCCAAATTTTAGAGACGAACGACATCTTAGCTTTGTTTTTGATTTGTTTCTGAAGCGGTATCCAAATCTTTGTTTGCTTTCAGTTACGAATCCATTTGTTTCTGTTCTCGTATGATCACGGAGCATGATATTTACAGAATGTCTAAGGCTCTTTTAACGAGTTTAATATATACGCATTGATTCGGAAATTAATGGAATTCGGATCAATATCAACTAACACTAGCATGAATGAAATACACATCTGTACTTCAAAAGATGCATATCTGCTTGCAAACACACCAAATGTTCTGGCTTTATATCATAATAAGTTGTATGTGTTAATAAAGAAAACCCGATATGTTTCCTTTATTTTACTACCTTTTTATTAGCTTGCTTTCTTGTTTGTTTGTCCAGTACAAATCTTGCAATCGATTCTTAACTAACTTCCCGAGTAGCTAGACATCTGAAACTTTTAGAATAGCTCAGAACACGATGACAATGCAATATTTTAATACTTTTAGCCATCTTTCAGCAGAATTTAATTCGTTTTCAGCAAATTTTGCTGTATGGAAGTTAGTTCGTAAAAAATCCGCAAGTTTTTTTTATTTCTTTTGACATGACCCATATTTACGATTTTCATTTTGAAGGGTTTCAAATTTATGATTTTTGAGCTCTCTATATGGTTGTCATTTATGTGAAATAAATAAATAAATTCGGAACTATTTTTTTTTCACTAACATTATATTATAACAATTATATGATCAACATTTACATATGATTCTAATTTAGTTTAATAAAACACTGTTGGGCCCGTATAAATTTCAATCTTCTGCGCATACTGCTTTCTCTTCCACATGCCCTAAGTTTTTCTTTTATTAACACCTATACCTTTCAAATAATTTATCCGTTTGTAAAGAAATTTAGATGGTTTGTCGAAAGTAGCCCATGTATGTTATATGTTATAGACATAGATGTTCCTGTTTAAATAATCTGCACAAATTTGATATTGCATAAAAATAAATGTGAATATTCATTCAATTATAGGACGTGAGGAAGGTACTTGTTTGTGCTATACAAATTAGAAAACATTTTTTTTATCAACAATTTTTTTTTTAATTTTCCTTCTAGAAAATAATATTCACTAAAATATTTCTTGTAAAGTACGGACTTGATTTAAGAAAGTTTTAAACCTTCCCCCTCCAGTTATTGGGTTCTTTTCTTATCTTGTCAGCATTCATTTCTTAGAACTTGCCCTTTATAAAGTTTACCGCTGTTGACCTGCTCTTCATTAGAAGCTCCAAGTAATATTCTCTCGCTTCCAAAGGGCTCTTGGCTGGAATTTCCCGTTGGCCCTTCTCGTCTCGGCCCTTCAAAACCGTAAAACTAAATTATCCCATAAACAATTCCTATAGGTCGACGACAGATTAGACCTTAATCTGTGTTAAAACATTACCAAGGTCTAAAGTAGGTCAATAGCCTTTTTCCATTAAAATTCATTCTCCAAGCTGCTTGTTCATTGTACATCTTCTGAGCAACATTCTAAGTAAAGATTTAAAAATAAATTTTATAACTTGAAATATGGCTTATCGAGCTGTGTAAGGTAAACGTCATTAAAATGTAATTAGGGATGTTCAACTCAATTTAATTAATGATAAAGGTAAGAGGTAAACGATGCTTGTAAATTTAAAGGGTTATAATTATAAAAAATTTAAATCAATAAGTTGTTTATAACTTTTTTTTAACATCTCTAATGATAAGTGACGATTTAACGTCTTTAATAAAGTGTTTTGGAACAGCCTTTTGACAGTGCGCCTGATCCGGGCAGTTCAATAACCGTGCAAGCCTCGGGGATTGGTGTTGGGGAGCTTATGTGCTCTTTTATCAACATAATCATTAATTTTTCCTAACTCCTGCATTTATAATGAATTAGATTACTCCCGCATTTACACTAAATTGTTAAACTGTAAAAAGTTATTTAGCATCAGAGAAAATTACGCTATGCATGCCAAACATGGAATTAGTATGATCCACCAATTAGAATGATGGGAAGCTGACACGTACGAACATACGCTGGCTGGCCAGCGCCAGCTCCAACCTCCACAAGCGCTTTTATAAGCCCCAACTAATCCATCCACAAGTTGGCCAACCGACGCTCGCCGAATCGTATGGCCAATGTAAGGGCCCGGCTTAAGGATTCATCTATATATATGTAACATCTACGGATATAGGCAAGGTATAAATAAGACTGAAATATTAAGAAATTGTACAACTAACATTTGAAGCTAAACTTTTTAGAGTGAGTGGTGCAACTTATTAAGAAATAAGTGTTACGATACGTTATGTAATAATAATTACCTTTATAAATCGAGTTAAATATTTCTAAAATTTGTTATAGGATATTTTAGAGGTGGTTTCGAGAGGTCAGAGAGTAACGATTTTTGTAACTGATCGTAACTTAATTAAAAGGAGGCGAATTGATATTATATTTGTCACTGGTGTTTCTTCCGCCAAGCTATGTAGCAAAGCCTGGTACTGGCTCGGTCGTGATAATTAAAAGAGACGGAGATGGAAGATTACTGCTTTCTTCCTCCTTTTACCAATATCCCTTATCCATTTACTAATATCCAGGAACACGAATTAATAAAAGGAATTTTGAATCACGCGTAGAAACATTTTTTAATTTGTCTATAAATACAAAACAATAATTAAGTTCTTTGAACTACCTATATACAAGTAATTCTGTAGTCAAAACCAAAAAGGCGTTAAGTCCAAAAATGTCAAATAAAAAAAATAAAAAAAATATCCACTTTTTGAAATTAGTGAAAAATTATCTACAGAATGGTATAAAGGAAGTAATTCTAGCCTCTAGCCTGCTTTGTTGATGAAATATCGAGCTTAATATATAAGGGTTAAGTTTGTAAGACGTATGTAGAGCCAAGTATAAAGGGTTTAAGTTAATTTAATGCCTTTGTACATTGTCTGATGAGATATATGATTTTAGTATAAAGAGCATAAATCAACTTACACGTACGTGTCATTCATCACCTTCATGCTATTGTAATAAAATCAAACTAGGGTGATTGGTTATTAAAATATACTTAATATAATCTTGAAATAACAGTTATTATAGCTTATTAATGCTGACAATAGACTATTAATGAAAAACATACAAATTATAACAAATCATCTTAAATTTTACGAATTTTGGCTCAAAGGAGTTAAGTCAGTCAACAATGTGGTCCAAAGAGGGTTTTCAGTTCAAAAGTTTTTCAAACTTTTGATAATAAGTAGCTGAGTGTTAAAGGAATAATAATCTAACCTTGTGGATCCTACACAGTATACTTAGAAGAAGATGATGATTGCATGATATAATCTGTAAGTATTCACAATTTTTTTAGAGAATTTTTTAAAGTTTATTTTTGCTCTCCTGAAAAGTTTCATTTTTGGACTTAAAACCTTTTTGGTTTTGACTACAGAATTTGCAATTAAACAAACCGGTGTGGCCATTTGTTTTTTGTCAGTGGGTTGGAAGTGTATTGGAAACCTATATAATTTGAGTGGATACCAAATAAACTGTCGACGAGAGGGTTTTAATAGATACATTTCCTCTTTGATTTTCGTTTCTTTTTGTTATGCAACGAATTTCTAAACATGACAGATATGGGAGGAATGGGAGTATGTGGAGGTTGATGGAGATGAAGCCAAAACGTTTTTGAAAAAATAAAATAATATAATATATATATATTGGACCACTTTCTTTAAACTTCAAATCCTTCATACGCTTGATTAATGGAAATATTAACATGGGTGACACTAAGAAAACATTTATTGAGGCATACCGTCACGATTTCTGTCAAATAAAAACCTTTATTTAATATTACTAATAAAAAATTTAAGTTATTATTATTATTAAAATAATTTATTACTATTAGTAACTACTTAATTATCTATAATAGAATCCGCCACAAAAATCGTCCGGTCGACGCTTTAACTAGACGTATCATTTTGGGGATGTATACAATATATATGTATCCCCAAATTAATAAAATTGAGAAAAAACAAATTAAAACGATAACTTATAACCACTGCTAATAAGGAAACTTTTAACGTCCTATGTTTGCTCTCAATAATCCGAGGTTGGCAAACATAAATCCACTCAGAAGTTTTAACACTATGTATATCCGTTTTGCAATTATGTAACTAAGTTCGTTGGTCCTTCCAGTCATTAGGAAACCATATCTCAAATAAAAGTTGGAATTTTAAAATAGATTTATTTCATACAATGAAGCTTTTTTAAAAAAACATTTAAAAATCCAACAATTTAGGTATATAATTTTTAATTATTATGGAAAATGTTAAACAGTTATTACAATAACTGAAGATCGTCAAACATTAACCCACTTCAAAGTTAAAAACAATATATCCATGGAAAGACATGTACTGATGATTGGGCGAAAGGCCAAAAGCTGACTATGAAAATTAAAATTAATTTGGTCGAGAGGCTTTCGTTTTTACTTTTCCTTACTACTTATGGTTAGGAAAAGTATTGTTTTCACCCAAAATTTTTTTTTTCGTGATTTCAACGGAATTATCCGTTTTGGGTGTTTTTAAGACCCCCTGAGTGGTTTTCAGCATGCCTTTTGTATGTATGTATATATATGTGTGTATGTTATCATCGTAGCGCCCAAGTTATTAGACCTAGAGAGTTTAAACTTGGCAGAAAAATCAGACCTTACCAGTAGTGGTGCCGCCCGGAAAATCTACTTTTTCCGCCATCTTGAACCCAGTTTGCTGAGTCAGCAAAAATTTAAAAAATCGAGTTTGAAATTTGGCACAAATGTGCCTCTCTATATGACAAAACAAGCCCACTAAATTTCATTTTTATATTGGCCGCCATTTTGAAGTTATCAATTTTTAAATTTTTAAACTTTGACGGTTATCCATTTTTACTTTTGCTGTCCCCTTTATATTTAATAATGCTGTATTTTGACGGTTAATTATACCGAAAGTCAGTATAAATACGTTTTTGAAAACCGATGAAATTCCATGACATTAAAGTTTGTTTCTATACCTGTCAAAATACCGCCAAAATTCAAATAATTGAATAAATGAAATAAAATAATGTATAAACATTATTTAATGCGACCACTTTAGTGGCCTCCGAAGTGAGGAAAAGTTCCGAGGTATCCCGTACCCGATTTTTGTTATTCTATTGATATCAACTACTCGGGCACTTATTCTTCAGAAATAACAGACTATATACTTATCATCGAAAGGTTATGATATAATTTTTATTTTTTTATTTTATCACTGTCTTTTAAAAGATTACAGCACAATAATTATTATAATCCTATTGTTCTCATTTATATTTTCATAAATAAACATTTTATATAATGTTCCTCCTTGAAATGCAAAATATTATTATTATTATTTTAATCATCACTCTTCTTTTTGTATTATTATTCATCTAAACCGTGATAAATATTTATAGAAGCTCAAAAGGATTGAATAAAAAAATATATTTTGAAGCACCAAAGAAAGAAAAATAATTTGTTAAAACTGACACTGAGGAGTGTTAACCTAGAAAATATATTCTCGGTCACGAAAAATCCATATTCAAAATGGCGGTTTTAAGAAGATTCTTGAATTTATTATTTTATTTACAAATCTTTTTACATTTCTTTTATTATCTGATAAAATACTCACAAAAGTATCCAGGCTGAAATGAAATATTCTAATGGCTGTTTTAAATCTTTCTTTCTTTGTATTGAAGTTAAATAAAAAAAACGTTAAGAAAGCTAAGCCAATAATTGAATTGAAACTTGAGAATAAATAGGAAGAATAATAAATGTAATCTCCCCCCTCCCCCTCCCCCCGGGCATTATTTTCGTTCTCTTTATTATCTTTTTCTTTTACGTTCCGATCAAGACAGTATTGGGTTATTACAGAACGGGGGATCAGTCCTTATACTCATCTACCAGAATAATGTGACGATCAGTGATCAGTGTATTAACACGAAAACGTATAACATGAAAAAATGGTTTACACGAAATAATACTACGGTCTCCACAAAAATTATACAACTTTATATTAATCGTCTAACATACAATTGAAACAGGCATGTAAAATTTCAACTTGATAGAAGCAGTAGTTATTGCGTAGTGAAGTGATAATTTTATAATATATAGTTGAAATGAAGATGGCCGGAACATGTAATTTGTATGCTATTACAATACATTGACAAAATATACGTAGAGAACCTATATGAGAAAGTAAATTGCAATGAATGATATAACATTTTGTCAATTGCGGAACATAGCTTCCTTCTAACGAGTACTTCATTGATGCATTCTATTTACGACCCCTTCAAATGGTTATTTGTTAAAAAGTTAATATGAAGATATTTAAATTACACCCCTTAAATATGGCACCATAAATATACACCCTTAATTATGACACAATTGTTTTGTTTCATTACACAACTTGTGCAGAGACGGTTGAAATTATTACAGGAAAGAATCTGTGGGAAAAAAATTGATAAACCATTCAAATTTATTAAAACTCAGATGAGTACTTCTAAAAGATATAGGTGCTAATAAAAAAAAGTACGTGTATGGAAGAAAAGGCAATGAGCGTAAAAGGTTGAAACTTATATGGGACCGAAAAGGGACCAATTATGACCTACCATATCTAAATTTTATTAAAATAAAGTAGTTTATCTACGATTGATACGAAATATAAACATTATATCTTTGTTTAGATGCGTAGAAAGTGATTATTTACGTACTTGTATTCATTGCGCATGCGCGTCTCATAGTTCTGAAGAATTCCTCTTCTTTACCACGCTAGCGCGGTAAAGAAGAGGAATTCTTCAGCTTTACGCACGATTAGCGAGTTTGTTTACATTTAAAAAAAACTAATTTGCTGTTCTTTTATTAAAGTAACTGTTTATATCGAGTTTTTAGTGAAAAACAATGAGTGAATCAAGTGACTTTGACGAAAATGTGGAGAATAATACTCCTCCAGAAATAATTAATTCGGCAAAAAATACAACTAATGAATTAATGCCATCTTTATCAAGAGAGAGATACGAACTTACATACAGCAAGTTCATTTTTTTCTGTATATTATTTAAATCTAACAATCGTAGATAAAGTACAGTACGCAACTCGTGCGAAAACGGCATTTTGCATTGCTCGTGTGGTTTTACCACCCTCGCTGTCTCTCGGGTGCAAACTCCACACTCGCATGCAAAATGCTACTTTCCGCACTCGACGCGTAATGTACTATTTTAAAACACGTTCGTTTACAAAAATGTTGTAGAGACAAACAGACCCGACAGAGAGACGCGTATTTTCAAAGGCTACAAACAAAAGTGGTTTTAATATCTTTAGATAATAATATTTTTATATTTAATCTTTTCAATTTATATGATTTAACTAACAGGTTAAATAATATTTAATAAAATAATATGAAGTCAACACACATAAGAATAATGTTCCTTTTAAGTTACACTCATTTTTAGCCGTAAAAATAAATACCTAACAAACACGTGAAGAACAATGCAAAAGGTAACGGGGAAACAAGATTAAATAAATGTGAACTATGTAAAAGAATTCATTTTCAAAAAAGAGAAACAAACTAATATTATAAAAAGAAGAAGAACAAAGTGATAACACTGTAAAAGTTGAGTTTTATTTAACACAGAGATAAAAACGTGTTATCGTAGAATAGAGTTCAAAGAAAACAGCTTTACACAAAAAGTATATATTTTAATTTAGCCTTCAACAAGTCTTTTATGAGGTTTGTTATTAATAGCTTGAGAATTTGGAGACTTCACACTACTTCATATTAAAATTAACACATAACTTTCAACATAAAATAAAATTACAAGTAGATATTATGCGTTTTTATTTATGAAAGGTTAAAAGAGAAAATATTTTATATAGAATTTAGCATAAAGAAAAAAAAAACTTTACCAGGCAAAAAAAAGAACACTTGTATTATATATAAATGTATACAATTTGCTTTTAATACATCATAAACTTGATTTATTAGTTAAATATTAACCAATTAAAGGTAACCACTTTCACAAATTATATTGTCTTAACTAATTAATAATTTCAAGATAAAAAGAACTTTTTATATACTACGTTTTTAAATTTTCAGTTGAATCGTATGTAATGTTGATAATATAATTGTTATTGTTATATAATATATAATGTTAGTGAAAAAAAAAAAATAGTTCCGAATTTATTTACTTCACATAGGTAAATGACAACCATCTAGAGAAAACTGATCTTAATCCTATAAAAGGACAACTCTTTGTACAACGGATCTCCCCAACACCAAATCTAAAGCGTGCCATCGATATATTTGAAATAATATAATCGATATTTCCTGTTTTGCTGTCATTCAATGTTTATCTGTCACAAATTTGAGACCCGTCAAAATAAAGACAGCGTAAATATGGGACATGACAAAACAAATAAAATAACTTGCAGATTTTTTCCGAACTAACTTTCCGTACAGCAAAATTTGCTGAAAACCAATTAAATCCTGCTGAAAGATGGGTAAAAGTATTTTACCATCATAAGGGGGTAAGTATACTTATAAAGTAAGAGAAAAGAAAAATTTATTTTTATCCATTTCATGGAAAACATTGAAACATGGATATGTTTTTGGGCATTGAATCCACGTATGGACATTTTAATGTTTTTCCAAGAAGGGACAAATCATTGTACATATGTCTAATTGTATCCATATAGTAAGTAGATGGATCTTAAAGTGTGAAATTGTGAAACATTAATCCATTTTGGTTAACCTTTGGTCTGCTAGGAGCTCTGATATAATTTTATTCAAAATTTAGAAAGTATATAGAGCCATCTATCGGCGAAATATAGTACTATGTTAAATACAAGAGAAAACCTATCGACCTCCTGTTAAATCCTTATTTCCTGGCACGGCATTTAAAAGCGTCATTTTCATTTTTTTGCGAGGCAGAAATTTCTTCTTCCCCCAGAACTAGTAGTAGTAAGGTCCTAGTACTGGTACTAGAAGGGTAAAACGAGCCACTTATTCGAACCTAGCAATTAGGTCATATTTTAGGCCCATTTTACCAGCCCCATGGTAAAGGGTTCCAGCCACACATTATACCTTTACATTGTACCGCCGAAGCGAGTATGGTGTGATCTTTAGTGAGTCATATAAATCAGAGCATCAGGGCGAGGGAACGAACCCACAACCTCGTACCACCCTTGATTCATTGATGGCCGAGCAGACGAGGTAAGTAATTTAATTAAGGCCCCTCCACACTCTCGCGGAGTATCCTCGCCGAGTATACTCCGCGAAGTACTAGTATCCACACTCTCGCCCTTCGTCGCGAGCACCTCATGCCATGACTCAATGTTCCTTGCATCCCTTTTGACTCGGGACAAAAAACCGCCTCTGAAGCAAAGTCGAGCGAGGCGAGGCAAGGACCCCCGAGCAACCTCTCCACATTCTCGTTCCTCGCCCGACTTCGGGCAACTTCGCGAGAGTCTGGAAGGGTCTTAATACACACGGCCACACCGGCTCTCGAAGCTCCCCTAGAGCTAAAACATGTCGATGTTAAAGAAGCGTAATTTGGCCTCATAAACTAACGGGCACCCATATATGGGTAAGTATTAAATCTAGATTCAAACTAAATGCTTTTAGGCTTCATAGAGTGAGATGGACAGAGCTTGGAAACCTTGAGAAACATTAACCACCACATTATTTTAGATGGTCGTAACTTGTGAATATACGCAATTAGGGGACCGGCGTAGTACAATAGTTACTCGAAACTCGCTTGAAACATAGGTCTAAACACCAACATAGCTGGTGCGTCCGAATCCCAGAGAGGTGAAACATATTTCCCACTGATGGTATCACATCGAGTAGAAAGAAAACTATATTTCACTTTCATACAAAAAGTGAATGTGTTGATTAAGACGTAAAAGAAACAGCAAACAAACAAAAATGAAATTTTTGTATGGCACAGCAGAATATTGAGTTAATATTTTCGATTAACCTTCTTTTATGTAGTTGCCATAATAAAAGTCAACGCAGGTTTTTCATTAAAGCGGCGCAAGTAATATTGTAATAAACCTAATTCGGTTTGTATATTAATAAACTGTATACACCTTCATTAAAACCTATGACATAATTAAGGCAGAACTTCTAATAGAGTGAGAGCTACAAAATGTTCAATTTTAAATTTATTTTCTTTAATTTAAAACAGCTTTCATGACAAATAACTATAATTATTAAATGGAGAAAATGAAGAAAATTATTCCTGTCAATTAAAATTAATTGAAAGAAATTCAATTTAAAAAAAAAAATAAATAAATAAATAATAATTATCGGGAGAAAGATGATAAAGAGATAATTCTCTCTAAGCTATTTACATTTATTTATAAAACTTTTTAAAGGAAAATTCTACAACTTATAATTTTCTTTAAAAATATGACCAGAGAAAATGTTATGCAAATAATTAAATAAATAATAATTTAATTGCTAACAATTTTTGAAAAATTAAAAAGCCACAACTTTAGCTTAAGTCTTCCTTAAAGACAGTTTTAATTTATTTTATATTATTAATGGCTAAGTCCTAATAATTTATATTAACACGTCACCCTTAATAACGTGACAGTGGCTTCGCGTTGGCTCTTTAGCGAACGAGATTTACAAAGGGGACTCTATTACTCTGTTAAAACTAATATCAAATTGATACAACATGCATGAGAAATACAAAGGCTGTCATACACAATACACATTGCACTATACCTGAGGCCTGAGAGGTGAACCTATACAGATTTATATCTTGGGTATACCTACAAAGGTATAGTGCTGATACGACAAGGTATGTGAATAATGGCCTTGTCACAGGTGTTGGTGTGGTGGTCCTGAAAAGGTCCGTATGTATGATAAGGCCTGGAAAGTTAGAAAGTCGAAGACAGTATTAGTTAAGGTGATGGTGGTTTAAAAAGAATTATATGTGTACGGTGTCCAGAGACAATAAAACGCTGAGGATAGGCTTGAAGTCTGAGCGACTAGAGCGGTGAGGTACGAGGGAGAACCTCAGAGCTTAGAGGAAGCTCGGAGGGGGTCTGTCTTCAGCCTAGGGTTGGGACATCGATGTCGATGTATGAAAACATCGATGAATCGGACTTAAAAAAATCTATGTTTAACATCGATGTTGATCATTCGATGTATCGGACAACATGGATGTTGTCGGGAGCGAAAACGAGGGATTTTTTTGAAACCGGTGACTTTTTTTTTTTGCTCGTCGGGTTGGAGGGCCGATGTCGATGAATCTAAAACATCGATGTTTTCTTTCGATGCTTTGGCTAACATTGATGTTTGTTCTTTCGATGTCGATGTATCGAAAACATCGATATTTAGCTGTCGATGTCCCAATCCTACTTCAGCCACGCTGGGCTAGGTATATAAAGGAATTCAATAGGCGAAAAAGAGGCGGTAGGACCAATGAGAAAGCTCGGAACGGAAAAACCTCGCTTCTCATTGGTCCGGCCTAATGAATGATAATTTAACAAAACAAAGTGTTTCCTGGCTTGAGACGGGCAGTATCAGTGCACACAGTAAGGGGTTTTCATTTCAGTGCAGATCTCAGTTGACACAATGGCATCCACACCTGAAGCAATCGCAGTGGTCGGTTTGTTACTTGCTACAAACAAGCAAGAACAAAATTAAAAAACACGGGAAAAGAGGAGAAACGGGGTTTGTTTGTCTCCTTATCAGCATCGCTCCAACTCCTTCAATTTCTGCATTAATCTATATTACACAAAATTTATAGTTTTATTCCAAGATTGATAAAATTTTGCACACTAGACCTTCAAAACAAGAGTAAAGTCACTCTATATTTGAGATTTCGTACTTGAAAGTACTCGGACAACGCCGTGAACTTCAGCTAATTTTGCATAAGCTTCGTTCTTTAAGCAATTTTGAAATTCCTTGCTGTTTATACCAAAACTGATGTTGTCCCTACCTTTTTACGCCAAATATAAGGTTCTGAATTATATAAATATTAAATATTGTAAAGTAAATGGATAAAAGCAGTACAGCACATTAAGCAGTTTTCTTTATTAGTCGTAACTAATTGGCAACTAAACTCTAAACCTGTGCGGGCGTCTTACACACGCTTCTTTACCTGTGGCAGAGTGCAGACCGAAGTCTGTACAGGTAAAAATAATCGAATTGGTATTCCTCTCCGATCCGAAATAGGTCAGAATTCATGTGCACTTAGGTATACTACAACATGTATGACCACTTTAGTATATATTATCGCCATTATTTAATATACCGATAGTTATCGTTTCTGTCGAGATTTTCGAGGAACTTACGTAAGCACAGTTAATACAAACCATAAGCGCAAAATTGATCAGTTAATTGATCTAAAAAAATACAAAACTGAATATTTTCATACACCTAAGTTTTAAGTGCTTGCTCATTTTTAATATAATTATGATAATGAATTTTGTTGCCAATAACACAGTATTGACAAAAAATGTCTAACAAAAGTGGTAGGTACTAAATCGACAATAATGAATATTACTCATATAAATTAAACCTTAAGAGAATAAATTCGCGAACTCGCACTTATTTACAACATGCATCTGGTAACCTTCTTTTTCTTAAAATTTTATTCTAATTAATGGAAAAACATTGAATCATGTATAAGTTTTTGTGTTCACTACTGGTGGCGAAATGTAGTACTAAACTGAAAACCAAGCTACCTCCTGTTACATCCCAATTTCCTAACAATATAATTGGTTTGTTCCAACCACACTTCAAACTAGTTCCAAACTGTACGACTCATGCGCATTAGGCGGCTTTCACACTGCGTGCGAGACCGATTCCGCTTGAGAAACAAATACATGTATTAGCATGGCTCTATTCACATTAATCGCTGAGTGAGACCGGGCCGAACGGGACTGAGCGAGACCGAGCCGACTCGGGCGTTTTTTTCGAGCGTATTTGTTAGCTAAGCGTTTTCGGCGACCGAAAACGCTTTTCGGCGGCCAAAAACGCTTAGCTAACAAAAACGCTCGAAAAAAATGCCTGAGTCGGCTCGGTCTCGATCGAAGTTTAAAGTGAATAGACCCATGCTAATACATATGTATATGCTTCTCAAACGGAATTGGCCTTATTCGGTCTCGCTCGGTCTCGCACGCAATGTGAAAGCCGCCTTAGCGAAAAACGATCAAGTGTGGTCCGATGCGCACGCGTCGGACAGTTTCAAACCAGTTAGAAGTGTGGTTGGAACAAACCTAATATAATATTTAAGAGCATCACATATTTAAAGTTGTTTTTCTCATATCGATTTTTGCGACACGGAAATTCTTTTGTCCCCTAGCCCCACATGTCAATTTTAAAATATAATTCTATTGTATGATAAAAAAACAAACAGCGAATATGTCATTCTTATCATTTCGGATTTCTTTCGTTGGTCTATATACTATGATAATAATATTCTGATGGTAGTGTACTGTCTTTTGTCAAGTGCAACACCATTACTTACTAAAGATAAATAACATGGGAATGCATGATAAAACTAAAAACTGATACAATAATTTGTTCTCCACATATTTCAGTTTATTAACTTTGATAGAAAATACACATTTTTATAATAGAAAATATGAAAGATATTAAATGGTATAAACAGATGGAATGTAGTTCTTCGTTTCATCTCGTAATTTTATAGAATATTTTCAAAGTTAGGAGTGAATAAAGTAAAAAGTTGCAGGAGAGGATGAAAAAAAAAGGATCAGGTTCTTTCTGGCTGAAACCGAAAACTACTTGAGTAGAAGAATTACGTTTATAAGTAGAGGGAAATCAGATTTTTCTTTATTCCTTCTACATTCATTCGTGTCGTAGAAAAAGGGTAGAAAGATTTGTAAGGGTTAGATTAAAGAGTGGGTGAAGGATTCAGACGGGGTAGTTTGGCAGTAAGACCAGTATTCAAAGGTTTTAGTAATCAATTCCTACCCATATTCTGTGGGGCAGGAGAAGGGTAGTCAGGAATAAAATCAAAAGCCAGATTACTAGTCTACAAGCTAGAATTGGGCCTCATATATCATTTTACCAATATTATACAAAAGGAGGGAGTACATACTGGTGAAATCCTCTAACTTTTAGAAAAGGAAGAAAAAACCAATTTAACAAATTTAATAAAAGGACTACACGTCAGAAAACATGTACGTATGCCTTACCTTTCTTCATTTAATAACAAGTCCTACATAAAATATTGAACATGATTGATTTCAACCCTAATCAAATTAAAAAGTAAATTTTTATTGGGTATATTGTCTATAGACTTGGTATAAAATACATCTCTCCACCTAAACTAATACTACACGATAAATTAATAGTAAGCAGAAAGTAGTTGATTACTAAAATCAAATGTACGGGTATCGTAAGGTTGTAAAAAAAGGAAAATATGAGCTAAACACGAAGAACCTACATGAAATGCGGGTAAGACAGATTTCTGCACTGATGTCTAACAAGTATTAAAGTATAAGATATTTTAAGTTTACTGACCACATTAAATTATTATACCAATTAAATACTAGTTCACTATTAAAAACGGTCGAAGCTGGTCTGCATTAAGCATTTAATATTATGATTGACATTTTTTGACAAATCATTTTTTTCTTAAGCCATGCCCACACATTGGTTATACTAACGAGAAGCGTCACACCCAAGATATAGGATGGTTGAGTTGGCGCTTGAAATCGCTGGTTGAGGTTGAAACTGGCGCTTGTTTGCAAGGGGCGAACATGCGTCCTACATTCACATATTGGCCACATGCTAATTAGTCAATGCCAGCTAACCTCCACCAGAGTTTTCACAAGCACCAACTCAACCATCCACACATTAGCTAAGTGACGACGCTTGCCGTATCGCATGGTCAAAGCCGGCTCCGATAAGTTTCCGATCGTTTGATCAAACATTCGGTATCTTTCGAACGAAGGAGCTGTGAATGAGCTTTCACAATCGTTCAAACGAATGGATTTTCCATCATCGGGCACAAGTCATTAGTCGTTTAATTTGTTTGGTGTAGTCATCTTATTGTATAAGGTCACTCTTAATCGGTCTTCAGGCTTAAGAGAGCTTAAATTCCGTATACATTGCTGTTAGTTCTGTTTGTTTATGTTGGTTTACCACAAGCTCTGTGAACACTTTGATTTGAAGATATATTAGAATAACTAACCTGTGAAATGACAAACTAACAACTTGATTTTTGGTCCACCAACAAATTGGGTACTCAGGTTCATGAAAATCGCATTGTCCGCCGAAATGGATGGGACATGGCCGCTATTCAAAGGTCTGTCTTTTAACAGCCTACGGCTAAGCTAAGTCTCGCAGATAAACTTTGATGACCACCTAATCTTAAAGGGCACCAAAAAGCCACTAAACTTAAGCACAAAGTTCTAGCTTGATATTAGGCAATCACTTTTATGCACGCTATACCTCCTGTACAAGTTATTTTGTCAGTAATTTGACATAGAATATATTATGTACTTCAGAAGACTATTTATAAAAAAAGAAAAAAAAGTAGTAGATTTTAAATATAATAAAACAAAATATATAACAAATAAATATCATAAGTAACCCAATTAAATTAACTAATTATCTGACTAACTTTAATATTAAATAAAGCATAAAATTTGAAACAAACATTAAAAAGTAAAAAAAGTATATAAGATAAAAAGTATAAACTGCGGAAAAAGTTTTTCAAAAAAATATAATTTACTTGAGGTTAAATAAAAGCTTTCTTATAGCAATGTATTAGCTGTCACTTTCTTAGATCATATTCATTTATCTTAGATTCTCGAAAATAAGAACAAATATAATTTTAATCTTTTATTTACAAAATCTATTTCACATTGATACAATGTAAAATGTAATATATTTATTCAGAGAAAAGAATAAATAAGTAGAAAAATAACTGAATTCATAGGAACACATTAAAGAAAAAGTTCTTTTGATTTATAGATTCGATAAATTGGCAATCGGTTGTTTATTAATATCTCTACAAAATATGGGGTTCACTGACGAACTGTTAAATAGGTGTGTGGATTATTTTCTTATTTTGCTACTTTATTTTAATCAAACAAACAAATTATTTATACTTCCATTTATTAAAACAAGGCATTATATAAGGTTTGTTCCAACCACTTTATTCGTACCGTCCTTGAATCGTCCTGCAGATCATCCGGGAATCGTTGAGGACTGGTTTTTTACGCATGCGGTAACACTGTAACTTTGTCTACCATCGTCAACCTTCCTGTTGACATTTTCACGATTGTCATAACTGCGCATGTCATACAAACCAGTTCTTGGTTTTGTCAGAGAATCGTTGGGATATTACACGGATTAGGATAGTAAACGGTTGGCAAACAATCCCTGCGAGGGTTGGAACAGTTTGGAGGACGGTAAGAAACATTGTCACAAGTCGGATTGGAACGGCTTTTATCTATTTCGCATGACCGGGACGATCCCGCGGACGGTACATTGCTCGGTTGGAACAAACCTATACAATTATTAATAACAGTGTGGTTGCTATTATAGCGATTAGAGTATGCCTAGATGAGCTTATGAGCCTTGCCGGCGCATGTTCGGATAGTGTGGGAAGAGGAATCAGAGTGGGGATGGACACAGGATGACTAAGACAGTTGGTAATCTGAATAACCAGGTGATCAATATTGATGATATCAAATAAATTCCGTTAACTGCTCTCAAAAATTTTACATTTCGATAATACGCCCGCAATTCGTGTTCAACAATATTAATAGCTACTTTCATGGTACCCATTACACTATTATTATTGAATATATATATAAAAAAAAAAAACAGGATTAGAATATTAAAAAATGTTCGACATTATTCATTTTTATTATTATTATTACTGGTCTTATATTACTTTGCTTTGTAAGTTTCATCGCACATTTCCGTTTCCCCAATTTTGAACCACTTCCCGTGATTCAATCTTCCTCAAATTTTGCACATAGATACAACTTTGGCGAACAATACAGAAACCAAAAAAAAAAAAAAAAAAAAAAATGGCGTCAAATTTATTTGCTTTTCAAGTTTCATCGCACACCTATTACCCCAATTTTGAACCACTTACCGTCATTCAATCTTCCCCAAATTTTGCACATAGATAGAACTAAGGTGAAGAATACAGAAACCAAAAATAAAAAAAAAATAAAAAAAATGGCGTCAAATTTATTTGCTTTTCAAGTTTCATCGCACACCTATTACCCCAATTTTGAACCACTTACCGTCATTTAATCTTCCCTAAATTTAGCACATAGATACAACTAAGGTGAAGAATACAGAAACCAAAAAAAAAAAAAAAAAAAATGGCGTAAAATTTATTTGGTTTTTAAGTTTCATCGCACACCTATTACCCCAATGTTGAACCACTTACCTTCATTCAATCTTCCCCAAATTTTGCACATAGATACAACTAAGGTGAACAATACAGAAAAAAAAAAAAATTGAAAATAAGACCAGTTTTGAAAAATGGCATTTTTACTGGTCTTATTAATAGTAACTGTGATATCGATTTAGTGTGATGTCTATATACATTAATCACAGAATTATGATAGAATCGTAATAATGATATTATATATTGAAAGGCTATTAACCTAATATGATAGATAAGGTAGGGGATGTAGTTTCATACATAAATTTATCTAACTAACTTTAGTATCACATAAAGCATAAGATTTTGAACAAACATAAATAAATAAATATTATCTTCATTTTCTACATATGAATATTCATTTAGGTGGCAAAGGTGGAGAAAAGCCTCTACTATAAAAGTTAGATGATCAGTTTATCGACAGTAACAAATATTTTGGATATTCAAGTTTCTATTTAGAATAACAATGTAGGATGGTTAAAACTTTGTAACCAGGTGAAAAAATATTATTTATATCACATATTATGACCCTTATTTTTTAATAGACTTATTTTTCATCACAAGAGGTCATAATAAGTCATACAGTTATTAAAATTATAATAATAATAAAATTATTTACAAAACAATATGGAGGCAAAGATTTTTCTATAAATTTGTGAATTGAGTGATTTGAGGCTGTGGAGAGTTTTTAAAAGAAATAAGCAGAGAAAGATGGCAAATAATATATTGAAATAGCTTTCGGACATAGTTTTTTTTAAAAAATAATCCATAAAAGCATCGTACAAATTCAATATTAACACATTATTATAGATAAAAAAAACTCGAGAATAGCTAACAATATCTTAATCAAAATTTTAAACTATGGAAATAAATCGTGATTACACTATTTGATTATGTGATTAAACGAATAAAATTATACATAAAATAATAATATTAAATAGATAATAAAATGTAGTTTTTACTGTACAAATAGAAGGAAGAAATCCCACTAGATTCGTGTTTTCATTGAAGCTATGTTTGGGATTTTAGAAGCTAATATATTTCGTGTTTTTGTAGCATATTTAACTTGTATTCACAGCATCCCTATGATATCAGCAGATACAAATTGTGTTATTAACAAATGGTTTTGCAAAACTTGTTTTATCTGTGCTTTGTGGTCATGCTTAGTTCGTGTATTTCTGACATATGCTTTTTCCTACCTTTCTTTCCTACGCGAATACCTTCATAGATAAAAAGAGTAATAGATTTAAATTGATTATGATTAATTACTAGGCTGTCGAGAGGCTGATATCCTATCAATTTAATATTTTATTTGAAAGTTCTAAAATATGGAAAGAAGCTATGGCTCGATTATTTTTCATTCGGTTAACAATTCTATTTAATTAAAGGTTATGAAGTACATATTACAGACCTTTCCTGATTAATTTATGTGTCCATCAAATAATTGTATTCGTCCCAAATACTTGTAACGGAAATAAGACTGACATTTTAAATGACTACGTACATTGAAAATGTATTGTGTTCATTTAAAATTTGAACTTAATTGTGACCTGATCAAAATTCTTAAGTCATACATTCTAATAGTTCTAAATTTATCTAGCTAACAAGCATAATTTTAATTTTTGTAAAGTTAATTTTAATTTTGTTCCACTGTTCATTTGATCAGGCGAAAAAAGAACGATTCAGGGATGCATAAAACGCCAAAATCAAAATCTAGTTCAACTTTTTACTTGTGATAAAGAAAAAGGTCTTTATGTTCACAAAAAGGTATAAAATTAATTAATCATCTAACTAAACGATAAGGAATGGCCTTTATTAATATGGGAAAAACGTAAATTGTCTCTCCATGTGAATTGATAAGCTGTTTATTTAGCATAATAGCTTTCCTTAGAATGACCACCATAGACGTTCCCATGTCTAATCTTAAATAATATGAATATCGGACTACAAGGATAATCAGCAATATTTTACAATTTCTATGATAAAAATTTATTTGAAGTAATCCTGGAGTTCAAACTTTTTGTCTAAAGAAACCATCTAAAGAAACCATCATACGTCTGGAATGTTCCTGATAAAATAAAGAAATTACAAGTAATGGAATAAGGCCACGAATGAAAAAGAAAGATGTTGGAAACATAGAAGAATAAGAGTAAGTTTTATTTGGTAGGACTAAAAATCAGACTTTTTCGCTTACATAATTTAATATAGTCTTCATGCGCTAGATGCCAGAGATGTCAACTGCGACTAGGAGAGGTGGATTCATTTTCAACTCCCTTTTATGGAAGTGAAAAAATTTCTTAAAAAAAGAGAAAAATTTTCCGGATGGAATATCCTTAGGGTAAAATGAGAAAAAAATGAGGCGCGTTCATCTACGAAAAAATCAATAAATGAATAAAAAAGTAGAAATTTAGAGATATAGAGGAGCTAGCGGTTAGAAAAATGGTAAGAAAGAGAATCAGAAATGCACCCTGACGTGCTTGTTTTTTTTATTTTATAAAAGTTTTCATGCGTTTAATATCAAACACTCCAACCAATCATCGTCTACAACAAACTTTGTAGGATGAAGAAAACTAAATAATGAAAATCTTTACCGAACGAAGGAAAACAAACACTTCCCGATAAAGGGTGAAGAAAAACTAATAGAAAGAAAAGGCAAGAAATCGTATAAGGGATCAAGATGTAGTTTGAACCCCAACAGCCTGAATCTGAATTCCCTCTAGAAATACGAAGTCCTCATAAAACTTTATAGCTTGGCTACTTTCAGCTCTGCTACATGGATATGTTTTAACCAGACCAAATAAGAAATAAACAATAACACACACATATATGTATATCTATATATATATATATATATATATATATATATATATATATATATATATATATATATATATATATATATATATATATATTATCAACCTCTTGGCCCTCTAAACGACCCCTAACCTATAACCCATAAAAATAACCTATTATAAACAATAATAATACAATCTAACCCATAAACGACTTCAAAATTTTCCAAAAAAATATAACGATAGAATTTATTTTGTAATTT
Source organism: Gerris lacustris (assembly GCA_951217055.1). Classification (NCBI taxonomy): domain Eukaryota; kingdom Metazoa; phylum Arthropoda; class Insecta; order Hemiptera; family Gerridae; genus Gerris; species Gerris lacustris. The sequence continues at coordinate 52,150,977 of OX578280.1, forward strand.
TTCTTAGGAAACTACCAATATTCCTTTTTTAGTCCAGGAGGTAGCGTCCTAAAAAGTGTCTGACTAACATCAAGCTAGAATTTTGTATACAAGTCAATCTTTTAGCGCCTTTTAAGAATATGTGGTCGGCTAAGTTCGTCTGCGGGACATAACTTGGCAATAGGCGTTTGAAAAAAACAAACCGGTGGAGAGCGGCCATGTCTCACCAATTATGGTGGACAATGTGATTTTCATGATCCTGAGTACAGAATTAGTTAGTAGATCGAAAATCAAGTTGATGTTATTTTTACACTTGATAGGCAAGTTATTTAAATATTACTAAAAATCAACGTCGTCACCTGTCAAGAGACAAACTAACATCAACTTAATTTTCGGTCTTCTAACTAATTCTGTACTCAGGATCTTGAAAATCACATTCTCCACCATAATTGGCGAGACATGGCCGCTCTCCACCGGTTTGTTTTTTTCAAACGCCTATTCCCAAGATATGTCCCGCAGACGAACTTAGCCGACCACATATTCTTAAAAGGCGCTAAACATTGACTTGTATACAAACTTCTAGCTTGATGTTAGTCAGACACTTTTTTGGACGCTACCTCCTGGACTATTTACTTATCAACCTCCGAAAGGTAACAAAATCATTAGAAGTTGATGAAGCACCATTGACTCGACGGACTAAATGATAAGTGTTAAACATTTTATGATTCCCTATCTTACATATTGTTCATTTCAGATTTTGTTAAATCTCTGGGAATCCATATGAGTAGGGACATCAAAAGAAAAAATCGATGTGTTCGATACATCGACATAAAAAAATACTAAATCACAGGGAAGTAATTGCATCCACGAATTTGGGACTAGCCGTTATATTATCTTCTCTATATTTTTCTTATGCGTAGGTGAAAAAGTTACACCAGTATTTCAAATGTTTACCTTAATTGGTTCTGGAGAGGAATTACGAAACCCTGAAAGGGTTGCTGTGGTCTTGCAAGATTTTACCTCAAAAAAAGAAAAGTTCGCCGATTTCAACGTCTTTTATTCGATGTTTCTCCGGTCAACATTTATAAGTTGCTAATACATAGAAACCCCAAAATCGATTTCAATACATCGGCATCGATGTCCTAACCCTAATCCAAACACTAACATTTCTTAAATTATGTTTTTCTTAACTACCTAAATTCACAGTAAGAATACTTGGTTTCTGCCTTCGCAAAACAATTTCAATATTTAATACTTCAAAAAACTATCTTCACGATTGTTTTAAAGGAAATAAAAATTGTAATTTAACATCAATTACAATTAATAGTAAACTGAAAATGATCAATTGAAAAAAGATGTAAACAAAAAAGTAAATAAAAGAAACAACGATCCAATTAAAAAACAGAAGAAACAAAAGTTGCTTTTGTCCACAGGTTCAAGAGGCAGCAAACCTAAGAAGAAATAGACATGGTATGATCCTACTCTAGGTAAAAATAAAATATTCTCATTATTATGTTTTAGATCTTGCTACGGGTGAAAAAATTCTATTCCACACCAATGCGTAATTATATGAGTACGTCAAACGAAGCAACCTTTACCTGATGGATGATGAAAGAAATGTCAGTCAGGATTTTGTTTTTAGTCTTTCGAAAAGATATTAAGATTTATTTTAATTTTTTTCTACGTCAGGTCACTTTTATATTATTATGGCGCGGTTTAATCGAGTCACGTAACCCCGCTCACATAACTACACAACATAAATCTAGCCTCTCTAACAATTAGAAGAATAATTATGCTTAGTATAATCAAAGTGTTTAATTTATACCGAACTAAAGTTAGCAATACTGTAAGAAGATTTATCTATTTGGATTTGTTACAATTTAAGTTTACGTATTAAACCTCTCGACCACGCTATGCCCCATATACCAACATTAATACACAACTAGTACAACAAACATAATGGATTGTTTCAGTAATTCTAATTTAAATCAGTACTACTATAGCGTATTAATTCATTAAATAAGTAAATATAGGCTTTTAACTCACCAGTTGATGATGATTTTGAGGTAGCATCGCTACTTACAGGCCTTGCAGAATTAGGCGACGTAGGAATGTGTGTTAGCAGAGCATTGAAGAAATTATATAGCTGAAACAAAAAAAATATATATATTGATTAACAATTGAAAATTAATCATTAATCAATTTTGAAGAAAGAGTCTATAAAGTTTATAAAGCAATATTCATAATCTTAATTTTAGTGTAAGCCCTTTCGGAAAGTTCTAAGTTCTCTCGGGCTGTTGTTCTGAGGATAATTATTATTTTGTAGCAGTAAAAATTGTAGTGGAAGCCCTTTCAAAAAGTTTTATGTTCTCTCGGGCTGTTGCACCGTGGATAATTATTATTTTGTAATAGTAAAAGTATCATGGGAAGTAATAATTGTTTGCCGATGAACGTAATCGAGAGTCAAAGTGGATATTAAAAATTAAATGGGGTAAAGATATTGGATTGGGAAGGGTAAATATAAATAATATTAAAAGATTATTCACATTGGTGCAGTGGAATTAAACTAAATAGCTGGATTCGAGGCCAAGATCCACTAGATGGGAACCCACCTTGGGAAGCCTAAGGTAATAAAATATGAGAGGTGAAAATGTACCTCTGGGTTGCGGTTACTGATGTTCAATATTTTCATCTTGGCAGGTTTAACCTGAGGCTGGCAAGTTAATTACTAGTCAGTGATAGTATAACAACGCTATTCACTGAAATTTAACCAGGTCTTTATTTCAACAATTTTAAAAAAGATGTTAATTCTCTTGGTAGGTACTCTTTGTTACAGATTTTATTTTTTCCATAAAAATATTTTTGGTAAAGCAATGAAGAATGTTTCAAGAGTCTCGAGTAAAGGGACCACCTAGGAGAGGCATTCTTATAAAAATTCCTGGAGGTCCTACTGAATCCCATCGACCTATTTTACTGAAATTCTTTGAACAACACTCGAGCCTCTCTCTTCAATAAGCAAACACTGAGCTTTCCCTAAGCAAATAAAATTTTCCTCCTAACGTTCAACTAATGGTTCATATCAGAGATGTAAATAAAACATTTTAAAAAATAGTATTTTAAAACACCATAAAATTTTAATTACAAAAAGAATTTTAATTACATAAGGAAAGGATGGATATTCAAACATTTTTATCTTTAGAAAATAAATGTATTAAATAGCACAATTTTTTTTTTTTTTTTACAGGGAACGAATGCTCTTAAAACATCTACACAAAGTAAAAACCATTAGCGAATTGTTAATAAATTGGGCTTACTCTATCCTACTTTTAAAATGTTTCAGTTATATTACGTAGCAAGATTTCCGAAGCACTTAACAGAGCACGTGATCCTCTCGAAATAAAAAGCTTTTTCACAACATTCTACCTATTCAAGGCATTTGAATCTTTTAAACCATATGACGTTTTGTCCTGCAAAAAATAGTTCCTGAGAAAATAGCTATAATTGCAAAGGGGGAGTGGTCGGTGCGATTCTCAACAATGGAGGAGTTATTTATAAGGTAAATTTTGATAAAAGGTTCAATAATAATTAAATGTAACCCCCAAAAAAACGAACTAAAAATGGAAAACACTGGACAAAGTAAGTATTTTTTCGCACAAATGATTTTTTTATTGTTTTGGCATTGGCTGCCTGTCGGCTATACATCCACAGTTCCATTATATTATAGGTTTCTTAAATATTAATTTGTATATTATTTAGGAATAAATACATCCTATATACATAAATAGATTTACTAGATAAAATTGATAAATAGCTAAATGGAATTTCTGTAGATGTTCACTTAAAAATATTATTTAAAAGTGTTTCTTAATTGGCCAGAACAAATTACTACAAAACATTATTATGTGTACATGCAAGGTCTTCTTCTATATTACACTAGCCTTCACCCCGCATCCACGCAGGGCTCATGCTAGGTATTAGTAATACCTATATATTAGTATAGTAGTACCTAGGTATTAGTAATAGGATATGTATCCTATTATCATGTAGGCCTAGCAATTAAATGAAATGCCTAAATAATTTTATTTCCAAAGCCTTCTAGGAATAGAATTAGGACTATATTATCTCACCAAATCGTAATTTTATTTATAAATAACAAATGGTCCGAGCGACTGCTGGAGCTGACTCCTGTTATACGTGTAACACTTTTCGAGTTTGTGTGCCATAGCCAAGACATGAAAATGTCAAATTGAATTTATACACGGTCATAACTTGATATTTTAGTGACATGATCCTCACCGGTCATGTCATTCAGGTTAATTTTTGACAAATAACAAAACTAAATCTGAATGACATGACCAGTGACGATAATCACAACCAGTTCAAATAAAAATTTATGCATTTGTTACGTTCCTAAGTTGCAATTAGACGACATTACATAAGTATAAACAAGAGGGACTATTTATCAAGATTTATCTATTAATAAGTAAGGAAAGGAGATAATATTTATAAAAAAAAAACTTCAACATAAAAAAATTATACTCGTACATGGATGATTTGAGAAAGAATTAATCTTCTTTCCTTCGACATTGAAAATACCTCCGTGTTATGGTCTCCAGGGAAATAAGAATTTTCTTTATCTTAAAGGTTTATATCAATGTCTCAACCAAGTAGCAAGGCATATTGGTAGTATATCGCCTGAAAATAAATTCTTATCTTCGTTGAAGAGGAAGTACAATAAAAAGTTTTTCTGCTTAAGAAAATAAATTTGTTGAATATCGATTTAGCCGTTCACTTTGCGCACAAAGTAGGCATAGTAAAGTACAACACTTTAAACAAGTATAAGCATATTTAGTGACTAAAGGACTGACGTGTTATAGAGATAGTTATAGTAGAAACAATTATGCGATTTCTGCAGCTGAATGCATATTGGTACAATTGCTTAGCAGCAAAGTATTATTACTTTCCGTTTGCTGCAGTAGGTAATACAGTTAAGCGAACTACATTTGTGGGGTCTTGTTCAGAAGACCAACACTACTATCTTAAAAAAGCTGAAAAGTTTCTATACAAAGGAATATAATCTCTCCTGCATGTAGAAGTATGGTAATTTCCCTTAGTCAAGTTAACTATTAAGATAATAGGTTTGTTCCAACCACAGTTCAAACTAGTTTGAAACTGTCCGACGCATTGACCAAAATTGAACGCCTGTTGCTAATGCGCATGCGTCGGACAGTTTCAAACTAGTTCGAAGTGTGATTGAAAATAACCTAATTTTCATCAAAGCCACTTGATTCATTCATTGTTTTCACTAAAAACTCGATATAAACAGTTACTTTAATAAAAGAATAGCAAATTAGTTTTGTTAAATGTAAACAAACTCGCTAATCGTGCGTAAAGCTGAAGAATTCCTCTTCTTTACCGCGCTAGCGTGGTAAAGAAAAGGAATTCTTCAGAACTATGAGACGCGCATGCGCAATGAATACAAGTACGTAAATAATCACTTTCTACGCATCTACACAGAGATATAATGTAATGTTTATATTTCGTATCAATCGTAGATAAAAGTAGTTTCGGCATTCTTAACAAGTCCCCTTTCGTAGTTAAGACACCTATATCAAACAATCGATTTTAACAAAGAACAGATATAAGTTAACGACTTCTACTCGTATTTCTGTACCAAAATAGAATAAGTAGTATCTATTCGGGACTAAATAAAAGGATAAATAATTTGAGAAAAGTAGGTCGAGCCCTATGAGCTTTAGGAACAGAGGGCGGGAGACAGAACCTGTCTACCCTTGAATTAATACTAGTCTGCCTTGTTCAGCCTGTTTGTCTAAAGAATAGAAGTGTCGCTGACCCTCCTAAACGAAATACGTTCCTTTTTCTTACAAAGCCCAACCCAAGAGTTAAGGAAAACCTTTAAAACTGAACTATAAATAATGACTAGAAGCTGAACTACTTAATAATAATACCTGTCAGGAAGATCGAAACCCATTTGTGAAGTTATAGATGAAAAAAAAAGTAGATATAAAGAATGAAAAACTAAACTGGTTATGTCTTAGTGTTCATGTGGATGCCATAACCAAAAAAGAAGGGGGGGGGGGAAACTTCTAACGTCATATATTGTGTTTAGGAATTGAAGTATATAGTTATCACTATAGTACAAGAGTTAGAATAATTTATAAGACGTTGATAGCCGTCAACATATATTGGGAGTTGAAAAAGATGTTTTATTTTTTATATACTTTCTGGGTAGCCATATGTTAAATGAGATCCAGAAAAACAGGAATACCATACCTCTACCAGCCGTGGAAAAATGTGTTATAAGTCTATAGTCTTGGTAACAATAAACAGCTCAACGGCACACAAATGGCTAGCAAGATGTTTCATTGAAGTCTTTGGCCCGGCGCATATTGAACCTACGCCACGCACGGCCCACGCGTGGGGGGTTTTGTAAACTATAGGTTCCTAACATTGCCGCATATTGAACCCAGCCCACGGCTAGCCCACTCAGTCGTCACCCATGCGTGGACAAGTTTGTGCCAGTCGCACAGATTTCGTGGGCATGGGTCAGACAATAGATACAAGGAACTAATTTGCCTAGTTCTACAGAATCCAGTATTATATATAATACCAGCCATCAAGATTACATGCGAATCAAGCTTAAAGATGAAATAAGTTAATTTATTTTTATTATAAAATACTGTATTTCTATAAATATTATTTATGGAGTTTAGTTAGGTAAATTATACAATTATTTAACATGATTATATAATTTATCAACAATTAAATAAAAACAAAGATAACCAAGTAATAAAAATAATATATACAAAACTGAAAATTTTAATTTTGTTTTAACAAATATAAAAGAAGTCAAAATAAAAATAAAAAATATATTATTAATACTAGATTATAATTACTAAACACTTCTTTTAACACACACTTAACACTTCTTTTTTTCAACCCATTATCCTAATTAATTAATCATTGCTAATATTGTATAAGCTAAGAATTTGTTAAACATAATAAGATAAAATAATACAAGTAGCTTCTATTTAATTACCTTCCGCAAATATTATATCTATATTTTTAATAATATTAAATCTAGTTTTTTAATACATAAACCTTTTATTTATTTTATTTTTACTTTGTATCATGGGAGCCTATATGGAAGGACAAATATTTCATGAATTTTTGTGAACTAGTCCCTGTACAGCCGGAAAGTTTTTCTTAACACCTTTTGAGGAATTTCCTGACACAATTTAAATTCTCTATAGGTACCTCTCTTACGTAAATATTTGTTTTGTCTACCTCTGTTTTTCGTTTAAATTAATAAATGAATAATATCTAGTATCTCTTCCTCAGTTTCTGAATCGAGATCGAGAAGAAGAAATGTAGGAGAGACCATGGTTGGGCGTGGACTGGGTTTCAATATGCGGTGCTTAGCCCATGCGTGGACGTGGGGCTTGCGTGGGTTGACGTGGCCTGTGCGTGGGCTGTGCGTGGCGTGGGTTCAATATGCGCCGGGCCTTATACGCTTGGCCAAAACGCTACCTTTAACTGTGAAAGGATGAAAACCATGCATACAACATTAAAGTCATAAGCCATATTCCTCAGGGCTTTACCAACAATAATTAATATTTAAAACCATTAATATAGTTTATTCTGTTAGGCTGAACCCTTCCTTCCAACATACTTAATTTTATAGTAGTACCGAAAGTATAATAGATGCTATTTTCGGTACTTCTTACTTCTTTCGTACTTCTTCTCTTTAGATTGTTACAACCCTGTGTTTTTTTTTTTTTACATTTTCATGTCTTGGCTTTGCTACATAAAATCGAAAAGCGTCACTAAAAATCTAAGCAAAAAACGTTACCGTGTTTAACAAGAAGTAAGAAAGATATAGGAGGTAAGCATTCCAGTCTCCAGCTACCGCACTTGGTAGGGCCGAAGGAAGTTGAAAAGAGTTACACTGCTACCAGGAAGTTAGAAAGTTGAAGGAGGTAGTTCGTAGTCGCATAATACAGTCTTGCCTAGTCTAGAGGGTTGTAGGGAGAGCCTTCAGCCTTCCCCCCGCGGGCTCTTAGGGTCTACATCTTCACCTTTTTTTCTTTTTTTTTTAGAATATAAATGGATAAAATTATTTATACATTCCTTTGCCTAAATAACTATTGATACAAAGGGATGATTAGTCAAATCTACTTTTGGACAAACGAATATTACACTTCGGATTTTATAAGGGGAGTAACAGTCTAAAGAAGAACATCCCGTATACCTTCATTAGATTGTTACTCCCCTCTGTTTTGTTATAAGGGGAGTCTAAAGAAGTGCCCTATTTAATTATATAATTAATGTCCATACATGGATAATGTAAGTTTAAATCGGATTAGAGTAAGTTTAGTCTGCTTAAATAGTCACAGCGTTGTACATTTTCATTGATGCTACAACATTATTGTAAAAACAAGAACCACTCTGGAAATCGAACCCAAATTATTTCTGGTGTTGGACTTTCAAGAAGAAAGCCTCGAAGGAACTTATTATTATTATTATTTACAAACTAAAGTACCAGTTCTTTTTAACGGAATGGTAAAGATAGCGGGTATCCGAGTATCCAGTATCTACTCGTACCTAACCGATTAAAAAGAGAAAGATCTATTTCAGCCATTGTTCAAGGGCTTTGATTGCTTCTGAGACCATTACTTTAAATACTCGAGGTTTAATTGACTTCTTAAAAGATTCACAGAGTAACTTCTTTGCAAAAAGAACCTTTCATAATAGCTTACATAAAATGTCCACTATCTTTTTAGGTAGTAGCTTACATAATAAAATGTTCACTAGTCTTTTTAAATTCCCACAAAATCATTGGGTTTTCTGTGTAAAATGTAATGTTAAAGAAGCAAAAACAGGGTCCCTAAAAACCCTAGAAATCACTAACAAACAAAAAGTAGCTACTATTTGGAATGTGAAAAATGAAAAACGACTGAACAAACTTAGCCAGACTTTTAATTAACTAGTTAAATAACAATTTATAAACGTCATTAGCACCAACACAATTTTTTTCTCTCCTCTTATCAATTATTTTTCCATTTTAAAGAGAGGTTTTTGTATTTAAAAATACAAAACAAAAACAAGATTTTAATAAGACCTTTGGTCCTGACATCTAATTTAACTTGTACTCCAAATCTTTATTGATTTGGATTACTTAAAAAGGAATCAAAACGGAGAAAAAAAAGACGAATTTAGTGAAAATATAAACGAAATAAAAAAATCGTATTTATAGAAGTGCAAAAGGCAATAATCATTGGTGCATATTCTTGATCGGGATTGATCGGAAGGAAAATATAGGTGGAATTTCAAAGAGAAGTTCTATAGCTAAGAATTAAGCTTATATAGACTTTTGAAGCAGAATAGATTTAATGCTTCAAGAAACTCAGAATAGCATAAGCATGGTTGAGGTAAATATCTGGATGAATCCATAATAATACCTACGGAAAGAGGGTTCCTAGAATATGGATGAAAACTCGGCTGGAGTTTAAGGAAGCTTAAGGGAGAAAAAGACGGGTAATTGCTATGCGGTATGAATACAACTTGTTTGCGTCTTTTTAAGTTCTCCTGAGCTGACCGTATGCTACCTTATATTTTTACAGAAGGTAGCATAGAAGGTCTTGTAAGGGCAGTTATTTTCCTCCAAATCCAACACAAGAGTGACTCAACAAATCTTACAAATTAGAATGAGCAGATGAAATATACCGAAGGGTTGATTAAAAAATAAAGCTCATGTAAATGGTAAAATAAGTAAATGCCATTAATAGTCCAGAAAGCAGCTCTCCATCGGTTTGTTTTTTTAAATGCCTATTGCCATCTCTCTCCACCGGTTTTCTTTTTTTTCAAATGCCTATTGCCAAGCACTCTCCACCGGTTTGTTTTTTTCAAATGCCTATTGCCAAGCTCTCTCCACCGGGTTTTTTTTTTTTCAAATGCCTATTGCCAAGCTCTCTCTCCACCGGTTTGTTTTTTTCAAATGCCTATTGCCAAGCTCTCTCTACCGGTTTGTTTTTTTCAAATGCCTATTGCCAAGCTCTCTCCACCGGTTTGTTTTTTTCAAATGCCTATTGCCAAGCTCTCTCCACCGGTTTGTTTTTTTCCAATGCCTATTGCCAAGCTCTCTCCACCGGTTTTTTTTTTTTTTCAAATGCCTATTGCCAAGCTCTCTCTCCACCGGTTTGTTTTTTTCAAATGCCTATTGCCAAGCTCTCTCCACCGGTTTGTTTTTTTCAAATGCCTATTGCCAAGCTCTCTCCACCGGTTTGTTTTTTTCAAATGCCTATTGCCAAGCTATGTCCCGCAGACGAACTTAGCCGACAACATATTCTTAAAGAGCTACCGGTGTCGCATACATCCGATCTCACTTTAAGATAGACGACAGCAGCTGGTCTAAGAAAGCTGCACTATATTGGGCTGCCAGGAGACGTATGGTCGAAGTTGCCAACGTACCGGCGTAAAAAAAAAGATTAACTCACACACAATATTCTTGCTGGATGTTAATCAGACTCTTTTTGATCGCTATCTCCTGGACTATAAGAGAATGAAACAACATAAAACAATTATTCTATGAGCAAATAAAAGTTGTATTAATTTTGATGTAAGGGTAAGGAGTAAGAAACCCCCCTCTCTCAAAAAAGTTCACATCTTTATAGCCGTTACCTCCTTGTAGCTGCGAGTGATCATTTTGAAAGTATAGGAAGAGGAAATAACTTGTCCAAATCTTTAAGTCATAAATTTGTCAACATTCGCGAGTCAACAGTGACTTCCCCTCAATTCAGGCTCATTTATTAGCCAAACAAATTGTATTTGGGAAGGGTGGGAAGGGTGAAACAAGGAAGGATAGCTGGATTAGATACACCCTCAGAAGAATTGAAAACATCCAGTCGACAGGCCCTGGAGTAGAAACCCACAGGGAAATAGAAAACATGGCCGACCCAGAAAAAGCTGGAGGAAGACGGCGGAGAAAACAATATGAGAAGAAAGGAAAATCTGGGAAGAGCTGAAAAAAATTAGTCAGGTGGAAATTCTTTGTTACAGCCCTACGGCCTATATGCCCCCCTTTGGAATTAAGGAAATAGTCAAGTCAAGTTTCAATTTCCAACGGGAAATTTATTTTTATTTAATATTAAACCTGTGAAGAAGGTTGAAATTAATATAGAACCATACGTCCCTTTAGCAGAACTTCAAATTTGATCAAAATAGGAACACTAAGATTCCCTTTCTTTGATAAGCTTGAAAGAAAAAATTAAAGACTTGAATATATTTTTGGTGACACTTGTATAAGTGACGAAAAAGCGATCATATGTCAGTCTGTTTGTCCAGCCATCTCTTAATATCTCATCTCATTTATTAAATTTTGTATTTGTATTGAACATATTTTTAACGATAAGACAAAGATCCTAAAATTGAAACAACTTGCGTCTTATGAGCTTATTTTATTTTTTAAAAAAACTTAGTTACTTCATTATACTAAAAGTTTAACCCCAGATGAGCAGCAGGTTACAGGTAATAATCCATTATACTAAAAGTATAACCTCAGAAGTTTATACTGATTGTCACTAAAGATGAATAAAGTACTAGATAATTCAGAGGTTTGACATTTCTTGAATTTAGGGTAGCTGTGAAAAACACTAATATAAATTGCACACCCATTGCATATACCATGGAATTAGTAAGACTAGATAGCGTCTAGACTCTGGGAGACTAGACTATGGAGTGTAATAAAATAACGATGGCAGTCCCCAGGAATGAATAGAATTTTCACTATTGAATAATGTTTTATTGTAAATAATATTTGATGAAAAATTCATTACAAAAACTATTATATAAGAAATAAAACGTGACCTAAATAACGTAAATAAGACTAAATTAGTTCATAAATACACAACTGTATTTTACCGTTTGCATTATTTTTACTTTGATTTTAAAATTTCTTCTCCATTCTTAAGTTATAATCAATAAAGTCGTTTGCTACCTTTTTTGTTCAGAAAGAAACCGGAGAATAACTACAGAAATATACGGTGTTTTCTTTAGTTCAAAAGTTAAATTTCAAACTTGTCTAGTTTTACACAATAGATCCTTTCAAAAGAAAATATTCTATGAGAATACTACAGAATAAAAACCAAGAAGGAATACTGAGTGCAACTAGAGAAGGAATTGAAACAGAGGCAAACTCAGATCGTTACATATTGTCTACGCGGCTCTATGCTTTTATTTATCTTATACCTACATTTTTATAAAGTTTTGAGTAAAAATTCCAATCACATTCTTTAACACAATTTGAAATCGAAGTTATGTTTACACGATGGAATAAAATAAAGCACATGACTATGAGACATATAATTTCAAATAAAAGCATAAAAATTATTAAAACAGGCACATCTGATATGCTACGTGCGTATCTGATATTCTACATAAAAATTCGTATGCTATATGGTAATATTTCCTACAGTCTTTAAAGGCTACAAATAAAGGATTAAAATTAAAAGAGTTTCATGATTGCGTTTCATCCAGCTGAAATTTATTTTTACCCCTTTAAGAGCTTGCACCTAAAATTATTTACGCTTAGCTTTTTCAAATTCCTCATCCTGAATAGCCATAGCAAATTTTATCTATAAACTTATTGGAGAAATGAGAGAATTATGGCCCGGCCACACTGAAGCTACGCGACGCGAGCTTCGCGCTCAGAAGCTACTCGACCCCCCTCTTATGGGGATAAGGAATGAAATTCAAAGTTGTTAATGACTTAGTTTTTCTAAGCACCGTACATAGAACAGCCACACCAAATTTCAACCCATCAATCTATTTAGGAAGTATAGGAAAATTAGTGATAAGTAATTGAGAGGGTGAGTTACATTGGTATAAATAAAGGTCAATAAAATAGAAGAAACTCTATGAACGTGAAAATGCAGGAAAAAGGAATCATAAATTCTATTATAAAAATTAAAAAAGGAAGTAGAAAAGAGGAAAAAAATATGTATAATCGGATCAACATATAATGGAAACGATTTTTTTTAAATGGATAGCGGAAAGGAAAAAAGGATTAAAGGTTTAAAAGCATTTGAAAATCATCAAGGGTTTGGAGCCCTGGGGTTGGAGCGTATATAAAACCCAAAATATCGTGCAATATCATGATCAAAAGGGAACTGTTGACAATTTGACAAATCATATTATTAATTCTTCATGCAAAAGACTAACACTGAAAAACCTCGTTTCATTTAACATGCTACCATCAAAATCTAGAAACGTTACGAAAAGTAATTTAAGATTAATATTTTGCAGCAAACAAATAAGTTTTAAACATGGGACTCAAAATTTATACTCTGAACAAAGGTCAATTTTGACTTTTTTGAACAGGTCAAAAATGAAAAATGAATGGAAGTTATAGCTATGCGAAGATGGAAAAAGAAAACTCAACTAAGAAAAGGGGCGATTAGACGACCCGTTCCCTGCCGTCTGGTCCTGGTCCAGTTCCGGGTTTCCCTTGCTCCGATCTCCCCACCACTTGACAGAGCTTTGCATTCACATGGTCACACCCAGTTCCATAACTCCTTCTTAACGAAATTTGGATGGTAGGTCACAATTAGCCCATTATTGGTCCCATAAAAGTTTAAACAATCTGTGCCCATTTGTTTCTCTACCATATGCGCACAAACATACATTTATTTTCAAATATATCTTCAAAAGCATTCATCTGATTGATGGCTTGTCGAAAGTAGCCTACAGATAGTACAAGATTAATTTCAACCGTCTACCCTCTTTAACTTTTACTAAAATGCTACTTTAATTCACGTGAAAAAGCAAACAAAAATTGACATTAAATAAACGGGGAAAAGGATTAAATGAATTAGACAATAATGGCTCGTAAAAGCATAAAATTAATGAAGTACGTGCTAGGACGCAAGGAAGCTATGTGCTACACTAATTTACAGTCCATTTTATTAAGTTGTAATAAAATACTCTGCCAATTAGTGTGGTCCATAGCTTCCTCGCGACCTATTTCATAAAATTTAATGCTTTTAAAACTTATTATTATCAAATTTATTTCATTTTTTTACACGTATTAAAGTATCAATTTAGCAAAATTTAAAGTGCGCAGACGGTTGAAATTAATCTGGGCCTACTTTCGACGAAGTAACCATCCAAATTTCATAAAAATCAGATAAGTGCTTTCTATTCCACATGCGCACAAATAAACATTTATTTGTTTGTGCGCATGCGGAAGAGAAACAAATAAGCGCAGAGGGTTGAACCTTATATGGGACCAACAATGAGCTAATTATTACCTACCATCCAAATTCATTGAAATTTGACGATTTGGTTTTATTGAAAACCAGACGAGTAGTTTTTAGGATATATTGGTTTACGACAGACCGACAGACAGACACGGAATAAAAAATGTTCCCTGATGTCTGAAACAGATTTTTGTCTTGGTATGTTAGAAATCGAAGAACTAAAAATTTTTCGTTTTTCAGAACATTCGCATAGCTTCCGGTACCTTCGGAAAGCTCAGCAAAAAAGTTTAAGGGTTTTCTAAATTCAATCGTAAACCACTAGTCACATCACAAATGGATGTGAGGTTTTAAAGTTCCGTTAAGGTTAAGGCTAGTTACATAAACGATTGCATGATGTGATTTAAATCAGCTGTATAATAATAATAATAATAATAATAATATTTCTTTATTGTTGAGACATAATAATTATGTATACAAATTGTCAAACTAATCTAATCACTAATCACATATAACTGCTACTTGACTAAATAGTAGAATAACAAACACTAAATAGTAGAATAACTATGAAATAGAACAATACAAATAACAATAAACTAGAATAATAAATAAAACCCTTTTTATAAAAATAAAAGGACTATAAATACAATAAATAGACAAAATAATCATTTTAAAAAAAAACAAAAAAACAAATTTAAAAATCCAATTTAAACACGGAACACAGTAACTAACCACAGGCTAACAAATAATTTCCAAATTAAAAAATTCTTTTAAACTATAACACGGATTGGCTAATAAAAATGTTTTCACTCTAGAGCAATACTCTGAATACGGTAGCTCTTTGGTAACTGTACTTAAATTATTAAAAAACTTCATTCCGAGATTCTGGTAACCGACATGAGGTAAGTACCAACATATCTTTATTCCTAGTATTATAATTATGTACATCTTTATTAGTAATAAATGTATTAATATTGGTTTTAATATATTTCAAACAATGATAAATATATAAATTGTAAAAAGTTAAGATATTTAGTTTCCGAAACAGAGGTTTACAATGTACAGTACTTTTTACTCCAGATAAAATTCTAATTACTTTTTTTTGTTTCAACAAACATTTTTCAGTGGACTCTGCATGGCCCCACAAAATAACTCCATAACTGAGATGACTTTCAAATAAAGCATGGTAAGCAGACTTGAGTGTTTCATCATCCAGGTACTTTTTCAATGTTCTTAAGAGAAAGACTTTGGTAGAAAGATTTATGAAAGATTTATTTATAATTATGGTAGATATAAAGTTAATATTTTATTTGCAGTTGATTTTCAGCAATGTGCTAAAAAGTTTGTAAACTGGAGCTTGTCAGTAGTTTATAATTGGTCAAGTAGGAATGAAGGGTTTGTAGATATTAGGTACAACTTAAAAGGAAGGAATGTAAAAGGTTAGGACTTAGGAAGTGTTATTTGCTGTTAAAAGTGGATGTTAGAGGAGAAATTTAGTGGACATTGGAGGTGTTAGTGGTCAATTTGGAATTCGATGGTCGAGTTCATCTGCAGTTGTTCATGTTAATTAGGTTTAGCGTATCAACTGCCTTACAGTCAGTAAGTTTAATGATATTGGTTATGTAAAATTTCGTCATGCTCATAGATTGTTCATTTAATTATAGCAAATATACAGTTAAAATTTAATTACATTTGTACTAAATAAAACTTAAAGACCGACATTTATTATATTAGTCCATAGTAAACTAAATAATAAGTGTAATATGTTATTACCTAATATAGATTGGTCACTATCACTTTAGTCATTAGACAACCTAATAACTATATCAAATTTTGTGAAATTCCACCAAATTTTTGAAATCAACATTGTTATCACTAATAAATATCTAATAAATTACGAATAATATCTTTAAGTTTATAAAAAGAGTTATAAATAAAATTTACAATCGCTCAAAGTTAATTTAATGTGAAATATAAAATGACAAGAAAACCATTTTACGAACAACAGAATTTTAGAAAGAACTAATACAATTTATTTAACAAAAGGATATAATCACAAAGTTATATAATAGATAAAGTTGAGAATTTAAAGTAAGAATTATAGCTGAAAAAGCAATGATTTCTGCTGTCCCTTAGAGACTAAGAGTAATCTAAAAGTTTGAAATATCGCTGCATTTCTTTTTGAAAAGAAAACAGGAAGCGTTGTCCACAGGATATTGCTTCATACTCCATAAAAGCACGGTACAGAAGCTCCTATAGCACTTGGGTTTGGTCAATGGTTATGCCAAGTCCTTGGCTATAGCCCAAACTAATATTTATATGTTTTGGTCTACAGTTCTTAGAGGTTACAGATTGACTTAAAGTTAATGGTTCATGATTTATTAATGAGCATGAGAATATTAGACAAATTTTCCTAAATATATCAATAGAAATAAATGAAAAGCCGTAATAAAACTTAAATAACTGCTTTATTGGGTAATAAATAAATCATGAAAAGGTCATTTACAGTTTGATTCGCTAACAGTTGCGAGGGCTGCAATTAATTTATATTTTTTCTTATTTTTTTTATTTTGTGATCAGTAGACTTCGCGTCCAATGTAATTAAAAAATAAAATAAACCAATACATCGATTTTAACGAATATACATGTCAAATTTGAAGAAAATTGAACAACGCTAAACAGTTACGTGTCGAATTGATACAGAGACCCCACTCTGGTTGGTCAATTACTTAAATCGTGTTCAAATTACGTTTATTTATATTAATTGATTTGTTTTATCTCCTATTAAGTAAAGGCCTAGATTTAGTTTTTTTTTAATTATGATTTCTAAATTCTTTACGCATTTCTCTTCAAAGGGAAATTTGGTTAACCTAACAATCTCTTCTATTTATTTAATTTAGCACCAATATTATTAACTAGTTCAAACGCTTTCATTCAGTTTTCCTCATCGTATTAGCAGGTTGAAGTAATTAGTCAATAATTATGGTTCCATAAAAAAATTATGAGAGGTTACCTATTTTATTTATAATTTACATAGTAATTCCAGAAGTACAAGAGACTAATAGAGTTCCTCAAAATAAAAAAATAAAATAATAGACCACACTCTAGTACTTTTCGATCAGTATATTTACCCTAATTATTAAAAGCTAACCAAATGTAAACTTCCAAACAATTAGCGAATTAACACAATTCACTTAGTTGGCTGTACATCATAAAGAACCATATCTTTCATGTTTAATCTAAAGTGGATATTTTTAGTATAATCATTCTAAATGACTGGTGCTTATGTAATTTGGATGTTACTTATAGGTTAGTGATATAAGTGTATATAAAAAAACCTAACCTAATAGAATTTACTGATATCTATTGCATGTTGATAAGTCGTTGTAGATATCGGGTAAGGAGACTTTACAGGCAACTTCAGTATCAAACCCGATCAATTATTGATTGAATTTGAAAGCAATAAAACATGGGGTGAATTAACCTGACTTTCCTCTGATGACAGCGGTTTTCCCCCTTCTCTTTTGACTCTAATCTTTATTGAATTTTTACCTCCCTATGCACGAGGGAATGAGAAGAAAATTGGGTCATTGACACAATTACGATAAGCATAGAAGGGATCGTTAGATTGTTAGAAGAAGTTATGTCGAAGTAAGATAAAGGAAGACATCACACGCTTTTTCAGAAGTTTATGGTTTTGTATTATCAGTTCGCACACGCATTAGTTTATACGTATGAAATGTAATCACTTAAATACAATTAATAAATATAGAGTGTACATAAACCTCTTTACAATCAGGTATCCCTTTGCTCATTTATAAAAGCGAGTTTATTCGTAATTCGTAATATTTATTTAAATTATAATGTATTTTGTGAAGTTATGGTAGTGGTCCTTTTATAATTTAACTACACTGATGTTACCGAGTTCCTGATAAAGCACAGACTAAATTATACCTTCTCTTACGGCCGTGACCGGGCAACACCTAATTGTTTCCAGGGATCCTTCCCAAAGTTTTTTGGTTCCGATAAATTAAGGAGCTCCCTTTAACGTACACTATATCTTTTGTTACTTCTTATTTCGACCCCCTAACGATTTACAAAAAAAATTTTTGCAACCATACTGTTAGAGCAATATTAAGAAAACGCAAGAGTAAAGGCCCCCATACACGGTCGCAAACATCATGATTGCGCAAACATTTTGACCGTGTATGGGGTTTAGTGATGAAAACATGATTTTATGCCCAAAAGTTTCCGGATATAAGATTTGCGCAAATGTTTGATCGTGTATGATGTTTGAAGGAGGGCCTTTGAATTAAATTACTTTAAGATTTAGTTGTTTATTTTGCAATTCAAATCGAAATAAATAAATGAAAATAAATTGGCAATAAAAATAAAAAGGCATTGGTAAATAACAATAATTATATATATATATATATATATATATATATATATATATATATATATATATATATATATATATATATATATATATGAAATAATAACAATACCTTTTTATTAATCAAATAAATATATATAATCCTTGAACGAAATAAACTCACTCGTTCGCTATAAGCCAACACTTAAACCCAGTTAAAGTAAAAACGTATTTATAATAAAATAGAGACTGTATCTCAAATATTTACCTCTAAATTTTATAAATAAATAAATAATAATACGTATATATTTAATTGTACGCTTTTATATAATAAAATGTTAGTCCTTTATAACAAAAATTAAAGGATATAATTATTTTAATCCCCTTTATTCAACTGCCATTTATTATAAAATAAAATAATAAAAAAAAACATTAATACACATAGATATAACTGAATATATTAAATTGAAAAGAGGAAACATGAATAAAAATTCAGAATAAATCTTTTAAAAAGTTTTCAACGAGTTTCGTGCTCCCTTAAAAAGGATTAAATTTAATCAGCAAAATTCGTGTATTTTCATTAGTTTCACGTACTTCGGAGAAAAAAATGGTAAAGGTTGTGTGGATTTTAAACCTGACACTCTCAACACGCCGACAACAAATTACTTATACCATTTTTTTTTCTTCTGCCCTTAAGTCAGTGTCATCTGCAGTGCACTTGGAATAAATTTGGTTTAAAAATTAATCAACTCATGTTTATGTATAAGCTCTAAGGTCTATATCTACCTCTCTACTTTAAGTTAATATCTTTTTTTGTTTAAAGAAAAAAGTTTTAAGGATAGGGTATTGTTTTAATTTTATTTTTAGTTTAAAACTTATATTAGGTAATATATATTTTTGTTTAAAATGAAGTTATAATAAAGAAAGAATGGAATCAAATAATAAAGAAAAGTAGAATTGCAAAAAATAATATAAATAAATAATTGCTTGCATACGAGTCTGCAAGACAGTGAGACATTTTCATGTAACTTTTTGGTGTAGCCGCTGGGGCGAGCGAGCGAGCGACTACTGGAGTAGTAGCGAGAAGCGAAGAGAGAGGGAAGAGCGATCGGGAGGACATGGATGGGTAGGCCCTATTAAGCGTGGTAGGGGGAGACACTATACCCACCGAGAGCGGACAGACTCGATAGAACACCTACTATATCTTCCTAACTCCCTGTTACTCGTGTAACGCTAGTTTTTTGGTAACGCTTTTCGAGTTTATGTCCCCCATAGCCAAGATATGAAAATTTCAAAAGAATAAAATTCAATCTCATGTAAAAGAATGAACAGCCATCTCACAGAGAAGAATGGATTGCCAAAAAACAAGTGACAATGAGATGCTTTACATAACAATGAATAATTAGTTTTCAACATGGAATTATAAATTTGCAACAAACACGAAAAACAATTAGATTCCAACTAAACAAGGAAAAATTAATTGCCAGCATAAGGAAGATTAATTTGTCACCAAAGCAAGGATGATTAAATTCCCAACAAAGAGAAGAAGTGCATATCAAAGCAAGGAAGAATGAATTGCCAACAAATAAAATACGCATAACAAAGCAAGTTTTAATGAATAACCACCAAAGAGAAGAAGAGATAATGAAAGCAAGAAAGAATGAATTGCAAACAAAGAGAAGACATGCATAGCACAGCAAGGGCAAATTAATTACTAACAAAGAGAAGAATATAAGAATGAATGATTAACCACAATGAGAGAAGCTTATAACAAAGCAAGAAGGACAAGTTCGTTTAGGATTCGCTAAAATAAAAAATATTTGCCATTATTATATTATTACCACATTTTATAAAAGTTAAACAAAATGGCAGCAAAACATAACAAGCAATATAGGATCCGGGCAGGGTACAAAAATAATTGCAGCATTAAACTTTATATTTATTTTATCTAATTTTTGTTAATTAATTATCTATATTTCTTCTTATTCATGGCTCTTATTCTTATATTGTTGGTTAAACTATTACCTATCATAAACTTTTTCATTTTTCATCATCATCTTTTTACTTTTTCATTTTTTTGTTTTATGCTATACTAACATTTCTTAAAATAAAAATAATTTTTGTTTCCTTTTTTAATTATATATTAACACTTTACCCTTATTTCTTTCGTTTATTCACATAATTTTTACTTATTTATTTATTATTTTCTGTCTTCTTCTTACTCCTCTCTCATATGTCTAGTATTGTATAATCCAACTTTCAAAGATAGCAGTTTATAATAAATTTGTTTCACCTATATTTTTACTTATTATCTATTCTCTATTAAAAACTAATCTATCAATCAGTGTGGAATTTAGATTCATCGATTCCTATTAAGTACTTAAATGATGTTTTGCTATTACGACCTAAAAGTGTTTAATATTATTAATTTAACCTTTATTAAATCTATCAAATTTATAAATCCTTTATATTGATTTCAATTTTGTGGACGGTTGTTGCCTGTCGTCAAAATCTTTGGAGGATTAATTAATCCACTATCAGTCAGGGATAAAAAAAAGGGATAAAGGGATAAAATTAAAACAAAAATTTAAATTAAATTAAGTTATTTAAGTTATTAAGTTTATTTAATTAGAATAGAAAAGAAAGGGTTCAACAATTGCTTAAGAAAAATTAATCAAGCAAGTAGATTTTATGATATGTTTGTTCGCAAAATTGTTTAATGGCAGGCAGACACGAGACCAAAAATGTTCCCTGATGACTGGAATTTTTGTCCAGGAATTTTAAAAATCGGACACATAAAATAATTTTGCTCTTCAGAATTCTTCCGTTACCTCCGCTAAGCTTTGAAGAAAAAAACAATTTAAAACAACAACAAAGTTAATGAAATCATAATAATTTATTACAGACATAAAACATCAGCAATATCAGGCAAATTTAGTTTGACTTAAGAGCTTCCATGTTCCGTACCTTCAAAGATTTCCCAAGGGTGCTCTGGCTGAATAATATATTCTGCAAGAATGATAAAAGCATGCTAATTATTTCATTCTTTTTTGCAGAAGGATATTTGATACATATATATATATATATATATATATATATATATATATATATATATATATATATATATATATATATATATATATATATACATATTAGGGTGTGTGAGTGTCTCCCTTATACAAGGTAGACATGCAACATTCCATTATATATTTTTTCTAAATAATCTCCCAAAGGTAATCAACAAAACTTGTATTATAATAATAATTAATACATTTTTTTAAATAAATATACTATATTTTAGTAATGTATCTCCATTTAATTGTCAAAACATGTATTCCATTATATATTAATGTATTTAATACGTTTCTTTCTTTCCTTTTAGAATTATTTAGATTTAGAAACCTTTTATATATTATTTAAGGTAAAACTTTTGTAATTAATTGAAGAGTGATATGTGAAATCATATTATTTGAAGTGTAACAAAGTTCAGTACAATTATTTTTTTTTTTAAATTAAATTTAAATACGTCAAATTATTTAGGTAATTTATATAGACCTTCATAGACATGCTGTATTAACGGATAAAATTTAAATGTATTTAATATTGCAAAATACATCATGAATCGAAATAACTAAGATGCTATTAAGCAAATACGCACCTAGATATTTAAAGACAAAGAATAAAACCGTGGTTCTCAACCTGTGGTACCCGTACCCCTTGGGGATACGCGAAAATCTGTAAGGGGTACGCAATGATATTTTGCTTATTTTTTGTCTGGTAAATACTCAGAGCAAGGACGGGGTAAAGGGAGCAATGCGATTTGAAAAGTGGTTCATTGTGCTACACCCCTATACTAACACTTTCAAGCGAGCTCAATCCGAACTAAAGCGATCACGTGGTCACTGGTCCTTGTCTTATTGGTCTATTCCTTGTCTTTCTGTCCCCACAGACGTTTGTCAACAAATCCTTATCAGTAGCATTTATTAGATACCCCACTCAAAGAAGATTGCTATTGGTTATCTAGGAACCGTTACACGTTTATTAACGACGTTACTGCCTTTAAATAATTAATAAGGTTATCAACAAACATTAAAGTACATATTTATGAAGAAAACTGAATTAAAAATAAAAATATTAAATGTCGCTTAAGAGAATATCACTTATTCTTATCAGCTGATATCAGATAAATTTCGAGTTTTTATCGAGATATCGATAGTGTTTCACCAAACCGCCTCTTGGGAGGTTTAGTATAGGGGTGTACCATAATGAACTACTTTTTGAGACCCAGATTATATATACCAGATAGTATTGTTCCCTCTACCCCTTCCTTGCTCTGAGGGTAAATAAAAACTTGTTTGTAAAATGTCAATTAATAAATTTTGTTTAGAATTAAAATTACCTATTCATAGTTGTGTCTATGATGTAGGAATATTAGCAGTAGTTAAACAACACTTTATCTAATATAACAAGTATTTATTAAAATAAGGTGTTGTTAGAGGGTACACACAGTTAATGATACACAAAAAAGGGGCACGTGGGTTGAGCACCGCTGAATAAAAGGTTAAGCTATGTAAATGGAGCTACTGCAAAGTAAATAATATTGGCTCATCTATCTTTCAGTACCACCTTGAATCAACATCATTATTCCAACCAAATAAAAAAATCTAGAATTTCCATTCTATTTGAAAATGTAATAAGAAAGTAGAACACAGCAAAACTCACAGCTGGAACTATAAGATTAAGATTATAAAATTAAAATACTCTTCAAAATATTCTGTTTATGCGTTTAGGTTAGAATTTGATCTTATAGAAATCCACTAGAATCTCCAGAAAAACTAAAACTTGTGAAAAAAAAGAACTGAAAGAGAGAGGTACGAAGGCAGACTCGTCAAAACAAGGCTGATGTTCATCAATAAAGAAGCAAAAGCTATAGAATTGCTGCTAAACATAAAAGCTTGGAACAGGTGAAGTAATTTAAGTATAGTTAGCTAGAGCGTCTTTACTGAAAATAAAGGAGGTCCGTGGTTCGAATCCCGGCGGTGAAGTCTATTTTTCTCTGTCTGTCTTCCGTTGTAAATAGTAATTATAATTTTATTTAAATTTAAATTTAAACATTCCGTAGTATGAATACTACCAAACACTTAAAAATTGAATTACTTATGCTTTATATGTTACTTAGGCTTTATATGTTTTGAATCGTAATGATGTTAAAGTTGTTTCTCGTCTGTTTTATGGACTAGTATTATTTATACTAATAAAACTATTAATTAATATGAAACCTTCTGCGACCATCCAAATATCTTAAAAATTTGATGAGTACTTTTAAAGATATAAGAATAAATATATGTGTGTTAGTGTGCATGTATAGAAGATAAACCAAGAGAGAGATTAAAGATTAATAGAACCATCAATGGCTAATAATAACCTGCCATCCAAGTTTCATCGTAATTGGAGTAGTTTTTAAGATAAGTTGGTTCGCAAAACTTGAATGCCAGACAGACAAACATACCGACCGAGAGCCAGGCACGGAACAAAACT
The DNA here is from genome assembly GCA_951217055.1 of Gerris lacustris. Lineage (NCBI taxonomy): Eukaryota > Metazoa > Arthropoda > Insecta > Hemiptera > Gerridae > Gerris > Gerris lacustris. The sequence goes on from OX578280.1 coordinate 52,175,142, forward strand.
GTCCCCTGATGACGGAATCAAATTTCTGTCTTGGAACAATGTTGGGTTTTAAAAGCATTACATTAATAAAGTTCGAGATAGGAAGAGGAGAAACTATGTGCAACACTAATTGGCAGACTATTGCGATAGTGTTTCTATAGGGTGCCAGTTACATAGATTCCTCGCGTCCAGATTCGTAGAATTTAATGATTTTATGCCTTTAAAGCCTATTATTGTCAAATTTATTTAATTTAATTAATAAACTGCAGACGACGCCCATGACTTACAGTAAGATATTGTACTGCGGTAAGCATCAGCATAACATTTCTAACGAATCCGTTCTAAACACAGTTGTTGTTACTTGGCCGCGGAGATGTTTTTTGTTTATTAGTTGTACACAAATACCCCCCCCCCCCCCCCCAGACTTTGCCGCTGGATACGCCACTGCATAGGATTGCCACCGGAAAGGACTGTAACAACATACATATAATTTATAAATGTGTTGCTTCCTGGTACATTAAAATGTATACTAAACCCACAAGACATGGGGGGATTTAGCCCCCCCAGAACTATTGACCTAGGATCGCTACTGGGGCGCAGATTGTTGAAATTAATCTGGGGCTATCTGCGGGCTACTTTTGACAAACCATCCAAATTTCATTAAATTAGATCAGCATACTTTTCAAGATATAGGTACAAATAAATGTATGTTTGTGTGAATATGAAATAGAAACAAATGGACGCAAAAGGTTTAAACTTACATAGGACCAACAATAGGCTAATTATTACCTACCTTTAAAATTTCACTAAAATCGGAAGAGTAGTTTTTAAGATATGTTGGTTCGCAAAAATTGAGCGACTGACAGACTGACACGGAACCAAAAATGTTCCCTGATGTCTGAGACTGATTTCTGTTTTGAAATTGGAGACAAAAAAATGTCACTCTTCAGAACGATCACATAGCTTCCGTTACCTTTGGAAAGCTCGGAAGCAAAATCTAAATACTTAAAATAGTAAATCGAATCTTTTCAAAAATGTATAAAGATTATTTACCTTAACTTGATCCTGTTCTCCTTGATACTCTATGCTCTGGAATATAGTCCAGGTGTACCTTCTCCTAATCTCCATTCTAGCCAGGTATCTTCTGTACCACATCTGGATCAGCAGGGCTGCTTTCATAGCTACAGCAAACAAAACAAAGAAATCTATTTAATCTATTTATCTATTTTTTAAATGTTTTAACAAAAATTATTCAGTTATAAAATTAATTAGAGAAAAAAATTTCGACTGAGGTTTATAGAGCTAAAACTCACTAAAAGAACAACAACTTTACAATCCAATTGTTCAATATGAAGCAATCAAGCTGTTAAATAAGAGAATCGGGGAGTGAGAAAACGATAAGCGAGTAAAATTCATTCATTTTCAGAATCATTTATTAATTAATAAGTTATTACTTAAATATTTGATTAATTATGTTATAATATTATTTTTATGTTAATTTACTCATAAATGATTTATTCAAACGTTTAATTTAAATATTTCAATGAGCTTTGGGTTTTAGCTCATTTCTTGATAAAAGTAAAAATATGGTGATTTATAACAAAGAAAAGAACTAGCACAAAGAGATGCCAGGACTTAAAAGTCAGAGAATTAAATTAAACCTTGGTCAAGAGAAAAAAAACTCCTATAGTGAAAAAGTCCAAGAGAATCCTTCATTTTAATTTATAATTAATTCTTGAGAATTAATTAGATGGTTCTAAACGAGAGAAAACTTTATGAATGAAACAATAACAGGATTTTTTTTTCAATTAATTTTATATTGCGGTAAATAATTAAACACTTTGGGTATTAAATAAGTATAATTAACGTTTAAAGATATTTTATTGCTTTATAATAAGATTTTAATAACTTCTTCTTCCTTTGAGCATTTGAGAGTTAAAATAAAAAATTGTTCTTTTTTCATTTAAGGTAATGCGGTAATAAAAGGACAAAACATATCACATGAGTAGGTGGTCTGTAAGAATCCTTGATTTATTATATATTATATTTATTATATATTGATTTATTATTATTATATATATTGATATATTATATATATCCGGTGATATATATAATATATATATATATATATATATATATATATATATATATATATATATATATATATATATATATATATATATATATATAATGCTTCTCGACAGACAGAATATGTAATTAAAACTTAATATACTCAGAGTTTGGTCATAAAAACACACTACTAGTGAATGTAAGGAATTCGACGTTTTGACCTGAAATTTTGCCGTGGAATGATTCCTCCCAATTTGTACACCCAATTTCATCCAAAAAGACAGCAGTATAAGCTAGAGTCTACTGAGACATTTTTAACCACTAAACAAAGCGTTCTTCGCTATGGTGTTCCATCAAAGATTGTCGGCAATTTGAATTCGATAAATTTAATCCGTTGCATCAGACAGAGAACAAGGGCACACCATCCGAGGTACAAGCTTCATGAGCAGCTTTACCTGTCGACAAAAGCTTCGCACTAGATTAATAGATTTTAATGACAGTCCTACGCCTGTCATTATCCAAAAAGTGAAGACGTACCATTATACCAGCAGAAATGGATGAGCAACACAAAACACCAAGAAACAAGATAGAAAGGAAGAAGAAACGGCAGAATATTCCTGCCAAACTTAACGATCTGGACGTAGCGTCGTAGGGTGATATCTCCAGCATACTACGATCTCTGAGAAGGGGCAGAGTTCTCTAGTGAAAAAATATATCATGGAGATGTTAATACTATTTCTATCTCCATGATCTCCAGTGATACCTCCAGAAATTTTCGTTTCTTCATTACTTGACTGTTAATGCATAAATTAAAACACTAATTCTGAACTCTCTGAGACAGAATTCTTATTAACAGAATAATATTGAGGACAAGAAACTCTTCACCTACAATGTATTAATCGTATAATGTACCACGAATAAGTCAAATTGATAATATGATTAAAATATCTAATGCATTAAAAGCATTGCATAAAAAAAATAGCTTTAAAAGTAGATTCTCAACAATGAATGCCTCAATCTGATCTACTTTTCTTTTGCTTTAAAGGACTTTCTTGGGTATAAAGGACCATAATATAAAAAAGACCGAAGTTAAAAAAGACAAAGAATTCTTCGACATTTCTGGAGTGATTTGTTTCCTTATCTGAAGTAGTTTTATTTTTCTCATTCATTTGTCTCTAAAATTCATGTCCGCTCTAGTTGTTTTACTGAATAAAGTTTTTTTTATAATCGAAGTCATTGTTTTTCCCTTCTTGACTTTTAAATTTTGTCCTCTTTTTTTTCTTGAAGAGTACGAACTTTTAAATTTTGATATCTCAATCTATAAGAAATTATTTCAGATTTCTTTTCTTTTCCAAATACAGCTTTTTTTATCTTCGATTCTGCAACTGAATAACATGGGACAGTACATCCCTTCCATTAAACCAATGAAAAATCAATTTGCTAATTACATTATTTACTTTTGATACAATTAATAAAGAAAGAACCGATTTCTCGGGATGGATATTTATGTTATAACTAGAAGCTAATTTATGTTATAAGCTCGGAAGCAAAAAATATTTCCTAATAAAACGATTCTGTCTCTAAGCTTTATTAAATATTGAATGAAAATGGATGCAGAGTTTACAACATGGCTTGTTTCCGCACTCCTTATTAGGGTATTTAACTCTATCTTGAATAAAGATCAAGTTAGCCTTTAAGGTATAAGAAGTCAAAGTTAATGGGGTAAAAGCTAAGAGGTAACATACCATCTATGAGGATGTATAAGCTCCATTAGCTTTATGCCATTTGGTATCTTAAAAGCTACAACCAGACCTTCTTAAGCTCTTTACTCCGACCTTAATTGAGATGGTGGATAGAGGTAATCATTTATAAGGATAAAGATTCAAAATAATAGCCCTTAGTTAAAGACCAATAGGTCAAGAAAATAATGCACCTAGAATGCATTTTTCAACGCAATCGTTTTAATAATAAGTCGATTTATTAGGCATATCTGACAAACAAAAGGCATTGCAAATATGATTTTAACACAGAAAGATTGATCGAATTAAGGATCCACCTTAGTCGTTTTAAAGGCCATAATCGCAATAACTTAAACTATTTTTTATTTTCAAGGGATTCCAAGAAAGGTTAGATACGTGTTATAGATTCTATTGATAAGCATACCTACTAGTGTAAACCAATCGATTTAATGGCCTTACCAAAGCAAAATTGCGCGGGTGAAGAGATATACGGCGAAGGGGTAAAAAAGAGTAGATCAAACTAATATTTCCTTAAAAGACCCCCTTTTATTATTTCCCGTCTAGTTAATTGCTCTATATTGCTTGTAATCCTCGCACATACACATTCCTTAAAGTGGCATAGGAACACAAGAATTTAATATGAGACTGAGAACTGCTTCTATAACCTCAAAAATAAATTTTAATTTCATTTAGATCTATGAGCAAATGAATGATGCTTACATATCCTTTTATCATTATTCAAAGTCCCATTACCGCAGATGTTAAGAATGGCGAGAAAGCTTGTAGCATTGTCAGGGAAATAGGAGAACTAAAGTATACCGAGATTTAGCACGATGATAATCACCAATATTATAGAAACAACAAATAAGCATCGGAAACTTTTCCGTACTAAACATCGACCAAAAGCTGATGAAACCGAAACTCCCAAATATTGTCGACTTTGGTACAGTCTGGTGCTAATATTTTTTTTTTTTTTAAATTACAGCTCTCCGTGACAATTAATAAACATATAAACAAAATAGAATTAGCGAATTTCCAGTGTTATTTTGAGTGTCTATTTTATTAAGAACTGACTTTACATGACAAAAACCATTGGCGTACTCCTCAGTTGACCATGAGTTCTTGGTCGTGGTTTAATACAATTTATTAACACTATTGTATAATTAATAATTGCATGAACGAAAAATTAACACATTTGTGGAATTTACTGTTATAAAGTCGGCAACTGCGAATGCTTAAATCCTTGAAAAGACCTTTATAAATTCATATATAATTTCCTTATAAGATTATTATATTTACTGTTTTAATCAGATTTATTACAAACTCTTTTCATTACAAACTTACTTCGTTCAGCCTTGGTCATGGAATGGGACTCATGTTTCCTGATGCCTTTAAGCAGGTTTCTAGGCGATAGAGCGGCTAAGAAAGCACCTACTCCATTCTGCTTGACTACGTCCAACTTCTTTTCTTTTTTACCCTTCATGGCCGTAGAGTCGTGTTCATCAGTGGATGTAGGCAGAGAACTGGCTGAACTGTAACTACTGGCTGAACTCCAGTCCTTGGAACCTTTGGTCTGTTTGCATCCGCAACTTACCCGCCCACCGCAGTTCAGCATTACTACTTCATACTCCCACCTGCAACAATCAAGTTAAAAAAACTATTTTAATCGAATACTCTTAAATTAGCATGGTCTAGCACTACAAACAAAGGGGCAAAGCATAAAACATTAAACGCGCTTGTAATATTTTCCTGTATGATGAGTTCTTTAAGTATAATCAAAGTTAATATGCAGGAAGCACTGGATGAGAATGAGTAGGAAGGAAGAAACGCAAGGCGCTGTAGAAACCCGGTTATCAAAAATTTCCCAGATGACCCTAATTTCCTAACGTAAGGAATCCATATACGTGTGTGGAGGCGGCCTTGAAGCCACCTGCGGACCGCTGTCCCCGAAATCCCATTCAATATTATCTTTCCGTCTTGAGGCCGAAACGCAGGACAGAACTACGTAGTCAGATACGGCGTGTATTGAGTTAACAGTCGGCCAAGAGGATTTTTGAAGTTTGTGTTAGGAAGGGTGAGGGTTTGGTAGAGAGTAGAGAAACTCCTTAAGGAAATCCCGGAGACCTTTTCAGAAGGATTTCCTCAAGGAAATCCTCTTTTAAAAGCCTTCGTGTGTGGCTGAGTTTTTTATGCATTTAGTATTAAATGAAATAGTATTATCAATAAATAATTAATATAGTAAAACAAAATTTTATCTTAGGCCATCCGCCATATTGGATTTAGAGTGAAGGCATTATATTTTTCGCATTCTTCTCAGCAAACCCTTTCATTTGATACCCAAATCATGGGCTGTCCGACCTATCAGATTTAAGAATGGCGTCACTTAGCTAACCATGCAATGTCATTCAATCTGTTGAGGATAACTGCTTTTAAATTCAGTGGCAAGATTTGACCCAAACATACATACAAATATTGCAAGTAAAAGCTTGTAAAAAGATCACAATTAGAAGTAAAATACGAAAACCATTCAAGAGTTTAAAAAGACCATAAAATTAATTAGTTTGAAATTATTTTCTGTCAACTTTCATTCGCTTTTCATGTTTTCTATCACAAGTAGATGAGAGAGCATGAAGAGGACGGTGTTTCCGAAGTAGAGGCCGAAGTATATTATTGAATACACAGTCCTACCAAGCATGCTCCACACTTAGGCGAAAGCAATTAGTCTGAATATAGAACAAGCAATTCAGCTGGCCCTGCTACAGGAGTTTGATAAGGTCAATTGTAATCAACAGAATAGGAGAAGTGACGCTTCGTTGATAATATTAATACCAATGCTGCCATAGCAAATATAAGAGTTTAGGCAAATCTAGCTGCATATCTTACAACCATAACTCCATTTTAGTAATAAAAAATTTAGGTTTGCACAGTAATAATTAACTCCCCATTTTGCCTTTGACGAATAAACAACCATTCAAAGCGTTTAAAGAGAATATAAAAATAATATAATGGCTCGAAATTCATAAAAATTAAACATTTATTTCTAGATTTAGATAAAACAGAGTACAGTAATACCCCGGACCTAATAAATACAGAAAAAACAGTTACTATAATTAAACAAACAGCAAATTAGTTTTGTTAAATGTAAACAAACACGCTAATCGCGCGATAAGGTCAAGAATTCTTCTTTATTTCCGCACTAGTACGGAAATAAAGATGAATTATGGAACGCGCATGCGCAATGAATACAATTACAAAAAGAATCACTTTCTACGCATCTAAATAGAGATAAAATGTTTATATTTAGTATCAATCGTAGATAAGAGTTATTAAAGCCCGAAAATTAAAACAATAATGGCGTTACTCTGCATTAGAATAATGCATAATGAGTATTAGAATAATACAAAAAGAACAACAAATTACAATAATATAGTCCAAATAGGAATATAACACACGATAAAACTCCCTTCACAAACTAAGTCCGAAAATTAAGTCTAATAATAAACAGGTCAAGTGTGAGCTAGTGAGCACACAGCGAGGGTCCGAAGGCAACTCTGCATAGTTTAAGTAGTACCCTATTGATGGTGTTTTTTAAAATGCTAAAAAGCTTACTTTGAACTATTATCCTATGGGTCTGATATTCTCAAAACACATAAACACACATCTGATAAAGTATTTTTTTGCCACTGAACCGGACTAGAACTATATAAATACATCGAAAATACCATAGTTATAAAAAAACGTATTTTGTCAATAAAAAGTAAAATAATATTTTTTTCAAAATTTCCAAAAAGTGGTATCTTTACTTTTGGTCGAAGAATGTTCAGGAATTTTTTCAGATTTTTGCACTTCACATAAGCGAGATAGAAGGGGGAGACACGTTTCACACCCACTTCAAACTTGCCTACGCTCGCCCTATCAAAATTATAACCAAAGAATTATATATTTTTGTAATCAGCGTACCCTTTCATATGATACCCCTAACGTTGTCGAAAAAAAAAAAAAAAATTAACCCTTAAGTTTTTTTACCCTAATTTTTTTGAATTTTTTTTTTTTAAGTCGCTATATTTTTAAAATATGTGGGTAGGTACAAGACACATACATGCCAAATTTCAAAGTGATCGGACGAAATGTGTAGCCGTCAGAGCAGGCGAGAGGACGGACGGACAGACACACACAGGAAAATATAAGGGTCCTTAGTTTTGCCTACGGACCCTAAAAAGTAACTTCAGTACGATAACGAATACAATAATGATGTTTATTTGTTTCGATGGCGCCTTCGGTTTGATGTAAACATAAAATGTACTACGTTTTCATGAGTTTTTAAAACCATTATGAAAACTTTTTGTGGTTTCAAACCGAAAGTGTTTCCATGAAGGGGTTTTCAACAATTTTTTAAGCTATAAACTTCTAGACTAGTTAGAGTTAAGTCAGTTTATCATATTTCTGCTCATCACACCAACTGCGTATGCCTAAATTCTGTTTTCAATTCAATACCCGATTCCATGATTTCAATACAATTAAAAAAAAAAAAAAAAACAGTTTAAATACAAAACCAAAAATTTGCTATTGTGACCTTGAATTCAAAAAGGTTTTGAAATCACTGTTTCCATGGGGGTTTTGAATACCAAAACAGTTATCAAAATGGTTTTGAAAACTCATGGAAACGTAGTAAATGTATTAACAAATAACCTGACAGATATATCAAAATCAATTTTAAGTTATAATACACCACTCACTAAGTATTAACTTTTTTGTTATTTCACAACTAACAAAGCTACAGAATCACGTTGTCAGGCTGCGCGCGCATCATCATATCAAATTTTGATGTATAATCACATTAAAAGGGAGGTTTCAAAGTTGCACAATCTACCCCCTGATTAATTTCAGCAGCAGTGTCGGGTGTTGCGTAACTCCGAATTAAAGTTAGTAGGGGTATTACTGTATTGAGCTTATTATTTGTTTTAGTTTGATTTATATCTTCTTTTTTTTCTTTTTTTTTTATATTTTATAACTTTATTTCTTAAAGTAATCCTTTCTGAAATTAAATTTCAAACATATTAGTATCCGATCAAACTTGTTTGAAAAAGGAGAAAAACTAAAAAAGCAATTGAGATCCACACGGATATTGAACGTGGCTGCAATATTTCCTATTGCTCACTCTCTTGAATACTGTATATTTTCACCTGCCGATTACGTCCAATCGATTCTAACTTTATAGCTTTCAAAACTTTTAGTTTATAGGAAGCAGTTCTGCGGAACCCTTGCTTCGGTTTTATTGTTTATACCTTCCAAAGCTATAGAAACAAGCCTTCAACACTTTCCAAGCCATTGGTTTTTTACTATTCATTAATTCCTTAATCATATAAAAGTTTATAATTATTAGACTTTTTAGTCCAAAATATACTAAAGCTATAAATAAAAGTGTATTAGTAGCAAAGTCAGTATTAGTAAAAATATTAATATATATATTTTTTATTAAGTTCTTTTTATTCGTTCAACATTACTTGGACTAAGCTAATGTTGAGCTTTCAGTTACAAGACAAGCCTTAAATATTTGTTTCCTCCTTATTTTCTTATTAAAAATAATTTGTTTTTGCAACCTTCTTTATTATTTTTGTAGATTAATTTCTTTTTTTTGAAATTGGCCTTTTTGGGGATTTTTTTTCCTTTTTATAAAATTTTATATATATTTAATATGATAAATAAAACAGCAAAACTTCCTCTCTTTTTTGAAACTGCTATATTTAACCATCGTATTAAGGCTTCTTCAGGCTACAACAATAATACAATTTTAACAAAACATTAACAATACTATTTTAACGACATAATTTTTAAATATTAATAAATTACTAATTTAATTACTTAATAATATTGTTTTATAAATTCCAAACATCTTTTTTTTTAATAATATTATACATTTTTATAATTTCTATTAATTAATCTACAAAAATTATAAAGTAGGGTGCAAAAAAAGAAAATAAGGAGGAAACAAAATTACATCATGACGCGACGGGCTGATAAAAGTCAACTCTGAAGGAGAAATGGATTTTAAACAAAGAACAACAAAATATTTTATATATTTTTAATGGAAAATTAATAGAAATTATAAAAACCAGAGAGGTGAGATATATGTTTAACACTGATTGTCACATCAATAGTGATAACGCAATTATAATGGTGATAAAAACGTAAAAAAAAAATCTGACCAATACAACAAATTTTATTATAAAAAATGTATACAATTTATATATATAATACCATTAACCCTATAAAATATTAACCCTAATATATATGATGTACCAAGTTTCAGCTGGATTGGATAACTGGAAGAGGATTAATTTGCCCTCCAATGATTTTGACGAAAGCCAGTAACACTCAAACAAAAATCGATAACTGATTAAAGGATTTAATAATGCTAATCTATATATATAAAACTAAGAGTGACAGTGACTGACTGATCAGTAATTCTCCTACTTCCCATTGACATAGAGATCTGAAATTTGGTACATAGATAGAATGTACCATAAATAGAAAAGTGCGGCCATTTTGATTTCGATATATGTCCACCATATTGAATTATAGCCGCCATCTTGGATTTATTCATCACTAATTCTCCTACTTCCCATTGACATAGAGGTTTGAAATTTGGGACATAGATAGAGTGTACCATAAATAGATAAGTGCGGCCATTTTGCGTTCGATATATGGCCACCATATTGAATTATAGCCGCCATCTTAGATTTATTCACATTATATTATCTCAGCTTCCAGTGGACCTACAGATCTAAAATTTGGTACATAGACCTATGGTAACTAAAGAAGAAAATTAAAGGTACTTTCACTTCAACATATGACCGCCATCTTGGATTTAATCACATACTATTATCTTGGCTTCCAGTGGATTTAAAGATCTTAAATTTGTTACATAGACTTATTGTAACTAAAATTGAAAATTAAATGTAGAATAAAATAGAATAATTGAAAATGCATAAAAACATAATATAGCCTACTTTTACTAAAATACGAAGTTATGTAACAATAAAGATATATTAATTATATTGTCTTAATTATTATTTACACATAGCGCCAACTTCTAGACGGATAAGGTGCGCGAATATATATAAAAATAATGACTTACAGTTCTAAGTAAAGCTTACCAAGTCCTTAGCATTTATAGTCGACAAATTAAAAATTATTATTATTATTTTTTATCTTATAAACCGTAAATTATATAATAAAAGGAATCATAATAATGTTTAGATTAAACTGCATTGGACACATATTATATATATATTTAAAGCTAGAGTTATCCCACTACCTAAATTATCATATTTTGTTTTCTCTCTTCTAGAATTAAAATAATCTTTTGAATTATTTTATATAATCCAATTAAGTCCTATTTCACGTATACATTTTATTTTATTGTATATACCTTTTAATTTAATTAAAATTCCCTTGGGAAGGGCCCTTTTATAACACGACGAATATTGGAAAAAGTTTTTTTTTAATATTTAATTTAAAATAATATATATATATATATATATATATATATATATATATATATATATATATATATATATATATATATATATATATATATATATAATAACTTATGATATAAAAGTTAGAATAAAATTAAGCAAAAAAAAAAAAAAAAAAAGAAAAAACTAGATGGAACAAATTAAGATAATATTATGAAATTAGCTTTTACAATCTTCACAACCAAATTGGATCTTACCTAATGTTGCCTAGAAAGACTTCGACAAAAATAGTGAATGGTTAAGAGTAACCTTTCTTAGAATATCAGAATTTTGTTCACCGTTCACGTTGCTTTAAAGGTTAAACCCTTAGCAAATGAAGTTTGAATTGTATAAATTATTTTTTTCTTATAACCATTTCTAACCAATTTGGCTTCGTTAAATAAAGACTAAATCGAATAAAGAAAAATGTAATTCATAACCTTCTCTAATCGATTTAGTTGACTAAATCGAATAAAGAAAAATGTAATTCATAACCTTCTCTAATCGATTTAGTTTATCATCTTAAATAAGTCGAATCGAGTAAAGAAAACTTTTCCATACAACTAATGCTGATTAGTTAGTCTTATGTAAATGGACATTTTAGAATTTTTTAAATTAAAGTTGGTAGAACCGTGTTCGATAAATTATTTTTGAGTTTTTGGGGGTAACCCCAAAATTCAGAGCTAACATTCATTTTCGATTTCAATTTGGGAAATTATTTGTTTTAACCTATATGCCAAATTTTATTAAAATCGGTCCAGTATGCTCTCCGCGTCTGCACAAACGTCATACCGACATTTCATTAAAAACCACTTTTTTAGACTAAGGGAAACTCAAAACGTGTAAATCTATCAAAACCTCAAAATATAATTTTCGCGCTATCACAATACTTTCTCTTTATGTATATGAGAAATGAAAATTATTGATTGCCGAATAATACATGTTTTAATCAATATTAACTAGGAATTAGCTTGATTGCATATTGGTTACACTAATCAATTAAGTTATTGCCTACATCCGCATCTTTGACACTTAATAAATATGATACACCATCTAGAATTATTTATTAGAGCGTAAGACAATGGGATATTATCGCAATAATGATCCACATCCTCTTCATTTTAATACACTCATCTCCTTAAAGGTTTTCTTCATCCACCCCATTCTTTATTGATATTATCATCATTAAAAAGCCTGAATGAAAAAATAGAAGGGGGATTAAAAAAAGTTTACGCCAGGGTTTTTCTTTTCACGATCCTATGAAAAAAATATGACGCAAGGATTTTACAGAGCCTCTTATCTGTATATAAGAAATTAGAAGTGCTGTTAATGAATAAAAAGCTTGAAAGGGGAACGCATGTTTTGTTATTTAAGTGCTTTCAGACGCCTTAGTAAAATGACGAGCGTCTCTTTATAGATTTTTAAGACAGCGAGAAATTCTATAGCTGTTCAAAAATGTTGAATTTTCTAATTATGCAATGTTATCCAAGTATCTACCGAAAATTCTTGAATATCTTAAATGCAGAGAAATATGGGGCTAAGGCAACATTCTAATATAATTTTCCTCCTTCCCCTGCATCTTCATGGCTAATTACTTTAAAGGAATTTTAATTTTTGCCACACTTCCTTTTAGGTCTTAATTAACTTAACATTAGGTAAGCACAGGGTGGTCTGCTACCCAATGTGATCATGACCACGAAACATGATTTTTTTTTTTTGAGATTCCAAACATGTACGCGATGAGAAAGTGCGTGTGTTAACCCTCGGGTGCGCGCGATCTAATACAGACACGAGGAGGCGCGGACCCCTGATAGGACTTAATCTGTTTTATATGCCCACACAACAGGTAAAATAAATATAAACTTGAAATCATTTTAGCAAAATATTATAAAATATATATAAATTGATTTTATTGTTTTATTATTTTTTTAATTTATAAAATACCGTTGTTTTGTTTCATAGTTTATAAGCACAAAATTAGTCAGTCTCAGTTATAATTGTCAAATTTTTAATTTTTTTAAAATGATTATTTATTTATTTTAAATTTAGGTACCATATTACTTTATTTTGTATAAATTTCACTAAAATTAGCATAATACTAAAATTTAAGTGAAAGTGGCGCGGGTCCTCTGACAGGACAATATTGGTACAGAATTGAAGTATAATGACGTACGATGTCAAACAGTGACTGATTCTCTTGATAAAAGCAAGATATGAAGCTAGAAAAATCCCTAGCTTCTAATCGCACCCAAATCTATCTCAATTTCATAGTTATATTTCAAATTTAGGCCTCACAGGATCGCGAGTTCCCGAGGGTTTGTGTTAACTACGGAGCTACAGGACGGACTGCTACTCAATTTGATCATGACCACGAAACATGATTTTATCTGAGATTCCAAATGAGATCATGAGCATGAAACATGTATAATTTTTCTGAGATTCTAAACATGTAAGCGATGAGAAAGTGCATGTGTTAACTATTGAGCTACGACAATTTATATTTTTCTAATATCTTCATGGTTTTGGAAGCAGAGTCACGAATTGCAGGGTTTTATATAATTGAAAAAGATTCTGGCTAAAAAGTCTCTGCATAGACAACAAACAATAGATTTCTACTTTTTCCACATCCAACTCATTTTTTAATAAGAAAGAGTATCAGACCGATTTTATAACATCACTATAATTTCTTAATATATTATGCGAGGAAAAATATAGTAAAACTAATGTTTGAAGTAGAATTATTGTCGAAAAGGTTTCTTTAAACTATGAAACATATTTGACATAATCCATCAATGTTTAAGTTTATTCTAAGCATACATTATGTAGTTGTTAAAGTTTAGTTTCTGTTATACTACCCACCTATAATCGCGAAGATGAGAAAAGCCTGCGGGCGCCTCTACATGTAAGAGATGATTTTCGGAGTTTACTGAAGAACTATAAGTAGGCGACCCCGGAGGCGTTAATAATTACCAAAAAGGTTTCGACTTCGATCATAATACCAATATTTACTTTGAACCTGTCTAATCCCTTATTAAATATAAAGTAGTAGTAAATACCTAACTTAGTGGCTTCTTTGTAAGAGATAATTACTTTTTTTTTGAGTAAAAAAACGTTTTAATGAAGTTCCTTAATTTTTTCAGGATTAAAAATCTTACCACACTTTAATTTGTCTTTAAGGAAAACATTGAATTTTTAAACAAACATCACAGTTTTTATTTAAAGAAAATGTAGCTAATTATAGTAGTGAAAATCCACTCTATTAACCTAGTCAGAGCTTGTCCGAACTGGAGGAGATGATACGGTTGAGAATCGCTTGGCGACACAACTTTATCATTTTTAGGGTCCGTAGGCAAAACCAAGGACCCTTATATTTCCCTGCGTGTGTCTGTCCGTCCATCCGGTCGCCTGCTCTCACGGCTACACCTTTCGTCCGATCACTTTGAAATTTGGCATATATATGTCTTGTACCTACCCACATATTTTAAAAATATAGCGACTTAAAAAAAAATTGTTTTCAAACAAATTAGGGTAAAAAAACTTAAGTGTTAACATTTTTTTTCGACACCGTGAGGGGTATCATATGGAAGGGTACGTCGAGCTGATTACAAAAATATATAATTCTTTGGTTATAACTTTGATAGGGCGAGCGTAGGCAAGTTTGAAGTGGGTGTGAAATGTGTCCCCCCCCCCCTCTATATCGCTTATGTGAAGTTTTTTGGATCACTTTTTGGAAATTTCGAAAAAAATATTATTTTATTTTTTATAGGGAAAATACGTTTTCTTTATAATTAAGGACTTTTCGATGTATTTATATGGTGATAGTCCGGTTCAGTGGCGAAAAAATACTTTATCAGAGTGTGTTTTGAGAATATCAGACCCTTAGGATAGTTCAAAGTAAGCTTTTTAACATTTAAAAAAAAAAAAAACTGTTTATACATTTTACAGTCAAACACAATACAATGTGGCCAACGGACCCTCGCTGTGTACTGACTAGCACACACTTGACTATATATGTATGTATGTACAGAAAAAACTATATATGTATGATTTGTCCATATAAAGGAGAGTTTATATCCCTTTGTCAAAAAAATACATTGGAGTGAGCCCCCGCAATCTCTTCTATAAACCGCCTCAAATTATTCAGTTTTACCCAGAGCTAATCCTGGGAAAAATGAAAAAATATCAATACGTAATACGTGGAGACCAAAGTATTATCCGTTTACGCTTCAGTTGTTACATCAAATTGTACCCACAGATTGAGATAAAAATAGTAAAGATGTAAGTTGTAACTAAGATGTAACAAAGATATATTTTTGAATATGTTGTAAGGATGGAGTATGTTAAGGTCATTCCAGTAACAGGCAACCTGTTATCAAAACCGTACTCGTTATCCAAAAAAATGTTGACACCAAATTTGTATCCTAAAATAAGAATAGAAAGCCACTATCATGATAATATACCATGGTGTTAAGATAATATGAAATATTGGTTGATACATTAATCTGCTTCCTATAATAAATTCGTTATTAGTCCACATTCCCTATTAGTTTTGTGAGCTTTCATATTAATAAATGATATGACCCATTACATAGATATTTTGAACATATCTGAACAAGTATCGCCAGGTGCAGAATTACCAAATTACATTTTAAAAGAAAAGGAAGGTTACAAGGTGCAGGTTGTAACAAGTGCGATATTTCTTATTATACAAGCATTAAAATATATATTGTAAATACAGGATTATTGAAATGTCATAATAGATCTTTATTTTAAGATTTGGGATTATTTATGTTATATAATGCTTTATTTAAACTAACGTCTAAAAATAACACCATGTGTTATTATGTACTGAGGTAAGAGTATTAAAAAACTATTTTAAGTAAGCAATAGCATCTTTCAAGAGACGAATAAAATTAAAAAAATATAATCTATAAATATAATTGTGAATAATGTAGATTTAGAAAATATTAACAATATATGATATATGTATTCTACTATAAGCATAGCATTGTAGAATATGCAGTTATATAGAAATATTAAAAATTAATTGGATTATAATTTTCCGGTAGATTTAGAATTTAGAAGAATTATTTTATAACAATCCTTTAAAGAATAACATATTATGTGGACGATAGGGAATTAATTATAAGTTATAATTTTAATCCTTAGTTTTAGTTGATAACGACTTTGTTTTAAACACTTAATTTAGTCGTGGTTTTAATTAAATGTGTATAAATAAACATTCTTTGCACAGGGTAAAACTTACAGTAATTAAATTAAACTTTATTAAATGAACATTTAATTTTGCCGCAATATATCTAATTAATTAAATATAAATATGTATACATATTAAAATCTGCTTTAGAGTAGCTTCTATACAAAATATAAAATACTAAAAGTTTATCCTAAATAAAAAAGTCTACAAAGTGTAAGTTACTTCAAAAGTTGACTTTCTCAAACCAACACAGGGGTAGATTAGCTTGGAAAAAGTTTACTTCAATTAAAAATCCACTGTCCAACTGGGAAACCTGGGGAAAAATTAAATAAATAAACAGGTCAAGTGTGTGCTCGTCAGCACAGAGCGAGGGTCTGTAGGCTAACACTGTATAGTTTAAGCAGTACCCTATTGATGGTATTTCTTAAAATGCTAAAAAGCTTACTTTTAACTATCCTATGGCTCTGATATTCTCAAAACACATAAACAAACTGCTGATAAAGATTTTTTTGCTACTGAACTGGACTACAAACATATAAATACACCGAAATGACCATAAAAAATAAAACATTTTTTTTTTAGAAATTTCCAAAAAGTGGTTTCTTTACTTTTGGTCGAAGAATGTTCAGGAATTTTTTCAGATTTTTTGCACTTCACATAAGCCCTATCCAAGCTTATAACAAAAAATTATACATTTTTGAAATCAGCTCGACATGTCCTGTCATATGATACCTCACACGGTGTCCAAAAAAAATTTTGTTTTTAACCCTTAAGTTTTTTACCCTAATTTATTGAGAAATTCTTTTTTTAAGTCGCTATATTTTTAAAATGCGTGGGACAAGACACATATATGCCAAATTTCAAAGTGATGGGACTAAAGGTGTAGCCGTGAGAGCAGGCGACAGACGGACAGACAGACACACGCAGGAAAATATAAGGGTCCTAGGTTTTGCCTATACGGACCCAAAAAATCAATTATAATGTAGTTGTTTAGATAAACTGTAGTTGTTACAAAACATCAAAACAATTAAAAAAAGCCTACTCAAAATAACATTAGGCTCTGGTAGTCACAAATGTAGAAACCCAAATTATTCTTATTTGATCTATTTTAATCATCATTACTTTATTTTCCTGGAATAAGATTACATTTTTACACCGGAATAATTTTTTATTTAAATTGAACGGCTAAGCGAGTAAATTGTACCGTAGAGTCCAAGAATAAAATGATAAAGTAAGTTGATAAAGTTTAATTTAAATCAAATTATAATTATTATTAACTACGAGAAACAGACAGTGAAAAATACACTCCAGCGCCGAGATTTGAACCACGGAATTTTTTTTTTTTTCCTGTAAAAAAAAAAGAAAGAAAATAAAGTATTGTGATAAAAATTCGTAAGTAAGTAAGTTTCGTAATTCGTAAGTATTGTATATAAATTCGTTTTTGTGATTGTTTGATTTACAAGTTTTGAGATTCCCTTTTTCAAAATTGTCTGTCTGTAGTTTATAGCCTCTGAAGACGTTTAGAGCCTAAACAACTGTACCGATTTTGATGAAATTTATCATACATAAGATCAGAAATATCATACCCAGAGGTAAAATAGTGGATTCAATTTCAGCTCTACAATTAGGGGCACTACCCCCCCCCCCCCCCCCCCAAAAAAAACTCTCAAAATAACGTGAAAAAATACATAATTTAGCAAAAACGGTTTCGATCATTTTAATTCAATAATTTAAAAATGTAGCCCATTTAAATGTGCATCTAAAGATACAAATCGTTTTCCCGGGAAAATCGAGTTCCCGAGAAATTGATGAAAAAAATCAGATTTTGTTGAAAATCTAAACAAATAGTCAACAACCACCTATTTAAAAATAAATTAATTAAATGAGATTATAATGAAATTTAAATACAGTATCAATATTTATATTAAAAAAATGTTGTTCGATTAATCAGTCCGATTTTTTTTTTTATAAATGTAATTTTTTCTAATCAAGCTATAATTATATTAAGTACTTATATTAGAGTTTAAAATAAATCGTAAACAAAAGCATTACTACATTTTATCTAATTTTTTACGTTATGAACTATTATACCCTTTATAATAGTTTAATATCTTTTATAAACTTTATGATATGGTCACTTTTAATATTTATTATGGATTATAACAAAGAGAAATGGTTTTCAAACAAGAGGGATAAAGATGCGAGATATTAATGCCTCAAGTGAGATAGAATGGAACGATAAGCAGTTCCTGATGCTTGATTAATGATTCTAGTTTAGATACGCGGGCCCAATTCAACCGGCATTTCTCTCACTTGACCCTAACTGGACAATCCTTAGGGATGAAAAGACAGAGACAAATGATTCTAACACTGCAATACAGAGCTACTGCACTCTATAAAAACTACAACCATAAAACTCCCTTCAGCTCAAACACACCCTAACATGACACACGCTTTAACACCGCCATTTCTCCAAAATAAAAATGAAAAATCATAATGTTTTGCAATTGTTCTTAAATAAAATTTATAGGAAGAATTGTCCCTTGAGTTTAATTTGTATTTTGTCCTTCATAAAATTGTTATATATTGTTAGCATCGAATTTTTATTTAAGGTACCATGGTGGCCACTAAAAGCGGAGCTGTGCCACTACACTCAGTCACTACAACCGAGTTCAGACTAAGCAAAATACATTTTTTAATATATATGCAATTATGTATTAATTTTCAAGAATAAACATCTAATACAGCGTTTCCCAACCTTTTTGAAGCCGCAACCCTATAAATTTCTCTTCAACATATTCACGACCCTGCCGTGAATACAGTGTATTGCATATTGCATACCCAAAGTATGGCAGGGATATATATACATGGCTCCAAGAGTCTAAATTCTACTACTACTGGATTAGGAAGGAGGGACTTGTAGTCTGGTTTATTTAAAAAAAAAAATAAATAAATAAATAAAAATAGACTGCCGATTAGTGTCGCATATAGCTTCCTAGCATCCTATCATGTACTTTATTGTTATATTAATATTAACATTATTGTTATATTACTTTATTATTATATTGTTTATTGCGTAATAACTATTAATAGTTTTAGCGATCTTTAAAACTTCATAGCGGTGTTGCTGGTTGTTTTACTAAAAAATTGTACAAAATATTTGTATCATTGAATAGATGAAGTTAGATTTTTCTCCCGTCCTAAAATTCCAATTTCAGAAGTTCACGTGTACGCGAGTGCTGCGCGTGAACGCTTGGACGGATAACGCTGTCCAACGAACTCGTCCTGGGCGTTGGTAAAATGAACATGTCTACCAAATTTCATCAAAATTGGTCGACATTTACTCAAGTTATTATCACGTTGAATTCGCGGACACAAAGACCGACAGACAGACAGACTCGGAACCAAAAGTGTTCCCAGATGTCTGAAACGGATTTCGGTCTTGGAATTTTTAAAATCGGAGGCATAACATTTTTTTCGTACTCTAAAGTGAACACAATGCTTCCATTACCTTCGGTAAGCTCGGAAGCAAACAATAATCTGAGCACACTGATCATCATAATACAGTTAATAGCATTGTTCGATTTGTTTATTTTTTATTGAATTATATCAATTTTGTGTTATATAGAGCGCCTACTAATTCCTGAACTCATGTTGGCGGGCTAATGACTTAATGACCCTTTGTCGGATGTTTAAAGAAAAGAGATTCAAGCTCCTAGTTTCATTACACCCTATCTTGGGTCGCGTCATAAGATTGGAAAATGCTGATCTAATAGTAGATACTACAAATGCACATTTTTAGAAAAAAAAAAAAAAAAAAAATCAATTTTGAGCCTTAATAATCCTGTCATCTTTTGACAGGCATTAATACTGGACACTGCAGGCTAAATCGATATCTACATCTGCTTGGCCTAGCAGAAAGCTCAGTGTGCAGGCTGTGCGAGGAAAAGAATGAAACCCCTTCTTATCTTATTAGCAGCTGTCCTGCATTAAAACACCTGACGTGGAAAATCTTTGGCTTGGCCATCCTGCCTATTGAAGAACTAAGGTTACTTCCCCTAAACAAGGTATCACTTTCTGTGGGTCTGTCAGCTTGCTTAGAGGATAGAGTAGTATGAGATGGATTATTGAACAGGTTTGCACCGTGGATCCGCATATCAGGTCTTACTGCTACGGACTTTATTTTTATAAAAAAAGTCCCCCGGTAGGGGGGGGGGGGGAGCCTTAATAACATTACAATTTTACTTATCTAAAAATACTGTCCAAAAGTCCCCCGGTAGGGGGGGGGGGGAGCCTTAATAACATTACAATTTTACTTATCTAAAAATACTGTCCGACATATCGGACACAACTTTCGAATATATATACCAAATTATACTTAATTTAAATCAAATAATATTTTATGTAATTAATTTATTATTAAACATTTATAGTGTTCAACATCTGCTTATTTTCCTTTCGGTAATTCCATAAAAATCTATAAATCAAATTTTAGTGAAACCACAATAATACGATAATGTTTCGTCCGGGTTTATTATAGATATCTTTTTTATTGGGTTGGTAATATGTATAAACCAGCATATATTTGATTTAATATTGGTTTCCTTCCACAGTTCAGAATCGGTATTGGGAATTATAACAAATGGCACAGACTTAAGGCCATTTATTGACCTCGACGAACAAACTCATATATTTTTTTAAGGACTGTATTCTACACCAATTCTGGAACATTATTTTCTAACCTATAAACAACTCTTTATGACAACATATTTTATAGGCTGGTAGATACTTTACTTTAGATACTTCATATCATAATATACTTTATATATAAATACGATATAAGAAAGTAAAAACAACAATAATACCATCGCTAAAGTGTTTATAGTGTTCAACATCTGGTTGGACATTTCCGTCGGAAAATTATTAGAAAATTTGTATTCTAAAAGCGCTTAAATATTATTTTTAGTTATTAAGTATTTTTTAACAAAAAACTTATTATTTATTAATTAAAGAAGAGTCTTACTACATCATTACATTCTCTATTTATTTTAATTTTTCTTTAAAGATTATCTATGGATGGATGTTGCAGTTGTATGTATGAAATATAAAGCTTTACATGCTGTAAGGAAACGTTTCGGCCCTTCTTAAGGTCATCTTCAGTCCTTTATTAACTAAATAATAAATAAATTGCCAAACCATCACATCAATTATAATTTCTTTTCTAATATGTATTACATAATTAGTTTTAAGGATGTTTAACCCAAAACATTATCCAAAATTAGTAGGTAACGAATTTAAATAAATTGTTGTTTACTCACATAGAGAAATAAAAGTTTTGTAAAATTTCAAAAATTAAAAACATACTATCGCTGTGGGAGAGCGTCAAATGATTGAGTAAATTAACTAAATTCAATCTTAAAATCAACATTTATTTATATAAAAATATTATAAGGTGTCAGTAAACTTAAAGTTTAATAATTAATTCTCTATTTATTAAAATATAATTTTAATCACAGACATAGTTATAAAATATCACAAAATATTTTTTTATTTGTTTGTTATTTAATGAATAACACAACTGCATAATGTTATAAGTGTAACAGATCTATGATTTGTTGGCAATGTGAAGGAAATAGTCAAATGATAATTCCTTTTGGAACTTCAAAATAAAAAGCATAAAGCTTTCAGATCAATCTGATCAAATTTTATTTTAAATGATATCGATAAAATATTATGACACTTAAAATACATTAATAAAGTTAATTACACTCACTTTATAAGTCAATTTTTTATTATCAAGTTTTATTTCCAAACTGGTATTTGCCACCCTGAAAAATATAAGTGGTCAAATACACTTTTTATTGCGTTATAAAATAATGTCGACGTAGACCAGATTTCCAGTAATGCGATGGGATCCAGTCCTTAAAAAAATATAAGGGTAGATTCGACGAGGTCAATAAATGGCCTTCTATACCATTTGTTACAATTGCTGTTATCAATACTAAAAAAAAGCATAGGTAGGAGAGTTATTGGAACTCTTGAGTCCTTAACGGGGACGGCAGCTGGTTAGAAAAATGCCCAGATTAAATGAACACTCATATGGTATTTTTCTTTCACAACTAGCCTCACAATATTTCAAAGAAAACAGATTTATACCATTTTTTTTTCTTTGTAGTTTTATTATTGCGATTTGGAGCCAAGCTTAATTTAAGTTTGAAACAATATTTATAGTTCAAATAAAACGGTCCGATTTAAAGAATTGATGCGATGATTGAATAGAATAAAGAACAATTGAACTATAGAAGGATGCCAATATTAAATAAAATATAATGTAATATTGTTAACACAATAAAAACTAGGTCTGGTTGCAATATTGAGCTAAGCGTTCATTTTATTCTAAAATTTTATTCAGGCGTTAAAATTCATAATACATTAATTTGTTAGCATCACGCCATGATCATATTTATCAAAACCTTGTACTACTGTTGCTGAACTCCACATCGCCTTTTTTAAGAATCTGCATTTGATAGATTATTTTATATGACTCAATAACTAATTAAATAATTAAAACAATATCATTCAATGTTTTTTTTTTAGACAAATAATGCAGTACGCAGTATATATTAAACAACTAATAGTTAACTATAAACATTTTTATCTATAAACAGCTGAAATATTTCCAATTTTTAATTAAAAAGCATTTGTTTCCTTTTTTTTATTTTACCCCCCCCCCCCCCCCCCCCCTCTTAAATGAAAATATGACAAAAGTGAACATAACAACAATAACTGTATACTCTTAAAGAGCTTTTCAACGACATGCATCATGAAGGGCATATAATATTTTTTTAACTTTTGTACCCCGTACCCCTGTGTACTAATTTGGGCCATTTCAGATTTATACGTTTCTGTGGTTGGCCATTATGACTGTGCCGAATTTTGTGCGGATCGGTTCAGCCGTTCAGGAGGAGTAAGTGTCCAACCAAATGCAAAGTGCAGTATAAGAGCTTCGCTTTGCTCAGCTCAATAAGCAATTTAATAAACTCGGTCAAAATATTCTTATATACATGTTGAAACTAAACTTTATATCCAAAAATTTTGTTATTCAATTAATTGATTATTTAACATTATTCATAAAATTACAAGATAAAAAGAACTTTTTATATACTACGTTTTTAAATTTTCTGTCATAAATCATAAATTTGAAACCCGTCAAAATGAAGATTGTAAATATGGGATATGTCAAAACAAATAAAAAAAACTTGCGGATTTTTTCCGAACTAACTTTTTATACAGCAATATTTGCTGAAAACGAATTAAATTTTGCTGAAAGATGGTTAAAAGTATTAAAATAATGCATTGTCATCGTGTTTTGAGCTATTCTTAAAGTTTCAAATGTCTAGCTACTCGGAAAGTTAGTTAAAAATCGATTGCAAGATTTGTACTGGACAAACAAACGAACAAGAAAGCAAGCTAATAAAAACGTAGTAAAAAATAACATGGTTTCATATCTAGCAAAGTCACATTTATTTTTATTTTATATCTTGGAAACTGGATTTTTCCCAGGGAAAAAAACATAATATATAGTTCAATTGGTATGAATATGTGGAATGCATTTATTTAAAATGTATTATTAATATAACAGGAATAATATATTTTATACTATGTATGTGAGGAGAACTTCTGTGTTATTTAACACCACTGATTTTTCATCAGAATCAAAATCCTACTCACCCATATAGAGGTAAAAATATGTTGCGGTTTTAAAATAGCATGTCAACTAGAAATGTAATAGACAGATGTTAACCGATAACTGGTCCCAGACGAGAAATAATACAAATAGATTTTAGGGATGTGCTTAAAACGTGTGAACTCTTGAAAAATCAAAATGAATATCTGAAAATTCATCCGAGATTAAATGCGTTACAGAAAAAATTAAATAATCAAACAGTAATTCCCGCATCAAAACACATGTTAAAATGGCATAAATCGTCGTCAAGTGACGACCTCCTCATTTAGAGGGAAAATAAAATAAATCATACTTCTTCAAACGATTTCTTTACTCTTTAAACAAGCACAAGAATAAACAAATATCATATTTCTCGGAGTAAAACAATAAATTTGGCTTATGTTCCCCGCAAAATTACTGTTATTTGTTCGTTTATTTACCACACCCTTTCATTCAGTCAGTAACTGGAAACACTAGATCGTTTTTCATGCCAAGATATCTTAACTGAAGCAGTATATTAATTTCCCGCATGTGCCAAGAACTGCGAATGGCCATTGATTTAGTCTTCGTAAAGAAATTTCTCTTTAAAACATGATTTAAATTAGCTTTAAATATTTAAAAAACAAATTACATGTTTTTCTTATTTAAACAAAATTTTAATTGCTGGAAAGTATTTTTTTAAAAATAGCATTTTCTTTTTCTAAATAATAGATTTTATATATATAGACTAAAACAAAAATGAATTTTAAATAATCATGTCATTAACAATGTTAAATTATTAATAATTGTTGCCTGAATATAATATAATTTAAAAGAAGTAAGGAGAGAAAAAATAAAATATTTTTAACCGGAAAAAACCCCCAAAATTATTTTAATATATTATTTTATGTAAAAAAATAATCATGTCTGGTTATTAAGTCCAACCATTAGGTGTCAAATTAAATTCAATTTAAATAAATAAATAAACACCTAATAATAACCTTTTCTTTTTAATTTTTTTTTCAACATGGTCTCCTATTTAAATTTAAATTAAAACCCACGCCTCTTTAATTTAATTTTATACGATGTTCTCGTGGAATGAAATTTTACTCCTCTATAAATTCCATTATACATAGTATCCTAGTTAAATTATATTAAATAATTTTACACCCTTTTTGTAATAAATAAAATTTATCACCTTTAAATTAATTAACTTTTTTATCAATTTAATTTATGTGTGCACCTCTAATAAATACACACCTTACACTGTTTAAAAATCTACATTTATTTAATCACCTAAAAGTTTAAATAAACTAACATTAAGCTTGTTGTTTGTAGTTATTATAGTTGTAATTAATTAATTTCTTGCATATCGAAAATAAGCTTTATAAATACTATAGTTATGGTGAAGTCCTAATTACCTACACATTTTATTTGCCGATTTGATTCTGGGTGTTTTTTTTTTAGGCATATTTATTTGAAAATTATTGCAAAGTGATTTCTTCATTACCTAAAAGTTAAATTGATAAAAGGAAAACACCCTACAAGAATAAGAAAATTAAAAATCATAAAATGAATCATTGCTCTCAGGACCCATTATAAAACATAATTATTATTGTTTTCAAGTTTGTTTTAATAGCTTTCAGAGGTGCAAACTTTTAGGTCAGAGGTGCAAATTTCTGACAACTTAAAAGAAAGCTGAAACTTTCACCGATGATGTTTATTTCCGATAAAAATTTGAGTTGGTCAAAAAACTAAAATCTAAATCAAAATATTGTTTTTTTTTGGTAAATATCGGCAATAGCGTACCCCTTCTCACTCCAACGTATTTTTTGACAAAGGGATATCAACTCTCCTATGAACAAACCATACATATATAATTATTGTATACATATATTATTATATACGAATGGAAGGGATAAATTGATATATCGAAGCAAACTGTACGACTTCGAAAGACATCGATTACATAGAAGGGGTACACTATTGCCGAGTTTAGCCTTTTTTTTAAATATTAGTTTTTATGTAAAAAAAAAAGAAGAACAACTACAACAACAACAAGATCTATTGTTATGAAACTTTTCAAAGATTTTTTTTTTTTTATAAATTCGATTTTTTTCAAATGTATAAAGCGTAAACACCAATAAATCATATTAATTTCATCACATAAATCATTATTAACAAAAGTATTAAAGTATATAAAATATTTTACATACTCCTATACTTTACTTTCTTATAGTTTATATAATTTACATGAAAAATGATTAATATACTTTTGCCAATTTGAGGATCTAGAGATTCAATCATTAGTGATAATACAACTATTTGCCTCTACGATATCTCTCATCACCTTAATTAAAAAGTACAAAAACGTTACTGTAAACGCGTATAGATTCTACTACACAAAGTTGAAATAATAAATATCATAAGGTAAAAATAAACTTTTAAAACAAACGTCAATAAAATTAGTAGAGTAATCGGATTATTAGTACCATATAATATATATATATATATATATATATATATATATATATATATATATATATATATATATATATATATATATATATAAATAAATATATGTGTATATATATATATATATATCCTTTTTCAAAGTGGCATTTAATTTTATCCTACATTTGACGTTTGAAATTTTTAAATTCAGTTTTTAAATTAGTCATAAAAACTACGTAAAATTATAAATAAATAAAGGTATATTACTACAAACCTCAACAAAAATTATTTTAACAATTACTTTCCGTATAAATTGTAGATGAACAAGAACTAATATTCAAATAACTTAAAGCGCTAAAACTAACACCTCTTTCACACAAAATATGTATAAAATAACAAAAAAAAATATATGTTAAACACATTTTTAACTATATAGTCATTATTTTATTATAGTAGGCTCATTACAAAATTAATAAAACAAATAAAATATATATAAATAAATAAATAATACCTTTATAATATCCTCGAAGAAGAAAAAAAGTCATTTTTATTCTGAAGACCAAGTTTTTATGATTTTATAATTTCTCAAGTATTTGATAGTTTATAATTAATAATAAAGTAATTAAATAATGTAAATAAAACTTATTCTCATGAATTAACGTTTTAAAAACACACAAATAACTTTAACAGAGTCGAACAACAGACGCGCACATAATGAAGGAAGAGAGGAATGTGATCTTCTTTGGTGAGAGGGGTAGGCGTCGGGAGTGGGAGTACCAGCCACGTAGAGCGCCCCCTCCACGCACTAACCCAACCCGCACCGTGTCACCTAGCATTATGACTTATTTTGTTTACATTTAAACTTAAATGCGTTTCATTGTTTTTAAAAAGACGTTAATATTTATATTTGAAACAAAGTTATTTATTTTCCCAACCCGCACCACGTCATCTAGCATTATGAATTGTTTTGTTTACATTTAAATAAATGTTAATTGTATTAAAAAATACGTACTTAAGTGTTTTTATTTTTGAAACAAAGTTATTTATTTACAGCTAATAATAAAAATAAGAAGCAGTTTTTAAATGTTTAATGTTATTGTTTATTAGTATTAGTATGTTGTATGTTATGTTACGAATTAAATTTTAAGTTAATAATTATTACTACTAAGTATTTTATCGGATTTAATATTAAACAGTTTTGTTCATTAATTATTATTTTTAATATACAGGGTGGTCCAAAAACCCCCCAAACAATTTCCCTTTACATGATACGGATCCGATAAAAAAAAAGTTTCATTAATTTATCTCAAACCGTTCAAAAGTTAAAAAGGGGGGGGGGAGACTTTTGGACCACCCTGTGTACTTATTTTAATACAAAATATTTTCCCAAATTAATTATTAATAATATTTTTATTGGATGTTATTGCTTCCGAACTTACCAAATGTGATCATTCTAAGAACAACATTTATTTTTATCTCCAAATTGAATATTTTCGCAACTAAAACACATTTCAGGAAACGTTTTTGTGACTTGAATCTATTTTTCGGTATGCCTGTCAATATTTTTGTGAAAACCCATAAATTAAACTACTTGCCGCATTTTGATTAAATTTGAATGGTATGTCAGTTTTAGCCCACAGTTGATCTCTTATACTAAGTGCGCATATTGGTTATCACACTTCTGTGGCATATTGATATAACACATATTTTTAAAACTAATC
Source organism: Gerris lacustris (assembly GCA_951217055.1). NCBI lineage: Eukaryota > Metazoa > Arthropoda > Insecta > Hemiptera > Gerridae > Gerris > Gerris lacustris. The sequence continues at coordinate 52,203,545 of OX578280.1, forward strand.
AGGGGACTAGCCTCATAAACTATGTTGATGATTTTTGAAAAAATAGCGAGGAAAATTAAACAATATACACAAGTTTTATATATTTTTGCAATCTACTCTTTAATACCTTTCATTTGATACCTCACTAAAAATTTCTTTTTTTTTCTTTTTGGCGTAACAAATTAGTATGAACCATATGGGACTCCCAGTTAATCAGATCAAATTGCTATTCTTATATTTTCTATGATCCAGCAGAAAGCATATTGATTTTCGACAATAAGGCATGAAAAATTGTCCACAGGTGTTATATATTTTTATAATCTACTCTTCAATAACTTTCATTTGATACCCCACTCATTTTCTTTTCAATTAAGAATTATCTGCCATTTTTAATTTGAACAGCTGATAATTTTGAGTTCGCTATATTTTTATGTGTGCGCGTTGAAATGATCTTTAATACTGCAAAGTTTCATGTTTTTATCTCTTTTGATTCAAAAGTTATTGGAACCGTGCAGAGTGACAGACAGACACAGGAGCGAAAACTATAAGATTTATTTTTGGTTTTACCAACGACAACCTAAAAAAAGCTAAGACTGCGATTTTTTTTATAAGAAAAGAGTTCCAAGTTCTAAAAATTGTTTCTAGTAAATAAATAGAAGTACGGTAAATTATAAAACTATAATTGTTCGGATGACTAAACTAAACTTTCCACAGAGCAACTTCCTTATTAATTCAAACTCATAATCAACCAGGAAAAGAGATAATAGAATTTTAAATTTGTTAAATAGAAACTGGATTTATTTCAATATTGATTGAAATAGTTTTTACTTCTATCTCCCTTAAAATAACCTATCGGTTGTTTATAAATTCATAAATATTCATTTTAAACTATATTATATATAATATACAAGACTTTATAATAGGCAATAAAAATCAAGAAGTAATAATTCAACTTAACTAAATAATATTATTTTCAAACTGATGTGGCATGCTCGACAAGACAGAGGAATGAGAGAATGAACCCATGACAGTTGTAAAGACGGATTCTCCCGTTGAATATGTTCTTGTTGTAGGAGTGTGGGCTTGTCAATGTGACCCAGATAAACCTCTCCTGGCTTTTATTACACGTCTTCAAAGCTCCCTTTTGGTTTTTAAGGGTAGGTTTTTGCCAGACAATAGTCTTATTTCTTTTTTTAGGGGGCGGAGAGGGGGACTTTTGCCTTACCCTTGCCGTTTCTTAAGTATTCAAGACAGCAGACAGGATTTCTATCTCCTTTGCAGTAGACGTTTTTCCCTCTTTTTTTGTTAGGTTCAACACTTTTTCCTTGCGTTTATATAGCTTTTTGGCGGACAATAAGAAGGAAGGAAGAGTTTTTAAGCAAATATTGAAAAAAGTCGTTTATATAAGTGCAATCCCTTCATAAAAATGTTCAAACTTCATCCTCTAGAAATCTCTTGATTCGTAGCTTTGTGACTAAAAATACTTTTGTAACATCTAGACTCACACTATACATCTCTATGAACCCAAGTACATTCTCTATAAACCTGGGTTAAAGCAGCTTTGTATCAAACTTGTAAAACCCTTGTTTGTACGGTTTGCTAAGCCTGCAATGCACTAGTGTTATGTGTGTTGGCCAGACCTGGACTGGAATATTCTAGGTTCCAAGTGCTCCCATTAGTTTCAAAATATGTCAATAAAATAATAATACTGGAAAAACAATCTCGTCCACCACCTCAGAAATGAAAATACGACAACACTAAACATAAAACATGAACTCTTATAAACATGTATACATATTATAACTGTACTCTATAAGAGCCTTATCAAGATAGGTATCGGGTATTTTGATCTTTGTAGCCGCATTTACCATACTACTTACTATGCCCGTTCATTAACATTGACACAGATAACCAGTGATAGTGACTATAAAAGTAGATCATCCAGATAATGGTAACCAGATGAGTAAAGTTTGTATTTAAAGAAAGTCTTCATAACTTAATTGTAACAAATTCCGAAATAAAAATGTATATTTTAGCATAAACTTACTAAAGAAAATACTGTATGTACTTTAAATAAATAAAATAGGGGGCCTGGGTGGCTCGGAAGCTAGAGCGCTCGCCTTGCGATAAGGCAAGTAAAGCAGCCTCGAGCAGGGTCAGAAGATGGATGGATGACCGCTTCTGACCACAGTTCTGGTATCGATTCCCGGACCGGGCCCCCCGCTCAATGTCAACCCAACATTGTTTAAACAAATGGGCAGCTCCTCGAAAGAGTGGCGCCACCAGGTTTCGGCCTGAAAACCATGATGATGACACTCTTGGTTGTAATACAACCAGGAGGGGAGTCATGGTTAACGACCATAAATATCGTTACACGAGTACGTGTATGAGAAGATTTCGGTCCCAAACCCGGGTTTGTTCAATGGGCCCTCCTAAGTGGCCTGCGTCTTTGGGTGAAAAAGCCCCCCGGAATAAAAATAAATAAAATAAAAATAAAAAGAACCCTTACATTTAATCTTAACTTTGCAAGTATTAGTCCACTAACAATTTAAATTAAACTTTAGATTTTGGTAAAGCTTCAAAACTTGCTTCCTTCTTTCGTTCGAGCAGATACGAAAAGATAAATACAAAAAAGCACTTTAAGCTTGTAAAATAACACCAAGTAGTTAACATTAAATTATGCAAATAAATATGCATACCTTAAAGCAGAAGGAAACTCATGTTCTCATCTTAGTTATTATTTAAGTGACTTGCATACTTTGATGCTAAATAATTACATATTTCAAATTAATATCCAGTACAACTTACATTAAAATAAAACTTTAACTGGCTTTTAAACCTAACTCAAATATATTTTGAAAGGTTTGATACTTCACCTTAAACTTTGTGATTTGAAGATGTAAAGTTGAACTTTGTTTGGATATTAACATATATTTTTTTGATAATGTACTTACATATGTTTATATTTAAATAAACAAAATTATTTGAATAACATCAAGCAGAAGTTAGCAAAGAAATACGTAATAATATCTAGATATTCATATTAATTATTATCTTATTTTATCTCCATACAGTTAGTAAATCTCAGTAGTAATAAGGAAATTACCTAAATGTTTGATATTGTTTTTTTCTTTTTATTGTTTTTTTTTTCTTGATGGTTTATTCTACAAATAATTATTTATGTATAGTAATAGTAGGGTTTTAACACACAACCAAATAATCGGGTACAGGGTACCTCGGAAGCAGCATTGGACGTGGTCAGTACTTGGATGGGTGACCGTTCTAAATAAACTGATTTATTATTATTCTTAAAAAAAACAACCTTATTTTTAATACCTATATTTTATTTAATTATTTGAAGTTTGGCGGTATTTTGACAGATGTAAACAAACTTTGACGTCATCAAAATTATCGCACTAATAAATAATTATATTCGCTTATAACTTTTAAACTTATTAATGGAATTTCATCGGGGTTTTTTATATTTGTTCCTAAATTTTTTCCGGTTCCAACGATATGCTATACGTAAAAAAAACCTATTCATACTTTTGGTATTATTAACCGTCAAAGTTTAAAAATTCAAAAATTTATAACTTCAAAAAGGCGGCCAAAAACAAAATGAAATTTAGTGGGCTTGTTTTTCATACAGAGAGGTACATTCGAGCCAAATTACAACTCGATCAGGACCATTTTCGATTTATTACGATTTTTTTAAATTTTTGCTGACTCAGCAAACTGGGTTCAAGATGGCGGAAAAAGTTGATTTTCCGGGCGGCAAAACTACAGGTTAGGACTGATTTAACTCTCTAGGTTAAATACCTTGGGCGCTACGATGATAACACACATACATACGTCATGCTGAAAACCACTCAGGAGGTCTTAAAAACACCTAAAACGGATAATTCCGTTGAAATCTCGAAAACAATTTTTTTGGTGAAAACAATACTTTTCCTACTATTAGAAGTGAGGAAAAGTAAAAAGAATAAAACAAAAAGTTAGCTTATTTCATCAGGTCAATAGAATAGTAAATATGAAAACTGCCAAACATATTTCATAATTCATAATACTAAAGAAGATAATATATATTAATAATTATACGTGTAAAAAGCGAATAATACATAAGAATGTCTTTAGAAGTGACTATACAATAATGTTTAATTGAAATTACTTCCCTGAACCATTCAATTTTGCTAACAATAACATAAGAATAATTCCTATTAGTAATAAATATACAATATTTATACTATATACATACATAAACGTGGGTCTATTCTTACCCTCTTAATGTAACCGCCATTAACCTTTCTGACATTATGGATACCCTCAGATAATTCTCTTGAATTTCCCTAGAGGTCAATGTTGCAGTTTGGAAAGGGCTTTCTTTACATAATTGATTATAACGCCCTGAACTAAGAGAAACTAACACCAAGAGAAAGAGAGAAACTACTTAGAAGAAAATACAAACAGAATTTTAAAGAGAAGAAATTTAAAATGATGTATACAAAAGTAGTAGGTTAATAAAGAACATTCAAAATAAACAGGTCAAGAGTATGCTGGTCAACACACATCGAGGGTCCGTAGGCAACACAGTATTGTTTAAGTAGTACTTATTGATGGTATTTTTTAAAATGCTAAAAAGCCTACTTTGAACTATCCTATGGGTCTGATATTCTCAAAACACATAAAGCAAAATGCCGTTTTCACACGAGTTGCGTACCGTACTTTATCTACGATTGTTAGATTTTAATAATAAATACAGAAAAAATATCAATAAACTTCCATTATGAAAGTTCGTATTTCTCTTTTGATAAAGATGACATTAATTCATTAGTTGTATTTTGTGCCGAATTAATTATTTCGGGAGGCGTATCACTTATATCACTCATTGTTTTTCACTAAAAACTCGATATAAACAGACAGGATAAGCAGCTTTCGGATGCTCGGCTTCAAATTCAAAGCAGCTTTCGGCTTTTAAAGGCCGAATTTGAAATAAATATTTGAATTTGAAATAAATATTTTAATTTGAATTTGAAATAAATATTTTACGTAGAGAGAGACTTTTGCTTCAACTTTTTCGATATAAACAGTTACTTTAATTAAACAAACAGCAAATTAGTTTGGTTAAATGTAAACAAACTCTCTAATCGTGCGTTAAGGTGAAGAATTCTTCTTTTTTACCGCACTAGGGCGAAAAAAAGAGGAATTCTTCACCGTAACGCGCATGCGCAATGAATACAAGTACGTAAAGCATCACTTTCTACCAGCGCCGGATTTAGGACTTTTGAGGCCCTAGGCCAAATTTTACTAGCGCCCCCCCCCCCCCCCCACATTGTTATTTCATCCTAGTTTTTATGAACTATAGAAGTTCTATAATTGCGTTTTCTTTAAATTTTTTTACAAAACCGTTATGGTAAGTTAATATTCGTAGGCATAACTTAACTTAACTGATGTCAAAAAGTAAATAAACTATAATAAATTGTAAGATTTTTTTTTAACTCTTGAAATAAATTTTAATTTAGTTTTACGTACTACATAATATTTGGTTAGGTTTTATTAAATAGGCCGATAAAACTCAAACTTTTTATTGAATTTTATTTATTTGTAGAACCTTTTTTAAAAATCTTATAAATATAAATTGTTTAGTTCAGGAGATAGCGTGCAATAGAGTGTTTGACTAACATCAAATTAATCTTTTGGTGCCTGTAAAAAATATGTGGTCGGCTAAGTTCGTCTGCGGGACATAAGATCATCAGCTTGGCAATAGGCATTTGAAAAAAAAAACGATTGAGAGCGGCCATGTCTCGGCCATTTTGGTAAACAATGTGACTCATGATGCTGAGTACAAAATTAGTTAATAAGCCATATCAATGTATTGCTCATATCTGCGGCCCCCTTAAGCCCGCGGCCTAGTCGGCCTAGTGGTAAATCCGGCACTGCTTTCTACACATCTAAACAAAGATATAATGTTTATATTTCGCATCAATCGTAAGATACAAATAATTTACCTATTATATCGATCCCATCAAGTGATGATACATCGGATACTAAAGATAAAGAAACCCTTTAAGGGACAAGTAAGGATGACTTTAAATAAAACCTCAATATATAAAAATATAGCCTAAATAACTGCAGGTCTAAGAATAGACAAGTAATCTAGCCTAACTTGTCAGTAACTGATGACAAAGCAACTTCCTTAAGAATAATCCTGATATCGTGTGATTCCGATCTAACAGCTATTACATGATAACAATAAAATTAGTTGATTTACTACGTAAGTAATAAAAAAAAAACAATATCAGCCAAGCTTAGTTAGCACTCACAATCCCAGGTATACTTGAATTTCGCAAAGGTGAGTTATTTTTCAAACTGCTAATCATGGTGAGTAGACAAGTAAATTGATTTCACCAATCCGTTATGAGCTACCTAATAAAAAAAAAATTTATATTTATCAAAACATAAAACACAAATGGCAGGTAATTTACTCGTTATTGCCTGTTCGTAGTTCGAAACAATGCAATTAAAAGCATTTAGTTTAAATGTAAAAACTTGAATTTACAAAAAATATACTAATATATGGATCAAACGGCTATAACTTTTAATCTAGGAAAAACTATCAAAATATTTCTATAACGTAGTTTAATGGAACAAAAATAAAATAAAACATTCCGCCCACCAAAGGGTCAATATGCCCCTTCGAAGAACATGGTTTCCTCTTGACTCTTAATTTTAGTTATTTTTCTGAAAACTTCTTAAAAATGTGTATGTTAATTGTGTTAATCTTTAATAGTTTATAAGCAGAAATAGCCTTCAAAGTTGACAACTTTAGTATACGGTTTTAACAAGAAAAAGTAATGTAACATTAAGTTATTTTATTTTAATTTTTTAAACATAATAACTTATTAATGAAGATATTTTAGAATCTATTATGAATAATATGGATAGTCTAAACCCTTCTATCTCAAAGTTTTTAGAACTTGCTGAATGTTTAATTTTCTAATTTTTTCCGTTAATTTTTGATAAATTGAACTATCATTTTTGCTAGTAAGTTTGTGTTATGTGAATGAGGTTCCACTACAGGAATTGAATCTATGACCTCCCACTTTTGAATTTCACTTCTTTTAAGCCTAATTATCCCAAGTTAAGTCACACTAGCAAAAGTATTGTTCATTTTATAAGATTTGGAGGAAAAAAGTAGAAAATTAAATATATTTCCTCTAAAAAGTTCGAGGCAGAGGGGTTTAGAGTATCACAATTATTCATAAAAGATTCTAAAATACCTTCATTAACAAGTTATTACGTTACTTTGTCTTGTAACCGCATATTAAAGTAGTCAACTTTGAAGGCTATTTCTGCTTAAACTATGAAAGACATACAAAAATTTAATAATTTTTGGTGCCTTTTAGTGAACTTTTCAGAAATATAACTAAAATTGAGTGTCAGTAGGAAACCACGCTCTTCAAAGGGCCATATTGACCCTTTGATGGGCAGAATATTTTTTTTCTTTTTGTTTTAATTAAATACGCCCAAAGTACTACAACTGTTTTTCAACAATTTTTCCTAGTTAAAAAGTTATAGACGTTTGATCCACTTGAAATGGAACAGCCTGTATAATGTCTATTAGATATTACTACTTTCGTGGGAGATTTTTCTTTTAACGAATAAGTCGTAACATATAAAAATGAAGTACTATTATAACCTATGAATAAATAAAAATAAGAAATTGTTATAATTCATATTTTAACAATATTAAATTTGCACAGAAAATTAATAAGGGATTAAGGGATTAATAATGGGCTTATGACCTATCATCGAGATTTTATCAAAATCAGACCATAAATGCTTCCTAATTTTTTAAACAGATTTCTGTCCATGAATTTTTGAATTCACTTCACTTACTTATTCCTGGCCTCTTCTAACTTGCGGTGTAGAGGCTGGACAAACTTTGCGCCACCGTACTCTGCGGCCACTGTTTTGGCGCTTCTTGGTTCTACTCCCCTCTTCTGGAATGCGAGGATCAAGTTGTCGGTCCATTTTGATCGTGGTCTGCCTCTTGGTCGTCTTCCCTCACTCCATCTGTTTTGGGACCCTGATACTCTTGCTTTCTGACCACGTGCCCAAACCACCTCAGCTTGTTTCTGTCAATTCATTCGACCTGTAGATTTGTCCAAATGGTCTGATTCCTAACATGATCTCTTCGGGTCTTGCCAGCTGCCCGTCGCAGATATCGCTCCTCTCTGCTGGAAGTAATCTTATCTGCTGCTGAAGAAATCTAAGGCAAAGCAAAATGTGGGGGAAGGAGTGTGAAACCTAGCAAGTGGTGGAATGAAGAAATCAAGGTAGAAATCTAAGAAAAGAAGAAAAAGAATTTTTGAATTCAGCCATTAAAAATTTCGTTCCTTAGAATTATCACAAAGCTTCTGTTATAGCATAAATAGGAAAAAATACATTTTTTTTTTACATGAATGAACTTTTTGAAACTTTATTTATTTATAAAAAAATCTATTCAAAGAATTAAGTGCGGGTAAAAGAGAGAGGCTAAAGTAAAATATAAAATATATGTAATAATATATATATATATATATATATATATATATATATATATATATATATATATATATATATATATATATATATATATATACTCGTATCTGTGAGTGTGGGGGTTTGTTTTTGTTTTTTATTTATAAATTCAGCTTGATTTTTCAAGAAATAAGATTTATGAAAAATATGCTATGCCTTGTTTTGACAGGGTTTTTCAAACCTGGTACAAAAACAGTTGACGTAGGCTTATTCATTTTTAGGGTCGAAACCTGAAAAACTGTTTCACTCCATTTACTCTTCATAAAGAGACAGGGGTAACACTGACCATAACAAAGAACACGCTCTTCTACCTATTATCCCGCTTAAAGGCGTGCAAATAAGAAGGGGGAACAATTTAGCACTTGATTAAACTTCCTAAACTCAACAAAAAACCTGCTTTTATACTCATTCCTAAACACTTTACTTTAGGGAAGCCACGGATAATAGAATGAAGGAAATGTAATATGGTAAAAATTTGTACTACAGAAGAAATAATAAAAAAAAACTTTAATATGAGAAAAGTTAATATAAATAAGAATTGAAATATTAATACTACATATAGCGTGGCTCTATCATTAAAGCGATAAATATTGAAATAAAGATATTAAGATAACAATTAATCGGTTAATCAGTTGATAGTTAAAGAGGATGACTGCAATAGAGAGCCGCGTAGTGGGGGAGAATGCCATTCTACTATTCCTTAACTGACAAGCCCCGGCCATCTCCATTTTAATTATTATAAAATGTATCACTTCACTAAACAAAAACTTCTGATTGTAAGAATTCTATGTAGTTTTATTAAAATCGTTACGTTAGAACGAAAGATATTTGTAAACTCTTGATTGTAACTTAAAACAGTGGTTCTTAACCTTTTGGTAAGTACGGCCCCCTGTAAATTTCCAAATGTAATAAATGTAGTACCTAAATACCTATCGAGGCCTCCTGGGGGGCCGCGGCCCCCCGGTTAAGAACCACTGACTTAAAATATAACAATCATGTAAATAGTGTAGTGCAAAAACTTAATTATGTCTAATATTTAATAAGATAACAAAAGTTTTAATTCGGAAGGAGTAACTATTATGCTTTACTATGGTTTATAAACATACATATCCAAGCAATCTATCTAACCCTTACATATCAAGTCACATTCTTATTTGAGGCCTGGGCACCAGTGCGCAGGCCAAAAAAGTATTTATTATTCAGAAAAGAGTAATTAGGAGAATATTCAGTGTTTCTTCTCGTGAATCAGTCAATCCTGTTTCTATTCAACATAACATCCTCGCACTCAACTCAATGTTAATGCAAGAATCCTGCTTATATGCTGCCAATTATCCCGAGAAATTTATGAAATATAGTGACACGCACGGGGAATGATAAAAAATCATTTTTATTTTATTTTTTAATTTTTAATTTTTTATAAAATGTTACAGTTGACTGTCTGTTTTTGTCTATAAATATTAAATAATTTTATATTTATATTATTCATATCATATACAACCTACTTCATCCAAGTATACTACTTGGCAATGCACCTAATATAAATAAATGAAATGAAAAATAAATAATGTTGAAAACAACATCGATAATAATGAACTGAAATTAACATTAATGGTTAATTCAGTGAATTAATTTTGTTTATTTTACCCTCTTAGCCAAAGAGACTATTGTAAAATTAAAGGAAAAAAAGGTAAATTTGGATTTATATTTGCCAATGACAATTTAATTATAGTCAGTTAACTAATATCCGAATGAAAATATTTTTTAAAAAATTAACTAGTATGAAATACTTTTTTACAGAGATTTAAGCTAAGTCACACCAATAAAATTTGCGTTGTCAATAAACAATAATATTCAATAAACTTCACTGCCACGCACACACACCAATTCAACGCATTTTGTTATTGGTGTGGACCTAGCTTACAGAACATATCTATTTCCATGTTAATTAATTCTGTAACTTCAAATCTCTTAATTCTGAGGCTTCAGGGCAAAAATAGCAGTTTAATTATTTATTTCAGGTTTATTATTCGAGCTTTATAAAGTTTATTTAAGAATCGATAGTACATTATAATACATAAAAATAGTATCAAGATATAATAAGCAGAAACAAAGATATAAGGTTTGGTAGAAGTTAGGAGGAGATGTAGACGAGAAAATGTATACGCAGGGAGTTCTATCAATAGGGGGCCTATGAAGCAGAAATATCGTGCATTTCACTTCAACGAACCATTCATATTTTCATTGAAACATCAAAATCACTTAGATAACAAAAATACGTCAAACCCCACCAAATAATCCGGCGATTAAAGCTTTAAATATCGTGCTTGGTTAATCTTATAAACTTTTCTCTCTATCTTATTTATATATTTTTAAGGGTAAACTGCTAACGATGTTCTTAATAAAGATAGATCAGTGATCAAATATTAAGTTTCTTCAGCTTAAGGGCAATAAAATTATCGTAAATATTAAAACAAAAAAAAATCTACAACTTAATAACGAAAGAAAAAGTATATATATATATATATATATAAAAAAAAATAATAATAATAATCATAATATAACTAAATCATCATAGTAAAGATTTTGTCTTAAAAGATAAAGAATCCAAACGAGAAATAAGCAAAGTGTATTGGGCTATAAATGAAGTGATTTATGGGCGTTACGAATAATATTTCGTTCAGTTCATAAAATTCTAAAGGCTAGAATACACTGAGGAATTTTGTTCCGAAACATTGTTTAAGAACTGTTAAAAAATGTTTCGGGAATATTTCCAAACAGTACCAAGTTCCCTGTACCTGTAATGTTTCTAGAAAGCTGTTCAGAAACACCCTTTTTTAGGTTCCGTAGGCAAAACCAAGGACCCTTATATTTTCCTGCTGTGTCTGTCTGTCCGTCCGTCTGTCTGTCGCCTGCTCTCACGACTACACCTTTTGTCCACGGAAAATTAGCACTATCCACAAGTGTTATACATTTTTGTAATCTACTCTCCAACACCTTTTATTTGATACCCCACTCAAAATTAAAAAAAAAAATCCGCCATTTTGAATTTAAACAGCTGATACTTTTGAGTTCGATATTATTTTCCTATATGCGCGTCAAAACGACCTTAAATACTGGAAAGTTTCATGTTTTTATCTTTTTTTATTCAAAAGTTATTGGAACCGTACAGAGTGACAGACAGGCAGACAGACTGACGCAGACAGACACAAGAACTATTTCTTTTTCACTGACATTATATATTATATAACAATTACAATTATATTATCAAAATTACAAACGATTCAACAGAAAATTTAAAAACTTAGTATATAAAAAGTTCTTTTTATCTTGAAATTATTTAATACCTATATTTTATTCAATTATTTGAAGTTTGGTGGTATTTTGACAGATTAAACTTTGACGTCATTAAAATTATCGCACTAATAAATAATTATATTCACTTATAACTTTTAAACTAATTAATAGCATTTCATCGGGTTTTTTTTTATATTTGTTCCTTAATTTTTTCCGGTTCCAACAATATGCTATACGTCAAAAACCTATATGTAATTTCAGTATTATTAACCGTCAAAGTTTAAAACTTCAAAAATTTATAACTTCAAAATGACGGCCAAAAACAAAATGAAATTTAGTGGGCTTGTTTTTCATACAGAGAGGTACATTCGAGCCAAATTTAAACTCGATCAGGACCATTTTCGATGTATTACGATTTTTTAAAATTTTTGCTGACTCAGCAAACTGGGTTCAAGATGGCGGAAAAAGTTGATTTTCCAGGCGGCACAACTACAGGTTATGACTGATTTTTCTGCCAAGTTTCAACTCTCTAGGTTAAATACCTTGGGCGCTACGATGATAACACACATACATACGTCATGCTGAAAACCACTCAGGAGGTCTTAAAAACACCTAAAACGGATAATTCCGTTGATATCACGAAAAACATTTTTGTGGTGAAAACAATACTTTTCCTACTATTAGTATAAAGGAAAAGTAAAAAGGGGAATCTTATATTTCTTTTGGAAACATTTGTCAAAATAATGACGTTTCTATCGCACAAATTTCAGTTGGTGTTTTGAAATTTTATTTCCAATCATTTGCAAAAGATTCTCAAATTTACGGAAATCCGAGCCGTCCTCCAGCTTAAGTAAACGCAAAAGATTTTTCGAGTACAAAAAAAGAAATAATATACACATATTTCCGGGAGCAAAAAGTTTTCTTGTCTGCCATCTTTTTCTTTTCATTCTGATCAATTAAAAGGAACGTACATCTGGAAGCCGCAACAGCTGCTTGTAAAACTTTGTTGGACTGGTTGATTTCAGCTCTATTTGGACGCGGAATAATGTATCCGAATAAAATGAATGATTCGAAACAATGTGCCGAAACATTGTTTCTGAACAAAATTCCTCAGTGTATGTTTATACTAAACTTATAAAATAAAATAAGTACTGTATGAGTCCTATCTCAGTTGAACGGTTTATTGAACTTTACTATTCAAGTGATTATATAGGATATATCTCTTGTGCGTTCCAAATGTTCAGTTCTGGTGATAGAGATAATTCGTTAAAAATTAAAACAAATACTGTATATGAATCACTGGATTACTTCACCAGTTGTTATTACTTCATTCTCGTAACGTAATAAGTATCGAATGCTTTTAGTTCCTTCATTTTATCATTTGATATTTCTTCGGATTGAAACGGAAAAGATATACATAAAGCGAGGTTCTGGGCGAATAAAATATATAAAATGTTAAAATGTAACAACTATACTTAATTAATAAAAAAATAAAATAATTATCTAAAATAAAATCCATTTGACCCGCTCAATACATGGTGACACGGGTGACGATAGCCACAAACTCCCACTCAACTATGGAGTAGTGGTAGTGTGTCCCTCTAATACATTCGGATTACTTCTGCCTCTGACAGGAGAATGCCGCAGGCCCCAGGTCATTGTAAATAACTCCCTATCTCGTCAACCTTTGATATGGACTAAGCTGCTACGATTCCGTTACAGTATAACAATAGTGAATATTTGCAGCCATCCACTAGCAAGAAATCAAGTTAAAATGGTACGTTCTAAAGGTGGAATACCTTGCTTAATTGCAGTACCTTTCCTTGTCAAATTGTATTTTACAATAGCTAATAATTCTTCAAAGATGCTCTTAATCTCTCCAAATTACTTTCTTGAACCTGTTTCAAGTATGATAGATGGCTTACCTGCTAATTACTTAGCCGTAATTTTGCCTGATAAACTCATTTTTACTTTCATATATAAAGAGAAAGTATTGTGATAGCGTCAAAATTATATTTTGAGGGATTTACACGTTTTGAGGTCCCCTGAGTCCAAAAAAGTGGTTTTTAAAAAATTTCTCTGACGCCTAAATTACTGGACCGATTTTAACGAAATTTGGCATTACATAACGCATGAAATTAATAAATGAATTAAATTGTTCTTCGTTTTTTAATAATTACCCTATTAAGGCAATAATAATTAATAAGTTGTTACTTATCAATTATAGTTAACTAGAAAATATATATATCTACATTGGAGTTATCTCTCTTTCACTGTAACATGGGACAACTAAACAATCCGATAAATTTTGGGTGGTTGAAATTGACTAATTCCTAGTATTCAAGAATTTATTTATCCAATTAGCCAATAAAACTTTTGACTTTGCCACAACGTAACTATACATTGTTCATCTAGATTGACAATGTAACCATGTAACCGCTAAACGCGATTGGCCGATAAACCGCTCAATCACGAGAAGTCAGTGTCGAAAACAAGCGATAAATCGCACCGATAAAACTCTGAAAACTTGAAACGATTGACCGATAAACGGCTTGCGTTATAAATGATGTTATTTCATGAAACTATTACATAAACTTATACAATTAATTTTCCCTTGCGTCTGGTTATGTCGTTGAAAAGTTCAATAGAATTATATAATAACAGCTTTAAAAAGGGGGAGCTAACAAACAAATCCTAACTCAATAATTTTAGTATTAAGTAGAAACTAGAATAAACCTAAAACAAGTTTAGTTTTGTACGATAAACCACAAAGAAACAGCTTAAAGAAAAACGATTTTACAAAGGAATTAAGTTATTTGTTAACATTAAATCACGTGTATTTAATTATCTAAATTTTGTTCGTTTGAGTAAACAAATAAACAAGTTTTAATTCCTCACGTGTATTCTTCATATTAATACACTGTCTATACAAGTATTTTCCAAAAAAATAAATCTGCAAGGACAAGAGGATTATTCGCATGAAAATGAAAGGCTTCGCTGATACAAACGAAGACTTACACATTACTTCGATATAACAGAAAGAAAATAATATAGAAAAACGAAAACAAAATCTTAAAGATAAGTTTGGCGTGTGGCATTGAAACCGTCAAAAAATTAGGGGTAAGAGCCAGACTGTTGAGCCATATAAACTCTGGTCTAATACACCATTAACTAGACACTGAAATACTTATTGCTTCCGAGCTTACCGAAGGTAACGGAAGTATTGTGTTCACTTTTGAGAAAAAAAAAGTTTTATGCCTCCGATTTTAAAAATTCCAAGACAGAAATCCGTTTCAGACATCAGGGAACATTTTTGGTTCCGTGTCTGTCTGTCTGTCTGTCTGTCTGTCTGTCTGTCTGTCTGTCGGTCTGTGTGTCCGCGAATTATGAAACGTGCGACGATAACTTGAGTAAATGTTGCCCGATTTTGATGAAATTTGGTAGACATGTTTATTTTACCAATGCTCAGGTCGAGTTCGTTGGACAACGTTATCCGTTCAAGCGTTCACGCGCAACGCTCGCGTAAACGTGAACTTCAAATTTAAAATTGGAATTTTCGGTCGGGAAAAAAATCATACCTAATCTATTCAATGAGACGAACATTTTTTTCAAATAAAATTTTTTAGTAAAACCTACAGCGACACCCCTATAAAGTGTTAAAGATCGCTAAAAAAATTTAATTGTTCTTAGACAATAAACAACATAACAATAAAGTAATAAAACTTTAATGTTAATATAACAATAAAGTACATGATAGGATGCGAGGAAGCTATGTGCCACACTAATTGGCAGTGTATTTTTCTTATATTTAGACAAAGTTAAAATAGCTAAATTAGTGACAAATAATCTAGAAAATAAGGTAACACAAATTAATTATTTCTTTAATGCATATAAAACTAGGGGGTTTGCACGTCAACCCCCCAAAAATAATATAAATGTAGACTTAATTGTATCATAATTATAAAATACATTCTATGACCTATGACCACTTTATCATGTTTATTACTTTATCATATCCCTTACTTAAATAATATAAAGATCAAGTATTTAAACGGTGCAAAAATACGATGTTGATCGCCTTAAAAGGTTATAAGGTCCCCTGAGTTAAAATTGTGGCTATTCTAATATTTATTTTTGACGTCTGTGCTGACGCCTGGAGCCTAACAAATAACAGAACCAATATCGATTAAATTTGAGATAAAGGTTCACAAAAACTATACCTGTCTTTTGTAGAGATTTACAAAAGAGACAGTAATACATTACAATAAAAAAAATCTCTGCAAATTAGTGTGGCATATAGATTCCTTACGTTCTATTTTGTATACTTAAAACCTATTATTGAATTTTTCCCCGTTATTTAAAACTCAAAATTGTTTTGATTTTTTACATTATTAAAGTATCAATTTAGCATAATTTAAGGAAACGGTTGAAATTAATCAAGGGCCATCTGCAGGCTATACTTTTGACAAACCATCCAAATTTCATAAAAATCAGATAAGTGCTTATGATGATATAGGTGTAAATAAATGTAAGTTTGTGAGCTTGTGGAAGAGAAACAAATAGGCGTAGAAGGAATAAACTTATACGGGACCAACAATGGGTTAATTATGACCTACCATCCAAATTTCAATAAAATCAGATGAGTAGTTTTAAGATATGTTGGTTCGAAAAAATTGAGCGACAGACCGACAGACATAAGACACGGAACCAAAAATGTTCCCTGCTCTCTAAAACGGATTTCGTCTAGGAAGTTTTGAAATCGGAGCCCTAAAAAATGTTCTTTCTTTGGAACGATCACATAGCTTCCGTTATCTTCGGTAAGCTCGGAAGTAATATACAGTACATCCTCATTGTAACGGACTCTTCTTTAGCGGACGTCACTTTTTCTATGAAATTACATGATTTACCACACGACCAAACTCCCTGCATTCGATTTTGTTTTGTTAGAATTCGATAAAAACCTCTTATAAAACCTATGTTTAAGGCTATATTTTATTAACTGTGACTACTCTACTTTCATTATCGTGAACTCTTTTGCATTATTATTTGTTATATAACGGACTTTCATTGTAGCGGACAACCCTCAGCCCCTATTAGTCCGTTATAGTGAAGATCTATTGCAATCCGAAATTATATTTATTTGAGCAAGACAAAACTCGGTTTTTTTATTTCATTAATTCATTATTCATATTATTTGTTTTTTGTTTCAATCAGTTGTTTTGTGTCATTACATAATTGAGGGATGAGCCTTGAAACGACATATAAATCGATGCCAATATGTAGGTGAGGAACATGACACTTCTAAAGCAGATTATCAATGATGTTCTAGTTTAGTTCTAGGTTAAGGGCACTTTATATGCTTGTTGGACAAACTGACCTACAATTCTTCCGTCTTTAATATCATTAATAAATAGATCACTATTATTTTACTAGTGAATTAAAATCTAGGTAAAAAAACATGTAGAAAATACCAATTATATAATATACTAGCTGGATTCCCGTGCTGTGAGTGTAATAATATTTTGTTTTTAAATTTCATGTTTATTACCTACCGTGAAGAAACATTCGTTATTTTACTAAGCAATAATATGCAGATTTCACAATTTCCTAAATAATTCCCCCCCCCCATATTTCTTTAATCCCCTCCCATTTAATAAAT
Source organism: Gerris lacustris (assembly GCA_951217055.1). Lineage (NCBI taxonomy): Eukaryota > Metazoa > Arthropoda > Insecta > Hemiptera > Gerridae > Gerris > Gerris lacustris. The sequence goes on from OX578280.1 coordinate 52,221,057, forward strand.
TAAATTGAAAAAATCCCTGATTAGTAAATGAATCCGACTAATGAAGAAGCAGCAAAAGATAAGAACTTTTTGTATCTTGCTTTTGTTTTCCTAAATCCTTTAAGCACCCCATACACGATCAAACATGTTTGCGCAAACCTGATGCCGGGCAAATTTAGGCCATACATGTCAAACATCATGTTTGCGCAATCATTAAACAGCCCCATACACGGTTAAAATGTTTTCGCTAACATTTTGACCGTGTATGGGGGCCTCTAGTTTAGCTGTAAAATGGATTTATAGGCATTTTAATTTTATAGCATTATAAAATGGTCCGTAGGCAAAACCAAGGACCCCTTATATTTTCCTGTGTGTGTCCAGTCCGTCTGTCTCACGGCTACACCTTTCGTCCGATCAATTTGAAATTTGGCATATATGTGTCTTGTACGTACCCACACATTTTAAAGATATAGTGACAAAAAAAAATAAGGGTAAAAATCTTAAGGGTTAATTTGTTTGTTTTTTTTTCGACACCGTGTGTGGTATCGTATGAAAGGGTACGTCGAGCTGATTACAAAAATATATTTTTTTTTGTTATAAGCTTGGATAGTGCTCGCGTAGACGAGATTAAAGTGGGCGGGAAAAGTGCCCCCCCCCCCCCCCCCTCTATCTTGCTTATGTGAAGTGCAAAAAATCTGAAAAATGATCGAACCCTGAAAACCGCATATTTCTATATATATCATCGATCCGGTGATATTTCCCTGTTCCATATTAGCTGCAACACCCTGCGCATATATAGAGCAGAGGTATTTTCCTTTTGTGCCTCCCCCCGCCCCACCCAGGTGAATAAGGTATCCTCGGCTTGAAATTGGAGTTCTTTTATTAATATATAAGCTTAATACAACCTAAAAAGTACCCTATTACTTCAAAAAATCAGTTTTGGCTATTTTTTCCTCCTATTAGGAATCAAATAAAAGAAAATCCCGTCTTGGATATATATATTTTATTTTAGCGTTTCAAGTAGCAGTGATAATTTTTGTTAGTAAAGGGATATGGTATAAAGAAGATTAAGAGCGCAAGTGGTATCAATAGAATAATGAAAAACGTGAAGCCTCTCCACAAAAATAATGTTTATTCCACATAGTTAATTTTCGGCTTCTCGGCCATCATCAGTGCCAGTAAAAGGTAAAGGAAAAACCCGACGTTGAGTTACATGAGAGACAAAACTGTTTAAAATAAAACAGTTTTTCCTTTACCTTATACCGGAACTAATAATGGCCGAAGAGGCCGGAAACTAGTTATGTGGAATAAACATTCTTTTTGTAGAGAGGCTTTACGTTTTTCATTATTCTATGGATATGGTATAGTTGGATATGGTACGGCCACCATCTTGGATCAAAATGACCATGTGAAAAACCCTTTTACTAAAGCTCATATATTATAAAAGTAAATTAATGTCATACATCTGGAGTGCTTCCAATCACTAGGTTCTGAAGACTGCTATCTCTTTTTTAAAAAAATAAAGCGAGTTAATGATTTTACTACGTTTTTATTAGCTTGCCTTCTTGTTTGTTTGTTTGTCCGGTACAAATCTGGCAATCGATTTCTAACTAACTTCCCGAATAGCTAGGCATTTGAAACTTTTAGCATAGCTCAGAACACGATGACAATGCATTATTTTTAATACTTTTAGCCATCTTTCAGCAGAATTTAATTAGTTTTCAGCAAATTTTGCTGTACGGAAAGTTAGTTCGGAAAAAATCCGCAAGTTTTTTTTGTTTTTTTTTAAACATAAAATATATAATAATACAATAGGAAGAACTTCTATTTATTTTATTTGTTTTGCCATGTCCAATATTTACGCAATCTTCATTTTTACGAGTCTCAAATTTGTGATAGATAAACATTGAATGACAGCAAAATAGGAAATATCGATTATATTATTTAGATTATTTCAAATATATCGATGACACGCTTTAGATTTATCCTTTTATAGGTTTAAGATCAGCTCTTTAGATGGTTGTCATTTATGTGAAGTAAATAAATTCGGAACTATTTTTTTTTTTTTCACTAACATTATATATTATATAACAATTATATTATCAACATTACATACGATTCAACAGAAAATTTAAAAACGTAGTTTACAAAAAGTTCTTTTTATCTTGAAATTATTTACCTTTAAACAGACGATATATTGATAAATACTTAAGGTTGCGGTCTACATCAACGATTTATGAAAGTAATAAATTACACTTTGACAACCCGAAAAGCATAAGAATCATATTTCCACTATAATGATATCAGTCAAGATACATTTATTATTATGTAATTGTATTTCACATCGAGTGAATAGTGAAATAGGAAAAGAAGGTAGACGAATATTTGCAGTGGTCTTGTTTTGTTAATATTTACCAAGGTAGAAAAATAGAAATATTTGTTATTGACTTTGATGTTAGGTTTTTCGACTCTACGAGAGTAATTTTTTTTTTACTTCACTTTATTTGCTCACTCTTCTACATCAAACACACATGTCTATCAGATTTTTTTCTTCTAATTTTCAATTTTCCTTCCTAGCTATTGATGGTAAATACGCTTTTTCTTTCCTAACAGCATAACACTTTTACAATATTTTTTGTTAGCACGTTATTTTATGTTTTAAACATAATATTTAATGCTCAATTTACATGGTAAAAGAAGATATAAAAAAATATGCTTTAAAGCTAAATATATTTCTTATCAACTGTTTGCTTCTCCACCTCCAATGAGTGATATTTAAGATATTTACTTTTCATTTAAAAAAGAAAAATATTAAAAGAAGCTAGGTCTTCACACAAAGTATTTGTACTAACTAATTTGAACCGGTTTCAGCTACTTATCCATCTTCAGATTCTATTTAAAATCAAAATACTCGTATAACAGAGAATTAAAATAGAAATAAAAATAAAATCAAGATAATAATTAAATTTAGAGAGCTAACATAAATCTAAAATAAAGTAGTAGAAAAATAAGACAGTTACCTAAATTAGTTGTTCACTATGCAACATGATATCGAAGTGAATAAGATCTTAGTAAGATGTTTGAAGTGAATAAGAGAGAAACATAATATATTTACAAAAAAAAAAAACATACATGAGGCTGCTCATTTATAATGAGTTGCTAAATACACAGCTTACTAAATCAATCTTTTAACAGACAATAACTTATTAAATAGTGCAAAATTTACAAGAAATTAAAGTATATAATCATCATTATACATTTGTCAAAATAGTAACTTTTAAAAATTAACTTCTATAGTCAATATATTTGTTTTGTCAAAAAATAAATAAACAAAATGTTAAAAATAAAATTAAGTTTAGCCGTATATATGATGATTTAAAATGCCAAGCGAATCTAAAATAATTGATTCGGCTATTCTTGTCAGTTCCTTTTTATCTATACCTATCTCATCGAAGAAATCACTGGTAAACTTAGGTATAGTGCCTCTTGAACCAAACCAAAGTCCTTTAACGCGAAAATCTCTTAGACCGTGCTTCTCCAAAAACTTTTCTCGGTAATAATTAAGACATTTGTCATAAATTCCCTTCTTTTCAAGATGGACCTTCTCTCCTTGCTGTAGATCGTTGCTTTCATATCTAACCGTAGGGTCTATCACCAAAGCGTCCTTGCTATTATCTTTAAAAGCAACAATGTCAGCATACCTAGTAGAACCATTAAAATCAATGCTATAGACCTCTTCATAGCAATTATACCCCTTTTGCTTCATTAAATCAATGATCTTATGCTTGACGTTATGGTGACGGCGAGTAACGAGGAGCATGTTATTTGGACAATTACCAAGCACATGTGCTGGTGTTTCAGTCTCTCTGCTGCATCTGCGGCAGAGGGGTCCTAACTCTCTTGTAGACTGGGCGCCACTTGTTGGTACACCACGAAGTGGGGCATAATTAATATTCAATTTTATAGCGTTGGTCCATTCAGATCCCGTAAGTATCTGTCTATTGCTTATAAATTCGTTGGATTTTGAGTAATCTTTAAAGTGACAGACACCTATACCTTGCCACTTACACTTACACCATTCATCAAAAGCTTTTTCTCGAAGTGACTGTCGGATCTTTTTAGCAGTATACTTATCTCCGAGGTTTTGAAAATTCAGACCGAGACGGTCGACACATTCAGAGATTTCAACGTCATAGTCTAGTATACTTTGGAATTAACCATCATTTATGTTTTTTAACTTTTGAAGAATGCTGATATGCTGTAAGGGAGCTTCCCACAAACATCTTAATACACCGAGGCCTCTATACCTGCGTGGAGCATATAGCATAGCTGTTGATGAATTAGCAGGTAGACCTACTATGGCTTTAGTACATCTCCTAATAATTACATCGACACCTTCAAGAAATGCAGGTCGAAGTTTTGTCAATGGTGCTGTTTGTAAAGGGTAGGTTAAGAGAGGAAAAATATATTGATTTAAAATATTCAGCTTTTGGTCTGGTTTAAGTAAGTTAGATGCTACTAATTTATTCATATTGTCATTAAGCTTTACAACTGCATTCTCATTATATACCATTTCTCCAGTAAAACTGCAACCTAAATATTTAATTACTTCGTCAGCATTATTAGACGTAATGAAACTATCATCTTCCAGAATTAACTTATTACTGTAGTGCTCACCTTTTGATATCAAAATACAAGAACTTTTCGAAGGATTTATTACCAAACCTATTTCTCTAAATCTACGACAAATGCTGTTAATTACTCTCACTGCTGCTATAGCACTAGAAGCAGTAATAGCCTGGTCGTCGGCAAACCCTGATAGTAAAACATTTTCAAGTTCTTGATTTAAACTGTATCATACTGATTGGTAAACTGAGGGTCACAAAATTCTCTGTATATATGATCAATTGCCAGATTAAAAAGCGTCGCTGACAAAGGTCCCCAGATTAAAAAGCGTCACTGACAAAGGTCCACCCTGAGGTACGCCTCTCTTAACAGATATAAGACTTGTGTCATGATTCCCTGATCGAATTTTAATCTGGTTCTGGCACAATAAAGCATCTATACAGTTAATAAGATTTTCGGAAGCCCCTCTGGATCTTAAAGACTTAATTATATGAAGGTGACCCACATTATCAAAAGCGCCTGTAACATCTAAAAAAAGCTACAGCAGCATCTTTTTTATTTGTTTTAGCATCTTTTAATACCGCGTCAATCAGTCTAGAATTAACGTGACAGCCAGCTAAACCTTTCACAAAACCTCTTTGACATGAGTGGAAGGTGACTTGATGCCGAAGCTCGGCATCTAGAACTTTTTCTAAGAGACGTCGTAAAATTGAATACATTGTGATTGGTCGCCATGATGATATATCGTCACTTCTACCTTTACCTTTATAAATAAGAACAGTCCTTCCATTCCTTAATATCTCAGGTAGGTAAGCATATTTGAGAAAGATTTCGATTATAGATTTGATAATATGTGCTACTTGAAGATGTTTAATAGTTCTAATAAGGACTCGGTCGGGTCCTGGAGCTGTATCCAAAGAGGTTGACTTGACAGCTTTGAGTTTAAGAAAAACTCAATTAAATCGGACAATTAGAAATTGGTGGGCCAAATAGTGCAGATTTACCTATCACCATCCTGTAAGAACCTTATACTTTTTTGATCAGGACTAAAAGAAAGGACAAATTTAGGGCAAAGGAAAACAATAGAACTAACAATAAAATATTATCAATCAGGAAAAATGAGAATGATGTGTTGACTTTGTTAAGTAATTTTTGTTTTGTTTGAGTTTGCCACGTATTTTGTTAACATAACATTATAAAAGATCTATGTGGTTTGAAGTACTTGATATTTTAGAGTCTTATTACAATCTTATATCTCCTTTAATAGATTTTAATGTCAAATTGCTTGTGTTTTCTAGCTAGTTAGTGCTCAATAAATCCGATATATGGATGAGGCTATAACTCTGAGTGTAATAATACTGTTTTACAACATGGCGGTGAAAAGGATATTAAAATACCATGAAAAAGGTAGTAAAACATAGCCTTAAACTTGGCCTTATGATATGAAAAACTTGTTGATACTAAGATACTGGAATTTAATAGTCCGGTTGATATGTTAACTTTAATATTTCAAATTAAACTACTGTAAAATGTGAATATTTTCTTTTAGTACATGTAAAAATGAAAAAGAAATTACTTTTAGAAATAACCAGATTTTTTCAGGATTAAATTACAAAATGTTAATACAACTTTTTACTTAAGAATATATTTCATATTCTTAAGTAATGAAGTTTTATCAATCAATTTTGAATTTGGTTATTATCTTCTAATAATGTGGGTTCCATTATAAGGGAGGTAGGATACATCCAGCACAAATTAATAATATATTATATTGACTGAGGTTTTATTATTATTTATTCCTAAATAAGTTTCATAATTAATTTTAAAAGAAATCTACATCACTGCTCGTTTGAATTAAATAATGGCTAATTAAACTCCATTAAGTAATGGCTTGAATTAGACTAAAATAAAAAATGTATTTATATACGATTGATACGAAATATAAACATTATAGTCCAGGAGATAGCGTGCAAAAAAGTGTCTGACTAACATCAAGCTAGAATTTTGTATACAAGTCAATATGTGGTCGGCTAAGTTCGTTTGCGGAACATAGCTTGGCAATAGGCGTTTGAAAAAAACAAACCGGTGGAGAGCGTGCATGTCTTACCGATTATGGTGGACAATGTGATTTTCATGATCCTGAGTACAGAATTAGTGAGTAGACCAAAAATCAAGTCGATGTTATTTTCACACTTGGTAGGTTAGTTATTCAAATATTACTAAAAATCAACGTTGTCACCTGTCAAGGGACAAACTAACATCAACTTGACTTTGGGTCTACTAACTAATTCTGTACTCAGGATCATGAAAATCACATTGTCTGTTGGAGTGTGGAAGTCTAATAAGAACAGATTATATAACTTATGAACATTTATATTCACATAACATTTTTTAAGAACAATTAAATTATTTCTTTTTAAACAAAAAAAACTTTCTGCCAAAAAAAAATTATGATTTCATCTATCAAAATAATGTATTTTGATAGATGATGTCATTTCTGACATTGTCCACCATAATTGGTGAGACATGGCCGCTCTTCACCGGTTTGTTTTTTTCAAACGCCTATTGCCAAGCTATGTCCCGCAGACGAACTTAGCCGACCACATATTCTTAAAAGGCGCTAAAAGATTGACTTGTATACAAAATTCTAGCTTGATGTTAGTCAGACACTTTTTTGCACGCTATCTCCTGGACTATTATATCTTTGTTTAGATGCGTAGAAAGTGATTATTTACGTACTTGTAATCATTGCGCATGCGCATCTCATAGTTCTGAATAATTCCTCTTTTACCACGCTAGTGCGGTAAAGAAGAGGAATTCTTCAGCTTTACGCACGATTAGCGAGTTTGTTTACATTTAACAAAACTAATTTGGTGTTCTTTTATTAAAGTAACTGTTTATATCGGGTTTTTAGTGAAAAACAATGAGTGAATCAAGTGACTTTGACGAAAATGTGGAGAATAATAATCCTCCAGAAATAATTAATTCGGAAAAAAATACAACTCAAGATTAATGCCATCTTTATCAAGAGAGAGATACGAACTTACATACAGTAAGTTTATTTGTTTCTGTATTTATTATTTAAATCTAACAATCGTAGATAAAGTACGGTACGCAACTCGTGCGAAAACGGCATTTTGCATTGCTCGTGTGGTTACCACTCTCGCTCGGGTGCAAACTCCACACTCGCATGCAAAATGCTACTTTCCGCACTCGACGCGTAATGTACTATTATTACTTCCGAGCTTACCGAATGTAACGGAAGCAATGTGATCGCTCTGAAAAGATAATTTTTTCCTGATTTCAAAAATTCCAAGACAGAAAGATCATGTTTTGGAAGGAATTAATCACACATGGCATTGCCTAAAAAAGGAGCGGAGTCTGCTTTGAAAAATCTGAGATTAAAACGGAGAGTTAGAGTTAGAAAATATTTTTGAATGAGAGCGGACATGATTGAATGCTGTTCAGTACGCTAAATCAACATGCTCAGAATTGGATATACCAAAAAAAAAGAATGAAAGTTAAAGTTAAAAATCGTGTACCACGTGAAGAAGCACCCTAACTTTGACAAAAGAGTTAAGAAGAACAATACTAGAGAGCTTGGACATACGAATATTGAAAATAACCACTCGTTTTTCAGGAATGGAACAAATTATTTCAAATTTTACAATTATGCAATCACAGAACTTATTGGAAGAACCAGAACCTTAACTTCAAAAGCTTATTCTTGATATAAAAGCGACATCTGATGAGTTTTCAGGAGTTGATGTTGACCTACCAAAGAGGGTTTTGCGATTCAGGAGAATCCATGAAGCAACAAACATCGCAATGATACAAGCAAGAGATTGAACTTTAAAGGTTTTAGAATTCATAGAAGAGTATAAGTATAATTTTTGTGATTTACTCCCAAACTTTCCTTTAGCTTTTAGGTTTTATTTAACTGTCTGCGTGTCTGTAGCATCTTGTGAGAGATGTTTTTCAAAACTCAAGTTTATAAAGAGTTGCCTAAGGTCAACCATGAGCCAGGCAAGGCTTTGTAGTTTAGCTATTCTTTCGATTGATAATGTAGCTAAAAATTTTGATTTTGATTCTATCTTATCTAGGTAAAAAATGTTCAACCTGCGCAGTTTCATTTTCAAGCCTAAAACAATTAGTTTATCAATTTTGGTTATTGTGGTTGATGCGAGACGGGAGGAGGACAACAAACTGTCCACACCAGGTGACAGTAGTCCTGACGATGCCACTTGGGAGGATTAAAGGTTGGCTAAACTGTTATCTACGTTCGATTCAAAGGTCAAAAACATATCCATGATTCAATGTTTTTTCATTAATTGGAGACTGTTTTTAAGCTGGAGTGGTTCGCAAAATGTTGCCACAATGTTTCCGTTACCCTCCGTAAGCTCAGAAGCAAAAAACTTCAATTTACATTGGTTTCAACCCACTTAAAAGGTGGCAGTTTCGATATTGTGTTCTTTTTATAATAAGCTGGACCAATTATAGTCTAAACTAGTTGTATTTTGTTTATATAGCTTATAATATTTCCATTGGTGTTCCAAACATTATTTAAGGAATAAATTTGTGAAAAAAAAGTATAGACTGCAAAAATCAATTTAGACAAGAAGTGACATTCATCCTTTTACTACGGAATGAAAAAAGAATCAAGAACGAAGAAAAGAGCAGTGATAAAACAGAGTTAATTTCTCAGTGAATTATACAACTAAACAACAAGCAGTGGGGGAGGTGGAGCTAGACAAAGAGTTTAATCTGGATCAAAGCCAGCAGTCTTGTTTAATCACTTCGATAAAGGCTTCGTTACTGAAGAATTACAACAATACTAATACGTTTAAACTTCTATGGTGCAGATGATAAAATCCTTCATTAGTATTCCAGTATTATCAGAGGTCAAAGAGCAGTAGTATTAGAGTATAAATATAGAACACCAGTATTATGGAGCTTTGGGACATGATCACGCTGTTTTATATTAACTTGTATTATTGTCAATACATGAAGTCTTCTAATCTTAAACTGTAAATGTCCAAGGATATTTGGTTATGTGACAATTTAGTTTTGGCTGAAGCATTTTCTCCATCTTTCTGTTTTGTTTCTTTTCCGTGTCTTCGCTGATTGTTAAGAGATAGTTCCTTAGATAATTTTAAATTGAATGATTTTAACTAGCTCTAACATTTGACTTTCAATTCTATTTATTAATTATTAATACTTTTGATTACTATTATACTTGCTAAGTGGTGGTACTAAACAATTTTTATTAATCATAACATTTTTTTACATATCAAAATATGTTATACATATACTGTCCGATCATTTATGATAAATATTTTAGACTAGTACAAAATGATGTTAATAAATAAAGATTATCCTAACATTTACATATGTAAACCATATATCTAATCAATTCATCAGAGAATACATTTCGATATTTCTTCAAAATGCACGTAATATTTTATATACTTAATCATACTTGACACACCTCTAAAAAATGTTCTAAATATAATATTTGACTATAAAATAACTTGTTAAGTACAGAATAGACCTTATATCAGTATACCCGGAGTAAAAGTTAGAATACTTACACGCTGCTATCTCTACAACAAGGCACGATTTATGAAAGTAATAAATCACAATACACACTGAAAAATCCGCAAAGCATCAAAAGTAATATTTCCACCTCAGTAAATAAAATTTCGCAATCTTCGCATGGCAATGAAGATCACTACAATACAATACTAACATTTTTATGCAGTATAAAATATTCATATATATATATATATATATATATATATATATATATATATATATATATATATATATATATATATATATACACACACACATAAATAACTTGCTTACACCCTGCCTCTCCTACCTTGCGGTGTAGCCTGAGCAAAATTATCACCACCGTTTCCTGTCTGTGGCCCTTCTTCTGGCACATTTTGGATCTACTCCCCTCTTTTGGAATGCTAGGCTTAAAGTTTCTATCCAGTTTTTCCGTGGCCTGCCCCGTGGTCGTTTCCCCTCAGACTTTGCTTCCTTCATCTACTCCCTATGATCCTGCATTCTGACCACGTGTCCAAACAAAATCAACTGTGCAGCAAAGTGTCCAGGACTTGCAACCTGTTGTGGTAGAGATTTCTCTCTTCCAGATTTTTCTCTCCCGGAAATAATTTGCCTAAAGCCTCAATAGCTTCCTCGCGTACTATATTATTGGACGAATATATTTATAAAAAAAATATGGCAATTGTAAAATAAAAAGAATTTAACAAAATTCCCCTTTCAGATGTCTAATAGATAATAGGGTTTGCAATGTTTAAAGAAAGAACAGGTCATCACTCTTAACAACCCCAACTTAAAAAAAAAAAATCCTTTGGCTCTCCGGGGGCCGGATTAGTGTGAAATAAATAAATTAGAAAAAAGAGATTGCCAATTATAATGGGAATGAGTTTAGGTGGTTAGAGGGGAAAAAATCGAGGTAATAACTAAGGCTTAGAAAGGTAATAAGGTAACGAATGGACACCTGAAGCCCCGTATTTGTTTTTTCTTTCTAAAAAATCTGGTTTTATACAAGAAGCATAATATTACCTGTATTTTAATTATAAAACTTAAAGTATATAATATGTGTAATGATTTGTATAAAAAAAATAAAAAAATAATTTTTATATAAAGAAAACTTATTATAAATTATGATGCTTTTTTTATCATGCTACTACAATACCTATATATGCTACTCGGAAGAAGTTTGAAAATTATTAATGAGAAAAGTCGTCTATCATTCAGAGACAATTAAGAATAGCCTAGTTGTTAATAATAATATTATAATACATACATCAAAAAATTAATTATCTATAAATTCTGATGACGAAGTTCATCAAGCATCTCAGAACATGCTACTCGGAAAAGGTTTAAAAAATGATGTGTGAAAAAGTCATATATCTTTCAGAAAATTCTTAAGAATAACCAAGTACTAAAAATTGCTGGAGCTTGAAGCACTACGGTGTAATGCAGTTTATCAACCCTGATACTCGCTCCGGCAATACTGGTTCTATTATAAATCTGTATGTTTCCTATGCCAGTAGATTTATGAGATGGTTGAAGACCGTATATTCTTAGGCTCTAGATCAGGGGAGGTTTCCTGTTGAGGTAAGAGTGGCCATGATATATGGAAACTTCCAGCGAGAACAAGGAGCTGCCTTCGACTTGGGCTTTCTTAATCAGCTTGATAAATAACACCAGAATCTAAGTAACTATAGTAACCAAGATTTCAACCTTTTCCTAGAGGATAAATCTACAACAAAAAAAGCCGATAGAATATAGAACTAAACTAAGATGAATAAACAACACAGAAGGTGAGGTGAATACGGTTTAGAAACCAGGTGAGAGGCAAAATCTAATAAATATTATTTCGTTCGATAAAATAACCGCAAAATTACTCGAAAGCGAAAATTAAATGCAGACGCGTTTTAACCACATTAGTTGGATATCTAGAAAATAGCTATTGCAACCTTTCCTTTGCAAGGAGATAAATACAAAATGAGGCAGAGTATATCGTACCTCATTTGCAAATTATGTAAGTTAAAGTAAATAATTTGAAGATGAAAAGAACTTTTTATATACTACGTATTTAAATTTTCTGTTGAATTGTATGTAATGTTAATAATATAATTGTTGTTATATAATATATAATGTTAGGAAAAAAAAAAAGTTCTGAATGTATTTACTTCACATAAATGACAACCATCTAGAGAGCTGGTCTTAAACCAATATAAAAGGACAAATCTTTGTACAACGGATCTCCCCAACACCAAATCTAAAGCGTGCCATCGATATATTTGAAATAGTATAAAAAATATAATCGATATTTCCTGTCATTCAATGATTATCTATCACAAATTTGAGACCCGTCAAAATGAAGATTGCGTAAATATGGGACATGGCAAAACAAATAAAATAACTTGTGGATTTTTTCCGAACTAACTTTCCGTACAGCAAAATTTGCTGAATACCAATTAAATTCTGCTGAAAGAAGGCTAAAAGTATTAAAATAATGAATTGTCATCGTGTTCTGAGCTATTCTAAAAGTTTCAAATGTCTAGCTATTCGGGAAGTTAGTTAGAAATCGATTGCCAGATTTGTACCGGACAAATAAACAAACAAACAAACAAGAAAGCAAGCTAATAAAAACGTAGTAATAAAAGGGCGTGCATTGTAACTTATTTTTAAAAACCAAGGATTTTATAAAATGGAGACGGAGCACTAAACGCCAAAAACCTGGAAAATCTAGTGGGATAGATTACCTTCCCTTATGGTCATAAACTATAGAAGATGAAGAAGAATTCGATCAGGTTATGTTATTTTTAAAACTAATTTTCTTTCACTCGCGCTTCATATTTATTATTTTATAAATATGTATAATATTTACGTTAAACTTTTTTAAATTGTATATGTAATACAATTCGTATATTCACTATACATTTTTTGAAAAGGTAAACTATGACAATTTTGTAGAATAAAATCTTATTCTGCAATAGAAATAACCCGTTTCCAAATTAATTAATATTATTATTGGATAATTAAAAACTATTCTAGTAATTCAATTTTATTAATATAATATTAAAGTAAAACTGTACTTTTTTTTACTATAAAACTGTAATATAAAAAAACCCTTTAAACAAGAACGTATTTAATTAAAAACTTGATTAAAAAAAGTTTAGATTGTAACCTTTCATTCAAAATAAACAATGGATAACAGTCGGGAAGAAATTCGTCCAACTAAAAAGTTTTGAGCATGCGCAGTCGTAATTTAATGTAGATATTTTTCTAAGTTCTTGGCGACACTTTTTTACCTAGGAGGTATACTTAGTACTCCATCCCTATTTTATAAGATCCTTGGTTAAAACGACAGCTGATACCTTAAACCAAAGAGTTGATAATAGTGTACGAAGTTGCGGCAGAAAAGAGAATAGTATATCGGACGTCTACCATGCACATTATTCAAAAATAGATGAATACGAAAATTGAAGTTCATTTCTATGCATTAAAATATGTTTGTATGTGAACCATGTATTAGAATGTGATCTATATGATTTGAGTCAATGTATTGGGATCCTTCAGTTGTTTTTAAATAAACATAGCATTTGTTTGCTTGAAAATAAGAAGTAGAGGATACACAATACACATATGATATATACGTGCCGTGTAATATAACGCAGCAAACACGATACATTCAACAAGGCAGCCACAAATGAAATAAAAACCCCCAATCTTATTTTTACAAGGAAGATTCCTCGACTTGAAAAGGAATTTTCATATAATTTATAAGCAGAGTTGTTGGCAAAGAGTCGTAAATTATCCTGCTTCTTCAACACTGTTTGCTTCTAGAGCCTCATCTTAGTGAATCGAGAAAATTAAGCTATTGGCTCTAAAATATTTATTAAAGCTGAAATTGAATTAGACAAGGAGGAAGTCAAAAAGAAGCTAATCCCAAAGTAAAATAAATAATAACAGGGAAATCCATATATCTTCAAGTTTAGATTAAAATTATTTAGATTTTACATAAAAAAAAAGAAAAATGACATTGCTTATTTCCTTATTTATTAACAAAGGAGTTACAATACTTAACCACAATTATCTGCTAGCGTAAAGCAGGACATACTAAACTCAGAGGTTAATTAACAGGAGTCTAAATAATAACCTCTGGGATACAGGGTGTTTTAAAGGTATAAATACCTAACAAATATTAATGATATCCGAATTAAAGTTACTTCTTTAGATTGTTACACCCCTGTTTTTTTTTCGAGTATAAATAACTTTGACTAAATAACTATTAAGACAAAGGGACGTTTAGTGCAATGTACTTTAGGACAAAGGAATATCATATTTCTATGGAGTAACAGTCTAAAGAAGAACATTCCGTACATCTTTTTTAGATTGTTACTCCCTTCTGGTTTTTTTTTGTAAGGGAAGTAACAATCTAAAGGAGTGACGATTCACAAGGGAGAAAAAATTATCTAAAAAGTATATACCAGCAAATATTCCATTCGAGCTCTTCCTTCCACACCACTCTAATTAATTATAAATCGCTGATATGGTGAGGAAAACATCTGTCCATCTTTCATAAAATTAGAAAAATTAGAAGATTTTCTCATTTATTTTATCCTTTTTTTTAGCATTGTTATTTATTACTATATTACTTAGCTTCTATTGGCTATTTTTAAAATATTTATAGAGACTCCTTTATAGATAGACTTGAAGAGTATTATATTCTTAGTAATGGAACGAATTATGTGTAAAATAGTCATGAGTTTATTCCTAAAAGGCATTGGAAACAAAACCATCTAGGCATATCATTTAATTGCTAGGACTACATGACAATAGGAAACATAGCCACTGATTCCCAGCATTATATAATGAATGAATGCTAGTTTATTATATAATGACGTGAAAAAAACACCGTTATATGCATAACAAAGAATATATGCACGACAAAGAATGACCACGATTTAAAATAAATATATAAATAACAATAAAATTATTTGTTTCAAATAATAGGGAGGGGGACACGAAAAACGCTGCTTTCAAGGACGCATGGCGCAAAGATTAATTGGTACAATAACTAAACCAAATATATTTTGTATTTTTGTACTCCGAGCCCTCCTCTTTCATTTAACACGTGACACATTTCCGTTAAATTTCAACCCTTAGTTTTTGAGGGATGATTTATTGGGGTTTCCTATAATTTCTATCAGATTTATATTTTAACTAATTACATTTTATCATTAGATTTATAGTAGTTGTTTAACACTCTACGAAATATATTGCTGTTTCGGTTAAACTATATTTTAAAACTAAATTTATTAATTAATTAATAAATTTGTTATAATTAATAGTCATTTATTTTAATTTAATTATTAAAACAAATTAGTTTAAATACCTTGGAAAATGTCGTACCTTTATATAGTGGTATTCTTATCCCTTGGGCTCTCCCTTCACTGTAACAAAAATTATTATATTACTATGTAATACATAAATTAATACATAATACAAAATATTCATCTTCCATAAAACGTCACTTAATAATTTTAGTAACAGTTATTACATCATTCTACTAGGGAGCCAATATTGTATACCAAATTAAGGTATAAACCTAAACTATGGTCTTTTCTTATTCTTCTAAAAACATAGATTCTTTTTAATGGCTTTGCATATACAAAGAAGCACGCTGGTAACACTAAATAACTTGGCATGTGCGACCATCGGTTGCCGACCTCTAATTTACAGTATGAGTTATATAATTTGTATTTTTAGCGCACAGTTTGTACACTTATTATTTCCAAAAATACAATAAAAATAAATGAAGAGTGGAGGAAAAGGTAACAAGTAAAGTTAGTAAGTGCCGAAACAATAAAAGTATATTGTTGCACTATTCTAAAAATATTCTTGGGAGTTGATGAGAGTTTCATGTGGAATCACATTATTCTAGACATTGCATGTCGAGCTACATTAGTGAGTTTATTCTCTAGAATTAAAACATTGGGATTAAAAGCTTCTTGCTCGAAGCTAAAGCATTATTATTAATTATTATTATTAAGCTGAGATTACAGTCTAAACTTTGGAGAAGAGGATGAAATAAGACGTTAAACCTTCATCAGAGCAATAAGTATAACAAATACTGGGATAAACATATTCCTAGACTTGTTGAATTATAAATTTAATACATGTGTTTTGTTACAAAAACTAACTTTAATTAGTAATTCAAAGCGATTAGTTTTCAAAAAGAGTTAAAACTATCCCTAGAAATAGTGTAAAAATACAAATAATAATCCGGGCTTGATTTAAGAGAAGCCAGACATGTTCCACGCTAACAAATGCATCGTTATCTAATGCGGCTGATACCACCGTCATATGTCAAATTGCTATCGATCAGGATGTTAAACAAAAAAACAAAAATGAATAGTTAATGGAATGCTAATATGATTGAGCTATGTTTGTTTTTGTCTTAACATTTGACTAAATAAATTAAATAAACTCTATTGAATTTCTTAAAATCAATGCATGCTGTATATAATCACTATCACCTTCCTTGTTACGAGTGTAGTTTATATCCGCTCGTAATAGTTATTTAATTTTTAGTTGTTTAGGTGTTTCATTGTTAGGCTTTTGTTATCGTTATTTATTTTTGTTATAATATTTTCAAAGATAAGAGATAAGGAAAGACAGAGTCAGCTTAGGGAAGTTATCTTTAGGTCGACTCTTGACCCAAACCAATGACCAGGTTCAACCTATATAAAAGTCTGTAGGTCGCAGTTGTGGTTCAAGGGTCGAACAGATTGAGAGACTTTTCGGTTGTCCTCTAGTCCTCTGCGCTTTGGTGAGGCAGGACTGCAGGACGTTAGAGTTCAGTGTACAGGGTGGAGTAAGGAATGCGGTTCGACACTTCGTCGGATTTTAAGGTCCGAGTCACCCTTAGGTGTCGGGCAGAGCAAGAAGTACGGCCAGATCTGCAAGGCCAGGACTTAGGGTGATTCGGGACCAGCAAATCGGCTCAAGATGCGCCAGGAGTAACCCCAGGTTCTGAGGAGAACTCCTCGAGGTACGGGTCACAGATCATCAGCCCTCCACTACACCGCCACTAACCACTACCACTATTCGCCACAGCCACTGTCCTCTAGAGGTTTTCTTTATCGATATATTAATAGGGGATCCCCGAATAACGAACCGTTCGCGTTCGTCAAAGTTATTCATGTTAGGTTATCTGCTAATTTATTCAGTTTATTACTAATTTATTCATTTTATTTTTAATTTATTTACTTAATTGTTAATATAATACTTTATCTTTGATTTCTCGACACCCACTAATAAATTAACCCCTCTCATTAATTAAAATCCACTAATTGCACCCTCTTAACTCTCCTCTTATTCTAAATTACGAGTATATTATATATAGTTTATGTGTAGCAACAATAATTCTATATTATTTAATCATCAATACATATTCTAAATATACCCTTAATTCGTTGTATGTAATGTTATGTTTTATTATTACTAAAATTAAAAAAATTACTTGGCTCCCTAACCCCCCGGCAGCCGACTGAGTTGGGCAACATTTAAAACCCGTGACATTCTCTACACCTTGAGTACTAATTTGTTAGAGGACTTCATTACGTGTCCAAAACTAACCCTCCATAATGAGGTAAATGTTGCCTTAGTCCGTGATCTACACAATCACATAGTGTAAATCTCTACTGCATGGGAATTCATTGCAATCCATTCAAATCCACTAATTTATAACTTGTCACCCTAAACCCTTCGCTACCAACATTTTAGGTGATTAATAATAGCATTGTAAATAACACAGTAATAGAGAAATGACTATACATTTAACTTATGCTTTTTTAATTGAATGTGTTTATACAAGCATAATTCAAGAAGGTCGATTTAGATTTAGGCATTATTGTATGAAGAACTTTATAATTATAATGAAATAGAAATAAAAAAGATATTTGTACCGCAAGAAATTGCATTAGATAGACTATTATTTTCACATCACATATGTACCAATAATACAAGACTCATCCGCGTATAATCTTAAAGATGTACATTTCTATTTGTTTTACTGGCACTTTGAAGACCCTTTTAGTGATTAAAAGACAATTCTTTGGACTGTTACTCCCCTTATAAACAAACAGAAGGGAGTAACAATTTAAGGGTATGAGTATGTTGAAGCGATTAGAGAGTAGTAGTGTAGCGATGAGAGCAGAGATAAAAATCATGGAGTAGCGCTCTGCCTCGGGGGTGTTCAGTTCACGTTACAGCTGTGAGAAGAGCAAAGTGAACCAGTGTCTATCCGTAACGCAAGCCGATAACTTTAAAAATGAGTGTATCCGAATAATAATAACAATAGTAATAATAATAATTTCTTGGGGATTTCTTGTGAGCACGATAACTCTCGAACAAATTGACGTATCAAAATGAAACTTGCACCGAAAAATCATGCTCGTTGAGATGAGGATCGCTATTGAAAATGGGCTTTTTATGACGTCAATAACCCCTCCTGATGAGTCAGCAAAGAGTTTAAAATAATCCTACCGCGGGTTTCCGCAAGCCGAGCGAATTTCCATTGGAAATTTGTAGTTCAA
The DNA here is from genome assembly GCA_951217055.1 of Gerris lacustris. Classification (NCBI taxonomy): domain Eukaryota; kingdom Metazoa; phylum Arthropoda; class Insecta; order Hemiptera; family Gerridae; genus Gerris; species Gerris lacustris. The sequence continues at coordinate 52,239,812 of OX578280.1, forward strand.
TGTTGTGCAGTTTAAACTTCCTTCATAATTACTGCAATTGTGTGGGATATTTTAAGTTAAGAAAATGATAAAGAAATATTTTAGTTGGATTAGGGATTTTAGAATATTGCTTAGTTAAACATAATCGTAATAGTTTGAAAGAAGTTTAAACTGCACAACATTGAACTAAAAATTTCCAATGGAAATTCGCTTGGCTTGCGGAAACCCACGGTAGGATTTTATTATTTATCCCACAATGCGGGGCGCACAAAAAAGTCATTAAGTAAACACTCCCAGTCCAGTCGATTTCCCTTTGATAGGAGCCTCGACACTAGCGGAAAAAATGAACCAAAGCTTTATCGCCGCCCTTATCGTTGGTCGGGACCAAAAAGCGAGCCACCGCGCTGCTTCAACATAAATAGCTTATGCAAAAGCGTGAATATATTCACTCCACGTCGCGCCGCAAGAATCACCGCTCTACTCTCTAGTCGCCAACATATTTTCTTTTGACTGTTACTCTCCTTATAAAAACAGAATTGTGATATTCCTTTGTCCCAAAGTACGTTAGACTATACTATACATTTATTTGTTTAATTAGTTATTTAGAATTTAGACTAAGGGAATTTATAAATAATGATGTCCATTTATATTCTTAAAAAAACATAGGGAAGTAACAATCTAAATAAGAAACGTTTGAAAGCCCTGTTGTATAGTAAGATTAAGTGCATTTAGTGGAGAAAAGTATATTTCAAAATTTGAACCTTCTTTTGCTACAATTATGATCCTAAAAATCTGAACAAAATTTAAGTCAACGCTATCACAAATTCAATATTTATCAAGATTTTTTAAGTAATTTATTTTTTTAATAAAACAGTGGTGTCTGTTACAAGACCATAAACAACATAATTTATTTTTCAATATTAAAATTAATTTCAAAGATCCCCATATATAAAATGAATTAAATATACCTTTTTCTACACTTAAAAGGTTCTCTTTTCTTTTTAATTTTCAATAAAACGTTTTATAAAGTTTTTCTTTATTAAAATTCTATATTGGTCATATCCTTTCTCACGCCCGGTCTTATTTTAACAATTTTTATACAGTAACAATATTTAACCCTTATAGGATTAAAAGCTTTTAGAGATTTCTAAGTCATTGAGTAATACCTCTAGATTTTTCCCATTGAACTTGAAGCTGTTGTAGAAGCGAGATGGAATTATAAATATATATATATATATATATATATATATATATATATATATATATATATATATATATATATATATATATAATGCTCTACAAACTTTTCTAGTTCAATATTAAATGAGCTACTTAAAATTTCATAGCTTTTCATGTCCCATTAAGAAATAGTGAGAGGCACAGAGTCAAAATTGAAAACATTATAAATTAATGAATCCTTATTATACCTTTCTGTTTTATAATTACTCACGCAAAAACAGTATAAATAATGTATCACTAGAGCTGAGCACAAATGCGGCTAACTTCCAATTAAAATACAAGTAGGCATTCAGCGGATCTGTAAAAATAATCTCAACAAAGTTATTATTCTACAGAGGACAAGTAGCAAAATACAAAAATTAGTAGTATACGAAAGAAAATTATACATAGATGTTACTCACAAGTAGCAAGTAGATAATTTATGGACTATATCCAGTTAAAAAGCTGTATTTGAATTTATTCCAATAGTTTCACGCGAATCCTTGGGTTTACAAAACCGTGTATGCTGCATCCGTAAATGTAAATATATGTTTATTTTCGCCATATATCAATATAAATATTTATTTATACAATTATTTAATTACTTGGTGATGGGCTTTAGATATTGGTGATCTAGAGCGAAGGCACTGTCTCTATTTTGTACTTTTATTCTACATTTACTCATAATATGAAATGAATGAAAATGAAAATTCATTTCATATTATGAGTAAATGTAGAAAAAAAAAAAAGTACAAAATAGAGTCAGTGTTCAAACATCTAGATTGGGGGAAAAAAGGTTTAAACATACAAGGGACTTTCCTCAACAATCTTAGGTTCGCAGACGACATAGTAGTTTTTGCAGAAAATCCTCACCAACTAGAAGAAACGGTCAACGACTTAAGTATTCAGTGTAAGAGGGTCGGACTGAGCATTAATTGAGGAAAAACTAAAGTACTCACAAACTCATTGAAACCCATAATTAAGTGTGGAGATACAATAATTGCTTATGAAGATGAATACATATATTTAGGACAACGTATATCCCTTACTGATAACTGTAGACAAGGAGAAATAAACAGGAGGATAAAAATAGGATGAAAAAAATATTGGTCACTTAAAAAAGTCTTTAAAGGGAATCTGTCAATTGATAACAAAATTAAAGTGCTAGAAAGCTGTGTGTTCCCTTCATTGCTATACGGATGCCAAACTTGGAAGCTCACAGCTCAACAAAGCAAAAAGCTTAACACCTCTCAAATGAGCATGCTCAGGAGCATATATAGAATTAAAAAAATAAAAAAAACAGGATATTATGAAAAACACCGAACGAAAAACCTGCAGACTCAAGCACACCAACTTAAATGGAACTGGGCCGGACATGTGGCCAGGCTACCTACAGACAGGTGGGCTAAAATCTCAACAGACTGGACACCTTTGAACTATTCAAGAAGGAGAGGAAGACCTAGGAGGAGATGGAGGGATGAAATAGTGGAGAAACTAGGCATTTTGTGGCAAAGAACAGCACAGGATAGGAATTGCTGGAAAAAAGTTATCCAAAATATGTATAATTAGAAGAGGAATTGATGAACTGCTTTTTTGTGTTTGTTATTTATAATTTACTGTTTATAATTTTCTTGCCACAAAACTTTTACCCCCTTAAGGGGAGGCTTTTGCTTTGCAAGAAGTGTCAATGGAGCTATTTTCATTTTCAATATAAATATAGGTAATATACAAAATATATAAAGTAATATTCATATACATGGGTAGGTTAATATATACATACACATTTTTCTTATCTATAAATAAAACTATTTTTTATTACTTTAATTTTGTCATTTTTTTTTATCTTATTAATGAAAACAGGAAAAAATGAAAGGACAAAGAAAAAACTAAATGAAATAAAGTCAATTATTTGTTTATTTGAATCACGTTAAAAAATTGCATAGCATAGAATTCATTTAGTTATCACTAATTAATATCAATTATTTAGTATACATCCTCTCAGACACAAAATAACCAAATAAAGGGTTCACCTCAAGGATTCGTTATAAGTGCCAATTTTGGAGTAGCAATTAACGGCAATGCTGACAATACGGGTATTAAAAATATATAAATCATTATTTGTGGATAATTTGATTAAGAGTTTAAAAGGTCCATATTTGGAATAAATGGCCTCCACTCCTCCACCCTACAAGCTTGCGCTTTTGGTAGAGTGGGGGGATGCCTGCTATTTTATAGAGAGATAATCCAGGGGTTTTGTGCAAAAGATCATGCATAGCGTAGCCCTTTATTAAATTGGACGCCTACTTTTTTGAGTTTATTAGGCCTGACAGAAGAGAAGACTTAAAATCCGTTTTCAAAATGAGATTTTAATTAGGCAGCAGAGGATTTTAATTAGAACGTCTTAGATACCACCCTAACTAAAATATTATAAACATTTATAAAAAAGCTAGATTATTTTTCGCATTATTTTCGATGTAAGATGTAAGAGGCTTCCAATAAAGTCTTTATCGAAAAAAATTCCTAGAAAATAAGTATTTCGTATTTGAAGGGAATAGTAGAATTATTTATATGTTTATAAGAGGTTGAGTGTGGTCTTTTCTCGTTTGACAGAAATGTAAACAGCAGGGTTTTGCAGGTGAAATTTCTAAACATCTTGATTTTGCTTCTAGACAGATATTGTATATTGCTCTGTTTCATTGATTTATTTTAAACACGGGGAAGGATAATAATGTAAATATTGAACAACCAATTGAATTGCATGCCCAACATCCTTATTTGTGGAAGCTCAAGCATGAGTATTACATTAACAAGAATCTAAAACTCAGTCCGAAAAATCCGAACGAATCTTTTTTTACCCATAGTATAATACTGAATTTAAATCCCATGATATCTAATTTGTATTTATTTATTATTACATTTCAATAAAATTAGACACAATAAAAAGCTTTGCCTTTCGAAAGGCTATTTATAGTATTGTAGTTCTTATTATTTTATATGTTGTTAGTACAATGTCTGTCACCAGTAGTAAGAAACCAAGTTTGCAAATTCGAAAGACTAGTGCAATCAGAGTTATATTAAAACATTTTATTTAAAAAAAACATTTTCAAAAACCAAGCTATTATTCGCATTCTTCGCAGCAAACCCTTTCATTTGATACCCATGTTAAGGGCGTACTTAAAAAATAACTAGTCCGCCATCTTGGGCTGTCCGCCATATTGGATTTAGAATGACGTCACTTAGCTAACCATGCATTGTCTTCCAAACTTAACGTGTATGCAAAATTTCAATTTAATCGGTTGAGGATAACTGCTTTAAAATTCAGTTGCAAGATTTGACCCGAAAATACATACATACATTACATTACAAGTTAAATAAAAAGCTTGTAAAAATGACGAAATTTAGGAACAGAGATATTTGGCAAAATTAGAAAAAATCCAAACATTTCGACATTTTTTCGATATAACTTTAATATTTAATGGCTTAGGTCCAAACAACAAATAAATAAATTAGAACTACATGACCTTTTACTAGGTCGAATGTAGAAATTCACTGGATATGCAGATATGAAATGAAAAATCAGCTATAGAGCAAATCCTTCACAAAAGCGAGTCGAGATGCCGGACTGATTTGACAGACGGTATCTGAACGTCAGTGGGGAACGATAGACCTGAGATCGGCAAAATAGGTCCGTCAAAAATATCCACCGATCTGATCCGCGAATAGGTCCGTCACGCTCGAGTGTGGCTAGATAATAAATCTAATCACGTAACCATAGAACGCTAATAATAAAGTGATCATATATAATCCCTTCTTGTGATTGCATATGTTTATCCGTATTTCAAATTTACTAACCGGTTAAAAAATTGTTACTTTAAAAACAGTTTATTTATTGTTCTAATGACGCATCTATTTAATCATTCTTATTCACTTCCACATCCTATTAATGTGAATTTGTTAATTAAATATATAATTTTCAATAGATATTGTTTAGTAATATCATTTTAAGGAAACAATTTATACAATTCTCGATATGCTAAAAATGATAAAATAGTATATATATTAATTCTATTATTGGTGAAGGTTGCTCTTTTTCAGAACATTCCGTGCCTCTTTCATTTCCTACCAACATCATTTATATACCTTAATAAAAAACAAATATTTTTCATGCTGATAAACATTCAATATTCATGTATACAATTTCCCTTGTAGAGTAGCGCACTGCGTAATTTTCCCTATCTCAACTATATTTGCCACTGCCCTTTGCATTCCATTTTAAATTTGAAAGGTCACTCTCTACAATTTTTTAAAATAAAATTAACAGTATTATTTATCTTTGAGACAACTAAAATAATGATTCTGAATGAATGAATAAATTAATTCCATTTATTGTTTTGCAAAAATAAATATAGATTTATTACACAATACACTTCAATAAAATACATTCAATTTATTTATTTCTTCTGGCAACTCGGCTGGCATCGTGTTTTGCAACCAAAATAGTGCTACTATATTTATAAAATCAATTAAATATGACCTTACATCAAAACAAATAAGTTATTTTTATTTTTCCCGAAATTTTAAATTAAGTAATTCTAAGGAGATTGTGACAAAATCGTGTTTCTGCGTATAGAATTATAACAATCTAGATTTCCCGACGTTAAACACGTTCAGAAAAATATAGTGATATATTTCATTATCATTTTCTAAGTCTCCTAAAAGATAATGTGCATCGTGATATTGACTCAAAGAAACAACGAACTGCAATGAACTGTTTACTGACATTCGCCTGCTCATGAATCTCAAAATAATTTAAGTAATGAGAACAGAAAGTCCAAATGAGGGATTCATCGACCAAATATAGATTGTTTGTTATGAGCGTGGCAGTAAGTCGTCACAAAAATTTGTTTGTAATAATTTTTGATAATAAGAATTATGAGTAATTTGGAAATCTTCCAAATAGACATTAACAATCAACAAAGAGATCGGCGTAACCACGCAGTTATCTAGAACCTACCTGAAACCACTGGCATATCGCCGAGATAATATCTGGTTTGGAATCTCCATCTATTGAAAGCATCTTAGAGATAATACAGATTGTGATATTGACTTTAAAAATTGTTAACAGCTTTATACTGTTTACTGATATCACCGCTTAACAATCCTCTTCTGTCCTCTCCTGAAGATCATTCCAGTGGTGTGATCTAAACCTCGAATTTGATGGGGATCATCAATAAACCAAGATGGGAGACATGATCAGCACAGATAATTACATTAAGTAAGCTCAGGTTCATTCTAATTGTTGACTTAAAGCTCGAATTCGAAATGAGGAATTCATCAATAAACTAATAGGGGAGACTAGGAGACAAGCTTCAAGCAGATAATCATTGCATCAAGTAAGCTCAGGATCATTCTACTTGTGTAACCTTTAATTCGAAATAGGGGTGACAGGTTCCTCACAGATAATTAGGTTCCTTACAGATAACTGCATCACGTAAGCTCAGGATCATTCTACTTCTGTGACATAAACCTCAAATTTGATGGGTTTCATCACTAAACCAAGAGGGGAGGCAGGATCCGCACAGATAATTGCATCAAGTAAGCTCAGGATCATTCTACTTGTGTGGCATAAACCTGGAATTCTAAATAAATTATGTACAAAATATAGGCTTTATTTTTTTTAATTACTTCAAAATAATATTTGGCTTTATATTTTAATAATTTTCAAACTGTAACTTAATATTTTAAATAATAATTGTAAAATTAAGTAACAAATAATAAAAGCATACCGAATAATAAGAGCATACCGATGGTAATAGAAGCTCTGTTATCGTTCTGAATAACGAAAGTATTTTGTCTACGATTTCAAACATTTCAAGACTGAAATCCAAAATCCAACATCAGGAAACATTTTTAGTTCCGTGTCTGTCTGTCGGTCTGTCACTCAATTCACGCCAACCAACAAATCTTAAAACCTACTTGTCCGATTTTAATTAAATTTGGCTGGTAGGTCGTAATTAGCCCATTTTTTGTCCCATGTAACCTAGTTACATGGGTAGTAGTTTCAACCTTCTGCATCCATTTATTCTCTTCTACGTGACAACAAACATACACTTATTTATACATATCTATATATCTTCAAAAGTACTCATCTGTTTTTTATAAAATTTGGGTGGTTTGTTGAAAGTAGCCCGCAGATTAATTTCAACCGTCATTTAAATTATTAAAACAATTTTGACAGATCTAAAAAACAGGGGGGGGGGGGGAATTAAATAAATGACACAATATTGGGTTGAAAAAGCATAGCATCTATAAAATAGTGATAGGATTCGATGAAGGTATATGCCACACAAATTCGCACACTATTATATTAATCCTTGAAACGTGGGAGTCTATTCTGCCGCAACCTGTATTTATTATATTCAAACGTTTCTAGTACAAAATATTAGCATGGGTTTAGTAAGTTTTACCAAAATTAAATTGTGGATTTCGACTTAAAGCAACTTAATATTAGAGTAGAAAATAGAACTTATCAACTGTAAAGTTAATTTTACCAGTATGGAGCTTTGAAAGCCACACACACACACCCACAAATATACATGTATACACACACACACATGTGCATGTATATGCTATGCTAAATATGTCATTACCGTCTTTTCCAAACCACCCACTCAATCTAGGCAAACGAATATAATATATATACGTATATATAATATCTAGACGAAGAAGCTGGTAATTAACTCCTTTCAAGTTCTTATTTTTGGGAACGTTAGATCCTATACAAGAGTTTTAAAACTAAAATACTTACTCGTTAACTTTGCGAATCGCTCGACGGATTTAAACCGCATAAATCAAAGTCTTGATTAAGTAAACTAAGTTAAATTCAAAATAATGTGTGATTCCTACATCGCACACACACACACACACACATATATATATATATATATATATATATATATATATATATATATATATATATATATATATATATATATATACAGGGTGTCCCAGCTAATATAGAACAGCGAAATATCTCCGGAACCATGAAAGATAGAAAGTTTTTTCAGAAAATTCAGTTTTTTTAGAAAGTTCATCGGTTTTTAGGGTTCGATAATGGCTAAAAGTAAAAAGGCGCTTCCAGACCATATGCTAAACAATTTATGTGTTCAGCACAAGTGTGTGCAATTTACATATTTAAAAAAAAAGTGAATAGGAAGCCAACTTTTTAAGATTGGATCTGGATTCTATGGCTAAAAATAATAATTTTTTACTCTTGGAAATATTTTACTACAAACACTAGTTTGCTGTCTGGAGAGCCCTGAACGTGCTAAAATTGAAATGTTAAGTCCATTTTACAGCTTAACTAATGGATTTAGGAAAATAATTCAAGAGACAAAAAATTCTTATTCTTAGTCATAGAATCAAGATCCATATTTAAAAACGTGCATTATTGATATTTTTTTTCACTTTATGAGCCCTGCTGAACACCTTTTATTTTAGGCAAAATACCGTTACATATATAAGATATGAATTTTAGATTGGATTTGGATTCTATGACTAAAAATAAGAATTTTTTGTCTCTTGAATTATTTTCCTAAATCCATTAGTTAAGTTGTAAAATGGACTTAAAGATTTAATTTTAGCACGTTCAGGGCTCTCCTGACAGCAAACTAATGCTCGGAGCAAAAAATTTCCAAGAGTAAAAAATTCTTATTTTTAGCCATAGAATCGAGATCCAGTCTTAAAAAGTTGGCTTCCTATTCACTTTTTTTTAAATATGTAAATTGCACACACTTGTGCTGAACACAGAAAAGGTTCAGCATATGTTCTGGAAGCGCCTTCTTAGCCATTATCGAACCCTGAAACCCGTTCTTTCTATCTATCATGGTTCCGGAGATATTTAGCTGTTCCATATTAGCTGGGACACCCTGTATATATATATATATATATATATATATATATATATATATATATATATATATATATATATATATATATTTATATATATATACATATATATATATATATATATATATATATATATATATATATATATATATATATATATATATATATAGATGTATGTATATAATAAATTCACCTCTGACTTATAATAACGCTATTTTTTTCTACCTCCGTCTAATTTAACTTTTTAGAAGTTCATTATTCGGCTAAACAAGGATGATCTTTTCAGAAACCTTGCTTGGAAATAACATTAGAAAGTGTTGTATTCTTTCATTTGACAATGCAATCTATTTTATGATGATGCAGAGTGTAAGAGTATTTATTTTTTGCCTTGATGATAAGGGACAGATAACTGGCACACTGGCATTTTAATAATTCTTACAATTTGTTCTATGTTTGAGTTCTGATAAAAATATACATTAGTTTTAGTAGTCTTATTAAAGTTTAGTTTATGTATTTAATTCCTTATTATTTTAAAAAAAGAAGGCTATTATCGATCGTAAAGGGTCGGTCAAAAACAAAAGTTATATAATGCAACTATCATTAAGCACAATCAATTGGATAATCTAATTAAATTATCTCATGCATTAATGCATTTAATTAAGGAAAAAATCATTAATTTAGATCTAACGCAGCCACTGAATAGTCAAAGTAAAAGCAGTCTCCAAGAGACGCTTTAGAGAAACCCCGACTGCATACAAAATGAGATCCTTCGACCAACGAAGCCGCTAGGGAAAGAAGCATCGTCAACCTAGAACGTGATCATAAAGTTATATTTCACTAGGTTTTACAACACCCGGCAGAACAAGTGACAACACTCCCCTCGAGAGAAGTAAACGAGAGGTGAAACGGTGTTATATGTCAGAGAAAACTAACTTAACAACCTCGGAGGTCTCTACAAGTAATAAAACAACAACTGGCAACACGAATCTCCCAGTCCTTCCACAGAGTGTTTTAAATTCGACAGATGGCAGCTTGTAGAAACAGCAGAGTTTATAGGTTTTGACAATGCAATCTATTTTATGTTGATGTTGTTTTTAGTGTCAGAGTATTTCTTTTTTTGCCTAGATGAAACTCTATAGGCAAAAATGACATTAAATCAGTAATTCTACATTAAATAGACATCATACATTACATACATACATCAACACATCAGACAGTAAATCTACATAACAAATCAGTGGGTTTGATAGTATAAAATTAGTATAGTATATAGATCGTAAGTGTTCACTGACTTTAATTAAAAGAAGAGGAAAGGACACATTGTGCCAACGCAAGCCTTATCAAGATTTATAAATAAACCATTTTAACTGCAATTTACTACAAAATAAACAGGTCAAGCGTGTGCTAGGCAGCACACAGCGAGGGTCCGTAGGCAACACAGTATTGTTGAAGTAGTATCTATTGGAGGTGCTGTTATTACGTATTCTAATGTTAAATTAATCTAATGTTAGTAAAGTAAAATAGCTTGAAACTCGAATAAGCTGAGTGTAGCTGGAAGTAGAGTAGTTAACGAGACATGGTAACTCACCATCTATATGTCTATATATCTATCACCATGTCTGGCTATTATGCATAGCGCGCGTTCCACCTTCATAAAGTATTTTTTGCCAGTGAACCGGACTATATACACATATAAATACATCGCAAAGAGCATAATTATAAAAAAAACGAATTTTCTCTATAAAAATAAATAAATTTTCTTTTAGAAATTTCCAAAAAGGAGATCTTAACTTATGGTCGAAAATGTTCAGGAATTTTTTCTGCATTTTTTGCACTTTACAGAAGCGAGATAGAGGGGGCGGGGGGGGACTTTTCACACCAACTTCAAACTCGCCTATGAGCTTATAACCAAAAAAGTATATATTTTTGTAATAATATATATATATTATTACAAAAATATACGTATACGTATACGTATACCCTTTCATATGAACCCCACACTGTCTCCAAAAAAAACAAGTTTTTTTTATCCTTATTTTGTTAAAAATATTTTTTTTAAGTCGCTGCATTTTTAAAATGTGTGGGTAGGTACTATACATGTATATGCCAAATTTCTAATTGATGGGACAAAAGGTGTAGCCGTGAGAGCAGGCGACAGACGGACGGACGGACAGACTTAAGAATGTATAAGGTGCCCTAAAAACGGACCCTAAAAACGGTATAATAAATCAGTTTCACCTTTTTATGGTGTCACATATAAGAGGATTTTTGGTTTAATTTAAAATTGTTAAATCGGATCTATAAAGAATTTTATATTGTGTTTTGACAATGAAAAATTTGTGATTGAGCCAGATGAGGTGAGTATAATTTGTTATAACTGTGAATCATTTCTAACTCACTAATCATTAAATCATTCATTAGACAATGTTTACAGGCATTTTGTTAAACTTCTGATCATGTCCGTGTAAATGAAAAAATACTCGTACAATATCTTAAATCTAAAAACAGGGGGAAAATTTAATTTTCAAATTTATCTTACATAGAAGAAGAAAATCAGAATAATGAAAGATATAAACAGGTGTAATGTAAAGAGTGTCATCGATCTTGTTCGCAAAAAAAGTAAAAGTTTTCATTCACTTTTTTTCTTCTCTTTGTAAAACATTTGGAACAACACCAACATGGATGGCAAACAGATAATTTGGCAAAGGAAATGTTTGAAAATGAACAAAATGAAAAATATGTTGTTGATGGCATATTGAAGATGAGATTATCCAATTTACATATCGATTGTATGCAGATGAAGTGACTATAAAAAAAAAATATATATATATAGTCTAACTTAATTACGGCTTTCCACCACCCCTCTGGCTCTTTAAACTCATTTTTTGACGTTCATGTCAATAGATAAGACATTTTAAGGGGCTTTAACGCGTCAATAGTTAAACTAGTTAGTAACATTTTTAATGTACAAGCTGTTTTTTTCTTTTTTTGGAGAAAAACAATAATTATTAAAGAGTTAAGTCAATTGTCCAACCTAATAAACTAAGCCTATAAATATTGGTAGAATATGAAAATATTTATAACGTAATCATTAGAAAACGGCTTCACAAACAACTAATGCATATACTCCGTTCACGCACATCGTTTTGGAAACGGTTTTGAAAACGATCCGCTAGTTCAAAATGCTGGTGTGAATTGAGAACGACGGATCCACCAAAAATGATCGGAACTGGGGATCGTATTCACAACGTTCGTATGAACAGGTCGTGGAGGGGATCGAGATACCTGGTTATGTTACTCTTTTCCACTTTTATAGTTGTTTGTTTTCGTGAGCTTCAATTTCTTTTATTTTTTTGTTTTAAAAAAAACTGCAAAAATGGTAATACTATTTAAGAACCTGTAAAAAGTTTTAATAATTCGTAAATAAGAAATATAAAAATTCGCGGAAATATTAGGTAACATTAAAGAAGGTTTTATTCGTGACGTCACCGATATGAGATATCGAAAAAAAACCATTTCGATCACCTCTATTTTTTGTTGTGTGAACATGTATCGCTTTAAAAACGAATCGGATCCAAAACGCTTTCAAAACGATGTGTGAACGCAGTAATAGATATTCTATTCCCACATCGACTCATTAGATTTTTATGTCGTGCCCAAAATTGTAAAAAATTCTAACAAATCAAACACATAAAATTTTATATTTTCATCAATTTTTTATCTCTTCTCTTGTTTATCGAAGTAATCTACACAAATTTAGTTTTTAGAGAATTACACCTCCTTGAAAATGTGTTCTGTTATTGAGAGGTGTTAGTAGATTGGTTCGAAGGAGAGTATCTTAAGCATTTCGGGATCATCGGTAGATGCGATATAATCGTGCTATATTATTTATTTAATACGTAATTTTGTAAATATGTACTTTTAGACGCATCAATCTTTTTCCGCATCGTTGACGCATCAACGTTTGATAAAAGACAATTTGTTTTATATGTGAATTTAATTTAGCTCCTCAAGCAATGGTAACGAGAAATAATTAAATTAGTATATGTAGATTGTAGATACATCATGTACAAACAACGCGAAAGTTTCTCAAGCATATATTCCTTGTCAGTTAATTTCGCAGTTTATCTTTGTTAAAGGTTGCAATCCAAACAGGAATGTGTGGGAGTCGTCGAGGATAACAAATTGAAAGCAATAATATTGACCTGTTGGAGTGTTGTTTAGGAAAACTTCTCTCTGAAAGCCTTTGTCATTAATCAAAACTAAAGGCTTGTTATACTGAGGTGGATTTAGACTGGGGTAGATCTGTTTGGAGTGGAACTCCAGCAGAATTAACATGCTTCACAAGACACAACGACCAGAAGAAAATGTTTCTGACTTACAACACGCGACCACTTTTCTAACATCTTTATGGATTAATAACTCCTCTTTATAACTTTAACATGAATATATCCTAAAATAAATCACTCTTAGTCAACAAATAGTCTCGTAAACCAGCTTTAATCGAGAATAGGAGAATTACTAACGAATTTTACAAAGTAATCATTATAATAAAAGAAAGAAGTGTTAAACGAAAATGTATGTGTAATAATTACCGTTTTGACTAATATTGCTTCCGATCTTACCGAAGGTAACGGAAGCTATGTGATCGTTCTGAAGAACGAAAACATTTTGTCTCCGATTTCAAAAATTCCAAGACAGAAATCCATTCAGACATCAGGGAACATTTTTAGTTCCGTGTCTGTCTAACAGTCTCTCGCTCACTTTTTGCGAACCCACATATATCTTTTAAACTACACGTCCTATTGTAATGAACTTTGTATGGTAGGTGATAATTAGGTAGTCCAATATAAGTTTCAACCTTCTGCGCCTAATTGTTTCTCTTTTACATGCTCATAAAATAAACATATATTCATTACACCCATAGCTTCAAAAGTACAGGGTGGGGCGAAACAAACAGTGCAGTTTGGATGGGTGACTACATCTCTTGTGGTAGGGATAGGAACCTGGGACGTCTCATTGTATCCGCCCACTCACCCCATTTTCAGTCGTTACCATACATACATCGAGGCTTCGCCGTCCGCACGTTTTTCAAAAACGGCCGTTCTTGCGCACCTCGTCTCTCTGAGGGGTGGCCTGGGGTGTCCCGCGAGATCACCGGATTTGAGCATTTGCGATTTTTTCCCGTGGGGCTACCTCAAGGAAAAGGTGTTCAAACATCGTCCTCACACTTTGGAAGAACTGAAAATCCGAATTAGAGAGGAAATCGCCGCGATTCCCGACGATATATGCCAGAAGGCGGTTGAAAGCTTCAGGAATCGCCTCAATTAGTGCATCACTGCTGGAGGCCATCATCTTGCTGATGTGATCTTTAAACCTAGAGTAAACAAATGGGGTTTACTACTACTACTGAACCAAATAAAACAAACTGCATTTTTCTAAGTTGCGACGTTTTTTTTAATAGCCCTTCAAAACTGCACTGATTGTTTCGCCCCACCCCTTACTTATCTGATTTGTATGAAACTTTTATAGTTCATCAAAATTAACCCCCAGAAAGACCCAGATTATTTGGACCGTCTGCACTTTTTAATTTTTACTAAATTGAAACTTTAATTCATAAAAAAAAAAATATTTTGACAGATTAAAAAAACCGGGGAAACAAATTAGACAATAATCACAATTGAGATGCGAGGAAGCTATGTGCCACACCAATTGGCAGTTTATCTTTGTTTATTATGCTCCCACAAAAACAAAAATACATAAAAACTACTTTTTCATCGTAATGACTTTTAGACAGATGTGAAATTATTTTATAGCGTATGATTTTCACCGGCCATTAGTGTCTAATAATTTTATATCTTTTTTGTAAATCCCGAAGATTCGAACACCTTACAGGGTTCTCAAGTGAGTTACTGGCGTTGACAGTAATTTGGATCTGGCGAGTCAAGTTGGCATACCTGCTTATATCTAGCTCTTGGGTTGATATCTGAAAGCACTCTTGTTCCGAGAGGCTACTCCAACAAATTATGTGAAGTTATTGTGACGTATTATCCAGTGAATACCATCTCTGCTAGAGGTCTGTTAATCCAAGGTTCAAGGTCTTCCTTCATGGCAAGGGTGCCTTCAGATTCAACCTTCAAATTTGTTGCAAATCACTCTATAATCATGAGCAAATTACTCCCTTGAGAATAAATCCCTGTAGTTCGGAAAGACGGGATTCACAAACTCTCTGACGCCGTCTCTTCTGGAATATCTAGTAATGAGTGTTGGATGTGAAACGATGTTGCAACAGCTTCTTATTTTATGTTATCAGCTTCCTTTTCATTCAATCTATTAGAAAGAATTGCACGTCAGTATTGATTTGGGTACTACATACCCACAAATCTTAATAAGAAGAAAATTACCTTTTACAAAACAAAATTATTTAAATCCCCAACTAATCAGATTTATTCGACATAATTGTTTTTAGACATTATTATTAAAACTAATCAATATTATAACTAAGACATGTTATTTGATTAAATCCTCGGATGCAATTAATTCCGAGTCTCAAGCTCTTGGATAAGGAAATTATACCAAGTGCAATTTTCTTCTCAAATAGGAGTTAAATTAATAATAACTCAGCTTGGGTTAATTAATAATTTGATTATCGAAGAAGTCGTTACTGAATAACGTAAAAGCGGGGGTGAAAGAGCAACAATACTCCAGAATAATTCTACCAGATAACCATGAGACATTCCACCATACAGAGTTTAACTCCGGCAGCGCAGAGCACCTCACTTCAAACCGATATAGTCTTATCCATATATCGTTAAATTACAAGCCATGTATAATAAGAGAAGATTATAAGTGTACAATGTGCGGAACTGGGGAAAACAAATCCATTAAACACTTCATCTTAACTTGCTCGTTTCTCAAAAACCACAGAACACTATATTTGGGCCGACCCAACACTTAGCAGGGAAATAATGCTTAACTTCTTCAACGATTCCGATAAGATATTCGCAAGCTATTTAGACAATGCTTAGAAGTATAGACTGAACACAATTACAATAACATAAATAATTTTTCAGATATATTGTTATTTAATCATTTTTTTGTTTAATAAATGTGGAGTAAAAATGTATAGATTAATTTATAAAGAAGAATTGAGTAATATATATATACTCACACATATATTATATTTATGTGAGTGTGTGAATGTATATGTAAATATGTATTTGTATGCCAGTTATGAACGCATATTATGGATATGTTATAATAGTCCAGGAGATAGCGTGTAAAAAAGTGGCTGCCTAACATCAAGCTAGAATTTTGTGTATAAGTAAATGTTTTAGTGCCTTTTAAGAATATGTGGTTGGCTAAGTTCGTCTGCGGGTCATAACTTGGCAATAGGCATTTGAAAAAAAAAAAACCGGTGGAGAGCGGCCATTTCCCGCCCTTTTTGATGGACAATGCTATTTTCATGATCCTGAGTACTAACTTAGTCAGTAAACCAACAATCAAGTTGATGGTAGTCCGTCACTTAATAGGAGGCCTCTTTGATTTGGAGTAATATTGGACTAACTAACCTATTAAGTGACGAACTACCATCAACTTGATTTTTTGTCTACTAACTAATACTATACTAATACTAACTAACTAATACTAGTCTAAAACTTTTTTGTACTCAGGATCATGAAAATCACATTTTCCTCAAAAAAGGGCAGGACATGGTCGCTCTCCACCGGTATGTTTTTTTCAAATGCCTATATTGCCAAGTTATGTCCCGCAAACGAACTTAGCCGACCACATATTCTTAAAAAGCACCAAAACATTTACTTATACACAAAATTCTAGCTTGATGTTAGTCAGACACTTTTTTGCACGCTATCTCTTGGACTATAAATATTAGCTGATAAATTTTAGTATTATATTTATACGTCAGCAAAGTTAAATCCTATGTTAGTAACCTTATTATTCTTTATGATTTATTTACATTCAGGTAAAAAATTCAAAGTTAACCCAAACATGTTAAATATAAAACAGGGTAATATTTTTTTTCGGCCACTTCGTCCAATCTAACAAGTTTGATCTACGTATCAGTGTTAGATTTTTTTTTTTAAATCAACATTTTATTACTACTACTTTTACAACTAATTTGATTATCCAAACAATAAAGTATTAAAGTGAATTAATTATAAACAATAGACTCCTATAGCTATCTAAAAACAGGATAGCTTGACAATAAATTACAAATGTATTCTCAATTATTTAGAAAAAACAAATTTTAATTTATTTATGTTAATAATACATAAAATGTCATTCTTTAGTCTTTATTTGACTGCTCTTAAATAAGATAAATATCATATACATATACTTGCCAAGCTAAATCAAACAGTTCTGCTTAAAATCAAATTGTAGTCTAACAACTAACACCTTAGTGCATAGATTATAGTGGAAAAAAAATGTATTCTACTGAAATCTCTTGCAAGCACAACTATAGAATATATTTGAATAATGATCATCTAAGTATAAATATTGATTTAAAAAATTGCTTGAACAATTGCTTAAAACAATTATCTATCTAAAAAATAAGTTAGGAGTATAGCGATGCTCAAGAACTAAAAGGGTTAGTCAAATTCAGACTTATAAATAATAGATGCTGTACCTTTATTGATTTTTTTATCACTTTGTATGGTTTAAAATAAAATAAAAGTACTTTTATTGTTCAAATATTCCAGTTAATATATATATATATAGAACCTATTTATTTTCTTCATTTCAATGCCGTTTTTGTTTTCATAATCCCTCCTTTGTTCTTATAAAAAAAATTCAAAAGAAAATCCTAAAATCAATTATCAATTGTATGAGAATTTCTTCCGGTCTTACCCCTCCTTTATACTTTTTTTCTGGAACAGAATCCGAATTAGGAGGAGAGTACGAATAGAGATAAAATGTATATGTATATATAAATAAAAATAGAAATTTAAGAGTTACAGTCCAATGATTAATTTTGAATGGTTAAAAATTATTTTGATGAATGGCACTTCAAATATGGGATTGGAGTGATAGTCAGTATCAACAAGGACAGAATAAGTAAGTGGACAAGGTTGAAGTAGAAGAGGTAGGCTTGATTTGAGAGAAAGAGAATGAGAGAGATGGAAGTTCAAGATAAAAAGTAGTGTAAGCGAGAGAGAGTAGGTTGTGATAACAGGAATCAGGTCAGGCTGATAATATTGAACCTGAACTTAGGGGAGAAGGATAGGACAGAAGGGTGTTCCAGAGCTTGTATTTTAACTCTACTTGCATCCTACAAATGCACACCTGAACTTGAATATACCAAAACAAACAAAGCGACGCGTATTTTTAACAATAAAAACTTTCTTTTTAATACCTAGAATATATTATAATTTTCGCTTTTTTAGTTTACAACGCAGAGAATAATATTGCGACCACGATTGCCGCTTCAATGTTCTCAAAACAGAATATTCCTAAATATGATTTGTATAACTGTGAAAAAAAAGGTTACTAAAAAACCGTGGAAGTAAGGTAGAATATACATCGATTGTTCTCCCTTTCACAGGTCAGCAACTCCAAGCAATAAAAACAAATGTAATCATACACATCAGCAATATGTCCTCTCTGTTTCAGCACAATGCATGTACCACTTTATATACTGCAAAAACGGGAGTATTTATAAGAAAAACTGAGCTATTAGAATTGTATAGTTAGTTTAAAATAATTTAGGGTCATTCTAAAACAATTTTTAACAATATTTTATGTTTTGCGACGATACCACTCTAGTATTTTTTTAAATTTAAATTTGCATTGTATTTAAAACAATTTGTAACGATAATTGCAAAGAAATAATTCAAATATAATTATTCTTCACACTTAGGTATATAGGTAACACTTAACAATCAATAGAAGGAATAAACTATAAACAAAACTTTTATAGAACAAAAGAATTAAAAAAAAATGTCGTACTTTTTTTCAATACAATTGAAAAAAAGTACGAATTGAAGAATGATATAATCCTTAACGAAGATGATATGTAGGCACTAATTGATTGGCGCTTCTTGCTTCTTTAGATTGTTACTCCCCTTATAAAAAAAACTATGGGGAGAAACAATCTAAAGAAGGTGTACGGGATGTTCTTCTTTAGACTGTTACTCCCTCATAACAACTGAAGAATGATATTCCATTGTCCCAAAGTACATTGGACTTAAAATCCCTTTGCCTTAATAGTTATTTAGTCTGTCATTTTTTATATTCTAAAACAACATAGGGGAGTAACAATCAAAGAAGTACCAATTGATTAACTGGGTAGAGTGTAATTAACTTATTTAATTACACAAATTATTATTTATATTAAACCAGTCTATTTTATTTGTTTGATTATTTTATACATATTATTAATAAACATGTATATTTAATAAAAATACAATATTGAATTCAAGTAGCTAGAAGGAAATATTGATAGTAATTTATAACAGAGTGTCTTAAGGGAAAGCCTATTCAGATTAAAGGTTCACAATATAAGGGCTTGACAAAGAGTAAACCAAGGATTTGGAATGCCAGAAAGGATTAATGAAATGTATTGTAACGAGAAAGGGTCTAAAATATTTAGGCACTTGAAGATATCAGTATATATTAAATTTAGACACCAAGGACGATAAATTAAATTTTCAGAATGTTTCATACAAAAGGAATTAAATCAAAAGATATTAGCAATTCTTGAAACTCTTGCATTCCATATTTATAGTATTCAAGTTAAGTTTCTGCTTTGTACAACATAAAAAATTCTAAAAGTGATTTAAATTTCACATAGACGAAAGCATTCTTATGTGGGAAGAACAACTACATTAGAGCTAATTATTTATTTTTTATTGCACCGCGATCTTCGGCCGTAAAATAAAAAAAATCGGTCAGAGACAACTCAGAAAAACTTTCTCATATTGTTGAGACCATACCAATTTAAATTCCATAATATTTCATTTAATTGAATTAAAAAAATAAATTAAATTAAATTGAAAAGCGTTCAAAAGACGTTTGTTCTCGATTTCAAACAAAATAAGATTTATTTTCATCAATATCTCGGGAAACTAGATTTTTCCCGGGAAAACGGCATATATCGTTAGTTTCGTATTTACATGGACATCATTTTAGAACTTTTAAATCAAAATCGTCAGAACCGTAAAATCGTCAGGCATAGTATACCTGTCCAGGTGGTCGTCTTATTCTTGAGCCTGTCTTGGGAACCTCGAGTCGTCAATTAGGTTGACACGATCTATATAAATCATCTATATGTATATATAAAATTAAAGTTTTGTCTGTACATTGGTCAGAATTGAAATTTTTTGGATACTCTTTCATTTTATACATTCCAAAAACCGAATACGGTAGTAAACAAAGAAACCTTAAATAACGGCTGTCAGTCTGTCTATCTGCCTGTCCGTTGGCTTGTTTCAATTCATAAACTACTATAGCTAGGAACATGAAATTTGGCACACAGGCGCATCTCGGCATTTGAGACAACTTAACACTTTGTGGAGTTTTCACACTTAAAATTTCAAGATGGCGAGCGACTAAAAAAACGTTTTTAGAGACCATGTAATGTTATACAACAATTTAAAGGTCTTAAAGTTTAGAAAATGAATATGCAACTATTAAAATTTTCCACTCAATATGTTCAAGATGGCGGTCAATATGGCGGGCGACTAAAAAAAAGTTTTTAGTTACCATGTCAAGTTTTACCCCCTTACAAAAATTAAAGATGGCGGACACACTTTAAAGTTTTTTTGGAGGCTAATTGTGGCTAAACGGTAAGTCGTATCGACAAGCTGATTGCGCCAGCGGTAACTGATTTTAAAAGATCTACAACTTTGGTCCTATGCCTTTTTGTCGTACCTCTATCGGTTCTACCTTAAATACAGCTAATTTTTTTTTTTTTTTTTTTTTTTTTTTTTTACATTGACTTTGAGCGCTTATGGCGTCCGCAATTATTGTTAACCGAATTAATTTCTGGTTGGAATGCTTAAACCTTAAACTAATCCTCTTTAAATCGAGTATTTATTATTTTATATTAATTTTTCCTAGAACTAGAGTAAATATTTACTAGTGCAACTGCCATATTGAGAGAAGAGACTAGTAATTAAATTAATGCCCCATCATGGTTGATGATTGATTAATGACTTCCCAGTCTAATTGGTTTTGTCTATGTTTATTTTCTTATAATTCAGTCCAAAGTACCCTTTTTACTTTTTACTTATGAGTTTAGTGTAGATCCTTTTACCCAATAATAAAACGTAAATTATCTAGGCTTAAATAATTGACGTTTATTTTCTTATTTATTATAACCTTCTTTTAACATTTTTAGTTATTATATTATATTACTTAGTTTCTATTGGATATTTTTTAAATATATAGATAGTCTCTAAACTACGATTTGGAGAGTATTATATTCTTAGTAATGGAGTTAATGATGTGTAATATAGTGCAGATTTTATTCCTAGAAGGGTTTGGAAACAAAACTATTTAGGAATTTAATTTAATTGCTAGGCCTACATGATTATAGGAAACATAGCCACTAATACCTAACATGAGCCCCGCGCGGGGCGCAGGCTCAACTAGCCTTCACTAGCGTGAAAGCTAGTTTATAATAAAATAGACACACTTTTCTTCACATGCGTTCTCCTCTATTCAAATGTAAAGAAAATGTATTTATTAAAAAGAAGGAACTTTTTTCCCAACTTAAAAATATAATATTTGCAAGAATGCTTTATTTTATCGCAGTGAGAAAATGGACTTACAAGTAATCTCAATAATAGTCAAGTAATACCGTGTTAAATTTATAATAATAAATAATTAAATGTTACTAGGAGTAAATATGTCAATTTAAAACTAACTATTTTTAAAAAAATACGTGTGGTGTCGTGGGACACCCGGTAGGAACGAAGTTCCTTACGCTTTTCATTAAATATAAATTATAAAATCGCTGTAATAACTACGTATACATGGTGGAGTTAGAAAAGAGACAAAATTAAAAGTAACTAACTATTTGTACTAGCGGAGTTAAGGCAAAATTAAATGAAAATCGTTTTATTATCTTTGAAGCGAGCGTCTTTCAATAAATAATGTATTGTATATTGAGAAAAAAGTTAATGATAAATTTATAGTTAAAGCAGATGGTTGTAGAACAAAAAAGAACTGTCCTCCCAGGCCCCGTCGGCATATTACTCCAATTAAATATTAAAATAAAATATATAAATCATTAACTCACAAAAACTTCTGCTTGTATCAGGTAGAAATGTTACATGCTTGTTTCAATTGTACTGTAGGTGATGTATACAAAGTTTCATTTAAATCTTTACGTTAGAACGTAAGATATCGGTAAAAACGTTGTTTTCTTTATTTTAATCGGTTTGGTCCGCTTTAATAAATTTAGCGATCTTTATGACTTCATAGTAGTGTCGGTGTTCGTTTTACTAAAAAAAAAATTATTTAAAAAAGTTGTTTGTCTCATTAAATAGATGAAGTTAGAATTTTTTCCCGTCCAAAAATTCCAATTTTAAATTCGAAGCTTACGTTTACGCGAGCGTTGCGCGTGAACACTTGGGCAGATAATGTTGTCCAACGAACTTGTCCCGGACATTGGTAAAATGAACATGTGTACCAAATTTCAACTAAGTCGGTCAACTTTTACTCCAGTTATCGCCATCGGTAAATTTCGTGACGGATTTTGCGTGATGGTGATTTTGTGACGGGGATTTTGTGACGGTTATTTTGTGACGGTGGTTTTGGTCGTTTTTAGGGTCCGTAGGCAAAACCAAGGACCCTAATATTTTCCTGCGTGTGTCTGTCCGTCCGTCCTCTCGCGTGCTCTCACGGCTACACCTTTCGTCAGATCACTTTGAAATTTGGCATGTATGTGTCTTGTACCTACCCACATATTTTAAAAATATAGCGACTTAAAAAAAAAAATTCAAAAAAATTAGGGTAAAAAACGGAAGGGTTAACATTTTTTTATTTTTTTTCGACACCGTGAGGGGTATCATGTGAAAGGGTACGTCGTGCTGATTACAAAAATATATAATTATTTGGTTATAACTTTGATAGGGCGAGCGTAGGCAAGTTTGAAGTGGGTGTGAAACGTGTCCCCCCCCCCCCTCTATCTCGCTTATGTGAAGTGCAAAAAATCTGAAAAAAATTCCTGAACATTCTTCGACCAAAAGTAAAGATACCACTTTTTGGAAATTTCGAAAAAAATATTATTTTATTTTTTATTGAAAAAAATACGTTTTTTTATAATTATGGTCTTTTCGATGTATTTATATGGTTGTAGTCCGGTTCAGTGGCAAAAAAATACTTTATCAGAGTGTCTTTTGAGAATATCAGACCCTTAGAATTGTTCAAAGTAAGCTTTTTAGCATTTAAAAAAAACACTGTTTATACACTTTACAGATTAACACTATATAGTGTGGCCTACGGACCCTCGCTGTGTGCTGACTAGCACACACTTGACCTGTTTATTTCGGATTCACTCCCGGGCTCCAGAACGTGCCATAAGGAACTTCGTTCCAAAAAGGTTTCTAGACTGGGAAAACTCGCAAAATGAGAAATTCCTTACAAATAGGAACTAATATGCTTAAGTAATTAATTAAAGGAAAAAAGTGAGTTATTTTATCCAGTCTCAAGTATGTAGACAATATGAATTAAGTTTTATCACTGTGTCAAACGCACACCATACATCCATATAAGATAATAATAATAATTATTATTATTATATATATATATATATATATATATATATATATATATATATATATATATATATATATATATATATATATATATATATATAATATATATATAAATATATATATATATATATATATATATATATATATATATATATATATATATATATATATATATATATATAAACACACACAGTAATCCCTCGAATATACATTAAGAGGTACATATTTAAAGCGTAAACATGTGAAAATTTAGCTCCTTCCTACACTCCATTTACAAAGGAATTCTCTTTACCATTATAGCTCAGATGCCTTAAGCCTTCTTCCTTAGCATTCCGCCTCAAGAAACATTTCTTCATCCTTTTGTGTACATAGTTTGCACGAACCTTTTATCGCAAGCCTTAACAACTCAAATTTGGGTTTAAACTTTTCCTATTTCAAAAAGAAAATTATATTTTCTTATGACGTGTTTTTTATTACAAGAAAGGTTTTTAAGTAAATTAGAGCACATAGATGATGAAATGTTACAGCACGCTTTTTGGGACCGGAAATTTGGCTTATGAACCTTTCTCTAAGGTTAAATTATAAAGGAGTGGAAATCATAGAGAACCATTAAATGCAATGGGTTTGTAACGTATGATGAAGGATTTTTAACATGAAAGCTGAAAAACGAAGAAATGATACGAAGAAGGTTATTGCAAAATGATTGTGCTTCTTCAGAAAAGCTTAAGAGAACAATTTCTAATAATCTAACATTATCGGAGATGTGTTAAGAAAAGTTAATGATAAAGGGCACTTGCAAAAGATAATAATTATAACAACTCAGCATATCACATGTGAATATGATCTATAAAACAAAATTGGATTTATTTTAAATAAACTTTCCTTAAGTTATATAGCCAATAGAATATTGTCAAATGCCGAAGAGCAGTCCCTCTATAAAAAGCATATATCCTAAAAGAAAGAGCATATAATCTATAAGAAGCAGTCCTGTTTAGGAAGTTTAGTCTGAAGTAGAAAATTTCTGGAAACTCGAATATTTTATATTATTTCAATACATTCTTACGTACTGTGTGTAAAAGAAAACACTCAATAAATTCACAACAATGCTTGTTGCATCTCTTTCTTGATATCTGCTGATATATTCCCATAGGTTTCAGCTTAGTAAACCTGAAATAATATTTAAAACATGGAATGTTTAAAATAAATGTAACATCGACTATTTAAAAAAAAATTAGAGACCTCACTGCTTGTAAGAGTTCATGTTTACAGAGGACTAAGATAAAAAGAAAAAAGAAAAATAAAACAGACGACCAAAAACAAAACAAAGATAAATTGGGGAAAGAAGGGTTTGTTGGGAGTAGAGGTTAAAAGAAGCCAAGGTTCAATCTGGACAAATGGAGCCCTAATCCAACCAACAGCTACCAGCAACGAAAATTTCCAGCCAAAAATAATTCCCTATGAAGCGTCACGAGGAAACAACAATCTCGACTAAATGGTCCCTTCAGACCCAAAGACCCTTAAATGAAAATGTCTGACTTAGAAGCAAAGAGTACCACGTCCTATATAAGGAGCAAATTTAAACTAAAGTGTTTATTTGGAATGTACCAAAACAGAGTAAGCTTTTACAAACCTTTAAAAACTATTCTGGTAAAAGAACAAATGAATAAAACATAAATAGAATAAAGAAGAATCAAATTAGTTTAATTGATTAAGTAACTAATGGAGATTAATAGTAGTAAAAAGCTATACGTTATTACATTTTATCACCGTTGGATAATCCCTACCTGAATCTGGATAATTCCAGGTGAATGAATGTAAGATTTCATAAAACTCCAGAATTATATGCTTATGTGGCAATATAAAATGAAATCAGGACAATAACAGCTAAAGGGAATAATGTGATTATAAAAAAAAATAATACGGTTATATGTATATTGTATATGATCCAAAAATAAATCAGTATTTTGATGCCCAGAGAATTATACTACTATAAATGCCTTATTCATTATTGCCTACAGAGACTAATAATGACGTCAGAAACCTCATATAAACACTGACCTTTCTCTGAAATTTCTCGGAAATAATCTGTAGAAATAACGCTACACTACTTAAAAGGATAAAGGACAAACAAACAAGAACAACATGTATTTCATGTTAACCACGGCAACAACAATTGTCTATCAATATTATTAAAAAAAATTGTAAACAAACAAATGTGTCAAATTGTAAAATGTCAAATTGTGCGAAGGTTCAAGGCAGCGGCCGCTTTTCGACGAGCGAATCGTGTAAATTTAGTTTTATTTAATAGACTTTTGTACCGTAAAATGGGTCCTTGAGGGTCAAAATTGATGAAAACCTAAAAAACTTAGCAAATTTAGTGGTTTTTCAAGTATTTCACAATGATCCGGATGTTTGCCGAGGTCGAAAACTGAGATGTATCATTAGCCATCCATCATTATACAACATATCAAAATATCAGAACTACCTTATTTGATGCAAGGTAACCCTCCTTATTTACGACGATTTTACTGGACTACAAGGCTTTATTAATAGTCCACAGGCCACCATAAGAAGTGAGTCGCTGATTGATAAAGTTTTCTTACCTTATGGAATCGCTTATTTATGCCGTGTCCACCGATGAATTGGGTATATGGCAACTGGGGGCTGGGCCATTTCTTTTTTGTTGACATGCCAAACTTGCCCTTCTGCGGGAACATTGAAAAGAGATAGATAAAGTTTTGATTTTCACAGGATCGTTTAGTTAAATTATTTCAAAAACAGTGGTACACGTGGCCACCGATAAGAGTGGGCCGTTTGGGGTGGCCACCGCCCCAAACATATCGCTCTGCGGGGACGTTGAAAAGAAAACGGCCCACTCGTATCGGTGGCCACCTTTACCACTGTTTTTGAAATAATTTAATTAAACGATCCTGTGAAAATCAAAACTTTATCTATCTCTTTTCAATGTTCCCGCAGAAGGGCAAGTTTGGCATGTCAACAAAAAAGAAATGGCCCAGCCCCCAGTTGCCATATACCCAATTCATCGGTGGACACGGCATAAATAAGCGATTCCATAAGGTAAGAAAACTTTATCAATCAGCGACTCACTTCTTATGGTGGCCTGTGGACTATAATTGTTGAGACTTTTACAAAAAAAATGAAGTTTTTTACAAAACAAAATCCACTCTAAAAAAAGGGTATACAAAACAAAAATATAAAGATAAAATAAGCGAGAGAATGATCAAAATCAGAAAAGGAAATAAAAATAGGGTAGATAACCGTTTCAAAGACTGGAGCACTAACGACCAATTTACAAAGAAAACCAAAATAATTTCAAGTTTTGAGACACCTTTTTGACAAGGTTTGAGACCTTCCCGGGTACTTTTTTTAAACCTTATCTTTGTTTTTTTGTTTTGTTTTTCTCTCTTTTTTTTTTCACTTAACGTGTTTTTAATTATCCTTTTTACATGCGTAAGATGAAAGTAAAGAAATCTTATAGAAAAATTGCAAAAGGTTTTTCAACTTTCAGAGATCACTGATTGCGCTTTCAACACCAGTACAAATTTCTAATTAAAAAAAAAAAAAAATCAGATGTAAAGACCAAATTAGTTGTGTATTAAGATCTGTTTTCTTCTTTTGGCAAGGAGATAAAACCAATTATAACTTTGTGGAACTTTATAGTGAATACATCTAAAAGAGCCCCAAAAAACCCTTGTCCCTCCTCCTTAAAAATTTTCACATATCTATAACATAGACGTACGCGTTTTCATGTGGCATATGTTGAAATCTTTGCTTCGTCGAAATACATTTCGTAGAACCGGATTAATTCAATACTAACTTGTTCTAGATGCGAATAGTTAAATAATTACCTACGCATATTTACCATTACAGACGACCATATTTTACACGTAATCATTTATTAATTATAGATAATGTAAAAACAAGAAACGTAGAAAATGTAAAGGATTTGTAAACGCAACTATTTATGTATTTCAGTTAATGCATTAGCATACAATAATGTAGAATTTTAACGCAAGGAATAATAGCCACTGAAATTCCAATATGAGCAGCCTAATGTCAAATAATTAATAATGCATAATTGACAATTATCAGTTATCTAATTAAGTACAACTTAATTAGTCCAAAATAATCACACTAATTGGTAGAAAGAAGTTTTAAACTATAGTTAAAATTTTTCTTCTATATTTTCTAAAAAAAAGTTAAATTTGAGGTAAAGGGAAGGTGTTTGTTTTAAAAAACTAAGGAAAACTTTTATAAAGGAAAAACACAAACATTTTATAAAAAAGGTATTGCTGAAAGTTTGGAGAATGTTTTAATCGTTAAAACTAAGGGATTAAAAGATACGAAATATTACCGGGGAAAAACTTTAGTTGAGACAACTAAGTGCATATATATGCCAGTTGAAGAATTTGTCTATTTTATTTTAAGAAAAAGAAAACATCAGCTTTTATCTTCAGAAGTATCTTTTGAAAGGGTTTTACTACAATCCTATTAAGATAAGTAAGTCAGATATATGCTATGTTCTAGTAGAAAAACGTGACTTGGTTAACTTTAAATTTAGATTAGAAAAACATATGATTTTTTGACAGATTACTTGATTAAAACAAAAAAAAAAAATAATAATAATAAGTTTAGTTTATTTTATAATTCATTAAAAAAAAAAAAAATTTAAGAAATCAAAAATCAAACCTAAAACATACATTTTATTTCGACCCAAATTTTGAGGAAAATTCAAATAAAAATAATAAAATTCTGAGAGTAAATAAAAAAATTCGAATGAAAAATCATCGAAAATAGTGAAATGTATAATAGGAAAAGGGTTCGTTGAATTAGCTGGTCATGAGAACATGGAAAGGTCACACCTGGTTTTTTTAGAGGTGATGATGATGGGTGGGTAGCGTCCTTCTTCCTACATGTGGTCAGCATTGTGGTATTGGTTTGGTCTAGTTCACGATGTGCAGAAAAGTAGTATAAAATTGCAAGTCCTGGATTCAACACTCACTGTTTAGTTGATTCTGATCATAGCTATAAAAAATGTTCGTTGATGGCTCGGATAGTGATGGATGTAAAAAATGATGTCTATGGATGTTGCATGATTGAGCTTTGACTATAGAGTGCTAGGAAAAAGGGAGGGAGTGATCTATTGTTGAACGAGTGAGAATTGTATATGTGTGTTGTGTATGTGTGATACTTTGACATGCAATTAAAAAAATTAATAATATTCAGAGATAGAGAATAGTAAGATACAAATAAATGAAGGAATATTATATATAAATACTTATAATGTTAATTTAGCGGAAAAATTTGTTCAAGCAATTGATTTTTTAGTAAATAAGAAAACAAAAAACAACTTGAGTAAACAGAATAAAAAAAATGAAGTCGTTAGCCCATTGATCCTCAATTTAAATTCTGTTACACGCTCCTCAAGAGCTGTTTTTAGTAACATCGTTAAGGGATCGTTACAGTTGGATCTTTTCATCACTATTCCATCAGAGGGTTTGCTTTTTGAAGCTGTTTGCTTGATGTCGAAGTGAATCCATAAAGGTCATTACATTGTTGAATAATTCAACAGTTTCAAGGTTCTAAGAGCTTCTTCCACGGGACAAGACTAGCTAAGCTAAGTTTCTTAACACCCCTCCCCCTCCACTCCTTCCCTCCGACTAAATGCCCATCAACACTATCAAACTTAAGCCTCATCTATCGCTTTTATACCACCTTATACATCTATTCTAAAACATAGAATTTTGACTCCTTTGAAGTCGATAACAAAGTATAAGAATGAAAAATTAATTCAAAGAGTGTATAAATGAAAGATTCCTATTATAATTTAAAATGTATCACTTTTTTAAATATAAATTTAAAAGTAATGAGTTGATCAAATGTAATTTATTATTGAGCTTCTTAAACTCAACAAAATATGCATCCATTGTGTCTGTCTGACATTTGCCTTTTACTAATGCTCAGGCTAAGTTCGTTGGACACCGTTATCCGTTAAAGAGCAACGCTCGCGTAAACGTGAGCTTCAAATATAAAATTGGAATATCAGGACGGGGAAGGATTCCATCATCACCTATTCGATGAGACGAACGAACATTCTTTCAATAAACATTTTTAGTAAAACCAACAGCGACACCGCTATGAAGTGATCAAGATCGTTAAAACTGTTAAAGCGGACCTAATCGTTTAAAATAGAGAAAACAACGTTTTTGCCCATATCTCACGTTCTAACGTGAAGATTTTAATAAAACTTCATATACATAGTCTAAAGTACAATTGAAAAAGGCATGTACAATTTCAACTACAATTCAAGCAGAAGTTTTTGAGTAGTGAAGTGATACATTTTAATATAGTAAAAATTTAGATGGTTGGAACATGTAAGTTAAGGAATATGAAGAAAGGTACACTTCTCCCCCTCTTCACGACTCTCTATTACAATAATCCTTGTTAACTATCAACTCAACATCGTGATTAACTATTTTTTTAATATCCTAAATTTATTGCATTACGCTCGCTTTAATTATAGAGCCACGCGATACCTAGTTTATACTAAATATATGGTTATTTATTAAAAAAAAATATATAATGCAGACTTTATTTACTATTGTATAGTATTTGAGCTGTGTTGAGGTATTATTTTTTTAGTTCTCTAACGTGTTATGTTGAACAGCTATAGAGTCTAGGTCCTATTTGTATCGTGTTTAGAGCTTGTTGTGGTACAAGATCTTGGTCAGGTAAGTAAGTGTTGTTAAGAGTATCATGTCTTATGTGTGTGCATCATTTGAGAAAATTCATTGGTTTTTATGTATACCGAATTAGTTGTAATTTAGTATACATCATATTCCTTTTACTAATGCTCAGCTATAGCTAGTTCGATAGACAGCGTTATCCGTCTACAAGTCTACTTAAAAAGAGAATTTCCTACGTAATGAAAAAAAGGCTCTGGGCACCTTCTTTCACAATTTTACTATTCCACTCGTAATCTTTAACTATGAACCAATCATGATTAACTATATTCTTAATACTCAATAATTATTTCAATACGCTCTCTTCAATGATGAAGCCGAGGGATTGGGTCCTCGTAGTGAATACATTTACGATGGATTTATTGAATTCATGCCACAAAAGACTTCAGACACAAGAAGGTTTTAGTAGGTATGGTACATCTTTTACTAAAAGAGGAATAGCATAAGTAGGCTAAAAGAGCACAAGTAGGCTTTAGAGGTATGGTACAGCTTTAACTAAAAGAGCACAATTTGAAAACTGATCATATAACCAATATATTTTTTGGAACTTAGTAACTTAATTGTGAATCTTCGACCATTTACCTTCCATAGACACCTTATTTTTGAGGACGTACTTATTTGAGAACCTCATTATGTGCTAAGCCCCCAATCATACATCAATGATTCAACAGTGTTGCTTATTTTACTGTTCACTGCATTCCTCATTATAGACCACAAAAAATCACATTTTTTCTAAAATTAACGTTTTCTAGTATAATTATTAATCTCGATAGCCACTTAGTAATAAATAAATTAGAATATAATTAATTAGGACCAAAATTTCAATAATTATTGTTTTATGAACTTTTTTTCTAACTTTGAATAAAGAGGGGATAAAATAATAAAACAACATTTTAATAATCTATAAATTTAAGTGCGTCGTAATATAAAGACGTTAAAATTATGCCCCATTATAACTAAATAAGGCATACAATCTATAGCACCGAGATTATTTATTATTTGAGACAAGGGATCCGCAGTGTTTACATTTGAAGAAAAGAAGATTATAGAATCATTTATAATACTGTTTGTTTTCAGTCTGCGTGCCAGTCGGTACTAATGGCTTTAACCTGTGAATGAAACTTAGCAGTTAAATGTTTTTATGGTCTCAATATTAAACTTTGCTATCAAGATAACAGAGTTGTTTAGGCACGAGACTCTCACCTTTAACATTTAAACCGTTCTTTAGCTTTCTAATGGTGGTTAAAACGGAAGGTGAAAGTTAAAGGGATCCGCAGGGAACAACTTTCACCCTTAATATATTTTTAATATTTGCCTTACACAGAAAATCAAAGTACGCAGTGATAAGAAACTTTAGTCTTTAGAAATATGTTTATTAAGATTCTTAATTGAAGTTCAGAAAACTGCTAAGAATCTTAATTGACCTACATGCAATTTTTTGTATCCGAAATAATAACTTAACTGTCGTCTCACTATATTTCCTTTCAAATAATAAAACAAATTTCATTCATCTTCAGGGTGAACAAGAGAAGCATTGTCATTTACTATTGGGATAGTTCTCATAGAAGGGGAGTCGTGGAGGTTCTGCCATTCACCACCAAAGGGATCACCATTTTTGTCTAACCTCTGTGTTGTATTCAGTGGGAATTAGCAATGGAACAATGGTCAGTCGAATAAACCGCATTGTCGTTGAAAAAAATAAAGTTAATTTAAAGCTGGGACCACACCAATAAAAAACGTAAGTGAGTTGAATTTACTATGTATGCAGCGAAAATATTTACGACGCAAAATTGCCATGTACATGTACAGTGAATAAATATTTGTGTTTTGTGTTGTGCACGCTGTATGACCTGCTCATGTGTGTGCTCTGTGTGTGAGATGAGAATGAAGTCATCTGTTGGTAGGTTATGCTTAGTTAGGTTATTTACACCAACTTCAAAAAAAAAAAGTTAAATCCTTCATAGATATACTTTCTCTCAAGTTTGTAACCTGTTTCTAGAGTTTTGAAGAATTAAACGAGACAATGGACAAATAATAATACGTCGAAATTAACACCATTAAAGATAATTTTTCTTTTAATTGATTGATATTTGGTAGTTAAGACACTCTCTCATGGAGATAGATTTTTAAACTAGTATCTGCAATGTGCATATTACACCAATATATAAATAAAGCCTGAAAATGGCTTTCAAAACATGGGTCAAAACGACTCAGAAAAATATATTGATTCTTTACAATTTTTTTACAGAACACTTATAAATATCCATTAATATAAACAATTATAACTAAGATATAATTATCTTGGACAGACATTCGTAAAAAGTTCTTTGAAGTGTTCAGTAGTTTAATTGAGTCCAGGCTGCTCTAAGAACTATTAGAAAATTTGTCGATTTACGTAATTGTTTTTGATAAACTTAAAGTTGTGTTGGCCGCTTGGTGGGGAGATGTAGCTAACTTGTACCTAAAACCTCTCAATACCATCTATAATAAATTAATAAAAATTTGCCATAGGCGATAGGTCTTATCTATTAAAAATATTATTAAATTTAGGATCCTCTCTCATTATTATAAAAAAGTCAGAACCTTTAAACATTTATTCATGGCTTTAATACAAGGCGACAGAAGAGTGTAAGACTGGAAGAGCCGTCGTGTAGAAAAGAAATTACTCTTGGTCATCCTGCTTACTCACAACCTCGTATGATCAACTCTCTACCTGATCATATTGTACTCCATCCACCCTCTTACAATATTTATCGATCTTAATTTATGTAGGACTTTTTCATTTTTTTTCTCCTTAGTTCAAGCAGAAGGTCTTTTAATTTAATTTATTTACTGTATTGTTTCAGACATATTTAATTTTCTATTATCAACCAGTAATTTTATAATTATTTTTTCATTACTAATTACATTTTGCAATCCAAGCATGACCATCCCTGCCCACAAGCATCTGTGATCATCATAGAATTCTGTATTAATTCATATGTACTTAGAGTTCAATAAAATGATGTATAAATAATTTAAAGATAAAAAGAACTTTTTATATACTACGTTTTTAAATTTTCTGTTCGTATGTAATGTTGATAATACAATTGGTATTGTTATATAATATATAATGTTAGTGAAAAAAAAAAAAAGTTTCGAATTTATTTACTTCACATAAATGATAGCCATCTAGAGAGCTGATCTTAAACCTATAAAAGGACAAATCTTTGTACAACGGATCTCCCTTAAACCAAATCTAAAGCGGGCCATTGATATATTTGAAATAATATAATCGATATATAATATTATCGATATTTCCTGTTTTGCTGTCATTCAATGTTTATCTATCACAAATTTAAGACCCGTCAAAATGAAGATTGCGTAAATATTGGACATGGCAAAACAAATAAAATAACTTGCGGATTTTTTCTGAACTAACTTTCCTTACAGCAAAATTTGGTGAAAACCAATTAAATTCTGCTGAAAAATGGCTAAAAGTATTAAAATAATGCATTGTCATCGTGTTCTGAGCTATGCTAAAAGTTTCAAATGTCTAGCTATTCGGGAAGTTAGTTAGAAATCGATTGCCAGATTTGTACCGGACAAACAAACAAACAAACAAACAAACAAACAAACAAACAAACAAACAAACAAACAAGAAAGCAAGCTAATAAAAACGTAGTAAAAAAAAAGTTTCATTTAAAAACAAATGCCTTCCTTTCGCTTTATTTTCTGTATTGATGTAAATGTTTAATCTAATAACACCTTTCTCTTGCGATTTTTTCCTTTGTTTTACAAAATAATGAAGGCAACTCACTCGCACCGTATAAACCTTACAATAGGCAAACACAACCAGTTAGTCGCCACTTGAAAAGGTTTTACTGTTTAAAACTTCTGTTCATCATTATTTTTTGTTTGAGGTAGGGGTCTCCAACCTACAGCCCTACCCACCGTACTACAAAAGAAGTTAACAAAACATCAAATAATGCAAATCTCTCCATAATCAAATGCCATTTCAACCATCAAGAAAGATCAGTACATTCTTGTTGAGGTTTTTTTTACTAAAAATGTTTAGTGCTTATTCGAATATTTCAAACCATTGTAAAGTACGATGGCTAAATTCAAATTTAAAATTTAATATTTGCGTTTCAGACATCAAGCAACATATTTCTTGATTTCGTACCAGTTTGTCCGTCAAAAGTTATGTTACTATAACTTGTATAATCATGTTTCATGATCACACACAAAGAAAACCTAATTACCCATAATCTTCATTTTGTACAAGAGGAATACTAATAGTATACATTATCTTAATACATGGAATGCATTACGTAGTCACCATGTTTCAATGGTATTAAGGAAAATTAAGTGTTTTACTTGTTTTGCCTCAACGGAATAATGGGATTGCCATTAAAGAACATTATTATCTAACGATGCAGGATCGTAGAGGTAATTTGCGGAAATTGACCATTTTTCTGGAACGATGGGGAATTAATTTACCACATAATTAGTCTTATCTTTTTTATCTATGATACAAATTTAAATGGTAGAAATTATTTATTACAAACTATATAATTATCTGTAACGGTTACAAATAATGAGTAAGGGTAAATACGTTTAATTCAGCAAGCAAATAATGTATTGCTTTTTCAATATAGAAAATAATAATTATAAGTATAGGTATATTAAAAGTTTAATTTCGGTGTAATCATTTTTAATTGCTTCAAGCACGCATTAAAGATTAATAGTTAAATATTCTAAGAATTTATGTATCTGTATGATCGTTCCGACGAATGAACATTTATTTATGTGACCGAATTAACAGAAATCCAGTCAGTCGGTCTATCTCAATTTTTGCGAACCAACGTATTATCTCAAAAACTACTGGTCCGATTTTAATGAAATTTAGATGATAGGTTATATATTAATATCAAACATCTGTGGCCATTGTGTTCTCTTCGTCCTGCGCACACACATACATATATTTATAGCAATATCTTTTGAAGTACATTTTTAATTTATATGAATTTATTTAAATTTAGATGTTTTGTCGAAAGGAATTCGCAGATAGTTTCAGAATAATTTCGACCGTCAGCTCTCTATAACTTTTGCTAAATTGATACTTTTTTTTTCATGTAAAAAATCACAACAATGCTGAAATATTAAAAAAACCGGGGGAAATAGTTAAATAAATTAGACAATATTGGGTTGTAAAAGCATAAAATCAATAAAATATACGTAATAGGATGCGAGGAAGCATTGTGCCACACTAATTGGTAGACTATATTTCTTGTTCTTAAGGCTCGAGTTGTTTCATAACTTTAAACAATTTAATTTAATCTAAAAATTTGATTAAAAACCAGTTTAGTAATTCAGGCTTCACTCTTTTGCATAGACATTAGAACAAAAACAAAAATTAGTTTAAAAATAACTATTTTGCGGACTAAGAGGATTGTAAATCTATAAATTCGTGTGCTATAAATAAGGTATACAATAATTCACCGAGTGTATGAGAAAGTAAAAAATACTCTGCCAATTAGTGAGGCACATAGCTTCCTCGCGCCCTATTTCGTAAAATTTAGTGGTGCCGTGCTTTTAAAACCTATTATTAACCAATTTATTTATTTTTTCCCGCATTTTTTAAACCTGTTATTTTTTTGTTTTACGTGTATTAAAGTATCAATTTAGCAAAATTTAAAGATTGCAGACGGTTGAAATTAATCTAGGGCTATCTGCGGGCTACTTTCTACGATCCATCAAAATTTCTTCGATCAATCAAAAGTACTTTTGAAGATATAGGTGTAAATAATTGTATGTTTGTGCGCATGTGGAAGAGAAGCAAATGGGCGCAGAAGGTTGAAATTTATATGGGAACATCAATGGCCCATAAAATTATGATCTACCATCCAAATTTCAATAAAATCGGACGAGTGGTTCTAAAGAAATGTTGGTTCGTAAAAATTGAGCGGCAGATCGACAGACAGACACGGAACCAAAAATGTTCCCTGGTGTCTGAAACAGATTTCTGTCTTGGAATTTTTGAAATCGAAGACCTAAAAATTTGTCGTTCTTCAGAACAATTACATAGCTTCCGTTACTTTCGGTGAGCTCGGAAGAAATATTTAAATGGAGATTGTAAATATAATACTAAATTTACATTCAATAAATAACCTAAATTAAGTTCCCATATAGCGCAAAACAAATCAGTATTTAGGTCCAATTTGAACGTAGAATTCGATAAATAGTAAACAAACATAAATGCTAAGTTAAATGGACGTATTGATTGCAGAATGAAACAGAAATACATTAATTTGGCAAATGCATTTACACAAAATTAATTTGGTACAAGCATTTATAAAATGTTGGCTACAGAATTAAACTCTAACATACAATAGCCAATTTCAATATTTTAAGACAAGTAATGTTACAAAGAGTACAATTATTATCCGCACTAAAATAAAATGTAAATTACTATAAGAGTCAGTCTTCAATACTTAAAATTTAAATCCTGCAGCGTCAGCAAAGAGGAATTTAAACAGATTGGGAATTTAAACTAGTATCTGAACTGAACAAGTTCAACAAAGGATCGAAACCATTAAATCTTGCAAGTTGGAACTTAGTATTTATTTAGGGTCTTAGATATAGTACGAGTGGAATCCTAATTGCACGATAATTTAACTTCAAGTCAGAAGACTGTTTCGAAGATCCAATTGAACAACTCAACTGTTTTCAATAAGAAAGTTTAGTCATGAAGAAAATGAATGGGATATTTTGCAAGGAAGTAAATTATTTTCAGCAAGTGAAATTATATGATTAATTAACTAAATCCCTTAATAAAATAGATAAAAGACATATATAATTACAACTATGTTCCATAGGATTTGTTGTATAGTTTTTCGAATAAATCATTAATTCAATTAAAATTTCAAGAATTAAAGTATCATAAAATAAGATTTATGAGAAAAATAAACTGTGAACTTGTGTAGTGTATTGCTCGCGTCCTATAATGAGAGACTTCAAAATATAAAAGTTACTAAAAATATTGTTGTGCGAATAATTTGCGATAGGAAGTAATTTCTGCAGAAGATTGAAATTATAGGTAATAAGCCGTTTGTGGCTTAACAATATAAAAGGCAAATTTTAATTACAATCAGACAAGAAGTTTTCAATAAATGGCTTATTGTATTTAGACTTAGTAACTAGTATAATTTCTTTGCCCTTTTATCTTTTTGAAATAATTTAATTTTATTATAATAATTTTAAGGGTTTGTTAAGGACTTTAACAACGTCCTTCTCAACCCTTGGTCCTCCACTCCTTCTCTGATTCAACACCCAACTATTGTCTCTGGTTGACTTATTCCCTTTAAGTTTTAGAAGCATTATCTATATTGCAAGTGTTAATTTAGGTTTTTTGGGTTTATCAGGGCACTCAAGGTATACCTCTAGCCACCTTTCAATTAATCTCTCGTTATTTTACATCATTTTATGCCCCGATAACATAGACAATTTTTGATCCATTGGGAACCTTTTATATCTTTAGAGACTTTACCTTGTCTAAAAATTATGTAATCATTGACATCGAATGTTTAAACAACTGATTTATTGAAGACTCAGACTTTAAAGACGCAGATAGGATATGGAGATATCAAGCGCAAATCAGAGTAGTTGGAATCGTAGATAATCAGCAATAATCAGCATAACCATACAGTTACAAAATAATAATTGAACAACATAAATGTATTTCCTAGCAATACATCATATTGATACAATATACTCGTATATCATAGAATATTGACAAGCAATGAAACGGGCTGCAGGAATGTACCAACAACACAATAAATTTATAAAAAAAAAATCAAATATGTGTTTTCAAAAATGTAATACATTACCATCTAGAAAAAAGATATTTATGAATAAATAAAATCACTTATTTTCCTCTCCCTTGCTTCGAGGTTTTTATAAAAAAAAGGTTCAGAAACTTGCGGATAATAATATTGACACATCTTTCTTACATACATTCAGGCTTTTTTATAAAAGGGTTACGTTCATATAATTTTTATATACTTTCGTTTATGCAGTATACAAAGAAATACCAAGTTCAAGTCCCTTAACAATTCAGAAATATATTTTACGGAGCTTTCATTTATCATGACAATGGTACCATAGCATTGCAAACTACACAAAGGCCAACTCAGATTTATGATAAAATGTATGAAGATAAAATATATTGAATAAAAGATGAACGAGACTGTGTAAATGAAGTATTTAAGAAAATCAATAAATTTATAAGATTACGTTTATTTTACACATTTACGGATTTACCATTACTTATTAAGTTTATTGGACTCATACCTAGGTCCAGAGATTGCCAGTGTTCTCATTGTGTTCCTATCTCCACAGAACTTGCCCAAGTTCCCATTTCTTACTCCTGAAGGGTCCCACTCTATAGACCTCATTCTATTTCCTAGACACTCTATTTCTTTCCTCTTTCTTATCTATTTATCAATAAGAGCCTAAGAAGAAGGGTAGCCGCAAGTAAATAGGCGTAACTCCACCGCCTGATACCTAGGTCTAAACACCGTCACATAAGGTGAGTTTGAATCCCACATCGACGACACATGTTTCACACTGATCACATTTAGGAGGTGAGTAAAGTTGCCAGATCCCCAGTAATAACCTTATGATGTGTTGATAAAAGAAAGAGCCTGAAAAAATTCCCTGATGTCTGAAACGGATTTCAGTCCTGGAATTTTTTAAATCGTTCTTCTGAAAGATCACAATGCCTTCGTCAACTTTGGTAAATTCGGAAGCAATAATAAAAATAAACACCTATCCGGTAATTCTCCACAATTACATGTAGAGCAACACCTACTTTACCAATTCTTATATTTGAGTAGTTATTCTAGTGTCAACCTGTCATGATTGGCTAGCATACAGCAAAACTAATTTATCAATCGTATTAAAGAAAAGATCTTCTTCGAAATGTGCCAGTTATGCCAGACTGGATACAACTGTAAAAAAGCTGCATTAACTTTCTGATAGTATTTTTTTTTATATCCTCACCAGCACATTCACCTAATGTTATCAAACCACCCAAATATAGAAACAAGTCGACATATTCCACCTTATCTCTTCTTGGAAAAAATGTTCTTCAACCATTCTCCGTTGTATTTTGTTTTCTTCGTCCGCCACATTTATTTTCAGGCCTACAGTGTTTACTTCTTGCTTCAACGTACCTCTTTATCAGAATTTCCGATCATTTCGTTCATACATTTTTTAGACCCATACATGTAACTATACAACTGAAAATATTTATTCTGAAAACAAAATCAATAGAAGTTTCTAGTTGTGTTTTTTTTTTCTTTTTGTGTTTTTTTTTTTTTCTTTTTTAAGGAAATCAAAAAAATAAGATGAATCGAACCGTCAGCATGAGGGCTTTTAAAAAACTGAAACATCTCTAAATAATAACATGAACTTAATCTACACATTCAAATACCACTCACTCAGTGACTCATAGGGATATTTCTGGAACCTCTAGACCTATAACCATGAAATTTTGTAAATAGGTTCCTATTTAGGCCCTAGGTGCTTACTAAGAAATATTTTTACGATCCATCTTGATTCAAGATTGCGGCCATTGACATTGAAATATTCTATGTAATTGGTTTTCATATTTCCTTGGGATCTTAGATCGTCCCTGATGTTTTTTTGGATGTTTTCTCATATTTTCTTGGATTTTATATATCTCCTTGCTTTTAGGTGGAGGATTTTTACAATCCACCTGGCAAATCAAGAAAGCGGCTATATAAATTCAAAATTGGACATGTCGATATCTCCAGCAGATTTATTCTATGACAAGAGCAACATAATATGTATAACAGTTCAACAAATCAACGATTTGGATTCAAGATGGCGGCCGTATATTTATTCAAACTATATCACCGCAAAATAAAATGTATAAAATACATACATGATATAAAGTAATATTTATGTCTGCTGATATCAATTTTCCAAAATTTAATACCCAAGGGTGGAAATAGGGGCAAAAAGAAAATGGGGAACTGAGCCCAGAATAATCTTATGAAGTATGGAAGTTAATACTAAGAAAAGGGCTTTTCTTTAGAATGTAATCATATATTTTTTATAAAAGATAATTCCAATTTCAAGCGGGTTCACATGTAATATACTCGTATACCTTAGTTTTATTCAATGTTTTTAAACTTAAATTGGATTTTTCTTCGTGATATTATCATACAACGAATTTCATTTATAAAACACGAACTAGATTTCAATTTTCATTTAAAAATATTTTAAACTTAAAATTTATGGGTACAGTTACAGGAATATAAATTTTGTAGGAAAGAAGATCTGACATAATTTTAAATATGAGCTTATTCAACAGTTGAAACCAGAATGGAAATAGGGGCAGATAACAAAAAATGAAATTAACTTCGAACGAATTCTAGAGCTAAGTAGATTGAAAGAGAGAACCTCTAGTCAAATATGAAAATTGGATTAAAGTTATTCAAACTAATGTTATCAAACTTAGAGAGAGGTGAGTTTTCCTTATCACTTTGTGTGCATCTCGACAGTGAAGTCTCATTAGAGGATGAACAGGGCGCAGACTGATAAACAGGTAGGAAATATATATCTAGGTTAGTTGTGAGGTGATATCACAAAATAGCAATTTTCCATTCAGAAGTATTATTTGCTATCTGTTGCAAAAACGTACATCGGTAATAGAAGTATAAATTAAGTGTTGGTTTTATCTGATATAAATAGTAAATTCAAAAAGGTAAGAACAAGTTCAAGACTAAAATAACTACGAATCAACTAAAACTAATAACACCACAAAAATAAGAATTTAGAATGCCAGCGAGAAATACCTCGAAATAAGTTGGAATCATTACAAGACTCTCTCCTAAGGAACCTCCTATCCTAAATAAGCACAAACCTGCATACTTATCTATTTTTATAAATTTAAATCACAATACTTCCTTTGTATTGGGTAAGTCAGATGTCAGATGTAATGTTTTCAATCCACTAATTTATTGTATTACATTAGATCTTTAAGCCCCTAAACTACTAATCCATCGTTGCTGAAGAAAAAGTAAGAAGCCGTAACATTAGCGTTCGTATAAATAATAATAATATTTTTCATTATTATTATTTTTTTTATTGTATAAAATAATATTTTATATAATATTATAATAATTATTTCCTAGTAAATATTTTAGCAGTGAAATTTTAATAGTAAATATTTTTAAGAAAAGTGTTATTAGTTTTATTTCGTCTAGTTCAGGAATTATAATTTTAAAAAAATAATGCTATTTATCTAATGTCTTTAATAAGAAAATAAAAAATCATTAACATAAAACTAATTAAAATAAATTCAATGCTTTTAAATAACTTTAAAAGAATTTAAATTACACTGTTATTTAAACTTCATGTTTAATGCCACTTCACTGCAATTTAGGAGTTGGAATAAAAAGCATTTAAAAATTAAATTTAAGGAAAAGTGAACAAACACATTCAGATATTTTTTTAAGCTATTTGTTGTTTGTTCAAGTAGAAAAGAATTGAATGCATATAATTTGCATTTTAACCATTTTTAGTTGTTATTATATATATGTAAATATATATATATATATATATATATATATATATATATATATATATATATTAAAAAAAGAGAGGATTTTTGTTGTCTTCATTTAGGATTCAGACAAGGGATTATAGCCCTGTTAGACTCTTAAGGGGTAAAAAAAGAACATTGAGATAGTGCTTTTTAAAAAAGTCGGAAAACATAACATGCACAAAGCTCAATATAAAAAAAATAAAAAACAAAAAAGCCTGAGAGTAGATTATCCAGAGTACATTTTCGAATATTCCGGAGAGAAAAACAACGAATGCTACAAGGCTGACTTACTTTGACAGAATTAACTTACAATATTATAATTCTTCTGTTTCCTACTGAAATAATAGAGTGCAATACATAATTTATAATCTATGTACTTACACGGTGTCAACACAAAATAGCAAATGACAGAATTAGTGTTAATGATAAAGTTAGGTTACAGCTCAATGTATATTCTATCCGATAAATAGTGAAATATAGCCATAAAAAATACAATGAACAAAGTTCAGTTTATTATTGCAAAATATATTAATTAGTTTAGTATTAATCTAATAATGTCTGTCAATTAGAGTGCCACATAGATTCCGGACGTCTTAACACTGGACGAATGGTGACCAGTATAAATTCAAGTATCATTAAGTACAAAATCAGTTATTAGTCCGTATTAAGCA
Organism: Gerris lacustris; assembly: GCA_951217055.1. Taxonomy (NCBI): domain Eukaryota; kingdom Metazoa; phylum Arthropoda; class Insecta; order Hemiptera; family Gerridae; genus Gerris; species Gerris lacustris. The sequence goes on from OX578280.1 coordinate 52,282,716, forward strand.
TTTTGCATTTTTGTTTCCAATTTTACCGAAGGTAGCACAAGCGTTGTAATTACAATGAAACACGACTTCTTTCTTTTATGCCCGTATTCCAAATTACTGGAGATTAGATATCCAAACATCAGGGAACATTTTTGGTTTCTTGTCTGTCTATCTGTTGGTTGTCCGTCAAAATGTGTTCTACTACAAAATGTTTTCTACTACAAAATTTTAAAAACAATAGTTATTTATGTAACTTGGCAGCAAAATGGAATTTAGCTGACAAGTTTTTAAGTTTTAATTCCGAGCCGAAGGAGAGGATAGACGGGTGAGGAATGTTTTCTTTGCTGCATAGTTACATACAATATTATTTATCTACTAACGGCAGAAAAATTACACTAATTATTATATTCCCTTTTTAATCCATAAAAGATTTAAATAAATTAAAGTTGTAAAAAAACGAAAGTTTGAGTCACCAAGAAAACAAAACAAAGGCAAAACGAATTCAGTGTTGCCACTTTTTTTTATTACAGCTGTTTTTTATCTCAATTTTTTTAAATAATGCTGTAAAATAATAAAATTTGTTTTATTACTATAATTATTTAAGTTATTTTCAAAAAAGATATAAATATTAAGCAGTATTACGTATATAAAAATGAAAAATGTGGGAGTGTTTATAGCCTGCGATGTAGTAACCTTTCTGTGCGATGTAGTAAAATTTTCTTAAAATATTACAGTCTGTTTGTTATTTTGCTGAAACTTTGAACTATTGCTGACACTTTGATATTTTGCTGACACTTTGATATTTTGCTGACACTTTATTATTTTGCTCGTGAATTTTCCCATGTTACACAAGAATCAAGAAAAATTACATTTTGCAGATTGAAAACAGTTCAACAATGCTTAATTTTGCTGCCGTGAGTAGATAAAAATATTTTAAAAACTACTCGTCTGATTTTGATGAAATTTGGATGATAGGTCAGAATTAGCCCATTAATTAGTCTGCCGACTGCACACATTTAATATTAAGTGTGAATAAAAGTAAGTGTGACCACACTGGGAATCGAAACGACAACATAGTTTTATGGAGTACGTTGGACTCTACACTTTATTTGATTGAATTCTTAATAGGTAAGATGGACCCCTTTAGGTGTGAATAACATAAACAAATTAAGTCATTTGAATTCAGACGACCCTTTCTTTTTGTAAGGTCATCCTCAGTCATATTTTATTATTTCTATAATAACAAACACCGTTAATTAACATTAATGCCATAATAATCAAGCAGCTAGAAATATTTGTTATAAACCACTTTGTTCATTGTCTTATTTATTTAAAAGTTCTGATCCGATTTTGAATAAATTTGGATTCTTTGCTGAAAATATCCCACATTCATTTCAACTGTAAAAATGTGATATTGCTAAAAAATACATGTGCATCCCTCTGGGATTAAAATCTCATTAAACTATTCGTTTAATAATAGGTCGCGAGGCAGCAATGTGCCACACTAATTTGCCGACAATTTTTATAATAAAAATCGATTTTGCTGTTTAAGGTTTGTTTACTTCGAGGAGTTTCTACAAAATTAGGTAGAAATAAAATCAAGTATATTTCTTATGAAGGTACAAATCATGCTTTTCACAATTTAAATTAAACTATTTTACGATTTCGGTAGTATTCATACTACGGAAAGATTAAATTTAAATCAAATTATAAGTATTATTAACTACGGGAAATATTGAGGTCCGTGGTTCAAATCCCGGTGCTGGAGTGTATTTTTCTCTGTCTGTTTCCCGTAGTTAATATTAATTATAATTTGATTAAAATAAAAATTAAACTATTTTAAATTTTAAATAGTAAAACTTGTACAACACACAATCAAATGACTAATTAATCAAACTTTTTACTTAAATTATCGCGTAACAAAACTTAAAAATCTAAAGCTTTATAAAAACATTTAAATTTCAATTTTAAAAAAATAAATTTCAATTTTAAATTACATTGTATTAAAAAAAAAAATTACACCCCGAAAATAATTATATTATATTTATTACACTGATTCCCTTTCATTCCAAATTTAAGAGTAAAATAGAAATAAATAGGGACATTTCATTAAAAAAAATGTAATATTCACTTTGCAATATTAACTTTGAATGTTTTACTTAGTTCTTTAGTAATAATTTGTAACGAAAAATAATTTACCTCTTATGACCCATATTTAAGATAGAATTCAACATATCTTGGTGAATAACTGATTGTATAAACAAATATGTATATCTGTATGATACATGTATATCTGATTGTATAAACATATTTGTATACCTGAAAGGGTCGTAGAAGTGGAAATATGGAAGACATTATGCGGGCCTGTATTTTATGTTTTTGTCTCTCACCGGTATGCCCAGAACAAATCGTAAAGTCCACAACTGCGTTTACAAGTTATTATTCTGTGAAATATTTATTCTTAAGAAAATGTTGCTATGTTCGAAGAAAAATTTTCACTTGAATACGAAAACTATTTTACCACAAATATGATAACATTTATATATAATTAATAAGTAGGTATGCACAAACTAATAACCTATTTGTTTATTTTTATAGAAAAGCTATCTTATATAATACAATGGACTTTGTGATATAAATTTGATAATGTCTTTGTTAATCTAATAGTTATGATAACATAATTTGATTATATTTGTTAAATAACTAAATAAGTTTCAACTTAATGTTAAGATAAAATGAGAAAAAGTGGAAATCTAAGTGGACATCTGTTTGCTAAATTTAAGATGGCTTTGTGCTCTTAAAGGAATAAATGTAGTGGTTTTAACAAGTCATTTTCAAGGAAACATTTTAAGTTTGAGCTCACATCTTGTGTACAAATGTTTAGAGAAGAAAATGGATGATATAGGAGGACATGGGGATATCTGTTTGTTAAATGTTTTAAGGGCCGATTAGACGAGCCGTTCTCTGCCGCCTGGTCCTGGACCCGTTCTGAGTTTCCTTATCTCCGGTCTCCCCACCACTTGACAGAGCGTTGCATTTACATGGCCCGACCTGGCCACTTTTTCCTAAGGAGATAGGGAAGTAACTGTCAATTCGCACGGTAAAGTAGTGGGGGGCCAATAGTTCCCCCACTTTTCTACCCTACATCGGATGGAATATCCATCCGATCGCCTTGTCTGGTTTCACCCCCAAAATGTGACCAGAAACTCGAATTACACGACCGGGTTTTCGGGGTGAGGGGGCGTGGCCCCGACTTAAGGAGACCAGATCGGCTCGTCTAATCGGCCCTTTAAGGTGACGTTGTTTTGTAAAAGGAATAAATGTAGTGGTTTGAACTATTAATTTTCAAGGAAACGCAAGTTTCAGCTAAAAGCGTGTATATAAAAAGCTAGAGAAGAAAATGGAAGACTTCCATTTTTTTTCTCTAACATAGGGCATGGGGATATCTGATTGTTAAATGCTATAAGGCGACGCAGTTTTGTAAAAGGAATTTAGTGGTTTTAGGAAGTAATTTTAAAAGAATCATTGTATATTTTAGTTTACAGGGTGCATATATACTTGATAATTATAATTCTTTAATTGGCGACGTTATTATAATTAAAAGAATAACCCTGGACATGAAGGTAATAGTTAGAGGTGAGTTGGTTTTAAAAAAAAAATATAATGTTTCAGTTTACAAAAAGGAAAAAATGGTTCGACCATAGAATAAAAATATGAGAAGGGTCATGTCAAATCAATTTCTACTGTCAAGTCAATTTGTGTTTTTCTAACAACTTATCCTCTTCAGGCACAAAAGAATAAAAAAAGTAACGGGACCACTACTGACCAAAAATATTCAACTACATTATAGAAACGATCAATATAGTTGACAGAAAATTGGAGACATTTCATTTGTTATTTTGAGGATTAAAAGAGATAAGGGTTAGTATACACAAGATAAGGAGGATAAACAAGTTTCAAGTTACCCGAGTATTTCCTTGGATTCTAACATAATGGAAATGGCAACTCGGTCCACTATTTACATCATAATGAGGAGAAGAGGAATAAGGGATATAGAATGTGGGAAATATGAAGAGGCAACATCAGACTGCAATACGTAAATAGCTTCCAAGAAACCTACCTTTTATAACAATACATAAAACCATCCTGGCAACTTTGAATAGTTCCTAGACAAATACATGACCTGCATTTTAGAAGGCAGGGATATGTCACATATACTGTCTACCAAGGGAAATTTTACATCCAACTTTAGGGCCCACTTTCATCATCAGGTCAGCAATAGAAATTATATGAGCTCTTTCACACAGGGACCAGCGCCCAGCGCGCCACCAATCTTGGTGGCGCGCCAACCCTGCTATACGAGGGCCACCACCCAGGTGGCCGCTCTGGTCGATTCTCCCTTACAGCGAGAGCCGCCAACGTTGCCACCAAGCAAGTTAGTTTTTACCTTTCTTGTGCGCGTAAACAAGTAGTTTCTGTCTTTTCATTTTTCCTCTGCACGTTAAAAATTTCAAGAGTTTCTTTTGACACGATTTTTTATTGCTCAAAAATGGATATGTTCTTGGGCTGGGGGCAAAATAAATTTCTTTCACGCAAAAAACGACATGAAAAATGTGAAGCTCTTAAATTTAATACTAGGAAGTTAGGATGTAACAGGAGGTAGCTTGGTTTTCACTTTTCTTCATTTTTTAGTACTATATTTCGTCAATAGGAGCGCACCATGGCAAACGCCTTCAAATGGGGAGGTGTAAGTAAGGCTAAACTGTTGGCTACACAGGATTAAATGCAAAAAAACCTATCCATGATTCAATATTTTTTCCATGAAGTGGAGAAAATTGCAACACTGACTTTCCTTTACTATGCTACTGTAACCGGTATTATTATATTTCGTCGTTGTTGAATTCTTCTTCTTCGTTCTTAGGGAAAAACTATGAAAATACTTGCGCTCTGGATAGTACGAAAAATAGAATAAAACCGAGCCCCTTCCAACCGGGATTTGACTTAGAAATAATATAAATGTTATATTGTTTCTGCATCAACTTGATATTATATAGTTCCAGTAAGTTAAAACATTATAATAAAATTAAAATCATATCAATTGACTTACCTAACTGCAGCTTGTAACTCTTTGGCCAATCCCACCTGAAACAATAAAAAAATATATTTTATAAAATATTTTATGCGAAGTAAAAGTGATAATAAATTATTTGTGATAAAATATTCTTTAGGACATATAAATAAAGGCAATTTAAACTTTTAAACGATACTAAACTGCCGAACCAAGGTCTCATAAAACTTTACAGCTTAAAATATTATTTTGAGTTGAGAGATATGAAGGGAAATCTTTAAAGATATTTCCTTAAGTAAACCATAAAATTTCCTTGAGCAAAACCAGGCAAATAAGGACCTGAGACCATGAAATTAGTTTTAATTTAACAACTTTAAAATAATATAGTAACACACTCATCTTTTAAGGTTTTCTTCTCTTACTTTTTATATTTTATATCTTCCACAGATCCTTTAGTATCAATTAAGAATTCTTAACAAATTATAAATTAAACTCAATTGTAATATAAGTAAAATGGTTGTTCTGAAGCTAAATCATACTACATTAACTAATTATAAATTTAAATTGATTTAGATTGCGTTCATTAATGACCGAACGTATAAATATGTTAGTATAGGTCATTATAGCACTTTTGCTAACTACGTTTTACGAACAAAAAGGTTTACTTGTGTCCGTAAAATTTAATAAGTAACATTTAACACTCAATGAAGTAGTTACTAATAAGAGTTAAATATCTCTTAATTTTTTAAAATTAATCTACAATAAGTATGAAGAAAAGCATTTAAAATCATCTAAAAACAGAGCACTCAGTATTTTTCCAAGCAGAAATCAAATCTGAATTTTAAGTAGAAATTACATTACCATATTTTTTATATATATATATTTTTTTTTTATCCATTTTTCTTAAAATGAACCGTAATGATATAAAATGAAATATGAAAAGTACATGGAGTGGCGATCTTCTCAGTTAATGAGTAAAAAATATAAATATATCTTTTACCATTTTCACGGTGTTCTTAATGTCAAAGCCATTAGAGCAGTAAATTTGAATGAATCAAGTCAGTCTCTTGTCGAGAATTTTATTTTAAGCAAAGTATTTTGCTCCTAATTCTCCAAGGGGAAATAAGTTGATAAGGATGTCGTAAATCTTGGCTGTTTCCAGGGCGAAGGTAACAACCTTTACAGGTTCCCAAAATAAGGCTGTCTCCCTAGGGCCAAATAATCACTTTTTTTAGGAAAACGAAAGAAGAAGGTCAGAATTCAAGAGATCAAATAGAAAAGGACATATAATAGGCCGCTCGAGATTTTGGACTATACATAAACACACACACACTTCGCATATAGATAAGCAAGAAGTTAAACTAAGCTTATAAGGGGTTATTAATATAAGGATTAAAAAGGTTTCAATTTTTATTAGATTTAATTTACATGCAGTAATCACTTAAGGTTTAGGAGTCAACATAGCGGCAGCAGAATCACATAAACTAAGGATATATAGCGTTATTTATGACCGTAGCATCTTTCTTCAGAACAAATAAATTAAACAACCGTAAAATAGGCAAACAAGGTTTAAAGTTAAGCCGATATTTTCCCCTTTATTTATAATATGGGCAAGGAATATAAATGGAAAAAGGGTCTTGATAAAACATTTGAGCTTTCTACGACCAAAAACATTTGATGACCCATTCACTTGATATCACCCGGTCGTGATTTTTTCATGGCTGACAATCAAATAAGAATTTAATAAGGCTATATAAATCCAGTAAACTACCCCTGCTAAAAGTAATGTATCCGTTGGTTTATTGATTTTCAGAGTTGAAATAAAATTTGACGAGGCTATAATCCATAAGAGCGGTTTTTGTAGTTTGGATATCAAAGGCGAGCAATGAAATTCCCTTTAACTAACAATGGATTAGCATCGATCATAAAACTATAAATCTATGGTAACATTTTAGCATGCAGACAAATAAATTATTTAAGTCATACCACAAAATAAATATAAACTTGCATACACGCTGTAAGAGAATTAATTAATAGAAAACCAGTTAAACTGCTATCATAAGTGACAAAGGATGAAATAAGTTATTCGAAATTTTGATTTAGATTAGATAATACTTAGATAGACTTAGACTTCGATAAGAAGCCAAGAGGATACTATGGTTTGTATGAGATTACACTTAAGATATTTGAACAGCTTATTTGAACACCCAATAAAATCAAGCTGAGATGTCGAAAAGACCTGTCAAGTATAGACTTCCATTATTCATGCCAACGTTGGTAGAATGTAAGCGACACTGATTTGGAAGACTGTAGGCTTTATTCAAAGTGTGGTTAGACCACTTTGTTAAAGCTCCTCTTCTTAGCCGGAATCAGTGTCAAGCGAGCTTTAGCTGCGGTGTCAAAGGAACAATCGAGCCTCCCCATTACCGAGAACTTGGCAATTAACACTTCGCGAGTCGCTTAAACTTCGCTAACCAAGCCTTCTTTAAACTTCCTCGCTTTAGCTTCCAAGAATATCCTCAATTTGGTATTAAAACTAATCTATAGGGATTTTGTAAAATATTAACTAACAGGAACCAAAAATTAAGCAATATTAAGCAAACAATATGCGAAATGTGATTAGGCAAAATTCACAATTCTTGAAATTTATATTGAAATAAATAATTATAATAAACATACAAGTGAAGAATAAAATATATAAACGTGTCCTGTCTGAAAAAAAGTTAAAATTATCCCTATTTCATGTCTAATACTAGGATATTAATTCCAAATATAACCTAAATAAAAATGATTTTTTTCAAATACGCCGATGTTTCGAAAATACGAGTAGTAAATAAAACATCAGTCAATCTATAAATTTAATACCATAGTTCCAGATGTACATATTAAGTGGAATTAGTTGAAAAATTTAGGTTAAGTTAAAATCTGACCCCTTTATTTATATCATCAAATCCAACATATAAAGTAGGCGGAGGATTGCCTTTTAAATGGTTTATATTAATGCAGGATTAAGTTTTAGGTATCTTATATATATAAAAATGGATGTCTGTCTGTTTGTGATTTATAGACTATGACACCATTTGACCAATCGCCATCAAAGTTGGCACATATATGTATTTTTCCATGAAGAAGGATTATATAATTTCAAAATTTAAATTTTTGTACACAGGGGTACAGGGTACGGGGTACAAAAGTCAAAATATAGTATATACCCTGCATGATGCATGTCGTTGGAAAACTCTTCAAGAGTGAAGTAATTATTGTTACGTATACGTTTGTCATATTTTCACATAAGAGGGGGGTAAAAAGGAAAAACCGGAATATAAATGATGTTTAATTAAAAATTAGAAATATTACTAAATTTGATAAGATTTGAATGAAAATTGATATACGTGCTTAATTTGATGCCAGGAACTCGATTATAAAATAAATCGTGTACATTTAGTACTTTTGGGAACAAATGGTACCTAATGTATGTTTTAAGCTCAGGTTTAGGTAAAAAGGAAAACAGGAAAAAAAAGTCAATTAAAAATATTCCTTTTTCTTGATCCGATTAATATGATAATATAAACTATGTATATATAATGATAAATATAAACTAATAAACTGATAAATTATGTCAATCACTATCATTGTAAGAAATATATATATGCCTGTTTTTTTCGCTTTTTTTATACTATGTGTGTGTGTGTGTAAAAGCAAAAACCATATTTCAGCGAGGGAGTGAAGCAAAACGTCCGTGGTAACAAAAAGAGGGTAATAAGTTAAATTGTGATGGCATACAATTAAAACAGATAACAAAGAAAAATAATCATTCTAGAGTATTTATTTGCTTGAGGTCATTAATAAATATCATAATATGTATTTAAAAATAAGGAGAATACCACAGCATAAAAATTAATGATTAATAAAATATCACTCGTGCGACTATAGCTATAACATAAATTATTAACTTTTTTCAGACCAGCTCGTTTATTCGATAAATAAATAATGCATTTTATTGCCCTTTTCCTTCACACCATCACCTCCTACATCTAATCAAGAGAAATAAATATTTAGATACAATAATTTACTCTCTTTTATAACAACCCATTAATTTGTTCAATTTTCTGTTAATAAATTAGCATTAACTACTATATATATATATACTAAGAATTTTCATATTATTAATTAATTATGGGATTCTGATTATTTGGTTGATAAAACTTTTAGCTCAGTCAATAAAGGCCAAAAACAGGCTGTACCCGCAACTAATTAGGGGAAATCTGGATTTTTTCCTATGATAAGAGGTACACTCTCTCAAAAGTCCCCACTTCTCCCCCTTGTGCTCCCCCCCCCCACCCTACCCCCTCTCAAAGTTCAAAATTTACTTATTTTTCACTTTTTACGCAAAACTGTTTATTTTTTTAAGAGAAGTGTTACTAACAAAAATATTTCTCACATAATTCTGCACAAAAAAGGTCCTATGCATGTTTGAAGTGAGACACCGTTTTCGAGATATTGTTGATAAAAATTCCAATTTTTGTATAATAAATGTATGTTTGTGCGCATGTGCAAGATAAAATAATAGGCACAGAAGTTTGACATCTATATAGGATCAACAATAGGCTAAGTATGGCCTACCATCCAAATTTCATTAAAATCAGAAGCGTTGTTTTTAACATATCTTGATTCGCAAAAATAAAAGAATGGATTTTTAATCAATAATATCTCGAAAACGGTATGTCTCACTTCAAACATGCATAGGACCTTTTTTGTGTCGAATTATGTGAGAAATATTTTTGTTAATAACACTTCTCTTCAAAAAATAAACACTTTTGCGGAAAAAGTGAAAAATAAGTAAATTTTGAATTTTAAGATGGGGTAGGGGGGGGGGGGAGCACAAGGGGGAGAAGTGGGGACTTTTGAGAGAATGTACCTCTTATCATGGTCTATTATCAGGAAAAATCCAGATTTCCCCTAATTAGTTGCGGGTAAAAACCTTTATTAACTGGGCTATTTACCAAACTGTTAAATTCCATTTAACATTTCTCAAGCATAAAGTTAAGTATTGTTATCAAATTTTAAGAGATATTAGTCTGAAATGAAGTACCCATCTCATTATTCTTAATTTTATACTTAACATTTTATTATGCTTCCGAGCTTACCGCAGGTAAAGGAAGCTATGTGATCATTATGAAGAACGAAAATATTTTAGGTCTCCGATTTCAAAAAATCCAAGACAGAAATCCGTTTCAGACATCAGGGAACATAATTGGTTCCGTGTTTGTCCGTCGAACTGTCACTCAATTTCTGCGAACCAACATAAAATACTCATCTGGTTTTATCGAAAAATTAAACAAAATTTGGATAGTAGTTCATAATTAGTCCATTGTTGGTCCAATATAAATTTCAACCTACTGCGCATATTTGTTTCTCTTCCACATGGGCACAAACATACATTTATTTACACATTTATAATCAAAAGCACTTAAGTGATTTCTATGAAATTTGGATGGTTTGTCGAAATAAGCCTGCAGATGGCCCAAGATTTAATTTCAACCGACTGCGCTCCTTAAAGTTTGCTAAATGGATGAAACAATTTTGATAGTTTTACAAAAAGGGGGAAAATTAAAAAAAATTAAAATAATAGATTTTTAGTATAAAATCATTAAAGTATATAAAATAGAACTCGAGGAAGCTAAGAGCCACACTGACTGGCAGAGTATTTTAAATCAGTGTTACTTATTTTATGTAATGTTAGGTTTCGATTATATCAATTTAAAGTCATCTTATCACATATCAGTTGAAAGCACCAAAACCACAAATGTCTGATGGAGATTTACTCTAGCTTTGACTATTTGTACAAACAAATCGATAAGTGCTTACCGTTTTGGGTCAAGTGTCTGAAATTCCAACTCTAATCTATCCGTCCAAATGGAAACTGATTTTGACATTACCTTAACTGAGCATGCGTTTGAATCGAATCGATCAACTGATAATAATCCTTTGGGTACACTTTGTGTGCAACTTGTATCACATGTACCAAGCATGTGAGAGAACTTAGATTACCTTAAATTAGTCTGGATGTTTAGTCCACAAACATCCGAACAGTTGTTTAGCAAACAAGCAAATTTAATTAGATGGATTACAAATAACAGTAAAATATATATTAATTATACTGTCAATTAAACGATTTATTAGATAAGAAGAAAAACAACAGTAAAAGATATATTAATGATACTTTCAATTGAACGAATTATTAGATAAGAAGAAAAACAACAGAAAAAGATATATTAATGATACTTTCAATTGAACGAATTATTAGATAAGAAGAAAAACAACAGTAAAAGATATATTAATGATACTTTCAACTGAACGAATTATTAGATAAGAAGAAAAACAACAGTAAAAGATATATTAATGATACTTTCAATTGAACGAATTATTAGATAAGAAGAAAACAACAGTAAAAGATATATTAATGATACTTTCAATTGAACGAATTATTAGATAAGAAGAAAAACTACAGTAAAAGATATATTGATACTTTCAATTAAACGAATTATTAGATAAGAAGAAAAACAACAGTATAAGATAAATTAATTACACTTTCAATTGAACGAATTCTTAGATAAGAAGAAATACAAGAGTAAAAGATACCTACATTTATTATACTTTCGATTGAACGAATTATTAGATAAAATGAAAAACAAAGGTTGTTAATCGAATATTGATCATGCAATAAAGCAAGAAGTGGAACAGTGAACAGTAAACATGGCAAGCCAATTCAAAATGAATTGGGGTTTTTTTTGACCTGATCTTTAGTTAACTGGGGAATCGTATATAAAGAACTTTGATAACTAAATGTCAAACGATCAATAAAGCTTTTTTTAACAAATACCTATTTCTTTGATAACTCACCAAATCAAAGAAAAAAAATAGTTTCATCAATTTTAACAAGGTAGAATACTTCTATTTATGACCAATAAAATACGTCATTAAGATTTCAATAAGAATAGGTAATATGACATGTACTACGGATTCGATCAAATATATATGACTCGCTAGAGCTACAATTTAATAACGCTAAAACGATATGTTCGTGACAATGATATAGAACTGACTTTTTTAAATTTGTCATTTGACAAATTCTACAATTTAGTCAAATTACGTTTTGGTTAAAGGGCTCATAATATTGACGCGGGTAAGATTATATTAATTTACATAATGATAAAAGAGCCAGTCCTTCAAGAAGGTAAATTGCAAAAATGTTTAAAACCTAAAGATGTGTGTTCCCCAGGTGGGGACAGAATGTAACTAATTACGTTTGAAGATTAGGTGAATTTATTTCAAATTTTATAAAATATTCCCCTACCGAGACAGAAACAATAAATAAAGAAAAAAATGTGAAAACTAGCAAAGCTCAAGGTAAGCTTTTCGGAAAATTTAAACAGGAATTCAGTTATAAACTTAACACTTGATGTAAAGATAGAAGGTTTAGCATATCTCGAATGCTTTAACAAATATATAGATGCTGAAATTCGGAATTAACACTTCTGAGTTATATCTGATATTAATTTTAAAGCAAAATAGAAGATGTATACTGCCTTACACAATATGTGTCTTTTTAACGCTTCAACAACTGGAAAAGTTAATTACTAATAAGAACGAAAATGTTAACTACTTTTATCAGATGTACCAAACATGTAAGAAATAAGCAATTGGTATGTAATTGTCCATATAAAATTGATCTGCACTGTAAAATAGTATGAGATTAGATGGTTCCATCTAAATTAAAGATGTGTAATTTTAAATGTAGATATATACCAATAATATATGTTTATCAAATGAAAGATTATTGAATGTGACATTGATTATCGTATAACTATTAAATAAAGTAATATAAGCAGCCATCAAATGAGACTAAACGTTAAGCTCTTCAGAATCAGTAGTAAATTACCTATTGAATTAGCTCGAAATACTTTGCAAGTACATCTCTCATTCCTTTAATCCCTAGGGGGACATAGGACTGCAACAAAAGATTTCCAACTGACTCGATTTTGGACCATGTTTTTCAGCTCTCTCCAGGTTTTGCCTTGTTCTCTTATTTCTTTCTCCGCCGCGCCGTCCTCCTCCGGGTTGTTCTGGGTCTGCTGTTTTTCTTTTCCCCTGTAGGTTCCAGGGCCATTCCATTCCAGGGCCTCATGAGGGTGTGTCAAATCCAGCCATTCTTCCTTTTATACTCGTATAGTTTCCCTAATTGGGATTTGTCCACACTTCCTCCAGAACTCTAAATTTGTGATCTTCTCTGGCCAGTATACGTGTAGAATTCTTCTTAGGCAGTTGTTAGAAAAAAGTTAAAAGTACCAAACGTAATACTTTTCCAAGGGGAAATAACTTCCATGCTTTTATAGCTTCCCCTATTGTGATTTTTCCACACTTCTTCCAGAGTTCTACGTACACTGGCTAGAGAAGATCACAATTGTAGAAACATTTGAGATCATCTCTTGCTGGTGTACGTTTAGAATTATTTTAAGGCAGTTTTTGGAAAAATGTTAAAAAACCAAACGTAATACTCTCCCAGGGGGAAATAACTTCCTTGCTTCTACAGTTTCCCCTGTTGTGATTTTTCCAATCTTCCTCCAGAGTTCTACGAATACTGACCAGAGAAGGTCACAAATGTAGAACATTTTTCGATCTTCTCTGGCCAGTGTACGTTTAGAATTCATCTTATATTCAGTTGTTAGACCAATGTTAAAGTACCAAACGTAACATTCTCCAGGGTGAAATAACTTTATATTTAGTTTCTAAGTATTTGCAAGTGCATGACCACTTAAAATTTTCTGATGGCTGAGTAAAAAATTAGCTGCAACATAAAATATGTTTTCTTTGTTCATTATTATCATTTATGAGTAACATTACTTAATAATACAACTATCTGAATGTGCATTTTTGAAAAACAAATCCATTGTTGAATTATAATTCTAAATATTCATCTATTATGTTGTTATAAACTGGTTACATTTAGAGGTCTGAAACTAGATAAAACTTCCTAATAAATAGTAGAAACATTTGTCTTCAGTCCAAGACCTCTAGAAGAATAAAAACTAATACTCGTTTAAATAGTTTTCTTAGAATTCTATGATCATGCACATTTATCTTAAGCTCTATATCAACCATAAATATTACTGCATAATTTACTTACAATGACTATTAAGAAAGGTTAGACAAAGTCTATTCTAATAAATATAACTAAAACTATCATCTTTAAAACTTATAGAAGAGAAAAAATGCTTAAAAAGATGTAACAGAAAAATACTATTGTTAACTCTAAGAGTCAACCAATTTATAAGGTTCTACAAACTCCGTTAGTAATAGAATGATAACCGTTACCATTGGAAAAGTTTATTACATCATAGCTTCGGGGTATCTGAGCTTTATAAAAAAGGATAGGACGTTACTGTAAATTCCCTTGAAACAGGGGTAGAGAAGGGTGAAAATAAAGCCTCGAGGGACGAAGCAAAGTTGGGTCCTAAACAGAAACCAGCGATAGACCAACAAACTAGAACACAACTTCGTTACTTTTCCCTGACATTTCAGAATTCCCTGAAAACAAGTTTTCACACCTGCAATCCAATGACCCTTTCCCTAAAAATTCCTAACCTGTCTAACTCCATTCATATCAGAGACCTAAATGTTTTACCATAAACCTCTCTCCTTTACAAAAACAATAAATTGAATATATATATATATATATATATATATATATATATATATATATATATATATATATATATATATATATAAAATAGGAGAAGGTTAACAAACATTTACAAAAAAGCAACAACGGCTACCCTATTCAATTAGTATAAATAGAAGTTTGTCACCAAAATGTGAATATTAGGAGAGGAGATGAGGGTCCTATAGCTTATTTTAAGTTCCCGTTCGTTGGTGGTCTTTCTCAGGGAATTCAACGGATTTTACGACGTGAATTACCTCAGATTTTATTAGCTTTCTATAGTAGTTACTGGGATGGCTCTCTCTATACTAGATTAAAAGACAAATGTCCAGTATCAGTTGTGTCAGTGTATCAGTTGCCTGGATTGTGATCAAATTTATTATGGGGAGACCTAAGTTTTTAAAGGGACGGGTCTACCAACAAGAGTAGATATAGTGTTAGGACTCGGAAGATTACTTCCACGGCTTTAGCTCTACATGCAGTGAACCAAAGACACAGGTTTAACTTCCAAGATGTCAAGGTTTTAGTTCATGAACCGGATGAACATAAGCGACGTACCCTCGAAATGCTTTTTTTAAAAAAGGACCCATAATCACTAAACTTTCGAAGTGATGTCGATCATTTGTATGGGGTGCATTCTGGACTAATTGTTTAAAATGATTTTTTCATGTTTTTGGATTTTTTATTATTTGAATTCAATTAGAATGTGGTTGTGAGTTGCCGCTAGATGGCACCACTGGTATTAGTGTTAGATAGTTACCTTTCCTTTTTGGTTACCTTTTTGTATTCACATACTGGATTTCTTTATATTGTTACGCTGTTTTAATTCATATTTATTTCATTTTATTCTAGTCAATTTTTAAAGTTTCTTTAATGATTTTGTTTAATATTGTGTTAAATTAATTTTTATATTTTGTCATGTTTCAATTAAGATTGAAAGAGGAATTTTTATGGTTGCGAGAGGTTTCTTTCTATGGAACTGGGGAAATTCTAAAAGCACATTTTTAACCGCCAATGTTTTCTAAACATAAAAGGTACCTCTGGTAAAAAGATCTAACGTGAGTCGTTTTATATAAAAAAGGAATTTTATGATGATAAAATTGAGTTTGTTGCAAATATCATTAAAAAAAAAAAGTTGGATAACCGGCATAAAAAAAGAAATGGAATTAGGGCTTAAAAAATTGTTGTATTCAGGTAAGATGTGTACAAAATCTGAGTTTTGTATATCTTAAACTGAGATATCATAGAATTTTTTTTGACACACAGTATCTCAAAATGGTACGTTTGCGGACCCTTGTTATACGTTCGTTAATTTTACAGTTAGATAGATTTTATTTCTAACAATACATTAATTTACAAACTTTAACAATATAAATTCAGTTAATAAAAAGTTGTTAAGAGTGAATATTCCTGATATTATAACATTCACCCTGAACAGAAATAACTTTAAAACATTTGAAGAAATTATCATCATAATTGATACTGCAAAAAGAGGCTCACACAATAATGAAGGCTATAGTTGAGTTAATCATTCATATAACTGCCTTATATAATGATAAAAAGGACAGACAAAATAATTTATTTATAGGGAGAAGAAAACATTAGTAGAATAAAAAATTGATTTTTAACTATAACGATAATATTTTGCTACCGAGCTTACCGAAGGTAACGGAAGCTATGTGATCGTTCTGAAGAACGAAAAATTTGTAGGTCTCCGATTCCAAAAATACCAAGACCGAAATCCGTTTCAGACATCAGGAAACATTTTTAGTTCCGTGTCAGTCTGTCGGTCTGTCTGACTGTCGCTTAATTTTTGCGAACAAAAATTGAAAAACTACTCGTCCGATTTGTATGAAATTTGAAAGGTAGGTTATAATTAGCCCATTGTTGGTCCCATATAGGTTTTAACCTTCTTTGCCAATTTGTTTCTCTTCTACATGCGCACAAACATCCATTTATTTATACCTATATCTTAAAAAATACTTATCTGATTTTTATGAAATTTGGATGGTTTGTCAAAAGTAACCCACCGATAGACCCAGATCAATTTCAACTGTCTGCGCTCTTTACATTTTGCTAAAATGATACTTCAATTAATGTAAACTAGACTGCCAAAACTAGAGTGACACAAAGCTTCCTCGCACCTATCACGTACTTTTTTGATTTTATGCTTTTACAAGCCATTATTGTCAAATTTATTTGATTGTTTCTTCGGTTTTTTTAATGTCAAAATAGTTTTGATTTTTTACTTGAATTAAAGTATCAACTATGCAAAAGTTAAAGAGCACAGACTGTTAACATTGATCTGGTGCTTTCTGCGGTCTACTTTCAACAAATCATTCAAATTTCATAAACATCAGATAAGGAATTTTGAAGATATAGGTGTAAATAAATGTTTTTTAAAAGTTTCTTGTCATAATATGTCAGATGTCAGTGAGGTGTTATTCTTGTTTTCAATGTGTCTAAGCTATGTGTTATTATGCATTCAATACATTCTAATTATTAACTGAATAGTTGTGTACAATTCATATATCAATGGCGACGAGTGAAAACACCTCTGTAAATCAGGACAAGGAGATCCTTAAGGAGCAGATGGAACAATGGAAGAAGATGCAGCTTAAATAAAAAAATTGTCTTAAAATTCAATCTTTGATTTGTTGTTTCCTTATTTTGTTATTTCTAAGATAATACATACGATAGACTCCTACTAGTAACTTTCTGATAAAGTCGAAACTCAATCCCTGTAAACAAATAAAATAATTTCCTATAAAAACATTGCTGTTCGTAAGGAGGTTGTAAAAACAGAAATTCACTACTAAAACTATTACAGAACTCAGCTGATTAAATAGGTTTAATAAAATAAATATATTCAAAAAAAATAAAATTCTACTAAAACGATAATACAAGTCTGTTTTTGCCCTACAATTAAAAACTTAAAATCATGAGAAATAGCAAATCCTTTTGAATTATTTAATAAGTTTTAATACATGTTTTACTTTCTCAGATAAGTAGAATATATATAGAGAAAGTGTTGCGAGAAGATTGTGAAACAAAATAAGTATGTTATTTTAAAAAGCAAATGAAGATAACTTGTTTAGTACACAGCCCTCGATGTTAAGTAGAAAATTTTGTTAATTTATTTGAACTATTCTGATCATTTTTGAGAAGTAAAATAACACAAGTTTATGTAAAATGCAAGTGTATTTTCCGTTTTATTTGAGAAAAAAAATTGAACTTTTTTTTTGAAACTCAATAACGGAATGAAGCTTGAATAGGACTTGATTGCCAATTGAATCCGAGGAGGTCTAATTTTAACGAGTTCTAATTGCCAGGCCAAATGAAAACGACGATGGCATTGAAACAGAGGGATAATTGGAAAATGGCCCCTGTTTCACTTTAACTGACTTGCCTTACGATAGAGCTTCTATTCATTAAAGTAGTGATAAATGGACATTTAACCTTTTAGCTAATTCTACAGAACCATAATTTTTCAGGATTTCGAGACCAATTAGTTAAATTAGAATTGATTTGGATTTTTTTTTTTTTTTTTTTTTTTATAAGGAAACCGACATTACGAGATAATAAAAAAATAGGTACTTACGATAACAAATACATCAATAACCGAGTGAATAACGACTGTATTTAGGATAGTGAGGATCAGTCCAAAGTTTTAAATTTATCTACATATTTTTCCACAAGGGTATCCCTCCTTTCACTTACTACCTCATCCTGAAGTCCTGTCTCACTGATAGATTTGTTTTGTGCAAGTTTAGGAACCTCTTCCTCCACAATCTGTATTGTAAGTGCTGGAATGTCTCAGGGTAATATTCTTGGGCCCCTCCTCTATTCCTTCTACACACATGATATCCCTCAACACTCTTTCTCAGTCCTTGTCACCTTCGCAGATGACAAGACAATCCTGAAAGTTCACCAAGACCCTCAAATTGCATCCATAAACATCACAAATCCCCTTCTTCTTCTCGAATCTTGGTTAAAAAAATGGAAGATCCGGATAAACAAAGAGAAAAGTGCTCATGTTACATTATTTACTCTCCGACATAGCACCGCTCTTTCAGTCATTTTTAACCAAGTCCTCATTTCTCAATCTAGCACTGTCCGTTACCTTGGCCTGCACCTGGAAAAACCACACTACGAATAAACGTACTGACATCTCAAGACGCTTTAAGTTACTGCTTAGTCAAAATTACTATGAATAATAAAATCCTCATTTATAATACAGTTTTAAACCGGCTTGGACCTAGGGTTTGGAGGTTTAGAGTGGCACCAAGACTTTAACTCCCGTCGACTACAAACTCTTCAATAAAAAATCCTTCGTAAAATCACTGATGCTCCTCTCTATGAATCTAACCTCACCCTCCACAATGATCCCAATATTCTCTTTGTCCGCGACCTATCTATATTCAGATACCATAAATTCCACGATTCCTTATTAAATCATCCCAATACTTTATTAGAACTTCTTCCTTCCTAATCCCTCCCTGATAACCCACATCGCCATCTGAGAAGGCAGTGGCCCTGAGATCTATTAAATATGGGATTACTTATTAATAATTAATTATCGCCCAATTTCACACTTTATTATTATTATTACGAATTTTGATGAATTATTTTTTCTTTTTTTTTACTCCCTTGTTATTTTAATATTTTCCTTATTCATATTCTGAATCAAATCATTTATGCCAAAAGGAGTAATCAATGCATTAATACCTTAATCATGTAAGTCACCGTCCGAATGACATTGTATCAGTGTCGCTTATAACATTAATAATTTATGTAATTGTGACATGCAATAAAAAGAAAAAAAAACTTTTGTACATCTCCTTATTAATTTCCTTACATGGTACTGCCCTCATTCTTTATTTAATCTCCTTACTTTTTGACTACTTTTATTCTTTATTTAATCTCTTTACCTTATGACTATCCTCATTCTTTATTTAATCTCCTTACTTTTTGTTTTGACTATCCTCATTCGATTGCATCCAAGCCATTGAAAGCAACGTAATCTGTAAGATCGTTTCGAAGAAGGAACATTTTTTTATTACTCCGAACGCAAAAATACAGAAATCAGTTTCAGACATCAGGGATTATTTTTGGCCCATATCTGTCTGTCATTCAGTCCAACTTTTCAATGAAACTTAGGTGGTAGTTCAAAATTGTTTTTTTGATACATATAAGTTTCAACCTTCTGCGCCATTGGTTTCTCTTCCACATGCGCACAACGATTTTTTTTATTATTTACACCTATATCTTAAGTATTAATGATAAAAAGGTATGTGTACTTAAACAAATAAGTACAAATTACATTTTTAAGAAATTAAGATCGACGTACAGTCCACAAATCGTTCCACATTCATCTAAACCGTCAGTGCAACTTAAGTATTGCTCAATTGATCCAATTCGTGCAAAGAAACAAAGAATTTGAGATAGATAATTTAAAAAAGGAGGGAAGTTAAATTAATTATACAATAATGGGTCTTATAAACAAAACATCATTATGCTCGAGGAAGCTATGTGCCACACTTATTGGTAGACTATTTCGTACTAGTTTCATGTCTTAAATTTTATATATGTTTTGATAACCGAGTAGTGTTAATATTTATGTACAATATTTTTCCTTAGCTGTCGAGTACATAGCAATTTACCCATGAATTGTTTATATATTTTACTGCAAATTGTCTAGCCCTGGTTGGAGCAGTTAGGTTATAAATTTGTACGAAACGTCTGAGCTTAAGAAGTAAATCGTCGTAGAAATAAAAGCCCTAACTTTTATCCTGAATAAATTGGATATTTTATAGCCCTAACATTTAGCTCAAATTTTCATTAGCAGTACACAGCTAGATCCTATAAAAATATTTTAAGTCGGCTCTTTTAAAAAAATAAAGTTAAACACACGTCTGTAGAGAATTGATCACTTTTATTCAATTTTATATTAATTTTCCTGTTTTAATTTATTTATTGTTTCCGTTAGTATTTTAATTCCATTAATGTTGTCTAGGGTGAGTGTAAAAAATATGTTAAACTATTAACAAAAATATTTATTCTGAGTTTTTGCGAGTACATATTCAGTGAGTAAGTACTATAGTGACAAAACTTTATAAGTCATAATACCCAACGCGTGAAGCCTAAACTAATAAAAGAATTTAGATAAAAAATCTTACTTTGAGACGAAAGCCAGAAATTAATTTTAGATCTATATTTGGGGCCAAATAAAACAAAATTCAAAGTTAAGAAAGCTTATCTGGGAAAAGTGTATAGTTTCAGATTGTATAAAATAAAAAATAAATTTGACCTAACTATAAATCAAAAACTGTCCATGAAAACAACCACATTTCCACTCTTCATTGGGTCAGATAATTTTTATGAAATTGAAATAATAAATTATAATTATGGAAGTTTAATAGCAAATTAATTAAATAATAGATTGTGGATTTAAATTCAGTCTTACTAGGTACATGAGGGAGGTTTCCTTCTTTTAAATATTTTAATATCAAATATTAAAACCAAAATAATTATACTTGATGGACAAGAGATTCCTAATAAGATGTATGTACTTATCTATATTATCAGTTATATTCTTTTTCCTTTTTAATAAATGTTGAAATTTAATGTATACTTCTTGAAGCAATATAATTTAAGGCATTTTCCCATCTTAAATAAATAGGCACAATGAACGTTTTCCATAACATTTACTCGTGACACGATATTTTGATTAAAAATGTTTTGCATGTATAATGAATGTTATTTATAAACGTATTCATTAAAAAAAGGTTCTTAAATTTATTTCTTAAATGGGTAGAAAGTTATATTATGCGTCACTGGTATTACATACTTAAATCAACCCATTAGGGGTTCTACATAATTAATCTGTTTTTCATTTTGGCCCTTTGTTTAATCAAAGAAAAACACAAACAGTAAATTTTAATTTAACTCACTCACACTCACATCATGTCTATACTATTCATTAATTTATTACAGATAATTTTATATACAAAGTTTAAGAATAAAAATTAAAAAAATAAAAAATACTCATTTTCTCCATTTCATGGAGAAAAATGTTGATTGAATCATGGATATTTTTGTTCACATATAGACATTTTTATGTTTTTCCGTGAAGTGGAGAAAATCAGTATACATTTGTCTTATTGATATGGTAGATGGATCCTAAGGTGTGAAATTATGAAAAAATATTAATCCATTTTGATTACCATTTGGTCCGTCAGGAGCTCTGATATCATTTTATATACAATTTAGAAAGTATATAGTACTCTATCGGCGAAATATAGTACTACAATGAATACAAGTAAAAACCAATCTACCTCCTATAATATTCTAACTTCCTGACATGATATTTAAGAGCGTCAAATTTTATGTATATTGAAACTTCAGCCCGCCTATCGTCAAAATGTTGTATTATAAATGAAAACCTAACGACCTCTTGTAAAATCCTAACTTCCTGGCACGATATTTAAAAAGTGCCATATTTTTCATGTCGCTTTTTGTGTGACAGACATTGCTTTTGTCTCCCAGAGCTAAAACATACTATATTCATAATAGGGTCGGATAATCAAGAATTCATTATAAGGTAATTTTTATTAGGTTCTTTATCATCTATTTTTTACAGCCCATTTTATTCTTTTTATAAGTTATTTCTTAATTTTTTATGCTGCTGATTGTCTTCTTCCAACCACCTAGGTGATCTGGTTTTGCTTTTATAGTCCTTGTTAAATTCACTCAATTTACTGACTATCTCTCCCTCCTTTTCTTTCTCCTTCCCTTTACCTTTCTATCCAGTAGTCTTCCTCTGACTTCGTTAGTGCTTGGATTCAAACTTTTATCTCTGGACATCTACACCTTAACTTTGATTTTATCATCTAATTTTCAAAATGCATTAGTGACCGTGAATGTTAAGTGTTATCATCAATATAATCTTTATCTCATCTACATCATCAACTAATCCCTGCATCACCATTAATTTACAAGTTAGTGCCGTCATCTATTATCATAATGTTAAGATAAATTAATTTCCAACTTTCAAAAATTAATCAAGATTTGGGGATTTCAAAGATAAAAATGTTTTTTCTTGTAGCTTTAAAATGTCAGAACAGCTAATTTTCTTCTTTAAGGTTTAAAATTGACAATGTCAATGTATTTTAAGTTAGTGGCAAACTTTATTATGAAAAAGAAGGTAGGAGGCTGACCCCCTCTCAATCTAATCTTGAGTGGATGTCTTTATAGTGCTCTTCAGAAAAATATCTTTTCTACTTCGAGCCAAACGTTCAGTTCAGCTATATTGATTTTTAAAACTCAAACCCCTTAATCAATCAAACAGAAATTTGAATTAACCAATTCCAATTTATTTCGTTCCGTTGAAGACTCTACCAAGAAGCAAGTGAATTCAAATAAAGTAGCCGACACAAAGTGTCCATAGGCTATTTAACAAATTGTAATATACCAAAGGGAATTGCAATTTTAATGATGATTTTTTGTAATTTTAATGATGGAGTATTAGTTGTTATTGCATATAGCTACATTACATAGTAAAAATAAAAACCAACCGATTCAAGGTGGCGGCCATTTAAAAAGTTTTTGGGCTGTAACTTTTTATATCGTTCATTATAGTGACGTGAGACAAAAGCCAAGCAATATAACGTCTAAAGCAAAGAAACAACTTCGAAGTCTCTAAAGCTCAAACCAAAATACCATATTAATTTTAAGATTTTTCTTTTTTTTTGGGGGGGGGGGGGTAGATTTATTTTCTTACAAAATATGTGACAAATGAAACATTTACTAAAAAAACGATCTTTAATTATTAAAGAATAACTGTGAATTTTTAAAGAGGTTTGCATTGATCTGATAAAAAATAGAGGAAAGGACTCACGTCACAAAGATGAATTCATATTATAGATTTGTACTCGTGCAATATACACCCCTTTTATTTAACATAAACAAATTTAAACCCCTTGTTTTAAGGATTATTTTAAACATAAAAGAACTGCAAAGTTTAAACATTTTTGAGCTGGGTATTTTTTAGGGATAATGATATTTTAACGACGTCGAGACAGACAAACAAGCGCAGGAATTTGCATGGGTCCTAATTACAGGGACCCGCAACACAGGGTGTCTCACGTAAGGCGGACAGGTTTAAAACTCTGTTAATTTTACATAAAAATATGTTTAATTGCACCATATTAAAGACCGATACATGTCATTTGGTTTAAGCTGTGGTCGGCCTCATTTATGAAAAATAATATGCTCGAAATGTCGTCTATCATGTTAAATGCAATCAAGCCTCTTCTAGAATTCCTGCATAACACGGGCAATTAACTCTAACGTTATGGAAGCCATTTCTTGAACAATGGCAGTCTTTAAGTCATCCAAATTGCGGGATTTGTGAATATAGACCCGGATTTTGAGGTAACCTCAAAGGAAAACTTAAAGATTGCCATCGCTTAAGAACATGCTTTCATAACTCTAGAAATGTTGGCCCGTGTGATGAAGGGTCTTAAAAGAGGCTTGAGGAATGCATTTAACATGATGGACGTCCCCTAAAGGATTCTTAAATAAGTCCGATCATAATTTAAATCAAATTAATTTGGTATAATTGAACCACTTTTACTTTAAAATCAACTGATATTATGGTTATTTAGCAATTGTCTTTCTCCCGTGTGTCATCCTGTTCACCAAATCAATTATTATTATTTAATACATATTTATATAAACCCTAGATCTATTCAGGAAAAATTGCGTCAATAAATGACACGAAATGTTTTGTTAAATTAAAAGAGGTAAGCTTGCGGAACATAAATGTGACGCATCCACAATAAACTATCAGAACGTAACTTATAGATATTGTGTACTTAAATAAATTCTTTCTAATATAATCAATTACGTTTGAACTCAAAATTATTTGTTACTGCTAAGCTAAGGCAACCACATTTATTCCAATAAAAATAAATGTCCCTTTTGATTTGTTGGTCTTCAAATAGATATAATAAGTTATCTAAATAGATATCTAAATTAATTTACTTAATTTCACTTTTTTACTAAATATAAAATTGAGCCCACGGGCATAATCGTTGCCACGGGCCTAAGGGACCGTATAATATAAATTAAAAGTTCTTTCTACTTACTAATAAAACGAATGGAAATTTTTAAAATATGACATTTTATTTAAAAGAAAAAACTCAAAAAAAGGTTTGTAGTAAAATATTGACATATACAAAGTCTATAAATAACCTAAAACACTTCAAATACTAACAGGAATATGATTACAGAAAAATATTTTGTTCGAGGAAGCTATTAAAATTAAATGAATAATTTATAACCTGAAGTTGAAAACAGTGGCGTACACAGGGGGGGGCCCAAGGGGCCCTGGCCCCCCCCGAAATGATTACATACCTAAGACCCGCCATACACTTAAAACCAAAAAAACACAGTAATGACAGATGTATTCGAATTGGCTGTAAATATTTTCCAATAAAAGAAATTAATTATGTATTATCTTATGGTGTGTATACACTTAATTACCCCAAATAAGCTCGGCCCGGATTTGCCGATAGAATTTAATTCATTCAACACTATACCGGCCCGACTGTCGGCTGGGCCCGGATTTTGCCGATGGAATTAAATTTATTAAACACTATACCGGCCCGACTGTCGGTTGGAACTGGATTTTGCCGATGGAATTAAATTTATTAAACATTATAACGGCCCGGCTGTCGGCTGGGCCCGGATTTTGCCGATCGACCGATGGAATTGAATTTATTAAACACTATACCGGCCCGACTGTCGGCTGGAACTGGATTTTGCCGATGGAATTAAAATTATTAAACATTATACCGGCCCGACTGTCGGCTGGGCCCGGATTTTGGCCGATGGAATTAAATTTATTAATCATTATAACGGCCCGACTGTCGGCTGGGCCCGGATTTTGGCCGATGGAATTAAATTTATTAAACACTATAGCGGCCCGATTTTGGCTGGACCGAGATTTTTGCTGATGAAATTAGATTCATTGAATTAAATTAGGATGCATGAAATAAATCGGCTCATTTGCCGACTAGGCCTTGATTTTTCCAGTGGAACTAAAAACATTAAACTTAATCGACCCGATTTCGGCTGGGCCCGATTTTTCGCCAATTGAATTCAAATTTTTTTTTGTGGTTTTAGTCCAGTTCAATAGCATAGGTTGCATTATAGGACAGCTTCAATTCATTACGAATCCTAATGCAATGAATTGAATTTGGATTCGTAAAAATAGACTGCTCCGATTGACAGCTAGGCCCGGATTTTTTGCTATAGAATTAAGTGCATTGAATTGATTAGGATGAGTACAATGAATCGGCCTGATTGCTAGTAGGCCCGATTTTGTCGATGGAAATTATGCATCAAAATAAATTGGGATGCGTTCAATAATAGACCCGATTGCCGGCTCGGCCTAGGTGTTAAGCACATTAAATTAAATGAGGCCCGATTCAACTCAAACTTTTGCCGATGGAATTAAATTAATTGAATTAAAATATGCACACTAGACTGGCTTAAACGGGAAAATGATGGTTGTGGATTTCAGTAGCAAATTTTTGTTTTGGACCAGGATTGTGTGTAGAACGCTACGTGGGTCCTCTTGTCTATGCGGCATTCCCCTCTTGCTGACTCAGGTCGGATTAGTGTTCGTCGACATGTAGTGGGAAAACAGAGGCAATATAAATAAATCGGTTTATCATTTTGTGAAAAAACTGATTCATATTACATAGTAATATTAAATTTAAATCTAAAAACTCAAAAAGCGTTCAGAAAACATTTGATGTTAAATGTCCCATGAAATTACCCAGCGAATGAGCGAATGATTCTTTTGTTTTGCAATAGGTATTTAATTTTCTTAGAGAAGAATTCTCTTCTAGATAAAAATTTGAAATTCGTATGTGCTCCAAATCCACGTTTGCTTTTGCAGTATGGATTCCGTTTTGCTTCCGAGCTTACCAAAGGAAACGGAAGATATGTGACAGTTCTGAAGAACGAACAATTTTTATGTCTCCAATTTCAAAAATTTCAAGACAGAAATCTGTTCAACATCAGGGTACAGTTTGGGTCCCGTGTCCGCCTGTCCTTCAATTTTTGCGAACCAACATATCTTAAAAGCTATTCGTCCAATTTTATTGAAATTTTGATGGTAGGTCATAATTAGCCAGGTTATAACATTGCTGATCCCGTATAAGTTTCAATCTTCTGCACCTATTTATTTCTCTTCCACATTCGCACAGACATATACATTTATTTTCATCTATATCTTCAAAAGTACTCATCTGATTTTTATGAAATTTTAATGGTTTGTTTAAAGTAGCCCGCAGATAACCCAAGAATAATTTCAACCGTCTGCCCTCTTAAAATATTGCTATATTGATACTTTATTCATGTTAAATTTACTCAATTTTACCACCTTTTTTAAATTAGTCAAAATTGGTTTGCTTTTTACATGATTTAAAGTATCAATTTACCAAAATTTAACCAACAGCCACCAAAATTTAATTAACAGCACAGAGAGTTAAAATTAATCTGTGAGCTTCTATCAGATAAGTTTTATAAAATCAGATGAATATTTTTGAAGATAAGGTGTAAATAAATGTATGTGTGTGCACATGTGGAAGAGAAATGGTGGCAGGTGGAGAAATGTGGTGGAGGGAAATGGGACCAGAAGATTGGACCTTATATAGGACCAACAATGGACTTTTTATATGCTAATTAACTGCTATCCGAATTTCATTAAAATCGAAAGAGAATTTTTTTGAATTGTTCGCAATGATTGAGCGAGAGACAGACTAACAGCCAGAAACGGGATCAAAAATGTCTGATAACTGGAACAGATTTCTGTCTTGGAATTATTGGAATCGGAGACATAATCGTTCTTTAGAACGATCACATCACATAGTGAGGTGTTACCTCATAGGATTTTAATTTAATTAAATATGAGGTTAGAAATTGAAATTAGAGTGTTGAAAAGGGGGAGAAATTACAATTATAATTAATTATGGGGTATGCTAAACCCGCATATAAGTTAAATTAGGTTGGGCCCCCCCCGAAAAAAATTTCTGTGTACGCTACTGGTTGAAAATAAACAAAATTTTCATAAATACAAAACAAGAGACATTTATTTTTTTATAAGATGCTTATTTAGCAAAAGTTTCATAAATCCTTAAGTGGGTGAGTTCATTTTATTTTGAACGGAGTTGACGCTAAGGGGGAACCGTTGGGAGTGGGGCATCGCACCCTTGGCCTCTATAGAGAGAAAAAACTATTTATATATGAGTAGTATATAAAACTAACATTTACAGCTTGGCTCCCAGTTATCTATTAATAATAACATACAGATGGACGGACTTTACTCAGCCACCTTATACCCTAGATTTTTAACGACGTATCTCATCGATGACAGTGTCTAATGAGAACGGAAACATTTTAGATACTTCACAGTAGGCAGAGAGACAACGGAATAACATGAAACTATTATTAAATAAAACTTTTCTATGAAACAGTGAATAAAATAAATGAGTTAATAATTCTATCCCAAACTTCTAATGTACTAGTTTCGTGATTTTATCAAGAAGCATTTTGAACGGATGTTAACCAACCAATTTACCAATTTAACCACTAATTAACCATAGATAACGCAGACAATTTTGAATTTTTCTATTATAGCTTTATCATAATATGATCACTTGGCTTGTGTATTATAAAAACTATAAATGGTTTCATTCCACCGACAGTAATCTTCACCTTCAGAGGAACTAGTTATATTCGTACTTACTTACTCCTCGGCGCAACAACCCTTATAGGGCATGGGCCTGACCAATAACGCGCCTCCAATCTCCTTTATCAAGGGCTACTATCCTCTACCGCTTCACTCCCATCCTCCTCAAGAGGTACTAGTTATAGAAACCTTAAAAAACACCTCCCCACAAAAAAATGACCTTTAATATTTTATAACTACCTTTTCAACCTCCTTCAGCCTCATGTTTTAATATTGGTACTAAACTCACTTGCATACCTTTCTACAAAATAAAAGTATGTAAACGAAATTAAAAGTAAAAATTAAGATACACATATTAAGAATGAAAAGGAGGAAAAAATTATATAATTGGGTAGTGAGAAGGATTAAAGAGTAAACATAGAAATGTTTAACTTCATATAGTATTAATTACTGGTGAGGAAAACGGTTAGATACAGAAAAAAATAAAAATAAAACAGGAAAGGGAACTAGAAAACAATGGTATGAGGTAAAACGTCCTGTCAAGCAGTCTCTAATAAACAATGATACAATTATTTATCAACAATATGAAGCAAAACATATGAGATAAAGAGAACAAACTAATCCAACAGTAAAATAAAATCTAGCTAAAATTAAAATTACCTTCGTATTATAGACAGAATTACACATTCTCAAATTGGTATTAAAGTAAATGCCAGAGATTAAGTGTCACATAGCTTCCTATCAATGGATGAATAGTCACATGATTGATAAGAAGTAGAATGAGATAGATTTTAATAGAGGAAGATTTTAATTAATGTTAAATGTTAACTTACTGTAGGCTTCCGCGGTTACAATATAATGAAGTTCTAGGTCTTCCGGTGGAGACAGCGTCTCTAAGGGTGTACGCCCCGACGTTTCGCTCCTAATGCTAGAAGCATCTTCAGGAGTGTTCATGGTCTCCTAGGTTTAAGACAGGTGAGAACTTAAACCTAGGGCACCATGAACACCCTTGAAGATGCTTCTAGCATTAGGAGCGAAACGTCGGGAGGTACACCCTTCGAGACGCGGTCACCACCAGAAGACCTAGAACTTCATTATAAAGTTAAATAGTTTTCATCACATGGTCGATTAGAAAAGATATATGTTCGAAACCAATAGTATAAGCTCTTAATATTATAGTAATCATTATTAGGGTTAGAAGAATATTGTAAAACATCAAAAGTTTAACAATGCATATAAAAGTGAGAAGAAGATTAATAATTACAGTGGTTAGGAGAAGTAAGCACGAACAAGGAGTGTTATCAAGAATCTTTTATACTACCCTTAGTCAAGAATAATAAAAAAAATCTAAATATACATTTAGATCTTAGAGTAACATTAATAGAGCTACTCCTATTTTTAGTAAAACAAATTCTTCTACAATATATGCTCTTGCATTAATAGTAGAGCTTTTTTCTATTCCTATATTTAGCAAAATAAATACTTCTGCAATATACAACCTTGTTATAGGGTAAATTCAAATTAAGTCTTATGAAAGAAGATACTAATATTCAGAGGAAGTAATTAGAATTATGACGAATAAATTTCTTTATTATGTTATCAATAACCTAAAATATTTTCAAAAATCGGTTGGAGGGTCGGACAATTCTGTATGTTTGATAACTACTATAATTGCTATTATTAATCTTTATTTATACAATCTAAAACCTTTTATAACTATTAAGAAGGTCGAATTTAATTTTTTTTTTAAGGCTGCACGGGAACTGGGGTCGACACACGCGCCATAAAATCACGCCTCTAATATTAAACCTAGAGACTTGAAAATTTGTATGCTTATAGTTTGGGAAAAGCCAGAGGGTTGTTAGTTTTTGTTTTTTTCTTATCACCTTTAGTATTTTTGATAAAAAATAAAATGTGAGAGAAAAAAAAATTAAAATATAAATTTCAAAATTTTAAAAACAGGCGGAAATTTATATCTTTACAAAGAGTTATTGTGTGAATTTTGGTCAAAAAATATTAAGCTGGTGAACCGTAATCTTATGGGAACTTTTTTTATATTTATTATCTGGAATGTGCTGACCCTAGCGGATTTTTTAGAAAATACAATTTATTAAATTCTGATTTGTTGATTTTCCAATTTAAGCCACACCCACCGTTGTTTTTCACCCTTTTATTATGACAAATGAAATATAAATAATTTCAAATATTCTTAATATAAAACGAAAAAAGAAAAAAAAAAAAAATCGAAATAAATCGAATTATTATTTTTAAATATATTTTGAAAGAGATTTAAAGAAGATTGTAAATAATCTTTTAAAAACTAAAATTAAATAATAAAAAACCACGATGAGAGGATGATTAAATACTAGCTAATAAAAAAAAGTTTGAGAAAAAAAAAAAAAAAAAAAATTTTTCATTACTTTTGGTCAGCGCCCAATGCTAAAAATTAAGCCGCCTTTTTTCACAAATAACACAATTGTATCTTGTTATGTGCCTCGCCAGTCAACATGAAAATGATCCAAGGAAAGGTGTATCGCTATAGTAAGGCAATTGATTCCTTTCTGACCCTACTATACCCACTAATCAAGATTTAAAGTACATTTTAAAAAAAATTTAGTTTGATTAATAAGTTATATTTAATAGTCACATAATGTTTGCTTCCTAGTTTAACGTAGATAACGTTTAACGAGGAGTTCTGAAGGGAACGAAAGCATCGTCAACATTCTGAGGAACGAATTTTTGTTTGTCTCCGAAAAACATCTTGAACTCGTTTCCGTCTAGAAATCCATTTCTGACTACAAGGAACAAATTATCATATCAGTTTATCGTTATAATACATTTTTGCGAACCTCCATATCTTAAAAAATTAAAGCAGCCCACATAGATGATTCTATATTAAGTTCAACCTTGTGCCTTCTGATCACATTTATTATATTGAATAAAAATAACAGGACCCTATTGGGAATCGATAATGATCCATGAAAACAAGATTTTAATTCCTAAAGCGATCACATTATTTAATACTAGGTGACCATTCATCCACAATATAAGATGCAAATATGATATGTGCCCCACTAATTGCCAGACTTTTTCAACCTACGGTCCAATAAGCTAAAAAAAATTTGCGGAACTAAATAAGAAAAACAATTTTTTTTTGGCATATATATTATGCTTATAAAAATACTCTGCCAATTAGTGTGGCACATAGCTTCCTCGCGCTCTAGTACGCAAAGAAAAGATCAGTTCAAGAAATAAAAATAATCAAAAAGTTGGAACGGCGCGGCACTGTTCCATAGTAAATATTTAATAGCGTTGGTTCTAACCTACATTTTTTGGAGAAACAAAGCCCCCAACATGCGCCAAATGTGTTAGCGCACATATAACAAATGTAATAAACAAATAACACAGCAACCAAATGTTTTTTTCAATTTTACCCCTCTCAAAACTAAAAATAACAAAAATGAATCTACTATTCAAGAGCTTTTCAACGATATACATCATATTGTACAAGATTAACTTTGACATTTGTACCCCTGTACTATGAGGTACCAAAATTACATTTTTAAAAAACAAACCATACAAAAGAGCATTAATTTAACTAATAAATAAATATAAATAAAAAACCTAATAACAAAATACTCTGCCAATTAATGTGGCACCAAAAGTTAGCGCACATAATATAATTAATTTAATAAACAAATATAAAACTGAAACCAAATCGTAGAAACCGCTGTATAAACATTTTTTTTAAATTTACCCCCTCAAAACTAAAAATAACACAATATAGAATACAACAAAAATTAATCTACTATGCAAGAGCTTTTCAACGATATACATCATATTATAAAAGATTAACTTTAACATTTGTACCCCTGTACTCTGAGGTACCAAAGTTATATTTTTAAAAAACAAACAATACAAAAGGGCATTCATTTAACTAATAAATGCATATAAATAAAAAACCTAATATCAAAAAAGTATTTAAACCCTTTAACCTACAACAAAATTATAAATCGGTACAAAAGTATATGTAAAACATTTTTAAAAAATAAACAAATAAAATAGCTTTAATGTACATATCAAGGCCTTTAAAATGATATACGACACAATATTAAAAACAAAAAAAAATGGTCACGTGACACGGCGCACGGGAAAAAGTTTACTCTCATGTTCTCAGCATGTAGGATGAACTAATAAAATAAAATATACTCAATTTAAAGAACATTAGTGTGAGATTCGATCGCCGCAATCAGAAATAAAATCGGCCAACTATTATAGAAACTATGGCCATTCAAAGAAAAAAATAAAACCAAAAAATAACAAAATTATCACCATCTAAGGTACAACCGATGATGATACGACAAAAACTCATAGGATTAAAGTTGTAGATCTTTTAAAATCAGTTACCACTTGTGCTATCCATTTTCTAATACGACTTACCGTTTAGCCGCAATAAGCCCCCAAACCAGCTTAAAAATCAAGTCACCCATTTTTATTTTTTTAAGGGGGGAAGGAGGGGGAAAAGTGAACTTTGTATAATTATTTTGGTGCACAATATGGACGTTGCGCGTCGAATGGCGCAAACCACAAGTCTCTAGCTCTTCTGGAAGTGGGTAAACATTAATGTCAGTCAGTGAGTCAGTTAGCCATGCGGCTTTATAATATGAGACATATTAATTTAGCAGGATTTAAAGTGCGCAGAAAGTTGAAATTAGGCAGGTGTTATCTGCAGGCTACTTTCGACAAACCATAAAAATTTCATAAAAATCAGATGATTACTCTTAAAGATATAGCTGTAAATAAATGTATGTTTGTGAGCATGTGGATGACAAACAAATAAGCGCAGAAGGTTGAAACTTATATGGGACCAACTATGGGCTACTTATGACCTACCACCCAAATTTCATTAAAATTGGACGAGTAGTTTTTAAGATATGGCGGTTCGCAAATATTGAACGACAGACCGACAGACACGGAACCAAAAATGTTCCCTGATGTCTGAAACGGATTTCTGTCTTGGAATTTTTGAAATCGGAGACCTAAAATTTTTTCGTTCTTCAGAACGATCACATAGCTTCCGTTACCTTCGGTAAGCTCGGAAGCAAAATTATTTAAACCCTTAAACTTACAACAAAATTATAAATCAGTACAAAAGTGCTTGTACATAATTTTTAAAAAATAAACAAATAAAATAGCTTTAATGTACATATCAAGGCCTTTAAAATGATGTACGACACAATATTAAAAACCAAAAAAAGTAGTCACGTGACATGGCACACGGGAAAAAAATTACTCTCATGTTCTCAGCAAATAGGATTATGAACTAATAAAATAAAATATACCTACTCAATTTAAAGAGCATTAGTGTGAGATTCAAGCGCCTCAATCAGAAATAAAATCGGTCAACTATTACAGAAATATGGCCATTCTCCATTCAAAGACAAAAAGGAAAAAAATAAAACCAAAAAAATACCAAAATTATCACCATCTAAGGTACAACCGATGATGATACGACAAAAAGTCATAGGCCAAAGTTGTAGATCTTTTAAAATCAATTACCGTGGGTGCTATCCGTTTTCCAATACGACTTACCGTTTAGCCGCAATAAGTCCTCAATAAAGCTTAAAATTAAAGTCAATCATTTTTATTTTTTTAAGGGGGGAAGGAGGAGGAAACGTGAAATTTGTATAGTTATTTTGGTTCACAATATGGATGTTGCGCGTCGAATGGCGCAAACCGCAAGTCTCTAGCTCTTCTGGAAGTGGGTAAACATTGATGTCAGTCAGTGAGTCAGTTAGCCATGCGGCTTTATAGTATTAGACATATTAATTTAGCATGATTTAATGTGCGAAGACGGTTGAAATTAGGCAGGTGCTATCTGCAGGCTACTTTCGACAAACCATAAAAATCAGATGAAGATGATTATTTTTAAAGATATAGCTGTAAATAAATGTATGTTTGTGAGCATGTGGACGGATGTATGTTTGTGAACAAATAAGCGCAGAAGGTTGAAACTTATACGGGACCAACAATGGACTAATTATGACCTACCACCCAAATTTCATTAAAATTGGACGAGTAGTTTTTAAGATATGTTGGTTCGCAAAAATCGAACGACAGACCGACAGACACGGAACCAAAAATGTTCCTGATGTCTGAAACGGATTTCTGTCTTGGAATTTTTGAAATCGGAGATATAAAATTTTTTCGTTCTTCAGAACGATCACATAGCTTCCGTTACCTTCGGTAAGCTCGGAAGCAAAAATTATTATTGATGCTTATAAATAAAAATTTTAATAGGCCTGAAAGTGGCTTATTTTCATGGTAAATAGGTCCGATATACCGATTTTAAAATAATTAGGTTTGCCAAAAAAAAAAAAATAAATAAATAAAGCACATACAATTGTCTACAACAAAAGGTTCTTATCATTTTCTTGATAACTCTAAAGATTTTAGAGGTATTTTCAGTTAAAATCGTGGTTTTACCATGGCCAGGTAGGGGTACACTTTGTATGTTTCACCTACCTTATTGATTTAAAAAAATGAGCTTATTTTCTGTTTTTGCTACTGTAAAATGCAACTTATAAAAAAAGGTTTTAAATATAAAGTAAAGCTGAGACAATATCCCATTAGATTACGTATGTCTGAACCAGTTTGTACGAATTGCAATAATTATTATCAATACAAAGTTAATTGGACGTATTTTTAAATTAATTACAGCAACTATAATTTCAATAGAAACAGATAATGAAAAAATTAAATAATACGCATGGTTTTAGCTTTCCTATGATATAGAGAGAGCTAAGAGAGCTTCGTAAACCACCAAATATTACTCTGCCGGTTGGACTCGACCAAAGGAGAAGCAAACTACACTGATGGTTAGAAGTGCATGGACTAAATTTGGCATTTAGATTTAATATTCGAATAATACATAGAAAAAAATGTCTGAAATCATAAAATATGAAGATGGTATAGTTATCGTGTGCAGGTTTTCTTGCCAGGTCTAATTTTTTCCCCCGTAACAAGAACTATCTGCCCTTTTTGGATTCCCAGTTAATCAGATCAAGTTGCTATTCATATTATTTCTATGGCCCAGCAGACCTAACATTTTTTATATTATTAGAAATAGCAGAAATATATAGTTTTAGGGAGTCACGCCAAATGTTGATGTTTTTTGACTAATTGGCGAAAAAAATTAAACTATTTCCACAAGTGTAGTATATTTTTGTAATCCACTCTTCATTACCTACCCACTCAAACTAAAAAAAAAAAAAACATTTCGTGGCACCAATTTGCCGCCATTTTGGATTTGAACAGCAGATAATTTTGAGTTCGCTATATTTTTCCTGTGTGCACGTCAAAACGATCTTTAATACTGGAAATTTCCATGTTTTTCCCTCTTTTGACTTGTTTGATTCAAAAGTTACAGGAACCATTCAGATTGACACACGCAGACAGACACAGGAACGAAACTATAAGGGTTTCTATTTTTGGTTTTACCAACGAGACCCTAAAAATATATTCAAAGCAAAATATTTGTTTTATCCAATTTATATAATATAAGCTAATATGATATAAAATGTTGCTATCAACATCTTAGGATCTGGCTAGTAATTATACAGGAAAATCCACTTTAATGTACATTAGTTAGTACCTAGTAGATTTATATACTACAAGAGCTTTGGCCTAAAATTGGTTTAAAAAATAAGCAGACGAGCAAATTATAAGCTTTTAGGCTGGATGTTTAATAATTAATAAAGAGTAAAATTACATTTTCACCTTAATCAAAACAGTAGCGCAATGATTTTAAAATCCTTGCTATTTGCTCATTTCAACTGAGATATTTTTGGAACAATAGCTTCAATTTTTTTTTAAAGTTGTATGGGATGATTATTAGTTTAAAACCAAATGTATGAGGGGGTGTCGTTATATCATTCGAAGAAAATAAAATTATCTACTTTACTTAATGGTCGAGTTATTGCAGCACAAATTATCTATATTATTAAATTTAAATATATATATTAAAATTCATATTTATATCAATATCTTATTTATGTCTCTTTATGGAAATATTGAAAAATTGAGTTTTAATAAATATAATAAAAGAAATTAATATTTTTACATTTCTGTTTTTTTATTTATTTTTAAAATAATGCAATGGCCGACGTTATGTCAAAATAATGGGAGGGGTAATGTGGGCGTTTCCTTTTCCTCCCAAAATAAACAAGGGGTTGAAAAAAACTTGTGAAAATCAGCGCTATCTCTGGAGAGAAGGTGTCAACACAACTCAATCCCGCGGGCTCTTAATATCAAATTTGATCCAATCGTTCTGGTGATGTCAATGTTACACGAGCCACATAAAAAAGAAGGTTTTTGTTCAATAAATTAAACAGTACTTAATAATAAATAATGAATTCGATCAATGTGAAGTCTTAGTAACTTCACTAGTTCATAAATACAAACACGAAACGTTTAAAAAGTTCTGTTTTCGAGAAAGACGAGACACGTTTCACTGTAATGGTCGTATTGATAGATGTGTAATGCATGAAAAACCAAACATCGCTGTCAAATAATTGGGTTGTTCGATAGTTCGATTGAAAGTACAAGTCTGAAATAAAACTTGATTAAATATTTATTACAATCAAAGCTTTCACTCAGGGAGCTAAAGCCCCAGCTGTGGATCTGAGAGAATTTCAAATTAGTTACATATTTAAATAGTAAAAAAAAATTATAGTGCGTCAAATTTTAGAATAATCCGATGAATATAATAGAAATACCCTGATGTTGTGGATTTAAGCAAGCTTTTGATAGTGTTGACAGGAACAAAAACACAACCAAAAACAAAATTTTAATTGAATTAGGGCTTCCAACTAAGCTTGTAAGAATAGTAAGGACGGCACGAATGAAAAGTAAAGCTAGAATAATAGTAGGGGGCAAAATAAGGAGAGCTTTCAATGTGACCACTGGAGTTTGGCAAGGATACCCTTCAGCAGCTACGCTGTTCAATCTAGCGCTAAACAAAGAAATACAAGATAAGCAGCCAAGAGGAAACATCATAGGCATGACAAAAACAAGCTTGTATATATGCTGCATGATAATGTTGCACTGATAGCGTAGAACTTTGCAGCATTCACTGAAATTTTGAACACCGATTAAGCTGGAGATTAATCAAATCGAAATATATGAATGTATCAGCATCCTACGCCAGAAGATTATTAGGAGCTATGGCTGTAAGAATCATCATTCGACATTGTGAACGATTTTAAATACTTTGGGGTCAATATAAATAATAAAAATGTTATACAAGCTGGTTATGTGACGCTGATCTTAATAAATAGCGTCTGTTGACAAGGGAAACCAAACTAAAACAATATAGGACACTTATACGGCCTGTAGTGACGTATGGTGTCGAGTCTAGGACTTCAAAAACAGCCAATGAAAGAACACTTATTTAGAGTATTTTAGAGCCAAGTTGAAAGACGGATCTGCGGACCAATATAGGAAAATGGTAAGCGAAGGATCCATACACATTCAGAGGTCGATCGTAGTAGCTTGAAAAGTAAAGATCTAATCGCATAAGATTTGCTGATTATCAGAATGGAGTGGTTTGGGCATATATAACTTATGGAGGATAGCAGGATGCCAAACAAGATACTATACGCCCAAGTATATGGAGACCGACAATGAGACAGTCTTTATACATCGGTTACTCTGGATCGATGGAGAGGAAGGAGATCTAAAAATGCTACAGATTAGAGGGAGGAGTTCAGTAGCAAAGAAAAGGAATGACTGGAGACAAATCATGATACAAGTCAAAGCCAGGTGGTAGAGCTATATACGCCAAATAAGTAAGTAATATATTTAAATATTATATATATAATACATAGGGGCTGTCACCTATTCAGCACTTCGCTCAGCATACCCGCCCATAAGTGTCGTAGCAGTCCTTTAAGGAGGTCAAGGTTTCGTTTAGGGCATTTTATATATTGTTATGAATATGAATAAAAAGGAAATAGAATTTATTGTGGAATGAATACATTACCATTAAAATTTATAAAAGAAATTAGAACAATCCTATACTAACGCTTAAAAACAATATTTGGTATTACGACGTGGTCGCCATGTTTTCCATTTTCCTTATAAAATAATAATGATCAACTTCTTAATTAATTGATTTAAAGCAACTATTAAAAAAAACAAGTGGAATGAGGACAATGTCGCATGCAAATCGGATAAAAATATCCAAAGTAATAAGTTTATTGGATAACACATTCAGTGGGGCCATTTGTATTCAAGTTATAGTTTAGAGTTTTTAACTTTACCTAATGTATACTTAAATCTCCTTGGCTTACTCATAGGGGCTTAGACCCTCCTCAGAAAAAAGGTTCTTCCTCAAAGAAATTAGTAGTGTGGGTAACGCGTTAGAGATAAGGGACTGCAGCCACAGCCCTTGCCCTGCTATATACCGTCTTTATAAATTTAATTTTTTCTTCAGGATATTCACCCATCATAGCTTTAATTAATTTATAGTTTTAGTAAAAATTATAAATTAGTTTTTTGTCCTTCTTATTAATTTAATATTCATAAATTAATATCTAATTTGCTGAATGATGATGCAAAATGCTCACATGCGAGTAACGACATTACAAATAAAGAAGCGAGTAGTGCCGAGATAATTCTGCATAGTACTATGTTTGTCCTACCACTGTAGAGTAGAGAATGAGGTACTAAGACAGCGGTCTTACTACACGACAGCCTGATTGGCTGAAAGACATGCATGCGCAACTGATATCATTTCTTATCTAAACGCACACTTACGGTTGAATTATATGTTCATCATTACATATCATAGATATCATATCATATCGTATCATTATATGATAAGTTCGATCATATTATGTGGTCCGATTAAGCATCCACTTTAACCGTAGCCTAATGTTCAGCTTTGAGGGAAAATAACCAACTGCCTGTAACTGGATTCGATCCCCAATTAAGAAAAAAAAAAACTTTACTAACGCAGCTAAACAAAAAATGCTAATATATTACTTAAGGAAAAACAGATATTCTATTTATATTGAAAAGCGTCATTTCCATTGTAGACTAAGACTGGTTTCTAATTTGAAAACTTGCTTTATCAGACTAAAACTATTTTCCCTTTAAAACTCGTGATGACAGAAACAAAAATTTAAAGACAACAGAAAAAAATTGGCAACACTTCACGCGGTCTTGGCTGAAAATATTTTTTTCAACATTTCCACTGTACTTGACCCCGTGGGCAGTCGAACTGCGTCTAATTTATTTGTCTGAAGCGCTGGATTATTGAAAATACTAAAATAAAGAATAATAAATTTTCTTTATATTGATACACACACACACACACACACACATATATATATATATAAACTAATATAAAAAGAATCGATATGATCGATTTATTCTATAATGCATTCTAAAAATAAAATTTGATGAGTATTTTTTTCCCAAACCACTGAAGAACCCTTGACCTATAACAAAATGAACTCAATACACACTTTATCTACTGCTGATATTGGATATTTCTGACAATATACGTTTAAGGATAGTTCGATAAATACAAATTGAGAGGGTTAAGGGTAGAAAACCCATTGCAATACAAAGATAACAGATTGAAGTTCAGTACTTATAGAATTGGGAGTTTCATCAATATAAATTGTATTATTCATTCTATTCCTGTTTTGATGGAAAATAGAAATTGGATATGTAGCGGTGTATCATTTAATTATATATAATTATTAAATAAAATAATTATCGAGGATAAAAGAAAACTATATAATAAATGGAACACTATATAACAAGGGCAACACTGGTTGCCACAGATACGAAAATTTAAATCTAAATCTGATGCTTTAGCCTTGAGTTTTGACCACATAAAATATATAGAATTTCATCGGAATTGATTTATAAAACCAGACACATGCTCTAAAGATTCTACATCCAAAAAAGAGCCATAAAGTTGTTTTTTAAAATTTAAAATAAATTTTGGACAAAAGGTACTTTAAAATGTGTAGTTTTGCCAATATTTTGTGGATCATACTTGCAATTAAAACAACTTATGTACAAGCCAAAATCTACTCTTAATTCTTTTGGTGGTGCGCTGACTACTATACGGATCTTTATAGAATTGGAGGAATTGATCATTGACAAGATAGTTGACGATCCCTAAGCATTATAAAGGTCCATTTTTCTTTGATTAGAGTGAATGACTTCTTTTTCGCACACGATATATTCAGGAGACGAATCCTGGCAGTTTTTAACCGTGCGATCGAACCTGTGTAGATTGAAAGAGACCAAAGAAAAATTGTTATCAGTTAAAGGGAAAATAGATTTAATCACAGACGTGCTTGGGAAATAATCGGTCTATGATCGTAAAACCATTAAAGTGAATTATCACTAACCCGTTTCTAACACACTATCAGAGGACAGATGTTATAGGAAACCATTTACTGATGTCTATTATCACGAGAAAGTTAAATCAAGAAGTTAATATGTATATTAATATGTATATTTGTTTTTGGGCAAAGTTCGTTAAACTATATTTAAAATCATAGAAAGCTCATTTTTAAGGTAATAGCAACATAAGAAGAAAAAACATCAAATTTAATGTTAATGTTCATTAAGACAATAGTTCACATATAGGTTCATTACTTCGGATGTAATAAAAATGTGTACTAGATTAATAATAAAATAAAAGATACAGTCTAAAATAAAGTAAAAGATACAATTTTATATTTAACAGAAGTACGATGACCTCACAGCTTTTCTTCGAAAACTAGCTGTCAGGTTAGTTTATTATAGGTCAAAATATCAGGCGTAGTGCCGTAACACTACCATTTAAAATATTTCCGACTCATTAATTGGATAAAACATTTTTCCTGAGCTTAAAATTAATTTGGTGGCGGCCGGTAAAAGGAATTTGGTTGGAAGCCAAAAGATGCTACTGTTTAATGCCAAATCGGCCACAGGCGGCTGACTAAATTAACCTTGAAACTGATTCTGGCTGCAGTAATTATTTTCTACAGCAGTTTGCTATAATTATAATTTAATTATAATAATTAAAAAACATATTTAAACAAAAATCGGTCGAACAAACTCGAATAAAACTTTCTCATATCCATTTAAACCCTATAATATTTAATTTAATTCATCTATTATTAAAATTATATAAAAAGTAAACCCTATAATATTTCATTTATTTCATCTATTATTAAAAATATAAAAAAAGTTAGCAACATTGTATCAGTTCGTTTTTTATTTTCAGCTGAGCCATATTTATTTACATCAATTTCTCAAATTATAGATAGATTTTTCCCGGGAAAATTACTTGACTTACTTTTATTCCAACAGAAACACTTGTTATTACCTATGCACAAATATTATGTTAGTATAAGGATTATATAAAATGTTATGCAGTGTTGTATACAACTTTGTATCCTCGTGCTGCGTAATTGACAAGTCAGAGAATGTTTTTAAATTTAAACGTGTATTGATTTCAGAAAGAAAAGTTAGAGTTTGTGAGAGACGAGAATAGAGGGGAGGACAGACAAACTACTTTAATGGATAAATTAGACCTAGTAGAACTTACTTGGACAGGGGGAGAATTGGCTAAACCAATAATCTCACAAAGTTTTACGCGAGACTTGACGTAAAGTGGTTTTGTGGGGATTTTACTTCTTTTGTAAGTAATTTTCGTTTCCTAGTCTCTTGTTCTTTGTTAGCACATAATATGTACATATTATATTAGAAGAGATAGAAAAGATAATGAAAGGACATAATAGGAAATAAATACTATCAAACAGGAAATTATTATTATTGTATAAAAGATGGGGTTTGAAACGAAAAGACAAAGTGGTAAAATATGTAACGTATGGGGTGTGCAAATTGAACTAAACAATTATCTGGTGTACGTGTGCAGACGAGCAGGAAGTGTATATTAACAATCTTCGAGCTTAAACTCAATAAAGACCAATCAATCTTATCAATACAAAATTCTA
The DNA here is from genome assembly GCA_951217055.1 of Gerris lacustris. Lineage (NCBI taxonomy): Eukaryota > Metazoa > Arthropoda > Insecta > Hemiptera > Gerridae > Gerris > Gerris lacustris. The sequence continues at coordinate 52,325,279 of OX578280.1, forward strand.
TTGTTTAGAGTAAAATAATACTTTAGTTCCGAGCTCACCAAAGGTAGCTGAAGCTTCGTGATTTTACTGAAAAGCGAAATAATTTTGTCTTAATAAGATTTTGCGAAATAATTTTAAACATTCCTGGTGAGAAATCCGCTTCTGTTGGACTGTCGTTCAGCATTTTTGCGAACGACCATATCATGAAAACTACTAGTCTGATTATAGTGCAATTTTGAAGGTAAGGTCACAATTAGCACAAATCAATAGTAGGTCACATATTGATTGTAACCTTCTGCGCCCATTGGTTTCTCTTAAAAATAAATAATACAATAATGGATCGTAACAGCAAAACATCTTTAAATTACTCGGTAGAACTCGAGGCAGATATTAGCTAAACGAATTGCCAGCTATATTTTTATTAGATTCAGTAGTTGTATTGTTATATAGTTGGGTTATATTTAGTCTTGAATTAAAATGATTCCAGATTCAAACTGTTTCGTACTTCTTTGATTTATATTATTTGGAAGGACGGGTCCGACTTTTAGATGACCTCGCTTTAAGATTTTCATTTGTAAAACCCATTGTATAAAAACAAATAATGAAAGTAATCTGAGTGGAAGTGCGATGAATATAGAAAAAATAACAAGAAAAGAAAGAAAGAATCGATGACAATGGCAGCTAATAAGTATTTTCAATTTATTTTTGTTTAATTTCTCTGCATCTCGTTTATTAGTAAAGGCAGATATTGTCTGAGCCATTTTACTTAGTGTTTATCAGGGCGGAACATTCCCTTTATCTAGAATGACACATTTTTTCTCTTTTCTGCCACTTGGTTACCCTAATTCCCAACTAATATTAATAACTATATTTCTCACAATCAACAAACCGCAATCTCTCTTATATAGGGAATAAAACCTAATTCTTTTACCAAAGTTTTAGTTGCACTGGAAACTTTACAATCAAGTTATATAATCTCTAATTTTAATTAGTACAGTTAATCCAAAGTTCATCTTGAATAAAAAATAAATTCGACAAATTCGAACTAACATTTTTATGTACAATCCCATATCTAATTTAATTATTAAACATGTAAAAGGCAAGGCATCAGCAACTATCGTTCAAAAATCGGTCCGAGGCAACACATACAAACTTTCTCAATATACGAGTTAATAATTACTTAGCCCAGTTTCATCCATTTATTAGTTTTCGATATTTTTCGAAGGTACATTAAATTATGTCTGAAAATGATATCAAAATTTATCATAAAAATAAATTCTCCCCGGCGGAGAATCAAACCCGACCTCTCTCCGTCCGAGTAAAAAGTTATTTTCTCGGGAACTAGAGTTTTCCTGGGAAAACGACTTATATCGGTAGTTTCATATTTAAAAGTTTTCGAGAAGATTTTTCAGAGCTTTTTGGTGGTAGCGCCCCCAAATTTAGAGCTAAAACGCATTTCTCGATTACACCAATGAGTATGATATCTATGAATACGTATGCCAAATTTCGTCAAAATCGGTCCAGTAATTAGGCGCAAAATCTCTAAATAAAATTTTCTCTTCGTATGAAAAAGTAATAAAAATAAAATACTTACATTAAATCTTTTCCCAGTAATCCAAACTTACATATTATATGGTTAAAGATATAGAAATGTTTATGCCAGGTCACAATTAGCCATTGTTTCAACCTTCTGAGCCCAACAAGGAACATTTGTTCCTTTTCCACATGCTCACAATCATACATTTATTTACACGTATATCTTTAAAAGTACTCAACTGATTTTTAAGAGACGTGGATGGTATGTCAAACGTAGCCAACAGATGAGTCCAAATTAATTTCAATTGTCTGATCTCTTTAAATTTTGTTACTATTATTTATTTTAAAACAAATTATAATAATTATAAACAAAGGGAGACAGACAGAGAAAAATAGACACCAGTGCCGGGATTCGAACCACGGGCCTCTATATTTCCAGTATAGTACTCTGACCAACTAAGCAACACTGAAGAATAATTTCCTCTGTCAATAACGATACCTAGTCCCGAATTAAGCTTTCAATTTTCCACAAGTCTAGGAGTCGACATTTACGACAATAGAATTAAACCGAGAAATATCGCTTATAATTATAGAGAACCCATTTAGTACCTGTACTTTGTACAATCAATTAGAAATTTTATTTTTAAGTTTTAGGTAGTATTCATACTACGGAAAGTTAAAATTTTAATTTAAATCAAAATATAATTATTATTAACAAAAGGAGACAGACAGAGAAAAATATGGTACTCAATAATTATAAGCGATATTTCTCGGTATAGTTCTATTATCGTAAATGTCGACTCCTAGACTTATAGATAAATATAGAGCCCCGTGGTTCGAATCCCGGCGCTGGAGACTATTTTTCTCTGTCTGTCTCCCTTTGTTAATAATAATAATAATTTGATTTAAATTAAAATTTAAACTTTCCGTAGTATGAATACTACCTAAAACTTAAAAATGTACTTAAATTTATATAAAAAATCAAAACAATATTGACAAACAATTTTAGTTTGTAAAAGCATACCATCATTTAGATGCGTTATAGAACGCGATGACGCTTTGAGCCATAATGATTGACTTTAAAAATCAATATAAATTAATTGTTTGTTTTTTTATACGATTAAAATGATAAATTTAGCAATATTCAATCAAGCAATATTTAATTTGCGCAGGCGGCTGAAATTAATCTAGGGCTATCTATGGGCTACATTCGATAAACATCTAAATTTCTTAAAAATCAATTAAGTATACATCATTTGTCAATTAATGCGCCAATTTAGTGGAGAACAGCATAATTTTATCAAACTTATTTAATTTTCTCCCGTTTTTTAAATCTGTCAAAATTGTTTTGATATGATACAAGAATTAAAGAATCAGTTTAACAAACTTTAAAGAGAGCATACTGTTGAAATTAATCTGGTGCTATCTGCTGTCTACTTTCGACAAACCATCCAAATTTCATAAAAATCAGATGAGTGCATTTGAAGATATAGGAGTAAACAAATGTTTGAAGAGTGTTGTTTACAATACAACAGTTGGTGGAACAAAAAGAATAAATATAAATGTTTAATGATAGTAAAATTTTAAAAATCAAGCTTTGTGAGTCAAACACATCTTAAGCAATATAATAATTTTAAGCGTAAGTTAATTTGAAACTGAAAGTTGTAAAACATTCCAGTAACCGAAGCATAGGAATTTATTAACCTTTTTAACAATTTCGAGATCTGGTTAAATAGATTGGCATAACTATATTAATGAAAAAATTAAAAGGGATATGACTGTTACAATATCTAGATGAGTAAACCTTAACAATTAATTATTTTAAATAAATAATTATACATTTACTTAAATATTTTTTAAGCAAATAAAGCGTGAAAACATATTAATGGATACGATATTAAAGAAATATTTCCTTTTTAAAATCTTAAATATATATTAAAATATAGTATCAAAGCAACTGTCTTCCAATCAATTTTCAAAAATTAAGAACGGTATTTCATTATGTATAATATTTATTAAATTTTTCATTCTTTACATCAAAGTATTTTCAAAATAATCCAAGTGGAAATTTATTAATTACTCATTCATTCATAAATGGTTGTATTGAATTTTCATTTAACGTAAAATTTGCACAAAATAATAATTTATAGATAATAAGCCCATTATATTCGTTAAAGTTTAGAGAAGAATCGTATAATTAGTGCTTTTTCCCCTTTTTACTTTCTTATATAAAGAAAAAGTATTGTGATAGCGCGAAAATTCGATTTTGAGGTCCAAAAAAGAATTTCTGTCGTCTGTGCAGACAAGAAGCCTAAACTACTGGGCGGCGGCTCATACCCCGAGGCAAAATCGAAAAACGAATTTTACCTCCAAATTTGGGCGCGCTACCCCCAAGAAACTCTGAAAAAAATTATGGAAAACGGTTCCGACGATTTAGATTAAACATATTTAAAATGTAGTTCATTTAAGTCGCTTGAAGGGATTCTTAAATGACGTGTAAACAACCCAGTCTACATATATACATAAATCTCTGCGTTTCACAAAAGACCACAATACTTCAAGAAGATATATACGAGAGTACACTGATCTGGGTAGAAAATCGATAGCGGAAATTATATCTTTTCATGTCCATTTTTAAAAAAGGCCTAGTGAATAGCTTTAGAAGGAAGTCCTTTCAGTACAGAAAAATCTTAAGACTCGTGTACATATATGTAATATAAATTGATAACATATGAGAGTTCTTAAATCCAGTACGCATTATTAGTTTTATTAAACACATTTTATTTTATTCCCCGTGAAAGAATAAAACCTACAAACATATATATATATATATATATATATATATATATATATATATATAAACATAATTACAAAATAATTTCAAATATTTTATTTACAATGAAATGTTTTTGAAAAATGTATTATATAAATATGAAAAAGAAAAGTAATCAGTTTTTAAGTTATAGTTTTTCTAGTGAACTTTTAGTCTTTTAACTTGCTTGTACCAAAGAAAACTTAAAAAAATTAAAAATGCTTATATTGACCAATATTTGATCAATGATATTCAAACATAATGATAATAATTAATTCACAATTAAATAAAACACACAGGTTGTTTAATCTAAAATAATAAGTAATTGTCTAACCACAATGTGTGTAGTGTTTTACTCAAGTGTGAATTAACTATCATTATGTTTGAATATAGCATTTGAATTAAACACACAGGTTGTTTAATATAAAATAATAAGTAATTCTCTAACCACAATATACATAGTGTTTTACTCAATTACCAATATTTGAATACAACATTTCAATAAAACACGCAGGTTATTTAATCTAAAATAATATAATTTTCTAAATCACAATATATATAGTGTTTTACTGAAGTTTGAATTACCTAATTATCATTATACTAAGCAAATATTTGATCAAGTGTTTAACCTAAAAAGCATCTTTGTGTTACATCATAATGCAGTATTTTTTTTTTTAATCCTTTAATTGAAAAAATGGAATGAGCACCATTAGAGAGCAAAAGAGTAGAAAAAAATTCCTAATATAATTGAGAAGATGACATTAGGAAACGGAATGGTTAAGCGGCATTAACGAAAAAGAAATGGAAAAGGACGGAATACATAATATACATACTATGCAAAGAAATATTCCTATACACTAGGAAGGAAATAAAGTTTATAGAATATATTATAAAAATAAAATTATTATATTAATAATGAATTATATTTTTGTTAGCGAGGAATTTCTTAGTATATTAATATATTTATTAAAAGTTATTTAAGTCTTAACATAAGATTAAAAAAAAGGAAAGAAAAATATATCAAATCATGTTTGGTAATGTATGAGGTTATTTACAAATAGTATGATAAAGTAACATTGTTTTTTTAGACTACATAATAATATTTCTTTCATTTATAGTTAATATCATTACATTAATTTAATTTGATTTATTACACTATTAATTAATTAAAATTATAAAATAAAATTAACACGATTTTAAAAACATCTTTCTAAGATAAAAAACTGATTAATTTTACTCTTTACGTTTTCATCACTATGGGTAAGTTAAAAAAGAAAATAGCTTAGTTTAAACAACCAACTAATCAAGGAACTGATTTCTTACTACATATTCGAATTTCTAATATTAAAAATCGTAACATAAAAAATAAGTCCGATACAACTCAGACAAACTTTCTCATATACAAGTTCATAATTATTTAACCCAGTGTATTCCATTTATTAGTTTTCGTATGTACATTTAATTACTATTGAAAATTTCATCAACATTTATCATAAAAATAACATTTCCTGGGCGGGGAATCGAACCCGGGCTCTCTCCGTCCGCGTTTTAAGCTTTATTCTCAGGAACTAGATTTTTTCCGGGAAAACTGCTTATATCGTTGGATTCGTATTTACCTACATGGACTACATTTTAGAATTTTTTAATCAAAATTGTCGGAACCGATTTCGATATTTTTTTTTCTTGTTTTTTCGAAGTTTTTGGGGGGTAGCGACCCCAAATTCAGAGCTAAAATTCATTTCTCGATTTCACCTCGGGGTATGATTTTTCTGAACATGTATGCCAAATTTCGTCAAAATCGGCCCAGTAGTTTAGGCTTCAGGCGTCTGCACAGACAGACGACGGACAGACATTTTAAAAAACACTTTTTTGGACTTACGGGACCTCAAAACGTGTAAATCCATCAAAATCTCAAAATCGAATTTTCGCGCCATCAGAATACTTTCGCTTTATATGAGAAAGTAATAAACAGGTCAAGTGTGTGCTAGTCAGCACACAGCGAGGGTCCGTAGGCCACACTATATAGTGTTTAACTGTAAAGTGTATAAACAGTGTTATTTTAAAATGCTAAAAAGCTTACTTTGAACTATTCTAAGGGTCTGATATTCTCAAAACACACTCTGATAAAGTATTTTTTTGCCACTGAACCGGACTACAACCATATAAATACATCGAAAAGACCATAATTATAAAAAAAAACGCATTTTGTCAATAAAAAATAAAATAATATTTTTTTCGAAATTTCCAAAAAGTGGTATCTTTACTTTTGGTCGAAGAATGTTCAATAAGCGAGATAGAGGGGGGGGGGGACACGTTTCACACCCACTTCAAACTTGCCTATGCTCGCCCTATCAAAGTTATAACCAAATAATTATATATTTTTGTAATTAGCTCGACGTACCCTTTCATATGATACCCCTTCACGGTGTCGAAAAAAAATAAAAAATTTTTAACCCTTAAGTTTTTTTACCCTGTTTTTTTTTTTGAATTTTTTTTTTTTTAATCGCTTTTTTTTAATATTTTTAAAATATTTGGGCAGGTACAAGACACATACATGCCAAATTTCAAAGTGATCGGACGAAAGGTGTAGCCATGAGAGCACGCGAGAGGACGGACGGACAGACACACGCAGGAAAATATAAGGGTCCTTGGTTTTGCCTATGGGCCCTAAAAAACTGATTAATTTTACTCATTAGGTTTTCTTCACTATGAGTCAGTTAAAAAAGTAAAAACTTATGAAAACAGTTAACTAAGCTACGAACTGATTTCTTACTGCACAAATTACTAATAAACATAATTAAGTTTAAGAAACTGATTAATTTTACTCTTTAGGTTTCCATCACTTTGGGTAAGATAAAGAAGACAATAGCTTAGTTTAAGGAACCAAATAATCAAGGAACTGATTTTCTTACAATACGAATTTCGAAAGATTAAAAAAACTGATTAATTTTACTCTTTAGGTTTTCTTCACTATGAGTCAGTTAAAGAAGTAAAAGCTTATTAGCAACAGTTAACTAACCTAGGAACATATTTATTTCTTATTTATACAAAAATCTTTATATTATACAAAATTATGTTTTGTACAATATTTCATTAAAGAGAAAAATAATATTTTTCTCTTTAATAGATCCTCCCTATATTAGATCTAATATAGGGAAATAAATATTGCACGCTGGATAAAATACGAGATAAGGGAAAAATAAAATATTTATTAATAACTAATTTATATATTTCTAGATGTTAGCAACTTTCTTATCTCTGTAGAAAATAGCAAAATTATGTCCCTTTTAATGTCACAAATTATGTTTATTATCCTAAAATGTTGTTCTAGGTCCTAGATCAAATCTAGAAGCTGTCTAAGTATATTTTAAGTCATACAGAAAGAAGCCAATGCGATTAAGTCCTTTTCTTAAAAATATATTCTAATTTTTGCAAACTCAAATAGAATATTATTTTTAGTTACTAAAGGGTATACTCGTTGCTTTGTACGTCATAATGCCCTTTTTTGATGGATTTTTCTTATTTTATTATTAATAAAATAATGTATTTATATTTTTTCAGGACATTAAATAATATTTCATTGGTTCCTGATCAAATCACTTCTCTAGTACAAGTAGTTGCGAATATAAATATATATCGATACAATTTTTATAAATTGTATTGAATATTATACACAAGTAATTTATTATATTGTCAAGAATACTTTTAAAATTTCACAACTCGGAATAAACAGTTAAATATATTCTCTAATGAAAATTTAATTTCTTTTCCATTAAACTACAGATAAAAACCTACACTGTATTAATTTAAATGATTAAATATTTCATATTAATACATATTATTAAATACTATTATATTAAAATAATATCTATTGCAATTTTTGACTAGTAACTGATAATAATCTATATTCATATTCCCTTTGAGTTCAATCCATTACGAGTAAATACATATTATGTAATAAATAAATAATCAAAGCCTAGTCTTATGATAATTATAAGCTGTACATATTTAGTAAATAGTTAAAGAATAGAAACAAAAAAAACAAACTTTTTTTGTTTTTACTAGGTACCACTGCAAAATTATAATCATATGTTTTAGTTAGAACTAAATTTATCTAACGAACTAATTTTAATTTAATTGAGCCAAAACATAAGTACTATTCACATTCATTTCTTTTGTCATTGCCTATATAATATACATATAAATTTATTTATTTATTTATTTGAAATAATTTTAATTGACACGGCATTTATAAATTTATTTTTTTTCGAATTTATTTATTTAAAATCATTTTAATTTAATAAATGCACTGAAAAATGATTAATTTTTATGTAATTCAAAATTGTTGAACTTAATAAAATATTAATGTAAGCCTCGTAAATATAAATAAATTAACTAGTAAAAATAAATATAATTAATTTACATGTAAAGCTCTAACATATACAATAAACAAAATATGAATAAAAAATAAATAAAATAAAATAATAATTATACGTAAAACATATATATTTAAAATAATAATAATAATATTATTATTATTAATAAAAAATTTAATATTAATAACTAGTAAAAAAAAAAACCTATACATTATATTAAACCTTAATTAAAAGGAAATCTTAAATTAAATATGAATATATTTTTTTTTTTTCTAAATTATCTATTTAGGAATAGTTTAGTCATAGTACCTGTTATGATAACAGGGTGGTTATCAGAATAGTTGTCTATATATTTTGTTTCGCGATATATGAACGAACTACGTAATGTCTATAGACTAAAGGGGAGGGGAGAGCTCGGTCCTACCCCTATCAGAGGCGGTCTAAGACTGGTACTAAGCTGGTCTTGTTCCGATCTGAGCCGCTCTGAAGCGCTTTACTGCCACCCTCTTAAAAACTAAACATCTTTAGACAAACAATAACTGTGCCTGTGTATATACAATAAGTGGTTAAATTTATCGTAAAGTACACTCTCACTCAATACTTTAACTAGAAAAAAATAATCACAACTATTTAATAAAGAAAGCTCAAAGAAGCTAAAAAAAAAAGGTACGAGACAACTCAGACAAACTTTCTCATATACGAGTTCATAATTCCCCCCCCCCCCCCCCCATGAATACGAGTTCATACTCAGCCCAGTGTTTTCTGTTTATTATTATTGCGAGTTTTCATGGGTAAATTTAATTATTATGGAACATTTTATCATAATTTATCATAAAAATAACTTCTCGGCGGGAAATCGAGCGCGGCATCTCTCTGCCCCCGTTCTCTCTCTTAATCCGATTGCAAACCCTTCACACCCGCTACTCTCCACGAATTTCCCTACCCGAACTTATGTCCTAAACCCTTGCCACCTTACCTTCTTGTCAGTCTAGAAATATAAGTCACTGAAGATAGCTGTCATACTTTATATTTGTTTTACATTCTTATAAACTGTTATATATATTTTAGTATTTTAAAGGCTGAAACCGGTCTGATTTGAATAAAATTTAAAATTGTGGTATAGACCAATAAACTTATATTTTACAAGTACAGTGTCTTTCATTTATTTCAACATGTGATATAAACGATTCATAATAGAAATAATGCTTTTCTTTTAATTTTGCCTTAACTCCGCTAGGTACAAACAGTTAGTTACTTTTAATTTTGTCTCTTTTCTATCTCCGCCATGTATAAGTACTTAGCAGTATGATTTTATAATTTATATTTAATGAAAAATGTAAGGAACTTCGTTCCTACTGGGTGTCCCGCGACACCACACGTATTTTTTTTACACAATACACCAGGGCTACAGACTAGTAAGAAATTAAATTGTCTATTTCGATTATTTTATTAGTTTTGTCATATATACTTACTTAGTCGGTGGTCCCTTCTACCGTAAGGGATAGAGTGTATATGATAGCGACGCAAAAAACCTTCCAACGGTCCCAATAGCTTAGCTTCTACTAAAGCGTTAGTCGAGGACATGATTCATTTTTATTAAAAACTAAAATTTGGATATTTTTAATACTTCTATAATTCAATAAGGCAATTGTATAAGGCAATTAGTTTGGCACATATCTCGACGTCCTATTATTAGATTAATGGCCCCCACAAGGAATTTTAAGTGTGGTTGTCCCTTTTAAAATATAGGCAACAATAAATAAAGATTGCGCGCTCGCAATCTTAAACAATGATTAAACAAACATGATTAACAAATCATGTAAAATGTACTCTTCATTACCTCTCATTTCATATCCCACTCAAAATTTAAAAAAAAAAAAAAAAAAAAAAATCGCGTGACGTGAATTATCCACCATTTTGAATTTGAACAGCTGATAATTTTGAGTTTGCTATATTTTTCCTCAAAACGCTATATTTTTTTCTCAGTGTGCGTCAAAACGATCTTTAATACTGAAAAGTTTCATGTTTTTATCTCTTTTGATTCAAAAGTTATGGAACCGTACAGAGTGTCAGACATAGGAACGAAACTATAAGGGTTTCTTTTTTTGGTTTTACCAATGAAACCCTAAAAAGTAGGGGGGGGGGGGGATTAAATTAGTTATGAGCTGTAAAATCATAACGTCATTTAAATATACGTGGTAGGAAATTAAACTTATCTCAATTAAATATTATAAATATTATGGGATTATCAAAGCACAACATAAACATTACTGCTGTTAACTACAGAGAGAATTAAGTTTTAAGGGAGGGGGGAAGGGGGGGGGATGAAGCCTTTAAATATTTCGATTTAACCTGATAATAAAAAAAGGTGTCCACGACAAGAAATTCAGTGAAATTGTTGTGACTTCTCATTTACTGTTATGTTTAAAAGGTCTTCTGTTTATTTTAGTTTCATCCGTTTAAAGCCAGCTTAGCATGCATTATCTATTTTTTGACAAAAACAAGCATTCACATTTATGTCATCTTATATAATATTATTTTATTTTATTCATATTTACTTTCTCATATGCGCAGTATAAAGAGGAAGTATAACAATGGAGCAAAAATTCTATTTTGAGATTTTTATAGATTTACTCAGGGGGACATGAAAACATATTGGTACTTCTTAAGGCTGTTACTCCCCTATGTGTTTTTAGAATATAAATGACAAACAAACTAACTATTGTGACAAAGTGATGTTTAGTCTAATGTACTTTGGGACAAAGGAATATCACTCTTTTATTTTTTTATAAGGGGAGTAACAGACAAAAAGTAAAAACATTCCGTACACCTTCTTTAGATTGTTACTCCCCTCTGATTTTTTTATAAGGGGAGTAACAATCTAAAAAAGTGCCAACAGATTTACACCATTTAATGTTCTCTGAGTCTAAGAGTCCAATATAAGGTTTTTAAAAAATGTCTGCCTGTAATTCTGCAGGCTGTAGGCGCTTGGAGCCTAAACTACTGGGATTATTATGAAATTTGGAATACAGGTACAAATATAGCTACCTATACATTTTTGGGCACTATCCCCCAAAATTCTGAAAAAAGAGAAAAAAAAAATATGACGTTTTTGATTGAAAAATTCTAAAATTTACTTAATTTAAATGCGAACCATATAGTTGACTTCCTAGGAAAAAAATAGTTAACAAAAAATATTGCTGAAAATAAATCTGATGTTAATGAAAATCAAAACAGACTAGTCATGCATGACTTAATGAGCGAATTTTCAAAGAAATCTGGTTTAGAAAATTTTGGTTTAGAATTTGGATGGGTGAAAAAACAAATTTGGTACACAATTTGGTACGGGGTACAAAAGTCAAAATAGTACATACCCTTCAAGATGCATGTCGTTGGAAGCTCTTTAAGAGTACAGTAATTGTTGTTATGTACACTTTTGTCATATTTTCATATAAGAGGGGAGTAAAATGAAAAAAAAACAAATTTTTATGCTATTTTTGACCCTAAATTGTCAAAATTCGACCCCTAAATGGACTACAAAAATTTTGGCCAACGAACTCATCCTTTCTTTTGATTTTTTTTTTTTTTTTTTTTTTTTTTCTTTTGGGTTTTAGTCCTAGGGTGTGATATCATCTGGAGTGACACATTCATGTATACATATATACATAACATACATACATACATAAAAAAGTGTTAAATTTCAGGAATCGATTAAATGGTGGAAAATTTACAAAAATTTTGAAGCCATTGCAATAGCTTAATTTTTTTTGAAAATTCGCTAAAACAAGAACCACCTATTTTTTAATATTTTTAATAACAAACCGAATAAATGGTTATTATAGGATTTAAATAAAGTATAGATATTATAGTAGAGTTTTTTCTATGGTGTCTCTGAGAAAAACAGAGTGGGGTTGCTATGTTGCCAAATCTTTTATTGTATATACCTTTTTGGTAACGTGCATGTTTTAATTGTTAAAATGGAAAATATATAAATAAAATAAATCATAGGGACAACACTGGACATTGTATATTGACCAGTTTCCTTTTGTATGCTTCTCTCCCCAATTTTCTCAGAGATACTGTGGGAAAAACTCTACTATAATATTCAAAGAAGAAAGTTTTGTTCGATTTATTGGAGACATTTTTTATATGTTTATTTATAAATATTTTACTTTCTCGTGCATGCAGTATTGTAGTATATACGTATAAAAAGAATATATAGGACGTCGCAAAAATTCGATAATAATGGAATATATAATAGGTTCAGGAATATCACACCCCAAGGCTAAAATCGTGAATTGAATTTTAATTATAAATTTAGTGCCTCTGCCCCCCCAAAAGCTCTGGAAATCGTGACAAACCCAAACGATTTAAAAAAAAAAAAAAATTCTAAAATATACTCTATATAAATACTAATTTAAGCATATAAGTTGTTATCCCGGGTGTTCAGGATAGGACTACCTGATCTCCTTTTCTATTTATTGTATAGGGCATTTTGAAAATGTTTATGTACATTATATAATAGAAGTATTTTAGGGATTACGCAAGGTGGTCCAAAAGTCCCCCCCCCCCCTCTTAACGTTTCAACGGTTTGAGATAAATTAATGAAACTTGGGAGACCATAATATGTATTAATAATAATTTGTTAATAAGAATTGTCAACATTTTTGACAAGAGAACAATAGATTGAAGAAATAGGGAATTAATCAATTTAATAATGTTTTTTACATGAGTAAAAATTAATAATTTTATTCAAAGATGTCACAATTATTGACAAGAAAACAATAGATAAAAGAAAATTCGAATTAATTAAAATCAAATATTTTATTCACTGGTGTCAAAATTATTTGGCAAGAGAACAATGAATTAAAGAAATAGGGAATAATTTTCTTTACTGGTGTAAAAATTATTGATTAGAGAACACTAGTTTAAACAAATAAGAGATAAATTAAAATTAATCATTTTCTTTATAGGTATCAAAATTATTGACACGAGAACAATAGATTAAAGAAAATTCGAATTATTAAAAATCAAACATTTTCTTCACAGTTGTCAAAATTATTGACAAAAGAACAATAGATTAATGAAATAGGGAATTAATAACTTCATTAATTTTCTTTGCAGTTGTTAAAATGATTGACAAGAGAAGAACAATAAATTAAAGAAATAGGAAATTAATAAAAATTCATAATTTTCTTTATAGGTATCAAAATTATTGACAAGAAAACAAAAGATAAAAGAAATAGGGAATTAATGAATTCAATAATTTTCTTTGCAGGTGTAAAAATGATTGACAAGAGAACAATAGATTAAAGAAAATTAGAATTAATAAAAATTCAGAATTTTCTTTATAGTTGATAAGATAACAAAAAGATTAAACAAATAGGGAATTGGAATTAATAAATTCAATAACTTTCTTTACAGGTGTAAAAATGATTGACAAGAGAACAATAGATTAATAAATATAGGAGATAAAAATAAAAATGAATAATTTTCTTTTTAGGTTTCAAAATTATTGACAAGGTTACAATTGATTAAACAAATAGGGGATCAATAGAAAATGAATCTAGAGCATTATCATTCATCTCGAATGAATCAACCATGCGTCAATCTTAGATGCGTTCTTACTAAATGAAAGGAACAAAGATCGATTAATTGACATGCTAAAGATGTACCTGGAGAAGGGTAAAACGCTAGTTCTACTCGCACATGATACCTGCGTTATTTGTCCTTCTCCATAGCGTAGCTCGAGTTCCACCAGATGAAGCCGTCCACGTACGCTTAACAAAGTTGAAGTACCAGAGCAGATATTCTTTGAAAAATGTTGGAGAATTAAAAACGCAGCTGTCAACGATTGCATTCACATAATGCATTCTGTGCAATCTGGGCTTCAACTTTTCTTTAAGCTTGTAGCGGTTGTAACACTACATCAACATTTTTTGGGCAATTGAAGATGAAATCTCTTTCGACATTGAAAAAATACAACCAACTATAAAAAACGAAACCTCAAGGAACTACGGTTCCAGGTATTTGCGAAGGCAGCAACAAAAGCTTCTTTCAACCTAGCCAGATTGCCTTCAACTGGATGTTGCACAATTTTTGGACTTATAAGCAGGTAAAATACTTTTATCTACGATTGATACGAAATATAAACATTATATCTCTGTTTAGATGCGTAGAAAGTGATTCTTTATGTACTTGTATTCATTGCGCATGCGCGTCTCATAGTTCTGAAGAATTCCTCTTCTTTACCACACTAGTGCGGTAAAGAAGAGGAATTCTTCAGCTTTATGCACGATTAGAGAGTTTGTTTACATTTAACAAGACTAATTTGCTGTTTGTTTAATAAAAGTAACTTTTATATCGAGTTTTTTGTGAAAATCAATGAGTGATTTATATGATTATGACGAATATGAAGAGAATAATACGCCTCCCGAAATAATTCGGCACAAAATACAACTAATGAATTAATGTTATCTTTATCAAAAGAGAAATACGAACTTGTATACTGGAAGTTTATTTCTTTCTGTATTTATTATTTAAATCTAACAATCGTAGATAAAGTACATTGCTCGTGTGTTTTTACCACCCTCGCTATCGCTCGGGTGCAAACTCCACACTCGCATGCAAAATGCTACTTTCCGCACTCGACGCGTAATGTACTATTATTTCTTTTTCTTAATTATTAATTTGTACCATACTACGCTACATTACTTATTTCAACAGATACTGTTGACACCACATCATCACTACACAGTTATTCTGTTTCATAACTTTGTTATGAAGAAATACTCATACACATCTATCTACCTTTCATATACATAAAAATTATATTCTACTACAGTATATTTATAAATAATATAAATGATTTAGTAATTGTGTAACTACTGTTTTTCTGTAATAAATTATAAATATATAACAAAATGACAAAACTTTACCAACCCTGCTTCTAAAATTTGCAAATGTAAATTTTAAGGTTCCAGTCATATCAAATTTTAAATGTATATGGCCACCATCTTAACACAAGATGGCGGATTGTAACCTGCCTACAAAATGTCGCCGTCAAAGGTCGAGTTATTTCAGAGATATTGGTTTCATTTATTTACGAAATTAGTCTATTGTTGCATGGTTCGATTCCAGGAGGCGAATTACATTTTTTGTATGCCTTTCTCCTTTCCTCTTTAATCATATTATTGGTAAGAATCACTAGATATGTATTGTCATAGATTAAAACTTTTTATCCTTTCATTAAATAATTATTTATTTTAACTAATACTTCTATTTAATAAAGTACAAAGTTGACTCTTATTGTGGCAGGTTAAGTTAGCCCCTTGACTCAAGTTGGTGTAATCATATAAGATAATATGAAATATTAAAGTGGTTGGCAAGAAGGGATAGGTTTAAAGGATTATAGTGATTGGAAAGGGGTCCATACAATGTTTCATATAGTCAAGTGGCTACTTCTCCTCTCCAGGAAACATAATCCTATAAAAACAATCTTTCTTACCAAGAGTTAATGTGAACTGACACAGTGTAGTCTGTAATTGTTTTTAACGATACTGAATTAGAAAAATCGCAAGATGACTAAAGAAGAATCCTTTCCGTGTTTTTCTAAAAGAATCCACTATACGGGATATTTGAAGTTTACTGCGGAATAACTTTTAAATTATAGGATTAGAATAATTTTATATTAGAACCACAAGTTGACATGTCTAAATATAACATCAATAAACCTCTTGAATGTTGAGGTTATGCGCATTATAAGTTCATTATTAGCCTCAATCTAATATTTTACTACATGTGCTAAATGAAGTCTTCAACTTAAAAACTGATTTCGACGTCATTGAAAAAAGGACCAGAACTGAAAAAGGCCATATTTGGCAAGAAGAAAGAAGAAAGAGGGTTACCGCCTCAAATTTTGGTGAGATATGTCGGATGAGGCCTTCTACAAAGACATGCAGAGTAGTAAAAAAGTTACTTTACGACCCCCCATTATCCCTAAAGCAACTTGACTACGGCAGGCAAAACGAAAAATACGCTTTATCAGCTATTGAAGAGGAAACGGGATGTACAGTTAAGGAGTGTGGACTGATGATTGATGACGAGCATCCTTTTTTAGCAGCAACGCCGGATGGTTTAGTAGGTGAAAATTTAATTGTGGAAGTAAAATGTCCCTCGTCGTGTGTAGGGCTTACAATAGATCAGGGCATTGAAGAGAAAAAAATCAAATTCTTGAATGTTGATAAATCTGTCAACAGGAACCACAACTATTTCTTCCAAGTAAGTCCAATATTGACGTATTTAATTATTCATTATAATATGGTGTTTTTTAATCATGGAGTTGGTCAATAATTAAAGCAAACATCTAAATATGAAACGAATACACTCTTTGTCTTTCTAATAAGTTTTATTTTTGTCTGAATGAATAGAATAAACAATTATTAACCTTTTTTTAAAAGCAAACAACTTTTGTCCATAAAACAAATTTGGTTCCTCTACACTGGCATACCATAAAAATTATTTTATGTTTACTTGGATCACAAAACACGGATCACACGATCCTTTTTTGCCAAGCCATTACCAAGCTTCAGCATTTATGCTTCAAGTATAATTATCCTATAAGTATGTGAGCTTCTTCGACTATTTAAGGAGGTGGGGGAGGGGAGCAAAGAGTCAAGAGTCTATGTTCAAAGTAAACTTACGTCGTGTATTACATTTTCAGATTCAGGGCCAACTTCACATTTCTAAAAGAGAGAAATGTCTCTTTGGTGTATGGACACCGATAGATTTCCATCTAACTGTCGTCGAAGAAGACAAGGAATTCTGGAGTGAAATTATGTTTCCGAAATTAAAAAGATTTTACTGGGACTGCATCCTACCTGAACTAGTTGATCCTAGAAAAAGTAGGTCACTGCCCCTAAGAGAGCCCAATTGGGTAACTGAACGGTCTGCAAAGAACTCAAAAAAAGAAAACAAAGAATAGTAATGTCTCAATTCATTTTCCTGCTTATAATTTTACTATACGACAGTCAGGGCATAGAACAAAGAACAATATAAGACTTTCCAATCAAAATGGTCATACATATTATTATATACTTTTGGTCTAACGGTCTAAATTACATAAATAGATTTTTATTTTTAAATTTTCGACATTATCATGTTTATCACCATATTATGTTGTTATAACTCGAAAGAAAGGTTAGAACTATAAAGATTTATTAAATTTTTGTTTGGTAATTTCATGAGCTCAGCAATGGCCCTGCATTGTTTAGGACAAACCGCATGTTTCTATTGATGGTCTTGGCAGGACCCAAACATTTTGATGAATTAGTCAGTCAGGACAAAGTACAACAGCTTTATATTATAAATATTGTGTATATGTAATTTATTTATACTTGAATAATGTTATGTATCTTACTTGTATAACCCTGTTATAAGTTGGTTTGACTGTTTTCTTTTTTTTTCTTTTGTATACTTATTGATTTACATAACATGATATTGTGATGTGAATTGTACATACTATAGTTTCTTCGTATAAAATGTAACGAGTATTAAGCTGTTATTGCTCCTAATTTTTGTAACTTCTTTGTATTTTGTATATGGTTGGTTTGTTATATTTTATTTATTTTTGTTTTTACTTGATGATTTTTTACCATTTACGATATCGTAAGTTATATAGTATAATTGTTATTATACCTGTATGTATAAAGATTTCTAAGTTACTATTGTACTCTAATTTTTGTAACTTCTTTGTATTTTGTATATGGTTGGTTTGTTATATTTTATTTATTTCTGTTTTTACTTGATGATTTTTTACCATTTACGATATCGTAAGTTATATAGTATAATTGTTATTATACCTGTATGTATAAAGATTTCTAAGTTACTATTGTACTCTAATTTTTGTAACTTCTTTGTATTTTGTATATGGTTGGTTTGTTATATTTTATTTATTTCTGTTTTTACTTGATGATTTTTTACCATTTACGATATCGTAAGTTATATAGTATAATTGTTATTATACCTGTATGTATAAAGATTTCTAAGTTACTATTGTACTCTAATTTTTGTAACTTCTTTGTATTTTGTATATGGTTGGTTTGTTATATTTTATTTATTTCTGTTTTTACTTGATGATTTTTTACCATTTACGATATCGTAAGTTATATAGTATAATTGTTATTATACCTGTATGTATAAAGATTTCTAAGTTACTATTGTACTCTAATTTTTGTAACTTCTTTGTATTTTGTATATGGTTGGTTTGTTATATTTTATTTATTTCTGTTTTTACTTGATGATTTTTTACCATTTACGATATCGTAAGTTATATAGTATAATTGTTATTATACCTGTATGTATAAAGATTTCTAAGTTACTATTGTACTCTAATTTTTGTAATTTGGTTGAATTTAAGCTAGGTATAAGTTGCTTTGTAGGGTTTCGTAGATCATCCTCGAAATCTTTGTGCCGAGGGTGCGATGTGTCTGTCTGTCGTGCTTTGGTTTATATACCCAGAGCCGATAGATAACTAAAGTTTTTATATTCTTTCATTGATTTGAAAAGTAGATTACAAATGTAGGTATACATGACTTTTTATGACTAGAGTGCTTTTTACCAACAATATTGCGTTTTTAGCGCCAAACTTTCACCCAAAAAATGCCCCCCCCCCCCTCCCAACCACTATATAACGGCTTGTCCTATAAGTTTTAAATAATTCATGCTAATACCTTATGACAGGGTAAATTGCCAGAAAAAAAATGTTTTGTTATTACCGATAAAAAAATTGAGACCCCCAAAAGAATCGAACCATAGACATCCACTCTAATCTCCTTACTCTACCCTTTTTTAGGGTTTTGTAGATACTTCTCAAAACCCTTATGCCGAGGGTGATGTGTCCGTCTGTCCGTCGCTCTTTGGTTCATAGGGCCCGAACCGTTTAAGCGAAATTGCTGAAATTTGAAACACTGGTGAAACTTTTTGACCCAACCACAGGAAAAATATACAGAAGTTCAAATGCAAAAATGCGCAATTCGAAAAAATGTGATAAACTCAAAAATTTTAATTTTTTTTAATTTTTGAGTGGGGTATCAAATGAAAGCTGCTGAAGAGTAGGACACAAATATATATATACTTTTTTAAATTTTGCATTTCTTATTGGTTAAAAAAATCAAAATATACCCAAAAAAAAATTTCCCCCCCCCCAACCACTATAGATCGGCTGGTGCTAAAATTTCGAAATAATTCATGCTAATACCTTATTGTGGCGCGATGAAAATTCCGGGAGTTCATCCTTAATTTTTAAAAATTGCCAATTTTGGGCGCGAAAAAGTGAAGTGCGCCCAAAATTTTATTTTTTGAAAAATTTGAGTTGGGTATCAAATGAAAGCTGCTGAAGAGTAGGACACATATATATATATGCTTTTTTAAATGATGCATTCCTTATTGGTTAAAAAAATCAAAATATACCCAAAAAAAAATTCCCCCCCCCCAACCACTATAGTTCGGCTGGTGCTAAAATTTCGAAATAATTCATGCTAATACCTTATTGTGGCGCGATGAAAATTCCGGGAGTTCATTCTAAATTCTCAAAAATTGCCAATTTTGGGAGCGAAAAAGTGAAGTGCGCCCAAAATTTTATTTTTTGAAAATTTTGAGTTGGGTATCAAATAAAAGCTGCTGAAGAGTAGGACACAAATATATATATGCTTTTTTAAATTTTGTATTTCTTATTGGTTAAAAAAATCAAAATATACCAAAATATATTTTATTTATATACTCGTAAACTAATTTGTTTCTATACACATTTTGTAATTTATTGTTTCAAAACTTGCATGGACTTCAAGTATGTATATATAATATACAATTCAAAAATAATGTTTAGCAGAGAGACAAGGTTAACATAAATATAACATTGTTTGTTTGAAAAATGAGGAACGAAATGCGGACGAGACATGCAAAATGATATTGGAGAGATAAGGTTTGCAAATCAACGTTGGGGTTTGGGTTATACTGAGTGTTTATAAAATTAGAGAGAGATAGAAAGAAATAAAGGAATAAGTTGCAAGTCAGAATGTCTGAGCTCGAGCTATCTAGTAGGAGGGAGGTAGTTGTGGGAGACCTCCCTCCCCTCCCACCGTCAGCGTGTGTGTCCTTCCTTCCCTTGTATTAGTAAGTGACGTCATATCCCCTCCCCTTTATTCTACAAATTAATAATCTAAGAACCTAAATAGCGCCTACAATTTTATTCTAAATCGCTTCAAATTTGGGGAATCATCTTATTGACACAAGGAGAAGAGATGCCCTTTTTTAGTTTTTTCCACATGAAGAGTAAACAAGGGTTTCTAAGCATGATATCAAAAATCTAAAAACAGGGATCTCTTTGAAATGGTCTGTAGAGTATCTGTACAAAATTTCAGCTTTCTAAGTTTAATAGGGAAGGCGTCAGTTAGGTTTAAAAATTTTAATATGGGTTGTCCAGCCTTAAGACCGTCTTATCTCAGTATTAAGTTCATAGTTACCTTCTATCTAATTTTTTACTCAAAAAGCTAAAAGAAGTTAAAAACTTCTTCTCTCAGTATTAAGTAATTAAGTTCATAGTTAGCCTCAATCTATTCTTTTATACTCTCACGAAGTTAAAAACTGCTTATATCAGTATTACTCGTAATAAATCAATTTCGTCATATTTATTATCACTACTAATGTTAAGTCTCCTTGGGCGATAGATTTAATAAAAATAATTCTTCATTTCTACAAACAAACTATTATTACATAGGTTAAAATATAAAGCGTTAGTGGATGTCATCATGAAATATTGAAAGAATAGTCTCTTCATGTAAAAATATGTGTAATAATGTTCAAAGCAGCTTTCGGCCACTATAGAGATGATTAGTAATGACGTCACAAGATGGCGTAAGCTTTCGATAATTTATTCGATTCGGTTTGTTATGTTCCTTTTCCTTATCACCTGTTATCAATCCCATGTAAAATGAATGGGAGAATTGTCTCAACTTTTTAAATAATTAATTATTATATTATTATTAATTTATAAGACTTTTCAACCTTTGAACGTTATTATACTAAGTCTATTTTAACAATGTAAGATAAGAAAACATTAAAAATTGCCGTTCTAGTGGTTTAAAAAAGTATTTGAAAGAAGTATGTGAGTGTGTTTTATTGTGGTGATACCGTCCGGGTCCGTTCTTATTTATTGTTTATTTTTAAATCGTTTTTCTATTTTAGTTTGTATATTATGTCTTCCACCTTCTCGAGCGTTATGACAATTTCATCTATACTTCATTTTCTTCGGAGGACAAAGCTATTCTTCGTAAAAGTATGTCAGAGTACTTAAGTAATATTAAATTAGTTTTTTAATCAAAATTTTAAACAAGTATACATGCGAGGCACTCATATCTTATATTATTATACTCGTTAATATAGATAACAAAAAATACACAAATAATAATAGTAATAACAGTCTGCTCTTTGTCTCGTCATCAACGTCTTTTTCATAGGCTGGTCAGTGATCTATTGTATAGTATATAATTATGTTCCAACATCGGTTAAATATAATGCACATTGTAAGTAACCAGGAACAAAATATTATTAGCAAATAATCTTTTATTACCTGGCAGATTAAGTATCACTATCTTTCTACAAGTCCTGTACCCTGAGTATACTTCATTGAGTTTCAAAACTTGAGGAAAATTTATTTTCGGACACACAATATGAACACGAACACACCCTGTGAATTTTTATGGCAACAGGAAATACAACAAATCAAGTATAAAGATTAATAACTCAAATAGCTTTTTCGATGATATGACCCTTCACACAAATACTCATTTTAAATAACTGAAACGAAAGTTTTTAATGTTTTCTTTGTTACACTCGTTAAAAAAGACTTGGTACAACAATGTTCAATGGGTGAAAACTCTTATAAATCAATAATAATTTAATAACTAATTATTTAAAAAGTTGAGAAAATTCTCCCATTCATTTTACATGGGTTTGATAAGAGGTGATAAGAAAAAGGAACATAACAAACACTGAGTTAAATTTTCGAAAGCTTTTGTGACGTCACACTAATCATCTCAATAGGGCCATAATCAGTGCCGAAAAGTGAAAAATGTAAATTGAAAAGATGGAAGTGTAGTGAGTCATGCCAATAGGATTTCTGTCTTGGAATTCTTGAAATCGGAGAAGATCGGATTTTTTTGAATAAAAAATGTTCGTTCTTCAGAATGATCACATATAGCTGCCCTCACTTTCAGTAAACTCGGAAGCAAAAAGGGGGAATAATTAAATAAATTTAACAATAATGCGGGTTGGATAAACCAAGAAAAAAGGACGAACTATAGGATGCGAGGAAGCTATGTGCCACTCTAATTGGCAGACTATTTTTTAAAATTTACATTAATTAATTTTAAATGTTATAGCCTAAAAAGGCCCTAGGCGGGGCGGATATAGCTAATTTTATTTTGAAAGAAAGAAGAAAAATTAATTTAATAAAACCCTTAAAAATACGTACCAAGAAAACAAAATATTTGTTTTTTATAATAATTATTATTTTATTATAAAAAAAGGGTTCAAACTAGTAACGAAATTTGCAAAATATTACAATATAGATTTCAAAATATGAGTTTTACTAAACTATAAGGTGGGGGGAGGAGGGTATGCACAAGAGAAATCAATGTGCGGATTAATCTTAACATTGGCATCAATTGTGAACCATTTTTGGCTACTTTTGATCACCCAAATAACATACAAATTTGACAAGTAGTTCTTAATATATAAGCGATTGCAGAAATGTTGTCGGAATCGAAAGACAGACATATGGTCCCTGGTGTCTAAAACCCATTTCTTTAGAGGAAATTTTAAATTTGGGGACCATGAAAATAAATTAATTCTTTAGAATTAAGAGCCCTCTATTGCATTCAATAAGTTTGGAAGCAAAAATCTGAGAATCTGCTAGTTTTTAAAACGAAATCTGAAAGACAAAGATGAACGTCACAGATACAACGTCGTCTAAAAGTAACAAGTGTTATAGTTCAGTTATGACACAATGAATAAAGCTATGACGTCACTTTAAAACCAATGACGTCTAAACCCCACCCTCTCACAAAACTCACTCTCACTTCTCTATCTCGCTTTATTTTCAGATCAATAGTTAAAGTTTGCATAAGCCTTCGTCGTAAAGATACAAAATAAACAGGATAGAATGAGGAAGAGAGAAAATAGGAAAAAACTATGAAAACAAGTTTTGAATAACACTACAATCAACAAAAGATATAGTAAAACTGATTATATTCATGAACTTTTAATTTTATGAATAATGCATTATTAGCCTAAAATACAAATAAAACCATAATAGGGAGAACCATGTAACGGGAAAGCAGAGTTTAGAATATTCTAGGAAAGCAGTGTACCTTAGGCTAGCAAAGGCTCGAATTTCTGTCTGTGAATTTTTCCCCCAGACTATGCCCTAGCTACTAGAATAGAGTCACACTAGGAGTCAGATCTTAGCTCTAGAGGTGCGTACACATCAGAAATCAATATCACCATACATACAATCAAATACCTATATAAATAAATAAATAAATAATAATATAAATATATATATGTATATATAACACATAACCAGTTTACTTTATTCATTCACCAAATCCCCTTTACAATACTGTAATCAACTTAAACATCTAAACTTACTTCCAGATTACAAAGTGTACACATTTTATTTCTATTTTTGATTACCTAACTATTTTTTATGTAGATTAAAATTTCTTATTTGAAAATTTCCATTTTAGGGATACGTAAAAACGGTACGTTTGCGGCCCTTGCTATACGTTTGTTAATTTTACAGTTAGATAGATTTTATTTCTAACAATACACATTAATTTACAAACTTTAACAATATAAATCCAGTTAATAAAAAGTTTTTAAGAGCTAATATTCCTGATATTATAATATTAACCCGAAACAGAAATAACTTTAAAACATTTGAAGAAATTATCATCATAATTGATACTGCAAAAAGAGGCTCACACGATAATAAAAGGCTCAGTGGCATATCCAGGGGGGCACAGGGGGCACGTGCCCCCCCCCCCCCCCCCCCCAGACGGGCCCAGACCTGAAAGAGAAAAACAAAAAAAATAAATACGCCGTATTTTTTTTTTTTTAATACATATTTTTACATTCACCTCATATTCAATTTCACCTCAAAAATGCATAAAAGCGGTGTTTTGAGAGGTCATATTTTCAAAATTTTCCGGGGAGGGGGGGGGGGGGCCGGACCCCCCACCATAGTCCCCCCCTCCCAATAATTAACTGCAGACGACGCCCATGACTTACAGTAAGAAATTGTACTGTAAGCATCAGCATATGACATTTTCTAACGAATACGTTCTAAAACAGTTATTCTCACTTGGGCGCGGAGATTTTTTTTTTCTTTGGGGGGGGGGGGGGGGGGAGGGGGAGGGGGCAGCTGCTTTGTTGAATAAGTAGTTCCCTCTTCTTGTTTCCACTACGAATTCCCCCCCCCCCCCCTCCCCCCAATCTAAACTGACTTAGAATGTGCCCCCTCCAGACCTAGCCGCTGGATACGCCACTGGAAAGGCTATAGTTGAGTAAATCATTCATAAAATTGCCTTTTATAATGATGATAGGGACAGACAAAATAATTTATTCATAGGAGGAAAGAAAGCATTAGTAGAATCAAAAATTGATTTTTAACTTTAACGATATTTTGCTTCTGAGCGCACCGAAGGTAATGGTAGCTACTTGAACGTTCTGAAGAACGAAACATTTTTAGGCCTCCGATTTCAAAAATTCCAAGACAGAAATCCGTTTCAGTCATCAGGGAACGTTATTGGTTTCGTGTCTGTCTGTCGGTCGCTCAATTTTTGTGAACCATCATATCTTAAAAACTACACTTCCGATTTGAATGAAATTTGAATGGTAAATCATGATTAGCTCATTGTAGGTCCCATATAAGTTTCAACCTTCTGCGCTCATTTGTTTCTCTTCTACATCCACACAAACATACATTTATTTACACCTACAACTTCATAAGTACATAATATGTGATTTGTATGAAACTTTTATAGTTTATCGAAAGTAGCCCGAAGATAGCACCAGATTAATTTGAACCCTCTGCACTCTTTAACCTTTGCTAAATTGATACTTTAATTCATGTAAAGAATCAAAACAATTTTGACAGATTAAAAAAATGGGGGAAACAAACTAATTAGGCAATAATGGCTTGTTAAAGCATAAAATCAATAAAGTACGAGATAGAGTGCGAGGAAGCTATGTGCACACCAATGGGCAGTCTATTTTATATACCGATTAATTAAAAAATGATAATAAAACTAAAAATGTTTGAATTCATACTTAAGAATTAATTTAAAGTTATTATTATTATATAGCTAATAAAAGGGAAGTGTATGTTAATCTATAGAGCGATAACCTGATGGAGTTCTACTTCTTCAGGTTGCGACAGCGTCATAGTGTATGACTGTTCCGACATTTTGCCTCCTATATACCCTCATTTATAACTTTGCATACTTACCCCTGAAGACTCCTCAACAAAGAAGGCGAAATGGCGGAACATTCATTCACTATGATGCGGTCACCACCATTTCATTTCCAAGAATTTTTTTTTTACTTACAAATAGGACTTGGTGTTCTAACAAAGTTGATTATACTTCCGGTTACTCATGTAAAATACTCTGCCAATTAATGTGGCACATAGCTTCCTCGCAAAGAAAAGACCAAATTAAGAAAAATACCTCGATAAAAATAATCAAAAAGTTGGAACAGCGTGGCACTGTTCCAGTAAATATTTAATAAAGTTGAAGAAATTTAGACATTTTTTTGAGAAAGAAAGCCTCCAACAAGCACCAAATGTTAGCGCACATATAATCAATTTAATAAACAAATATAAAACTGCAACCTAATCGTAGAAACCGCTGTGTAAACAGTTTTTCTTTATTTTACCCCCCTCAAAACTAAAAATAACACAAAATAGAATATAACAAAAATTAATCTACTATGCAAGAGCTTTTCAACTATATACATCATATTATAAAAGATTAACTTAAACATTTGTACCCCTATACTCAGAGGTACCAAAGTTATATTTTTAAAAAACAAACAATACAAAAGGGCATTCATTTAACTAATAAATACATATAAATAAAAATTTAATATCAAAAAAGTATTTAAACCCTTTTACCTACAACAAAATTATAAATCGGTACAAAAGTACATGTACAAAATTTTTAAAAAATCAACAAATAAAATAGCTTTAATGTACATATCAAGGCCTTTAAAATGATATATGACACAATATTAAAAATAAGCAAAAGTGGTCACGTGACACGGCGCACGGGAAAAAGTATACTCTCATGTTCTCAGCAAGTAGGATGAACTAATGAAATGAAATACACTCAATTTAAAGAGCATTAGTGTGAGATTCAATCGCCGCAATCAGAAATAAAATTGGCCAACTATTATAGAAACTATGGTCATTCAAAGACAAAAATGGAAAAGAATAAAACCAAATAATAACAAAATTATCACCATCTAGGGTACAACCGATGATGTTACGACAAAAACTCATAGGACTAAAGTTGTAGATCTTTTAAAATCAGCCACCACTTGTGCTATCCATTTTCTAATAAGACTTACCGTTTAGCCGCAATAAGCCCCCAAACCAGCTTAAAAATCAAGTCACCCATTTTTATTTTTTTAAGGGGGGAAGGAGGGGGAAAAGTGAACTTTTTATGATTATTTTGGTGCACAATATGGACGTTGCGCGTCGAATGGCGCAAACCACAAGTCTCTAGCTCTTCTGGAAGTGGGTAAACATTAATGTCAGTCAGTGAGTCAGTTAGCCATGCGGCTTTATAATATAAGACATATTAATTTAGCACGATTTAAAGTGCGCAGAAGGTTGAAATTAATCAGGTGTTATCTGCAGGCTACTTTCGACAAACCATAAAAATTTCATAAAAATCAGATGATTACTCTTAAAGATATGGCTGTAAATAAATGTATGTTTGTGAGCATGTGGATTACAAACAAATAAGCGCAGAAGGTTGAAACTTATATGGGACCAACAATGGGCTAATTATGACCTACCATCCAAATTTCATTAAAATTGGACGTGTAGTTTTTAAGATATGGTGGTTCGCAAAAATTGAACGACAGACCGACAGACCGACAGACCGACAGACCGACAGACCGACAGACAGACACGGAACCAAAATTGTTCCCTGATGTCTGAAACGGATTTCTGTCTTGGAATTTTTGAAATCGGAGACCTAATATTTTTTCGTTCTTCAGAACGATCACATAGCTTCCGTTACCTTCGGTAAGCTCGGAAGCAAAATTGTTAGCTCTGTAACGGGGAAGCCAAGTCTAGAAAATACAATGGTATTTTTTTTTTTTTTTTTTTTTTTGCCATTGTAGAATTTTTTTATGAAGTGAACACCTCCAGAGCTAAGATCAGCAATGTATTAATCTAGCAATGTATGCTAGTTCAGTACATAGAGCCTCACGCTCAGTTGCACTGTAACATGATTCTCCAGGTGTTAACTGACGGCTGTTGTACGCGATTGGTCGTTCTTTGCCAATGATCTGCCTTAATATTGCACCTTTGTGAACAGTCTGTAGTCAAAATAAAAGGTTAGTTGTATTTTGGGAATGCTAATACTGGTAGATTTATTAGTTTTTCTTTTAAGGTTTCAAATGTCTTTTGACATTCTTCCATCCTTACGTGTAAGAGCAGTTAGTGGAGTAGCTATTTGTGCAAAGGAATTTACGTGCCGTCTAAAATATGTGGTCATACCAAGAAAAGTCTTAATTCTTTTAAATTTTTTATCCGTTACATAGGTGGCAGCAGTGGGATTCGAACCCAGGTCTCCGAGGATACTGGTGCCTCAAACCAGATCGCACTCCCCGTATAACTCTAGCTATGCTAGGGCTTAGTCTGATAGATTCTTGATGAGGGAATGCACCACTAGATAAAAATTCGACCCTTTGCTAGCCTAAGGTGTACACTGCTTTCATAGAATATTCTAAGACTTGGCTTCCCCATTATAGCTTTATAAAAATGAACCAACTTTTTCAAGCTCTGCAACTAAAAATCTAGCTCCAACATAGAAATATTAGAATCATTTTACCAACTTCTTATTGATTTATGTCTGTTTTGAAAATAAATGTCCAATGTTTCATTATTATTATTATTCTCTCTAATAAATGAATTTGTTACTTTTCTATTGTTGAAATAAATATAGGTATATTGATCAAGTGCTCAGAAATGATTGTTAAGGTAGTTGAAACAATATAAATGGTAATACTGATTTTTTTCTATAATAAGTGTCGACTTATTTTTGAAAGAAAGGATATAATGTTTAATCTATCTAAGGCCGGGTTGGCTATTAAGGGGGGTTCGAAGGACAAACCACGAAGGACCCTTAGGACCTCCAAACTAATTTACATTCTTAGAAGGGATAAGATTCCCCCTCTGCCCTACACCCTTGGAATAATTTTACCAACTTCTTATTAATTTATGTCTGTTTCGAAAATAAAAGAATCAACCAGGCTTGTCTATCAAGTATAATAATGAAATTTTCAACATGTCCCTCTTTTCACTTTTTGACGGTAGATAATAAATATAAAAAGATCGATCAAGTCAAAAAAAACAGATAATAGTTGTAGCGTTAATATAGAAGCAGGTCGAAAATCGAATTAAAATTCAGATCGATCGTTCTGAATTAACAAAAATTCGAATTAACGAAATTTATATTTTGCGTAAATGGCCCTGCGTATGTGTGAGAGAGAGAGAGGGGGGGGGGATTTCTTTTGTGACTTGCACATATGTTTAAATGAAAATATCTTCCAAATTTATCTTGCTTTGTAAAGTCCAAAACAGGTTTGACTAATTCTCGTAAAATGGAAGAATGAGGAAAAACGTCAAGAAAGCTGCTGCATAAGTGTGTGGAGGAATGAAGAAGACAGGGACGTCAAAATAATAGGTAGATACAGGATATGGAATAGAACTTAAAGATTTTTTGAGTTAAAAGAAGTTACAGGCCCGAGAAGTATATATTAAGGACCAAAACCCACCTCGCGCTTTAGCGTCAAGAAGGTAAGTAAGGTAAGTATACATGTTGTTTTTTACAGCACTATATTATATAATATATATATTAAAAAAAACCAGTCATACACCATGACTTAATGAGCGAATTTTCAAAGAAATCTGCGTATTATTGGCTTATGATAATATAGGAAAATTTTGGTTTAGAATTTGCATGGGTGAAAAAAAAAATTGGTACACAGGGGTACGGGGTACAAAAGTCAAAATAGTATTTACCCTTCAAGAAGCATGTCGTTGGAAAGCTCTTTAAGAGTACAGTAATTGTTTTTATGTACACTTTTATCATATTTTCATATAAAAGGGGGGTAAAATGGAAAAAACACGTTCTTATGCTATTTTTGACCAAAAATTGTAAAAATTTGACCCCTAAATGAACTCCAAAAATTCTGGCCAACGAACTCATCCTTTCTTTTGATATTATTCAAATTTTAAAATTTGTTTGAAATTTTTTAAGTGCATCCTAAGGGGAGATATCGTCTGGAGTGACACATATATACATACCTATATATACATGCATACATTAAAAAAAGTGTTACATTTTAGAAATCGATTCAGAATGGTTTAAAACGGATTTCCATGGAAAAAATTTTCAAAAATTCGCATTACAAACATTTTGAAGCCATTGCAATAGCGTAATTTTCTTCGAAAATTCGCTAAAAAGAAAAATAAAATAAATTTCTAAGTAAAGAAAGTAGAAAAGGCTTACAGTGTCTTAGCTACTTGAGCTTAATACAAGTTTCAAATTTCAAAAGCCCATTTTAAGAGGAAGCAGCGATATGAGGGTTAATTGATTCAAGTAAAGATGCACTGCATGCTTACTAGAACTTTGCCTTGCTCACTGTCGTGCGCTCAGATATGAAAAAGTAAAAAAAAATTATCAAAGGAAACACAACACTTCTGTCGCATTACGCTTTTCTGGCTCTGAGAAAAAAATGTATTTTCTCGCCATAAGAACAAACTGGACCCTTGGGAAAACAGCGGCATCCATCTCTTGATATATGGAGATATTCTGCTTTCTTTTACTTCCATGTTGGTCTTGATTTATTTATTTCTTTATTAACTCTAGTAAATATTTATAAAGGAAAATATCTTCAAAATTATTTTGATTTAAAGTTAGTTTTTTTATACTCGTATATGGCTTTATTATGCTTGATTCATGCACGTTTAATTTTATTTCATTCATGTTTGTTGAGTTGCATTGCTAATATTAACATTTTTGTTAAAATTATATAATAGTAAAGAAATTGTTCACGACTCATTTAAACTTTTAGATTATTAATTAGAGAAATTGCACAACTGCTTCCAGAGATTCATTTGAAATTGTAAACTTCCACTATCTTCAAGTAAAATTGAATCTTTATGCTAATTTTCATTTACTAAAATAGCATCTTTCCAGTTACAGAACTAATTTATTAAAAGCTTTAAATTTTCTGGAGCAACGTTGATTTACACTGATAAAGTAATAAGCTTTTCTACTTTTGTTTATAAACAATAGTAGAATTGCATCCGATAAGTTATTCTTCTATTATCACAAATAAAATTCTTTATATTTCT
The DNA here is from genome assembly GCA_951217055.1 of Gerris lacustris. Taxonomy (NCBI): domain Eukaryota; kingdom Metazoa; phylum Arthropoda; class Insecta; order Hemiptera; family Gerridae; genus Gerris; species Gerris lacustris. The sequence goes on from OX578280.1 coordinate 52,356,699, forward strand.
CCAACTAGGAATTAAACCTGAAATCCCCTGGTTATAGTGCTCTTAATAACTTCCCTAATGCCATCATTAATATGATGGCATCAACCATTGTAAAAGTAGTAGGTTTAATTTAAGAGAAATTACATTAGCAGAGAAACATTTAATTTAAGAAAAAGTTTCCTTGTTAACATGGATACCATACCTACACTTTCTTGAATAATTTTTGTAATAGAAAAGCAATATCTTTCATAAAACATCGAATATAAAAATATAAATTTTGAGATTATCCCTAATATATACCTTATACGGTACGTCACTAAATAATACTATATTTATATTTGATGATTTATTATAAATGTTTAGTGCATTTTAAATTTATTAGTGCCTTTTTTTTATTAAAATGCACTAATAATTCTGACACTGAATATAGTAATAAGTAATAATTAAAATGATGCAATATACATGCAAATTCAATAAATAGGTTATAGATATAAAAGAAGAACAGAAACCTTATACAATTTTCTTAAAAATAGTTGCTCTCAACATACTAAGATAAAGCAAAGCTTTACATAATACTTAACAAAAAATAAAAATAAATGAAGAAACATTTAACCAAAAAAGCATGTTATATTAGATCGTATTCATATATGGTTGGATCAGCCTGTAGAAGGAGAAAATATCTTAAAATGTTTCAATCTCAAAAAATAGGTTTTACATATTCTTCCTGAAAGGGAGGAATGCATATTTACATAGGAGGAAGGGCTGACGCGGAGTTCATAATCTGCTTACGGAGTCAACACGAGTACACTGTGTCCGGCCCTCCTAGTAAATGATGGAATATATTTTTAACAATAATCACGTGTCTCCTTTTATACAACCAATCATAGGCCCATTACAATTCGTGGCAGCGGTGAGATTATCAAGGTAAGTTTTTTATTAATTTACCTTAAATTCGCACATTCACTCTCACTTAATCAAATCGTCACATTAATAACGCCATTTTAACTGAGCATTGAAGTAAACGGCAAAGTAGCATCTTTGACCTTAATAAAAAAAAGTCACAGAGACCTTATCTAAAGCGGCCCAATTACGGCCGCTATTGACCGAACAAGAACTTAGGAGGATCTCTCATACAGTCAATTTTTCACGGAACCTATCAATGGTAAATAACATTTAAGAATTCGATGAAACGGATACAGGACTGACTTTTTTTTTAAATAAAATTAAAATATTGCGCGACATTATCGGGTTGGACACACCACGACAAGCTGCATATTATAAACTAGGCATCGCGTGGCTCTATCATTGAAGCGAGCGTAATGCGGTAAAATAAGTGATAATAGAATCCTTTCCGTCCTGAAATTCCAATTTTACATTTATACCTCTCGTTTACGCGAGCGTTGCGCGTGAACTCTTCGACGCATCACGCTGTCCAACGAACTTAGCCTGAGCATTAGTAAAAGGAACATGTATACCGAATTTGCAACTAAATCGGTCAACTTTTACTCAAGTTATCGTCGGACACGTAAACGTTACACACAGACAGACAGGTAGGCAAGATGCATATTTCGTTGAATGTAAAAAGCTCGCTTACGCTCGCTTCAATCAAACTAACACCAGCGAAAAATTCTTGAAAGTAGCATAAGCACATAAGCAAGTTGATTATAGCCCTTACAGACCTTAAATTAAATGACATGAGTCAACTGAAAATCACTGAGTCTCTCCCTGACATCCAAGCAGGGAGGATTGAAAGTTTTTATAATTTAGAATTTTAAAGTGTGTAGATGGTATGTATATGTGCATTCATTTTTTATTAAAAATTCAACTCACATCATGTTAAAGTGACCATTTAAAAATTGTTTAAAAAGAACAAAATGTTAGTTGACTTATATGATTTTGAATATTTAAAAGCCTGAAGAAGCCCCAACGCCAACGTGGGAGGGCGAAATCTATCAAGTTGAAAGAACAAGTTTTTTTTATTTATTATATTAAAAATTATATTAAAAAAAAACCAACATAGGCCAAAAATGTTCAGAAAAAGAAAATAATTTATCAAAATTATAAAGAAGGATTCAATACTACACATTAAGAAGACCTTAAATCACTATTAGACAAACTAAGAGAAAAAATATCGACAGATTCATTTGTCCACGAACTCCCACAAAATTTAAAAAATCCAGTCCAATTAAAATTCCCGAACACACTATCACTGTAGAAAGCTTAGCAAATCGCGACTGCCATTCGAGACATAGATAATAATAGAACAATCGAATCACCACGTATACTAATAACGCAATATAATATGTATATATATATATATATATATATATATATATATATATATATATATATATATATATATATATATTTAAAAAAATTAGATCACAGTAATGTTTTTAATATATAATATTTTATACGTATAGCAAAAATGTATAAAAAAAAATTAAAGAAATACTTATTCTAAAGATTTAGATCAACAACCCCTCAAGTGTAATTTTCATAAATATCCTTTAAAGAATAATTTTAATTTTTCCTACCAAAACTATAAAATTAATATAAAAAACGCCATGTTTTGTGACTTTAATAATATGATAAAATAATTTAGTCTATAACTTTTTTTTATCTAGATAACACAGAATTATGTATTACTTTTCATATTTCCTCTGCTGGTGGTCCCTGAGAGGTTTTTTACACAATAGAATGCGATGTAGGCAAGGTTGGGAAGATGCGAGAGGGATCCATATTGGATTTGGCTTATTCTGTTATAGGGTTTCAAGTTATTGGCTAGGTTCTGGGTTAAGTCTATTATAGATACCTGTGGTGTGGTCTGGCGCCTTGCAACAATTACTTAATACAAAACACTGTAAAACTTACTAGTTAATAATAGTGTACGAACATAATAAGGCACTCTTTTAGATTGTTACTCTCCTTATAAAAAAACAGAGGGGAGTAACTATCTAAAGAAAGCGTACGGAATGTTCTTCTTTAGACTGTTACTTCCCTTATGAAACTGAAGTGTGATATGCCTTTGTCCCAAAGTACATTTGACTACATCCCTTTGTCTTAATAGTTACATCCCATTGTAGTTAATAGTAAATACTTTGACTAAATAAGTCATTTATATTCTAAAAAAAAACATAGGGGACAGACAATCTAAAGAAGTACCCATAATAATTAAGATGACATAGTATTTTTATATGAAACCGCTGAAAAAGAAAGGTGGAGGCAAAAATAAAAAATAAATAAAACTACTCTCGTAACAAATTAAAATTTTAATAAAGACTTCTTCGTTGGAAATTAAGTATCCATGAAAAAGGAATTTTCAAAATTCGTTTCCTAAGGGTATTTTTTTTCCTTACCTCAAGACGAACCCGAATTTCTAATAATGAAGTTAAGAAATGGGCCTTAAACCCCTGTATAAATATACATATAAAGCATCCATTATCTATGTTACAACAATTGTGTTAGAGAGAAGATGTATTAAGAGCGAGATATATTAGACGAGTACCTGAAGAATATTGTAACCTGCTGCAAGAGTTTGGCTGTCCAAATGGCAGAAGGTCAATTACTAGTCGAGTAAGTATAGAAGTACAGACCACTTTGCTAGAAAAACCCGAATAAAACTCAATGAGCATAATTTATCGGTTTATTGAACAGAAAATATATAAAACACAATCCACAATGGTTGCTTAATTTTTCAATTGATTTCTAGTTGTTTATTTGATACAATTAGATCTCGCTTCCAAAAAAAAGTCCTCCATCCAAATTCTTTTTTACTTTCTCATATATTACGCGACATCTTTTTACTTTCTCATATATTACGCGACATCTTTTTACTTTCTCATATAATACGCGGCATCTTTTTTCTTTCTCATATTGTGATGGCGCGAAAATTCGATTTTGAGATTTTTATGTATTTACACGTTTTGAGGTTTCCTCAGTCCACGTAATATTCCGCTACGCCCCTGAATTTAGTGTCCGTGATATTGATGAAAATAAATCTTAATTAGCAATAAATCGAAAATAAAATATTAATAACCACTTGATTTTTGCACACATTTCAACAACCATAGATTTCTTAATATGTTTAATGTTACATCAATTAAATTAGTTTCTACACGATAAAAGTCGAACGAGTAAATCTATCAAAATCGAGAGTAGAATTATGTGCTTTGAGGTATGTTAAAAAAAAGCAGATTAAAACAATATAAAGAAAGTATACAAAGAAAATATTATACTAGAATGCAGAAAACTAATACTCTTAAATATACTAAACAATAAGTGGTGCCATTGAATATACTAATACACTAGCTACATCTATCGGTAAGGGCTGGAAACAAGTAATTCATGGAAATCACAACAGAATGCAGGTCATATCTGTTCAATCATACAAAAAGATGATCCAGTGCTATATATTTTGATAATTTGTTATCAATATCTCATTTATTTAAATTTATCATAATTTTTTATGTCTCTGAATTTAAAAATTCCAAGGAATATTGCTACGTTAGTCTGTCTGTCCATTATAATTACACACATTAATTACACATTATTTTGCTTATAATTACACACATTAATGACAGATGTATTGTTGTGTTGTCTGATTTTATTATTTTTCTCCAGGACCAATAAAAGAAGTATAAGTTCGATAGACTAAAAATCAGTGTTTAGATTCATAGCTAACTCCTCACGTAAATAATTCCAATAATGAAATATTATTTATCTATAGGTACATACAAAAGTAATAATAATAATAAGAGTAGAGCTTTGAAAATTGATTTTACATACTTTTATTTCATCGCTACACTAGAGATATCTATCGGAAGAAGAAGCAATCAAGTAATACTCTAAACCCCCATTAGAATGCAGGACCTGCTTTAAAATCGTGTTTCTTGAACTTACAATTTTAGTACCACATTGAGCACTACATCGCAAAAATATTTTGACAAAGGGCGCATTTACTCGTAAAATATGTTGCAAAATCTCATAAACGGTCTTACAAACCTCTCTTCTTTTTAATCATCATAAACAGTCGAAATGACATCGATTGGTTTGGTTTCTAAAAGTAGACTGCCAATTAGTGTGGCACATAGCTTCCTCGCATCCTATTACACATTTTATTGATGTCACGCTTTTACAATCAAATAATGCCTGTTAACCCAGATTTTTAAATCTGTCAAAAATGTTTTTTTTTTTTTTTTTTTACATGAATTTAAGTATCAATTTAGCAAAAGTTTCAGAGGTCAGACGGTTGAAATTAATCTGGTGCTATCTGCGAGCTACTTCCAATTTTTATCTAGATCATCCAAATTTCATAAAAATTATATGAGTACTTTTGAATATGTATAGGTTTAAATAAATGTATGTTTGTGCGCATGTTGAAGAGAAACAAATGGGCACAGAAGCTTGATACTTATTATAGGACCAACAATGGGCTAATTATGACCTAGGTACCATACAAATTTCATTAAAATCGGACTGTATCTTTTAAAATAGGTAAGTTTGCAAACATTTAGCGACAGAAAGAACCAAAAATGTCCCCTGATGTCTGAAACGGATTTCTGTCTATGAGTTTATTAAAATATTTCGTTCATTATAATGATCACATAAGCTCAGGTAAGCTCGGAAGCAATACACTAACAAATTTTAATAATTTTGATCTAAGGATTAGATACGATTGGTGGGTCACGTTGAAATTGTTTGGGGAATTAATGATTTATAGACCAAGATTACAACCTACCAATGAACAAGAAGAGATGGTATTTAAGTGTCTTACCTAAAGTAACCCCATTTTTATTTATCGTTGGGACAGATTAGAAATCCATACTTAAGAAAGGAACTAAAAGCTTTAAGATTACAAAATTTATTATAAAAAAGAAATGTTTTAATAGAAAGTCATATAATATAAATTGCTCAAGGATCAAGTCAATCAATAAACTATTCGTTTTCAAGGTTTCGATTGCGAATTAATTTATAAATCGATTAATTTCGATTTAAATTGAAATTGCAAGAAATAAATTATTATTACTATTTATTAATTACTACCTATTACTATTAACTACTACTACTACTTACTTATTACTTTAATTACTATTTATTTATTACTATTTACTATTTTTTTTTAAATTATTATTTACTATTTTATACAATAAAAGCATTCAGGTAGAGTTTCCTGAAAATCGTAAATCAAAATATTTCTAAACTCTATTATTATTTAATTCTATTATTTCACTTATAATTTCTTCAAAACTTAACATTTATTTAAATAAAAGAATTGAGAAAAAAAAACAGTTTTAAAAAAGCTTCAACAACGACGTCAGGGTTTTCAAGCTTCTCCCACTTGTCAGAATTGAGGTATCCTTTAACTTAACAATTCTTGATATAAACCTGGGGTTTTTAACGAAACTAACTTTCATTTTCAGCTGGAAACTGAATCCGCAATACACGGCTTTTGTACGTTTTGGCATTGCTCCCTTTCAATGACATGACTCCCAACAACGATACCTCGACCAAATTTCTAGAGAAGGGTAGATAAAAAGTAAATAATTACAAATAAAAACCTTTTTATATACTACGTTTTTAAATTTTCTGTCATACATCATAAATTTGAAACCCGTCAAAATGAAGATCGTAAATATGGGATATGTCAAAACAAATAAAATAGTTGCGGATTTTTTCCGCAACTAACTTTCTATACAGCAAAATTTGCTTAAATCTTCTGCTGAAAGATGGCTAAAAGTATTGAAATAATGCATTGTCATCGTGTTCTGAGCTATTCTAAAAGTTTCAAATGTCTAGCTACTCGGGAAGTTAGTTAAAAATCGATTACAAGATTTGTACTGGACAAACAAACAAACAAACAAGAAAGCAAGCTAATAAGAACGTAGTAAAAAGGGGTAATTGGGAGTTACTAGTTGCTAGTAGTCTTCCCACTACATACTTGCTAAGGTAGTAGGTAGCAGCCGCCTTTCGGGTGATGAAGAGCGAAGCTAGTAAGGGGCCCCCTAGAAATTATTCAACAACACAGGGAAGTACTTGCAGCCAAGTACTTTTTAGGGTTTCGTAGGTTATCAAGCATATTCTATATAAAAGGAAAAAAGTATAAACAAAGCGTAGAGAAGAAGTCCCAAGTTTGAGATCTCGGAGGTAAAATATAGGGTGGTTGGGGGGGGGGGGACATTTTTTTCTGGGTATATTTCGACTTATAAATGCAATAAAAAATAGTGCGGGTCAAAAAGTTAAGCCAGTATTTCTAAAATGTCAACACTATCGAAAACAATTCGGGGGATGTGAACCAAAGTACGATGGACAGACAGGCACATCTTCCTCAGCATAAGGGTTTCGAGGATGATCTATGATACCCTAATAATATTATGGATATACTGTTAACATTCATAAAACTAGAGAGGATGCTGAAATATCAGATATAACTGAATGTATAAACAATAAAAATGGAATGTTAATAATGGATAATGTTCAAATATATTATGCCGCATCTACACGTCGATTGAACCGACTGCACATTCATCACGCCGCTCGCCTCACCATTCGGACGAATCTGTAAATGCGGCTTAAATTATGCTTATATAAAATACGGAAAAAAGCGAACGCAGCCTCGGCGCTACCAAAAATATTGCGCCCGAGATGTAAATTCCTACATTAGGTAAATATTCTTTGATTACAGAGTGAATGTGCCCTATTAACCAAGAAGAAGAAGCATATCTAACCAACAATACCCGTCCTGAAAACGACGAAAAGAAACAAAAAAATATAATTAATTTTAAGTGAAAACCATTATGTCTTGTTTGTGAATAGTTTCAAGATGGAGTGATGAGGGTTGATAAAAACTCTACTAGAGTGTGCTGCGCAAGTCGTGCATTCGATTCTTAACCACCGAACCGTTGTTTTCCCCTTCTCTTAGGTGTTGATTACTTCTTTATAACGCAGATTCGAAAATTGTTATTGAATAAATGTCGCTCCCATATTAGTTTCCCTAAATTAGAGAATGGATATTGGATCAGTAGCTAAAGTGTTAAGGTTAACGAATGACCTACTTTCTAGTAGTGGTTTTATTAGCCTCCATTTTTACTCTAAAAAATTAACTTATTATTTCATATTATTTGTAATTCTTATACCAAAGGTTTTTGTCATCACGAAGATGATAGTTAAACTGTCTACAGTTTGAAACGTCGGTAAATATTTATAGCAATGTGAATTATATCGGGTTTTAAAATGGTATGTAGAGGGTTGATAAAACCTCTACTAGAGTGTGCTGCAGTCAGCTCTTGGCCACTGATCGGGCATCAATACCCTTTCCTCTTAATACCAATCCTCAAAGTGCTTATAACCTACACAGAAATAAGTTAAGAATATAAAATGAAAATTAGAAGCTGAGAAATGTATGTAAAATATCAATGTATACTCAGTTACACGTGTTATATAAAGAATAGCGCAAATGTAGTCGAAAATAATGTTTGTTTATATTTGTTATAGTCCAGTAACTTTGTCGCCTGAAAGTATGGGGTAGTATGCGTCAAGTCCGGTAGTTCTAATTTTTTGCAGACTTGTTTATGATGTTGGCCTAATGAATAATTCAAGTTTGTGACCTCGAGCGCCAAACGCAACTTTGTCCAAAATCGAAAAAACCACTAAAAAATCGTTAATGTTTCAAATTTTGGCGACTATAACCCTAAAGGACTAGTTTTTGAAAAAAAAAATAGGACCTTTTTAAAGTAGACTAAATTTGCTACAATATGATACTAGAACTGTCTCTGTAGACCCAATAGTTTCCGAGATTTTGCTTTCAAAGTTTATCATTTTTTTTTCGAAGTTGGCAATTTTTTGCAATATTTTAGATACACGTTTTTAAACTTCCCTAAGTTTTTTTTTCATTTCAGTTGTTGACTGGCCTGCTGCCCATAACGTGAGTGCCGTTTGAACTCAAAATCTGCAGAATGTCTGATCCCAGTCCCAGCGTGGGTTTGTGTTTTATATGAAAGGAGACTTTAAGTAAAGGTCAAGTGCGCCTAGTGAAGGAAAGTGTAAAAACCCTTCTTGCGTCGAGTATTTTCCTTAAGAACATAGAAAATCAGCGTTTATTGAAGGGTGTAAATGAGATATATGTTCACAGTGCTTGTCAGATAAAATACAACAATCCGAAGTTGATCAAAGCAGCAGTTAGCAGTGGAAAATCAAATATTACGCCATCAAAGGCAACGAGACCAGTCTCTGAGCAGTTCAAAAATTGCGAATTCCGAAAAAAATGATTAACTTTGAAAGGCTTAATCTCGGAAACTATTGGGTCTACAGAGACAGTTCTAGTATCATATTGTAGCAAATTTAGTCTACTTAAACGTCCTAAAAAATGTTTTTTCAAAAACTAGTCCTTATGGGTTATAATCGCCAAAATTTGAAAAAATAACGATTTTTTCGATTTTTGACAAAGTTGCGTTCGAGGTCACAAATTTGGATTATTTACTAGGACAACATCATGAACACGTCTGCAAAAAATCAGAACTACCGGATTTGACGCATACAGTGACGTATAAAGTTACTGGACTATTAGTCTATCATCGTGTTATTACAGAACAAAATCCGGGTTTTCACCAAGCCTAGTAAGCTTTCTTTAAGATTTTTTTTTTTTTTTTTAGATTTTAGATTTTTGGAAATAATATATGCAATATAGGTGTACCTATATTATCATTATTAATATCAAAATGTGTTTATAGAGATTTTGTTTGATTTATTCGTACTAACTTACTTACACTCAAAGAGTAAAAACCTAACAGCTTATATTAAATTTAGACGAAACATAAATATCATGAAAACTTAGGTGGTCAAATATATTTTGTTATTAAGTGTATTTATTAATTTAGTATTTTGTTGCTAATATAGCAATATCATAAAACAAAAAAACAGTCTCACAGTAAACATAGAGGTTAATAAAAGAAAAACAATAATATTGTAGCTTAAGACAATAGACAATACATAAAGTTATCATGTTCTCGTATATCTGCTTTTAGCCAGCACGTACAACGTCTGTACGTAAAGGGTCTGAAGTAAATTCAAAAAATTACAGGGAAGTACTTGCAGTAATCAAGTACTACATTTTAGGGTTTCGTAGATTATTCGGCATATATACGCTATTATTTGCTAAAATAATATTTTAGTATTTCCCCATCCCGCCTTATATGAAAGTTAACAAAAATATAAACAAATAGATCCCCCATATATCCCCGAAAAGAAATAATAGAGTAGAGTAAGGAGAGTAGAGTAGATGTCGCTGGTTCGATTCCTCGGGGGGCATAATGTATTTTATCGGTAATAACAGAACGTTAAATTAATTATTTTTTAGTAATATTCATCACCCTGTCAAAAGGTATTAGCATGCATTATTTCATAATTTTAGGACAGCCGCTATAGCGTGGAACGGGGGGTCATTTTATTGGGGGGTGAAATTTTGGCACTAAAAACGCAATATTGGCGGCAAAAAGCACAGTAGTAATATCATTTTTTTCGTCATATATATTTGTAATCTTCTCTCCAGTAGATTTCATAAGATACCCATCTCGAAAATTAAAAAAAAATAAAAACTTGATTTTTGCACATTTTTGCGCATTGCGCATGCGCATATTAAATTTTAACCTTCTCTATATTTTTCCTGTGTGTGGGTCAAAAAGTTACGCCAGTATTTTAAATTTCAAATCTCTATCGTGAACGGTTCTGGGGATATGAACCAAAGTACGACGGACAGACAGACACATCATCCTGGGCTAAAGGGTGGGTTTCGATGATGATCTACGAAACTAAAAAATAATCGGGTTAGCAGTTACAAAATGGCGGCCATTGAAAAATATTGTTAAGTTTTAAACATTTTAATTTTTAATCATATTTTTCTACCGTATGAAACTATTCCAAACCAAATATATATATTTGTACTTAGGGCGTCCTTCTATTTCATTTAACACCCAAATAGTTCTAGAGATAGCGTGCAAAAAAGTGACTGACCTACAACAATCTAGTGATCTAGGTCATGGCCACTCGCCACCGGTCTGATTCTTTTTAACAGCCTATGATGTCTCGCAAACGAACTTAACCAACCATATATTCTTAAAAGGCATCAAAACAAAAGATTAACTTATACACAGAACTCAAGCTTGATGATAGTCAGTCACTTTTATGTACGCTATCTTCTCTGGACAAAACTGACGCATTTCCAACTTTAACCTTTAAGGGATGATTTTTTGTGGATTTCCTATATTTTTCCTTTGGTTTATTACACATACCATAAATGCAAAGTTTCATATTTTTGTGATGTGGGTATTTTCGGAGACACAGGTGCGTTAAACGACAGACAGACGGCTGTAGAAAATTATAATAGTCCTCTAATTTGCCTTCTGACCCTAAAATAAGGATCAGTCAAAAAGTAAAAATATCAATATTGTGAATTTATTGACGTTTAGAACAATATATTTCTTTTTTTAAAGGCCTTGTTAGAAGTATCTATAGACTATAGATACACACGCGTAATATTTATAGAAACTCTATGGTGAAGAGAAAGTACAGGAAAAGATATTCTAAATATACTATATTCATTTTAACCCAGAACAATCTAAATTTACCAGCTATTTTGAGTTTCCGTAGGGCTAAAGAGAGAACAAAACATTTTTCGTCGAATTCGTGATGTTTTGTATTTACTAAGGCCCCCTTTAACATGAGGCTACTTGCTTACCAAGCCACAACTCACAGCTTTCCACTTCTTGATAGTCCTTCCAAACACTGTGTCACTTGCTTTTCACATCCGGACACTTTTCTCTCTACCGATCGTCTCTTTTTTAAATACCCGACGCGACAGGTTTTTTACTTCCCAGTGTCATGTGACATATTGTATGTCAATGAAAACGATTTTTCCTGAAATATGAGCCTATTAAATTGAATTCAAAAGTTGTTTGACTAACATTTTTGTTTTTCTTTCATTGTAAGAAATATTCAGTAGGGAACGTTAACAACTACAAAAGTCAAGTCAAATGGAATAATTCATATAAAAATGCCATTTTTCAAAACAGGTCTTATTTTCAACTTTTTTTTTTTTTTTTCTGTATTCTTCACCTTAGTTGTATCTATGTGCAAAATTTGGGTAAGATTGAATCACGGGAAGTGGTTCAAAATTGGGGTAATAGGTGTGCGATGAAACATAAAAAGCAAATAAATTTGACGCCATTTTTTTTTTTTTTTTTTTTTTTTTTTTTTGGTTTCTGTATTCTTCACCATAGTTGTTTCTGTGTGCAAAATTTGGGGAAGATTGAATCACGGGAAGTGGTTCAAAATTGGGGAAACGGAAGTGTGCGATGAAACTTACAAAGCAAAGTAATATAAGACCAGTAAAAAATTACATACAAAACATATTAAAATTCTCGATGTTATAACTGAAATACGTTCATCATAAGTTTTGTTTTGTTTTTAGGATTTCGTAAGTCATCCTCGAAACCCTTATTGCGAGGGTAATGTGTCTAATGGGTAATGGTCTGTCCGACGCACTTTGGTTTATACCTCCCTAACCGTTCAAGCTAGAGAGTTGAAAATTAAAACACTGGCGCAACTCTTTGATCCACACACATAGGAAAAACATAGAGAAGTTTAAAATTTAGCATGCGCTGAACAATACGCACAAATGTGGTAAGCTCAATAATTTTAATTTATTTTAAATTTTGATGACAAATCAAATAAAAGCCAGTGATGAGTAGATCACAAATACAAATATATACATAAATTCGAAAAATTATAATTTTATAACGTTGGAACATATATGCAAATTGCAATAAAATGTATCGATATACATAATCTAATAAGGCAATTTAATAGTGGACGGTAGGTGAAAGAGAACTCCGGGTAGTGGACGTTAGGGGAAATCATATGGCTTCACTACAATCCACTTGTATGGAAGATCCCGCATTTAACTCTGTACCTCTACTGAAGGTTGTAGTGAAAAGGAGTTGTCAAATGGCGTAAAAGGGAGTTGACCGAGTAAAAAGGGATGAGAAGGAGGTTTGAAGATGGTGAATAAAACCCAAAGAATTAGAGTTCATTGGTCAATTAGTTTGATAGGGATGACCAACTAGAATGGTTGAAACCAGTTTATATTAAACATTGGCTATTGTTGTTATGCCGATCAGCTTGGCTTTTAGATTTATATTCATACTGACTAAAGTTCAACCAATTCGATAAAATGAAATACAATTCCTTTGTCTATATTCAAGAATAAACCCTGTTACTATGTAGAATAATTAATGGAAAGAACTAAAGATTTACATAAAAACGGTATAACTAAATTATAAGTAAAATTTTTGAAATAATTCAACTCGGCACGGTGTAATGTGAATGAATCTATTGAAACCATTAGATAAATATAATACCTCGCCGGTGTAGTGTGAATCAGCCTTAAGGCCCCCATAAAAGATCCATTAAAACTTAAAGTAAATACGGATCTGGACGGTCTGTCAGGATTTCCGGATGATTTGGTGTTTAACACTGTTCATATTTCCTGATGCAGGGTGGTCTGTTGACGCGGTCGGATAAGAATTGAAAAGTCAATACATTTTTCAGATCCGACCTGTTTTAACCAGTCAAATTTAAGGGGATTATTAAAAAATTATGGGAAAAAAGGACAGTACAAAGTAATGCTGATCAAACAGATTAGAGAGCGAAAAGTAAAGACGAACAGAAATCATGGACCCGATATTGACATCAGAATACCGTCGTCACGTTCTCGAGAAGGCCTTAAACACATAACATTCAAAGGATTCGCACATTTGACCAGTCATGTCATAATGACAATGAATCAATAAAATTTAACACTTTTAAGGATGAATTAAATGGGAGAAACGAGCTTTAAATGAAGTGCAGCCATATTGCAAGAAGCCAGATATGTTTAAGTTCAAATTTTCCCCGCATATGAAAAAGACTTTTCGAACAAAAAAGAGAGTGAGCAAATTATTATCGTCATCGCAAGAAGTATTTTCATGACAATTTTACTAAACTAAGTAAAGTAACAAGAAACAGAACTTTCACGACTCAGAGTTTCAGTTATATTTAAGACGACCGGTAAACATTCAATTAAATATGGATTCATTTATATTGGTACTATAAATAACAAATTTAAACATAAATAAAACTTGTAAAATGGGACTTTACAGCTAAGAGTTAGTATTCTCTCGGAATTTAAACTTAGCCAATTAATATAATACGATCCACTGCTTTACTTAAATACCAATGCTAAAACTAGTGTGGAACTTGTCTTATTTCTCTGGAAGACCAGGATTATTGAATCTTTTTATAACATGGGTTTCAAAAAATCACATTAAGCACCCCCCCCCCCCCCCCCAGATCATATAAATATAGGTAATATTATTTTATATTTTTAAAATATAAGGTAGAAATTATGATATTTTTTTTTTCGTATTTAATCTCTGATATTACACCAAAGAAGCTGCTAATTAATTATTGTTAAAGATCGTGTTAATTTCTTCCGTGTTTGATTTTTGCAAGCACTGAATAAATATAGGTAAACAAAACATAAGAAGGGTATCTCCTATATCCTTTAACTGGGATTTTTTAATTCTTTAAACTAAAATATTTTTATTAATTTTGTTTTCTATTTTCTTCAAGTAACGGATAAGGATTTAGTTACAAGAAGGTATGTGAACAGGGGGTATGAAGTTAAAAGTTTTCACCCAGTACCCAATATCGACTCCCTAAAGGGATGTTGACATTGTTTCAGGGCACAGAAGGACTAAAAAGGGGAACCCTGAAGGGTAGAAGAGTGCGTTCCGCAAAAGCCCTTTCGACTCAAAACACCCACCCAAAATGAGACAACCAGCGCTCCAAGTGTTCACTTTACCTAAACTATATCTCTCCCTATAACGGAGACTGTGCCATTGAGTATCCGTGGGCGTAGCCCAGCCCTAAAGATCGGCTTCTCCCTCAGTTTCCCCCGGTCCATATTACAGATCGGACACCTCTTCAACGAACAAGAAACAAAAAACAAAAAAAACATAGTCATGTCAAATTTTATTAAAAACCGGAATAAATTATTATCTCTATAACAATGTCTTGAAAAAATCATTTTTATTATAGTTATTTTGAAATATTTAAAGCGGTTGTTAATATCAAAAACAAAACTAACATGTGAAAATTAAATAATATTTGTTTTCACAAACAAATATGTGAGATTTTACAATCTTAATGCACTTTTTTTATAATTTATGCAGACAAACAAATAAAGTATCATTTGTTTTATTTTTTTATTTCTTTGCTTTAAACTTCAAACTTAAATAATAATTTAATTAATAAATTGAAAAAAAATAGATAGAAAAAGTACGGTATCTTGACTTCTAATGATCATAGCTCTGATGTTTAAAATTCTGTTTATAACTTGGGTCGCAGTTACCAGTGGTAATTATTAATTTTATTATATTAATAATATAACATATATATTTATTTTATTGTTGTGTATCTATTATTATTCTATATTTGGGCTGGGTCGGTCTGACAAGGCGCAAGTGCGGTTGCTATGGAAACGAGCGGTATCCTGGATACGAGCTACCCACTCCTTTTTCCTCCACCCCTCTCCCCGTCCTAAGTTCTCTATTCCAAGATTAATATATATTTTCGGCACCTGTTAAGCCATTCTGAATCCTCCTACACAGGTTTCTGAAGAAAATTTCTAAAATGGGTGGAACTCAGATAAAACAAGAACAGAATAAAAAACTCTTTTTTCATTCAATAGCTACAATAACATCCTTTACCCCATTGATAATATAAAATAAAAATGTATTATTTTTATAGAACACTATCAGGATAAAACAAAGAAATTAAATATTTTTTTAAACAAAGCAAGTAAAACATTAATTTGCGTCCAAAGGATTTTAATGATTACTAAATATTATTTTTAAAAAAGTCGCATATACATATATATATATATATATATATATATATATATATATATATATATATATATATATATATATATATATATATATATATATATATATATATAAATATATATATATAAATAATAATGGAAAATATATAATAATAAAATGGAATACTAAGATTTTAATTTGATTAAAAGTAATTCAAAAATTAATATTTTCCAAACGTAATCCAAATTTAAATTATAAATTAAAAAAGTAATCATTTTATTTAATTCTCTATATACATTTCCAAATTATATAGAAAACAGAAAAATTTTAACAGCATTAGGTATATTTTACATATTTTATTAATTATTACTTAATTCTCAACTTATATAATGAATATAATGTATTTTATATGTGTAGTGTTTTATAAAAAATTTATATTTTTAAATTATTTTCTGTTTATATGATTGTATTGCCATTAAATTAAAAATGTAATTAAACAAAAAAAACTCAACATTAATTATTCTTATCAACATGAGCATAAACTCATAAATAGTAATAATAACCCCAAAATAATATATATATATATATATATATATATATATATATATATATATATATATATATATATATATATATATACCTATGAACTTAAACAATATTTATTTTTTAATAATAAAATAAAAATAAAACCATTATTATAATAAATAATTTATCTATAATAAATAGTTGCTTTTTCACATTTTTAGAAGAACAAAAGAAATCAGAGAATGTAATAACTAATTTGATACTCTAAGTTCCCTCAAAGTTGAGATACACGTAGACAATTTCATTTCAAAACGTCCCCGCCCTATGTCTATAAATAGATTGTATAATATGGACTCGGTATGACGAAATTAATTAAATTCAAAATATACATATAGTTTACCATATTGAACAAAATCATACGAATGAATGTAGCGTTTAATTGTATGTATTTCTATAAATGAACAAAAACAAAAATTAGATTTAAAAAAAAAATCGAAAATACGTAGGGTTGAATAAAGGGCGAGTTGACCCATCAAATTCTATTTATAGTTCTCTCCGCCATTTTTTATTAACCTTTTATTTATAAAAATTGTTTCATGTATAGAAGTATCATCTAATTTTCATCTGTACGAACATGAAATCTTTATTTAGAATAAATTAAAAAACTATAATTTAATAAATCAAAATGCTATAATTAATAAATTAACTAATTTATGTCATAATTTTAGTTCGAAAAATCAAATATGTCTTGGAAATGTCAAAAAAAAAGTGATTTTTCTCACGAGTAAAGTGCTTTTCCTCTAGGACATGCGACAAAATGTCATTTAAAAAAGCGGTAAATTCGTATTGTACGTGTCAGGTCAAGATTTAGAGCCACCTTTAACCACCTCTGACGACCACTAACCATCTCTAACCACTTCAACCACCCTTTAGCAAATTTCTCTGGCCCATACAATACAAATTAGCCAAAAAAGTTGTTCAGAAAGAAAAACTGAATAAGAATACATTTTACAGCCTAATCTGATATATTGCATTATTATTATTTTTTTTTTTAAATTGTTGAAGATATATAAGAAAAAAAATCGGTCTGAGGCAACTCAGACAAACTTTCTCATATACGAGTTCATAATTATTTAGCCCAGTGTTTTCCATGAATTAGATTTTGTATGTAAATTTAATTATTATTGAGCATTTCATTAAAATTTATCATAAAAATAACTTCTCCCGGGCGGGGAATCGAACCCGGGCTCTCTCGGTCCGCGTTTTAAGCTTTTTTCTCAGGAACTAGATTTTTCCCGGGAAAACGGCTTACATCGTTGGATTTGTATTTAAATGGACAATATTTTAGAATTTTTTAATCAAAATCGTCGGAACCGTTTTCGAGAAATAATTTTTTTTCACGTTTTTTCAGGGTTTTTGGGGGGTAGCGCCCCTTAATTTAGAGGTAAAATTCATTTCTCGATTTCGCCTCGGGGTATGATTTTTCTGAACATGTATGCCAAATTTCTTCAAAATCGGCCCAGTTGTTTAGGCTCCAGGCGTCTGCACTGACGACAGACAGACTTTTTTTAAAAACCACTTTTTTGGACTCAGGGGACATCAAAACGTGTAAATCCATCAAAATCTCAAAATCGAATTTTCGCGCCATCACAATACTTTCTCTTTAT
This sequence comes from Gerris lacustris, assembly GCA_951217055.1. Taxonomy (NCBI): domain Eukaryota; kingdom Metazoa; phylum Arthropoda; class Insecta; order Hemiptera; family Gerridae; genus Gerris; species Gerris lacustris. The sequence goes on from OX578280.1 coordinate 52,374,790, forward strand.
ATGAGAAAGTAATATATGAGAAAGTAAAAAGGAGAAGTTCTTACAAAATTGATAACATAGGCAAGTGCAAAAGGTTTTAGTTTACTTTCATTCCTCTCTTAAGACATTTAGATAATAATCATAAGAAACAGAATAATTCAAATAACACAAATATTGAAAAAAGGCACTTTACTATTGATGAATAACTTTTTTGAAAATTTCCAAGACATACTTGATTATACTTAATTATACATATTATACTTATTTTATTATTATTAAAGTTTTACTTGGTATTGTCCAAATTTAATTGTTTTGAAATCTGTAGTACGAAGAATTGAATACGACGTTTTATAATAATTTGTTTTCAATTAATCAACGTGTAATTGACTATTTTCCTAATTAAATATTAACTTAACTATTTTTCTCTTTATAAGTCAGAAAAACCCTTTTGTCCTAATCGATTTTGACAAGAAAGAAATAGAATTCCTTGTCAATACTTTTAACTATCCAAATAATTTTACTGATAAGAAACAGTTAAAAATGTGTGTGCCTAACTTGTACGATTTGATTCTTTTATCGTGTTTATTGATAAATAACGAGGATAATGGCAAGAAGATGTTTATGGAACGTTACTTACAACAAATCTTTATATAATATATGAAAATTACCTAACTCACTATTCCGGAATTACCTTCCTTGGATACATAATAGTAATAATTATTTTTGAAGCATGGAGATCAGGCAAAATCAGTCTTAAAATAAGTTGATTATAAAAAGAAATATTAAAAAAAAAAAAGAAGCTTTTATTCGTATTCTTCTCAGCAAACCCTTCCATTTGATACCCATATCATAGGCGTGCTTAAAAAAATAATTATTCCGCCATCTTGAACTGCCCGCCATATTGAATTTAGAATGACTTCACTTAGCTAACTATGCATTGTCATCCAAACTAAACGTGTATGCAAAATTTCAATTCAATCGGTTAAGGATAACTGCTTTAAAATTCAGTTGCAAGATTTGACCCGAACATACATACTTACATACATACATACATTGCAAGTTAAATAAAAGCTTTTGTAAAAAAAAAACCCTTTACAAAATGGAAGACTGAAACCATTTAATGTTTTAGAGATCTGCGTTGTAAAGAAATTATTTTTAGCGAGTAAACCTGTAACGTATTTTATCACCAACATTTCTTAGGGAATACCAATTTTTCCTAACCTAAAATTATTCAAAAGTGGAATTAACTAAAATCTTCTTTATTGAACCCCAAATTATTGTAATTGTTATTTACTTGGTCAAATGAACGTGAACGTGAATTCACGATCATATTCTGCCTGGATATCTATCAATAAGGTTTACCTGGCACCTGCTATTGCTCTATGTTTGGGAAAATGGGCTCGGAAACTGAGCCTTTTCTTACCTTAATTCCTCCATTGAAATGCCTCACACATTGATAAAAAGACCATTGTAATTTCCTCGTAGTCCAGGAGATAGCGTGCAAAAAATTGTCTGACTAACATCAAGCTTGAATTTTGTGCACAGTTTAATCTTTTGCTGCCTCTTAAGAATATGTGGTCCGCTAAGGACATAGCTAAGCAATAGGCATTTGAAAAAAAAAAAAAAAAAAAAAACCGGTGGAGAGCGGCCATGTCTCTTCAAATAATAGTGGACAATGTGAATTTCATAATCATGAGAACAAAATTAGTTAGTAGACCGAAAATCAAGTTGATATTAGTTTACCACATTAAGTGACAAATTAACATCAACTTGAAAATTGGTCTACTAACTAACTTTGTACTCAGGATCATGAAATTCACATTGTCCACTAAAATGGGCAGGACATCTCCACCGGTTTGTTTTTTTCAAATGCCTATTGCCAAGCCATGTCCCGCAAACGAACATACCCGACTAATATTAAAAGGCTCCAAAAGGTTAATTTTTACACAAATTCTAGCTTGATTATAGTCAGACACTTTTTTGCACGCTATCTCCTGGACTATTAAGTATTTTCTAGACGTTTCAGTTTTAATCCTGCCTCAATCTCCGTGTCCTGCTTCAACATGGCCTGATTCGAGGACATCAAACATTTCTTCAGATACGAAATTGAATCGTTTCGATCTTTTAAATTGCAAAGTGGTACAACATTGTGGATACAGGCACAGACATTTTTAACTACTCTTCAGTCAAAACCAGTTTCACCAAGTGTAATAACACTAAAATTAAAAGTGGATTCTAGTTCTGACACATCAATAGCAGTTTTGATGAAAGCGCTTTACTAAGCGAAATTCAAATTCTAAATAGAGTAAAAAAAACCCTCAATTTTAATCAATCACTCAGCTCGTAAATCTTTACATTCTGAAAAAAAATGTATTGTACCTAAATTTGTAATATTTATTTCTTTATACTCAAAAATTCATTAGTCTGAAAATACTATGAGTTTGTTGACATAAAATTCCATACCTAAAAATAGCATACCATACCTAAATAATGTAATACTAGGATACCCCAATTTTTTTTTATCATATATTATATAGAGGAGACAAAAATTAGTTCACTCTTTGTGAACAATTTATTATATTATAATATATTGATCATTCACGAATAAATTATGAATAATTTCTTTATTACATATATTACAAACACAACAGCCTTGTAATATATCAGTCATTAATTTATATTTTACTTTCTCATATAAGTAGTACATATAGATAAAGTATTGTAATAGCGCGAATATATGATTTTGAAATTTTGATGGATTTAAACATTTTAAGTCCTAATTCTAAAAAAGTAGTTTTCAAATATTTTCTGTATGTCGACTGAAGTCTTAGAAGCCGCGTGGAACCTGAACTGCAGGGCCGATTTATTAGATGAAATATAGCATACATGTTCACCAAGGTGAAAGCAACAAATTAATTTCAACTCTAAATTTTGGGGTACTAGTCCATCCCTAAGAACTCTTCTTCTTTGTAGATAGGTTCCTTATAACACTTCTTCTTTGTAGGTAGGTTCCTTATAACACTTCTTCTTTGAAGGTAGGTTCCTTATAACCCTTCTTTTTTGTAGGTAGGTTCCTTATAATTAGGTCTTAAGTTCTCGCTATTTTTTTTTTTTTATTTGCCATCTTGATTCAAGATGTCTCAGACGAACCTTCTAAAGTATGGAAATAGATCCTTGAGGAAATACATCTATTTAGGATGTAAGCATACATTTTGATAATTTCAATTTCAGCCGAGATGGGATTAGACATCATCTGTTAAAAATGCTCCTCCAATAGTCGGAATCAATAGGTTATTAAGGGGGGGGGGGGACTATACCATCAATTAAATTATAATTGATGGTATAGAAAAAAAAGGGAATTAAATCGGTGGCATCAAGATTGTAGGAAAATGCTTAGAAAAATTATTTTAATGCTTCTTGTCGGTAGTTCTGTAAACCCATTACATTAAAAATAACACACCCCGTAGCGAAGCACGGAAATTAAAACTAATTATCTATATGAGAAAAGTTAGTAAGAGTAGCAGGACGAACATAATACTAATTAAAATGAGTACCTACATAATTTATATCTAATATTTTATAAATAATATAGATTATTATTCGAAATAGTCTGCCAATTAGTGTGGCACATAACTTCCTCGCATCGTTTGACGTCCTTTATTGATTTTATGATTTTAGAAGCAATTATTGACTAATTTATTTAATTGTTCCCCCGTTTCTTTAATGTAAAAATTGTTTTGATTTTTAAATTAATTAAAGTATCAATTATGCAAAAGATAAAAAGGGCAAAGACGTTTGAAATTAATATGGTGCTATCTGCGGTCTACTTTCGACAAACTATCCAAATTCCATAAAATCAGATGAGTACATATGAAGATGTAGGTGTAAATAAATGTATGTTTGTGCGCATGTTGAAGTTGTAGTTTATAAGATATTTTGGTTTGCAAAAATAGAGCGATAGACAGACTGACAGACAGATACGGAACCAAAAATGTTCCCTGATGTCTGAAACGGATTTGATTTCTTTCTTGGAAATTTTTGAAATCGTAGACATAAAATATTTTCGTTCTTCAAAATGATCACATAGCCTCCGTTACCTTCGGTAAGCTCGATAAAAAAGTAAAAATAAAAAGTCCAAAACTTTTTTGGTGAATCAAGGGCCATGTAGTTGCAATGTATTAAAAAACTATAGATCCTAAATACTAAGCAATAAAAAAAAAACTCCAAAAAACTATGAACTGTCGTCCATTCTTTTTATTTATTTATTTTTTTTCAAAAACGGTTCTAACGATTTGGATTCAATCAAATTTTAAAAACGTCTGAAACCACTTCCCGGGAAACTTAAGTTTCCGAGATAGTAGTTTACAAAGGTCGAAAATGGGAACTATCCAGAACTGGGAACGGTTATTATGCCGTATTGCGTCGAATATAAGACGCATCCCATTTATCGAACCAAAAATGTTGAAGCTAACAAGAAATAAATAGGTAAAATGGAACTCCTTTTTACCCAAAATCTCATCAGAAATTAAACACCTTAAAATTCCTGGACATCGATGAAATATGAGGGCCAGAGAATAATATCCTGAAAATTCAGTAACCTAAGAAGTTCATAGAAACAAATTTGATAGATATGTTACACTTGAATACATCGATTATAAGTCGCACCTCGAAGTCGCATCCCGATTTTCGCGAGACAAAAACGGGGGAAAAGTGCGTCTTATCGAAGCAATATGGTACATGAAATAGCAGGATAAGGACTAACAAAACTACTGCCTTTTTATCAGATCCCTTTAAAATAAAATCCTAATTTATTCGCAATACCTATTTAGATTTGACATGGTTTCTTTTTTTTGAGCTATCTTTTAATCTCCACTCTCTAAAAATACCTGAACCAATAGAACTGGAAAACCTCTAAGGCAGGGCAAGCTCAGTTTAACGCTTCTGCAAAAACATAGGCTCTTGCAGGTATCCTCATCCTGTTTCCAATTTCCAGTGATTACATCCATAATAACCCCAATATTCATTCCGTTTTAGGACCTCCCACTCAAATATATCCCATGAATCTCTAATCAAGAAATCTGAATGGATATCAAAACTAATCAATCCCTCGGACTTGTCTAAATCAATCTCGTCATGTTCCACACCAATCACTTCGTCTTTTATGGAGCCAATGACCGGATGGATCAATCAATTTATTTTATCTATAAATAAGAATTCTCTTTAAATTAAAACAAAGAAATACTATTACTGGGAAGTATCTCCATTTAATATAATTAAAATATATACATAGATACGTCCTCATACATGGTGGTTACATATAAATCTATTTTTAGTTGAAACATTTTAAATAAAATTCATCAAAGCTACACTCCAAATAATAAAAGCTTTAATATTATAAATAACTTGCTTTTAAATTTTTTATCTCTCACTAAATTAATTTTCATTTATATTTAGTACAAAAGGTGTAGTCAAATATTAAAACAAGTCACCAACAAATATAATTAATTAAATTTTTATGGAATATCAGCACTGAAGTATTTTATAATTACTTGGGTTGTTTTGATTCACTTAGAATTTAAAAATCGAATCGGTCATTGTGAAGGTATATTTCTCAAAATATCTAAATTTAAATCAAGCTTAAATTCAGTATAGATGTGAGATGTGCCTAACTTAAATAAAAATCAATTTTTAGCACATTAGTCTCAACTTTTAATAATATATTACAAATCATATTTAAGGATCTAAATATAACTAATATAATTTAGGAATATAGGAATACTTTTTCTTACCTATATAAATATTAAAAAAATAAATATTTAACACGAAAACCAAAGTTATAAGGAAAATTTAAAAACTTTACTCAAGCTACAGAGAGACTTTCGATATAATTTAAAAAAATGAAAATTCATCAAAATCCATTAAAATATAATGTTCGCGCCATCACAATAATTTATTGTGATTTCCATGTATACTACATACAGGTTGGGCAAAGCAAAACCGCACTTTTTTGAACACATATAGCGCATCTTCTGTAATTGATAGAGGTATGGGGTTTGCGGGGTCTGAAAACTACATTCTTCTACTTTAAATTTCATATCTATAACTTAAACTATTGCGTGAAAGCCATGCAATGACCGTTTGAATTAGGGTCTTAAAATAGTTGTTGTCCGAGTAGAATCGTCGTCTGGTATTATATTATAGTATTGATAGAATAAATAACCATATGGTGGAGTGGGGGTTCTTTGTAGGTAAGAAGGAGGAGTCCGTCAGTGTAATAACAAACATTAAAAATGTGTTAAGCACAATGATGCCTGAAATTAAAGATCAAATGCCAAATTACACGTTTATGCAAGATGGTGCCCCGTCCCATCGCTCCTTGCAAACAATTTAATACTTCTAAGAGAATTGCCCAGATTTCATTCAGCTAGACGAGTGGCCGCCCAACAGTCAAGACATAAATCCAATTGATTACTCTGTCTGGGGTTGGTAAGAAGAAACGTGTACGCGAAAGGTAGAATAAAGGACGTTGATGAACTTCAGCAATAACTTGACATGCGTCAATCAACTATTGCTGGGGCTATATCCCACTGGAGAAGGAGAGTGCAGGCTGTCGTAAATGAACAAGGACATATTGAACTATACAACAAGCAAATCTGTAAAATATGCATTAGTTTATTTTTAGTTTTGTGAAATATTCATTATTCATATACATATATTTTATTAAAACTACCCGGACAACGACTTTTTTAATACCCTAATTCAAACCATCATTACATGGCTGTCACCCAATAGTTTGTTAAGTTATAGATATAAAATTTAAAGTAAAATAATGTAGTTTTTAGACCTCGCAAACCCCATATCTTTATCTATCACAGAAGCTGAGCTATAAGTGTTCAAAAAAATGCGGGTTTTTTTTGCCCATCCTGTATATGCAAAAGTAAACATTGTTTCGACAAACTCCAAAAAAAGTTCTTAAATATATAGTGACATATAATTTATATACCATAAAATTTAATTTAACAAATTTACAAAATACAATTTTTGCGCCATCGCAAAGTTCTCTATATTATACTATGTGTATGAAAAAGTAAAAACCAACGCATGAAATATGCTAAACGAACAAAAATGAAACCCTACAGCTTAAAGCAATAAATTGTTCAATATTGAATGAAAAATATTATTCTGAACTCCACACATTTCGGAAACATTTTACGTCACAAGTTTTGCCCCAGCACAGTAACGAAACAAAACAGCAAAACTAAAAAGATTTGTTCAAACATATTTTCTCATAACGTAATTAAATCTGTTTGAGCAACCATAAATGGGGAGAAAATAGAGACGTATTTCATATATATAATGTTAAAAGCATTTTCCTAAGACACGAGAAGTCGATAAATTGGTGTAGGTGGATAAAAGAGGGATGAATTTTTTCCCAAGTATTTTCAGTTCCTTTTCATAATAGAATTCTTGGAAATATTTCCCGATTTAGAAGCTTCAGAGTTACCAACATTATAGAACATTTCACGCCAGCTTACATTTTCTAGCTTAGCAGAAAATATATTTATTGCTTTTTTTCTTTTCTTTTTAAAAGCTTGACTCAACGGGAAAGGAAACAAATCGAATTATTGTGATTTATGAAACAAATGAACGAACGAGCTTGATGTTAGTCAAACATCACCTGGACAATATTATAATATGTTTCTGAGAGTAAAATAAAATATATTTTCAATGTATAGAATACACTTTGAAAGTTAATCCATCGTTAATTGTATTCGATGAAAGTAAAATGCAGTTCTTTGTACCTTCAGTTTTGGTCCTCCATTTTGGCTTCCCACATACGACCGACTAGCACTTTTATGAATAGTATAGAGGAGAGTAACAAACCCTAGGATTCTGTCATTTCCAACGAATGTTAATTTCTATAAATGCTAGTACGGTAAAAATAATTGCAGAAGCAAATAAAAATCTATTTTATATTTTATATCTATTTAATTGCTATATGCAAGCAACAAATATTCAACTGACGATGCTCATCACGTACCTGAAATGCTGCCAGTAGTGAAAACAGAGAATGAGACACAGTCATACAATATGTTCCTACGTAATCCCAGTTTTAGTTATTCTAGTGCAGTAAAAATTGGTTTTGACCTCGAAAAAATTAGTACAAGCAAGGAACTAGGTGGATATGTTGTATTTAGCTTCCTGTTGAAATACTAAAAGTCCCCTAATATCGAAGTTGTGCTACGGCCACCATATTGAAAAATGGCGGCCCATTTTAGGTTTTTTGCTTGTAATTCCTTAACTATTGTAGATAGAAAAGAATGTTTAAAATAACAAAGTAGAGGACTATAAAATAAACAAATTTTGTTCTTATAACTTTTTCTCTAAATCTAACAGGTTTTGAGTTATTTACGACGTAGTCTTATTAGTCCATGCAAAAGAGACCATATGTCCTTACCTGGGATAATTCATGGTAGTTCTGGCAATGAGCTAATTTATGGTTTTTTGGGTCACTAAATACGAATTTTTAACTTCCATCCCGAAATTCCCCCCGCAACCTCACAATTTTGAAATGGAACTCCCCCAAAAATAGTGTTTTTTCAATAAAAAATATATAAGTGTTTGTCTTTTGGGGGAGAAAAATATATATTCGAAAAGAAGATAAAATTTGCAAAAAAAACTATGCTATGACATTTTTGCGTAGGACAAACGGGATGGCGCTGGCGCGTCTCCGAAAATGAGCCTCTGTGCTCCTTAGACTTGAGAGCGAATGGAAACGATGTGCAGGCTTTGTCCTGTGTGTGTTTGATTTGGCAGGAGAGTCGCCGCACGGAGGCTCATTTTCGGAGACGCGCCAGCGCCTCCCTGTACGTCCTACGCAAAAATGCTATAGAATAGTTTTTGTTTAAAATGTTGTCTTCTTTTTGAATATATATTTTTCTCCCCCAAAAAACAAGCATTTATATATTTTTTATCCAAAAAACGCTACTTTTGGGGGGGTTCGATTTCAAATTTGGGAGGTTGCGGGGGGAATTTCGTGATGGAAGTTAATAATTCGTATTGAGGGACCCAAAAAACCATAAATTAGCCCATTAATATGAATTCTCAAAGGTCCCATATGGTCTCTTTTGCATGGACTAATAAGACTACGTCGTAAATAACTCAAAACCTGTTAGATTTAGAGAAAAAGTTATAAGAACAAAATTTGTTTATTTTATAGCCCTCTACTTAGTTATTTTAAACATTCTTTTCTATCTACAATAGTTAAGGAATTACAAGCAAAAAACCTAAAATGGGCCGCCATTTTTCAATATTGCGACCGAAGCACCACTTCGATTTTAGGGGACTTTTAGTATAATTAACAGGAAACTGAATACAACATCTCCACAACGTTCCTTGCTTGTACTAATTTTTTCAAGGTTCGGCTGTTTTTTGGCCTTTTTTTCTGCACTGTTGCATTTAAATTTCTAGATTCTATAAAAACAGCCTAATTCTAAAAAATAGACTGCCAATTAGTGTGGCACACAGCTTCCTCGCATCCTATGACGTACTTTATGGATTTTATACTTTTATATGCCATTATTGTCTAGTTTATCTAATTGTTTCCCCCGTTTCTTTCATGTAAAAATTGTTTTGATTATTTACATAAATTAAAATATCAATTAAGCAAAAGTTAAAGAGCGCAGACGGTTGAAATTAATCTGGTGCTATCTGCGGTCAACTTTCGACAAACCTTCCAAATTTTATAAAAAATCAGAATTGAAGATATAAGAGATTTAAGAGTACTTTTGAAGATATAGGAGTAAATAAATGTATGTTTGTGAGCATGTTGAAGTTGTAGTTTTTAAGATATTTTGGTTCGCAAAAATAAAGCGATAGACTGACTGACAGAAAGACACGGAACCAAAAATGTTCCCTGATGTCTGAAACGGATTTGATTTCTTTCTTGGAAATTTTTGAAAGCGGAGACATAAAATATTTTCTTTTTTCAGAACGATCACATAGCTTCCGTTAACTCCGGTAAGCTAGGAAGCAAAAATCTCTTACCATAACTTTCTCGTTAGAAAAAAATAGTTTTACAAATTAAAGAAACTAATAATCAGAGGATAGAATGGTGTTTTTAACTAGGCACATTCTTGTTACAAAAGATATTTGAGTATTTTGCAACGATGAAGGAAGTTATAAATGATCGAATAGTGGCTAAAGCACTAACCTATTTTAGGAAGTATCCCCTCTCTAAAGCAATGATTTTCTAGAAAAGCGATGGCGTAATCTAGTGGTGGATGACGTCACTAAAACGTTGACAGTAAACTAAATAATGTTGATTTTGTAGGAAGGGTTAATAGCGGCAACATCAACTGAGAACGGCAAATTGCGGCGACGCCTTTTTAATGACCGTCGCAGCCGTTAAGTAGTTTTGCAATGTTTTTTCATGTAGCATTGAAAATGTTGTGCACTATAATGAGTTCATGAAATGAGGGATCGAAATCTGATAAGAGGTCCCACGCTCGCTATTCACCCAGCGTGGTGATATAAATGGGTAGCTACTTAAGTAAAGTGACGTCCATTTGGTTGCGAATGTAAATTATACGGTTTGTACTGCTGATTAAGCCACATCTAATACATATATAGATGTGTAAGCTCTTTGGCAGGCCTAGGCCCTCCTGGGCTATTGCACCACAGATTTAGTTCATAATTATTATTATTACTAAATGTAATACAATAAACCATAAAATGCATACCTGCAACGATATGTGAGAAGTCCCCTGAGAAGTTCTGCAACATTTTCTCTGAAGTAAACAAAGATACTGCGGCGGATGAAATACAGATGCTGTTTGTATATTTTATACACCATATGTTTATGAAAACGCCTTTGCATCCCAGTTTTCTTTCTGTGAAGATTAGATTCCATGTTGAATTATGAACTCCGTGAACCCTGTATAACAAATAAACAAAGATATAAAGCAAAAAACAATCAAAGTAAGGAACATAAGGGAGGCCAGTTTTTCTCAATGTAACATAATTGTTAAACTTATTTTTAACATTTATTTCTTCGTATATCTGAGCACACTCCAGTGCGCAAGGCAAAGTTTCAGTAAGCATGCAGAGCATCTTCACTTCAACCAACTCACTCGGTTTATCTCACCCTCACATCTCTGTTTTCTCTTAAGATGGGCTTTTAAAATTTGAAACTTAGATTAACCTTAAGTAGCTAGGACACTGTAAAAAAATTGAGCCCTTAAAATTAAGCCTTTTCAAAGCAGGAGAGTTTCAAAGTATGCATATTGTTAATAACTCACTGACTCATCATCAAAATTAAAAGTAACTTTCAGAATAGCTAGAAAAATTTGACACACTTGTAGCTAAAGCCGTATAATTGTCGGGAAAATTCCAAAAAGTTAAATTTTTCATTTTTATTCCCCCCAAAAATATTAAAAATGGCGGACACAACGTTAACGTATTTTGTAAACTGATTGCAAAAACTGCTGGTGATTTTGAAAACGAGTTCGATTCTATGACTTATTTTCATACTTCCATCAGTTTTACCTTAGCTAGAGCTAGATTTGATTAATTCTGTAAATTTTGACTTAGAGCTCTCATAGCATCCAATGTTATTGACCAATTTGATTTCTGATTGGATTGCTCAAATCTCACACCAATGCTGTTTAAATTGTGTATTTATTATTTTATTAATTCGCTCAATTTGTTGAGTACATGGAGTAAACTTTTTCCTGAGCGCCGTGTAACGTGACCACTATCGTGGCCTCAATTGAACAACAACTTGTTCCAATTTTTATCATAATAATAATATCATATATAATAATCTATACTCTATATACGTGTTATTCTTTGTCGGATTAATGTATATATGAGAAAAATACAGTGACCTTGCTCCCTCCAGTGCCTTGTAAAAAGCCAAGACAATGCTGAAGCCAGCAAAAAAAAATGATATCGCCAACAAAAACCTAACCTAAAAAAAAACTAGTCGTCCGATATTAATGAAATTTGGATGGAAGGTCAATAATTAGCCCTCATTGGTCCCATGTAAATTGCAACCTTTTGCGCCCATTTTATTCTCTTTCACATGTGCACAAACATACATTTATAATACTATTTTTTACAACTATATCTTCAAAAGTATTCATCTGATTTTTATATTATTTAGATGGTTTGTCGTAAGTACCTCACAGATAGCCCCAGATTAATTTCAACCGTCTGCGCTCTTTAAATTTTGCTAAATTGATACTTTAATTCAAGTAAAAAAACATAAAATCATACGTAAGTAGTAAACCAACGTCAGTTAAGTAGTAAACGTAAGTAGTATACGAACGTAAGTATAGTAAACGTCATACGTAAAGTTAAGTATAAGAAATAGGACGCGGGGGAGCTATGTTCCGTAATTGGCAGAATATTTTATTTACATAAAAGTATCAATTTAGCAATCTAATTATACATTTATCATTTTCTTTTTATGTTGTATTTATTTAATTAATCGTTAGTAAGAAATACTCATATCTTGTAGGCTTCAGCTAAATACATGAATTAGAAGTTAATGTACGTTCCTTACATTAGATAAATTGAAACTTTATGTGTGATAAGAGAAATATTTACTGCCTAGTGAATCGTAAGCTGGATAATATAATAAAAAGTGTATAAGATCTTCTTGTACTGAATTTCCACATTTCTCTTCTTAATTAATTCTCTAGCTTATTCCATTAAACCAAATTGATATTTAAGACTGAGCAGAGCCTGAACTGACTAATTATTATAAAGTTTTAAATTTAAAGCAGGGTTAGGTCTCTCCAAGTTTTGTAATCTCCCTGTACATTCAAGAGCAAGATTGATTATAAAAAGATCGTAATATGAACAGAGCATATATTGACATCGGTATTATACAATATTAATACCAAAATTTAAACAGATCATTTCTTAGGAATCGGAAGATAAAATATTCGACTTCATAAAGTCTAAAAACATAGACTTAAAAACCATAAAAGGTCACACTGAATCATTCAAGGTGGCAGACAATTTTCTAGATAAGTAAAATAAAAACTTCTGCCATAATTGGCAGAACGTTTTTCGTAACACGCATATTTTGGAATCTTTCATTATTTTTTATTTTCTCACTCATTATTATATACATTATTTTCTCAGCTAATGTGGCCATTAATCGAGTGATATGTCGCAAGGAAGCTTTGTGCCACACGAATACTAATGTATTTATTATGCGTGTTACGAAAAATTTTTTAACGCAAGCGCAATGCTTTTAACTTCTTAAGCAATGTACTCATAAGAAGTTTTAGTCTTATTAAAAAAAAATATTACGTGAGAGTAAGTAATGTACGCAGAAGATTGGAATATATGAGAGATTATCAAAAGGTTTAGGATTGATTATTGTTTCACAAGACCAAAGGCTAAAAATGTGCTCTGATAATTTCTGAAACCCATTTGTGTTAAGGAACTTTTGAAGATTTGAAGGCATAAAATGTACTTCAAAATGATTGCATTGCTTCTGTTAGAAAGCAAAAAGGCAAAATCTCATGTGATATTCATTGGCTATGTTGAAAAAATAAACCATGTACATATAATACATCAATTTTACCAAGTACTAGTACTATAATATGTTGAAGTTAAAAATAGAAACTCCTTATTGGTGAAAAGAAAGATTTGACAAGTGAATTTGATACATTTAGATAAATGAAAGGTGATCTTGTCATTTATTCCTCTTCTTCAAAGGCATATAAATAACAGAAAAATATAAATAAAGAGACACAGTTCTAAGAAATTTTCAAATAACACCATTTTATTATTCCAATACAAAGAGATCAAATTTTCAAGACAGTGTTACAACATTTTACGTTCAAATTTCGTATTCCTTAAGCGGTAGTCGAAATATGAGCGATCTGAAAATGCTACATTCAAATCATCAATGACCAATTATTTTTAATTCAAATTATATCTAGTTAATCAATGAAACAGTCTATTCTAAAAATATTGTATAAGAGATTTTTTTATCTTTCTATCCTTATAGTTATTCTATATTTTATCTTTATTACTTGTCATATTATTATATATCAGATTACACTAATGCCATATGCTATAAATGCTCAAAATATCAGCTATATTTTTCCATTAAGGGCATAACAGAGAATCCTCCGATCAAATAACATTTCAATTACGTATTCTATTGCATAACCGATAGTAATACTGGAAATTTTCTGACGTCCATATCGTTAACTTTGACTCAAAAAGGCTAACTGCGAAGGAAACCCCTGAATTTCAACATCCCTAACAATCAGGTTGCATAATATTAATATAATATTTCATTAATAAAGAAAATATTATACAAGACTTTTTATCAATGATTTTTTTTAAAAAGAACTATTTCCAATTATATTTATAATTTAAAAAGTCATTCCAAGGGTGGAATGATAGCCCAAGGTCTAGGCATTGAAGCTTGTACTAGGTTAAGCCCGGTTTGTGTTTGGATGATGTTCGTCAGTGTTCGGGTATGTTCGGGTGGAGGGCTAGTTTCATTCAGTCTGGTTCTCATTGAGGTCTAGGATCAATACGAGACTCCCCCCTCCATTCAACCCCCGGCCCACGCCCCGCCGCCAAGTATCGACTCGCTCACCCACCAGCAACAGACAAATGTTTACAGTCCATTTATAAACAAATCTCCTTATGAAAATAACTCAAATTATTGATGATTAAGACAAACACATAATATGCTTAAACGTTATGAACCTATCTCGCTAATTACGAATTATTTGATAATTTTTTTTCTCATAATTTATCCTTTCTCCTAAAGGTCATATGTTTTTTACATGTCATGGACCAAGAAGTTTTAAAATCATTAGAACGAATCAAGGCGACAATTTATTTGCTATCAATAACCAAGGGCTAGATGACATTTATTCATAAAAAAACTCCCCAAAAAAATTAAAAAGAAATTATTATTTTATCTACATTTTCATTCATGAACTAAGAGCTATTATTTGCCGACACAAAACATTTTTTTAAAGGAAATTCCTCTCCCACGATTAATATTCGATTTCCAAAAACCAATCGTGTACATACAAATATTGTTTTAAATCTAAAACGGGATTATTCCCACACGTTCATTTTGTTTCTTTCAACAATTTTCTGTCCTACTCTGCAGAAGCTTATAATTATTGTTTTTTACATAATGATTTATAATTATAAGTACCAATGGTTTCTAACTTCTTAAAATTTCTAAATCCTCGTACTTTTGTGTGTAAATTACCAGCACTGCGGAAACCAAGTTCTATTCAATGCAGGTCATTGAGGGATTAATGGTAAGATATGTTATTTGGACCATCTTCCAGTTCTTTTTATTTGGCTATATTTCGCCTCCCTAAGAGGCATAATCATGTTTTATCAATTAATTGATTTCGTCACTTAATTATTTTATATACCCATCAACTTCTTTAACACATTCATAATTATTATATTTTGGTTAAAACTTACAAATAAAATAACATTTAAGATAGATACACACATATAGATAACAATACCACAAAAAAATACTACTATTGATATTAATTATAAATGTTTGACGTTAATAATCAATCAATAATGTTTTGATTACTTTAATGCTCATGCTTTCAAACATGCTTTATTCAAGAAAATTAAACCTTAGATGTTAATATAATTTGTTCTATTCAATTATATTAAGAATCTTAGGTTCACTGAGCTAAGCTCAAATCTTGACTTATCGTCATCTTAGGTTTTAGGAGATGGTCTCTTAGGTGCATTTTTAGGGTTTCGTAGATTATCCTCTAAACCCTTATGCAGAGGGTGATGCGTCTGTCCGTCCGTCGTACTTTGGTTCATATCCTCCGAACCGTTCGCCGTTCACGCTGGATATATGGAATTTAAAATAATGACATAACTTTTAAAACCACAAATAGGAAAAACACAGAGAAGTTAAACATTTAATATGCGCATGAGCAAAAATGCACTAAGCTCAAAATTTCTATTATTTTAATTTTTGAAAAGAGAATCAAATGATGATCACCCTTCTTCCCTGAAGGGTGATTACAAACATATATAATATTTTATGAGTATTGTGCTTTTTAACGCCAATATTCCGCTTTTAGCACCAAAATGTCACAAAAAAAAATGCTTTTTGACCCACACTATTTTATATTACATTTATAAGTCGAAATATACCCCAAAAAAGCACCCCCCCCCCCTCCCCCCCTCCCAACCTATAACAGCTAGTCCTAAAATTTCGAAATAATTCATGCTAAAAACCTTATGATAGGGCGGTGAAAATTACCTCAAAAAAATCCACACTTTTTATAAATTTCAAATTTTCTGTGCGCACATGCGCAGTGAGCAAACATTTTAATTTTTTTTTAAATTATGAGTAAAGTATCAATTTAAGGCAACTGATAAGTAGATTATAAAAATATAAACCTATTTAAAAATTCTATCTTTTTTGTTACATTTATAAGTCGAAATATTCCTCCAAAAAAAATGCCGCCACTCCCTAACAACAATGACGGTTTGTCCTAATATGATTAAATAATTCATGCTAACCTATGATGGGGCGATGAAAATTTCCGGATAAAATTTACTCTACTCCTTGTTTATATTATTTTTTACTTTCATATACGTATTAATAAGAATATAATAAAGTATATATATGTATTAATAAGAATATAATAAAGTATATATTATTTAATAACCTACGAAACCCTAAAAAGTACGAGTACGTGGATGCAAGTACTTCCCTGTGATTTTTCTTTAAATATACGATAATATATATATATATACTTATTATAAGAATGTTATGTTTACTGTGTTCAGGTGCTCGGAGGGACATGAGAGGCCAATGGGTGACAGATAGGCCATTACATTATGAAGATTTCTTTCATCACCCAGAGTCGACTTTGAGAGCAGTAGGACGATACATGTATGGATCTGGGGCACTCAGGCCAGCACAAAACTTACCTCCACCAGAATACCCTAGGCCAAGGCTACCTCATTATCCTGGTAAGTAATATTTTCTCAAACTTAAATCTAAAAGCACAAATATAAAAAATGCAGACACAATACATGTCTTGTACCAGTTGCTGGTTTGACATGACTCACCGTTCTCCCATGTTTTATCTTTGTATTTAATATTCTTCGCTTTTGCGGCACTGATGATGGCCCTATAGTGGCTGAAAGCTGCTCTGAAAATAAAAAACTTATTTTACGTGGAGTGACTTTTTCTTTCTACATCTTTTGTGTTTGGTAAATCTAGTGATTACTGAATCATTTACTGTATTTAGAAAATCTAGAGATTACCAAATTTTCTTTATTTTTAAATAACGCATTGAAGGTAGATATTCTATTCTAAATATGTAATGACGCTTAAGTGTAAATAATGGAATTATTTCAATGGCAAAGAATAAAAATAAGTTATCTAAAGATCTTATGCTTGTCATTAATTTGAGTCTATCATAATTATTTTAATTTGCTTTCTAGTTCGAATACCATGCTAATTTGTTATTAAAATCCAAGAAGCTAAGTTTAAGTGTTATTCTAATGAATATTTAGGTAATCTATCTATATATTTATATACATAGATATATATCTATATATATATATATATGATTCAAATTAAGGATTCCAAAATTCAGAGCTTTAGTCAAAAATAAAATAGCTTAATGAGGTAAGAACGAGGACAAAATTTCTTTACATATACAAATAATTACAATTATTAAGATTTATATTGAATTAATGGTAATAAAATAGAGAAAACCCGAAGAAAGTAGTTAGTTTGGTACTATGCACTAGATTTTTAGCACTTGTAATATGAGGGCGTAGCCCTTTCTATTTCTGGAATATTTATTTAAGTGACGCAGTATTGAAATTATGCACTATGTAACTAATTCAACTGTGAATACCTTAATTATGGAACGCAAATATTATTTAGTTATTTCTACCGATATTATTATGTTGAAATAAAAATTATATACAAAACACAGTAAGTGATTAAGTAATCACTAGATTTGCCAAACAGAAATGTTTAGTAATCTTTACATTTTCTAAATACAGTAAATGGTTCAGTAATCACTAGATTTACTGAACACAGGAAGTGGTTAGAATATTGCTTTATTGAGTTTGTTCAATTGTCATCGTAATATCTGTACTACCTAATTATTTTTTGGGTTTCTCTTTAAAAATAGTGAAGTTTCACTATTTTATACGTTCAAATAAGCCATCACAGTGAGTTAATGTATTCTATAAAGATTCTCTAGTCGGAACTTAAGTCCAGGTCTTTTCTTTGGATCTTTCTCAATCGTCTTGAACCGGCCACTTCTATGCCTTTGGTCTCTGAGGGTTCCAGTCAAAAGTGCATCTCTTTCTATGGCTCCCAGAGGCTTCCTTAGAGTATGACCAATCCAACGCCGTTTTCTCTCTTTGATCTGGATTACTTCAATAGATATTGATCAAATATTCAATATATCGTTCTGCGATAGATTATTGGTCCGTAACATACCACAGATTTCCATTTGAAATTATGATCGGCCACCTAATGCTAAGAATTCGGCGTAGACAAATTTGTAAAATGCTGTTAGTCACTTTCCACGTCACGCATCCATACCTACTTGATGTTTGTTTTGAAGAAATTCATTTTCTCCTTCTCGAAATCGATCGGCTCCTCCACATTGGATGTCATGACATCTTCCTCTGCTCCCCCAGTCGTTGCCACCTCATTTTCAAGGTACAAGAAGGATTTAACTATCTCTGTTTTTCTCAACGATTCTTATACTGGAGACAGTATTTGCATTTATTATTTTATTCGCATCTCTTTCATCTTGCAAGGATTAATTTCAAGCCCAGCTTGGCCTGCTTCGTGTCTTAGATGCTTAAGTTTTTCCATCATGTCTTTTAAACAATCAGCGAGGATAGATATAAAAATCTCATTAAAAAAATAAACTGACAAAAATATAAATCACTCCCTAACTAAGCCATCCTAGTCAGTTAATGAATATAGTTACATCTCTAGCTGAAGCATCCTTAAACGTTAAGAGAATATAGCGAGAATTATAACTTAAGAGAATATATATTAAAATCAAGATTGAATCTTGGTTAAAAAATGGAGGATCAGGATTAACGAACAGAAAAAAGCTTATGAAACTTTTATGCATCGACAGCACCCATCCTCTAGTCCCTCTTAACTAAGTTCTCAATCCTCAATCTAGCACTGTCTGTTATCTTGGCCTTCACCCTCATCGACGACTCACCTGGCAACATCACACTAAGACTAAATGCACTGAAATTTCCAGACGCTACAAGTTGCTGCTTCGTTTTCTAGATCGTATATACAAAATTACTTAAGTAATAAACCAACTCGGCACTTCTTTAGATTGTTACTCCCTTATAAAAAATCAGAGGGGAGTAACAATCTAAAGAAGGAGTACGGAATGTTCTTCTTTAGACTGGTACTCCTCTAATTAAAACAGAAGTGGGATAATCCTTTGGGCCTTTGTCCCAAAGTACATTGGACTAAACATCTCTTTTTATTAATAGATCTTTAGTCATTATTATTTTAACAACAATTTAAAAAAGTACCATACATAAACTCCTCATCTACAACACAGTTTTAAAACCGGATTGAACTTGGTTTGGATGTTTGGGGTAGCACTAAGCCTTCCAACTCCCGTCGACTACAAACTCTTCATTAAAAAATCCTTCGTAAAATCACAGATGATTCTTTCTATTTACCTAACCTCACCCTCCACAATAATTTCAAAATTCCTTTTTGACTGTGACCTATCTTTATGAAGATACCAGAAAGTCCACGAGTCCTTACCAAATAGAAAACCCCAATCCTTTAGTAAAACTCCTTTCTTCCCTATCTATCCCTGATAACCCACCTCACCGCCTGAGGAGGCAGTGGGCCAGAGATCTACTAAATATGGGATTACTGTTTAATGATTAATTATCACCCAACTTAAACCATATCATTCCTTATAATTAGGTATTCATTTTCACATGTTATTTTATTATTTTGCTTATTTATATGGATTATTACCTAAATTATGTAAATCACCATCCAAATAATAATGTATCAGTATCACCCATAACATTAACAATTTATGTAATGGTTATAATCAATAAAAACGAAAAAAAAAATCAAGATTAAGGAAATGTAGTAAATCTGGCGAAACCGAGTTTCACATCGCAAGCGGTCACATCATCTGCCAGATAAGTGATAATGCAAAGAAAGAGTAAACAGAGTTAAGTGAATAGAGAAGAGATAACAATAAAAAATAATATGTGTGTCCAGTTGATGCGTTAATAAAGTGTTATATAATAACATGTCCTTTAACACTGGCGTCACTAAAGGTTAAAATATGCAGGGTGTTCTGCATCGCGATGCAAAATTTTAGGAGGTGACTTAACACGTAAAAAGCAGCGAAAATGATAGTAGACTACGGCTAATTTCTATACTTTTTTCGAGTTATAATAGACCATTATATAGGTAACCTGAGAGGGGTCCAGCTTGCATTAATTAGGGTAAACGATTTTTTTTTTAAGATTGTTTATTGTTTTGTATAGTAAGAGGAGCATGAAACCAAGTTTGCGACCTCGAAAGCCCTGGGGCCAATTTCGCTAGGCGAAAAACCTCGCGATTTTGGCACTTTTTTCAGTTTTTTTAATATAACTCATAAACGACGCCGAAATCAGGAAATTGTATTCTCTCCGAAATAAACGTAGACAAAATTCTCAACAAAATCCACTAGTCAAACTTAATTTTATGTTATCCTAAACCATTTCTTCAGGGCTTTGAAGTTTGACAAAATTATGTAAAAAAAAAAAAAAAAAACAGAAAAAAACACTGTGTGTGTGTGAGTGAGTGAGTGTGCGCGGGCTTAAAAATAAAAAAGTAAGTAGTGAGGTTTGTTTGCTTGTATGTGAATTTTAGTGATTGTAAGGTCTATAGGAAATAATTAAAAAGCTCACTCTTGCAATAATTCGACTTCTCTTTGGGTCATCTTCAAGCTGAAACACATTTATTGTCAATAACTTCAGTAATTTTATTTCATTTTGAGAATACATAATGGGCACCATAAACGACTACATAAATGTAAAAAAAAATGAGTTTAATCCTTTTTGTTACATAATTTTGTCAAACTTCAATGCCCTGTAGAAATGGTTTAGGATAACATAAAATTAAGTTTGACTAGTGGATTTTGTAGATAATTTTGTCTACTTTTATTTCGGAGGGAATACAATTTCCTGATTTCGGCGTCGTTTATGAGTTATATTAAAAAAACTAAAAAAAGTGCCAAAATTGCGAAGTTTTTCGCCTACCAAAAGTTGTCCCCAGGGCTTTCGCAAACTTGGTTTCATACTCCTCTTACTATACAAAACAAACCTAAAAAAAAAATCGTTTACCCTAATTAATGCAAGCTCAAATGTATTTATATATTGGCCTATAAGCAAAAACACCGTTTTTTTCAAATTGTACTTTATTTTTTTTAAAAATGTATTAAAGTTAGATGCACGATTTTAAAGACCAGGGCTTTTCTTATTCAATGATAAGAATGATTTAGTAGAATAAGTAGGCAAATGGAGCGGATAACAATAGAAAGACAAATGTTAAAATCGTAAACAACTACTGATCAAACTTTCAATGAATATATTCCTTATAGCATTTAATAATCTAAGCCCGTTTAATTTTATACACGTTTATTGCAGGATCGAGCTGGGCGAATCCATTCATGATAGGGCACTATGGAGAAATGCAAGGTTTGCCACCTGTTTACAGGAAAGCCCATTTCAATGCCAAACCTTCTATAAGACCGGATGTTCAGAGGAGTATATTCAGGAGTAGTCCTAGAATTAAGATGCCAATTGAGGACGAAGACATAATGCATGATTCAGGACCATCGCTTCTCGAGGATTCGGAATGTAAGTATAATACATTTCAATAATATAAGAATAATTCAATAATTCAAGAAAGAGAAAATAGATCATACCCCATCAAGTAGTCAGAATAAAAACTTCTACAACAAGCATTGAAAATAATGCTAGGCCTTCTGAACTATAACAAATCGTCACCTTAATGCAAGAAGCAGATAACTCGAAAATTTACCATTTTAGGATCCTCATCATTTAGATCTAAATTTTATATATAGAATTCAATGCAGTAACTAGATGTCTTACTCCTAGCCTATAACTCTTTACCGCCCTTTGAGGTTAGGAAAAACAGTAAAATTAAAATTATACTGGTTGTAAGCAAGATATCAAAAATCTAATCACAGGCTTCATTCCTAATTTTAATTCTGCACAATTTGAGCCCTATTTCAACTTCCTATGATAAATAGTACAGGCGCCATTTTAATACAACGAGTTTTATCGTTGTATTAAAATGGCGCCTGTACTATTTATCATAGGAAGTTGAAATAGGGCTCAAATTGTGCAGAATTAAAATTAGGAATGAAGCCTGTGATTAGATTTTTGATATCTTGCTTAGAACCAATAAAACTTCCAATTTAATGATTTTTCTAACCTCAAAGAGCGGTAGAGCCTTAATATATAACAGTACGTATTATTTTCTAATTTTAATACCTATATACCATATGAAGCTTCTTAATTGAATATTGTCAACTAGAATGCTACAATACAATATATACTGGGAAGTGTCAGCTTCACATGATCCTCTAGCAAGACAAAAGAGACAAACTTCGTCTGGTACTCCTATCTGGTGATGAAACTTTTAGGAATGTTGATTTAATTATAATTAAAGAGCGAAATTGTTTATAGCTAACCTTTAAATAAATATAAGATACTCGGTATTTATATACGGATTTCATGTTTTACTTAGTTAAGCTATTTGACATTTAACTTCAACGCTATAACAATCCAAACATAATTAATATTGTAAATCCTCATTAATAGTACATGACATTTGGTTAGTACTGATCATGAACTATTGTTGCGAGTTGCTTTGGGAATTAAGGACGCCTACGTGCTTGTAATTGTAATCAATGTCTAAACAAACATACTAAGATCGAAACTTCAGAGGCATATAATCGGTTTTAATCTGTCTCCTAGGTGTGTAATTTTGTCTAAATCTTTTCGTTTTATAATCGTAAACAAAATATTGGACGTGTTCACACTTGTTTGTTAGTTTTTTTTTTCTCAAAGAATAAATAAATAAAATAATGAGACTGTAATATAATAAAAATTCAACATTGACAGTAATCAGTTCATAAAATTATTTGATAAATCTATCTTACAACAATTAATTTTATTTTAAATACTGTTTTTTTGAACAGTTTAAAGAGGATTCCAATTTCTTTCGTTAGGCACGTTTAAGAAGTTCAATATTATTGAATCATGACTGAATTAATGAAATTGAAACATGTAAAAACCAATTAATTGAATTTTATTCTTATTATTTGGTCATTAGGGATGAAGGAAAATAAATATTTTCTTTTGGTACATATTTACGCTATATTTCGCCCATACCTGGGCATCTTCAGGCTAAAATAAAATAACAATAAAAAAATTTAAAAAAAAAAATTTAAAAAAAAAAATTAAAACAGTAAAATTTTGTTATTTGATCTTAAAAATATTCCTTCTACATCATAATTTTAAATACTATAATTACATTTACAATGAAAAACATTAAATAAAATTATTTTACCTTGATCTGAATTATCTTAAAAATATCATCTGTAGTACAATTAAGGCAAACAATATCACAATTATTTGAGTAATCATTAAGAACTAATCAATTCTTCTACCGCCCTTTGAGGTTAGGAAAAACAGTAAAATTAAAATTATACTGGTTCAAAGCAAGATATCAAAAATCTAATCACAGGCTTCATTCCTAATTTTAATTCTGCACAATTTGAGCCCTATTTCAACGTCCAATGATAAATAGTACAGGCGCCATTTTAATACAACGAGTTTTATCGTTGCATTGAAATGGCGTACTATTTATCATAGGACGTTGGAATAGGGCTCAAATTGTGCAGAATTAAAATTAGGAATGAAGCCTGTGATTAGATTTTTTATATCTTGCTTAGAACCAATAAAATTTTCAATTTAATGATTTTTCTAACCTCAAAGAGCGGTAGAGCCTTAACTAGTTACTAATATGATAATCCTATAATCTGACTAGAATATACGTTATCTTTCAATAGAAATGTCAAATCACTATAAATATACAGAGATAACTATAAAGGTCAGTTATTTTATTTTTTTATTTTTATTATAATAAACAAAAAACGTCTTTTCAAATAATAAATACTTTGTAGTCTTTTTATCTTTCTATTTTATGATGAAATCATCAACTATGTACATTGTTTTTCAATTTACTTAGTATAATTTTGTCATATATTTATTAATTCATAACGGGTGAAGAAAAAAAATCAAACAATTTATTTATGTAATCATGAATTTAAAAATAATATTTTTTGATTTTATATTTCTATATACATACATACACTCATATACATACCTATACCAACATTTAACTCACATCCACTTATATATATTATATTTGTTTATCTGTTTTATTTGATTAATTACTTATATGTTTTAAATTTTAATTTTTTTATAAATCCCTGCATAACAATTATTATTTATATCTTTCATGTCACATTTATGATTCATATTGATATTGTACATCGACATATAAGTTGCTTCTAAAAATTCTCTTTTCATTGTAACTCTTTCATTGTCTAGAATTTTTGTATCATCAAAATTAATTTTATGATTTTCTACTCTTGTGTGAATGGCTAAAGCAGTCTTATCATCATGCTTATCCACATTATATTTATGTTCAGTTAATCTATTCTCCAGTATTTGTTTGCTTTGTCCTATATAGACTATCGCAATTGTGACATGGTATTTTGTATACAATATCCATTTGTTTATTTTTTGGTATTTTATCTTTTAGTTTTTATCTTTTGCATTACTTACAGGACGCTAATTACTATACTGATATCTGAATTTAATTGTTATTTATTGGTTATTATTTATACACATTGTTTAACTACTGTTTAATTTAAATCTTGCATAGGCGCATATAACCTTGTTGTTCAGTGCCTAAAATAAAATAAACTAAAAAAAAAAATAAAAAAAAAACTGTCATACTATAAAACCTGTATGTTTTTTGAGGGATTATTATTTGGAATATCAATTTGATTATTCAAACGTTTTAAGTTTTTGGTAGTATTCATACTACGGAAAGATTAAATTTTACTTTAAATCAAATTATAATTATCAATAACGACGAGAGACATACAGAGAAAAATAGACCCCCGCACCGGGACTCGAACCACGGGTTCTACTATTAATCCGTTACTAATTCTCTAAATTGTTAATCTTTCCGTAGTATGAATACTACCAAAAACTTAAAAATGTGAATTCTAATAGATTGTATCAGGTACAGGTAGGGAGGAGTCCCCTTTCATTATTCTATATACGAGTATATTATCGTTAATTTGTAAATACGTATTATTACAACAAAATTTTATTAGTTCTAGAAATGTAGTTTTACATTGGATGTTGGTGTACGGTATTATATTATCCCATTATTTTTGAATAATTTTGTAGAGATGTATAGGTGGAATAACACTAAACATAGATTTTATATCAAAGGACACCATTCAAATAACAAAATTTTACTATGTTTTATGTCTGTTGTTATTTTTTTTTTTTTTTTTAAATTTTCTTTTTATATTTTCTGGTTTATTGTTATTTTATTTTAGCCTGAAGGTGCCCAGGTATGGGCGAAATATAGCGTAAATATGTACTAAAAGAAAATATTTATTTTCCTTCATCCCTAATGACCAACTAATAAGAATAAAACGAAATTTTAAGGGATTAACAAAAAAGAAAATAGACAATTAATTGAAATTGTTCAATCCGATGCTGATTGGAAAGAAGTTAAATTAGTTCTAATTGAAAGGCAATTGAAACAGAAAATTGAACAGTGTAAACAGCTGTTACCTTTTTAATGGAATGGAAAGTTTCAGCTGCATAGGTTATATTTTTGTTGTTTTTTTCTGCCACAGGTGATTCAATTTGTTAATCATATCCAAAATGTGTAGTTCAATCATATTAAAAAATGAAATTGAACCGACTAAACACGCATATAACAAAATAGTTCAGATAAAACAGCCTCTGATTAAAGTAAAACATATATTAAAAGAAACCAAGTTGGAGAAAATGTCTCATCTAAATAGAAAATGAACACAAATTATATCCGACATTTGAATTGCCATCTCAGTAAAAATATTTATACGTCTCACCGAAAAGAAAATTACAATATTACTTAGAAAACAATTTGACGTTATGCAATGAAACATTGATTTATAGTTTAAGTTGAAATTAAATTACCATGAAGTAAAACATTTACCCTTTAATATTGGGTATACATTAAGTTTTAATAGAAGTATTATCTGAGGATTAACTGGTAAACAAAGCGATTGGCATAACCAGAATAACTGAAAATAATGAAAATATCCTTAGGATTACCATAAACACTATTATAAATTTTAAAAAAAATCGGTCCGGTCAAAGTTTCTCATATACGAGTTCATAATTATCTTGTGTTTTCCATTCATTATAGTTTTCGTAGGTAAATTTAATTATTATTGAACATTTTATCAAAGTATATCATTAAATAACTTCTCTTCGGCGGGGAATCGAACCCGGCCCATCTCCGTCCGCGTTTAAAGCTATTTTCTCAGGAACTAGATTTTTACCGGGAAAACTGCTTATATCGTTAGATTCGTATTTAAATGGACTACATTTTAAAATTGTTTAATCAAAATCGTCGTAACCGTTTTCAAGATTTAATTTTTTTAACGTTTATTAGTTTTTTGGGGTGTTTGCGCCCCCAAATTTGGGGCTAAAACTCATTTCTCGATCTCGCCTCGGGGTATGATTTCTTTGAACAGTTATACCAAATTTCATCAAAATCGGCCCAGTAGTTTATAAGCTCCACGCGTCTACACAGACAACCGACAGACATATTTTAAAAACAACTTTTTTGGACTCAGGGTACCTCAAATCGTGTAAATCCATTAAAATCGAATTTACACGCCAACACAATACATACTTTCTTTTTATTTAAGAAAGTAAAAACTTAGTTTTAAGTAAAAACTGCTTTTGAGGTAACGGAAGCTATGTGATCGTTCTAAAGAACGAACATTTTTTTATGTCTACGAATTCAAAAATTCCAAGACAGAAATCCTTTTCAGACATCAGAAAACATTTTTGGTCTCGGGTCTGTCTGTCGGTCAATTAATATTACACGTGATAGGACGCGGAGAAGCATTGTGCCACACTAATTGGAGACTACTTTTCCATGATATTTCTCTTTAATTCTTCTTTAGGCAAATATGCAGTCTATAGGAGGCGGTGGTTCGGGAAGGGTGTTTAACCGAATTGCACCAGCATGTGCAGTGCAGCTTAGCCAATTTTCTTTCTCCCCCACACTAAAGATGATCAATTAACCATAAATTTGAAAAAAATATTTCGACAGAGAGTTTGGATGGTCAACAACATTTGATACTCATTTTGAGCCAAAGCAATAATTACGCAGTTATCTAAATGATCTTCGAAGAAAATGACGTGTATAATGTATAACCTACCACAACTAATTTCTCAGCCCCTGAATGTCCATCTTTCTTAAGATATGTCGGTATTCTTAATAATCTAGTAATATCTTTCTTCACCTACTTTATTAGCAAGATGGTTGTTTACCTTGTAGTCGAAACGGAAGAAGGGATGGAAGGTTGTGGAGGATGGTGTAGAGCTGGAGAATTCCTGTGCGCCGGATCTTGTACTTGTATTCCAGTGTCGTGGAGATGTGACGGCGCCACTGACTGCGTAGGAGGTGAGGACGAAGCCTCCTGCAGCACTTCCCATACTCAACAAACTTGCAAACCCGAAACTCATATCAGGTGAGCTTAACTTTCAGTACCATTCCTAATTGAACAAAAAAATAAAAATAAAAATAAGGAATGAATTAAAAGAATGGTTTATGATCGGACAAATATTATAAAACAAAATGGAAGTTGGAAGGAAGAGTAAATTGTGAACTTTCTGCAAAGCTGATCTTCGTCAATAAATATAGATAAAAAATAATTGGATCATATCATAATAATATGCAGAAAATTACTCGCTCAAAGAATGGTATGGTTATGGCATAGATATTGAATCAGTCTATCGTTCAAACAACTCTACACACCATGCAGTGAGGGAGATTTCTCACTGGCACTAGTGACAACGATAAAATCTAAATTAAACGAATAGCATTTTTTTATTACTAATCAAGGGACTCCACAAAGCACATAACACAATTAGCGACATTCGTGAACAACTATAATGTAACTAAATTAAGAATGACATTTAACTAATAATAATCACTTTAAAATGGTATGGTCAATGTACATATTCAAATATTGCTTTTATTTGCCATTTTTTAGATGTCCGAGAACATATAAGTGCATTAAGAAAGATTGGATTTGCGATGGAGCTGATGACTGCGGTGACTTCTCTGATGAAACACACTGTGGTGATTATAAATTATAATATATTCAGTTCTGTCAGTTTTAATTTGTTGTTTTTTAAAGAGAATTAAAAATTTGGTTGGTAGAGGATTTTTTTTTATAAATATATATATTTTAAATTTTTATTAGAATATTGCAACTACATAATTACATGTTATATGCAATAATGATGTATGTTTTTAGAATGACATGATGTTGACTTGAAGTGAGGAACTGTCCATTAATAGTACTCACAGATACTAGCATGAATTATTACATATATTAAGAAGTTATACCTTACCCTCTTTAGACGTCGAGGAGGATTTCCGGGAATGAATGGTAATGATAGGTTGTGGATTAATGGATTAGGGTGTTGGGATATGGAGTCATGGAAGATTTGTAACGAGATTTGGCTAGGTCATGGACGAAGGGGACTTTAAGGTCGTGGCTAGGTCATGGACGACTTATAAGTTAGCCTCTTTAGACGTCGAGGAGGATTTCCGGGAATGAATGGTAATGATAGGTTGTGGATTAATGGATTAGGGTGTTGGGATATGGAGTCATGGAAGGATTTGTAACGAGATTTGGCTAGGTCATGGACGAAGGGGACTTTAAGGTCGTTGTGAAGGGTAAAGTTAGAAACGTAGAAAGGAGCGTGGACTATTCTTCTTATAGGATTTTGGACTGTAGGGACTGGATTCGATTTGGAACGCTTGGTGGAACCCCAGAGTTCGATACCGTATGACCATATGGGCTTAATTATGGTGTTATAAATGAGTAATTTGTTATGTGTATTGAGTTTAAATGCATGGTGTAAAAGTCTGTGTAAAATTCTGTAGCGTCTGTTGCAGTCTTGTCGTTTAAGTTTTGTGTGGTGTGCCCAGGTCAAACGTATAGTATAAATATAAAAAGTGTAGTAAAAAAGTATAGTATAAATATCTAAAGTGGATTTTATATCATCCAATTATATTATTTTAATAAACTAACAGACTACTCCAGATTCAGCATATGGAAGGCAGCGTTAAATAAAAGTCCCCATTGAAACGAAACTGTTTTCTCAATCTAGATTACAGCGTTGATTTTTTATTTTCCTCCAAACATTTGACCAAGCTTTGTCAATCGTTTCGTGGAAGTAGAAAAAAATGAAAAAACAAATTAGGTATCTCTTTAGTCTTAATAAGAATAAAAAATTGTTAAAAAGTTTTCCATTTTATTTATAACCTATAAGCAGATAACTTGTAAAAACAGCTAAAAAAAAAACAGTGTTTTCCAATCTTTGCTAGGAACTTAGGTAGCAAAACACAGGATGTACTTCCAAAAAAGGGTCTTATGAAAAAAGGTTTAAGCATTTTTGTGCATGATATATTTATTTTGTGACTGACCACCAATAGGTAAGGGTGAACAAAGAACTATGAAGGCTCATCAGTTAAATCAGTGTTCAAAAATCTAAATTTAAGGTACATCAAACTTTTTGCTAAACTCAAAAGTTCAACAATCAAATGAGACAAAAGGGCAACAACAGTCAATAGCTGTAAAAAATAGTTTAGGTTTTCATTGTGTCAATTATGGCCTGAATTCCTTGTATAAAACGTATAATATAATATGTGATTCTAGATAAATATAATAATTTGGCTTAAAATGTTCTGTATAAAATATAATAATTGACTAATATAACTAATTTGACTTCTGACAGGTCAAAATCACTAATATAATTAAAAGAATATAAGTAATTTTTGTCTTTAAATATTCATAAAAAAATAATGGTGTTGAAAATAAATTATGGGTTTGATATCAAGTTGTGATTGTGTTACAGACTTGAAATGGTCTGAGACTATTTTAAAATATAAATTATATTAGACTAATCTGAGTAGACAAAAGTTCAATTTTATTGATAAAGAGGGGAATGATTGAATAAATTAATATGACAGGAGAAATTTGCATAATATAGTGGTGACGTCATTGAGTGGGTTACCCAGACAATAGGATTCTATATTTACCTTCCTCCCACCCACTATCTCTTAAAACCTTCTTCCTTCTCCTTTCGAATGTTTTAATAAATTTAAATGATTTAATTGAATCAATATTTAAGAAAAAGAGAAGCATTTTAGGAAATTTATTTTTAAAAATCAAATGATCTCGACTTTGAACCCAATAAACTAAATATTGATAACAATAAAAGATATTTGTTTAATGTATTGGATGGGCCCGGTCCACGCTATTTTGGTCACTCTAAAACCAACTTTCTTAACCTCTAAATTTTCTATTAATCTTATACTAAATCTTACATAATTATTGTTATTCCTAATTTAAATTTCATTTTTAATTTTTTATACTTTGCTCTGGCGCTTATTGTATCGGCATATAATATTTTGAAAGTTTTATTTCCTGTATTCAGCTGTTAAACCCTTTTTTGAATAAATATATCATTATTATTATTATTGGTATAACCCTATTCTGTTAAGACCATCTCAGGAAGAACCGATGTGTCCCATCAGATGTGATTGATGTAATGTAATAAAGGGAGAGGTGCCTTTATATTGTTTAATTGCTCACATTTTAAGTTCTTTGTAACTCTCATAATTCGAAACCTATTTCATTATACTACTTCATAATAATGAGACCTATGGTATAGAAAGCTAACTAATTGGCAACCCCTTTTATTTACCATAAGTCTCTTTTTTACTAAGCATGATTTTTTTTCGTTTGCAGATGGAATAAATAAGGAACAATTATAATATAATGAAACTATATATTTAATATTTACAATTATGAAATTTAATAATAATTATGGAATGACATTTTTTAGATGGAATGACTATAATAACATGAATGGAACGAACATAATGGATTCATAAACCAACGAATAATCACGTTTTAAACTTATTTAATTTTACAGGCGGACCAGTGAACTGTACTACTGATGATAAATTCGAATGTAATAACGGTCTCTGTATCCCATCGTCTTGGCTGTGCGACGGAGAGAATGACTGCAAGGATTTCTCAGACGAAGTTAACTGCACTAGAAAAGCGTAGGTCTTTTTAAATACTAAATTTGTGTTAAATTTTGATTTTGATTTTTAAACGAAATTATGCTAATATTTTTTGGTTTTAATTTTTTTTTTTTTTTGTTCAGTGACTGCGAAGAACACGAATTTCGATGTGGTGACGGAAGTTGCATATCTCTATCATTTAGATGTGATATGGAAGCTGATTGCTCGGATCAATCTGATGAGACTGAGTGTCGTAAGTTCTCACATTCAAATATTTAGTCAGTATATTAATAAATTTGTGTGAGTGAGAGACACCATGTATCACACAAGCGTGGTACATAGGAACTGTTCCAACATCAGACATAACGTCGGTTAAGATGTTGGCTCGGCATTGTGCCATATCCTGCATCGTTTCGTCACGTCCGACTCATCAGAGGCCCGAAGATGCCCATCCTGTCTGATGTTGGATCATTTCCTATGTGCCACGCTTGCGTGATACTTCCCTTAATGTCTCTCACTCACACTAATTGTTTAGCTTATTGCAGTGTGCAAACACGGTATCATATTACCAATATATTAATATTTGAAGGATAACGTCAGAGGTGATCAAAGGTTAACAAAGAGTCAGGAGTTAAAAAGATAAAATCATCACATTCGTAATCGTATAATTGCATACGTGTATAACTTAAAATCGCAAAAACTATACTAGTGTTACAGTATTTTATTCTATATTGTGTTTCTCGGACGCAACGGACATTAAATTTAATTAATAAACAAATTAATCCCTTGAAAATATACATGTGTATCCACCTAATCTTGGTTAGTAGGGCCATTACTTTATACTTCTTATTTATAATTCGGAAAATTATAATGATGATTTATTGACATAAACGGCCCTGGTTATTAAAGGCGGTCAGGCTCTAACCACTATTTAATATATAGTATATCCCTAACGGAACAAACAGTACACAGGCGATTATATTGGAAAAACAGATGATCAAAATGATAAGCTTCTTCAACCTTAATTAAAATATATTGGGTTATAAATTATGCAAAATTAATTCTTAATGAACTTGATATTAACTTGTTTTGCCATTTTCTAATAATGCAGCTGAGATGGAAGCAGTAGAATGTGGGCCTAAAGAAGTACAATGTGCTTATCCACGTTGTGTCAGTGACGAATACAGGTGCGACGGTGATGATGACTGCGGAGACGGATCTGATGAGACGGATTGCCCTAAAACCAAACATGAATCCTGCTCAGCCTCTGAATTTCAGTAAGATATAAATATATGTTTAAACCTCTGTTATACATAAGTTGTGGTTCTGGAGTCTAACAATCTAATATTAAACCAAATGGAAGATTATAAAAATACTATATAAATAGGCAAACATCAAAAATGCTGGATGTTCTTGGATGGGTACTGAAACATGCAAGCTGTTCTAATGACGCTGATACCTCTAAAATCCTTTTTTGATTATCACCAGTGAACACTTACAGTTTTATCACCAATTTCACATACTAAGCCCCTTATAATGATCCCCCCAATCTTATAATGCTCAAACTTTATAATGATCCAATAAGGTATCACACATGTAGATAACAATATACCGTCATTGGAAGAATAAAATTAGTTAGTCTTAATCTTTGATATATAAAAGGACAAATCTCAGTACAAAGGATCTCGCCAAAACCGTATCTAAGCCGTGTCATCGATATGTCCCCGTTTAGGGGACGGTGAGAGAAGAAAAATGAGCCCAAGATCGAAAGGGGCTGTTAAGGTTTTTGGCCTTTCTTTCAAGCGCCATGGGAGTTCGGTCCTCGGTTCTATATAAAAGGACAAATCTCTATATAAAAGGCCCGAGATCGAGGGGAGTTGTTGAGGTTTCTATGTAAAAGGACAAATCTTTACAAAGGATCTCGCCTAAACCGAATCTACACCGTGCCATCGATAAGCCCCCATGTAGAGGATGTCGAGAGAAGAAAAATGAGCCCAAGATCGAGGGGGTTATTAAGGTTTTTGCTTTTCCTTTCGAGCGCCATGGGAGCTATATTACAAACAATCCTGGTATGGGTATTGAGAGAAAATCATAGAAAACTGCCTTCAGATAATAAATTAATCAGTTTTACCAACATATATTTAAACATACAAGCGACGAATAATTTGATGATGAGAACAAAGAGTGGTCAGTTGATCTAATAAGGACGGTTGTACCTCTTAATGGAACCAAAGCCATCCAACTATGCCCTAGAAATAGCGCGAAACTATAATTATAATAGTATAAATTACATCTAATTTCAATTGTCTTTTTACAGATGTGAAAATGGTAAATGCATACTGAATAAATTTCGATGTGATGGAGAAAGAGACTGCGAGGGAAGCGAAGACGAACTCAACTGTGATTTTAATTCTCAAAGAACATGTTCACCCGACGAATTCTCCTGCCATAAAGGATACTGCATACTTGTAAGTTTAAGAAAACATATTCAAAGTGTAGATAGGAAAATGTTATGATACGTCAGATAGATAAATGTTTAGTTTTAAGGCAATTAATTAAGGTTCTTTTATCAGTTATTTTTTAATAACTATAACGGTTAACAAGTTATTTCAAAACAGAGTTTCCAATTACTGGGAGCAATAAGTAAGATTAAAAATCGTTCAATAAAATAAAGAAACTGAATTTAATGCTTTTCCTACATCTTACATTCTTTGCTTCATTAGTACTTCATTAGTTGCAACCAATAGCTTTAAACTATGAATAATACAAAAAAAA
The DNA here is from genome assembly GCA_951217055.1 of Gerris lacustris. Lineage (NCBI taxonomy): Eukaryota > Metazoa > Arthropoda > Insecta > Hemiptera > Gerridae > Gerris > Gerris lacustris. The sequence goes on from OX578280.1 coordinate 52,409,081, forward strand.
TTCTGTGTCGTCTACTTCCATAATTCTCTACACAAACATTTCTTACTGCGATTTCAGAGAGCGTGGGTTTGCGACGGAGTACAGGACTGTACGCAAGGAGAGGATGAAATAAATTGTCTAGTAACATGCGACTCTAAAACGCAATTCACCTGCCCGCCCTCTAACATAACTTCGGCTATCTCACCCAATGTACATTGTATCCAGAAAAAACATGTTTGTGACGATAAGAAAGACTGTCCTAGAGGCGAAGGTATAGTAACAATTATCAAATAATTAAAATAAGTTATTTGAAGTATAAAATGTCGCTGAAAACAGAGTTTATAGTCCGATCAATGGTATCTTTAACGATAAAAGCAATATTATTGATATTTCTTAAACTATACATCGTATGTGCTTAAATGTGTGATCACGTGCTAAAATCCCGTAGATACTACTTTATTGTAATCATCATATTGCAAGTTAAAACTAGATAATCATCGAAATGTAACTATTTTACAAATTAATATAGCGCTCATAGTCTACATATACGCGATCAGAATTTTTCATTTGGTTATCTTGATTAATCTTCTAGTGGGTTTCAACTGTTAAATTAAGTTATAAAGAAGTTAATTTAAAAAAGTCAAAAAGCACTTGTTTCCTTGCAAGTCTGAAATAGGTTAAGTGGTTTCGATAGGTTAGAAAAAGAGGAAATCAAGAATTTGGAGGTCATGACGAAGTTGAAAAAAGCTAACTTAAACTTATTGAAAATGGTGGATATCTAAGATAAGTAGAAATAGAAAAATTAAACAAATAAAAAAAAAAAAAAATATAAAAGCGATTATAGAAATACGAGAAGTAATTGTGTCCCTTCCAGTAAATCCTAGCCTCATTGAAATTCTTTCCAGACAAAGGAAATTGTAGTCTAAACCTATTATCTTATAGAACTGCCCTTTGACAACTCCTCATTACCAATTGTTATTTAAATTTATTACTCCTTTTATTGTAGATGAAATAAACTGTCCTCGACCGATTGACTGTCATCATTCAACGAAGAGATGTAGTCAAGTGTGTGTGGAAACATATGATAACAAAGATGCTTGCAGTTGTAGACCAGGATTTATTCTTGATGACGACGGAGTAAGGTAATATTAAATGATAACTTTTAATAACTATATGTTTGTAAATGACTAAACTTTTAAGGTTAGAAAACTTTTGAATCCCGATGTTTCAAACCCATAACAGGGGTCATTCTCAAGGGAACTGCTCAGGATGAAAGTCATATTCAACTTTTACTCTGCATACAAGTACCTACGCCGTGTCGGGACCGTCGCAGGGCCGAAAAAAAGCTCGGTCGGGGCACAGTGAGGTATTGCCTAACAGGTTTTCAGTCCCATTAAACCGAGTAGAACACGGAACACTCAGCCACGGCACGGTCCCGACTCGATGTAATGTGAATCATTTTATTGAAACCTCATTAATCAATATGTTACCGTACCCAACCTATTGCTCGGCCAGACGCAGTCCCGACTCGGTGTAATGTGAATGACTATTGAAACCCTCATTAATCAATACTTCAACATGCACCGACCAGCTATTTTTTTTCAGCCCCGACACGGTCTTGACTCGGCGTAGTGTGAATCAGCTTTAATGTGTTTGAATTGTCAGGATTCACAAAATCCCTAACGTATAAAGGCTTAAGCGGGTTTTACATTTTTATCTGAACTGTATTCATTTCACCTTGGTATCAATGTTGAGAATATGCATACCGAATTGCAATAACAACTTTAAGCTTCACCTTACTGCATAGCACATAGAACAGATTTACTTTTTTAACTAAGGAGATCTTAAAACGTATATATCTACCAAAAATAATATTAGCGTTATCACACTTCCTTATGTAATACTTATTTCATGCGAAACAAAATGTTAGCTAAATTTTACTTTAATTTGTATTATTATTTGTTTTTTACACAGTTGTAATGACGTTGACGAATGCAGTTTCGATCTAGACCCAGTGTGCAGTCAGACGTGTAGGAATACCGACGGTTCCTACACTTGTGGATGCTTTAGTGGTTATATTCTAAGACCGGACGGAATTACATGCAAAGCATTGGGTGATCCTCCTACACTTCTATTCGCTAATCGAATTGATATAAGACAGGTATTTGTTTTAACCAAACAAATTATACACACCATCAGCACTCGTCTTCCAACACGATAAAACTACAATACCTATGTACAAGATTGTTACCAATAACTAAATGATTTAAGTAACCGTTTACCAATTGACACTCCACTGCTTATCATCCATTCTATGATAATATAATATAATTATTAATTTATTTTGCAATCTAATGATAAATAAATAGCCATTTGCAGCAAGAAAATGAGCAAAAACACAGAAACACAACATTAAGCTCGCTGCGTACTTCTTTCAAATCGGCAGTTAGCAGTGCCGAACAACCAAACGAGCCTTTAACCTTCCCTACCACACCCGTACCCCCCTCTTTAATTATTTATTCACCTCTCAATGTAATCTGTGTGTTGTGTTAACTATACCTGTGTTACTTATTGATCAAGACCTATTCTTATAGTCATCCTTTGAAAGTCTACACTAAACAACAAATGTTTCATTTTGAATTGTTTTTAATATATATTTATAACTAAAGTATCTATATTTACAACTAAAAATATTTTTATTTATTAAATTAATTATTTTATTCATTTTTATTTTCCAGATAAGCTTAAACAACCTCAGATACACTGCTGTTCTGAAACGGCTCTACAACGCTATAGCTTTGGATTTCCACTACAAGAAAGGCTTAATATTCTGGTCAGATATCTCAATGGATGTAATTCGTAAAGCAAGAACTAATGGGACAAACGTCACAGGTACTAAAATATTTTGTAATACGTATTAGATTAATCTATAATAAGAAACAAATTATTTATCTTTTTCAGAGGCTAGAGAAGCTTTTCACATTAAACAACATTCTTTGCTCATCTAGATTGTTGTGACCTAGAATGACCTCCTTATAATGTCAATCGCAAAATGTGGCAGAATTCTAAAAATATTGACACTGCAGTTTCACGTACCTTGTATGTTTCAGACGTGATGAGATGGGGTCTTCAATCACCAGGAGGCATATCCGTAGATTGGATCCACGACCTACTATTTTGGACTGATTCCGGCACACGTCGAGTCGAAGTCTCTGACTTAAATGGCCAGTATAGACATGTACTGGCTTCAGATGATTTAGACAAGCCAAGAGCTATAGCAGTACATCCAGGACAAGCTTACGTCTTCTGGACAGACTGGGGTACAACTTTCTTTATCTATAAAATAAAACAAATAAAAATAATTAAATGAGTATCTGTTGCTAGTATAATTTTTAAGAATATAATTGAAGTGAAGAGAAATAATCAGATTATTTTTTTAGGTCCCAAACCTAAGATCGAGCGAATCGAAATGGATGGTTCTAATAGGATTGCTTTAATTACTGAGTCCATTCTAAGACCTAACGGACTCTGTGTCGATTATCCAGCTGACAGAATATACTGGGCTGACGCAAAGCACCATGTGATAGAGAGCTCGAAACTCGACGGAGCAGAAAGAAGAAAGGTAGAGTGCAGAATAAATATTATATTTATAAATAATTTTATATATTTTTTTCTATTTATTTATTAGGTAGATATGATAATTTGTCAGATAGCATAAATTTTATTTCTAGAATAATCATTAATCACTTATCAAAAAAAGTTTCAATGTCACCCTGAGCACTATCATCAAGCAATTACCCCTTTACACAGTGGGTTCTCAGATAAGAGGGACTTTTATATTTTCTTCTCATTTTAATTTTCATTAGTCTTTACTCTGGTGTGAGTCAGTGAATTGATTTCTATCTTAAGTGCACTATTGCCAAGGATTCAACTTAACTTTGCATTTTGTTATTAACATTTATCTACCCTTTTATGACTTTCTTAAGATTTTCTTGTGATCCCCATTTGGGGCCTACGGCAGGATCAAGTAAATTTGTTTGTTTCATTTCTACGACAGCCCTAAAGGAGCTGAGTTGGAAGAAGTTAAAAAATAACTATCTAAATTGTTTTGGAACAGCTCAATGACAGTGAGAGCAAAGATATTGTTGAACTGCCATCGGGTAGGTCAATTATTTAAGGAAGATATTAATGAAAATTTGTAAGATGCTATTGATATATGCCTACAGATGGCCCTGGGCGCCTTCATATTCATTTCATCTCAGACAATAATACTTTGCCAACAGAACAACGTTCAGAGCCTAATCCTAAAATGTGTTTAAAAAGGAAGCTACAAAATCTGTATGATTAAAAGTAATTAATGTGTGAAGCAGTCAATTCGTAACAAACCAATCAGGTTTGGTTTCAAGCAATAGGCAATGTGCAGCAGTGAAAGTGGATGCTGCTTTCACGTAAAACTATATGAAGGTAAATTAGACAACGAATTTTCTTTAGTGGGGCCATCAATAGTATTGAAAAATGAGTCTCTTGCTAATAATCCATCAAATAATATCTTCTACTTAGACATTTTTTTTTTTTCACGAGCCATTCTCTAAAATTTAGAGTCTAAATGAAACATCTTCATGAAAATAATGTCAGAGCCACTGCTAGTGTTTGGTATAACCAGACGAACACATTTTTTATCGCGTCTACACCAGGACCGCTTAGAAAGATGTCCTATTCCCAGACCTTGTAGTTAAGTAATTACAACAAATACATGGGTGGTAAATAAATTTGATTATGCTGTTAGGATAAATTTGATTAGATAAGAAAATACAGAGTAATGATCAAGTAAAAAAAAGGGATTTTCCAATTTTTATGAACCTCATTGATATGATTGTCGTAAATGCACATTATGCTTTATGAAATGGTGAATGGAAACATCCCATTTCTACAGATCAAAAAGACACTTGCCAGAACATACTTGGCAGTATCATCCATCAGTCAAATCCAAAATTGGCCGGGATACCTACCTACCTACCTCATTTTAAGTAGTTATCAAGTAAATTATGTAGTACCAGAAAACATAGGAAGGTGTAAAATCGGACCAATATGAGAAAATGGTGAGCCATACAAATTCTGAGGTCGATATTGACCAATTAAGAAATCGCAAGATTTTTTAAATGTCTTAGATTGGGATGGCTTGGACACAAAAAAGATTCTGCATGCTCAAGTAAAAATGCTCAAAAAAAAGTTCCCTATTTCAAACTATTAAAAAAATAAAAAATTGCAGTTAATAAATGGATGGAGTATATTTAATTTTTCAAAGAATTTTGAGTAATCCAAATTTTATAAAATTCGTAAATTTTAGTCTATGATTTATCTTATACTCTGAGATTACAGCTTGTACCTTACGCAGCCTTCTAAAATTACGCAGTTCTAATTTTTTTAATTTAGCTAATGTAGAAGAATTTTTTTCTCTTTAAAAAAAATCATAATTATTCTGTGCTATTTATTTTTATGCATTGCAGGTTGTGACAAAAGGTCTACCACACCCATTTGCTCTAACCCTGTTTGAAGACGCTATTTACTGGACTGATTGGCACACGAAAAGCATTTCAACTGCGTCCAAAGCAACAGGGTCTGGATTTAGAACAATCCACAGCGGTCTCCATTTTCCGATGGATATTCACAGGTAAATTAATATTTTACCTCACTCGTTGTAGCTATACGACATTGTGGGAAAAGGAATGGTTTAGGGGAACATTAGTTTGTACAAGGTTTCCCAAAGCGAGCTCTTTTAATATCAAAAAAGTAATTTATACCTCGTAGGCGTTTATCGAAACTAGGCTAAAAAGTGTACGTGTGTCTGATAATTATTTAAGTTATTAGTTTTTCCAATGATTACACTTTATTAAATTCTATCTTTACTAATAACTACTCCAAAACAGACACGTGTTAAATCTATATTTTTATATGCAATAAATGTTCATGAATTATAAGCACTAGACTTAGGTATTTCTTGAAAACCTTAAGGCTCTACCGCTCTTTGAGGTTAGGAAAAACAGTTAAATTACAATTATACTGGTTCTAAGCAAGATATCAAAAATCTAATCACAGGCTTCATTCCTAATTTTAATTCTGCACAATTTGAGCCCTATTTCAACTTTCTATGATAAATAGTATAGGCGGCAATTCAATACAACGATAAAACTCGTTGTAACCAAAGGCCAAAGGCTAAAAATAAAAAAAGATCTATAATGTATTTTAAAACATTACGCATGCATTAGTATAGAATTAACAATATAGAGTTATTAAATTTATTTATTTAATTCAATAATAGCATATAAGGTAAATCAACAAAACACGGTTAAGTATTTGCAACCACAAACGCTAATGCTACTGAAATGATAAAGCACTTGAAAGATATACAGGAAGAATCTAGTATCCCAAATTGAGCAATAAAATGTTTCAGATAGTAGAAGGAATAAGTAGATCTAATAAATAATAGTTTGCATGGAATGCTTCTCTTCTGTGATCATACTCGTCACTTGATAAATGTAGGATTAACATCAGCAAAACTTACCTGCCTTGTCTACTCATCTCAGGGAAAAATTTACCGGTTATTCATGATATTTTGCTTTCATTGAAATGATTTAGGAAAATATATATTTATGAATCCTTAGCAGAATGATGAGCTTTCTCCGAGAAATGTTTAAAAAATCATAGTTTGGTTGATGTTTATCTTTTCTCATTATCTTAGATTTTAAAGTTCCTCTTGGGCACCTAGTTTTGGTTTAGGTACTCCTTGTCTATCGTATCCTTTAAGTTCTTCGGTGGCATGCTCTGCAATGAATTGAGTGAAATCCTCCAATTCCTTTCCACCTTGGTAAGTCACCGGAGATTTCTTCGCATTCCTCGGTACCCAGAACAGAGTAGGATAACCGTTAACTTCGTATTCTGTAGGTAATTCGTTACTTTCCGCGTTATATTTCACTATATCAACTTCTTCACCTTCCATAGCCTTAGCCAGATCTTCCCACACAGGTACCAATCTTTTACACCAGGTACACCAAGGGGCGTAAAATTTAATTAGTGTATCTCTTCCACTTTCTACAACAATTTCATCAAAATTTCGAGCGACAGCAACTTTAACTGGTCCGTCGTTAGATTCTGGCAGATCTTCTGACCTCATATGGGCTATAATCCTACCGAATTTTAAATCTTCCATAAATAAGGCGAAATTGTCCACTGAAAAATCATCATTCATCGGATACCTCTTGCCCTTTATATAAGCACACACGAGAGGCGTAATTGTAGGTTTCATGAAATTGTAGCCGAAACTAACAAGTTCCTTGTTGAAATCCTTCATAGCACTTACGGCAAATGTGAAATCTGGATAGGATTTTGCCACTTTTATAACTCTGTTTCTCCAATAGTGAGTAACTTGAGGCGCTCTTACATAATCGATTTCGTAGTAAACAACAACCATGGGTTCTTTGAAATCGTTGAAGTTATACTTGTGTCTATGTCCAACTATGCCATGCTTATTCTCAATTATCCATTTTTCTAATTCGCTGATGTCTTCAGAACCTTTATAGATAATGTCTGAAGGCTCGAACTTATTATGAAGGTGTTTTGGTCTATAAAGAACAATATCTTCTTCTTCCTTAGCTGCTGCATTCACACCGAAGTCAAACTGATGTTTCCATTCATCGACTAGATTCAAAAAATATTTTTTAAGTTTCGAATCGTCAGATTTAAAAGTTCCAATTAACTTAGCATCTCTACCGGAAAAGAAGACTTCTTCTTCTTGATCATTGTGTATAACAGTATAACCAGGTCCGGTTTCGGATTTAGCAAATCTAATTATACCGATGTAATCCGGCTTATCCAAAAACTCTTTGAAATAGTTCCCTTTCTTGAAAAGAAACAACGCAGGAACCTGAGAAACGCTAAATTTTTCACATGTTTTAGAACCATCTGTTTCGCAATCCAGCTTTCCCCAAAGTACAGGTGTACTATCCTCTTCCATGAAATTAGCAGCCTTATCCATCTCCTTGATCATCTTTTTACTTCTAGTGCACCAATTTCTATAGAATATTACCAGAGACCAATCTTGGGCTTTAGTTTTATCCGAGAAGTTGTCATCGTTCAGTTCTTTGATTTTGCTAACCGCAGAAAAACCCGAATGTATAAGGTAAAGTGCTAAGAAAAGAGCAATAAATAAAATAGTCTTCACACTTAAAATCATCTTTAAGAATACACGGATTTATACAAATATGTTTTTCAATTATTTTATTTGATAGACTCTGTCATTACAATTAAAACAGGTTTCAAAAACAAGTTTTATTTTTCCAAAAATTAAAATAATTTCAGGTTTTGTTAAAATCGTTCATTATTTCAGGCCATACATGATCAATAAGTTATTTTTTTACGTAATTCATTGTTTTATAGAGTTAATTAACATCCAAAAATGTATAACTAGTTTTATTTGAATGTCTTTTTCACTACTCCTATGTTCGCTCTTATAATATTTATATTTTATAACTATCCAAAAATCCTTTTGAAGAAGAATTAGAAATCCTAACGCCAGAGAAACTAATTTAATTGATCGTAAGCGGTCATAATAATTTACTCGATCATTTCATTGTCAAACTTAAATAGCAAATTAATACTGGTTAATTCCCACCAGTTCTAAAGACCCTACACACGGCCCGGCACGACCACCCAACTGTCGGGTCCAACCCAGTTGGCCCCGACAGTTGGAGCGTGTATAGGCTTGTCGCCTGACTAAAACAGTCGGTCCCAACGGTTGGGCGGTAGGTCGTTTCGTACGACCAACTAGCCGACTATCGGGAGCTTCCCACCCTCGATTCCTGTCAAGTTGGTTAATGTGTAGCGCTGTCGGCCGACTCCTGAACCCGACAGAACTCATTTTACCAAGAGCAATCATTCGAACCGGTAGTTTTTGTTTCGAAATTCATGATGTCGCAAATTGCTACATTGTTAGAGTGCATAGAGCAGTACCGTTGTTTGAGGGATGTTCAAAATGAACATTGGAACTATGAAAAAGAAACTATGAACTACTCTCGAAAAAAACAAAAACAAGAATCAATGTTCGACGCTGCCCAAGCATTGTTACGCACTCAAGAGACAGAAATAGTGGCTAAAGCCAAACCAATTTTTGTTCAAATCCTCTCGACGGGGATTGTCGGGGAGTTAGGTTGTGTCAGGTGGTCGTTGGTCGTGTCGTGTGTATAGGGCCTTTTAATTACGAAGACGACGATTGGTTACAAATCGAGGACATATTATATTATTAGTTCATTAAAAACGGCAATTTATAGTGGTTGAAACAGATCTATAAAGTATGTATGTACCAAAAAATGTATATGAAGGCCTCTACACAATATACAATGGGGTTACCGCATAAGCCAAAAACTACACCTATAAGGCAAGCCGTACGATCTGCCAGTCGTTCCGGGTTGTTCCTCTACATAGACGTTTTTAATAACTATATAAAGCGGAGCCTTCCCGGACGCTTGACATCCACACAACACGTTTTGTTTTAGGTTTAGCTGAAAACGTATATAAAAACAAATCCAGATATTGTTATAAGATTTATGTCGCTCATAAGGTCGCCGGACAGGTCTGCAAAAATCCCCAGTATTGAACGGCAACCGTATAGTATGCAGTACTCAGTGGCGTAGCTAGACCATTGGGGCCCCCCCCGCAAGAACTTTTTGGGGGCCCCTCGCCAAAGAAAATTTACGAGCAAAAAAAAAAAAAAAAACCTCTTGCGTTCAGGGTGGGGGCCCCTCGACGTTGGTACAAGGGGTAGTAATTCCAGAGTTAGGATTTGGGGCGCCCCCCCGCAATGCGGGCCCATAGTTACGCCACTGGCAGTACTTAAGCACATATCCTATCATGGTTTATGTTATTCAATTAATTTATAATTGATTTATTTATAATTCGCTGTGAATATGATCTAGGAAGTTTCGGTTAGATTAACTTTTTCAACTAAATACTGAAACATAAGTTGTTATTAAACATACGAGTTATATAAAACGGTGTGGAATCAACATATTTTACAATAAAAGACAGTAAAGAAATGTACTTATTTTAAATTAGGGTAACACTTCTGTTTGAAGTATATTCAATACTGTTAAGAATACTATAAAATCCTATTAAAGTTAAAAGCATGGTATCTGTAAAATATAAATAACATTTTTTTAAAAAAATATTCTGCAAAATAGTGTGGCACACGGGTTCTTCGGTTTTGTATTTGTATACTTTAATGAGTTTATACTTTTAAAACCTATTATTGTCAAATTTATTTAATTTTCCCCCGTTTTCTAAAACTTTCAAAATTGTTTTGATTTTTAACATTAATTAAAGTATCAATTTAGCAAAATTTAGGGAGCGCAGACGGTTGAAATTCATCTGGAGCCAAAGCGGGTTACTTTTGACAAACCATCTAAATTTCAATAAAATCGGACGTGTAGTTTTTATGATACTTTGGTTCGCAAATATTGAGCGACAGACAGACAGACCGACAGATACGGAACCAAATCAGACATCCCTGATGTCTGAAACGGATTTCTGGGTTGGAATTTTTGAAATCGGATTCCTACAAATTTTTCGTTCTTCAGAACGATCACATAGCTTACGTTACCTTCGATAAGCTCGGAAGCAAAAGAAGGTATTTTTATCCCTATAAGAAAAAGAAAACAACTTTTTAAAAAGAAGCCGACTTTAGAGAAATAGTCAAATCATAACTAACATTTCTAAACACACATTTCTTTAATAATTTTTTACAATCGTTACTTTCCATTTATGACATTCAGTAATCTTAAATTATGTTTTTAGCTTCCATCCTCAAAGGCAACCTAACTTTACTAATAGTTGTGGATCAGACAATGGAGGATGTTCTCATCTCTGTCTTCCGAACAGGCATAGCTTCCGTTGCGTATGCCCTCTCGGACTCAAATTGAAAAAAGACAAGTATGTTTTGCAATTTTCTCATCAATTGATCAATAATATATTTCTCTGTCATCATTAATCATAAAAAAAGTATTATGTATTCTTATTGTTTAAAAGAATCAAAATATTAACATGGATCTTTTGTTTAATAGTCGAACATGTAATCACAACGATGACGATATGCTTCTATTCGCCCGTAAGAAAGATCTACGACTAAGGTCGCTAGAAGGAGGAGAAACACCATCTTATGATGTTGTTCTGCCTATAGACGGTGTTAAATCCGTCGTAGCTGTTGCGTGGGATTCATCCAATAGACAGATTTTCTGGACGGACACTGGTGCTCAGTCAATATCTTCGTCAAGTATTGACGGTCAGAATCAACAGGAAATTGTCTCAGCCAATCTTGGTAAGTTTAATTTCACCCCATCGCAATGTTATACGTAATTTATATAAATAAAATTTTCAATTTTGAAGCACTAAACCGATTCCCGCTTGAACGATTTCAGCAGAGGGAGAAAGAGAAAAAATATAAAGTTCACTTTTACTTCAAAATCTCAACAGTTAAGGCAACTATTTTAGTCCAGTCAAATTATACAATAAAAATGGGTTTCCTTGCAAAAGCTCGAGTGTCACTAATTTTTAAATATATGTAGGAGTTAAGTCGATTAGTTAACAGTTAAAGTCCTATGGTAAAAAGGTAAAGTTAAAAAATAAATATACATATAGAAACAGTTTTCTTTTAAGTATTCGAAGTAAGTAGCTAAGCTCTTAATCACTAACATACCAATATTTATAACAGGAATATTTCTTTTTAGAAAAATAAATGTGCTTAGAGCAGTTATCTCCATAGTGTATCGGTATACGTACGACGTACGAGTTAATATTTAAGGTACTCAAAAAAAGTTTTGTATTGCTTAGAAAACCCCGTTTTATCTAAGTAACATTAGTGGTGTGAAACATGTATGCATCGAAATTAGTTCATGAATTAAGGCTCCACGCGTTTACATAGATGACACAGACATAATATAATTAATTATATTCGTTGCTAATATAATTAATTCATCTTTTCCAGAATCTCCATGCGGAATCGCTATAGATTGGGTTACGAACAAGTTATACTGGACTGATGCTGGAAAGAAACGAGTAGAGGTGTCGAATTTGGACGGATCTATGAGATCTCTTTTAATTTGGGAGGGTCTTGACCAACCAAGAGATATCACACTAGATCCAATCGGTAAGTCATTAACACGATGAACACAAAAATGTAAATTTTGAGTTTTATAAGCACCCATTTCTTGAGAAAAACTAACGCTACAAAATGTTTTTGCTTATTCTAGGTGGCTACATGTACTGGAGCGACTGGGGAAGAACAGGAAGAATAGAAAGAGCGGGAATGGACGGACAAAATAGATCTATATTTATAAATAGCAATGTTACTCTCCCAAACGGCTTGTTCGTAGATCGAATGACAAACCGTCTCTTTTGGACTGATTCTGGTCTTAAAACAATCGAATTTGTGTCGCTTGATGGGAAGAACAGAGGAATTTTATGTAAGTAATTAAGAAACATTGAAAGAACACCAAAGGTTAAAAATTCATAAGATATAAACTAATATTGTGATTGGATTTTTCTCGGTTATCTCTAGTTGTATTGGACGGATAAAAAAAATTCAAGACTTTTATAGCTTTACAAGTTAACAAAATCGTAAGGGAGGAGGATTTTAACATAAAACCTGTTAAGTTTTTAAAATAAACATTTACAAATAAATAAATATACATTTAGTAAGACAAAAAGTTCTGGACTCTATTTACTAAATAAAACGCAGTGATGAGACCTTTAACTCTGCATGATTTTAAGAAGTAGTGAGGATATTGAAAGTAAGGAAAGTAGAGAACAGAGGAATATAAATAAAAACAACTGGAAACAACTAACAGCATTCCATTAGCTCCAACAAAATAAATCAAAAGATTAGAAACAAATTTAAAATTCATGTAATATACATGTCATGTAATGACGATTCGATATTTTAATGTTGTATTGATCACTGAACTTTTTAACAGAAATTGAAGTTTAAGGCCGAGCCACATTGAGACGCAGCACAGTTTTTCTTAACTGCAGAAATTCACGAGATCGCGCTAATTGAGACGCCAGATTCACAAAAGTTAGGTAGGCTACGTGAGGTGTAGTACTGCCCTGCCCTGTTCTACGTCTCAATTCGTGCGGTTATGTATATTATTGCGGTTGAAAAAAGCTGTGCTGCCTTGCCCTGCGTCTTAATGCGCGCCTGGGTTTACATTAACTGATATTAAGGCTTAACTTGACTCGACTAGCTTGTCTCCACATACTCGTATTATTTATCGGTAGTTATAAATCTCATCTAATATTAGCCATTATTGATTCTAGTGTCACATGTACCACATCCTTTTGGGTTGGCTGTATTCAAAGACAAGATTTACTGGACAGATTGGGAAACTAACAGTATCCACATGGCCAGTAAAGTCAATCCGAAAAATAGCGTTGTTCTCAGGTAATATACATACATTTATTTTCCAATTTTTACTGTCCAAAATTCTAGAGGTAATAAACTTTCCATAAACAAATATTCAACTAAGTAACTGTTACAGGTCGAACCTATCTCGTTTAATGGATATGGTTATCATGGGTGAAGACCGAAGAGTAGTCGCCTCTAAATGCAATGCTGCTAATGGTGGTTGTTCACATCTTTGTCTTCTGGCACCGAATCCTGATCATTTCACCTGCGCTTGTCCAATAGGAATAAGACTCATGGTATAAACCCTTTTATTATCTTTAAACATTATTGTATAAGTATATTCTTCAATATATAGTTACCTAAAATATAATATAAACATATATTTTTTTTGATTTTACAGGAGGATAGTAAAACATGTCGAAGCTCACCAGCGGTTTGGTTGGCAGTAGCACACAGAAAGCAAATCCGACAAATTTCTTTGGATATGCCTTATCTTGTAGACGTCGTTATGCCGTTCCCCCCACTTAACAAAGCTGTGGCTATAGATTACGACAGACGAACCGGTGATATCTTTTGGTCAGATACAGCAGAAGATGTAATACAGAAAGCAAGACCTGATGGATCAGGTTTTGAGACTATAGTCTCAGATGGCTTGGAAAACGTTGACGGAATTGCCATTGACAGTGCTGGAAGAAAGGTACACTTTAAAATGTTTTACAATACTGAAACTTATTGTCCGTAAGAAAGTCGGATTTTGGAACTCTTATAGAAAAGGGGCCCCCTTTTTGTTTAGGAAATATAAAGAAGTGTTTATATACCTTAGTCTAACTACCTACAAAGGGAAATTCAGTTCAATGTTCATGTTCATATATGGTAACGATATGCTTTGGGACAAAGGAATATCACACTTTTGAGAAAAAAAGTGTGTATTTGGTTGTCCAAAAGTATAATAGTTTTAAAAAAAGTGCGGGCCCTTTTCTATAAAAGTGCCCGGATTTTAATTTAGAATAATCAATAGTAATTGGATTTTTCTTTGTTATTTCTAGTTGTATTGGACGGATGCTGACAGCAATAGCATTCAAGTGTGTTGGTTAGCGAACTGTGCTGAGATGAGACGTGCCCTTGCATGGAATCACCTAGATAGTCCTCGAGCAATATGTCTGGATTACTTGATTGGTCTTCTGTTTTGGTCTGATTGGGGGAATCATCCACGAATAGAACAATCTGATATGGATGGAAACAATAGGTGAATATTTATCCTTATGACAAGATATTTTGCGTTTATCTTACAACTGAAAAAAATGTGTCTACTTACCTAAAAACTGTTTCTGTCTTTTTAGGATGACCCTAGTCTCAGAAAGATTAGGTTGGCCAAATGGGTTAGCTATTTCCGAAGGACGATTATACTGGACAGATGCAAAGAACGGTATCATAGAAACTGCTCCTTTATCCAACACTATGAGCCGGACAGTTCTCTTAAGGACACTTGCTCACCCCTATGCTTTGGTAGTGCTCAATGATCATATCTACTGGACAGATTGGGGAACTAAGGCTGTACATAGAGCAGATAGGCTAACAGGAAACAATTCAATAGCTATAGTTAGTAATTTGAACGGGCTAATGGATCTTAGAGCAATCCAGGTAAGTCAGTTTGTTTTTGTTTTTAGTAACTTTTAATTCCTTTGACTTATTACATGTTACATTGCATTAAACTTCTAAATGTTTATACTGAGTTGTTTGTTTAAAGCCAAAAGAGTTGGATCAAGATATATGCGGTGAAAACAATGGTGGTTGCAGTCACCTTTGTTTAAGAGCACCGAAAGGATATACTTGTACTTGCCCAACTGGAATCACGCTCGAGGTAAAGTATCCTTACTAAAAGATTCCCAAACAACAAATTGATCTGAGCAATAAGATTATTAATATTAATAAATATAATCCAATGCTTGTTATTTGTTATACTAGGAGGATGGTATGACGTGCAGAAAGCAGCCAAAAGCATTCTTAATTTGTGCAGTCAAAAACTCGTTGGTTAGAATATCACTTGATACTCCAGAAATGTTTGATGTAAAAATGCCCACTCCTGGAATACAGAAAGCTGTATCAGTTGATTTCCATTGGAATAGAAGCGCCATTTATTATGTCGATGCTCAGTTAAACGCTATCAGGTAAGATGAAGAAGACGCACAAAACTTGTCAAATACTATATCAAATCGACATTTAAAAAAAAAAAGTCCTGTCGTGCACCATGACTCAATGAGCGAATTTTCAAAGAAGTCTGCCTATTATAAAAGATACAAACATATTTAAAAAAAAAAAAATTGCGCATGCGCAGCTATTACTGATCCTAGATGGCATACATATTAATATTTTTAAGATACTACTTTTCAGAAAATGAAAAAAAATTGGTACACAGGGGTACAGGGTACAAAAGTCAAAATAGTATATACCCTTCAAGATGCATGTCGTTAGAAAGCTGTCATTTTTTTTTTTTTTTTTTTTTTTTTTTTTTTTTTTTTTTTTTCATCATAAAAGAGGAGAGGTAAAATGGAAAAAAAAAACACTTTTTATGCTATTTGGGCCCTAAATTGTCACAATATGACCCCTAAATGGACTCCAAACATACTGGCCAACGAACTCATCCTTTCTTTTAATAATATTGAAATTTTAACATTTGATTGGATTTTTTAAGTGCATCCTAGGGTGAGATATCATCTGGAGTGGCACATACATACATATAAAAAGTGTTAAATTACAGGAATCGATTAAGAATACTCTAAAACGGATTGCCATAAAGAAAATTCTCAAAAATTCGCTAACATAATGAATTTAAATAATTATTTTTAATTAATTTTAGTACAAGACAAAAAAATAATATACTCCTATGAAGCATTCAACCATGTGCAGTAAGTAGTGGCTAGAGGAATACTGCCCTAAAAATAAATAAACTGAATACTTATTTAATAATAATAAATTAGTTTATTTTATTGTCAATTAGGTGTACTCTATGTAGCAAACAATGATTCACAAAATGTGGTACTTATTTAACATTTTACTTTTTAGGGGAGTAAGCATGGATGATCCTGTTCGAACATGGGATGTTTTGACAAACTTGACAGCACCGGACGGGCTAGCAGTTGATTGGCTCGCAAACAACATTTACTGGACAGATTTAGAGAAGAGGACAATCGAGGTGGCTCGACTCGACGGAACAGCTAAAAAAATGCTCATTACAGATGCAGAAGAACCAAGATCTTTGGCGCTCTATCCTCAAAGAGGGTTTGTAAACTTCCTAAAAGAAAGAATTATGATAAAATATTTGTCCAGTGTGCTAAAAACATTTAAAATATTTCAGGTATTTATATTGGACTGACTGGGGAGAAGCGCCGAAAATCGAGCGATCGTTCATGGACGGAACAAATCGAAAAGCGATTGTAACAAGCGATTTGAAATTCCCAAATGGCCTCTCTATCGATTTCCATGGTCAGAAACTTTTCTGGGCAGACGCTCTTAAAGACAGAATAGAGATGTCTGAACTAAACGGAAGTGGAAGGACACAACTAATACCAGAAGCAACGAATCCGTTCGGCTTGACTCAGGTATGTTAATATCAACTTCTGTAAAAAAAAAAAAAAAAACACTCAATAAATGAATTAAAATTGAGAAAGTAGCAGGAGTGGAATCTACTCAAAATGGAGAGATCATAATAAATATATGTACCTATAGATAAAAGACAAGTAATTAATTAGGCAAATAGTTTCTACTTCTATTGAAGAAAAAAATATATGTATCAATTAAAAATAAAACAGTTCTTATTGAACATATCTACTCCTTTCTATGATGTCGATATATTCTTGTAAATAGTATTACCACCTACGTAGGTTTGCTTATGACCGGAATATATTGGAAATAATGTTTCAGCACGGAGATCACATCTACTGGATGGATTGGAACAAGAAAGGAGTTGAGCGAGCTGAAGCGTCGACTGGTAGAGAAAGAACGATTCTGAAAGCCAGAGTCCACGGAGTAATGGAAATCAAAGCAGTGGCTAAAGAAAGACAACTAGGAAACAATCCTTGTACAACCGAGAACGGACACTGTTCACACTTCTGTTTCTACAGGGGGAGAATTGGATATGTCTGCGAATGTCCAGATGTACCCGACACAACTTGCTCAACAAGTAAGGATACTGTTAATAATAACTAATCAAAATAAGACGAGTTAAATTTGTACACTTTCTTTTTCTTCTTCAAAACGTTCTTAACAGTTGTAGTAATTGATGTGATTGTACAACGATGTTAATGTATTTTCAGAGCCTTCATCCTGGGTGCCCAACATATGGGAAGTGGATGATGGCGAAGATAACATTCCCCCTGAAGGTGAAACCAGTTTACCTCCTACCTCATCCACAGCTCTCCTAGTTACTTCTGTGATCATTGTCCTGCTCATATTCGCTGTATGTTCCGTCACCTATGCTCTAATTTATAACAGGTACTTACATAATAATGTGAAATCACATTTGTGAATCTTATTACCAATCTTACTACATTTTACTTACATTTTTATAAATAGTAAATAGTCTATAATATATTTTGTAATATATATTCCTAAATAAATTTTTGCATACGTATTCGCCTGATATAACTGTACTGTGTCTAGAAGAAGACAGAGGCAAAAGAAATATGCTTATCCTGGCGGCCGAATGAACTTTTCCGAGTTCAGCGAAGCTAAGGGGGACAACCCTAACAAACAGTACCTGTGGAATAAGCTGAGATACGATAAGTCTCAGGTATGCTATATACAAGTAATTTCATAGTATTTTATTTTTCCTTTCTAACTTTCTCACAATTAGGTTGGAAAATATTAATACAACCAGTGGCGTATTAACTGGGGATATAAGAACAAAAGGTATCGTCTAATTTACTGTGTATATTGAACGATAAAATCATTCCTTTAATAAGTAAGCTCTGAAGGGATTTTACAATAGCGTTGGCTTATATAATCATTGTTACATTAGACGTAGGTACTTGTAACATAGGCAGGCTTAATGCCCAGCTGGCCATGCTTGTTCTGCTCTTAAAAGAAAATATATAGTCAAAGAGGCATTGAACTTTCTCCCTAGCAAATATACACATTGATATCTGGGTTTTTATTCCCAGAGAGGAGAGAGACATAGTCACCACTAATAAATGCATCTACAGATGGGTAAAGAGACTGATAACCTGACCAAAAAACTAAATATTGATAAATAATATTGACCTTAAAGAGAAAGAAGGAAAAACAAAATTAGTTTCTAAAATTGATGGTTTAAATTACACCTAATCACATTTATGAAGTAGAACTCACTCCCAAATAATAGATACCAGACTTAATCGTAACAAAAACAAAAAAATATACTCCTACTTGTGAATAGTGTGGTCCTAAAGATTAATGAAGAATCCTTATATCCTATTTCATAATGTGGACGAACTCACTCATTACCTAATTTATAAAATCTCCAAAAAGTAAGTAAATCATTACAAACTTATTGTGTATTTACATCATAGACAAGGAAAATGTACTAATAGCTACATGTCCACTGTAAGAAGTGGCGTCTATCCTGTTGAAGGATGCTAATTATAAGTTTATACAGCGGTGATGAATCAACACTCCGACCCTGCGTCATCTACTACGTATAGTTTATATACAAAAATAAGCCTTTTGGCTGGTCCAAAGGGTCACGGAATATAATTATTTTATCATAGACATTTTTTTGTGATTTAGTAGTCATATAATGTTTTAGGAGAGGGTCTTTTCCGCAAGTGACCGAGGAGGCGACATTGTTTCGCTCATCCCAGTACCTGTATCACCAGCATTATCGACCACACCGACGAGCTCAATAGCACTGGATCACATTGAAAATAGAACATCTATTTGCTAGAATTTATTTCCCTAAACAATAAATTTTCACCTTATCAAAAACTCATGCATTCATTAAAAATGTTAATTTCAAAATGAAATCTAAAAACAGCATAAAATTATTTTAAAACTAGAAAATAGAATTTTAAAATGTTAAATAAACATTTAAAAATCATAAAAATACTGAGCAACAATAGGTTGTCAAATTACAGCAACAGTATGATAACCAAGTGGTAAAAATAACTGATATTAAATATTTAGAGTATTTATGTGTTAGTGTTAAAAAAAATATTATGATCAAAAATGTAGTAATTAAGGATCATACAAAAATATACATATTTATATCCATATTTTTTTTTGATCAGGCAAAATACAGGGTCTATTTAGCTCTGAAAAAAAGGTCTTGTACTAGGTTAAAATTCGTTATTTAATTTTTTTTTTTTTTTTCAGAAGCTAAATTAAATAATAATGTGAAGAACATCTTTTTTAAGAAGAATAAAAGCAGTTATTATTTAACATAGAAATGAGATAAAATCATCTGAGTCTCACTTACTAAGAATAATTAAATGAAGTGCTAAAAAAGTAATTAAATAAAATGCTAAAAAATGAAAAATAGAAAGCATTATATATATATATATAATATATATATATATATATATATATATATATATATATATATATATATATATATATATATATATATAAATTGTAAAATAAAAATAGTAACATAACAATCATAAAACTATTAATGAAGTATCTATAATTGTATAGACTCTTCTAATTTTTTTAAAAATTAAATAAAGACACATACAAGTTTAAGCTGGAAATGAGAGAATTATGTATAACGGAGATGAATGGAAGAAATATTAAGATAACCAATAAAAGGCATTAACGTAATAAAGATGGTAGAAAAATATTTTAAAAAATAAGAGGTTAACAAGGAATTCATTAATGAAACTAAGAAAAGCATTAAAGAAACAGGGAAGGTCTTACTAATTTAAATAAAGACACATACAAGCTTAAGCTGGAAATGAGAAAATTATGTATAATGCAGATGAATAAAAGAAATATTAAGATAAACAATAAAAGGCATTAGCATAATAAAGATGGTAGAAAATATTTTAAAACAAAAAGAGATTAACAAGGAATTAATAAAACTAAGAAAAGCATTAATTTTTTAAAAAAAAATAACTTATTTTTATCAGTTAAACGATTAAGTTTTTTAAACTACTTAATTTCTTAAAATAATTTAATTTATTGTATTTCTTAAAAGAGAATACATCGTTACATTAATTACGAAAAAGTTTACATAATATAACATGTATAAGCTTATTATTTCTCCCAAGTGACAAAAACGGTTTTCGTGACTCTGAATTATGTCAAATAAGCCTTAGACATTTTTAAAAACAATTGTTTACTTTAAAATGACAAAAAATAAGTACAGAATCATATAAAGTCGAAGAAACTATATTTAAAAATAAAAAGCGTGAGTGGAAAAAAATCGAGGACTATTTATAAAGCTAATTGAAATTACATCAACTTAATTCATAATTTAACAGTTGTAACAACTAACAACCAATATATTTGAATATAATTTTAACAAAAGAATAGTGAGGCTTATAGAAAATGTTAAATGAAAAATCAAATTCAGACAAAAAAAAAAGGTAGAAATTTATTAATGAATTTAAAAATCGAAACAACTAGAAATGAAAAAGAAACGAATGGAGTAAAAAAAATAATAATAATAAAATAAAAAATAATAATAATTTAACAAAAAAAAAAAAAATATAAATATACATAAATTATTGCAATAGATTAAATAATTCACAAAATTAAACCATTAATGGTTATCTTTATAAATAGATTAAGACATTTTTGTGTCATTGTATAAAAAGAAACTTAACTTAGTCTTATTAAGTAAAATTTATCGTTCGTGTTGCATGAAATTTACATACATATATTTTATGAGTATCTCTGTTATAAAGAAAAAATTATACATAAATAATAGGGTATGAATAATTGATGTAATATTTATCCACTTCAGATTGACTAAATATTTTCGGTAAAGAAAATTTGAGACTTTTATATTTACAAAATTATCTCAGATAAACTATATGCTTAACACAGAAAATGTTAAGAAACATTTCACAATTAATTTAAAAACAATAAAGGAAGTAGTAATAAATAAAAAACCAATAGGTAAAAAATAAAATGTATGTGGTTGGAAAAAAACAAAGATATGTATTAAACTACATAATATTAATGTTTTACAATACTTCATACTTAATGGTGGTGTTGTATCATAAGACAATCGATGAGATAATCTAATAAAAACAAATATTTAACAACAAAGATTATTTTATTGGGTTCTCTAGGGAAATAAAATAAAATTAATAAGTCAAATAAAAAAACAAATATTTCTTTACCTATCATGACGATCTAATAGGAAAATTCTTTATACTTAAAAATATTTTTTTTTTAAATATTTTACTGGATGATTCTCAAATGAAATCTAAAATTAAATGAGACGAAATAAATAAATAAGACAAATTATAATCAAAAAACTTAATTAATTGATAATGTCCTAACACGGAGGTGGTGATTAGAAAGAAAATTCTTATTAAAGATTAATAGTGGTTGAATGTTTTTAGAGAATTCTTCAACTTATATAAAAAAAAAGAAAAACAAAAGAGGTAATCACAAAAAAAAAAATAGATTTTGAACATAAATTTTAATGAAATATTTATCTTAAAAAATGAGGGATTCAAATAAATAAAATTAACTTGGAAAAAGTAACATAATAAAATAATAATTATAATAAAACTGGTCCTTATTAAAGGTAGTAAATGATGCTATTATACCAAAACGTTTCTTATAAATTATAAAATTAAATGTTTTTTTAACTGACTGAGGTTGAATCTATGATTAAAACTTGTCAGAACTGATATATGAGTTGTAAACTTATAGCAGTTATGACAAGTTTTAACCTGACCTTTGAAGACTTCCCTCTAAGGAGCAAGATAAATATTTAAGGAAATGCGATTATAAACTGATTCAACTTCGTAAATGGTGTCTTCAAAAGCTATTCAAGAACTATGGTCTAAAAAGATTCTAGTCAAAGATTAATAAAGGATAAAATGATGGAAAGATTCCTAACTCCACCAGTAGCGCACCCAGGACCATTAAAAGCAGAGGCCGTGAGAGTGGGGGAGGGACTCTGGGGGAACTCTTCAGCCCCCTTTGCTCTCCTCTCCTCTGTGGGTGCGCTACTTGTTATCACATTTAGTAAGTAGAAATAGTTAAAAAACTAAGTATTATTTATGAAAGAATTTCAAAGACTTCGGATGAATTCAAAGACAGTGAATGATGTTTTCAAAGACGTCAACTCAGTCAACTATTTAGGCTATAAAGAGTTTAGTTAAAGGTAAATAGAGGATGTTTAGAATATGGCAGGATTTCTCATTCGAAAAGAGTCAATAAAGTCTTATCGCATTTAGTCAGTAAATATTTTCAAAAAAATATTTTATTAATAATTCATTGTAATTGGAAATAAATTTATTCAGTCTTACGAAACAAATATTTTATAAAAGTAGCCATATAAAAAATGGTAAAAATGGCTTAATGCAAAATAAAAATATAAGAAATTAATGTTAAGAACAGAAATGGATTATTATCGAAATTGATAATGCATTTAAAAAAATGAATAATGAATACTTTTTATGGCTCAGTAAAAAAAAATTAAATATATATATAAATAATTGAATAATTAATTATATATATATTTAATTAATTATTTTTAAAATAATGAGATAAAAAGTATAAAGAAATGAAGGAAAAATATATGAACACTTGTTAATTCTTCGAACAACATAACAATTATTTTTTATTTTGTAAAAAAAAGTCTCTAACTATTTTTTATTCTTCTCATTAAGTTTTATAAATTAAATGGGACATTAATTTTTTTTTGCATTCTTATTTTGTTTAAATGGTGTATGTTAAAAGGAATTGGTTATGGTAACCGATGTTTGTGGCCTCTGCATGGTAATAATGATAATTTTCGTGGATACTTGAATATAAACATACCGATGGTTAATTTTAAATAATCGTCTACAATATACATAAAAATAACAATTGGATTTGTTACGACCTATTTAATTTACAGCCAATTTTTTGTTAAAATAAATAATATATATATATATATATATATATATTCTTATATATATAAAAAAGAGACAATTTGAGCAAAATTAGATATGTGATTGATTTTAAGATGTTATCAAATACCTAATGTTGTTACTCTTATTATTATTAAATGTTAAAAAAGTAATATAATACTACATATTATACAAATGTTATTTTCTGAGCTTTTTAAGGAAAGTTGGCTCAAAAAGTCAAAGAAATTTAAGTATTCTGTCTCTTAAACGTGTACAAAATAAAGCAACAATTATA
The DNA here is from genome assembly GCA_951217055.1 of Gerris lacustris. Lineage (NCBI taxonomy): Eukaryota > Metazoa > Arthropoda > Insecta > Hemiptera > Gerridae > Gerris > Gerris lacustris. The sequence goes on from OX578280.1 coordinate 52,432,857, forward strand.
GAAAAAAGTTATAGTATACTTGTTAATAAAGTTTGTATGCAAGGACTTTTAAAATAAATTATGAACGAAATAGAAAATAAAAAAAGACAGGAGGTAGTTGAGGAACTTTGATGAAAACCGATGGGTGTAGAGATATTCGAAAATAACGCCCTCTAAGGGTTTTGACTTTGAAAAAGTTCAATAAAATCGGTTTAAAATAAGGATTCATACAAAGAGATTGTCAAGAATTAATATAATGCACAATGAATTAAAAAGAAGAAAAAGTTGAAAAAGCTTTTATAAAAGTGATCACAATATGACAAAATGTGAAAAGAATTTGTCGATAACAGGGTCATCAAGGGCTCGCATGGCTTAAGAAAATAGAAAAAAAAGATACAATTCATGGGAAGTTAGATAATGTATAAGAAAAAATAATAGTAAAAAGTTGAAAAAAACTTTCATAAAAGTGAACAAAATATGAAGAACTGTGCAAAGAATTTGTATATACAAGGCCCGGCCCCTCCACAGAGGCAAAAATATGAAAGGGGTGTGGAAACACGAATAATAAATATAAAAAATACAGAAATATATACCATCACAATTAACTATTAACTATTATATACATGTATGTGTGTATATATATATATATATATATATATATATATATATATATATATATATATATATATATATATATATATAATTGAAGTAGGAGAGAAAGAACTATAGTGGAGTAGATGAAGCTACATGTCTTGAAGAACTAATCTGCTAAGGATAAACATGAAAAAGAGGTAGTCTTCTTCCTAAATGTTATGAAGAACACTAGCATTAATTTTAAAAAAATCGAAGCTAGTGTCCAACCATACCTTACCTAAGACTCCCAAACCTGTAACATAACCAGAAATAGCCTATATAGACTAGGAGTGACACAAAGAGCAATGAAAAGGTCCAACAAAGGAGTAAAAATAAAGCTAAGATAAAAATGACCATCATAAGACAGGAGACAGGTGATAAGGACATAACAGTGAAGAATCTAGGATGGAATTGAGCCGTCACTTAGGAAGATAAAATTAGAAGATAGAAGATGGACTGAAAAAGATACACAATGGACATCATAATTAGGAAAAAGAAAACATGGACGACAAAAAAAAATATAGGAAGATGAGATACGAACAAGGAGAGGCCTTAGCTCAAACTAGGGTTGTAACATCGATGTCGATATATTGAAAATATCGATATATTATGGACCAATAAATATCGATGTTGATCTTTCGTTACATCGACAAAATCGATCATTTTCCTGAAGAAACATTGAAAAGAAGAACTTAACCCCTCTCAGAAAACAGTAAAAGGTCGACCTTGTTAGGAATAATCGAATTTTATTAATTTTTTGTGGTCAGGTTGGATTGGAGGTTCTCAACGTCGATATTTCGATAAATCGAAGGTAATCATTCAATGTTTCGGCAATTACCGATGTTGGTCCACTCAATACCGATATATCGAAAAAATTGATATTTTCTTTCGATATCCCAACTCTAGCTCAAACTGGGTCTGGTTCAAATAGCTAAGAAAACTACGAACAGACAGTTAATACCTATCAAGTCTTTAATTATAAAAGGCGAAGCAAATTATCGGTTAATATTATATTGTTTTTATATTTATTTTTATTTTTATACAAACTATGTATACTTATTTGTTTGAACAAATGAAAAGGCTTATTTATTATACATAATTATTTACTGACGTCTATTTTTATTGCTATTGTACAGAAAAATAATTTAAATTATATTTTTAATTAATGTTAACTGACAATTATTTAATTTCTAAAAAAAATCTATTACTGATATTGTTATTAATTTAAAATAAAAGTATTGAACATTTTAAAACTAGTGCCAAAAAATTATGTAAGTAAAAAAAAAAAATAAAAATAAAATTATAAATATTTTGTTACCCTTACCAAAAAATATTTTGGGGGATATTACATAATGTGGCTGTGTAAATAAGATCAAATAGAAAAATAATACTATTATTGAATGAAATAATATAATTATTTATTTAAAAATAAATTATATATATATATATATATATATATATATATATATATATATATATATATATATATATATATATATATATATAAAGTCAATGTGACGATTATTGCCGCAAGTTAGTAAGTTATTAAATGAAGAGGTACTTACCGTCGACACTTGCTTGATCTGAGGATCACTGGACCGGTTTCGGCTGAACGCCATCTTAAGCAGAAGAAGGATATAGATCTCCTAGAGTCGAATTGAACTCATATAGTCTACATGGGAAAGTGACTCACTTTCCCATGTGGACTATATGAGTTCAATTCGACTCTAGGAGATCTATATCCTTCTTCTGCTGATGATGGCGTACAGTCGAAACCGGTCTAGTGATCTTCAGATCAAGCAAGTGTCGACGGTAAGTACCTCTTCATTTAAAAAAAAAAAAAAAATATATATATATATATATATATATATATATATATATATATATATAAATGAATAAATTTTCGACCGTAAATATAAACAGAAACAAACAAAACTCAGGTTTTGGTCACAAAAATCGTCACTATGTTACAATCCCAAAATATGGGATATATGTTTGGGATTGTAACATAGTGTCGATTTTTGTGAACGAAACCTGAGTTTTGTTTGTTTCTGTATATATATTATATATATATATATTGAAAAAATGATGTTTTAAATTATTAGTATTATAAATATTTTGGTAATAATAATAGGATGATGATGATGCATGATGGAGTTGTTTCTTTAAGGTTGTTCTTAATGTTGTTACCTAATTAATTTTGTATTATTTGTTTGCTATATTTTTTACTTTTTAAGTAGTTATAGGATGTATAACTATGCAATAAATTTATCACTTTAAGAACAAATTTTTAAAAATAAATATTGAGTGCAAAACGTGTAACTTGCAAACAAGTTAAGTTAAATAAAAGAGTGGAAAAAGCTTTAAGCTTAAAATATCCAATATCAAAGGCGTATCTTATAGGGTGTCTTAAGTCTAGATATCGAAATGCAAGGAGCGTATTTTTTTCAAGGAGGTCAAAACTGAACTATTGGTCCCATAAAAATATCCTAGATGTTATCGAGTACGTATTACCGATTTTACAGGTATTGCACATTAAAATGCTTAACTTTGAAACCAAGATGATAGAAGAAGAGAATGGTACGGTTTGTTGTATTCGTGCATAAAATTTTCTTTAAAAATGTTTCATTTAAGATAAGATAGAATGTCAAAACATAGTTTGGAAATGAAAATAATTTATGCTTTTGATTTTTTGAAAATGTTATTACGATTTATAGTCTGATAGTAAGTCTCTCCTTACTGCTACAGCAAAGTTCATAAAAATGTGCCCATTTTATGAGAAACTTTGGCCACCCAATAATATTTCGTTGCTTGGCGTCTGCAGACGTAAATTTGTTCCAAGTCCGTTCCTCATACAAAGTTCATTCTTCGTGAAACCAGACATTTGTGTCTATTTGTTAGATAAGGACCACCTGAACATTGAGCTCATTTTTTGAGATCCCTTCTTCCACATACATTATTAATATTTAGGATTGACTGTCTCGTTCCATGAAGAAAACTTTAAGAGAAACGAATTAGAACACGTCTTTAATGGTAGACGCCAAAAAAAAAAAAAAAATATATATATATATATATATCTGGGCGGTCAAGGCGCCATATTAAAGCTCATAAAGTGCGCAAAAATTGGTGACATTTGCACTTTGCAGTAAGGAGAGACTTACTATCAGACAAATAATCGTAATAAAATTTTCAAACTATCACAAGCGTAAATTATTTTCTACCCAAACTATGTTTTGAAATTCTAAATCTTATCCTATCACCTATATAGAATATTTTTAAAGGAAATTTTGTGCACTTTTGAATTCCACCCTCTGCACTTTTCTATATATTTATTGCTTTTTGAGGTTATAAGGCATTTTAATGAACAAAACAGAGCATATTTTAACATATTAACTGGGCGACACTAGTGTCGCCCAGTGCTAAGGTTTTGTCGCCCAGTGACTAGAGGTAGTGCCGGCAGTTTTTTATGCCATAAATCAAAAATTTACAATCATTCAATAGTATATTATGTTACTAGGCTGTGAAGTGAGTTTTTTCTTTACCGCGGCAATTACATTTACTGTCGAGCGAAGCGAGACAGTAAATATTGCCAAGGTAAAGAAAAAACACTTCAAAGTCGCGTAGCATATGCTATTTTTTCCGAGGTAGCAGACAATGAAAAAACATTAAATATTAATCACTATATAATAATAACAAATATTAGTACATACTTAAGACTTAAAAAAAGAAACCTTAAAATGAGGTTACACTATAAGAAAAGATAAATAAAACGCATTGACATCTAGCGGATTTTTATCGTACTAGAAGCATTTCTACAAAGACTGCAGCACTACTAACGGAAGTTTTGACAACTACCCGCCGTAAAGAAAAAATCTTTTAGTGCCTAGGACGTAAAAGATTTTTTCTTTACAGCTAGGAGTAATGAAAAGATTTTTTAAGTCCACGTAATGAAAAAATGGATTTTAGCTATGTTTTTTAGGCTTTAAAGTTACTATTTCACAGCCTACCACGGAAAAAATTATTTTTGTTACTAGGGTCATTATCAAAAATAGTGACACTTTGAAAATTCTGAGCAAACCTTTATGCCCAAAATTTATTTTCCAGTTTTTGATCTAGCTAGTGCTTTATTTTGATGCTGAACATCTATACAATAAGAATATGTACGTGCGTCGCGGGATTTTAAGTTTTACTACTTTTTTTTATCAATTTTCAAACAAGATAAGTCAAGTTTTTTAGTCACAATAGTTACCGGAATTTTCTTCACCTTACCGACATGCAAAATGATATTTACCACCTGGAAATCGTCACACAGGTTCAAACCAATATTATTGTCTACTAAGGACATTTCATACATTGGTTTTAATTTGTGAAAAAATTAATTAATTATAAATTTGTCACGATAGTTACCATTCAAGTTCCTTATTAAAGTTCCTGGCCATAAAATTTTTTTGTTAACTGATTAGATTTTATTTCCTACATAAGTCATTGTACACACAACTCTCTGAAGAGGACGATGTTTTTATTTTTTAAAAAATAACTTATTTTAATTTAATTTTTTTAGTAACTATCGTGACACGTAGTGCGCTGGGTAACTAATGTGACATCTATCTTATCCCTGGGTAACTATCGTGACATAAACTAAAACATGGCGGTCAAACCGCCCTAATTTATTAATGCTTTCAAAGGAAAGCATAAGTATTTTGTATACTTCTGGGATATATTCTCAAAAAATATGCAACAGCTTTAAATGCATTTTTACTGGTCTTATATTACTTTGTATTAGTTTCATCGCACACCTATTACCCCAATTTTGAACCACTTCCCGTCTTTCAATCTTCCCCAAATTTTGTACATGGGAACAATTTAGGTGAAGAATACAGAAAAAATAAATGTTGAAAATAAGACTAGTTTTAAAAATGGTAATTTTTTTTCTTTCTTTTTTTGGTGGCTGTATTCTTCTCCTAAAATGTTGAAAATAAGACCAGTTTATAAAAATGGTCTTTTTAGGGTGTCGTTGGTAAAACCAAAAAAAGAAACCCTTATAGTTTCGTTCCTGTGTCAGTCTGTCTGTCTCTCTCTACGGTTCCAATAACTTTTGAATAAAAAGAGATAAAAACATAAAACTTTTCAGTTTTAAAGATCGTTTTGACTCGCACACAGGAAAAATATAGCGAACTTAAAATTATCAGCTGTACAAATTCAAAATGGCGGATAATTCACGTCACGCGGATTTTTTTTTTTTTTTTTTTTGTTTAATTTCGAGTAGGTTATCAAATGAAAGGTATTGAAGAGTAGATTACAAAAATTTATAACACTTGTGGATAGAGTTTAATTTTCCGCGCCATTTTGTCAAAAAACATCAAAATTTTGCTTGCCCCTCCCCCCTAAAACTATATTTCTGCTATTACTAAAAATATAAAAAAATATGCAAAATGTGCAGTCTGCTGAGCCATGGAAAAAATAAGAATATCAATTTGATCTGATAAACTGGGAATCCACTCGGGGAACATGTTTAATTTTTCATGCCATTTTGTCAAAAAAAAAAAAATGCGGCCCCCCCCCCCCTCTAATACTACACGATACAAACGAAACCCTTTTCACGTGAGACTTCACGACTTACCATTTTTTTGTAACAAATGTGACTTTAAATAATCATACGCCCCATGATTTTTGAAGAGAATTGTTGTGTGACCGAGGCTTACTTTAGAAGACGCGAAGACGAACTTTAGGTTATAAAGGAATGATTCTGTTAACTGCAATGCACTGAAATCCCACCCTTCAGTCAAACAGTGCAGCTAAATTCTTAGTAACTATTGTGACGAAGCTATCGTGGTGGATTGCTGGGACAAGCCTTTTTATTAAACTCCCGACAAATTACACCGAAATAAGAAAGAAATTATGTTTAATATCACAAACTACATTATATTTCCTATCTATGCTCATAGTTAGAAAGTCAAAGAAAAATATTTTTTGAGTATGAAACTAAGGCCCCTTGTAACTAAGGTTACAAGGGGCTGGGACTAACTATCGTGACCCTTTAGAATATATATATTTTTAAATTTCTCCTTCCTAAAAAGGTTATTTAAGAATCTGACCACACCGAAATGACGAATTTCAACTGTAGAAAAATGTTTATAGGGTTGTAGATTTTTTAATTATGAGGAGTGCAAGTAATAAAATGTTTCAACTCGCACACAGTGAAAGTGTCACTTTTTTGAAAATGACCCACTACTTATTAGAAATCCGTGACAGTAAAGTGATATGTTATCACTTAATTACTGAGCCCAGAGCCCACCTGGAGCAAGGCTATAGAGGCTAGGACTGCAAGTAGATGACTTCCAAGAACGGATTTATATGCAGAAGCGGGCTAAGTCAGCTGGCAGCAGTAATAGCGGGATTTAATTAATTTAATTTAAAATGCTTTACTGTATTTATTTAATAGAACCTAGAACAGCTAAATATCAAACCTGTAACAAGCAATGGTTTTTTACAATAAAAAAAACTGTTTCCTTTAAATTATAATAAGTAATTGTTTTTCATTCATCTGTAAAAAATTTTGTTTTGATCTTGAAGAATGTCATAAGTTGTAATTTCTAACTCGTTTTTAAAAAATATTTTTTATTACAACAGCACTTCAGTTAGTTAAGTTACATTTTAAAAACCTGTATTTAGTGAAATAACATAAAGTAAATAACTATTTTCTTCCTTTAAGTTGTGGATTTTGTTTTTCCCTAATAAACTAATTAAAGAGGGAAATGTTGAAGAGATTCAATTAGTTAAAAAATAGCTCAAAGTTGCGTTTTTAAGCTTTAAATTTTCCAACATTTTCCGGGGGAGGGCCCCCGGACCCCCCCCCCCCCCCCATTGCTCGGAGTATTCCATACCCCCCCCCCCCCAAAGTCCTAGTTTGTCGCCCAGTAAAAATTCTTTAAAATATGCTCTGGAACAAAACATGTGCAATCGAAAACATCGGTAAAACTCGAAAACGGGAACACAGAAGACTATCCTAATTAGACAAAAAAAAATCCAATTTTGACCTCCTAAATACGCTCCTTGAATTTCTACAACTAGACTTGGGACACCCTGTACATTTGAAGATCTAAATTCTTGAATATATCTTTGAAGCCCTAAATAGTAAATATGGCTCATAACTTTAAATTAAAAATCCAGCAACATTGATATCTATATATTTGTTCTTTTGGCATGTTGCATATTTTCATCATTGATATCCATGTATTTATGTGAATATCTATTCCTTTTAATATGCCATTGATATCTTTATCATTGCATATCTAATATCATAGATAAATACTTCTAAAGATCTTGGAGAAATCTTATTTATTAATACCAATTTATTAATGTCAGTGATGTCCGGAATTAGAGTATAAATATATCATCCTCGTTTTTTATATCTATCTTAACATCGGCTTTGATTTATTTTTATAATTTGTAGTGGGTTACAGAGATTTTTTTTCCTGTTATTTTGATTTTATTAAATATTTTTATATAAATAAACAAATATTGGTATGGTGCTATTTAATGAATGAAAAAAAAGTATAAAAATATTAAAAACAAGACAATGGTGACCTATTTTTGCATGGCCGATGACATTTTACGCATGTTCTTTTTAACAAAAAAATAAAATAAATAAAAATAGTTAAGCTTTTATTCTGGTGAAATTTGTAATACTAAAGACGAGAAATCTGAAAATTTGTTTTCGTTCGTATTTATTCAAATATATTCTACAACTAGCTAAAGTATCCGGAGTAGCCCAAGTGTAAACAAAAATCAAAACATGAGTGAATAATTAAAAAAAATAATAAAAAATAAAAAGAAGAATATTGGAAAATAAATATACATTAAACATTGATATGTTGTGCATATTGCTGTCGAATAATAATTACCTATATATTATTATAATAATTATCCGATATGTGTAGAATCATGGTCCTAGCTGTTTGGACTGTCTTGCGTATCTTCTCTTTCCCATACCATACCTATATTTCTACTCTTTAGGAATGGACTTCTGTCCTAAGAATCTTTTAAGAGGTGTTTAAAAAAAATACACTTAATTGCTTATACGGTAAAAGTTTTAAGACCTTAAGATGAAACATCAAATTAAAACAGAACTGCTTTTTGGTGAGACATACCTCTACGATAAACTTTCTTGCTAATGCTTTTCTAACTTCTACCGATTTTATTTAAATATTTAGTAATTCTCGTTTTAATTTTTTTCCTCTTTTTAACAGTTTTCCTTAAAAAATTATCAATCAACTCCCTAAAAAGATGCTTAAGGACAGATAGATTTTAGTTACAACACTCGACGAAGCAAAGAACTTAAACTAGAGAAAGAATAACTCCTCAATTTCTTTTTTTTATTTTCAGTTCGTTGATTTCGCAGACGGTTGTCACTAAGATTAAACATTTTTAAATATGTTTAAAGGGAGTTTGATTATAGGACCATGCATTTGTCAAATTATTATTAAATCAATCCAGTTATTTGTTTCGCTAGTGAATCATTTCAATGATTGTCTTTTTTTAAGAAATCATGTTAAATTTTACATTTTATCAAAATATTATCCAAATTTAAAATTTGAGAGTGAACTAAGTTAGAAAAGGCGTATTTTCTATTTACAATCGTAGGCTTGAAAAATGTCCATACCAAATTTGAAGATGATAAATTGTGACGAAATTAAATGAAATTCAAGAAAATGTAACATTTATCTAGCCAACTTTCTAGGAGTATAAAAAATATGTCTTTTCTAATATGTTTTTAATCAATTAAAATGTTTAAATTGTTTTTACGTTTAATCAAAAAACAAAAAAATAGATACCCCAGAATCAAAACTCATTTGTTTCAGTTTTAAATCTCTCGCCTTAAGGAAAAACTTTATATGTAAAAAAAAAAAACTTAATTTCTTTACTTTTTCTAATCAGTTAATTATGTAGAGGGTTGTCTTTATAATACACTATTAAAAACAAACAGCGTTCAAAATTACTTCAACTAGAGCTTAAGGCTTAAAAAAAAAAACATGAACAGGAAATTAAAATTTTTAAGCCTCTAAATCCTAACTTAATAAGTTTTTGATCCCTTTCTCTCCTCAGTCCAACAGTGTCACAGAGTTGTAGATATTATAGCTTCCTCCCTTGAACAGAAGCATTGACCTGGGCACACCACACCTAACTTAAACGACAATACTACGACCGAACCTACAGTCTTTTACACAGACTTCTGCACCATACATCTAAACTCACCACACATAACAAATTACTCATTTATAACACCATAATCAAGCCCTTAAGGTCAATAGTGGCCTCGTGATTTATAAGCTAAGCGATGCTTAGCATATAAATATATGTAATAATTCAAGCCAGTATCAGTGAGTACTGTTAATGGACAGTTCCTCACTTCAAGTCAATCAAGTCATTGTAAAAACATCATTATAGCTTATAACATGAAATTATGTAGATGCAATTTTCTAATAAAAACAAAGGAACAGAATGATTTCCCGAAATTGAAAAAAAATGAAAAAATCCACCAGAAAAAAGCACAATACTCGACAACATCAAACAAAGAAGTCAAATTGAAAATAATTAAAGTTACCATTAAAAATTAATACACAATATATTTAAGCAAATAAATGTGTTTACCTATTTTTTTTACCCTTTTAGAAATAATCTCCACGTATGTACAATGTTAAACAACAATATGGTGTAAGTTTGACATATAGTTATAACCTTTATTATTATTATTATATTTATAAAAAAAATAAAAATAAAATAACTGTACAAATAATAAATATTTTTTAAAAAAAGAAGAAAAATAATAATAATTATAACCATAGCTCTAAGTTATATTTGTTATTATTTCCCCATTAGGTTTAGGCCTATTTGTTAGTTTCTTATCAATATAATCTATTGAAAATCTATTTCAAATAAAAAATAGTATATTTATAAATAATAAAATATACATACTAAAAAAAAAATGTTGTTATTTTGTGATAATCTAATTAAACAAGTATATAATAATAATAATATAATATTTAAACGTGTGTAAATTTGAATTCATCTTATGAATGTTAAAATATAAAACAGGTATATAATATAAAGTAATGGTTGTATAAAAATTTAAAATATTAAACTAAACAGTATTAGTAGTTTTAAATAAACTATTCAGTCAATTTTATCTTTAATTAATTATTCATTTGATTCTTGATCATATTTATTGTTTAATCTAAAAATCAAAATATCTTGTTAATTTACTAAATAAAAAAATAAATAAAAATATTATTAGTCTGGAAAGATAAAGAATGGATATTAATATAATAAAACTTATAATTATTATATTTAAAAAAAAAAAAAAACATATTTTTATAACAAATTTTTTTTTAAATTATTAAGTTGGTTGTTTAAAACTTTTTTTTTTTTTTTTTTTTTTTTTTTTTTTTGAAAAACTTACTTATCTAAATAATGCTGAAAGTTCATTGTCAACACCTTACAAACCAATGTATTCGTATATTAAACTTATTGTTAATTTTGCGGTTTTAACGGTTCTAATTGACCATTATCAGTGAACTTAAAATGAGTAAATACTAGATTAATTGCTTTCTTAAATATATACTTAATAAACGTATCAGATATAAAACACTACTAAAGAATCAAAATAACTTTAATCCGATTTCGACCGAACTTTATTATTGTATTTGGTTAATAAAAATTAGTGGATTAAAGGAATAATAGTTCACTGATGATTACGAACGATGAAATTAGTGATCGAAAATTAACAGTAAATTGATGTATTAATAATTTGACGATGAAAACTGATCAAGTTTAGTTTTTCTAGATGAGCAGTCAAATCACATGATTATATAGAAATGAAGAAAGGCGTATTTCCACTTGACTTACGTCCTTTACACTCCTTAGGTGGAACATAGGGCCGAAACAAGATTCTTCCACGAGTCCCTGTCCCGGGCAACCTTAACCTGGTTCCATGTTCTGCCAACCGCGCGCGTCTCTCTGGCTTATCCAACGCCACTTCCTTTCCTTTATTTCAAGGTTGTCAGGTTGCTGGCCGGTTGTCCTCCATGGCTCTTGGTTGGATATCTTCTCTGGCGATATTCCGAAGGCTATTCTTTTCTCTGGAGTTTTCTTGTTAGGACCCCTGTTACCTTCCAGGACTCACTACCGTATAACAGGGCAGCTTTCACGTTGGAACTAAAATTTTTTAGTTTGGTTGTGTTTCACATTTGGGACGAGCGCCATATAGGCCATAGCTGGGAGAATGCTGTTTGAGCTTTGCGGATCCTGGAGTTGACATCCTTCTCAGCACCGCTTCCTCTGGAGACCATACACCCTAATTAGCAGAAGGAGTCAACTTCTTTTATTACCTGTCCGTCAATAAACAGGGGCTCTTCGTTTCTATTGTTGACTCGCATCTCTTTGGTTTTGGAACCATTAATTTTTAGTCCAACTGTTTCTGCCTCAACTCTGAGGTCATTAAGTTTAGCTTCCATGTCCCTACAGCTTTGTGCCAGGAGACTGAGGTCGTCAGCAAAGTCCAAGTCTTCTAGTGTCTGTCCGGGTGTCTCCATTGAAGCTCTTTACCTCTACTCATAGCCCTCCTCATGACCAAATCAAATAACATTAGGAAAATAATTGGAGAGAGCATGCACCCCTGTCTTAACCCTCAGCAGATACCAAAGGGCTCCGACAACTTGTATTTCCACTAGAGTAACTTTATTGTATAAAGCAGGCTTTCAACCACTAGTAGCCATCATCAGTGCCAGTGAGAAGAGTTGAAATACATCAGTATAGGAGTTGAAACAGAGATTTGAATTCAACCTCAGGCAGAGGTTGAGATTTCAGATGTGGTTGAATGCCGGCTTTGTACATACTATTAAATTACTGAAAATACATACCTATATACTTCTTTATTCCTCAACAAGTTCACTTATTTAATGACTAATGCCTACAGAATTCGATAACTTCTCGATAACTTTGATAACTTTAATTTGACATTTTCATTCGGGTAACGTTTTTAAAAAACGTTACCCGGTGTATCAAGGAGTTAGAAAAATATCGGAGGTGTGCACAGTCTGTCTCCAGCTCTTGGGCCTCCTCTACCGCACGTAACAGGGCCGAAGAAAGTCGAAAAGATTTATACGTGTGACAGGGAGTTAGGAAAGTACAGGAGGTTGCCATCAACTCTCAGCCCTCTTGGCCTAAAGAAATAAAAAGTATGAAGGCATATTAACAATTCGTAGAAGGCGGGCCGGCGCCTTTGAATTCAGTCGTTTGTAATCAAGCCGCGGCAGTGCCGGTGTGGAGATAAGAATAAAAATTATCTTCCATGTACTTTAATCAATTACCTGAATAAATAACCGATTTTATTTAATTTTATGTCGGTAGTTTACGCAGAGCAAAAACATGAAAATGTCTCACTGTCTTGCGGACTCGTATGCAAGAAGTATTTATTTCCAATTGTGATTATATTAAAGCTGCTGAACACTAATAAGGACTAATTATTTAATAATCTCGGTATAAAACGGTCTAAATTAATCATAATCTTGATGTAGTCCAACATTTAATTAAACATTTCTTTTAACACAACAACTCAAACCACTACTTTAAACCGAAGTTATATTTTAAAATTTGAAGTAATCCAAACAGATACTTCACTAAATAAAGTCTATGTTTCGACTCATGATTATTATAATTAATTACTATCTATAACTGTTGTTGTTATATTTAACAATAAAACTAATAAAGTTTTTCAAATTTTGATTTATTCCCATGACGAGTAAGTTTTTAAAAAAAATTCATAAGAAAAACTAGCTTAGTGAAAGAAAATTGGACAAGATAATTAATCAAACAGTTCATTGCATCTAATACATGAAATTTTATTACACACACACACACACACACATATACATATATATATATATATATATATATATATATATATATATATATATATATATATATATATATATACATATATATATATATATATATATATATATATATATATATATATATATATATATATATATATATATATATATATAATGTTAGTTTCAAGATGACTATTTATATATTTTTAAATATTTATTTCCAAAAAGAATGGTGCAAAAATAATAAATAAATGTTATTATATATTTCTTTTTTAATTTTGACAAGTTCCTCGTTTGGTTAAATTTTTTGTACGTCCACAAAATGTTAAATAACAAAAAACATTTATTCTTTAAAATAAATTAATATAATTCGTCATAAATTAATATTATAAGCGAACCGTATTACAAACAATAAATAAATGTCTTTTAATTTTTAATTATTATTTATTTACATATAAAACTAAAAAAAAAAAAACATAAAAAGATATTTTTAAAAAATGTAAGGAAATAAAATGCTCAATTTCTTAATTTACAAAACTAAATTGAAATAAAAGTTGATTTATCTATAAAAAAAAAGTCCAGGACAAAATAAATAGATATATTATTTATCAATTATAACTTTCTTTAGAGGTATTTTTTCCTAAATTTGTTATTATTTTTGTATACCTAAAATTGTTGGTTTATAAATTTTAATGTTTAAGACATAAAATCATGTTTGTGTCAAAAATAAGGGATTTATTAAGATCATAAAAGTGTAAAATTTGTTTCTATTTTTTAATACAAATTACAATACATACACATTTTAATAATCTCGAGCTATATTTGGAAAAGGAGAAAGTCTAATAAAAGGATAATAAAATACCATTAAATAAAACAAATAAATATAAATAAATTCTTTCAAATTCAACTTGTACATTTTTACGTTTTAAACTAAAAATATTCTTACTATATATTTAATAGATTTATTGTAAAAAATGTTTCTTTTCTTAAATGTTTATTATTTTTATATATTATATATATCTATTATAAAAGTAATAAAAATATATTGATAATAATGCTGTACTATTAATGATTATAATTGTTAAAAGATATTAATATATAGAGTCGGAACGGTTAGTATTTTACTAAGAATGGTTTTGGATATTTTAGCCTAGAAGCGGGCTCACTCGACGGCTATCATATTACTAAAAATCATTAAACTATATTCGTAGCTCAGAATTTTGTTTTATCTATTCTAAAAATTTAAGTTCAATTCTTGTGATGTTTCAATATTATTTATTTTCTTCTTTTAAAAAATAAACTTAGTCTATTATCCGAATTTGTTAGCTTATCTTGTAATAAAAAAGAAATGGCTAAGTTCACAATATTAAAGAACGTTTCTTGATTTAATGTATAAAATATATTAATATAATTAATTATTTTTTGAAAAAGGAAAGAGAAAGACAAAGAAACATGTACTAATCAGTGTATTAACGAGGGGGCTGTGTAGACTAGCCACCTTAGCTAGGGTATGCGTGATAAAAGAACGTGTACTAATCAGTGTATCCACGTAGGGGCTGTGTACACTAGCCTCCCTACCTCGAGTATGTGTGCGATAGAAGAAACGTGTACTAATCAGTGTATCCACGTAGGGGCTGTGTAGACTAGTCTCCCTACCTCGGGTATGTGTGCGATAGAAGATACGTGTACTAATTAGTATGTTAACGTGGGGGCTGTGTAGACTAGCCACCTTAGCTAGGGTATTTGTGATAAATGAAACAAGAGAGATTTGAAATCACAATCTAAAAAGGCTATGATTTTGAAACAGGATTATAACAGTACCTATAACACAAAGCAATTTATCTGTAGTTTGGATTCCTAGCGTTTGGAATGCATAATTATTTCTTCCTTCTTGTTAATTAATAATTCAAATTTAATTAAGCATGATAAAAAATCTACTTTTTTTATTTAATAATTTATTCACAAAATATTATCATGGATTGAGAGTTACATAATTATTCCTATATTCCTATTATAGTATAGACTATTATATACAAATAATCGGATATAACCTCATTATCATAAATATATGTAATTCTTATTGCACGAGGTACCTATGTATTCAAACACTCAAAAGTAAATGATTTGTCGTATGTTGATTCTTTTGTCGCAAGCGAAATAATTGAACAATGCAAAAGTAAATGCTATCATTGCTGATATTTTGACTTGAGTGAAATAAGCTGATTCTTTATGAAATATGAACATGACCAATGTTTTCAAGTTCAATCTTATAACTTAAGGAATATATTGAAAATAACTCCTTGTTTTGTATATCAAGGCTGTAGAGAATTAAATTTGAAAAAAAAAAAAAATAAATAAATAAATAAAAGTACACTGATTAATTAATGTTTTATATAAGTATTAAAAAATGTCTCTTATTAATGTATTTAATTCATTTTAATTGTTTTAATAATCCAACTTATTTATTGTATGAGCATATGTTTTTAGTACAATACTAACGGTTTCATATTAAAAAAAAAACAATAAATGATAATTTATTTATATGATTGGCTGATTCTTCAAAACTTACAGTTATAAATAGATACAACAAAAAAAAATTATAATAATATTTTAAAAAATATATATAAAAAACAACTATAAAATAGTGGAATTAGTCCAATCTAGGCCACAATTTGTCCACATAACATAATGAACATTGTCTGCTTGTATCTACTTATGTGTGTTGTTTTACAATAATACCTATAACCCTTATTTGCTTTAAATAAGGTTTATAAGTCAAGACCATCTTAATTTAGGATTTTTTCTTTGTCAATTTGGTTCGAAGCAATAGGTATATTTATGGTGAATAAAGAATATTTTACACAATTTGTCTTTCCAAGGAAGTCATTGCTGACTTAAATCCAAATGATTAGTAAGAGTAAGGTTCTAGTATTAGTAATAGACTTGTTCGAACTTAGGGCAATATTTTGTTAAGAAAATGGCAACTATGCCATATTTTAGGCCTATTTTACTAGCCCCCTGGTAAAGAGTTCCAGCGACTTCACACACCATATTTCTGTACAATGAACCGCCGGAGCAAGTATGTTATCATGCAAGTATGGTGTTATTATGCGAGTATGGTGTTATTATACGAGTATGGTGTTATCATGAGAGTATGGTGTTAACATTAGTGAACCTTATAAATCAGAGCATCATGCCGCATATGAATCTGTGTATATCATATTATAATCTCATATGAATCTCACCATTGCAATGTATGTCTATTTGAGCTATAAGTATTATTTAAAGAGTATTTAAAATTTCTTTGTTTAACCAAATAAATTAGTGATTTAAAAAATTTCCAATTCATGTGGTTTTTTGAACAAAAAAAAAAAAAAAAACGACTCAAAGGATGTTAGCTTGGATTTAAACCTATCACAACTAGAAGCTAAGTCAATAAAAAGGAGTTACTTGAAACAAAAGTTAACGCTGAGCTATCCTTTAGTAAAAGTGATTTCAAGAATCTCGTCCTTTATTGGTACCTAAATTACAGTGATAGTGAAATTGTTTGGTCTAATAAAAATATTGTGTATACTAAAAAAAAAAACAATTTTAAACGAATATCTATAAGTAAATACTTAATAAAAAATATTTAATAAAAAAAATAAAATCAAATCAATCTCTTCATCCAAAGTAAGGACAAAAACTGTGTAAAATATTTTTATTTAAATGTTAAATATCAATTAAAAAAACAGTTTTCCTAAATTAATTTATTCAGTGACAATTGTGGCTTTAGAACATTAACAAAAAATAATAAAAAATATATGAAGTGAAATATGTCATTACAACATTGCATTGCGTTAATTCAGTATTTATATGTATACATTCATATATATATATATATATATATATATATATATATATATATATATATATATATATATATATATATATATATATATATATAATATATATATATATTATAATATACTCCCAAAAAATTAAATAATAATATTTTTGTGTAAATGTCGGAAGAAAGGGTAGAGATCTTGAAAAACCAAAAAATGGAATCACAGAGAAGAAATAATATATATATATATATATATATATATATATATATATATATATATATATATATATATATATATATATATATATATATATATATATATATATATATATATATATATATATATATATTAATTTATGGGGAGAAGAAAATTAAAAAAAAAAATATTTTTTACGAAAGACTGTGAAATAAATAAAAAAGAAATATAACTGTAAATAAATTGTTGTTTTCAAATTTTAAATGTTGTTTGTCATTATTACATGTTTTTAATTCGCTCACCTAGTCTGTTCAGAACACATCTTGTAATCTATATCTGACCCATTTCCTGTTTCCTAGAAAGCTGAAACTTGCACAGATTATAATATGTTCCCAATGACAATGCAATACACTGTTCTGCAAAATTTAACGAACTTTCGGGCCCCAAGAAAATTGTATCTAAACTTTATGTTTTCGAGGTTGCTGAATCCGAATCACTCACTGACAAACAAAATTATAACTAAGGATATTAAAAAAATCTTAGAGCCTAATTTTATTTTTTACTTTCTCATATAAAGAGAAAGTATTGTGATGGCGTGAAAATTCGATTTTGAGATTTTGATGGATTTACACGTTTTGAGGTCCCCTGAGTCCAAAAAAGTGGTTTTTAAAAAATGTCTGTCTGTCTGTCGTCTGTCGTCTGTGCAGACGCCTGGAGCCTAAACTACTGGGCCGATTTTGAAGAAATTTGGCATACATGTTCAGAAAAATCATACCCCGAGGCGAAATCGAGAAATGAATTTTAGCTCCAAATTTAGGGGCGCTACCCCCCAAAAACTCTGAAAAAACGTGAAAAAAAATTATTTCTCGAAAACGGTTCCGACGATTTTTATTAAAAAATTCTAAAAGATAGTCCATTTAAATACGAATCCAACGATATAAGCTGTTTTCCCGGGAAAAATCTAGTTCCTGAGAAAAAAGCTTAAAACGCGGACCGAGAGAGCCCGGGTTCGATTCCCCGCCCGGGAGAAGTTATTTTTATGATAAATTTTAATGAAATGCTCAATAATAATTAAATTTACATACGAAATCTAATAAATGGAAAACATTGGGCTAAATAATTATGAACTCGTATATGAGAAAGTTTGTCTGAGTTGTCTCGGACCGATTTTTTATTTATCAGATAGAGGTCCCGGAACGCCGCGCCGCCGCCGTTCCGCCGCGTTTCGCCTCAAATCGAGCCCTGTATTTATATATCATTAACCCTTCGAATTAATGTAAATAAAACAAACATTATTCAATATTTGATCAAATACCTATGTATACCAATTTTCATGGCGATCGGTTCAACGGTAAAGAAGTTAATGTGCTGCAGCAGCCATCTAGTGGCAAGCTACAACATAGTGTATAGCATAAAAACCTTCTCCATGCAAAAAAATACATATATGTGCAAACTCTCAAGCCAAGTGGTTAGGATACACTCCCAACTAATATCTAAAACAAAGGTCATTAAACGACATTGGTGATGGTTTGCATGCCAAGGAGGTAAGAGGTAAGACATGTTTCACACTGATGATCATAATATCAAGTGGATGCGTAAAGTGGACTGTGTATAGGCATAAAAATTGCTTGTCCTATCACAAAAAAGTATGTAGGAATAGATCAAATCTACAGTCTTGATAAAAAAAAAAAAAATGTTTAATAAGAGGTTAAGTTTAAATCAAATTATAATTATTATTAACTACGGGAAACAGACAGTGAAAAATTGTAGTTAATAATAATTATAATTTGAGTTAAATTAAAATTTAAACTTTCCGTAGTATGAAAACTACCAAAAACTTAAAAATTGAAGTAAGAGGTTAAGGTGATAATATCCCTTTGTCTTAATATTTAATTAAGCTAAGAGAAATCATAACTTTTCTTATACAGAACTGTGATATTTCTTAGTCCCAAAGTACTTTGGACTAAATATCTCTTTGTCTTAATACATACAGGGGGTACTCAACTAAAGTTTTGCCTCATATCTCCTATTTTACATTTTACTAAGCCAAAAGAGTACCCAAAAATCAACCAAGACACAAATTTATTCAAGAAATATTAAATTGATAAATGTTTCTTAAGTCTTATGATATGTTAATATATTATGATGAGATTAACTTAATCTTTCTTTTATCTCACACTGCTTTCAAATTGATGACTTTTTATGTCAGTCTATAATAAGAAAATGTGTTGGGTTTTTTTTTATGTTACATTTATTCTGTGTGATATGTTAAATTTTAACAAAATTATTTATATTTAAATTTTACACAGTTTAGTTGACACTCTCTTATAGAGACAGTTTTTAATTTTATTTATTCGACTCAATGATGAAGGGTGATAAAATCCATGACAGAAGATGACCTTTTAACAGGGTCGGAACGTCTCAAATGAAACATTGATTACGTCTTATTACACCACTTCAGCCATCCATTACTTATATACATTATTTATGTTAGCTCAGAGTGTAATAATTCTAATAAATCCCTAATAATAAATCCTATAACCTGCATGTTATATGTTTTACTAAATCTTCATTACATAAGTGAGTTTCAGGTTCATTTTATTAAGTATTTTTTATATTATTATGTAATAATAAAAATATTATGTTTATATACATTATTATTATAATTATTATTATTATGTAATAATTAGGCATTGACCTAGGTCAAAATTTACTATTACAGTTTAATTTTTGAAGTAAATTTAAGCAAAGTTAAAAGTAAATCAGCTGGGAGACAAAATAGAACAACTCAAACAGAAATGTTACAACAAATAATATGTATTACATGTACGTGGGAAAAAAAAGAAAAAATTGTTTATTTAAAAAAGCTGTTATTGTTATTATTTTTAAAAAAGTATTTATAGTTAAATATTCTTATTATTTTTATCAATAAATTTAATCCTGAAGTTCATTGTTCGTTTACAAGATGATGCTATCGTTACTGTAAAGTGAGACACTATGCTTGTAAAGTTTAGGATCTGAGATGTATTCAAGGATATCTCGAGCATACTTCTGGATCACCTGCTCCTTGATGAGACGGTTCTCTTCACTGGGGTAGGTCAAAGCAGGAAAGAAGTTAGGAGGGACTATTGGAGGAGGCCTAGCCAAATGCCAGATCTTGGTTCTAAATTGCACCCAGATCTGATGAAGACTTTCCAAGTTAAAGCTCTTCTTTTCTTTAGCCAAGGGTTTATTACATATATCCACCCACCGTCTCATGATTTCATCTTTGTTTTTTTGACTACCAGACCTTAGTTGGTCTGATACGTATAAAACACTTTTATATACATCATCAGTAACAAAGTCCAAACATATTGCATTATATATGTTGGACAAGTGTTGTTCCATCACTTGAGACATAATTTTATGTTTCTTACCCCATGTGAACGTAATTAGACACAATCTTTTGAGTAGGTTTGCTTTCTCTTCAACCTTTTCTTCTTCACTGGAGGTTTCTGAAGATAAAGAAGAAAGCTTCTTTAACCAAGAACTTCTATTCCTCAAACTGATATCTAAGAGGCTTATGACTGTTGAGTCTAATGAGATTTCTCTTTTCTTACTTACACTTTTAAATGTACTACGATTCCTACTTTTAATTAAACTATGTCGAACACTAATAATATTGCTACTACCTTTGCTCCTTATTCTACTGTTTATTCTCCTCATGCTGATTTCTGAACTGTTCCTTTTTTCAGTGTTTTTATTTCTTAAGTTGCAGTAGAATTTACTGTCAAGTCGGGTTCCGATTCGACTCTCACCAGGAGAAAATTTCTTTTTAATCTGACACTTATACTTATCTCCAAAACCATAAGAACTTCCAATTTTATGTTCAATGTTGTTTAAGTTCTGAAGATAGAGTTCCTTCAGGTTTTCCAACACTTTGTTCGAGTTTGTGGGCTGGTAGCCAATATTTTTTTTTTTAAATTTGTGAACAGTGTAGCCAGAATTATTATTGATATCAACTAGACTTACAGGCTCTGATTTATCTAAAACATAAGCTGGGTCCTTTACAATTGGGTCAGAGTTGTCTTGACAAGGACCCATACCACCAGTAAGAGAAATTATGGGTCTATCGTCTTGTGAACATTTACTTGGGGAACAAATTGTTTGAGAAGGAACTTGGTCGGTTATTAAGGTTTGAGGTTCTGTGATTGGTACCACGGCTGGCTCAACAGTTTTACAAGAAGATGGTGTTATAGGTATATTGCTTTCAGTTTCTTCCTTTGTCTGATCAACATCATTTTTCACCTCTTCTTTGGGTATGACAGGTTCGTCTCCAGCTTTTGATTCACAGGAACTATTCATGGACTCTGAGCAACTACCTAATTCTCTTCTTATATTTTCTTCCTTAAGTCTTCTGAAAGATTCAAAAATTATGTACATAAATTTAGTCATGTCCGTCATTAATTTTGGATTTGCACTTTTCTTAATAGCTTCGGCGATGCAGTTTTCACTCAGGTCATCACACCCAGGAACAACTCGTTTGCAGTAATCTCCCACAATCAAAGTAGTTGATTCCTCTTCCTCTTTATCTTTGATATTTTTAACTTTCTCTTGGACCAAACTTGTATCATTCAAAACTTTACTAAGATGATCGGCAACATCATTTTCCAGCTTTTCTGGCTCTGAAATTTTACTACTTTCATCTAATCCATTTTTATGTCCTTTCTCTACAGACGTATTACTGATATTTTTCTTAATAACATTAATTGATTCAGATTGAAAGTTGGCCGAATCATGACCAAAAATTATGTTCCTAACTTCAGGTCGAATTAAATTAAATATTTCGCATTCCCTGTCCTTTGATGATTCATAAAGATGTGCCATATCTGCTGTCAATGAATCTCTAATCTTATCTTCCAAATCAGCATTACCTAAACAAGTGTAACAAGGAGAATCTGTTGAATTTTCACCTGCAAAATGTTTAGTCTCACCATCTCCAGCAGACAAAGAAGTAGCTGATAGTGGAATTGTTCTTAAAGATTCAAATTTATTATCAATAGCTTTGTTTATTTCTTCTTTGAATTTGGCCAGAGAGTCGTCCATTGCACTCTTAATAAACATTTCTAAGGCAGTAAAAGGTACAATATCACCACTACCTTCGGGGCTCTCTTCTGTAGCATCGTAGTATGATTTAGAACATCTCTCCCGACACTCATCTATATTATGATTCGTCACCCTTTTATTGTCTCCCGTGATGACCTCGCAAGGTCTGAGGTCTATATTCCTAGAAGAAGTTCCAGCTATTAATTTGTCCATATTGTAGGTGAACAACTTCTCCAAAAAATTAGAAAGTATGTCTTTTTCATTTTCTTCTTCAGGATATGTCAGCATCTTCTTTTCTAACTGAACAGACTCGTCAGTAGAAGAGTTGGTTGTTTGCTTACTGTCTCTACAAGGGGGTTCCGTAGGAGCCCCTTGGCCATAGTTGTATACTTGATAATTTGATACAATTTTACGAGATATAAATGTGTCCACCTGCTCTTCAAACCAAGATACTTTAAAGTTGGCATTGGCATTATGCTTAGATTCCTCTTCCTTATTTTCTCCATCTTGAAAAAATTTATAACTTCCAGGAATATTATTGAATGGTGGTTTCATTTCCCACTGAGTGACTTGGATTTCAAATTATCTGTGATACATCATCAAAGAAAAACTCTTTTAATGCATGGGATCTATATACAGTAGAACCTCATTATAATGGATCCAAATATAACAGACGTTGCTTATAACAGACAGGTACAAAAATAATTATACACAATAATAAAGGTTGCTTATTTTTATCGGGCTATATTCGGACACAGTACTTCTTTAGATAGTTACTCCCCTATGTGTTTTTAAAATATAAATGACTTTAACTAAATAACTATTAAGACAAAGTGATGTTTAGTCCAATGTTCTCTGGGACAAAGGAATATCACAAGTCTGTTTTTATAAGGGGAGGAACAGTATAAAGAAGAACATTCCGCACACCTTCTTTAGATTGTTACTCCCCTCTGTTTTCTTTATAAGGCGAGTAATAATCTAATAGTTATACTAGGTCATTTGTCAATAGAAGAAATTAATTAATACAAACAATCAACATGAACCAGGACTTTTTTGTTCTAAAAATGAATGCAGTGTACGTAGAAATCTTCTTCAATAAAATTATATTGAAAGCTCTTTTCTTATTTGATGCATACTAAACACTTTTTATAACTTACTACTGTACTTCCATCAATGTAGACCCTTCTGCAATATTATTTGATATAATAATTGTTATAAACTGGACTTAAAAAATAAAAACAGACAACCTTTAGCTTCTAATAGTCCATTATAATGAGGTTTTCTGCTGCACAATAAATAATCTTATCAGGTTAGGATAATATAATTACTAATTAAACACTATGAGGGCAACACTTGCCAAATCAAATTAAAACAACGGATAAAGTGGGGAAAACTACCTTATGAGAGTGTACTCCTGCATGCAACAAAACATATTTAGAGATCCAATTTAGCCCAAAATAAAATAACACAAGAATAACAAATATTAACAGATTTTTAAATTAAAATATTCAGCCATAATTTTTCTCCATTTAAAAAAAAAAATAATTGTAATATATTTTGTTTAATCCTGTAGAAATACTAAGATAATATTGGTAATGGCAGATTTACTTTTTTTCCAAAAATACCTAATTGACAAGCATAGCTACAAGTTTATTTGCAGAGACGACAGATAAATAAGACAGATAATAATTAAATTTTGTTTTTTAAGTACACATTTGAAACAGGGGAGGTTCTCTTAAATTGAACACTTGCCTCCAGCACAATTCTAGAGAGAGAGGAAATTTTCTGAAACAACTAGTACGAGCGGAGCCTGGTAATACTATCTTAGCAACATTCCTCCTCTTCGGTAAATTCGGATTGTACGTGCCCCCACTTTGAGGTTAGGTGATAAAATCCCGTATATTAAAAACCTTAATTTTGTGTACCCTTTTCTGTACTCCAACATATTTTTAGACAAGGGGTATAAACTCTCCTATGAACAAATCATACATATATAATTTCTCTAAAATCAAGTAGGAAAAAGTACAAAAAATTTCTGGGGCACGTACAATCCGAATTAGCCCTACCCTTCATCAGCTGTCATATCAGTGATACGAGCGATAGTTGAGTTTCATTTAGTATCCAAGAAAAGGGAATCTCACCAACTTTAAAAATAAAAATAATAGGCGACTAAAAAGTAAGAAATATTTCATCATTTTAACATAGAGGCCCTTCAATCATAATTGTGTATTTAAAAGACATATTAATATTTACCTGTTTATGAATAAAAAGATTTTCAGAAAGATGAATAAGAAACTTCATCAATGTAAGAAGTGATTTTTAATCAAACATTAAAAGAAACTGACATTTAGTGACTGCCCTTGAAGTAAGAAACGTTCAATTGCCAAATTTGATCTACGGAGTCACAGGAAATTTAACATTTTTAAGATAATTTATAATTAGTAAATAAGAATTTCAATTACTCCTGATTCAAATGTCATAATTTTGACAGAAATATTAGCTATTTTTCCTAAATTATTTAATACTTAGATGTAATATATTTTAGAATAGATAAAATTAATTGAGTAAAATAGTTTCTCTAGATAGCTTTCCTTTTAAAACTTTAATTTTCTATAGTTAAAATCAAACTGAATCTAACTTTTTAGAGCTACACAGTAATTTAGAAGTGCCAGCCACTACCTTAACTGAATAAAATTGCTAAATTACGGAATCTTTTTACTTCGTTACATATCAGTAAAAAAAGAACATGGTGGGTAACAAAGTAAAAGAGGCTGCCCCATACGCCTCATTGTTGGTTACCCACCTATATTGATATCTGTAAAATGCTGAAAAGTAGGATGGGTAAAAAAGTCAATAACTATTAAGACAAAGGGATCTTTAGTCTAAGGCAGTGTTTCTCAACCTTTTTGTACCGGTGGACCACTAGATAGATTCCTCCTGTACCCGCGGACCATAAGTACCCCCCACCCCCACCATCCTCGGCCCACCCTTACCCGTCTTAAATTTAATTAATTTATTTATTTAATTTATTCATAGTTTGTGATATTTTATCATATTGTTAAATGTCACACATTAGCAATAATTAAACGTGTAATCTATTCATAAAATATTTTCCATGGGTCAGTTCTACAATAACAGATTACTAATATGATTAATAATAAGCGCAAATAATATTAGAATCAAACGGATTCGGTGAATAGTAATATTTGTAAACGTTTTATAAGGCCCCAGATGTCACAAATACCTAGGACGTTTAAAAATTAACTATATTTCACGTGTATACGAATTTTATTGAGTACACATTATACTTGGTTATACATAGAAATGCACTTGCGTTGAGTTACAAGTTCTTTAAAGATATGACTATTGTCATTTAAAAAAATGAAAATTATATTATCAATGGCTACCTTGATCCTGCATTTCATTGCACAACTTGTCAATATTTGGCTTAAAAGTAATCAAATGTAAATACATAGGTAGATACGTATGTAATGTGTTTATGCACATGTGTTCACTTATATACCTACTGAAAATCACAAAAGTACCCATAGGTACAAAAAGAACAAATGTTAATTTGCACAATGTAAACAGGATAAGAAAAAACTGTAAACAAAACAGTAACTCCCGTAACTGAGACTAGTCTTTGACACAGTAAAGCGTGGTATGTTGACTAAAACTAAAATAAAAATGAAATAAGTAATAGGTTGAAAAATTATGTTTTATAGATAGTAGGGGCAAGTAGAGGGGTTCGACATTACTATGAATTTACAGACAAACCTCGACAAAAAAAAAATGATGCGTTACGAACAATGGCAAAAGGATTAATGAAATTAGATAGAAATGAAGGCCCTGTGTAAAGTTTATAAACTTCCTGGTAGGAAAGACCTCTTGATTCCCGATACTCTGTGACGCCTTTTCGGATTTACACCTCGGTCTAGCTCTGTCGTATTTTATTCAAAATTTAATTCTATTAGCTGTAGATATTTGACTCGATACATTTAATCATGAAATATGTTTCTTGGTTGTTTTCTCAATCTTTCCGCGGACCACCTGGAACAGTCCTGCGGACCACAGGTTGAGAATCACTGGTCTAAGGTACATTTGGACAAAGGAAGATCACACTTTTGTATACATAATTTCAAAATAAAAAGGTGGGTAACAAAGTAAAAGAGTGCCCAAATGACTACTAAAGAGGATCGGATATTAAAAAAGTTTAGAGTCGGATAGAATAGAATATGATAAAAAGAGGTGTCAGGGTCATTGGGGATACCTATATACCGATTCAAGCATAGGAAGATAGAGAAACATTCCACTAACAAGTAAGAAAATAATAATTGTTATGCCATATTTATGCAATTATTTAATAGATAATTTATTTATGATGAGTTGAGTGGAGAAAGAATGTTTAAGGAGTAAATAAATAACAGTTTATAACATGTTCGTCTGAGACGGTTTGACCCTAGAAGGTCATCTTCAGTCAGTTTAATGACTAATTTTAAGATTGAAACGTCTCAGATGTATGTTATTTATTCACACCTTAAAATTCCATCACCACTTAAACTCATCATAATTATAACAAGGAGTTCTTAAACTTTACGTTTTTAAAATTACAAAGTTCAGAAAAGTTTCGCTAGATAAACTTATTGTTCACATTTTAATTTCAGATTCTAATTGCTTTCCAAATTCTGGTTTTCAATTTTGACTTCATGAAGAAGGAGTAGGAGCTGTTCATGTCAAATAGTTGTACAAAACAAGCGGAAAGAAAAAAAAAAGAGGAAGAAAACAAATAATAAAAATACTGGTCCGAGAGAAACGATTAGTGTGTGTGGTACGGAAAACCGTGTCCCATAGACTGTGCCACGCAAGTCACATGGGGAGTGTCATCCATATCCAACTTACTTCCTGATAGCTGGGAGGCACCTAGGCCACACTGGCTCCCATCAGTGCCCTATCTATTTACATTAGTTACAAAAACATGTGTGGCATCACACGTGTCTCAATTAGCGCCTAGCCTTATAAGGCATACTTATATATAAAATATATAAAGTAGTCATAGAAGTAGGCCTTATGACTGTATACCAACCATACCCCATTTAAACATAGAGAGGGGAAGATTGTCTAAAGTATAATAGTAAAAGAATGATTTAAATCTGTTACGACATGACGTAGAAATTAGAGAAGAGTCGAAAAAGAGGGGGGCAACTATGAAACATACGCCTGAAAAATAAGTGAGATTTTCTAGACTGCAGTTGGGTTTTTGAGTCACTGTCAAGTTTAATTTTTATTCTTTATTAATTTTACAACAAGAATTTGTGTAACTCCATACATATGATCCTAATCCTCTAGAATGAATCCTGAGTTTACATGAAAATATCAATGTACTTTCTCCATATTATTATTTTCTAATCACTATTGTAAAGGGTCATAATCACTCTTGTGTTAAAGTTAGGCTAAGCTTTAGAAGGCTAATACCAAGCCCGCGATACACTGTTTTTACCAGATTACACTTAGAAATTGAAATATTTTAAAGAGATTATCCCTTTGTCTTTCATGTTTATTAAATAAAGGGATAGTAAAACTTATATACACATGAGTGATTATATCCCCTTGGTCAAAACAGTGTTATAATAGAATAAAAACATGTGCTGCGGGCTTAGTAACCGTATTATAAAGCCTAGTCTAAATCTCATTCCAACAGGCAACAGGTAGATATGGTGATATTACGCCTCCCAATCCATCTCTTTTCTCGGTCTTGATTAGGTTAATAAAGACTGATTTAACATATAATTTAAAACTGATTTAATCCAGGTCGACATACTACCTAAAATAGCTTGTTTTTAACCAAAAACATTTTCGAACTTATTTTAAGTTATAATTTTAATTTATAAAGAATACTTACCAATAAAGGTTCATAAATAACTTGAGGCAGCTAGAATGAAGAGCTGAAATTATAACCTCACAAGCTGGATAATTTACAAAAACGAAATGATAACTGTACACATTATAATTAAATATTATTTGTAAAACGTATTAAGTAGACCAGAAAGAACACAAATACAGTAAAGTAACCCAATAAAGATACTTCTTTGGGAGGGTTTAAATGCCGGTGCACAAGAAACAAGAAAGTAAAAACCGTAAAATAAAAACCGATTCTGTACGTTACGCTTACGGGTACGAATCTTCACTAAATATTTTCGTAATTTCGGCGCAATCTTTGGGCCCGAGGAGGACATCCCGAAAACTCTAGCTTGAGATGCGCAGGCGCACTTTTGACTGGGCATGCGCAGAGACCAATGGTCGCCTCATTTCCTCTCGATTTGGCAGTCGGACGAATCTTCACCGTGGGTGGGGGAACTCAGAGGGACCTGCGAGCCGGTAAATTCAAAATCCACCCCGCCGCACCACGGAGTTTTTTGGGGCAGCGCCCCGTATTTAGAGCCAACATTAATTTATCGGGGTATGACTTTACCGAGGATTATGCCAAATTTAATCAAAATCGGTGTCATTGAAAAAACGGCATATTACAAACCAACGTTTTTAAAAATAATTTGCTAATTAGTGCGGCACATAGCTTCCACGCATCCAATTACGTACCTTATTAATGTAATACTTTTACAACACATTATTGTCTAATTTATATAATTGCCCCCCCCCCCCCCCCTTTCTTCCAAGCTTACCGAAGGCTACGTCAATTACGAACCAGCTTATCTTATAAACTACAAGTCCTATTTTAATGAAATTTTGAAGGTAGATCAAAATAAGCCCATTGTTGGGCCAATATAAGTTTCAACCTTCACACCTGTTAGTTTTTCTTCCACATAACATTAATTTATTTACACCAATATCAATTCAAAAGTACTCATCTGATCAAAGGTGCCCACAGGGGGTCTGATGGAGCAAGCTGCACAATCATAATATTTGGGGGGGGGGGGAATCCAATATTGGGTTATTTTCCAGAGATTGGGGGGATATATTTAAAATATTCCAAATGATTCAGGCAGTTTTTGGGGGGATTAGCGCCATGGGCATCCCTGCATCTGATTATTAAAGAAATTTAGATGTCTTATCAAAAGTAGACTGTAGATACCCCCAGTAATTTTGGTGTCACGCTAGTTCAGGGCTAAAAAAAAGTTATCTTGATTTTTCACGGGTTATTTTGTGTCATTACATGTAGGAATATTTGTACAATGTTGCTAGTTAACGTACTTTTTGCCTGCTTTTCTGTAGGTAACTTACGTACGTCAATATTCATACAAACTGTTAAAATGTCTCACGAGTTACAGTTTGCAAGTAAGTATTTTTAATGATATAAGAAATTTGACTGTAACTTACACAACAGTTATACATACAAGCACAAACATATACATAAATAGGCTGTTTCATTTGCATTAACACTCTCACCCTTCGGGGCGAGCACCTTAGTGCCATGACTCTATGTTCCTTGTATGCCTTTTGACTCATGACAAAAAAACCGCCTCTGAAGCATAGTCAGGCGAGGTGAGTCGAGGACCACCAAGCAACCTCAAATTCTCATTCCTCGGCCGATTGCAGGCAACAACTACACCTCCTACGTCTACTCCCTACCTAATCCCAACTACCTATTCCCCACGTCACCTGCATTCCAAATCGTAACTAACATGACTGACATTCTTGTAAGTTCAGGACACTTTATTGCCTTTAGCGAAAAAAATAATTTGTGGCTTATTATGTCATCTATATCCGTAATATTAAAGTTAGGTCCCTGTCCTAATTTTTTAATTTCATATTTTTTAACTAAAACAGTCACCGAAAATTTTTGAAATGAACTCTGGACATCTACTCTCATGACCTTTTTCAAGAAAAACCATTTTCAACATTTGATAGCTCAAAATTTACTCTGCTTTGAAACGCACTGATTATTTTTTGATAGGTTGAAAAAAAAAGGTTCTGTAGAGCTTCTAGTAACCTCAGGACAGCTAATTGACAGTTTATTTGAGAATAACCCAAGTGCAATATTTATCGACCTCACAAATTATAAAATTAAATCTTGGAGACAGTTTGAGTTAGAAACTTCGGATTAGTTCATTGCGTTTGGACGTCAAACAAAAAAAAATTTAAACAGCTGGGCTGATTAACGAACTCGTATCTATATTTTATTTCTTTCTCAATATTTTACAAAATCTTATGCTCCTTCAATATCCTTATGTCATTTTTTTGCAATACTTATTATTTCATTGTAAACCTAATATTTTGCTACGAAGGCACTATTCCACAAACTTACATGCTAGTTGGAAGGAGTGGTGTTCTCTATTGACAGTATCGGTGGTGGGAGACCCATCACCTGCCTCCAAACCTTTGGAGAGTTTGGAGTGAGTAGATCGAGATCGAAGTAAAAGTGTGTTCAGTGCTCACAACCAAGAGTCAAGATGGAACAACCATCAAATTTTTCATTAAACTGAACAAATCGGATATGGAGACTTTTAATATGATTCATGGGGCTTATAAGGATGAAACCATGTCCAGATCGTGTGTTTTTGTAGGGCTTCAAAAATTAAAATGACCTGGAAGACCAAGAATACACACCTCGAAAAAATGTTGTTATGCCCTAGCCCCATCATTAAATTTAAACAATATATTTACTAACAAACCTTACGAACTTATATCTTTCCCGCAACTTATTTTTCTTTTGTTATATAGGCTGAAAATAACAAAAAATCTTATAGTACAGTAGAACCCCCATATTTGTTACCTATGGGACTAGAGCATGGTCGGAACACAAAAAAGGTTGGATAATCCGAGGAACAAAGAAAAGCGAGAGTAAAAATTAAATATTTATTATTAAAAATGAACTTGCGCACTCTATTCTGAATATATATTATATAAGAATATTCATACTAATCCGTTGAGGAATACGCTTCAAAGCCTTTCTGACCCTTATTACAATCTTACATATTACAATCTTTAACTGTTGTTACACACACTCCTAACTCTGAAGCTAGGTTTAGAACGGACTCACTTTTGTGAAGCCGAACATCTAACTTCTACAGTAATCTACATAAAACCCGTTTTTGGTACAGTTGAACCGCCATATTCACTAAAAATAAAGCGTAACACTGGATTGTAAATATAGAATGATACACACGATAATTAGAATAGAAATGAAGTCTAGCGATCAGTATCAGTACCATAACAAAGACCCGACTAGCTGCTTTTACTGTTTTATACTCAATATTCTGATAAGGACGAAGTTCGGTCGTGTCAGATTAAACTTATTTTTAAACCAAGGGGTGTCATGGTCGGATATTCCGAGGAGTCGGATATCCCGAGGTGGGATATGGGGGTTCTACTAAAATTAACAAAATAGGAGTACATATTATTTAACTATATATCATCAATAAAAGACTAATATTATTACAGTAGTCTTATCCAGTCTCAGTTCAACTGCCCAGTGGTATATCCAGATGTTCAGCTAATCCTCAAAAGACACCTTTGCCACCGACCTTTCTGACCTGGTATATAAAAAATAAAAGGTATGTGAACCACAAAGTTGTGAAGATATCTGTTGAGCACCTGTCTATTGTAGTTAGTTGAACAGGTTTCATATTGCTGTGCATATTTTAAAAGTATTCCAATTTTTAATTGTGGGTTAAGAAGGCTTTTATTGTATTTAAAAAAACAAAATTTAAGAAAAAGTATTTGTGTAAGTTAAGGTATGTCTGTGTAAACAAAAGGCAAGTTTGTGGGATAGCACCTTGTGTCGTTCATGAGTCTTCTGCAAATATCCTGATGATATTGTGTGATTTTTTATAAATTCTTACTTCCGAGCGAAAAAAAAGGCTTTCTAATTGTCACATTGAAGTAGGGTTTTGTAATCTCTAATACTGGAACCATGAGGGCCTCAAAATACTAGGGACTCACTGTTGTACAAACAGCACCTGTCCCATACCTCTTCCTTTTGAATCAGTCTATATAGCTAACAGCTCCACTAACATAACATGTCATTTTATTCTACACTCACAATACTGTTAATCTTTACTTTTTTTTTTCTTCACTTAATACTGCTACCTGTTAATACTGCTGGTTAATACTGCTGCCTTTCATTTACTGTATAAGTGATTTCAATGATTATTACTAATTTAATTTTAAATCCTTTTGTTCTATTGAGCATCTACCAACTTGACTTCTTGCATTAATCCCTCAGGAGGACATAGGTGGCAACGAAGGGCCTAAATCTATTTTGGGTCATATTCTTTTTTCTCCCCAGGTCTTTTTCATCCTTTTGACTCTTCGTGGTCTTGTCTGAGGTCCTGGGTATGCCAGATTTTGGTTTCCCTTGAGATTCCAATCTAGGGTCTGTCGACCTATGTTTTCAGATCATCAGAGGGTGTGCCCAACCAACTAATTTTCTCTTTATTTCCCTAGTGTGATTTTGGCCATATATTTTACTTCTTCTAGCAAGAGTAATAAAGCAGATAATTCTTCTTTAGCAGTTGTTGAAGAAGACTTGTAACCTATTTCTTACCTTCCACATTTGGCAACCAGATAGCAACACAGATGTTGCGTTTCTCTCAAGATTCTTAGCTTTGTGCTTGGTCTGAGATGATTGGTCTGAGACTTCCACACTGGTTGAAGCTGTGCCGTGTGCCTTCCTTAACCTGGACATTTTCATCTGCCCCACCTACTTTGGAAATCAAACTACATGATATTGAAATTCTTCAACGATTCTTCTATTGATCATAATTTATGCCATACTCTAACAGTTTATCTTTCTTCTTTTTTTTTTATCTTTAGCCCTATATTTCCTCCTTCTGTTGTAAGTTCTTCTAGTTTTTCCCTATATTACCCATGTCTATCACCTTGTGTGACATGAGGCAGATGTCATCTAATAGTCTTTCAGCCAGTTTCCAATGTTTTCCTCTCAGTGTTCTGCTAACTTTTCTCCTATTTGGCCTTAATCGAAATGAACTATCCAGTCACAAAAATTAGGGAATTTCTGAAAATATAAGGGGAAGGGGGGGGGGGGGTCATAAAAAAGGATTTTTTTACACCTCCGGCCCTTGGTCATGTGGATCTGCCTAAATTAAATTTGCAAATAAAATCAAGTGCAATGAGTCACAAATGGCACTCCTACTATTCTACTAATTTGGGTGGT
The DNA here is from genome assembly GCA_951217055.1 of Gerris lacustris. NCBI lineage: Eukaryota > Metazoa > Arthropoda > Insecta > Hemiptera > Gerridae > Gerris > Gerris lacustris. The sequence goes on from OX578280.1 coordinate 52,466,603, forward strand.
TTGAAGTACCATACATTTCAACAAAACTGTTAAAACTATATAACACGCAAAAGGTGTATATATTACAACATCTGATTAAAATGTCGTTATTGGAAAAATATTTATTTAAATAAATTTAAAAATTAAATCCACTTTAATAACTTTTTTCTTTAAATTATAAAGTAAGTAATTTTATTTCAACATCTGTAGAATTTCTAAATTTAATTAAAAAATAAAAGCTAGAATAATCCACAGGCCGATGATAATAATAATAATTACAACAAACAATAATTTAAAATATATTAAAAATTACGCTCTACGGTGTTTTTATAATAATTATTATTAATTTATATATATTATTTTTATTTCACGTACAATCAATGATTTCCAACTTATAAAATTAACAAGTGAAAGAAAAGTACTGAAAGATTTTTGTTATTTTTTAACGAACTATTTATAAAATTATAAATAATACAATATTAAAAAAAAAGAAGAAAATATATATAATCACCACACAAAAGCATAAAAACATGTTTTCAATAAGTCCCAAATTATTTTTATTTTTTTTGCAAAAAACTAAATGCATTTTCTATTATTTTGTTTCCATTGTTAAAAGTGGTTCAATATTTTAAACTATGCGGCCAGCCTTTTAGAATAATTTATTAATTTTTCTATTTTCGTTTTATCTTATTATCATAAATTACAAATTATCAAAAAAAAAAAAAAATAATAATAATAATAATAAAATAAATAAATAAAACAAAAGAACATTGTTTTCCATCATCATATTCCAACTTGAGCAAAAATTTATTTTAAAATAAAAACAATTTTTTTCTCTCTCTCACTCAATCTCTTGCTTGTTAGTTATTAAATTATTCATAATTATATTTATATTTTTTTTTCAAAAATAATTTAAAAAAACTTAAATAACTTTATAAATTCAGAACAAAATTTGCTCACAGTTATTAAATTAAAAAATAAATATATATATATTTATTTATTCATATTTATTGGGTCTTAAATCCTATTTAAAATGTATAAAATAAATCAAAAGTTAAACATTCATTTTTTTTTTTGTTTTTTTAATGTTCATGTTGCTGACCTCCGAATTAAAACTAACATAAAATGAAATATAATTAAAATAACGGATAAAAATTAACATTATTTAAAAACTGCCACTAACTTTTTTTTATGTACAAGGATATAACAATATTTACAGGAAATACCAACTACATACTTATAAATAAAATTTAATTAGTAGATTTTTTCTTTAAAAAAAGGACTATTAAAGATTAAGTTTATTATGTAATGTAAATAATATTTATTAATATTAACAAACTGTTTTGATAATAATAAAATAGATATTAACATCAGGCTATTTTAGTAGCAAATTAATATTATTTAGCTATCACATCTAAAATAATTTATGGAAGTAAGTTTATTTTTTCTTGAAGTGCTAATGATGTAAATGTTAATTAGGGTTTCATAGACCATCCTCGAAACCCTTATTTTATTAATATTCAAGAAATGAAAAGATCGACGGGAATAATCAGAAAAATAATAATTAAAGCCTGTTTATTATCAGTTAATGTTTTACAATCAATTTATTTTTTTTTAAAGTAATTAACTAATAATTCTTTATTTATCACTTGAACAATTTCTTAAATAAAATGAAGGATTTTCATAGATGACGCTACATCCATAAATCGATAAAAAAAATAGATATCGCAATGCTTAGAAAGTCTGCTGAATTATTTAAACACACGATAAAATTAAATTAGTAAAAGCAAGAATTGGTTTGTTTTGTCTTTAAAGGTAAATCTTTTCAATTTACTCAAGATTATCTGATTGATAGAAAAATCTATAAGTGAGAATTAAGAGGTTCAAGTGCAATTAAATTAAAATAAAGGACAATTCGCTTCATTATAACTCTATAACATTTTTATGATTAAAGTAAAACAAAACAGTTAGGCCCAAACTGCATCTTAAATTTAACGTTTCTACAGTCCAAAATATAAATTTTGATTATGCTTGAATTAAAAGATAATTAATACCTGAATTAAAGGAGTCTTGTAGGAAAAGTACAAACAATTAAAGAGGTAAAGGGTGTCTCAAAATTAATGCAAGATTTGAATTTGCCGCCATTTGTGCAGTAAATTGTTGGCAACCCTGAAAAAAAACAATTCGACAGCTGAGAGTATAGAGTTAGTAATAATGGAGCGTTATACGATACAGCAACCTGTTTTTATTGTTGATCGTGATTTAACACGATAAATTTATTTTATTTAATGTATTTATTTAATTTAACCCTCTAGATTTTGTGATTGAACACCATTAGATATCTTATTATGGGGTTATTTGAAGTCAAAGGTCCCACAAAAAACAATGTCATTAAGCCCACAACCACCCGTGCGCATTATAGGAGGAAATTAAACACTGGAAAACGAATTTCAGCCACATTTATGCAAAATGTGGAGCAAAACCATGGAGGACATTTGCCCGATGTGTTATTCCATAAATAACCCTATCCTATGTACTTAATGATTCAATAAAAAAAAATAACAATCTAAAGACAAAAACTGTGTTTTCTATTTAATTCAAGTCTTGCGCTAATTATGGGACATCCTTTATAACAGTGGTTCTTAACCTTTTGGTAACCACGGCCCCCTTAAAATCTCCAATTATAATATTATATATAGTACCTAAATACCTTTCGAGACGCCCTGGGGGGCCGCGGCCCCCCGGTTAAGAACCACTGCTTTAGAACATACGTGAAAGAGGTATTTGAATGGGGAGAACTTGGGTTTAAATCTTACAGTTTGTAAGGTGTGGAGTTAGATGGCAAAAAATAAAAAACATCATCAGAATACCTAACATACTCTGTTTGATGGTTTCCCCAAAACTTATACCTATAAAAAAATAGTTAAGTAGGAAATATTTTTTACCGAAATGTTGGTAAATCAAAAACTTTGATTTTTACTTTTGACTGATTCTTGGTATCCTCTATTTCTACTTATACCTATAGTTTTATTTATTCTACATTCTACAATATTTTAAGTATTTAATTATTATATTTATAATTTTTACGATTATGGCATTAATAGAAATATGCTTGTTACTTTTTTCCAGGTTTGATTAAAAATTAACGCAGATTCTACTATTCTTACACTAAGCCAATTTAAAGGACTCTAGCTTAGCATGTTGATGAACCTGTTTTTCTATTAAAAATTATCAGGGTATGAGGCACTCAGATACAATCTGCCTTAATTAAATATCTTGTTGTTAAAGATATAAAAGTGGTATGGGGATTATAAATCCCCAAAACACATAATCGCACGAAATAACTCTTCCGTAGCAAAATAAAGAGTTAAGTGACTACTTAGATTATAAGTAAGTAAAAAAAAATTAATTAATAACACTATATGCTTCCTCTAAGACTGATATGAAGTCATAAGTCAGCAGAATATACTTTGGATACCAACATCACCAGAATTAGTAAAATTAAAATTTTAATACTTACCAAGTGTGCTTTGAATTTGAAGAAGCTCTGCAACTTATAATTCATAAAGAACATCGATGCTATATTTTATAAATATAAATGTGTATTTGATATAAGTGAGATACCCCACGATACAGATAATTAATATTAACAAAAATGGGTTTAACAAAGTAACTGAATAGAAATAATTAACTGTGAAATAGAAGTATGAAATATATATATATATATATATATATATATATATATATATATATATATATATATATATATATATATATAAAATTTAGAGAAGCCATTTTTTAAACCTTAACAGGGAATGAACAAAAATGGCAGTCATTTATACTAAAGACAGTAAAATGAAAAATAAATTAATAAAAAATAAAATCTATATATATATATAATATAAATCATTGTAAGAAAATAATAGATTAAAAAAGAAATATTTTACACTCTGTACTATATAACACCACAATGTGTACATTAAAACACATTGGGTATTTCATAGATAGTTCCCATATTTTATACAATAAAAAAAAACTTATTTCTTTTATCCCTTTCATTCAAACACTTCACTCCTTTACTCCCAAATCGCCATGAACACAAATTACTTTTAAAAAAAAAATGTGATTGTAAAAACTGACTAATCTAGACATATGATCATCACACACTCAAAAAAGCAACAGTTGATAGTAAAAGATAAAAGAAAATTAAACTATTGCATTTATATCTAAAAAAAAAATATATATATTCGGCTTATGAACATAAACATGCTAAAAGTACATTTATTATTCACATGCCTACAGTTTACATCCTTCCTTCGATATTTTACCATATACTCTTGTTCTCCCCTATAAAAAAAAAAAAACCATAACAATCAACATTATTTTTTAATAATTATAATTTTATTTACTTTTTTCCCCCCTAATATTGATTAACCTATGATTATCTAAAAATTAAATTCAATTAATATTTTAACAATAATGATTTTTAGGAAGTTGTCAAGCACTGTTTAGATGTTAGAGGGAAAAAAAGAGTGTATATATACATATGTGGGTGTGTGTTAAAAAAATGTACAGTTTTCATTTTGTATATAAAAAAGTACTTTGACAAATAAAATTGTTGAATTTATTATTTATTTAAATTTTACTAAACAAATTATTCTGTTATTCATTTAAAACAATTTCAAAATATTAATAAATATAAACCAAGCCAGCTTGAAAATTATAATGTAATAAAGAATAAAGTGAAAAGTTACTTATATTATTTTTTCTACGTACAGCTGGACTGAAATTGATGTATCGGACGTATTTATAACGCAATGATGTCTCACCTTTGTTGGAATTGAACCTAACTTGTCAATGTTCGGATTTTTTTGTTCCTGGATAGCCCGAAAACCTCAATTCAAAATGATTTTATTAAGAAGAAAAAACTACTGTATACATATCTAATCGTTTACTTGGTGTTTTAAGGATAATGTGATGTTATTAACACAATATATTATTCAAAGCCAATAATTAGACTAAATTTACATTCAAGTTAAACATCTGTCTTTTTATACAAACTAGATATCATTTTTTTTTTTTTTAGTTTATCAAAAAATAGCTATTTTTTAAAATATTTATTTAATGACAATATCCACCTATACCTAACAGTCTAACAGTGCAATTGTCCAACCTTTCAAATAAATCTAATGCCACTTGTTAATTCGAAAAATCACAACACAGAGCCATTAAAAAAAAGAAATCATAAATCAGCTTTTTTCTTTAATTATTATTATTAAAAAAATTAAATTAAACAGATATTTAATTTATTACATACGTGACTATATACACCCTTCATTATAACATAAAATACATTTATTTATTTATTCTATTTTATTATGCATATATATATATATATATATATATATATATATATATATATATATATATATATATATATCAAAAAATACATAAATAAAATAAAGGAGTCAAGATTAGTTTCAAGCTTTCATAAATAAGGAGAAAAAAAAAAAAACGGTAAATCTTTTTTCCATATTCTTTCAAAGATAACCGCATGAAATTAAATTGTTAGATAAAGGCTCAAAAAAATGTAATATTATATATGTATATATTTATTTATAATATATAATATATATTTATTTATTTTAAATTTACAGATATATAAAAATCACTCACACGAGTCTGAAAGATTTTTTTTCCCATTTATTTATTCTTTAAATGAATATATTAAGGTCAAGCATTTTTTTTTTTTTTTTTTTTTTTTAATATAATAAATAAAAAGCTAGATTCGGAAAGGACAACATGAACAATAAAATATAAGACAACCAAAAAAAAATTGTTTTGGCCAAAATGAAAAAAAAAAAAAAAAAAAAAAATGAAGTTAACTGAAAAATTGTATTGTTTTAGAATATTTCCTTTTATTTAAAAAAAAAGTAAAAATTAATAATAACATTACACAAGCTGTATTTATTTAAAGGAGTCATGATAATTTCCAGTACATAACATTTCTGATATTTTTAGTGGAATTAATCTAGATCTTGTTTTTTCCCCTCCGTATTATATCATTTTGAAATCGTGTTACATGCAAAATAAAAAGATTTCATTTTATTTTCATGCTTTTTTTTACCATACCTCGCAATTAATAATAAAATTTCATTTTATTAAATCTCATCACTTTTTATGATTGTATTTTTTTTTTTATTTTAATATATAAGAAAAAAGTAATTGTCTATTTTTTAAAGATTAGCTTTATCATTATTGAGTGTAATAAAATACAAAATTTTATTTATTTTTTCTTTTTCCCCGAGTATTTATTTTTTGTTTTAATTTATTTATTTATTTTTAATTTTTGCAGATGTTATTTGTCTCAAAACGAAACGGATAGGTGAATGGAAAAAAGTAAACGAAATAAGATATAAATATGTTGAATTGTGTGTTGGTGTGTGAGGCACACAGGTCAGTTGTAAATTTTGATGGCTTTTTCGATATAGTTAAATCTGCCTCTCTTAGGCGCCTTGTTTATATGTTCCAGGCCAAGCCAAGGCCTTGCTGCATTTCCCTGCCCTGAAAAATAGAAAAAATGTGAACTTGAGATTAAATTTAAACAAGACTGATGGAAATAAAAAGCTTTACCAATGGTTAATGATTTAAATTCATCATTAGATATTGCGTTTCATTAAGTACACAATTAGTACTTGCTCTTAGTATGTAAATGCACTTAAATTTAAATAAGGTAAGTTTTATATCAATGTTAGATTATTGTTGTTTTTAAACCACCAAGGTGGGGACACCTTGGCACAGACTTTGCAATTCACACCATCATTTCTCAATCAGTTCCTCCATATGAGTGGTGGCTATTATTGATATCCATAAGAAGTTATTAACTAATCAAGTTATCACTCTAAACTTTATTCAAAATAGCTAGGTGGATATCAACTGAGAATTACAGTAGAGTCTAGCTAATCCGTACCCTGCTAGTCCGGACATCAGTAATCCAGATGGACCTAAACTAATCGAATCAAGAGCCTGTTTGGATCAGATTATTGGGGTTTCTGCTTTTATTGTCTATTAACATTTATAAAATTGTTGGTAGTATAGTTTACAGGTACATTCCTACATTCTGGTACAAGGAATACCCGGTATTTTGTAAACAAAAGAGATTTAGTATAATTGAAGAGACCTTCTCACATTCAACAAATCGACGAGCATTTTTTTCAAATAAAATGTTTTAGTAAAACCAACAGTAACACTGCTATGAAGTGATAAAGATTGTTAAAACTATTAAAGCGGACCTAAACATTTAAAATAAACGTTTAAAGATGGCAAAATATGAATATTGAGAAGGTATTAAACAATTGAGTCAAGTCTGGCTCTATAAAAGTGTACAAGAGAAGTAGTTTCATCATCTTGCTTGAACTGGTCCAGTGATTTTCAGACCCAACAAGTATTTAATACGAGCACTTCTCCCAATTATAGTTTTATGATGTCTCTAGATTAGAGATACAATCAAGACTAAAATGTTACACAACATAAGTCAGCATACAATATAGTAATCTATAACATTGTACTCCGCTTCTTTCATTAAAATACCTTAAGTGTATGCTAAGTTTTTTGTTTTAAGTAAAAAAAAAAAAAGTATTAACAAATAATACGAAGTGTGAGTCAATTATTGTTTTAGCTTTGGTCCAATTAAGAAGGGAACAGATTTCTTGAATGAACCACAGCCAACCCAACCTCAAAGCTAAAGAAATCTCTCTTGGATCATGCAGTAAAGTTAGCCGCCATTTGATCTACTTCAAACAAGTTCAAAAATGTATAACAAATTTGTTCACCTCTTTTACAAGTTTTCATATTTGCAAAGCTACTTATTCCGTTAAATACCCCCAAAATTGAGAAAATTATTATATCCTCTGCTTCCTTCCTGTTCCTCTCTTAGGCTAAGCGCACACTGGAGACAAAACAGCCTGCAGACTGTTTTGTCTCCAGTGTGCGCCTAGCCTTAATTGAACCTCAGTAAACACCAATAATAAATAATGCAATAAGCTCTCACCAATAATGCCATGAGCATGTCCGAAGTCTACCAGCATTTGGTTGACTTCAAACTGGTTCAAAACTTCAACATTTTCCCAGCCTTTTATTGAGTGGCATTGACACAAATGTTAAAAAAGTTATGTCAGATTTTCCTTATATTTTCTTTTTTTTTTAATGTTCGAAGAGGATAAAGGATAAACAAAATATATTCTGGCTGCTTTTTATAAGAAAAGGCATGAAAATAATAAAAAATGTTTGCCATGCATCCCAGGAGAAAGTATTTTATCATAAAAAATTGTATAAGTAACACTAATAGTCTATTCATACAAGGCTTGATCATCTATATACATGTGATCACCTGCACATACCGTACCAATTTAAGGGATCCATTAAGCTGCTTCTTTACTAACCCTTAAACCTTTCATACCATGGCTATATAAATAACATGAGCTCAGCATGCTAACTGTTTTCGGTGAATTGAGTAATGATAACATAATAGTTATTTATGTAACTAGGTAGCAAAATGGAATTTTACTGACGAGTGATTAGATTAACCTCCGAGCCGAAGGTGAGGACAGGCTATGATAATTAACTGTTTGTTTCCTGAAATGTTTCCTTTGCTGCCTTGTTGCATACAATATTTTATCTACTTGCGGCATAAAAATGAAGCTGCTAAAATGTTATCTTTATTAATATAACATAGTTAATAACTGTGTTATAAATGTGTCAAAGGTAATAAAATATGTATTAACTAAAATTAATGTTCAAATAAGAAACGGGAATAATAACCAATAAGTGATAAACAAACTCAATCTATAACAACAAAATACAAAACACACTTTTAACACACATAACTTCTGAATGAATAATGCACGCAATATAAAATATTTATTTATATTTTTACTAAAAAATTACTAAAAGTATTAAAGATCTGGCTCTTCTATTGCTTAAAAGAAAAAAAGTAACTAGGATAAATCAAGAAAAGTAGCTAGTCTAATCTAGAATGACTTCAATAATAAAAATAATATGGATGTTCAATGTTTACATGACGCTGCAGTATAGCCAGTGACTACTATTTTTTTAATCAAAGATCTACTAATCATTGAACTTATTTAACAGAGTTAACAAATATAAACAAATTATTTTATAATTAAAACGTTTATTTATTAAATATTACTTATTAAACTATAATATATGATGTTATAAGATAGAGATAATAGTATAAACTATCATTGCCAACATTATAAAAGTACTTTTACTGCCTAGGCAGTAAAATTACATTTCTCTGCCCGAAATCGGTTCAATAATGCCTCATTTTGCTGCCGCAAGTAGATAAAATAATTTAAATACCAGCTGGATTATGAGTATACATGATCATTGACTCAATTCACTTTAACTATCTAAACAAAATAACTTGTTCATAGCCCCATTGTCCATTATTACATTTAAACCCTTAAGGGTTAATAAGCCAGTGCATAAGGGCTTAACTTCTAGAGACATGTGCCATAGAATAGTCTAATACTACTCAACAATACGCCAGATACGAGAATACAGGAAAAGCTGCAGGCAACTTAACATTCTTAGTGAGTTGTAGCATCATAAACAAAGGCTCCTTCTATTTTTATTTAAAACTTTTTATTCCAACAACTCAATCTCTCTCATGTGAGCCAGACCTTAACATTTAAGAGTGATAAAAAATATAAATTAAAAAAAAAATTAGACATACCAGGTGAAATATTTTTGAAGTCATATATATTCATGTTGTAATCCGTGTCGTCACTCAAATAGTGTGGCCTTCCTCCGGATACAATAGCAAATTTATACTACAAACAAAGAAAAAGAGTTATCAAATGAAATGTTTTCAATAAGGATATCATATAGTTTAGGGTGAAACCTCAAATGAAGCATAATTAGGCATCGTCTGGCTCTAATCATTGAACACAGCAATAAATATTGAATATTAGGAAAATAGGTATTTGCGTTGAGTGGAATAGAGGGTAGTCCAATGAACTTAGCCTGAGCATTGGTAAAAGGAACATGTATAAAATGGGCTAAAATAACAATAGAGGCAAAGTAATAAAATGAACTACAAAAATCAGGCATAATAAATAGCAGAATGTTTTGGGTGGACCAAAATGAAGGTCTTGTAGTAGTTGATAATGAAATCCCTTTGAGTGAGACTTTACTTTCAATTAACTGCTTTTAGTATCTCAACGGTAAGTTTACTGAGTGGCCTTTCCCGCCCTCACAGATATTTATTTAGATTTTTTATTTTTGTCAGTGAATCTATTGGTCCATTAGTCCAGGCAAAGAGAAATAAAAAAAGTTGTAGAAAAAAAAGTTGAGATACTTTTTATTTTACCTTACAACTAATAATAATCTCTACTTGTACATCTGTCTGAATTTAATAAAAAATAACTTTGTAACGTAAATGAGTCGTAAGAGGCATAAGAAAAATTAAATTAATAAATAACAATAATAAAATAAAACCCTCACCTTTTCAAATTCTTTTTCTTGGATACATAATTTCTTAAAAAGTCTTTCCTTAATTTTACAAAAAGGTTCTTCCTGTAACAATAATAAAAACAAAAGATTATAAATTAAAATATGTTTTAAGTAAAGGTATGCTTACAATAAGTATATAATAGAAAGTAACACAATAACATTGTCCTCACAATTTTATATTAATAAACAAATGCATTTCGACATTTTATTCATCTTCAGTGTTAAGTGATAGCATAGTACAAGTAAAGATTCTAATAGCATCTTTCTAGAAGATTAGTTCTGTTTAGAAGATTCTAGTATAATCTCTACTCTTACTATGCTAACAAATAAATACAGTAGGAACCCGTTGTTAGTCTGTACAAATTCAGGCACAGGGTCGTCCAGATTAGTGGGATTTCTAGATTAGAGAGGTTTTTGAAAAAATAATGCAAAACACTTAATAAAAAAAAATATATGTATAGGTACTGTATTTGAATTATCATTATGTATGGACAAATTAAATTCATAGTATGAACGCCAAATGTAATTACATATGTATTGAATGAATATACATGTGTACATTCCTATCAGTTTCCAACAGTTAGCTATACTGAACACAACATCTTATAAATTACACTTTTCAGTGCATTCTCCAAGTTGTCATTTTGCCCTGAGTCAGTGAGAATGACCGTAAGTGATTTGCGATATAATTTTTATTGTTGAGGGCTTGCATTCTCCATATAAGATGATCTGGATTACTGCGTGTCTGCATTATCAGAGTCCTACTCTATTTGTATAAGCCATTTGGCAGGCTTAGGCCCTTCATGGGCTGAGCCACAGAGTTAGTTTTAGGGTGATGTTTTATGCCTGAACCCCTCGGTGCTTCAGTATTTCCCTATCATTAGTTAAGAGAGGTCTACAAGTTACACTACAAAATTAATGTATTCAAACTGCCACTTAAAGAAGCTTTCAGCTGATAGATAACTTATTCAACTAAGTAAATAGAACTTCTTCATTGTTCTGTCACTCAGTTATTCATAAATTGATATTATTAAGATCACTTAGTTTGGTCCAGCTAACTACATAAGTAAACTGGGCATAAATAATGAAAAATTGTTCTTGTTTTTTTAAAAAAAACTTTAATTTATAGCTAAAAATAATTAAACTATACACATTACCTGTTTGACCTTGAGAAGGAATGGAATACCAAAAGTTGAAAAAATATCTTTTGAAAAATGTGCTACAGGTATCAACATTTCATCTTCAGCGAGTACTAGTTCATCTTTCGGTATTTCCTCAACTCTGAAATAAAAATACAATCCAACATTAGATAATATACTATTATTAAGCAAGGCGAGATAATTTCAAGGTATTCCTGGGAAATTCAAATCCTTATTTGTATTTTTTTAAAAAAGGTTAAAATTACTTTTCTTTAGGGATTCAAATGAGTTCTTTCTCCGTTGCTTTCAAAGGCAAAGCTCTAGTAGCTTTGTTTACATGGTGTATTGAAAACAATCTGAATATGGTATCTTTCCATGTAAACATACAGTATTTAATCAAGTTCACCATAAAGTCGATTCACCAAAAGTCTGGTACTTTATTGTATAGAACACACCTTCAGTTTATAAACACCTAACTATATTGAGATTGTATTAGGGCATGCGCAGTTTTATGTTTCTTCCCTAGGTAACCTGGCAAATCAACTGTACAAACATAACCTCCTTTCACATTTATAATAATTATCACATGTAAAAATCAGCTGTTTTCGAATGACGTTACAACTGTATCCAAATCTTTTGAAATGCCAACTCAATACAGTCATTAAAACAATCATCAGTTGAAAGCAGTAAATGTATTGAGATCGTTCTCTACACACTATTTAAACGTAGCTAATTATAACTATATAAAAGGCAGTGAACAAAAATATAAGGTAAAAAAATAGCTTACCTAAACATTTTGGGAGCATTAGGAACAGGGTTTAATAGACTATCTAAGAAAACATCATCCTTTGGACCAGCAAAAATTTTATTACAACTCAGTTCCAATATCCTGTAACAAATGAAACAGCAAAAAAATATAATAAAAACAAAAATAAAATAATGCATTTAACTTAAAAAAAAATTGTGTTAAGAATTTCCATTGCAATGCATGATCAGCTACTCAAAGTGGGAAAACTGAATGTTTAACATTGAGGCGCTACTGGAAATATTAAATTTGGTGGGTAAACCATGAATCTTTTCCAGTTTTCATGGAGTGTGCGCACAAAGCAATAGGTGATAAAATGGATATCAATATTGCATGGAGAGAATTGCTTCAGGCAATATACTCCATGAAAATTGGCTTCCCTTAAGCTGAGAAAGAACCACTAAGGTCCTATTATTACGTACAAAGTTTAAATTGATTGTCTTGAATGCTGATTTTGGGCTTGATACATTTTTCCCCCCAATACTTCAAATTTAGGGTGAAGTATCATTGAAAGGACTTTCAATTTTGTATATATGTTAGATTATAATAGTTCATATTTAAGTAATTGATGTCATTAAACACTTTTTTATATATAAAGAAAAACACGAATAGATTGATTTCAAACTGTACATTATACACAGGTGGAAAAATGTTAAGCCTAAATGTTTGATGTCAACAGTAAATTAACAAATAATTAAAGTAAGAAAACAGACCTTAATTTTCCAGATCCTTCAGGGGATAGTTCGACATTCTTTCTGGCCTCTTCCAGGAGTTCAGCTACGGTAGCACCTTTGTTTGGATACAACGTGATTTCTTTTTCTTCTTTTAGTTTTGGACCAACCCAAATAATCTGGAACAAAAAAGTAATGTTTAACATTGAAATATTTATATAAAGCAACAGCAGAGAAGATCAATAGACTATTCACTATTATATTATATGACTATTCACAGTCAACTTTATTTTAACTTCTCATTCCTTAAAGAAAAATTAAACAACTAAACTATTCTTAGACCAAAGAGAAGATAGTTCAACTTGGAATATAAGAGCATGATTGAGTTAAGTGTCGAAAAACTCCACAAAATCTAAGCAGAAATATCTAACTTATTTTTTAAAGAGTTGAACATAAATAAAGATATACTAAAAAATGTAGCATAATTTGGGGTACCAATAGTAAAAAGATATGTCAAATTCTATAATATAATTAATGATTTCTCTTTAACTTACTTTGAACGGCCTTTTGTGTTCAAGTTCGTTGACAGAAATGGATAACTGCTGGTAGTATATTTTCTTAGGTACTTTGGGCTTAACATGTGGTAGAAGTTCCTTTAGAGTACCTTCAAAATTACACCTAAGAGCCGTTCCTGGTCCCTCTTTGTAACTAGAACAAATACTGATAAGATAAGTAAGTAATGCAAATGCAAACCCATTACTTAAGACGGATAAGTATAAACAAATTTAATCCTTCTTTTTGTAAGTTATAATCTGGCTTGACGACACCAAACCGTTATTTTATTAAGCAGATAGTCAAATACAATTCAAAATTGTCTGTTAGGGCAAATAAAAGTCACTTTATACAGGAGGTCATGCCGATAACACTAGACAAATTGCAACATAAAAAAAAAATCAAGTCAAAAGAAAATGTCAATTTGGTTTACCTTATTGATTACCTATGCATGTACAAGCTATAAATGATAATATGAAAAATTTGATAATGATAATGATAACATAATAAATTATGTAGATAACATGAAATTTATCTGCGAGAAAAGGGCAATAGAATTTAAAAAAGGTTAAGGGATATAAAATTTTGGTTGTAATACCTGTGAGGCTTGAAGAATTGAAGTCGGGATGGGTCAATGTTTAATCTGTAAGCAACAGCTTGGGCCATCTGTGTGTAGTTCATACGAGCTGAGAGTTCCATAGTGAAGCCTGGGTCATTAGTAATGGTCTTATCACAGAATGTAACTTCCATCCTATGGTACAGATCCCTGAAAAATAAACACAAAATTAATTATTTCTTTAATCCAATGGAGTGTATTGACTTCATTTTGAATATCAAAATCAAATTGTAGACTGAAGATCTCGAGTTTTCATGAACACTTATGTCCAAGAATAAAATAAACAGATTAGTAATAAAAAAAACACCAAATATATAAACTGGTGTCTTCATAAATGAAGCATTAAGTACAAATAAACTAAGTAACAATAAAATAAGTCAGATAAAACCAAGTCACCTAAAATAATCTCTACAGGTAGGCAATTCATGATTGGCAATGTCCTTTTCATTTTTCTGGAATACTAAAATATCTCCATCCATTAATTCTTCAAGAACCTGAAATAGAACAAAGAAATAATGATAAAAAAATGTTTTAACAGTAAAAACCTATGAGTTTACTTTCATTGAGTCCTAAGAGCTAATATCATATCAATAAGTGGGGGGAGCAACTTATCATCATTGATTAGAATATTACATGAGAACTCTTTAGTACACTTAAGTCCATTAGGGGTCAAGAGCAATCAGACTTCTTATAGCAACTATTTACTAAACCTTTAAGTTCTTTGAGCAAACACAGATTTAATTTTAAGATTGCAAACTTACTAGCAACCCTAGAAAGTAGAAAAAGATTTACCCTGCATCTCCCCAAAATAACTCAGTAGTGAGATAAAATACAATAACATAAACAGAAAAGATGCTAACCTTTTCAAGAGGTTCATCAGTTTTTTCAATAGGTTCAATAGCATTAGGTTTAATTTCTTCGAAGATAAGTAGCTCAGTATCTGGAGGGAAACCAGCCCTCTTGTTGAGTGTTGGGACCAGTTCAGAAACCTTGGCAGCAACAGGAACATACTGATGACCACAGTAGTATATCTTCTTATTCTTTGGATCATACATCTTAAAGAATATCAGCACATCTGAATCACGGTCAAAGCTAGGCAGCGCTGAAACCCCGTGATCAGGGGATAACACCTCCAAGAATACATTCCAGGGATTATTTGCTGAAACAACAGTAAGAATTTAAATAATTATAAGATTTCAAACTAAAGCATGGAATAAGCTTTTAATGATCCCAATGGACTTTAATAGCTTTCCCCACTTTGAGTAGGTGATCAGTGATCATACATCATACATGCCAATAATTTCTCAGAGAGGTAAATCGATTGCCACACAACTAACTGCACTTCCATTTGGACAAAGAAATTATCATTAATTCCATAAGTTAAAAGCGATAATAAGATTCAGTACTAAATATATGTTATATTTAATCAAATTTAATATTATTTAATGTTATATTTAATAAGTATATAAAAGTTTTCAGTAACTCTGCAGCCTGTCTTCACTTAATCAAATAAAAATACGTATAAATATATAAGAAGACAATAATACTTAAGGGAAAAAAACAGATTTTTGAGTAGTAGTAGTGTGCTGTGAATCAATCCCTTGGTGAATCAATAGGCTTATGAAACTGAATGAAGTGTTAACAGAAAGTGGACTTGCTTCCAGAAAAGGGCTTCTAAACATGTTTCCCTTTTTATTTATAGTCCTGAAGATAACGTGCATAAAAGTGACGGACTATCACCAAGCTAGAATTGCGTGAAGCCACCATATTTTGGTGTCCTTCAAGAATATGAGGTCCACATATTGGCCATAAACTGTTAAAAAAAGATCATTGGAGAGTGGCCATGCCCTACCTATTTTGACGGACAATATGATTTTCATGATCCTGAGTAGAAAATTAGTAATTGGACCAATAATCAATTTGATGTTAGTTTGTCACTTTGATTTGGAAAAAATATTTGACTAAGTAATCTATTAAGTGTAAAAAAAGCTAATATGTTTTATTTTAACAGCTAAGTAAATTACCATCAGATATATCTTGAACTGTGCGGTGAAGTTCTCCCTCAATATCTAGAAGAGAAGGCCTATACGTCTGATTCGTACGAGTATTAAAAGGCCATGGCCTTAACTGCTCTACAGGTTGTTTCTAAAAAGGGCAAACAAAATAAAATAATTATAATAGAGTTATAGTTATATAGAGATATGTTCATTGAAGTTATAGTAAAGGCTATAAACATTAAGAAAAAAATGTAAGGGGGAAAAAACACAAGTTAAATAATTGAGGACATGAAAAAGAAGAAGAAACATATGTTACCATGGTCTCAGCAAAGTGCTCCATGAGTTCCTGTAGGGTGGTGGTTTTCTTAACTCTGAAAGATCTGTAGTGGGCTTTATCTAGATCATAAAGATCATTACCCTGATGGCCCTCGAAGTCTTCCTCTAGAACGACTTGTATTGTTGTGTACAGGTGAACTTCATTCCTCTCTTTCCTTCTAACCTGCTCCAACCTTTTGTCTTCTTGTAACCTCTCCACAAGCTAAACAAAATAAATTAACAGATATTATATTTTTCCAGACACTTAACATAGACTATAGAGGTAGAAAGCTGACGTCACTTTAGATGGAGAGACAAAGAACACTTCATCACATATATTTCAGGTAGCTATTTGTTCATACTTTTGACTATAAAATACACTTGTAATGGTAAATCAATCATACCTCCTGAGGAATGTCGGGTTCTGATACCTCTTGTAAGACCTGAGATAAACATGAGTCCCTTATGTAGACCAACATATAGGCATTAGTGCAGTGCTTGACTGTCATGTTCATATCATCGTCATGACCTCCGTAGTTATTTTCAATAGCTTCCTGCTTAGAACACCTTGAAACTACATCATCATCAAACTTGCACCACTGAAACATTTCACAAATAAAACAATACAGCACACCATTAACTACAGACAAATTGATATAGCATAATATATTAAAACAAAGAGCATTTAAACACAACAAAGGGCTTGGTAAGTAATAGCGATTAAATTACGATTAAACAAAATGTTGGCGACATGTAAATGGATGTTGCTAACACTTTGTAACCTGGTGTATATACCTCAACAGAGACTTAATAATCATATTATGGGTTTTATCAAGATAGAATAGTAATTTTGAGTAAACTATACCTTTCCGTCTCCTTTAGGGTTGATAAAAACAACATAATGTCCACCATGGTTATCTCCTGAATGAACCAGGACGGCATGTAACGTATACTCAGCTGGAGTAGGTTCAGGGGTTTGTAGAAATGATTTCAAATCTATCTTTTCCATGAATTCAAACCTGAAATAAAAAAACATATATAAATCAGCTCAATAGGGCTTAATAGAGCCATTATATTATGAAAACAGATAAGGGAAAGAGTAATTTTATATTGAATAATGTAATATTGCTTTCTCACCAGATGAAAGATATGTATAAATTAATTATTTTCACAATAGACTTAGAATTTTAACTCATTCACATAATAAATCTCCTAAACTTCACAAACAGTTCTTAAATATGCTTGTGACATTAAAAAAAAAAAAAAAAAAAAAAAAAAAACAACGGTTAAGTGATAATCTGAATCCTTATGATGTATATTATCAAATTTTCAGCTGTAGTAAATAAAGGATTTTTTATTACCAACACACATTGATGCCAAATTAAGTAAACAGTCATTTTTCTGAACAAGAAAATGTATTTGAAAAACACAATTATGAGCTAGGGAGATATTTTTAAACAAAATTTGACTTTCCTTAGTCCAAAGTAGAAAAAGAGGAATTAAGACTGCTTACAGTTGTAAGCCAGTTTTACTAAAACTATATTGGAAAGACCAAGCTTATTTTCAAAACTATTCTGGCTAGCAGAATACCTTTTGAGCTATATATTGGATAAGCTAATGATAAATGTTGTAACAGCTAAGTTTAAAATAAAGGCAATTCAGGTCTAACCTGTCATTAAATTTGACAGAGCAGTCAGTGATAGGGTCGTACTGGAACCTCATTAGGTGTAGATGGAGGACAGGAGGGAAGGATGAGAATATGACGCCCTTAACAGCATCCTGAAGTCCATGCTCTCCAGCGTCATACTTATTATCTCCTTCTAGCACCTCTGTTGCTACGTAGTCCTTAAAGCTTTCATATACTACACAAACAAATTAATAAGTGAAAAAACTGAAAAAACTAATACAAATATTTAAAATTAAATTATAATTTTTTTTTTCATATTTTTTTCTTGTATCTAAATTATTTGACAGCAATCAATTAGGCAAAGGGTATTTTAAGGTAGTAGCATAAACCCTTAGACTCTGACAATTAGGAGAGACCATCTGTGTCTCAATTAGTTTATATGAAGCAGCTCAATCTATACACAATTAGAAACACGTTTAAACACAATTAATTCCCCTCACATATTGTGGCTAGAAACAAAATAATTAATATAAAAATACCATTTTTAAAAACTGGTTTTATTTTCAACATTTTGGTTTTTGTTTCTGTATTCTTCGCCTCAATTGTTTCCATGTGCAAAATTTGGGAAAGATTGAAAGACGGGAAGTGGTTCAAAATTGGGGCAATAGGTGTGCGATGAAACTTACAAAGCAAAGTAATATAAGACCAGTAAAAATAACTACAATCCTCCTGAATTGCTACTACCTCACTCTAATTTCGGATACCTATAGTAGGTATCGCAAAGCTAACACCACAAAAAAGAGGAAACAGGGTCTGCTTTATTCCATGTGGTTATTAAACGCCATATGATTATCATTATCAGTTAAAAAAACAAAAAAACAATCTAATTAAATTATTAAAATACAAAAAATCAATTAGAAAATATAAATTAAACAACTTACTATCTTTCTTTCCTTTAATATTTAACTGAATATCGTAATATGTTTCAGTCCTTGTAGATTTATAATCAATATTTTTACACTGGATATAAGACTGTAAATAAATGATAACAATGAATTAATATGAATATTAATAAATAAATAACATCTCGTTTAATGATAATAAGAAAAATAATTTATTAATATTTCCTTCCACCTCTGTACTTACAATCATTTTTCCTTCGAACAATTTAGGTACGGTGCCTTCAACACAAGTATACTTCATTTTACTTTCTAACTTATCCAACAACTGAAATATAATACACATTGATAAATTAATTTATGTTAAAAATAATAGAAGAATTAATACTCAAGTGACTCCATTAGGGTTAATGATGTTTCACCTTCCTATCGAGGTGTGTGATACCGAATTCCTAGGAATGCCGAGGCTGTAAGGCTCCTGGATACACTAGTTCACTCTTTGATATTTCATGTCAATAAACTGAACGTTAACTTACCACTCGGAGAAACTCCTGTACATCGTGCTGCATAAAGGAGTCAAGAGTTTCCCAGCCAAAGGATTTAGTTAGTTTCTTAGTTCCGACAGGTTTGTCACTGAACTGCAACTCGTGGAAAACCCTTTGCAATGCCAGGGCAACACTTTTACTTGAGTCGTCACTTTCAGTTGGCATTTTATACACAGCCTGGATAAAAAAAGAAGAAAAAAAGCGTATTAAAAGTTTCATTTTATACCTAAACTTTCATTTTATATTCTTTACAGAAGGTTGATATAAATGGCAGAAAGAATTATACTCAAAGTAAAGAACAGTTTGTCGAGGAAGTCAGGAAATAAAAGGGGATTCAGACTGGGAGGCACCCTGTCTTTATACTGATTCAAGGAGTGGCCAGAAATACTGAAGTAAATCAAAGAGTACCTTGATCAATACCTATTACGAAGATGATCTGAAGTAGTTGTGCATACCTCAAAATGAGGGGGAGATAAACTCAATTGAAAGAAAAGCTGATTAGGGTTGGGCTAGTAACTAATCATTAGAAGAAAAAAATGACAGTGGTAAGGAACAAATCAGAAGTGGTAAAGGGTTCAAATAAAGATACGAGACTACTGGATTGTGGAAGATACTCAAAATTTGTACAGCTTTACAATCCTTAGGGAAATGGATAAGCAGCCCCAGGATGAATGGAAAGAAATTGTGGGTATGAGGTAACTATGTTTAAAATCACAAATCGTAGAAAAAAAATAATACCTAGAAATAAAGGACTGGAACAATGTGAGAAAAAACCTGGATTATTAAGGGTGTAATGTATATGATGGATTGGATTAGTGTTGAGAAAAACGAATTATTTTTAAGTTATAGGAGAGATGAATTCACTTAAAAATGTATATATCATGATATATAATAACCAGTAACTATGAGTGTACAAACCTTTCTAAGCTCATTGGTAAAATAAAGGGTCTGCAAAAGTGAATTCATATAGCAGGTAGCACCCTGATTTTTTAGACCAACATAGCCAGTATGCTTCTTCGAATCCCAACTAACTCCATGAGGAGCATCAGCGGTTACGTGTACCTAAAAAGAAGATCAGTTATTATAAAAATATATCTTATACACTAACATTTTTCTTAAATTACAATAATGGGAAAAAAATTTACTCACTTCTAGAATGATAGTATCATCCTTAATATATCCCTTCTCAGGGTCTAAAACTTCGTTCCATGCCATGAAGTGACTGAATCCCCAATCATTTTCTTTACTATAGAATAAATGTTGAATTTCTGAAAAGGAAAAAATAAAATAGAGAAATTAGATTTTTTCATAGCATCAACACAATTATAATAATACGGAAATAAAAAAGAAAATAACTTACTTCTGACAAAGGGTTCACAGCCTTCCTTCTGTGCAAGAAGTTTTAATTCTGCAACAGCATTACAACTCCAAGTCGAACTTTCAGATTCACCATTACACTGAAAAAATAATAATACAAAATTGATCGAGCCATTAAATTTAAATATTATTTTTAGATTGAAATAAATGTTTTATAATATTTTACCTTCTTTTTATTTTGATTAGGAAGTGACTCAAATTTTTAAAATTGTTTTTTGAAGGAATTGTTTTCAATTTCATTTCTTGCCTTTCTTTTATAGTTCATATACTAACCATAACAGATTAAAAATTGAAATGAATTATATTTTCTCTTTATTTATAAAGCTTTAATGTCAGTTAAAATATTTTTGCACTATTTGTTGGTGGACTGTATATTCTGGTCATCAATCTCAACCCTCTGCTTGAGAATGACTTCCTTCACATTACAAACGATTTTTAGGTAGATGTGACACTTAAGTTCTATGAGATGATGGTTTAGGATGACATAAATATTGAACCTCATTCTTTGTCTTTAGAGTGACTCAAGAGGAAAATATTTAGTGCTAACAATTTCAATATTTATTAGCCCATTACAGTTCCATGAATAAATTCATTCATGAATAAATTACTAAATTTTTTGACACTTAAAAAAAATACATAAAGTGAAAGAAGAATTAGGAATAGTTGTTGTTACCTGTAAGAAAAAGCCAAGGCTGCGGGCCTGTTGGCGTTCAGGGGCCTGATTTGTGGTTCTGGGCATAACCATTATTTTCCATGGAAGGTTCCGTACCATACATGGTGCTGAGAGTTGAGAATCCTTCAACTTACTGAAATTGTGCACCGTATGGCGGAAAGTAGCTTGCGACCTTGCGTCGTCTGCAATCAAAATAAAAAAGTATAAATAAACTAAAAATCAGCACTATATAAAAATAAGTATGTTAACCCAAAAACATACTAATGTGAGATCCTTCTTCCCCTCCCCACTCATTAGGGAAGTATGTTTTCCCCTTAGACACCTATAAGTTGAAACTAATAATATTAATCTTAATTTTAAGAACACAGAGTTCTAGTTTTACCAGTGGTTGTCATGTTTAATAGGCATTAGACAACACTTTTGCCACCCAAAGTTAAAAGTATGAATTACATCTTTGAGTGAATATTGCATATCCAATAAATCAGCTATGTTTTAAAGCATGTGTACATAAGTAGGTGTCATAATGAATTTATAAATGCAAAAAAAACTTTTATTAGAATATACCAAAATCATATAAGGAAGGAGTAAAGTATTGTAACAATTTTGAATTACCTTCCTCCATGTCTGCGTCCATAGAAATAGCGGAATCTTGCATTTCGCCGTTTACTGGTCTCGTAGATACAACACCGTCACCACCTCCAATATCTACATTAGTCTCCATGCCTTCAACTGAAACATCAAGCCTACGCAATTAGCTATTCTCAAAATAAAAAACTAATAACTTACTAAAAAATATATATATATATAATTAATTAAGGGAAAATTCATAACTACAGTATTAAACTAAGAGCCAAAGCCACAGGCAGAAAAAGTTGTTTCAAACACTGAAGAAGTGCATAGCACAAAGGATGGCACACAATTAGAAATTTATACAACAGGGGTAGCCTCAAGTGCGGCTCCCATTTAAAATGTATATCCTTTTTAGGTGTGAAAATTTGCACAAGTTCAAAATCTACATTTGCATATTGTGTAGACCAATTTATTTGTGATGTTATTGAAGGTAGATTTCCGCAATTTCTGAAATAATACTTGTTGAAAAATTGGCTAAGAAATTTAAATTATTAGAGGTAAAAGAAGATCAGGCATTGCAAATGCAGCTCAAATCTACTCGTGCCAGAATCAAAATATCCAGACTTAAAGAAAGCTCCTTGCAGTCTAATTTTAAGTTTTGATACAACATATTGCTATGAATCTTTGTACTCCACAATGAAGTCAAAACATCGTTCTTAGTTAACCAATCATAATTCCACAGAATTGCTGCGTGCGTATTTAACAAATTTTACGTAATATTTCCAAGATTTGACCAAAGTTCTTCACTCAACGTTTATTTTATTTTAATTATTAAAATATTAATTATTTGTATTGTCTAACTCTTACTTGTATTTTCTTTAACATGTACTCTGCATATGCATGTGTAGAATATGCAAATATATTAATTAAATTAAATTTTAATTTGTGAATTTAATTCTATGTAATTGTACTGTCGGTCTTTATAATATATGGAAAATCAGAATGCGGCTCTCATTGACCTCATGCGTGCCCACCCCTGTTATAGAAGCGAGGTGGTTCCCCTCTAGGATACCGCTTTCCCTCTTTATCATTTTTCGACTACAGCTGTGGCACTGGAGTTTCGATGAACATCATTTTTTCCTCAGAAATAAACCTCACCTCACCTCCCTCCCCCCTCCCTCTACCCCTTACTACAATGCACCGAAGTCAGATCTCAAAAGGTTTTAGTTTTAGTCTTTCAACGACTCATATCATCAAAGTATTTAGATGATTTGTTTTGTTTTTAAGTTTAATTTTTAAATGAAGAATGGGCCCTATGAAACATCGTGATCATGTATATTTATTTACATACTTATTAGTATGAATTAGTTTTGTCCCTAAAGATTTATTTTGTATTGTTTCTAAAAAATAAAATTGAAATAAATTTTATGTAAAATTAAGTAGGTATATTGCGATTCAAATATTTTATTTTATTTTCTAATGAGGCATTACTTCTTCACTTAATGTACGTAATAAACACAGTGTTGCTTATAATTTTGTTTTGTTTTGAGCTTTACTTCCTCCTGTGGTACCTTTTTCTTATTATTATCAGTAAGTTAATGTTATCACTTTGCTTAAAGTGGTCACATTAAGCGGAGTCTATTGTATGATTCTAGCTAAAGATATTATTTGTATGACACCAGTTCAGTGTCCTCCAAGTCTAATTAGTATGGATGATAAGCCACCTATGATTGATTACCCACCTATGTAACAGGCACAAATGTTAAAAAGGTACAAGTAAATTAGCTATCATGTGGAAAATATTTACCTGGTTACACAACCTAAATATATATCACTTATGAAATTCATTGTCTAAATAACTTTTATAACAAAAGGATATCCTAGTCCAAAGAACTTTGGGACCGGAATATCTCACTTCTGTATGTACAAGTGATAATAGCTCAGTCTAATTAACTATTAAGAGAATACTATATTTACACTTTTAAGTAATCTTAGGTGGGTAATTAAGTAACAGTAAATGAGTGCCATTAACATACTCACTGTAAAAATAAAGTAAGAACTAGAAGATCAAATAAATAAGTTTATTGAAAATAGAGTTGTACTACTAAATTTTTTAAATAATTTTTAATACTATTAATACACAAAAGTTAGGTTAATCAGATAATTTTAAAATGTCACAAAGATTATAAACAATTTTACCAGCATAATTCAATGTTAAACATCGAACTAGAAAGAATGCATTTTGTGACAGTAATCTAAACCTCAACTATTTAAAAAAGAAATTGAAAGAGTTAATGTTTATGTATTAACATGAATAATTCAATTTTCAAAACATTATTGCACATAACTCTAAATGAAACGTTCAATTCTAAAAAAAGATTACCGATGCTAGTTACAAATTAAATTTATATCTTCTGAATTTGTTCAGATCTTGTCCAATAAACATTTGAGTAACTTTATCAAATTCTCTATCGAGAGCACAATGTATTCTAGCAGTTTCGAGATCTAACACATGTCCTACAGTTAAATCTTCACCGATATGAGACTCCTTGTGTTTTACAAAAGGGCAAAAAATAGAGTGTTTTGTATGTTCAGTCATAGGACAATCGTTTTCTTCCCATCCATCAAGTTCTTTTTCGCAGTAGTAACATTTAGCACAATCTTCACCTATACAATAGAATCCTGCTTCGGCCATATTTTTCGGGCAACAAACAACATTGTCTGGAAACGGCCATTTTTTAAAGGTTTCAAGACGATTTTCGAAAAAGATCATCGAGCTTTCAAAATAAGGGTACATTTGAGCAAACAGTTTAATTTCTTCATTGTCTTTTTTCTCTGGAATTTTCTTAGCGGCTTTTCTCCTACTTTTCACACCCATTTTAAAATTTCTCTGTTAAAAGTACAACTAAGTAAATACAATAATTATCAACTGTTTAGTTAATAACTTCAAACAATTTTAATGAAAAGGAAAAAAAATACACCTGCACATTCAAATTAAGTAAATATTCAAACAAGTATTTTTTAATTCAGCTATAATTTGTTTTCATATATTGCCTTTTGAAGGTTTAGCACAGAGTTTTAGTGTATAATAAACTCAGCTATAATTTCCGAGTGTGTTCCAATCGTCATAATGATATAGAATTAATTTAGTGAGTAGGCTTCTGTGGGTTATCTTGTAATGAATAAATTGGAATTCCAGTGAAATTTGGTCCAGGAAGGGTTTGAAGTTCAACATTTTGCTTCCACTACTGGAAGCATCTTTAGTGATGTTAACTCGAAGCAACAATAAGATATACTAGTTACTTCGCATTAACATGATGATGCTCCACACCCACGAAGAAGATGCTTCCAGTAATGGAAGCGAAAAATCCGACTTCAAATCCCCTTCATGACCCGGATGGTCACCTTGGTTATCCAGATTCCACCGGAAAACTAAGTTACTCATTACAGAATAGATGTTGCATTTGGCAGGTTTATAAACAAGATAATTAGAGTCTTGCATTTGGCAGCCTCGAAAACCGGAGATGGGTTGGCCTTAATTCTCCTTTCATTTAATACACAGTAAAGAGCCGTCTACCAAGTCTTGGCTCTCATAGGTAGGTAGACAACCAAATTTTAACAAATATAAAAATTGTAAAAAATATCCTAGATCAGTATAAAAGTAATAACATTACACGTCGAATGCGGAAAGTAGCATTTTGCATGCGAGTGTAGAGTTTGCACCTGAGCAACTAGAACTTTTAAAATAGGAGAAAAGGTGCAAGTCAGGCAATACTCTCGAACTGGATGTAAGTGGATGTTTGGGACTGTATGCGGAACGGAAGGAGAAGTAATTTACAGAATTCGGCTCAGTTCAGGAGAGGAATGCAGAAGACATGTTGATCAGATCAGACCAACCAGACTTGGAGGGGAGATCTGACATGTCGCTGTCATGTCATTGTTTTTGTTTTGGTTTTGTTATATGTATAATTTGAGTTGATGTGTGACCACAGTTTATTTAAGAAATATAATAGTGTTTTAATTAGTCTCATATACTTCAGCGAGGGTAGTAAGGTAGTAAAACCACACGAGCAATGCAAAATGCTGTTTTCGCACGAGTTGCGTTCGAACTTTATTCTCGCTAATCGTGCGTAAAGGTGAAGAATTCTTCTTTTTTTACCACCCTAGGGCAGTAAAAAAGAGGAATTCTTCAGAATTATGAGACTCGCATATGCAATGAATACAAGTACGTAAAGAATCACTTTCTACGCATCTAAACAGAGATACAATGTTTATATTTCGTGACAATCGTAGATAAAATTAACTACAAAACACTAATACTGCCATTTGAGGGGGAAAATTTGCAAAACAAAACAGAGTAATGATAATACTTAAAATATTTATAGTACTTGAATAATCTTAAAAATTATACAACTTTTAAAACAGAATCCTAAGTGTCAATTACGACTCGTTCAATAAAGCTCAAATAGAAGGGTTTTTTTTTTATTCTGTTATAAGAGCAGAGTTTCAATTCAAGAGATGTAACAAGGGTGTGAACTTCAGGGATCTTATTAAAAAGCAATAATTGCCCTTTCTATTTTTACTCCTTTTACTTCTAACTATAAACTTAAGACCTTAAAATGAAAATCTATCTTAATACCAAAATGTTTTTACATTTAAATACAACTAATTGGACAAAAAATATAAACATTAATAGATGATCAAGCTACAAGAAGTATTGGGATTAAAAAAAAAAATTGTCTTTTAACTAAAGGTAACCTTTATTATCGGTGGAATAAATTTTGAATTAAATAAATATGGACAACATCAAACAACTTTGCCTAAAGGTAACATTATCAAACGAAGCCTTTTAACTAAGAGTATAAAACATATTCAACCAGAGGTAAAAAAATCTTTTAAATTCTTTTAATATCCAAACATAGTAATTCTTCACATCTAAATAATAATATATGACCTAATACATTTCTTACAACTATCTTCCATTATCTTATAATTATTACAGTTTATTAAATTTATCTTAAAAAAAGGTAAACAACACATAAATATTGATTGACAGTAAAACCCCCTCTGCTAAGACTAGTCCCTACATAATTCTTATTCAGTACAAAGATATGCAGATGCAGTGATAAATTTGTATTTTCTATATCACTAGGGCTTCTTACAGTGTCAATACTTTTGCCTATATGAAGTTGAAGTTAAGAAAAAAAGTGTTACTTCAAAGCAGAGATATTTACATCATATTTTAATAGGTAATTTTAGTTTATGGTTAAAATTAAACTGCAATGGCTAATGTTTAAAGCAGTTGGACATTATCAATTAACTGATTGATGACCTACTAAAGCCATATTAAACTCCCAATAATGTGATTTTGACAGCCTGGTCAATTCTTTACTTTGAGTAAGTTCCATAAAATATGGGTAAAAACAACTAATGAGTCACGAAATAGATATAAATCATAAGAAAATACATACATGTCATTATGATAGGTATCCGTTTACACATTCAGATGGACAAAAAAGAAGAAACAACGAACGAAGTAATAATTTAATAAGATCAAAACTTTGAATAAAAAAACTTGACTAAATTTAGTAAAACATGACTAATAGTATTGTCCACTGAATCATAAAAAAAAATTCTTTTTTGCACAACAATCACAAACAAAACTAAATTGTATAACCTCCCTTCACAAAAACATACAAACTAATGCTACTGTTAAAATGAGGAAGAGATGTAGAAATCAACACGAAATAACTAAATATTAAAAGAAAAGCTTTCAAAAAATAATTATAAAATCCATTGATAAATTATTAATTTAAAAAAAAAAAAAAAAAAAAAAATACAACGAAAAAAAAGAAGGAGAAAATAAAGAAAGAAATAAACAATATTTCACTGACGATAGGCCGTTGGCTCTAGTAATTGAGAAATATTGCTTCAAACAGAATTTGGCATGAGTTCAGCCAGAATTTATAAATAGCATTTTAAAAAGAGAGGATACATTAAATTCAAAAACATAACTGGATAATACTGGCAATGAGAGAGAGGAACAAGAAAGAGATTTAAGATTATCAAAGAATAGATCAAGAAAGAGAAAGATAGATTAAGATTGAGATTGTGTAAGAGTAGAAACATATGATATTACTCTTCCTACTTCCTTGTTTACCTAAAGTTTTAAATGGTTTCATTATATCACGAGAAGTGCAAAAACAAGTTGTCATAAACAGTCCCACAAATCAGCTTCTTTATAATAGGGAATTATCACGTCTTAGCCCCATAGTTCGTTCTGTGTCCTTAGTAAATTCCTTCCCTGTTAACTCCCGTAATTTTAATATTATTACATTCCTAAACTCCTTACTTTCTCTCTGTAAACTGTTATATTTGTATATTTTCTTTTTTTTATTTTAACATTATTTATTAACTCTTAATTTTACCTGACTTATTGTTTAAATTGGCCTAGTCTAATGTATTAACTGCACAAATTTGTTCGTATACCAAATTTACATTCCTTTTTTTTTTTAGACATTTTTTGAAATCTTTTTATTAAAGTTTTGATGTTATCTGATATTATAGCTATATTTTTATTTTATTTTCAAAAATCTTTTGTTGTTGATTTAAAAAAGTCTGTATTTCAATTAATCCTTGAAAATAATTGTTAATTTTTCTACAATAAGTGTCTTGCTACTGGCATATTTGCTGTTGGAGGACTCTAAGATCCTCTCTTTCTCTTGGGATATATAATAAATTTCAACTAGAACCAATTAATTTTAATTAAAAACATATACCTAGTTTTAGCATAAATGTCAATTTAAGTCAATTAAAGTAATAGTAATAACGTAAAACAAGTAAGGCGCGCTTCACATAAGTACGTGAGGCGATAATCGCCGGTTTCTGTACGATTAAGTTGAAATTATTAAGTGTAATAGTTGCATATCCTTTTTCTACACTTCAAGACCTATAAATTGATGTATAACATGTCATGGTGACTAAAAACTTTTTTTAGTCACCATATTGGCCATCATCTTGAAAATATTAAGTGTAAAAGTTAAATAATTGCATATTCTTTTTCTACACTTCAAGACCTTTAAATTGTCACATGTCATGGTGACAAACAACTTTTTTTTAGTCGCCCGCCATATTGGCCGCCATCTTGAAAATATTAAGTATGAAAACTCCAAAAAGTGTACAGTTGTCTCAAAGGCCGAGACGCACCTGTGTGCCGAATTTCATGTTGCTAACTATAGTAGTTTATGAATTGACAAGCCAACGGACAGACACCAATGGACAGACAGACAGACAGACAGAGCTGTTATATAGGTTCCTTTTTTTACTTCGTACAGAAACCTAAAAGGGCCTTTTAAAAAGAACATAACAACTTTAAATTGATGCTGACACAGTAACACCTCATATCAAAGGAACTTAAATTTTTGGGAGACAAACGACTTCTTCAGTTTACTTGCATTATTGATCTTCAAAATGTTTTATAGATACCCTAATGTTAATATGATTATGAGCTTAAGCTGCTAAAATCTACAATAAAAAGAGTATACACTGAAAAGTACTAGATAACACTACAAGCTAAAGCATCACATTAAGAAATGTAAGTTTTTTAAAACAAATATACAATTTTGACAATCATATCTCAAATTAAAAGATATGAGGACTCACTATGTCACTAGTCACTACAAAACTATTTAAACCAAGAACATGATATTAAAATTATGTGAGAAACTACTCACACTAAACTTAATCATAAATATAAATCATTAGACAGGGGTGTCTAGAGAGTAACAACATAAGCATACAATAAAAATATCCCTTTTATTGTATTTTGTCGAGTGTTCTCGATTTGTTAGTTTAGTGGTAAGTTAATTATTATGTAATTAAACATTTTATCAAAATTCATAATAAAAACAATCAAACCTGACAGGGAATCAATCACTAACCTTATGTTTCAGGCACTTATTGTTATTTTCTCGGAAACTAAATTTTCCCCTGGAGTAACAATTTATATGTTTAACTTATAATTTAACTGGATTGCAATTGAAAAAATTGACCATCAAAATTTTCAGAAGAATAAGGGATAATGCCTTTGTATTCCCTACATATAGGTAAGATGTTACCAACTGAAGGTAAATTTTTAATGGAGAGAAGCTTAGAAAATTTGTGGTTGTGGCTATAACACATAAATAAGTGGAATCTACCAGCAAATCCTTAACCTCTTTTGGAAATAAACTTGGATACACTAAAGCAGAAGTTCATAGGGGGCCGATTCTATAACTTTGGTATGCATCAAAAATTTGTTATGAATGCGTGTGCAGCTGACAACCTGAATCTGTAACTAAAGGTGTTTCTTTGAAGTATGTTACATGTATTAAAGTATCAAATTAGCAAAATTTAAAGAGCGCAGAAAGTTGAAATTAATCTAGGGCTATCTGCAGGATACTTTCGACGAACCATCAAAATTTCATAAAATTCGGATAAGTTCTTATGAAGATATAGGTGTAAATAAATGTATTTTTGTGCGCATGTGGAAGAGAAACAAAATGGGTGCATAAGGTTGAAACTTATATGGGACCAACAATAGGCTAATTATGACCTACTATCCAAATTTCAATATAATCGGACGCGAAGTTTTTAAGATATTATGTTGGTACGCAAAAATTGAGCAACAGACCAACAGACAGACACGAAACCAAAAATGTTCCCTGATATCTGAAACGGGTTTCAATCCTGAATTTTTTATATTTGAGACAAAATATTTTCGTTCTTCAGAACAATCACAAAGCTTCAGTTACCTTCGGTAAGCTCCGAAGCAACATTCAAATAGAAATTTTTGTGATTTAAAAAAAAAAATATATAGTTTTGGAATACAAGTGTTGGCAAATCCTGACAATAGTTTGGACTATGATAAAAAAAAAAGATAGAGGTTAAAACATTTTACACAGGTTAGAAACTGCATTACTAAAAATTAGTAATTTTGTAAGTATAATGCTAATAATTTGTTTGTTTTAAAAATTAAGTAGGGTAAATAGTAATGATTTATATTACACAATATTACATCATAAGTTCACATTAACTGTGAAAGTTAGTAATATCTATATTTTTTTTTCTCTGAGCAGTTTCCTTTTTATTTCTATTTATTACACTATTTTAATTAAGTCTTCATGGGTGATTAATGCCAATTATAGGCTTATAAAGCTGATGAAGTGACATGCTAACCGGATGCCACAATAATAATAATAATATATATTTATTCCAAAATATGTTTAACATAATAATTTAGTTACATGGTTCATGGGAATCACCCCAATGAGATAAATCTCATGTAGGGTGCCACGGGGCCATCCACTGCATATATACTTATATAAGCTCTTTTGCAGTAATAAGTCGAGGTTTGTCAATATAGTAAATAAATAAATTTATAAATAGGTATTGTGAAGAGAGAAATAGTTATATTTTCTCAGTAAAACTAAGATTTATATTAATAACACTGCTTTTTTTTATAGTAAATTTTATTACTTGTAATAGCAGAATGAATCAATAATAAATTAAACATCTTGAACTATAAAAAAATTTACAAATAGGTTTGTTTACTTCAGTAGGCAAATTACAAGAAAGTTACATTTCATTGACAAGTTGAACTTATGAATCATCATCTGTTAATGTATAATGTCTATGAAATAACGTATCTGAATAAATCTTTTTGTTTTGATCAGCTTAATAAATTATTCAAATTTAATTGTTTGAACTAACTAGGATAAAGAAAAAAAGATAAGTTTAAAATATAAGTTAATATGAATGTGTAAACAGTCATAATATTGTGCAATAGAACCATAAAAAAATGTATAATATGTTAGTGCAGAAGAAATCCCTGGAAATCCGAAATAATTGAGACCGGACCTAATTATTAGTTTATAGGTATACTTCTACGTTCCGAAACAAAGAATATATATTATAATATACC
The DNA here is from genome assembly GCA_951217055.1 of Gerris lacustris. Taxonomy (NCBI): domain Eukaryota; kingdom Metazoa; phylum Arthropoda; class Insecta; order Hemiptera; family Gerridae; genus Gerris; species Gerris lacustris. Next base: position 52,498,865 of record OX578280.1, read on the forward strand.
ATGAAAAACTAAGTATCTCATAACTACACTTATTACCTCCTCGCAATTCTTATTTTACTAGGGACTGTAAAGACACCTGTGCAAAAACTTTGATAAAAGAAAGAACATCATTTCTGAAACTTAAGACTTTAATTTCTAACACTGACTTTAGAATGTGACAAGTTGAAGGGTGGTAAATTTTAACCCTTTGATTCTAGCAGTTAGGAAAGAACATCTGAGTCCACTGTATAGAATACAGCACAATCTATAGTCCCTATTAAAAACACTTTCAAACACAATTCCCCTGGCGTCTAATCGCTACGGAAAAGGAACTTCAATTCTAATGAACTATCCCTACTTTATCATTGTAAAAATAGTAGTTACCACTTTGACCAGTTTCATTTTTATTATTTATTTTTTCTCCTTATAAATATTTTAGGATTTATTAATTCACTAAAAAATATAACAAAAATGTTTAAGAAAAAAAGTATATTAATAACTAATAATATATTATCATATTTTGATCTTCCGTTATCAAAAAATAGCGTAAATAAATACTCTATTAATAATTTTCACTTATTTGATTAATCTGTAATGTATTTTATCATTTAATTAATATTATTATCTCTATCATCCTATTTTATTTCTCTTAAAATCATACCTTACTAAAACCTATAACTCTCAGTTCATACCTAAATAAAAAGAACGTAAATGCGAGTAGCAAGAAATAGAAATAAGGGACGTCAAAACAATAATTCTAAAAGGGAAACCAAGGTCAGTAAATAAAATCAACATTGTGCAGAGAATCACTAATGATTCCCATTTATTCTACCAAAACGGAGATGTTTACTGTTTATATCAATAGTCGTTACCAATTATGAAATCTAAAATCAAAATTTAAAAACGTCATAAATAAATAGAGTCTAAATGAAAGCCTAATACATATCTTCATTTGATGATTATTAATTGTCTAATTTAAATAAATTGATAGTAAAGGTAGATGATAATAAACCCCTAAAGTTATAGTTTTAACAAAATGAACTATCAGCCAATTTGACTTAGAATCTTTCCATATCTAATACATTTTAATAGTTAAACCTTTACTTAATAAATGGATTTGTTTTCTATAAAGTAAAAAAATTGAAATAGCATTTTTACTTTCTTCAACTTTTTTCAAAAGGATATTTAAACTTTGAATTAAATAATTATTCTTACTATTTTGTACAAAGATGGACAGGTATTTAAACAAATACATTTTTGAGTTTAAAAATCATTTAATTATATAGACCATAAAAATAGAAGTTTATAAGTGAAAGAATATTTTGAGGAGAGAATTTTTCTTTCGTAGATCATATTTTAGGTTTACCTCCATGTTTCTAGAGGAATTTTTAAAAATGTTGATGTCTGTTTACAACCTCTCATATGATTATAATCATTAAAAGATCTAATTATTACAAAACACCATTTGAAATTCAATTAAACATAAATATTGCATGAAAAGTTATTTAAATAAAATAAAACTGTATGAAAGAGCGTAGTGAAAATATTCATTAATTGACGCTTGTAGCCTATGACATTTGGACAAATAATTTTAAAATAAAATATTTCAACTACATGACATCATATCCAGACTTCAGACATATTAGAAACATCAATAACAACACATGACATCATACTGTAAATGTTTCAAGAATTAATAGAAGGTTAGTTTATAAAAAACATAACAGACAGACAGACCCTGATATAAGAATACCTGCAATGAGTGTAAAATACCTCATAAATAATAATTTGCTACTGAGAAAACAGTAATTTCCTTTAGAATTTAAAAAAAAATAACTGCTTATCCATTAGGCCAAGAATTTTGCCTATGAAGTACACATGAATTTTGATCAAGTTATTTAGTTGTATAATACAATTAATTTAGTTAATTGTGATAGTAGAGTATTAGAACAGAACATCCTTTAAAGATGAATGGATATAAAACTTATTTATTCTACAAAACATTTTTCATTACCAAAATATCTGATAAATCTCAACGGGTTAAAAAAGTAACGATTAATAATGTGAAATTAACAAGAAATCTTACAATTATCATCAATTACTTCATAGTGATTTTGGTGATAAATGAGAAATTTTAGAGAGTTTAAAAGCAAAATAACTTTAAATGTGTAACAAAGAAGTGTTTCTCCCTTCCTCCATATCTTACAGCTGATTTAGAGGATATTTCTTCCCTCACACGCGTTTACAATTATTGTTTTATAGACCAGACAATTGTCAATGTATAGCATACTCTCCAAGTATGTAGGATAGCTATTTGACAGAAGAATTAACGACAGTGAAAAAAAAAATGAATATTTTCATAGTGAATTTAATTTTCATTCCATACACCTATCCCAGTTTTACTTAAAAAGGGCACAATACCCAATTTTATTTTGCACAATTATTAAAATCAATATACATAAAATAATTCAGCAGCCTACAATAGTTGATACTATTATAAATATAATTTTTGAGAGAATACAGTACGACCCCCGTTAATCCAGACACGTGATAATCCGGAACCCTCAGTAATCCGGACAATCCTTAACGGAGAATACAAGCCCACAACAATACAAATTATATGGCTAATCAAAAAGGGAGCCAGGGTGGCCAAGGTCGCAAAGACACCGGGCAGCTATCACTGAGTCGAGGCAACTCGAGGTCGTGGGTTCGATCCCGGGCCATGATATACTGAATGCATCTATGAATCGCGGACGGAGCAGGGCGAGGGACACCCCCTGAGGGGTTCTCTTCCCCCACGTCGTCTAGTGGGTTCGATCCGTGTCATGAAATGTGATCTGTATCTACTATGGTTCAAGGTCGGAGTAGGGCGAGGGGACCCCCTGAGGGGTCCTCTTCCCCCACACTTTGAAGCACGCTCATATAGCTTACTAATGACCACATCATACTCGCTTCGGTGGTACAATGTACAAATGTATGATGTGTGAAGTAGCTGGAACTCTCCACCACGGGAAAGTAAAATGGGTCCACTGTAGGCCTGATTGCGAGGTTCGAACAAGTGGTTCGTCCTACCCGTCAAGTAGGAAGTACTAGTTAACTACTACTACATATGGCTAATCACTTCTTACGGTAATTTTTGATGACCCTGTTGGAAAATGCACTGAAAAATTTTAATTTTATAAGATGTGTTCAGTATAGCTAACTATTGGAAACTGATAGGAATATTCATTCACATACATATGTAATCACATATTACATTCATGCTGTACATTTAATTTATCCATTCTTAAGTTAATACAAATTCAGTACCTAAACATAAAGTGTGTTACTTTATTTCTTTAAAAACCTCGATAGTCCAAAAATCCCACTTATCTGGACGACCCTGTGCCTGAATTCGTCCAGATTAAAGGGGTCCCACTTTATGACACTTAATTTAAACAACAGATTCATAATAAAGACAAACTACTTTCCTTCATTGATAAGATATCGGTTAAACTTTTTTTTTAATTATCACATAAAATATGATAAAATAAAAATAGGAATTATCATAATGTAATATGCTTTAAAACTAATTTCATGAGACTCAAGCCACCTTTTTTTTTTGGTAAAAAATGTTAATAAATTTTTAAAATAGAAAGCAAGGAGCAGGGATCATTGCACCGCAGATCAGTATGTTTGACTATAAACATAATTTTTATTATGATGATGATTCAAACAAATCATACTTAGTAACAACTTTAGTAAATAATAATAACTTCTTATGTGTTACTATTTTGACTATTTCACACTCATTTAGAGAAACAAAAAAAAAAAATAATACAGGTAAATTACGGATTCATGTTAGCGGGTGAGGATCAGATCATAGCTTAAGTGGGTTACGATACTCGCAACTCCCCTGAAACTTAAGTCTAAACATTAACAATATCTCATAAGTTCAAATCCATATCAAGGAAATGTGTAATGTGTCGATCTGTTATAATCGTATATTGTGTTGGTAGTAATATATACAAATAAAAAAATACTAAAACGCCCTCAACAAGTTTTACCCAAACTGATTTAATAATTATAAAATGCATTTACTTAATTAACGTCTTCAATTTAAGTTAGATCTTAACTCATGTCAAGATGAAATCTGTTATAAATCAACTAACTGCAAGGGAAATTACCACTGAAAGAATCCAAACATTCTAAAAAACATAGGGGAGTAACAATCTAAAGAAGTACCACAAAAATAATCATTTTCCATAGAAATGTGTTGGATATGAACATGAAAGGGATATCAATTCTAATTATACAATAACGTTAGCATAATCGTTTTAGAATTCTTAATAAAAGCTGAATAGGCTGAACTGAAGGAGATGATACGGTCGAGAATCGTTTGGCAGCACAACTTTGCTTAATTTATACACTTAAGAGATAATATTCCTTTGTCAAACAGTACATTTGTATAATTTAAACATTTGAGAAATTATATATGTATGATATGTTCAAAGGAGAGTTGATATCTCTTAGTCAAAAAAATACATTGGAGTGATGCCCCGCCATTTTTTCTATAGACTGCTATTCTAGTGTTATTTGTACAATTTGAAAACTCTTTAGATATGTATAGCAACAAGAGTAAAATATCTATAATGAAAATGTTAATAAGAAGGGTCAGAATCTAAAAGATTTATAACTTAATCTTGAATCCTTATTTTTAAAAATAAAAAGTTTGAAAGCATGACATGAAAATTGAACAAACTAGTTCATTTCAGTCCCCTCTATCTTAAGTGTTTCTCCACACTTATGAAAGAAGAATTTTAGAATAAACTTTTAATTAATTCTAAAAGAGAATGAATTAAAGTCAGACCTTTCTTTTCTCTATATTGAAAGCATTTTTAAGGAAATTGATAAGGCAAAACTAAAATCAACAACACTTCAATGATGCTACTGTTAAAGCTCAAATTGACAATGACAAAGAAATCAAATATGTAAAACGATTTTTTTAAAGGTGAATAGGTTTTTGATAAATGGAATTTAATGTCACATTTTAAGATACTCCATTCAGGTTTAATTTTTTTACCTTTAAGATATTTTTTAAATAAACAATTTTCGTATAAAAATTGGATATTGGACAATTTATGTATTTAAAATGTTGAGACTACTATTTTTCTAAGTTTGACCCTGCCCTATAAACCTTCAAGATGAGTTCAAATTAAAAAATGCATTAAATTTGAATTGAGAAAGAGAGTTTACTTTATCAGGTGAATTGAAGTATACAATTATAGCAAATCTGAGTTGAATTTATTAAAATATATGAATGAATAATGTCAAACTCTAGATTCTATGCAAGCAACTATTAGAAAATCTTATGCAAGATACTTTGTGCTAAAGGTAACATGTTAAGAAATACTATACAGTAAAATGAATAAATAATTTTAAAAAATTGTGGGAATTAACTGCATTATCAATAAATATGAGTATTGACACCATAATAATACAAATAACGCTGAAAATATAAAAAAAAATTGGATTGAAGAGAATCAAAGCTATAAATGACAATCAAGATCAAATAATACTTAATTCCTACTTGGAAAAATGTCTAAACCTTATCTATCGAAGTTTATATCAGAATATACCCAAATAATTAGGGAACAAATAAAAACTATTATTATTTTGGTAAATTAAAGAAGAAAACATAATTAAAATGTAACTTTTAGGGAGAAACTACTGCATGATAAGAGTACTCACCATGGCAAAATCTTCATTCCAATTTTTAAAATACGAAATCAAGTGCAGAATTTGCATTTTTAAACACAATAACATGCTACAGATAGAGAAAAGTCAAGATAAACTGACATCTTCCAGGTAAATTTATGGAATTAGTAAGAAAATACGATTATGTATAAAGAGATAACCTCCAGCTGTTTTAAAGAGCTTAAAACGGATAAAAAATGCAGATGAACAAGAAGCATTGCAAGTTATCAAAACAAAGTAGAAAAATCGTCTAAGAATAGAGATAAAGGTGTGGGTTTAACAATTAATTGTATATTTTATCCTAATAAGGCTAGCCTACCTATAATGTGACATTGACTGATAAATAAAAAAAATAGATTTATTTCCCAAAGAAACAAGGCGGTCTTTTAATTCAACGGAATGATGAAAGCACACATGAAAACTACTTACCTATGACGAATTTAACCACTGACCATTAAGTATGTCATGCAATACGAAACAATCGATGGATGGAAAAAATAGCGATCAAGGAGTTAGCAGCATAATAGAACACTGCAGTTTTTCAAACACATAGATAAAGTGTATGATAGAAGCAAGTTATCAGCCGAGACATTAAGTAAAACAAGGGCGAGTTAGATCCGATAGTAAAAACCAACCGAAAGTTTACCGAAAGTAAGCACGAAATAATCAATATTGCACCACACAAAAACTAAACGTGCTGTTAACTTAACACACGTTATTTTAAAAAACAATATGAAACCGAAAGTAAATATCGACGGAAAATGCGGAATTTCGGCCGGACGGGGAATGCCAAGTACGGGAGGTATGTAACCCACAAGTTACGTTCCGACGTTAAACCCTCCGACTGACTTAATTCAATAAAATAAAGCCCTTCAAATTCAAATGTCGTAAGAATCAGGACGGTTATCGATCGACTTATTTAAAATTGATCACGGGTACTTACGGAATTATTGTAAAACAAGTCGAAATCCGGATAAAAAAAAGGCTATGTAGGCATGTCGACTAGGGGAGAGGAATGTGAACCGCCAGCATGCGGCGCATATAGAAAACTGAACCAAATAGTAAACAACAAACCTTCTTGAGTATCCATTTCTTCGACTTCATCCTTGATGATATGATTCATATTTGTGGTGCGAAATTCGCGAAATCTTCTTTTATACTTTTTCGTATCCGAAGTATTTTTTGAGATTACGGTTTTGTCCCACTCAAACTTTACAGGTTTACTTGAAATGCGCCCAATTTCTGCGGATTTCTTCACCCCCTTTTACCGGGGGAAACAACGCGACCATATATTTCGCAAATTTGTATTCACAAAGAGATAAATTTCAGATTCATTAACTATTTAAAGTCGGAGAACAAAATTCACACGAAAAATAAACAAAATGGCTGATTCAACGTTGTTATCGTGGTGCGCAACTTCACGCGCAACTTCGGGTCAAACTCGTTCATACCTCAATCCAGAAAACTCTTTTTCTCTCCCAAACATATAATTTATATTTAAATCAAAAATATTTAAACACTTATAAAAATTTAAGCATCTATAATGCTTGCTTTAACAAGAATCAAAAAAAGGATTTAATTCTTGTTTTATAATAATTAACCATAAAAACCCGCCAAATTCAAATATGATTTTTTTTAAGGCTTTCCACTATTAATGGCTTTGCTTTTTAAATTGTAAAAACAAATGAATTTTATTACACAACATTTAGAGTTTTCACAAAAAAATAAAAATAATTTATAACTATATTATTCTGCAGTAGCATTATTTTTAATAACCCGGTATTTCTTCTTCTTTTTTTCCCCTCTCATCTAATTAAATTTCTGTTATGCTACATGGTTCATAGCCTGATTTATACTAAGTTTCATCATAATATTTTGACTAATAAGTAAATCTTTACAAAGCTAAGATAAGAGGTAAATGTATTATTATGTATGAAAAAGGCGGACATTATTGGCTGAGGAGGCCCAATGATGTGGTGAAAACTAAAACTTTAATTAGCTTCCACAATAACTTTACCTACGCTGACAGTGACAGTTTCTCTCATTAATATCAAACAGCTAATTAAAACAAATGTATTTTCAAAGATATATATTATATTTTAATACATTTATTATATAAATATTTTATATCCTTTCATAATGAAGCAGAACTCAGAAGGATTCTTGAAAAGTAGAGTGATTCATATAATATAAATATAGGCTAGTCACAATTTTACCCACAATATATCTGTTTTCTCTCTTTTATTTTAAACCTTCTGTAGAGGTAACTCTTTTAGTTAGGTATGTTTATATAAATGTTTATTGATTGTTGTGAATTGACCCTCACTCCTACCAACACTAAAAATTAAAATGTTACATACAATCATGTTTTAATTAGTCAAAACTAATTTGGTTTGTACATAATCTGAGGAAATAATTCAAATACTTGAAATAATCAGACTTCCCATTATTTGAAGCACAACCAAATTGACTCTTCTAAACTTTTAGCTATCACCAAAACCTTACGACAATGGATCTTCAAAAATTTGAAGTTTAAGGAAATATGTTATTAAGGTTAGATTATTTGCAATTTTGGATTAGTAAAGGAAAAGCAAATCACTTTGAGAATTTTGAGATATTGAGGATCGAAGTTCCAATGTACAAGAATAAGCTTGGAAAAGTGATTCCAAAGTATTACCTAATTCATATATAGGGTAGCAACATTTTTCTTTTCTTTTTGCTTTGCTGTTTTGTTCTTTGTTTGATGGCCCCAATTTACTTGCCTGAGCTGTTTCTGGGACTTTTAATATAATATGTAATATGTAGATATAATATACACCTAATATATGTTTATTGAATTATGTAAAAATAAAATACATGATATGTGGCTATTTTCAATTCATGGGAAATAGAGCATTTTCAATTAAACTTTACCATTTTTTATTTATTTATTTATTGTTTTATGAGGGTGTCAGACAACACTAGGTCATATACACCCAATACCATTTTTTATTGTTTTTTATAGTTCATAATCTGACACCCACACACAAGCGTCAGCCTTACCTTACCCATGGCTGCATTAGTTAGACAACTATTTGAAATTTGTTTGATAGAATGTATTATTAGAAGTCATCAATATCTTCTAGAAATTTCAAAAGGCAAAGCTAAAAGGATATTACTTAATAAAGATATTAAAGGATTTTAAATTAATGAATGATCAAAATTATTCTATTATTCTTAATTCAGTAAAACCTGACTATATCACACAAAACAAATTATAATGCTTACTTACTTATTCGCTTTCTCTTCTACCTCTCAGTGTAGAGAAACAAATTATAATGAACATAATAAAATAACTGTCTTTTCAAACAAGATGAGTCATTGGCTGAATTTAACAATGTACTGTTAGACACTAGCACCTGAAGATTTTTTCAATGAAATTCCATGAATTAAAATCTGACTCAAGACCCTGCATCTGTTTTGTTCAGTATTAAGGAAAGAGGAGTAGTTCAATAACTAAACAACCTCTTCACACAAAAATTTGTTATAAACAATAGCTTTCTAATTAGAATTTTTAAAGCAGTCTTTTACAGATAATCTAGAGCAGGGGTCTCCAAACTATAGCCTACGGGCTGTATCTGGCCTGTAAGACGTTTATATCCAGCCTGCCGCACCACAAAAGAAGTTATGCTCCATAATCAAATGCCATATTTCAAACATCAAAAAAGATTAGGACTATTCTTATTGAAGTTTATTTAGCCAAAATGGATAGTTCTTAACCAGATAGTGCCAATGTTTGTGAAGTCCAATAACTGAGTGTTACTTACTTCATCCGGCCTGCTATAGACCATCCTATTCAGATAAGGCCCTTCAACAAAAAATATTGGTGACACTTGATCTGGAGGAAAGCTGCTTTAGAACAGCCAAAACCACTCAATTGATTATTACAATTTTTTGTAAGAAGGAGTTGTTTGGTTATTGAACAACATCTCTTTCATGAAGAGTCGCTATCACACATGGGAGAAAATCATAGTAGAGGATGTTTAAGGAGTCTATCTTTTATTTTATGTATAGTAAAGACATTTTATAGCTAACTACTATACTTTCATTAATATACACCTTTTTCCATTATTATTTTAAATAATTATTTGTTATTAACTGGACTCTCATCATAGCAGCCTTAACCTCTGTTATTCTGTTATAATGAGGTTCTAGCTTCTGTTGAAAAATGTACACTAATCCTTAGCCAAATATCATGAAAGAAACTTCATAATACAACCAAAGGCAACAGAAGCACATAGACAGTAAACTGTCACAGTAGAAAAACAACATCTCCTAAATACCCATTATCTTCTGTCAAATGAAACGTAATAGATATTATTTTTCATGAAGCTTCATATCCATTAACCCTTAAACGGGCAATGCATGATACGGCATAAATAATTAGGGGATTTTTTTTTTTTTTTTTTGTAATTTGTCTATACTTAAACACACTGCGAGTTGAAATGTCTTTATTTAGGGAACTTTCAGCTTTAAAAAGGTATTTTTATTTTATAGCATTGGCTATTCTGAAATAACTATTTTTAAATGTTTTCAGAACTTGTCACATGCGAACCTTCCATTTTGCATAGGAAACATTTCAAACCTCAATGAGGGTAAGTAAATAATTTGTTTTCATATTCTAAGCTAATTTTTGAAGTTTTCTGCTTGGGGATATTGTAGAGTATATATTTTTGATAATTGTGATGGTTAATTGTTATTGATTTTTTATATATTGTATTTACTACAATTATTTTTCTTCATGTATGTTCTAACATACATTACCTGATTTCTGCTAAACTAAATATGCCCATAAAGTTTCCTTTTAAAGGGCAATGTATGATGTAACATACATAATTAAGACAATTTTTTGTTAGAAAAAAATATTATTTGTTTATTTTTCCATGATTTTAAGATACGAAAAGATTTAAAACAACATCACGCCCCTCTATACGAATAATGAAAATTGTGACTGCAAAAAAAAATGTAAGTTTACTTTTAATGAATTAGCATTTATTGGCTACATTTGGAGACATGTTAGCATGAATATGACAGGTCAGTTCATATTCTACAGTAGAAGTAGACAATAGTGATGTGATTTAATAGTGAGTTTTACAAAGCTCATACTAATCAATGTAACAGTGAACATTTTTTTTAACAAAGAATAAATTTAGGCTTATAAAGCCAAGGTTCACCCCAGGGCCACTCATAGGTGACTATATGCTAACATAGGCGGCCGGCATCACACTCTCAGAATATTTAGTAACAATTTAAAAACAAAATTCTTAGTTGCAAAATGATAATAATGGGTAATAAGATTAATTAAGGAATAAACAATCCAATACATGTATATTGTAGTCAGTGTAGTGTGTATTGTGCCGCCCATGGGAAAGATTAAAAACGCTGTCCTTGTAGTGGAAAGTGAGTTGGAAGATGATTGTACAGCGTACTGACTACAGCAGTCGATATTTATCTTTAAACAAGTGTTTTTAAAATGGAATCCTATTTATAAAACCCCTGCGGACAACATCTCCCTTCTCAGGAGTTGTTTTAGTTTAGTAGGCGAGCTTAGAGCTTATCACATTTCGGGTTGGATCTTGGTTGCACTTTGTCAATTGTTTTAGTTTCCTAATACTCCTCTTTGGCTTATCAGCCAAACCTAGTGATAGTGTATAATATAATATTAATTTATTTTTATCAATGACCAACTGCGATGATGAAGTATTTTTGTATCCTCATTAATTTGAGACTCTAGCTATGTATTGGATCTATGGGTAAGTAGTCAATTTTAAGTCTCTTATTTCCAATTAAATATTTTACAATTAGGGCAGCCCAGTGAGGACGTTTTTTTTTTCTCTCTAAAAGGTTTATACGTATGAGTATGAAAGTAATAAAGAAGAAAACAATTATCTCCAAAAAAATAAGATCCTACATCCAAAATTAAATTCCTACGTCACTGAGGCGACCAAAAACCATCTGGCCTGTACCTGTGGTGGCGGAAAGTGGGAGTTGGCTCACCTTAGTAAACATTTGTGCTCAACAAGTTCAAAATCTGTTGGCAAACATTTGAACCAAAAATTTGGGTGTTCCCCAAATATAACCTATATAAACAAATGTTTTCACACAGACGAATATTCACAAACAGTGAAGTATGAACATGTCTTCAAACCAATGTTTTTTAGTTTGTTTCGGTCTGTTCGAGCAAATGTTTTTAACAATTGTATGGAAACAATTTTTTTCATTGTAGGTAACAAATGTTTTCGGTAAGGACTAGGCGTATTAAGATATTGAAAAAGTAAAATTTATTAGCAAAAACTGTATACAAAATAAAATGCATAGATTAATGTCTGAAATTAATCTATACAATTTGGAACTTACATTCCAAGTAAAAAGTTCTACAAAACTACTTTTAAAACTTTTGGTAAAATATGTAGTTTTTTAAAAAGTGTAAAGCTCCCTATACACATAGGAACCATGTTCCAACCTGATGGAATACCAAGTTCATCACGAATTTGGCTCATTAATCTCCACTCACAGGTGAACTTGGTTTTTATGAACCGAGATCAGGGAACCAAGTTCCCATGTGTCTACCCTGCTTTAGAGACCAAATAAATTGGTGTTGACCTTTAAAATCTCGTTTTAATTACTAAATCTGAGATACAAGTAAGTAAATTCTTCTAACATAATTCCTTGAAGACGGAGGATTTACTTTTATCATACAAATCCTAATAAAAATATAAGTTTCTTCGAAGCCAATGCGTTTTGATCCATACTTTTGAGACTCTGATTTTTGCAAATTAAAATTGATTAAATAATATGTGTATTATTTTAATTTATGGTTAATGTATTAAAAAACTAAATTTTGTCAATTTTTTTTTTTACTTAATCACAGTAGATTCTGAGCGAGTCATACAATACTTAAATGTAAAATTTTTAATTAAAAGGTTTTGATGATTTCTCCTTCAAACTTTTAAAAAGTAAACAAGTGTTGAATTAATTTATAGGTAAATAAGAGGATAAAACTTATAAATTCCCACCCCAAAATAAATAAATACGATAACAACAAATCAGAATAGTATGAAATACTCTATATTTCATACTTACACTTACAGTATAATATAATCTTTAATTTTTTTTTCTCTTAATTTTAAATTAAATTACAATCAGATTTACAATAAATTATGGAGTAAAAAAAAATCACAAAAACAACAATCAAAATATGTAAAAAAAACAATATTCATATTCAAAAAGAAATAAAAATCTTTAAACCTCTACTACAAAAAGTTATTGTAAAGGGTAAAAAATTTATAAATGTTACAACATAAAAAGTACAAAAAATTAATTTGTATGTGATTTTAGGGGGTTAAATCTTACAGTATATTTACAGATTCAGATAAAAAGAAGTTATTTATTAAAATAATTGTGTTTTATTGAAATGAACATTCTAGATCTTCTAGATTCAAAGTCCAATTGAATAATGCAGTTGGTTAATATTCAAAATTTTAGGATCCATATTGTGATTTTATAATAGCCCGGCATCTCTCCGTCCACGTTCAATGCTATTTTCCTAGGGACTAGATTTTTCCCGGGAAAACGGCTTATATCGTTAAATTTATAATTAAATGGACTAAATTTTAGATTTTTTTAATCAAAATCATCGGCTCCAAGCATCTGCACAGACAGACGTCTGACAGTCCGACATTTTTTAAAAAACACTTTTTCGGACTCAGGAGACCTCAAAACTTTTAAATCTATCAAATCTCAAAATTGAATTTTCGTGCCATCACAGTACTTGCTCTTTATATGAGAGAGTAAAAATGGTATTAACTGCTGATTTAACATCCCCTAATACCTGAGGTAAAGACTAGAGATAAAAATCTGAATTAAAAAAAGTTTAATAAACAACAAGAAAAAAACGGCGGTAACTTCCATTGATATACCCACAAAAATATCATTAAAAACAATGTTTATCACATATGTGCAAAAAACAAAGAATGTGAACAAAAAAACAAACTTTTTTAAAAATGTTTGATACAAAAAAAAATCTTAAGTGCAATAAAAACTTGTAAAAATAGGATCAAACAAACATAAAACAAAAGAAAAACAAAAAGAGCTTTAATAAATACTTAAAGTTTAGGGGAAGAATGATGAATGTCTATTGTCAAAGAAACTGCAATAAAGGAGGGATCAGTTAGTTAATATATCTCCTAAAAAGGTCATTTATATGGAAACTATCTCACCTCACAAATAATTAAATTCAGGTATCAAGGGGAGTACATTAATCTTCTTGTTTCTTTTGAAGGCCGTTTGTACAACTATGGTGTTTTTTTATTTTTAATTATTTATTTTTAATTATTTATTTTTAATTATTTATTTTTAATTATTTATTTTTAATTATTTATTTAATAATTAATATACTTCCAGGAGATTATCGATTATATCTGTTGTTCTTCTTATATTTCTTGAAAGCTAAAACTGATAATTGGATATTCATCGTTTTTCCTCTGCAACCTTTCTATTACTCATAAATAACACAAAGCTCAATGACTTGATTAGTAAGTAGATATATTTGTTAAAAAAATTAATGCACAGCACCATGAAAAAAATATGTCTTTATATAAATTTGTTTGATGCTTAAACACTTATTTTAAAAATTCACAATAAAATTATCTCACTGCATAATGTATCTTTCAGCTGATGCATTTATATATATATATATATATATATATATATATATATATATATATATATATATATATATATATATCTTTCAGCTGATGCATTTATATATATATATATATATATATATATATATATATATATATATATATATATATATATATATATATATATTTATATATATATATATATATATACATATATACATATACATATAAAATATATATACATAAATATATATACATATACATATATATATATATATATATATATATATATATATATATATATATATATATATATATATATATATATATATATATATATATATATATATCTTGATCAAATAAAATATTTCAGTAACTGTTCACATAATATTAGAATTATAGTGAAACAAAACCACATCTAGTTAACAATAAAGAGTTATATTACAGTTAATGTTATGTAAAAATATAATTAAAAAATTATAGTAGAAATAATTATTGACAATTTATAAAGATGTATCTATTTCCTCTTGGTAAAATATTGCTATTGCTCTTACTTTAGTTTTTTTTTACATTTACTTCTTGTTCCTCAAAGTGGTTCTAATAATGATTATACCAAGGAAGTGGTCTTATTTGGATGATAATAATCAAAACTCATTCATAAAAAAAAACAAAAACTATTTAATTTATTAATAATTATAGTAATGCATTTTTAATCAGTAACAAGTATTTACTATTTTTTAATTTTGGAACGCCAAAAATAATAAATAAATTAATTAAAATTTCTCCTTGGAATATACAGTACAAATTTAGGAGTTATATTCACATAATATAAAATTGATTTAATATATAGCTTGTATGATATATTTATTTATTTTATAATTTTTTGACAAATATATTTTATTCTTTTAGCTACAGGTATTCAGTTCTAATTCTTATGAAAATGAATAGTTAATTCTTACTATTATAAGAAGTAATTTATTTTGACATTAAGTTTTTTTAAAGTGTGACAAATAATTTTTACTTTTGATTAAAATAAGATACAACTGTTAAGTAAAATAATTTAAAAAAGACGTTTACGTTTCATAGCATTGATGGTATTTCTTCAGATTGTTACTCCCCAATGGTTTTTAGAATATAAATGACTTTGACTAAATAACTATTAAGACAAAGAAATTTGGGACAGGAATATCGCACTTCTGTTTTTATAAGGGGAGTAACAGTCTAAAGAAGAACATTCCGTACACCTTCTTTAGATTGTTACTCCCCCTTTGTTTTTTTTATAAGGGGAGTAGCAATCTAAAGAAGTGCCACATTGACTACAATTTAGATTGGAACAAGCCATAGAAAGAAGTCGGATGTTGCTGTATAAGGGTAAATTATATTTATAAATACAAGATGAGTTTGTTAATGGAATCTACAGGATAGACCTATCCACTTTAGAAGTTGGGTAAAACCTAGAAGGAAATCAAACGGATAGAGGGTAACAGAAATTAGAAATGCATATTGCATTTTGAGGAAAGGTTTTTAATTAATTTACTGTTTGTATGTCTCATAAAAGGGGTTAAAGTATTGAAAACCAGGCAATAAAAGATCTGTCCATCCAAAGGATTTGGAAGGGGGGAAGCCCAGAATGAAATTGCAAGGATGGTGGGTAATATTACATTATAAGTCTAGTGCAGAAAGTAGCATTTTGAATGCGAGTGTGGAGATTCCACCCGAGCAACAGCGAGGGTAGTAAAACCATACGAGCAAAGCAAAATGCAATTTTTGCATGAGTTGCGTACTGTACTTTATCTACGGATGTTGGATTTTGTATTCCTCTTTTGATAAAGATAGCATAAATTCATTAGTTGTATTTTGTGCTGAATAAATTATATTTATTCATAAAAAAAAATAGACTGCCAATTGGTGTGGCACATAGCTTCCTCGCATCCTATCCACGTACTGTATTGGTTTTATGCTTTTTTACAAGTCATTATTGTTTAATTTGTTTAATTGTTTCCCCGTTTTTTAATCTGTCAAAATTGTTTTAATTTTTTACATGAATTAAAGTATTAATTTAGCAAAAGTTAAAGAGCACAGACGGTTCAAATTAATCTTAGGATATCTGCGGGTTACTTTCGATAAACTGTAAAAGTTTCATACAAATCAGATAAGTACTTTTGAAGCTATCGGTGTAAATAGATGTATGTTTGTGCACATGTGGAAGAGAAACAAATAAGCGCAGAAGGTTGAAACTTATGGGACCAACAATAGGCAAATTATGACCTACCTTCTAAATTTCATTAAAATCGGACGGGTAGTTTTTAAGATATATTGGCTTGCAAAAATCAAACGACAGACCGACAGACAGACACGGAACCAAAAATGTTCCCTGATGTCTGAAACGGGATTTCTGTCTAGGAATTTTGGAAAATTGGAGACCTAAAATATTTTCGTTCTTCAAAACGATCACATAGCTTCCGTTACCTTCGGTAAGCTCGGAAGCAAAATTATAAATAAAAAAAAATTGAACAATGAATTCACACCCAAAAAAAGAATTACTTAATGTCAAAATAATAAATTATAGTAGTTTAAACTTAGCTTATGCTTTTTCTTTTGTCCACGATACCACATATATATCCATCTCAACAATTCACAAATTCATCAAACAATTCACAAATTCATCACACAATTCACAAATTCATCAAACAATTCACAAATTCACCAAACAATTCAAAAATTCATCAAACAATTCACAAATTCATCAAACAACTCAATAATTCATCCAACAATTTTTTTATTCATTTTAAGTCAATCACAAAAATTACAGAAACACAACATCCTTTAAAGAGTTCAGGTAAATATGAGCTTTCCTTTAACTATGAATTTAGAGAATAAACAATGAACATCATTATAATTTTGTTTGTTTTATAGAGTAGACATATTTTTGAATAGTTACAGAGCAAGATTGTATTATGCATTTTTTAAAAAATAAAGAATACTACAACTATTATAAACTTGATATCAATAAACAGGCACACATTGGTAAGAAAAAGAATAGATACCAACAGATATTAGAGAAGTCACAGTACATGTTAAGGCATAATATGCCATTATATAGACTATTTATAATTTCTTTTTTTTTTCGTCTATTTATTTAAGTTTTAACATCAAATCTAATTTATATTTAATGGCAGAATTTCAATGATAATAACTTCATGAATATAATTTTTTTTTTTCAATATTAACAATTTTTTTTATAAGTTCTTAATACTACAAATCTTCTGAAATAAATCTTTTAGTAACCTGGTAATTTATCCAAAATTTAGTTAGAATTTTTTTAAATAGTTTAATAGTATATTTCAAATATAATAACATGTCACAGTCTGTTTTAATTTATTTGTTAATCTAATTCTTTTAATGTAAATTTAATTAAGATTTCTTTTATAGAGAAGATATCAATGGTACATAGTTTTAATCTGGAGCCTAATGAGTTAATGAAAATAACTAACGGTATTTATTAATTAAATAGATTATGTTTTGAATTATTTTTTCTTATAATACTATCATAAATTTTAAACAGTAGTTTCATTAAAGTTATCAACGTGAAAAAAACAAAACAATATTAAACAAATCAATCCATTCAAATAGTTATACTATTAACAGTATAATTTAACAGAATAAAAGAGTTAAAAAATGGGAATTTTAAAATGATAAGAGTAGAAATATCATACAGGCATTTAAAACACTAAATTTTCTTAGATAAAATATTTTATACTTTAGGACAATTTAGAAATATCTTGGAGTAACTTTTGACTCTAAATTATCCTGGAAACCACATTTAGACAAGGTGGTAGAAAAAGCTATGATCACCTTCTGGCAACTTAGACGAACAGTGGGGAAGGCATGGGGATTGTCCCCCAAAATACTTAAATGGCTATATACTGCAGCTATCAGGCCCAGAATCCAGTATGGGGCCGTTATTTGGTGGCCCAGAACTGAAGTGGCCAGCTCGTCTAAGAGACTAAGCAAGGTTCAAAGGTTAGCATGTAGGAGTATAACGGGTGCGATGAGGACTGCTCCAACGGCGGCTCTAGAGGCCCTGGCAGGACTACCCCCACTCCATACATGGATTAAGGGAAAGGCTATTGCATCTTTTGTGAGACTTAGAGACAATGGTCAGTGGCAAGGGGGCGTATACACTGTGGGACACCTGGGTATACAAAGGATGGCCGAATCCAAGATCCCATTGACAGGGGTTCGAATGAAAGGAATAGAACACCAGCTAGTGCTGAAGAGGAAATTCAAGGTAGAAATTCCATCACGAGCCAGATGGGAATTAGGAGATATTAAATTCGACCAGGAAACTCTAGTGGCATATACCGATGGCTCTAAGAATGAAAAAGGAATGTCAGGGGCGGGACTGTACCTAGAAAGGTCTGGCACCCAGGAGAGTTCCCCCCTAGGTACTCTCACCACAGTGTTTCAGGCAGAAGTTTACGCCATCATAGAGGTGGCCAGGAAACCTGAGGTGAAAGATGCAACATCAACGAAGGTAGCTATATGCTCAGATAGCCAGGCAGCACTCCAAGCACTTTGCAACCCGAGTGTAGAGTCAGCACTAGTTAAGGAGCGCCAAGAGGCATTAGAACTGCTCGCAGAAAGGAAAGAGGTCACACTGCTTTGGGTCCCAGGGCACACAGGGATCCCTGGGAACGAGCAGGCAGATGAAGTAGCCAAGAAAGGGGCCTCCATGCCATTCTGTGGACCGGAACCCGCCATTGATTGGTCTAGAGGACAGGCGAGGTCAGCCATCAATGCGTGGATCTGGGAGGAAGCAATGGTAGCATGGATAGGAACAGAGGGCTGTAGGCAGTCAAAAATGCTCCTGCCTGACCTTGATAAAGGGAAAACCAGATGGCTTATGGGACTGAGTAGACCCAATCTTAGGAATATGGTTGGAGTCTTAACAGGGCACTGCCAGCTCAGAAGACATCTGGCACTATTAAAGATGGAAGACAACCCCACATGCCCATTGTGCGGGCTCGAAGAGGAAACAGCCTACCACTTTGTGGGAGTGTGTGAAGGATATGGCAGACTGCGCTTTCACGTATTAGGAGCAGGGGATATAAAGGAAGAGGAACTGGTCACATTAAAGTGGCAAGACATTATCTCCTTTGTGACCCAAACAAGGAGATTTGAGGGTAATTCTGTGGTGGTTCGATAGGTGAGTTCAGGGGTTGGCAAAAAGGACCCGAATGCGGTCTAGTTGCCAGGCTTGGCCTCCCCGCCCCCTTACTACTACTACTAGGACAATTTATCTTATATACAACAACTCGAAACTCGTTAGAGTTTTGGGTTTCTCTTGAGTCTTATTGGTGTAATCAAGAGATTAACAGTAACTTGAGTAAATTGCTTTTCTTAAATTGGAAGCTGAATTTTTCAGACACATTAAATCAAAACCGAATGTTCGCCTCCAACAACTGAAAATAAATAATCCTGTATCAAAACTAATTTTCTGACAATATTTGGGAAATAAGAAAGAAGTAAAAAGGCCTCAAATGAGAAGCTTATACAATTGGAATTTCAAATCCAATGAGCATCTACTATTCAATTTGAAAATATACTAAATACAATTTTGAATTCAAGAGAGTGGATCTGCATTCTAAGATAATTTTGCATTTCTTTTGATATATCTATATGAAAATTATTTTATAATTTTTAGTTTAAGCGTTTTTAGTAACTAAGCGTAAATCTTCTAGAGGTAGATTTAGCAACGAAAGTTCCTTGAAAGTTCCTCAATATCCTCATTATGATTACCTCCCTAATAAAGGACAATTGCCCAAAAATTATATAACTCAAAAAATTTTCTTCAGATCTGGTCTTCTAAACTATGAATTTGCCTGGGCTGAAAATTGCCCGCAGTGCATCATAGGAACGAGTTAGTAAAATGCAGCCTCCTGATTGGCTGTTTCGGTTATGTCCACTTTGAAGCAAAACGTGTGTTGACTTGTCCGTATTTGAAACAAAACTACAAATATTATTGCATTTTTACCCCTTTTCTGGTCGTTTTTGATGCAAATGGATAGCAGAATATGATGCAGCAGGCAAAAATCTATAAGAAACAATCGATAACGGAAATTCTGAAAAAATGTCGAATGTCCGTCTTTAATACTTGGCTCCTCAAATTATCATCGGACCAGTTCTGGCTGTACAATCATCTTAGCAGCATATTGAATAATCATCTAGTGCAGGATTCGATATTCCAGCACCTTTATAATGTACCCTCACTAACGTATTTTTTGCTTTTTAACGGTATTGAAAACTACCAGTAAGAAGAAAGAGAAGGGTAGACTAAACTATATCTGTAGAAGGAGGTAGAAATATATCTATAAATATGTTATAGCAGAGAACTTCTCAACTTGTAAAAAAAAAAGGAAAGAGATGATATCTCACACTACACCAATATTTGATTTTTTCCGACTAAACCATAACTTTTATTTTTACATTTTATCAAAACTTATTATACAAATAACTTCTCCTCGGCAGGAAATCGAACTCGGCCCTCTCTCCGTTCCAGTTTTAAGCTATTTTTTCTATTTAAATAGCTATTTTAAGCTATTTTTTCTCACTAACGTATTTTTTGCTTTTTAACGGTATTGAAAACTACCAGTAAGAAGAAAGAGAAGGGTAGACTAAACTATATCTGTAGAAGGAGGTAGAAATATATCTATAAATATGTTATAGCAGAGAACTTCTCAACTTGTAAAAAAAAAAGGAAAGAGATGATATCTCACACTACACCAATATTTGATTTTTTCCGACTAAACCATAACTTTTATTTTTACATTTTATCAAAACTTATTATACAAATAACTTCTCCTCGGCAGGAAATCGAACTCGGCCCTCTCTCCGTTCCAGTTTTAAGCTATTTTTTCAGGAACTAAATTTTTCCCGGGAAAACGGCTTATATCGTAAGATTTGTATTTAAATGGACTACATTTTAGAATTTTTTAAATAAAAATCGGAACCGTTTAAGAGTAATAATTTTTTACACGTTTTTTTCAGAGTTTTTGGAGAGTAGTGCCCCCAAATTTGATTTTGCCCAGGGGGATGATTTTTCTGAGTATGTATGCAAAATTAAGTGAAAATCTGTCAGTAATTTAGGCTCCACACGTCTGCTGCACAGACGACAGACAAACATTTTTTAAAAAAACACTTTTTTGGACTCAGGGGACCTCAAAACGTGTAAATCCATAAACATCTCAAACTCCATCCACACAATACTTTCTCTTTATAAAATACTACAGTATATGATTGTCTAAGACTTTTGGAAAGCAATTAGATCTTGAGGCATCAAAATTAATTTAAAAGTAATTTAGCTCTGTTACTCAAGGTCAAGGGCTCAAAGCTATTTTCAGTTTAAGACACATTGAAACTACAATAAGTTATCCTTGAATCAAATTGAAGGCATTGATTTCTATAGGACTTGAGTTCTGTCAGTACAGGTAAAAGTGACAAGTATAAACCTAAAACTAATCAAGTGATCTTCATAACAAGAAACAGCATCAATTGCCAGAATATCTTCATCTCATTCCCAAAATTCATTAATTACTCAACTTACATACTTAAGTTTACTTCCTAAATACATTCTGACACCCATTTGAATTTGCTTAGATGCAAGACTCCACCCCTCTCAATTATTAATAGTCATACATTTATAAATAAGACATATTTCACAACAAGACTATTAAATTTACTTTAAAACACATATAGTTGTAAATTACTAATTTTTCTTTTTTACATACTGATCAAATATTTACTTATTCTATATTCTGTGCAATTTTGTTTTAAATTTTATATTACATTTTAGAAAAAATATGTTTTGCTTTCTACTTCCGCAAAAGTACAATATTTTTTAGTAAAGTTATAAATATATATTTTAATTTACCTTAAACATAGTATTTCTGTTTTGTTTGTAATTTAGATAACATCTAAATTACAATTTAATAAATAATATTTCAATTTGCTATTAATTAGATATACTTAAACAGAGGATTAGTTTAACATTTTTGACTAGAATTTTATTAAATAGTTTAGAATTTTAGAATCTAATTTATTTCTCTATTACATTTAAACTATTGAAAAAAGGACCAATAAATTAACTTCTTTTTTCTCCAAAAACATAAATATTGAAATTTGGTCCATTTGAGATCTGATAGAGATTATATAATACATCAATAAATGACTAAAAATATGAATATTTTTTTTAATTTAATAACATTTATTATTACTATTAAATAATTTATTAATATTCTTCTTTCTACTGTCTATTAAAATGTTAGTAATGTATTCATGAATTATTGTTTTTGTGAACAAAGCAAATTTTTTTCAATGAAAATGTATGTAATTTAAATATCGAAGAATATTAACATAGCAAAGGTAACTTAACTTTTAATCACTGACCAAATACCAACATAACTAGTTTGATGCCTAAGATGAGAGACAAATTTCATACAATACAATATCATATTGAATAGATGTGTAAAGTGGCTGAACCTTCTGTCTTGTACAAAACATAATGTTATGTTGGCCGAGAAGAAAGTAGAACGTACATCATTTATAAATTTAGTTATTCAAAGACAACCAATCAAAAGTGGTTTTTATATCTCGATGAAAATTACATGGGCACACGACCATGAGCTCAAGGATCAAAAAGAATGGTTTGTACAAAAGAGTGCACCAGTCAAGATTGAATTTAAGATATATGTATTTGTTAGAGCTTTGATCACAAAAGGTCTTATAATCGAAATGGCCAAACTTGTCAATAGAAAACCACATCGAGTACATGTGAGTTACACAATAGTACATTGAGCATCTAGTGCGGAAAGTAGTATTTTGCATGCGAGTGTGGAGTTTCCACCCGAGCGATAGCGAGGGTAGTAAAACCACATGAGCAAAGCAAAATGCAGTTTTCGCATGAGTTGCATACTGCACTTTATCTACGATTGTTGGATTTCATATTTCTCTTTTGATAAAGATGGCATTAATTCATTAGTTGTATTTTGTGCCGAATAAATTATTTCGGGAGGAGTATTATTCTCCTCATTTTCGTCATAATCACTTAAATCACTCATTGTTTTTCACTAAAAACTTGATAAAAATAGTTACTTTAATTAAACAAACAGCAAATTAGTTTTGTTAAATGTAAACAAACACGCTAATCGAGCGATAAGGTGAATAATTCTTCACCTTATCCCTCGATTAGAACGAATACAACTACGAAAAGAATGACTTTCAACGCATCTAAACAGAGATAAAAATGTTTATATTTCGTATCAATCGTAGAAAAAAAAAATATTTTTCACTCAATCAAATTCCACAACCAAGCAGCAAAATGTTTACCATTGATTAAAACATTTTCTCTTGAATCAATTACACTTCAACATTTATAAATGGCAAAAATAAATTAATTTCATCTTAGCCAAATTTACGTACCTTAAAATATTAACTTTTTTTTTTTTTTCTTTTATAAAATTTTTTAATTTCACATAAAATAATAATGTAAGAGTTTAGAGAGTCAAATTAGTTTTACTTATCCTCAAATCAAAAGAGTTGCTATTTACGACCACAACAATAAAATTACAATTTAATAATGTTAATGTGATAAATATTAAGTAATACTATTTTGCATCAACATACCCAAGGCATTCTCAAATATCATTTATTCAAATCATAAAATTAACATCTTTCTACCTAATAATTAAAAATAATAATTTAAAATTTAATGCCATGAGACACATCAATAATAATAATTAACTTCAATTTATATTGACTCGTTGGATATTTATATTAACATAATAATTACATTCTTTATAAAATAAGCATGAGGGTAACTTCAACGTATTTTTTCTTTTGACTATACTCATAGTATAATTACAAAAATAACAAAAACAAGTTCCTAATTACATCAACTATGATAAAAACGACTCTTCTTATTGTCAATGTTATAAAATTCTATCTAATATGTTATAGGTTTGAAGTAAAGGAATAAACCAAATATTATACCTTAATATTTACCATTCGTTATGATTAAAATAAATAGTTCATATTATTAAGAATGCCAAGATGTTAACAAAACTCAAAGTGTAAAACATTTGTTTAATGTCAAAAAATAAAAGCAAAATATTTTAATGAGTTCATTAATAATTAACAGTTAAAATCTCCAACATTTATTAGTGATCGAGACACTAGTTTGAATTCAAAAATGATTATTTTTTATCATTTGAGTTTTATTTACATGAGTAAGTTTCTACAAATTCTCCAGTTTGAAACTCATTTGAATCTCTGAAACCCTCAATTATGTATTAATGAATAAATTAATAATAATTTTTAAATAATAATAGTTTTTAAAATAGAAGAAAAAAGACCACATTTTTTCAAACTTTGTTAAAAATATTTTTTAAGCTTACGAGCTAACAATTATTTAAAATATTAATATATTGCTTAAAAATATTTTTTATGATCAAGAGGTTATATATGAGATATGATAATGTCATGAATTAGTGAGATAAATCCCTCACCATTCTTTTTTTTTAATAATCAATTGCATTTATAAAATCACAATTAAGTTGTCTTAAAAAGGCAACGTTGGAAAATTATCAATCGTAGAAAAAGATAAAAATTATTTATTTATTAATTCTATGGTTGTTGTTTTTAATGAAAAATATATATATGTATATATTTATGCTTATGAACTTACTTAAGACAATAGAAGCTATATGATCATTCTGAAGAACAAAACATTTTTTGTCTGTGCAAAGACTCTTAACTGTAATATTCTTTTTTTAAATTCCTCCTTTTTTTGGTACTTGTTAATTAGTAGCCCTTCCTAAAAGTTAGAGGTGTTTTTTTAATCACCTCTAACTTTTAGGAGGGGGGCTCCTAATTAACAAGTACCTTTTTTTATAAATAAATCTAATAGATTTCCATCATCTGATCGACCTTAATATTTTTGATTTATTCAACAACAAATTGTATTGATAAAAATTAACAAATTTGTAAATTGAAAGCTTCAATATTTGGGTAAACCAGTGACCTCAGACAAGGGTTTCACCTTTTAAATGTACATTTTATTTATGAAAACATTGAATACTTTTTACTATGTTTTTATTAGCTTGCTTTCTTGTTTGTTTGTTTGTCCAGTACAAATCTTGCAATCGATTTTTAACTAACTTCCCGAGTAGCTAGACATTTGAAACTTTTAGCCATGTTTCAGCAGAATTTAATTCGTTTTCAGCAAATTTTGCTGTATGGAAAGTTAGTTCGGAAAAAATCCGCAAGTTATTTAATTTGTTTTGACATGTCCCATATTTACAATCTACATTTTGACGGGTTTAAAATTTGTAATTATAATTAAGAGATTAACATTGAATGAGAGCGAAAAAGGAAAAGTAAACAAAGAAATAAATTAATTGACGTGTGACAACCAGGTTTGTTTACACTTGTGTCCAAGGTATCGGTTTAATTTTTCTGCATCTGTACTTCTTTACTTGTACACATTTTTCTTTTTCTTCCCTTACTGTCCCTACACGGAGGCATATCAATGGCACGGTTTAGAATCGGTGTTGACGAGATCCGTTGTACAAAGATTTGTCCTTTTATAGGTTTAAGATCAGCTCTCTAGATGGTTGTCATTTATGTAAAGTAAATAAATTCGGAACTATTTTTTTTCACTAACATTATATTATAACAATGACAATTATATTATCAACATTACATATGATTCAACAGAAAATTTAAAAATGTAGTATATAAAAAGTTCTTTTTATCTTGTAATTATTAGGAATTAGAGCATTGATAGAGGGTCATCTAAATGAATTCAAAGAAACTTTCCACATAAAATAATACTTTGGTCATGTTAAAAGTATTTCATTTATGATAACTGTTAAATACTTTTCAGGAATTAAAGCATTGATAGAGGGTCATCTAAATGGATCCAAAGAAACTATTTTTCCACATAAAATAATACTTGTTAATTTATCACTTCATCAGAGCCGATTCAGGAAGAACTAGAGTTATATTTATAAAAAAAAAATACTAAGGAGGTGAGTCTATATGATGGAGACCAAAGTAGTTTAACATTTTGGAACTTCGTTCATTAAAATAGTAATCTCAGCCATTCAAAAATTTGCTTCAATGTTAAAGCCAAGAGACGCCTAGTTAAAGTTAATTTACAGCAAAATATTAAAACCTTCCGTTAATATTATAGTTAAATTTAACTAATAGAAAGTAGATATATAACAAATTCAATTTAATCAAATAACACACAGAAATCCTTCCATTAAAAAAATTGTCACAACAAAGTTCAATTTTTATTTGACTAGATTATACTTCAAAACTATTTTTAACATATCAATACAATAATTTTTTCTAATTAATAATTTAATTTTTAAATATATACAACAGAAAAAATATCAACAATTTCTTTTTTTGTTTATTGCCAATCAAATACATTAAATTATTGCCCAAATTTAGAAATATTTAATAATATAAATGTTTTATTTTATTCATATAATATATTGTTATTTAAATAATGTTTGTTTTTAAAATAAATGACTATGATGAAGGACTAGTAAATGTTCATGAAAATCACAGAACTAAAAGTAATTTATTCAATTTTTAAAATATATAATTTATTTTCAATTATTAACTTTTTTCTTTTTATTAATATATATTACAAATATAATTTATTATAAAGGTATTAATTAAACTTCCAATTATTTTAATAATGGGACAGAGGGTAAACATTTATTTTAAATATTCTAACATCATTATTAACATAACGTAGAAAATAGATTTTAACTTAGACACCTATTTTTTAAAATAGATTTTGACTTAGAAATCTATTTTCTAAAATAGATTTTGACTTAGAAATACTTCTAATTTTTATTAAAAACTTTAGATCCTGTTGGATAGTTGAATTTTTAATAGGATCACACATAGTTTTTTTAACATAATTTCATCCGATAATAAAGTGGACAAAGTGCTCCAAAAATATTCGAATCAGATTCACTTAACTGGGAAAAATAAAAACCTTTTGATTGGGTGGTCTAAAAAGACATTTTTTTTAAAATTTAAAAAACTAATATTCTAAATACAGTCAGCACCATATGATGTGCATTTAAAAAATATTATTCTGATTTATTAAAAAATAAAAAATCTAGGGCACTTCTTCTGGTTAATGGTTAGTTGATGATCCACTTAATTCCTTGATGATCAAATAATGAATATTACACTTAACTTTATTACTTAAAAGTTCAGGTAAAGAAACAATTAATTACTAGAGAATATATTGTAATTTTAAAATAATTATTTTAGTTAAAAACAAAACAGCCCAGACAAAAAGATTATTGTTTCAATAATTTAAAGTCAACAATAAAAATAATGTCAATTATTGTTAAAAAAATATATATATAATTTATAAATCCAAATTCATAAATTAATTTGGAGAAGAAAAAAACAAGTATAATAAAATAATAACAGTTAAAAAACTGATTTAAAGAAACATACAAAACTTAGGCCAACGTTTAAATTTGTATAGTGTTTCATTTATGAAACATTTTTTTTTTTTTAAGATAAATAAATATTAGGGGAAGGGATTTTTTTTTCTTCGTAATAAATCAAATAATGACCAGATAATGTTGAAAATATACAAGAGTGCAATTCCACCTAGACCTTTGGAGCAAATTAGAGTAGAGATAATAGGTTTCATTTTTGGATTTAACTCTACTAAATGAAGACTGATAAAATTGCTTTAAAAAGCTGATATTCATAATCTAAACCCCATGTATCATCCATTATTATTATTACATATTGTAATTCTAAAAGCCACTTGGCAGGCCAATACTTCTGTATAAATGTATGAGGGTATGGTAAAAAAAAAACATATGATAAGACTTACTACAGCATATCACACTTCTGTTTTTATTTATAAGGGGAGTAACAGTCTAAAGAAGAACATTCCTTACACCTTCTTTAGATTGTTACTCCCCTCTGTTTTCTTTATAAGGCGAGTAACAATCTAAAGAAGTGCCGGCCAACCTATGTGAGGGAAAAAATAAAACCTCTAAGTTATCTAGTGATATTTTTATTTGCCTAGTTGGCCTGACCTACTACCCACCAAAATCTTGAGCTCTCATTGGCACCCTCCAATTATTATTATTATTTTTAATTTTTTTATTTCCCCGCGCTGTCAGAATAACAAAGTATAATGGCATGAGTATAGACAGTACATTTCATTTTAAGACTTTTGACAGCGCAGGAAAAATCAAAAAATTGGGGTGGGGAGCCAATGAAGCCCAACTAGGCAAACAAATATATCACAGGTGCAACAAATATATAAAGTGCGGCACTTAGAATAACCTCCTAATGATTTTATTTTTTCCTCACATAGGTTGGCCAATCTGAGTGTCAAAAGTTACAACTCATAACGCTTTAGCAAAAAACCAACTGATAAAGAAATCTTTTGATAAATTATCATTGTTAATTGAAGTTTGTTAGGAGAAAACTGAGAATGTTTAACACATGAAATGGTATATTTATGCAGCTATCTGCTGACAATTAAAAATAATAATTAAAACTCAGATTATATAAACTAAATCAGGGAAGTTAAAAAGTCAAATTAATAAAAAATAAAAATTATTTTCATAAAAGGCTTAATAATCTAACTTTTTATCACAATTAAAATCTAGGTTTTCTGATTTTTTAAAAAAAATAAAAGGTAATTCCTAGTTTTATTCTAACACCCTTCAATTATAGATCCTGTTAATATTTTTGATCTATTAATGAACCTCTCTCTACAACAATTTTCTCCAAAGTTATAAATTTAAGTTCAAAACTAATTGACAATTACATAATAATATTAACAAAAAGCTAAACGATTATTAATTTATAGCTTTGAACTAGACTGACTCACAAAAGCCTCTGATAAAAAGCAGATTTTACGATACAACATTTTTCAAATTATTTTAAACAACTTACAACTAAGCTAGTCTGACACTATGTTATAAAATGGACACAAAACAACAGTAAAAAATATCTAAAATGATAAATAGAAACAGAATAAATGCTACAGTTTTAATCTACACAGAGTTTATTATCTAATTAACCTGCTAGCATGCAGCATTATTTTTAATTTAATATCAAAAAGAAGTTTGTCTATTTAGAAATTCTTAATAATTAGATACCAAGTCTATAAATCTGTGTCTAAATTTTAAACTATATTGCAAAAACTATGTAGTATTACAATTCAATTTATTGCAGTAATATAAGACAATACAAACATTTTTTAAAAAAAGAAATAGTGCTTTGTCTTTTAACATTTTAAATAACTTAATAATTTAAATAATTTGTTTGTATTTTATAAACTGGCCATTACAAAAAAATGTTAATACATATTGTATTCCTTTCTTGGCACTAGGGAAAGAGGAATGTTTAGAAGGGTTTATAATTTGTTTCTGTAACAAATATTTAAATTTATACAGGTTTTTAGAAGGAAAATATTGTAAAAGATGAGATGAAGGTGATATGATTTATTGAAGGGAACATATGGTAGAGACATCTTCACGGTAGTCTAATGCGGCAGCTCTTCTTTTAATCGCTTCTAAGTAGACTTCTCGGTTAAATAAACCAGCAGCCAAAGGAATCCTGAAAATTAATCAAATTTGTTAAAAGTACGCAATTATAACACTATTTTGGAGGAAAATTAAAATTGTTTAATGTTATAACTCTAGGCATCGAGTGGCTCTATCATTGAGGCGAGCATATAGTAAAAAATATGTATTGAATATTGAAAAAATAGATAATCATGAATCATGATTAGTTGATAGATAAAGGGTATGATAGTAGTACATCGGCTAGTAGTAAGGGAACCACCCTGCATTCTTACTATTCCTCTAACCACACATCTCCTTTTCAATTATTATAAAATGTATGACTTCACAACACAAAAACTTCTGCTTGTATCAAGTTGAAATTTTACATGCCTGTTTCAATTGTACTTTAGACGATGTATATGAAGTTTTATTAAAATCGTTGCGTTAGAACATAAGATATCGGTAAAAACGTTGTTTTCTCTACTATAACATTTAGGTCCGCTTTAATAGTTAGTTTTAACGATCTTTATTATTTCATAGCGGTCTCGCTGTTGGTTTTACTACACAATGTTATTTGAAAAAAATGTTCGTCTCATCGAATAAATAATGTTAGAATTTTTTCCCATCCTAAAATTTTAATTTTGAAGCGCACAATTACACGAGCATTGCGCGCGAATGCTTGGGCAGACAATGTTGTCCAACGAACTCGTCCTGAGCATTGGTAAAATGAATATATGTATCAAATTGCATCAAAATCGGTCAGCAGTGTTATCAATAAGTGTCAACAAGAGTGAGGAAATGGCAAATTCTAATAATTTCTAATAAGATGTGGATTAGGACCAATCAGGCAGTTATTGACTTCAAGGGGCACTATAAGAACTGGAAGTGAATCAGGCCCACAATGCATCACAACAAAAACAATATAGCCTAACAAGGTAGAATGTGGTAATACAGATACACCTGGGAAGTGAGGAAGGAAAAGATATGACAAGAGCTATGATAAGAAATAGAAGTTTGTTCATGCAATATGCTACTTAGAAGTTAAAGTACAATTTGATTTAAATTGTAAGAAAGACTTACGTGTCCATGCCAGGTCTGATGCGTGTTTTAAATAGAGCCCAGACTGGCTTGTGGTCAGAAGTACAAACTTCAGTAACAGAAGAGTAATCCAAACATTCTAGTTGTTCCTCTCTTCTAGTACTCTTGTAAAGTATTCTGTCTGTATAGGAAGGAGTACGCTGCTTAGCTGAAGTATCGTAATTCTGACTACCCGGATCAAATTTATACGTTGGTGGAAAATTTACTTTAC
This sequence comes from Gerris lacustris, assembly GCA_951217055.1. Lineage (NCBI taxonomy): Eukaryota > Metazoa > Arthropoda > Insecta > Hemiptera > Gerridae > Gerris > Gerris lacustris. The sequence continues at coordinate 52,530,211 of OX578280.1, forward strand.
CTTCTTTGAATCCTTTCAATACATGACCTAGAAGAAATATAACAGGAAAATTATACATCTAATGATCAATATAATTTTAAAATATTTAGTTATTGTTATAATTAAATAAACTAAATTATTAAATTCTCATGAACTACCTTCTCTAATTATATTAGTCAGCTGGTCAGTCTGAAGAAGCTGTGAAGCTTCGGGTATTGGAAATGACTGCTTTGAAACCCAGTCAACTACTTCTTCTCGTGGACAGTCAACACGGAAATTCAAATCCCCAAACCAGAGAACATTATCAAAATTATCTGTTACATCTGAAAAAAAACGAAAAGAAACACTATCTTGTAAATTTCAATAAGTACAATTTGGACTACTATGAATGGCCCAAAAGTGACAGCTAGTAAGTGATAAAAGGAGTATACACATATTTAATAGGGTTAAAGTGATGAAATAAGTCACGTCCTTTAAAACTGTAACAAGGAAGCTGCTTATGCACCAACTTTATAATATAATCTCACTATTTTAATTAGAATGTACTCTAATGAATCCTTTTTGTACACCTTTTTAAGGCTTATCTTATCACAAGTTTTTCTGTCATGAGAGGCTCAAAATTTATAATTTAAGAATAAGAAAAGTTGGAAATCACCTTTAACTTTATATCTTGATGGCAAGATCTTTGGTAATTCCAAGGACCGAACAATTCTCTTGATATCGCTGATCCTTTCTTTAATCTTGTCTTGATGAGCAGTTAAATGACATGTGAGGAACAAAAAACTGGATCCAAATAGGTAGAAGGCTATACCAACCGCTCCTTTTGTTCTAAAAGCAGTACCAGGTCTCACACTGTACGAAGCTTCATCTCCAACTAAAACCAAAAAGGAAAAAAATAAAAATAACCATAAAAAATTAATTTTTCTCTTCTTGGGTTTGGAATTGTGACAGCTGGCCCTTATTATCGATTCATTTGTTTATAATCTCTGCTAGGAATTTTATGTCTATACAAAACCTAACTATAATAAGTAAGTCATCTCTCATAGTTCACCTGAATAAAATCCTTACAATACAGCCCACTTAATTATTTCATAAAACCTCGGTGTATATAATATTTCATAGGAGATATACACATTGGGAATCAAGAGGAAGAACTATAGCCATTTGGTCCTCTTGGGTTATTTAAGGTTAAATAGTCTTGTTAATACTGGTAATAGTTATAAGTCAGAAAATACTGGCAATATGACATTAATTTCTTATCTATGTAATAACTTAACACTTACTTTTTGTAAATATTTCTATATTTGTATCTTGTAATGATTGGAGATGTATTGTTAATTTATAGTTTATTGAAAAGACATCTAACCTGAACAGAACCATATAAGGTCTCTACGAAGGAAAACAGCCAGATGTAAAGTACCAAGAGCAGCTGAATGGAATAGAACATGCGAGGGTCCTAAAGTTTCTTGAAGAGTAACCTCCCAGTTAAACCTTTCAGGGTGAGATTCTTGAGTACCAACAACTACAATATCAGGTAAAACAGTCATAGATTCGGGAAGAAGCAGACCTTCCATACCTCCAGGAGGTGCCTGACAACAAAAAACAGAACTAAAGTAAAGCATAAAAATGTCTTTAATGTCTGTCTAATGGAGAAAAAGTTATATCTTTTTTTAACCCTAAAATACCATTAAATATTAGTATGTTGTTACTACCAATACGTCACTGTGACTATCATTGGATCTGTTTTTAATTAACTATTTTTTAGTCTCAAAATTAAGTTACTTAAAAATTCAGTATTAGTTTGGTTTATAATAAATAAATAGGCATTTCATGAACATTTTTTTAAAAAAAGCTGGTACATATTTGTATGTTAATAAGAAGAGGAACAAAATGTTCTATCCGGTAACATCTATTCTCAGAAATTGTTGCATCTGTTTCAGTCAAATTTCTTACAACTAAGTGTTAAAAAAATAATTATTATAAAAAATACTAAACAGGGTAGGCATACAGTGACGTTGGGAACTATTCGACGTAATGGGGGCGACTGGCAGCCATTTTTATCAATTCAATACGTCACTTTGACGCATAGGTAGTGTTCTAGGGTTAAAACATTTCCCTCAAAACAAATTAACGTTAATAATGAGCAACTTACAATAAAATGTCTTGAATTTGTTAATATTTTATCTTTTCCTACAAACAAATAAGTACAAGTAGAACATATGAATGTATAAAATGGAAAGAGCATTAGATGACTTTATAATAAGTCATTAAACTTACTTTTTAAATATTCTAAATTAAATACATCAGTATAAATTTATATTCACAATATTATTTATACAATAATAAAATAGCAATTCTAATAAGTTAATCTTTTTTTATCATAAAAAAGTTTGCCAGTAAAAGCAGTGATGCCATTTCTAGCTTGGTTTCAGGTTAGCCAACCGTCATAATAATTTTTTTTCTCAGATAAAGATGCTACACTGCTTTTATAATTAGCAGTTTTTTTTGTTTTTTTTCATTAAAGCATGACTAGTAAGACTTTTTTACAGGTTAAGAAGAGAAGAAAAAAGGGGAAAAGAGAGAAAAAAAGGCAAAGAAAGAGAAATAAGAGGAAAAGAGACTTCTTTACACATTAAAGTATGTAAATTTGAATACTATACTTTTTTAAATTTATAATTGTACATATACTACGTTTCCATGATGTTTAAATACAGATTGAATACAGTTTTTGGATCCAAAGTGTCCATGGAAACCTAGATTCAATACGGATTAAATGCGATCCCGATACAATTCACTAAATTCTGGGATCTTATCTGGATCTAGTTGCAATGGAAACACCTGAACTCCATCCTGAATACCTGACATGCACAGAGCGTGGGTGTGAGCGCACCTCGCGTATTTCTGTAGAAACTGTAGTGAAATCTGTCAAAATACGTAATAAAAAACATGGTTATAAAAGGTGAAGGTTACAAAATTATTTATAACCTTTAACAAAAGTAACCAAGAAAAAGTTTTTTTTTAAATTTCATATTGAATACGGATTTAATACCACTCTTGGACACACCTAACTTATTAAATCCCAAATCAGGATTCAACCCTTTTTTTAACACGTGGAAACGTAGTAATAGTTTGTTCAATAAGTATTGGGTCTAATTTTATTCTGCCTGTGGAAACGGGTAAAGAGTAATCTCTAGGTGCAGAATTGGTGATGGGGGATGTCATGTAAGCTAGGAGCCCAAAGTGAAAGTTTGTTTAGAGCTTCCATCCAAGAGTTAAGATGCAGCAAACCATCAAGCACTGTTGTACCATCAAATTTTTTGTAAAACTAAAGACATCTGCTACAGAGACTTTTGATAAGATCAGTAAAAAGCACACAAGGATACAGCCATGTCCAGAACATGAGTTTTTGAGTGGCATAAAAAATATAAGACTAGGGGAACACAGTGGCGTGCCCCCCCCCCCCCCCCCGCAAGAACTTTTTGGGGGCCCCTCGCCAAACAAAATTGATGACCAAAAAAAAAAAAACCTCTTCTGTTTAGAACTGGGGGCCCCCTTGACGTTGATTAGGGGGCCCCCCCTGCATTATGGGCATAGTTACGCCACTGGGGGAACACACTCTTTGACCAAAAAAAGACATTGAAGACACTCCTTGACCTAAAAAAGGCCCACATGAGCAAATAAGGAGGGACATTGATGCATTGAAATTGAGCATTGCTCGGAATAATGTTAAGTGGCTTCAACAGGGTGCTTGAAGAGCCCTGTGGTTGACTTCCAGAAGGTGTATAAACAATGGAAAAAGCACTGGCAGCAGTGCATTGAGGCAGGAGGGTTATATTTGGAAGAATATTCAATTCATTGAAAATATATCTTTTATAAATTTATTTTTAAAAATTCAATCACGATACTTATTTAACAAGCTAAGTAACTCAATTTATTCATTGCATATAATAAATTGGACTAATAGAATAAGCTTAACAGCAAGACTTTTAGGTAACATTGAACTTATTAGATTTCCTCTTTTGATACCTTTATGAGAGGAATAAGTAACTAATCCTAATTAGGAAAATTTTAACTATTAATGCTGGGAGGTGCTGCACTCTCTGGTTTATTGTTGAACTAGAGGCCAATAGAGAAAATCTACAATCGAGGTTTTAAGGATAGCGACATCAACATTTATGATTTTTTCACACTATTTTTTGCTTATAATGAGGTTGGAGAGTTAATTTTTTGAGTTTGTCCTTCTTTTACCTTACAAATATTTATTATTATATTATATTCAAACCATAACTATTGCGGCTTCCAAACATTTATTTGTGACTCAATTTTAACATTCCCATGCCTACTCTGCATATTTGCCGATAGCTATATTGAAATAAAATTGTCACATATATGTATATTAAGATGCATTCTTTTTTTTTTTTTTTAGTATTATTCACTTTTTGTTTTAATAAAATATTATTGAAACAAATTAATGGTCTTATTGTATTAAGTTAACTTTACCTGATACACATAACCACTTTTTCCCATACATTTAATGACGCAACATTTGCAATTTTAACTTTCACACAATTTGTTTATGACTGTTCTATCACTAAAGTTAAGGGTTGACTGTAATTAATATTTAAAGAATACATTTTTTTTTTTTTTTTTTTTAGAAAATAGTGGAACTTACTTGTCCATTCATGTTCCATGATGCAACGTAGATAGTAACTTCTTTAGTTGGCAATACACGAGATAATTCAATATTTCCCAGTAAAGAATTAGTAGCAATTCTTCCATGGAGGAAATTCCTGAAAAAGCAATTCAAATAATAAAATTTAGGTTTGAGAGTTGGACAATAATAAAAGATAGGCCCATTTGAGTGATTAGGTAGTTCTGAATATTATAAGGAATTAAAATGCATTTGTAGAAATAACATTTCGAGTAATTAGACAATAAATAAAGAAGAATAACACAGACTATTGAACACGAAAATAATTTCAAGTGTAACTTTTGTGTCCACACTGCTTCATACAAAAAATATCATGGCAGCTATAGATGGTATCCACAATGGTGGCACCTTTTTCTCATGCAGGTGACAACCAGCGTCCACAGTAAAAGGGTTAACAGCACAATAGAGTACACATAACAATCCAAATGATTCATTTAAAACATGTAAGTAAATAATTATTGTATAATAGTTCATTATAATTATTTTTAATGAGACAAAGGTGCTACCACTGTGGATGGCGAGATATTTTTGGTTGTTTTAAATACTATAACCAGCATCCATAATAAAAGGGTTAAAAGCACAATAGCACACATGACTACCCAAATGATTATTGTAAAATGGGTAAATAATTATACAGATAATAAATAATATATTTTTTTTAAATATGGTGAATGATATGAATGTTCGTTATATAAGATTAAAAGAAGTTAACTTAAATAAACAAGAGGAATATTAGTTTATATGCAATAACATAAGAATTTACACTACCATAATGATCTTAATGCAGCCTTATAATTTGAAAATGCAATCTTGCTAAACCAATATCCCTTCTTCATGTTATTTTTTATTGTTATTTTATTTAAGAATAAATGTAAATTTATTTATTTATTTTTAACTCTAACTTTTAATGTAATGAGATCAAGCAAGACTTTTAACAAATGACTTTTACATAATAATTATAAGTTTTGTTATCTGGCTCAGAAAGAAATGAAAATAAAAAAAAATGTTGGAAGACAAATTTAATTTGCAGGGAGGGTTGTTTTTGTGACATCTTCAAATTATGGTTTTCCCAATTACTACTAAAAACACTTCCACCCTCCATTTGTCGACCCCTTAACTACACTAACTTCATCCTTTTCCCTCTCATCTCTTATAAAGTAGACTTTTATAAAAAAAATAAAACGATTCAACAACCAGCTTATATTACCAGATAAACAACATGGAAAATTATGATTTGGTTATATTCCAGCCTTTATACTGTTAAAATATGAGATATTGATGGAACTAATTTAATCAGAAGGAGATAAAGTGTAATAATAATTTACAATGAATAAATCGAATTTTAGAACAGAATTTAAAGGTGTAAGTATCTTCATTTTTATTTTATCTTTATCTAAGAATAGATACAATACAATTTCTTTATTATATTAATAAGAAGATAAAATAATTATGAAGTTACTCTTTAGCGATCCCCAGACAATCTAGGTACAGCTAATGGGAGTCAATGCACTGAGCTGTATTACCCATCACTACAATATAAGTAAAGAGCCGCCTCTATCCCTTTGGGCAGTTACACCTCTGTTATAATCCCATAGCCTAGAATTATACTACGTCCATGTTAACCCTCATAATAATAGTAAGGCCTTATACCTAGCAGGTGAGAGGGGTCCCCTGGTAGCTCATTGGTACTGTCTGCGCTTCTTAAGCAGGTGAAGTGGAGTTTCCCTAGATACACTTTTCGCTAAATACATATATAGCAGAAGAAGCTCCATGCTAACCCGCAAACATATATAGAAGTATCAGCCCTCCTTGGATTATGACGCCAAAGATCACAATCATTATTATTATTAGTATTATTGTTATTATTATCATTATTATTATAAGTAGAAAGGCGTCTCCATCCCTATGGGTAGTTGTGTCATCAGTCACCATTCTAATTCTACATAGCCTAGATATACTATAGGTATAAGACTCTCATACTAATAGTGAGGTCTTATTAAAACCTGAGACATAACTTCAATAATAAAATAAACCACAGAAATAAAACCATTTATTAAGTAAAATCTAAGAGATTGACACCAACAGTCATTAGCTAAACTACAAAAAGCTGATATCACAATCATAAATTGCAAATTGCAGTTATGCCCATTCTACTAGATACGAGCTACGTTTACAGTAAAATTAAGTTACTAACAGCTAAAGGTTTTCAATTTAATAAGATAGTAGTGCTTGAAAAGGATTGTCAGCAAATTCAATTAAAAAACTATCAGGACCATATGAAGCATACAAACTTGTGGGGTTTGTATCTGTTGATACATGATACATACAAACTTGTAGGGTTTGTATGCCTCAATAGTAATTGAATATCAATACAACTAACTGCTTATCCTGATCCTAAATCTTAGTTTGAGAGATTAAATCTAATCATACCGATAAATTAAGTAATTATTATTTCAAAGGGAAGTGAATCTAGGATTATGAACTATAATTAAACAACTCTAATATAACAGGATATTACTGATTAGTTAATTTTAGATCAATTTAAGGGACATATTTACACAGTTGCAGACCTAAAATGTATACAATATTCTAAAGTAGGTTGTCCCACTTAACAAGGCAGAAGAAATATGAATAGAGTTAATCTTCATGGTAATATTCCTGATATATTGAAGTTAATCTAAAGCAGTAATTATATATAAAAGGCCATTTACCGTTCACGAGCTTTTTCAACAGGTATAATATGAAGAACCTGTGCAGCAAATAAGGATTGTAGAGCGAGGCTATCAGTAGAGTTAGTTCTGCTTTTGATCTTGGGAGATTCAGATCCATCCATAACAGCCAGCGAGAAGGGACGGTTCTTCTTCTTAAGTTTGCCATCTGAGGTTCGTAAACTCCTGACAGAGGCTGGAGACGAGTTAGATGAAGATGGCACTGCTTCCATAGAGCGCCTCTCTGCGGAGAAGAATAGTCTCCGACGGATAGAAGCACGAGAGAAGACAGGAGAACCTCTAGGAGTGTTATCAACGGAAGAGTTAAAATCATTAGCATCTTTAGATTGACTAGCTTCAGCATCACTAGTAGGGAACACACCTCTGGATAGGCTAACCGATCTTTTAGTCGAACGCGGTTTCCTTAACGATGAGATTTTCTTACTTCCACTAAGTCTGGCCATTAAATTCGTTTCGGAGCTTACAGTTTTAAGTAAACTGTGCAATCTGTTCTTAGGGGAAGGATTTTTAATGCTGAAATCGTCCTGAGTGGCCAACATGGGTGTAGAGTCGTTTTCAAGTCTGAGATGGACATTGTTCGATTGAGACAAAGTATGAATGGGAGTACTTGAACTGCTCTGAGTAATAGCACAACATAATGAAAGATTCGTCACCTCTTTAGACACCGACTGTCCACTATGTTCTCGATGGACTTCTTCTTTAAGTGAATGTGATGATTCACAGGATTTTTTCATCGTGCCCGCTTCGAAACTTTCAGTTGCTTTCATAGGTAAACAACCCACCTTCTTTTTCTTGGTCAAATAATTGTAAAGGGATTGAGATTTGGCGACTTTAGGCACTGTTTTAGGGTCGACGGGTTGATCCATTGTTCGGAATCATTCGACCGTTTTAAATCTTTCTTTCCTCATAATAACACATATATATGCATCCCTTTATTATTAGACACTTTCCTTTTCCAATCGACCAACAATGACAATCGAAAAAGACATGGTTTTGTCTTTCAAATACAGCGTTAAATCACTGAATTTTTATGTTTACGAAATCGAACGATCGGGGCGATAATACAAGTACAAATATAATAATTTCGCGATATAAAATTAACTGGACTTATTGCATTTTTAAGATTAAACACTTTGTAACTCGGAAACACAGCCATATCTAAGTTAAATTAACTTTTTATCACTTCGATAACATCATAAAACTTACTTATAAACTAATGGACTAGACAATTTTAACGATAATTATATTTTAACTACAGTCTTTTAAAAATATGACCGGATGACAACAAAAATAACAATAACAGGTGCACCAATAACGATAAGTTATAATTAAAACTAAACAAAGATCTAAACTGTAAAAATTCTTTTATTCCCCTATTTCAAATTTTAGGTGTTATATTTACACGAGTACATAATCTTCTTAGATCTAAAAATACAATTCTTAGCTATATTACTTTTTATGAAGAAAGTTTACACCTTTTTCGATCTTGTTCAATTTTAGTGTTGAAGGGAGTGGCAGGAAGGAAACACGAGAACTTTGACCTAGAGTTTGACCCCAGGTTATATGCAAAACTAAAACAAAAACGGGATAAAAAGGCACTGTTGTCTCACCCTTAAAGAATAGAAAATTTCACAGCAAATCTTTAAATTATAAGCAGGAGCATGCATTCAATTTTAAATACAAAATATCATTTGTTTTTAATTTAAAAGTATTATTAAACATTTTTGACTGATTTTTAGGGTCCGTAGGCAAAACCAAGGGCCAAGGACCCTTATATTTTCCTGCGTGTGTCTGTCCGTCCGTCCTCTCGCGTGCTCTCACGGCTACACCTTTCGTCCGATCACTTTGAAATTTGGCATGTATGTGTCTTGTACCTACCCACATATCTTAAAAATATATTTTTCAAAAAATAAGGGTAAAAAAACTTAAGGGTTAAATTTTTTTTTATTTTTTTTTCGACACCGTGAGGTGTATCATATAAAAGGGTACGTCGAGCTGATTACAAAAATATATAATTCTTTGGATATAACTTCGATAGGGCGAGCGTAGGCAAGTTTGAAGTGGGTGTGAAACGTGCCCCCCCCCCCTCTATCTCGCTTATGTGAAGTGCAAAAAATCTAAAAAAATTCCTGAACATTCTTCGACCAAAAGTAAAGATACCGCTTTTTGAAAATTTTGAAAAAAATATTATTTTATTTTTTATTGACAAAATACGTTTTTTTATAATTATGGTCTTTTCGATGTATTTATATGGTTGTAGTCCGGTTCAGTGGCAAAAAATACTTTATCAGAGTGTGTTTTGAGAATATCAGACCCTTAGAATGGTTCAAAGTAAGCTTTTTAGCTTTTTTAAAAAACACGGTTTATACACTTTACAGTTAAACACTATATAGTGACTATAGTGTGGCCTACGGACCCTCGCTGTGTGCTGACTAGCACACACTTGACCTGTTTATATTTATTGTTCTACTGCCTAATTTTGTACTCAAGCCATGAAAATCATACTGACCGCCAAAATAGGCGGGACATGGCCGCTCTCACTCTCCACCGGTCTGTTTTCTATGGCCGTTAACTTGGAGTACACCATCGTCCGATTTGGCTCAAAGTGGTGTCATATTTTTGCACTATTTTTGCACATTTTTGAGACGCCAAGTATGAATTTTGCGACGCCTTTTAAATCGCGATTAATCGCAAGTCAAAGTTGTGCTCCAAGTTAACGCTGGAGTACACCATCGTCCGATTTGGATCAAAGTAGTCTCATAATTTTGCACTATTTTTGCACATTTTTGAGACGCCAAGAATGAATTTTGCGACGCCTTTTAAATCGCGATTAATCGCATGTCAAAGTTGTGCTTCTAGATAACGCTGGAGTACACCATCGTCCGATTTGGCTCAAAGTAGTCTCATATTTTTGCACTATTTTTGCACATTTTTGAGACGCCAAGTATAAATTTTGCGACGCCTTTTAAATCGTGATTAATCGCAAGTCAAAGTTGTGCTCCAAGTTAACGCTGGAGTACACCATCGTCCGATTTGGATCAAAGTAGTCTCATAATTTTGCACTATTTTTGCACATTTTTGAGACGCCAAGAATGAATTTTGCGACGCCTTCTAAATCACGATTAATCGCATGTCAAAGTTGTGCTCCAAGTTAACGCTGGAGTACACCATCGTCCGATTTGGATCAAAGTGGTCTCAAAATGTTGCACTATTTTTGCACTTTTTTGAGACGCAAAGAATGAATTTTGCGACGCCTTTTAAATCGCGATTAATCGCATGTCAAAGTTGTGCTCCAAGTTAACGCTGGAGTACACCATCGTCCGATTTGGCTCAAAGTGGTCTCAAAATTTTGCACAATTTTTGCTAATTTTTTGAGACGCAAAGAATGAATTTTGCGACGCCTTTTAAATCGCGATTAATCGCAAGTCAAAGTTGTGCTTCAAGTTATCGCTAGAGTACACCATCGTCCAATTTGGCTCAAAGTGGTGTCATATTTTTGCACTATTTTTGCACATTTTTGAGACGCCAAGTATGAATTTTGCGACGCCTTTTAAATCGCGATTAATCGCAAGTCAAAGTTGTGCTCCAAGTTAACGCTGGAGTATACCATCGTCCGATTTAGATCAAAGTGGTCTTAAAATTTTGTACTATTTTTGCACATTTTTGAGACGCCAAGAATGAATTTTGCGACGCCTTCTAAATCGCGATTAATCGCATGTCAAAGTTGTACTCCAAGTTAACGCTGGAGTACACCATCGTCCGATTTGGATCAAAGTGGTCTCAAAATTTTGCACTATTTTTGCACATTTTTGAGACGCAAAGAATGAATTTTACGACGCCTTTTAAATCGCGATTAATCGCAAGTCAAAATTGTGCTCCAAGTTAACGCTGGAGTACACCATCGTCCGATTTGGCTCAAAGTAGTCTCATATTTTTGCACTATTTTTGCACATTTTTGAGACGCCAAGTATAAATTTTGCGACGCCTTTTAAATCGCGATTAATCGCATGTCAAAGTTGTGCTTCTAGATAACGCTGGAGTACACCATCGTCCGATTTGGATCAAAGTAGTCTCATAATTTTGCACTACTTTTCGAAAAAAAGTAATTCTTTATAAAAACTCATGCTTGTTCTTAAACCTCCAAAAATAATAAAATTTTCTTGATATTGTGCACAGGGTGTTCTGTGTGAAAACTTTAAAATATGCCCAAGAGTAAACTACCTTTATTTTTGATGGTATCGAAAAAAATTATTTAGAAAAGTGGTTCAGAATTTCAAAAAACGTATAAATATTAATTATTTTATGAAAACAAGTAAATTACTTATAAATCAAATAATAAACTAATGTAATAAATAAAAATAAAATATCATCAGAACAAGTAATTAATAATTCTAATCTTAACATCTATTTAAGTGTCACAAATAAATCAACAGAGTTGAAAACTAAAATTTAAGACATTATCATTTAAATGTATTGCCACCTACTTCTGCGCAAATTTTGATTCTATTTATGAATTCTTTATAAGCCTTCTGAACTTGCTTAACCCTTTAATAGGAATATTGGCAGTGGCATGTTTAATTATTTCCTTTAACTCTTCCAAGCGATACTTGTTTCTTATCACACTTGTTTATTATAAATATCCAAAGAGAACTATTTGTTAAAGTTAGCTTACTGCTTAATTTTAGAAAACAACTAAAATGTAATATTTCAGAAAATAAACTAAAATTTAATAATTCAGAAAATAAATTATTATTTAATATTTACACGTTTTTTTGCAATTCGGAACCACTTTTGTAAATTATATTTTTCGATACCATCAAAAATAAGGGTAGTTTACTCTTGGTCATATTTTAAAGTTTTCAAAAAACTTGTTTTTTTTCGAAAACCCAAAAATAAGAAAATTTTTCCTCTCGGATACTTTTTCTTGGGACAAAATGAATATATATATAATATATAATATATATATATATATATATATATATATATATATATATATATATATATATATATATATATATATATATATATAAATATATATATATATATATATATATATATGACTGCTGTGTACTATATACAGCTCTAATATGGTCACCTTCAGCAAATGGAGACTATCCACACAAACTTCTTCAACGATTGTTATAACTGCAAAAATGCACACCGAACTATATTGTAAGACTAGACACCGGCACGAGTAAAATAACACTAAGAGCTCCATCAATTAATTACATAATAAAAATACTAGATATGACTCATGATAGATATCCACGAATATACTTACAGAGATTAATCAAATTAGACTAGTACCCTTGGAAATATTACAAAGTTCAACTGGATAAGGCGACTAAATCTCAAACTCAATAAACGATGATGAAAACAATGAAGGCAACATCAAAATAATAACAGATCCTAAGTCCGAAACTTGTGATTTTAACCTGTTTAATTACATCCGTGAATGTTTAATAATCCGCTCATTCCTTAATAATAAATAAATTACTATGTACCTAAGATAAGGGTAAAAAATATATATAAATACTAGCTGGATACCCGTGCTTCGCTACGGGGTGTGTTATTATCAATTTGATGGAAGTATAAACTACCATCAAGAAACATTTAAATTATTTTACTAAGTGAGAGTATCTAAATTCTATCCCTTCCCCTTATTTCTATACCTCCTCCCCTTTAATAAGATAATTAGCTAATATCCCAAATTAGTAATAGATTCCGACTACTGAAGAAAAAGCAGCGCAAAATTTATTCTTGGCGTCTCAAAAATGTACAAAAATAGTGCAAAATTTTGAGACAACTTAGATCAAAATCGGACGATGGTGTACTCCAGCGTTAACTTGGTACACAACCTTGACTTGTGATTAATCACGATTTAGAAGGCGTCGCAAAATTCATTCTTTGCGTCTCAAAAATGTGCAAAAATTGTGCAAAATTTTGAGACCACTTTGAGCCAAATCGGACGATGGTGTACTCCAGCGATAACTTGAAGCACAACTTTGACTTGCGATTAATTGCGATTAAAAAGGCGTCGCAAAATTCATTCTTTGCGTCTCAAAAATGTGCACAAATAGTGCAACATTATGAGACCACTTTGATCCAAATCGGACGATGGTGTACTCCAGTGTTAACTTGGAGCACAACTTTGACTTGCGATTAATCGCGATTTAAAAGGCGTCGCAAAATTCATTCTTGGCGTCTCAAAAATGTGCAAAAATAGTGCAAAATTTTGAGACCACTTTGATCCAAATCGGACGATGGTGTACTCCAGCGTTAACTTGGTGCACAACTTTGACATGCGATTAATCGCGATTTAGAAGGCGTCGCAAAATTCATTCTTGGCGTCTCAAAAATGTGCAAAAATAGTACAAAATTTTGAGACCACTTTGATCCAAATCGGACGATGGTGTACTCCAGCGTTAACTTGGAGCACAACTTTGACTTGCGATTAATCGCGATTTAAAAGGCGTCGCAAAATTCATTCTTTGCGTCTCAAAAATGTGCAAAATTTTGAGACCACTTTGAGCCAAATCGGACGATGGTGTACTCCAGCGATTACTTGAAGCACAATTTTGACTTGCGATTAATCGCGATTTAAAAGGCGTCGTAAAATTCTTTTTTGGCGTCTCAAAAATGTGCAAAAATTGTGCAAAAATATGAGACTACTTTGAGCCAAATCGGACGATGGTGTACTCCAGCGTTATCTAGAAGCACAACTTTGACATGCGATTAATCGCGATTTAAAAGGCGTCGCAAAATTCATTCTTGGCGTCTCAAAAATGTGCAAAAATAGTACAACATTTTGAGACCACTTTGATCCAAATCGGACGATGGTGTACTCCAGCGTTAACTTGGAGCACAACTTTGACATGCGATTAATCGCGATTTAGAAGGCGTCGCAAAATTCATTCTTGGCGTCTCAAAAATGTGCAAAAATAGTGCAAAATTATGAGACTACTTTGATCCAAATCGGACGATGGTGTACTCCAGCGTTAACTTGGAGCACAACTTTGACTTGCGATTAATCACGATTTAAAAGGCATCGCAAAATTTATACTTGGCGTCTCAAAAATGTGCAAAAATAGTGCAAAAATATGAGACTACTTTGAGCCAAATCGGACGATGGTGTACTCCAGCGTTATCTAGAAGCACAACTTTGACATGCGATTAATCGCGATTTAAAAGGCGTCGCAAAATTCATTCTTGGCGTCTCAAAAATGTGCAAAAATAGTACAACATTTTGAGACCACTTTGATCCAAATCGGACGATGGTGTACTCCAGCGTTAACTTGGAGCACAACTTTGACTTGCGATTAATCACGATTTAAAAGGCATCGCAAAATTTATACTTGGCGTCTCAAAAATGTGCAAAAATAGTGCAAAAATATGAGACTACTTTGAGCCAAATCGGACGATGGTGTACTCCAGCGTTATCTAGAAGCACAACTTTGACATGCGATTAATCGCGATTTAAAAGGCGTCGCAAAATTCATTCTTGGCGTCTCAAAAATGTGCAAAAATAGTGCAAAATTATGAGACTACTTTGATCCAAATCGGACGATGGTGTACTCCAGCGTTAACTTGGAGCACAACTTTGACTTGCGATTAATCACGATTTAAAAGGCATCGCAAAATTTATACTTGGCGTCTCAAAAATGTGCAAAAATAGTGCAAAAATATGAGACTACTTTGAGCCAAATCGGACGATGGTGTACTCCAGCGTTATCTAGAAGCACAACTTTGACATGCGATTAATCGCGATTTAAAAGGCGTCGCAAAATTCATTCTTGGCGTCTCAAAAATGTGCAAAAATAGTACAACATTTTGAGACCACTTTGATCCAAATCGGACGATGGTGTACTCCAGCGTTAACTTGGAGCACAACTTTGACTTGCGATTAATCGCGATTTAAAAGGCGTCGCAAAATTCATACTTGGCGTCTCAAAAATGTGCAAAAATAGTGCAAAAATATGACACCACTTTGAGCCAAATCGGACGATGGTGTACTCCAAGTTAACGGCCATCTGTTTTCTTCTAATAGCTTTTGGCCAAGCGGTCGAACTTTGCCGGCATAGTTAATTTTTTGGAGGGATCCAAAAAATTAACTCAAGCACACATCTCTAGCTTGATGTTAATCAGTCACTTTTATGTTCGCTATCTCCTGAACTATTATAACATTTCTTTTTTAATTTTCATTGCATTTGTTTTATCATATCTTCCCACTATCTTGTATTTTAATTTGATGAAATTTGTATTCAATTAATATTAACAGTTAACACTCCATCCTCCATCCTCTCCGACCGTCAGTAAGAGTAAATATTTTAGTGAGTGCGTCGTGCGTCGTCGTCGGGTTTAGAGTATCCCCGTGTATCAGGGGTGTAGTGGAAATTTTTCGGGGCCCCTTAACATATGCGTTTTTATATATTCATACTTAAATATAGATACATTAAAAAATTCTACTATAGCAGAATTAAACTACTATTAACTACTAATTACTAATTAGCAACTATTCAGATTTAAAAACGATATTTATAATACTTTCTTAACACAATTTGTTCTGATTCCAAAAAGTGGGGCAAATGTAAATTCAACTATTATTATTAGTTAAAATCAAAATAATTTAATCACTTTTAGGGTTTCTTAGATCGCATTCACGAACCCCTTATGCCAAAGATGATGTGTCTGTCTGTCCGTCTTACTTTGGTTCATATCCCCCAAACCGTTCACGTTAGAGAGTTGAAATTTGAAATACGGGCATAATTTTTTGACTCACACTTGGAAAAAATATAGAGTAGTTAAACTTTTAATATGCGCATGTGCAGTGCAAGCTAAAATGTATTTTTTTTAAATTTTCGAGTTGGGTATCAAATGAATGCTACTGAAGATTACATTACAAATATATATATATAGCGCCAAATATTTCCCCCAAGAAATGTTCTTCACCCCCCCCCCCCCTCCCAACCACCCTATAATGGCATCTCCTAAAATTATGATGCATTCATACCTTATGATGGGGCAATGAAAATTTCTAATTAGATTAAAAATATATTTAAACATTTTTAAATATAAATATGATTTATTCTTCTGTTGAGGCCTTTTTTTTCTCAAACTTCTTATTATAATTAAGTCTTTAGGGATGAAGTTAAACAATTTTTTTTTCTTTTTATAAAATTTTATTGGTGGCAAATTTTCGCCCACACCTGAGCTTCAGAACTAAAATTATAATGATACAATTATTATAATTCAATTTATTTATTATATAATCTATAAATGATTTTATTTTATAAATAACAATTAACAATTCAAACATTTAAAACGACATAAATAAATATAAACTACTATTGTTTATAAAAAAAAAAAAAAAAAATCAAAAATAATTTTATAACAATGGTTTACCTTTATCAATGGAAATCCATTTTTACTATGTTACAATGATAAAGGTAAACCATTGTTATAAATTTTTTTTTTTTTTTAATAAAAAAAAGTAATTTATATTTATTTATGTTGTTTTAATGTTTGAATTGTTAATAGTTATTTATAAAATAAAATCATTTATAGATAATAAATAAATTGAATTATAATTAATGTATCATTATAATTTTAGTCCTAAAGATGCCCAGATGTGGGCGAAAATTTGCCACCAATAAAATGTCAAAAAAAAAAAAAAAAAAAATTTTAACTTCATCCCTAAAGACTAAGAAGTTTGAGAAAAGGTATTAATTTTTTGTTGCTTTTATAAGTTGAAATATACCCCATAAAAATCCCCCTCCCTAAAATATGAATTAATTTATGCTAATACCTTACGATGGGGGGGGGGGATGAAAATTTCCCGCAAAAAATCTCTTTTACCTTTTCGTTATTACCGATAAAAATAAAATTTGTTATTTCACCATAACTGCATATAGTCTGCAATTATTGTTTTATGTACTTTCGGAGATCAAGAGCATTACACACGAAAGGACTGTCTGACGCAAGCGCAGGAATGTTTATGAGGGTTCTCGTTTTCCGGTACGATCCCTAAAAACGATCACATAGGTACCTTCTGTTACCTTCGCAAAGCTCGGAAGCAAAAACAAGAACAATAAATTTTATTGATCGTGCTACTTTTTGACTTTTTTAATAACGGAAATGCGTGTTTTTTTAATGGACAGTAAAAATATTCTTGCGTGTTTCTATTCTTAAATCTACATTTCAATAAAATATAATATGTACTTTGGAACACTCTCTTTCGGAAAACGAGTGAAGGTAGACTTTTACATCACGAATATACCAAAGTGCAACTATTTACTACTTTACAGTAAACCCTATAATTATAAAATGAACTCCTTACTCTTGTGTTTTATATCTAAAATGCACGCTATGGATATCATCTAGAATCTAGGGGAAAGAGCTGCAAGTACACTTAGGGGTCTTTCTGCCGATTTTTTTTTTAACTAACGTTGCATTTTGCTTCCGAGATTACTGAAGTAACGAAAGCATTGTGATCTGAAGGGCGAAATATTTTTATGTCTCCGATTTCAATAATTCCTGTACAAAAATCAGTTTCAGATATATCTGGGAACATTTTTGGACTCGGTCCGTCTGTCATTCAACCCTTTTTGTGGAACACCATTTCTTAAAAACTAACCTTCTGATTTTGATTCTTGAAATTTTTATGGAAAGTCACTTTTTTTTACACTAAATTTTTAAACATTTTATTTTTTACATCTTTAAAAGTACTTATCTGATTTTTAAGAAATTTGGATGGTTTGTCGAATGTAGCTTACAGATGGTTACATAATAATTTCAACCACGTCTCACTCATTAAATTTTGCTAAATTGATACTTTTATTCTTGTGAAAGAAATCAAAACAATTTTTACATTTAAAAAGGGGGGGGGGGACATGAAATAAATTATACAATAATGATTTGTATAAGCATAACATCTTTGAAGTGTAAGCAAAAGGAAGCGAGGAAGTTATATCCCGCGCTAATTGGGAGATATTTTATGTTTTTCTTTCTTTTTAATTATAATACTGATAATCTATCTGCTTACAATTCGTGACCCCCCGGGGGGGGGGGGGAGAGAGAGGATGTATAGTCTATGTATAAAACAAACTTTTTTTAATGCGTTTTATGAGCAGTAATAAAAAATACACTTTCAACAGAGAATATTTCGTATAAGTAAATAAATAAATTTTTTCTTACTGCTGCACCTTCCTTGGGTCCTTTTTTTTTAGGGGGGGGGGGGGCTTCAGCCCCCATGGGTGTGCCCCTGAAAGTACTCGTTTTTATTTTAAGAAAAAATAAATGCGTTTTATGAGCAATCGTAGTCCAATGTACTTTGGGACGAAGGAATATCACACTTCTGATTTTATATGGGGAGTAACAATCTAAAGAAGAACATTACGTACACCTTCTTTATATTGCTACTCCCCTCTGTTTTTTTATAAGGGGAGTAACAATCTAAAGAAGTGCACGAAACTCTATCAGGTAAAGGTAATGTTTTGGAATAGACTTCTCTTTAGGACGTAAGCGCTCTGTAATAAGAAATATTTACAGATCCTCGACTGTGTTTTTCTCCTAAGTGTGATAGCGTACAATTTCATCTTAGAAGGAGAGGGGCACGAGGAAATATAAAACCTCTGTTTATAGGAAGGTAAAACCTATGAAGATTTATTTTTCGTAAATAATCAGAAATAACGAAGTCAGAAATGCAATACATATTGAAGTGAAAAACATGGTAATCAAGCCACAACTTATTGGGATGTCAGGATCGGGGGGGGGGGGGATTTTAGTCATTGGGAATGGTTTTATATTAAGTATTATATAGAACATGGCATTGGACGGAAACTGATTTTATGGCCATGCAAATTTGTAAGTTCATCATAGCCTCTAGACCTAGACTCTAGATCTGCTAAGATATCTTTCAAATATACTAATCTCCGTTTATCAAAAAAGTAATAATTGCCTACAACCCATCAAATTTTACTACATTTAACGCTTCATTAATGATTTAGTAAGTTTATTAATGTGTATTTATGATTAAACCAGGTTATTACCTAATACGCGATAAGATATTCCACCAAAATTGAGATTCGTTATTCGTTATTATAATAGGTATATCCTGTTTTCATTGTAACAAAATACATGACTGGACTTTAAGAAATGAGAAGAAAGAAAAAAATATGTATGGTAACAGAGTTTTCACGCTAACACAATGTTTGAAATGTAGAATAATGTGAAATATAATATAATTTATAATAATCTTGTTTAGTTTAAAAACTTTAAATATAGACTTCCTAATTGAGCGACAAATGTTGAAGGATGGAGTCTCCCGGTGAAACAGCGACACTTGCCATGTCACCTGTCGCTGAAATGTTTTAAGAGTAGACTTAAACCCAGCGATTGAAATGCAAGTGTCGTGATGCGACAGCGAGATGTAAGTCTGTCGCTTTATGGTGAAAAGTTTGAACCCAACGTATAGACTTGAACCCTGCAATAGAGATACTAGTGTTGCGATGAGACAGCGAAACTTGTCTTTGTCGCCGAATTTGGTAGTCTACCTTAATCGCAGTGTGACAACGACACTTGTCATGTCGCCTGTCGCTTTATGGTGAAAAGTTTGAACCCAACGTATAGACTTGAACCCAGCAATAGAGATACTAGTGTCGCGATGCGTAAGCGAAACTTGTCTTTGTCGCCGAATTTGGTAGTCTACCTTAATCGCAGTGTGACAACGACACTTGTCATGTCGCCTGTCGCTTTATGGTGAAAAGTTTGAACCCAACGTATAGACTTGAACCCAGCAATAGAGATACTAGTGTCGCGATGCGTAAGCGAAACTTGTCTTTGTCGCCTCTTGAACTTGTCGTGTTCGGTACCTTACAGTTTTTTTTGGTGTTAGTTTATAAAACCTATAAAATAAATGTAATTAAATAAAAGAAAATACATTAAACATAACACATTTCTGAGCGAAGCACGGATTCTGGTTATTAATATTATAATAATAATATGAATAAATGAGAAACAACTTGTTATCTAACGTAGTATTGAGTTCATTGATTACCTTGAATGATTATATAACATTACATCTTCCCTCCCCTCCCCCCCCCCCTCCCAGGGGAGGAATGGAAGGGGGTGTTCCCCTCCTACGTCTGCCAATGAATTTTCAAGGTATTCTTATGACAATACAAGCAGTCAGTGTCAGTGCTGTCCAAAACAGTTAAACAATTCTAGCACGTTTTAGTTAGTTTAACGTCATTCAGCTTCCAGCAACCTATTTACCAAAAATAAAAAAAATAAAAAAATACTATAAAAGGCAACTACATTCAGAAACTGCTTTATTAAGAAGAAACTCGATCACTAGAAATGGTTAAATAAATCGAAAGAGGCAATCATTCTCGAACAATTATTTTATTAGAATTATTCCACATTTAACGTAAAATATACCCTAATTATTATACTTGTGATATTAAATAATAATTAAAAAATAAATATTTTATAGGAGCAATCGGTATTTAGACGAGATTTAACTGTTAAAACAAAACAATGCCCAAATTTGAATAAGGTAGAAAAATATATTTTAATGTTTTTTCCTAAATTTTATTTTCTTAAATTCAATAGTACTGCTTCTCGATTAATTATAAATAAATGTGCATTAAATTTTATAATTAAGTAACTATATATATTTCGAAGATATCACTTACTCTTATAAGAGGTAAAGATTTTTATTTTTATACCTGTATTGAAATAATTAAAATTACATACTATCGAAATCAGCTAGAGCTATAGACAGAAATATAAATCATATTTATTTATTTATATTTTTTGCCATGGATACAAAATAATATGTGATTGAGGTACAAGATTTATTTTTTATGTTTTTACCTATTTATTTATTTGAATGAATTATGAATATAGTTTACTATATATTTATTATATTATAAATCTTAACTTATTATATAAATAATATGCTATATAAATGTATAAAAAAATATAAATATATACATACTAATTTTAAATTAACTATAGCCTTTTGTGTCTATAGTTAATTAAAAATTAGTGTTTTAAATTTAAAAAAATCACCTCTTATTAAACTTTTTTCATAATAATGAATACCTACATAATTACTTGGTCCAGTGTTTTCAATTTATTATTTGTTTCGAGTGGCATACTTACATTTAATTATATTATTGAACACTAAAAAAAATAACTCCTCACCAGCAGGGAAACAACACAATTTAAGCGTTTGTGACTATTTTCTCATAATCTAGATTGTTCCCGGGAAAACGACTTGTATAGGGTTTTAACGGACCTTAAACATAATATTAAAATATTTTAATTTTAATCATCGGAACAAAACGTTTTCGAAACAAAATTATTTCCAATTTTTGGAGAGTAAATCGAATTCAGAGTTAATATTTAACAACTGGGCTAAACTATTATAAAAATTTCAATCACGAAGTATTATAGTTTCTAAAAATATTTAATATTGAATTTTATTAATTTTGTTAACGTGTCTTCATCTTAGTTCTTAGTTCATAATGATTCAATAATAATCAAATATAGAACAACAAACTATTTGTACATCATTCATCAAAAATGTATTTATTAATTATTCTTATTTTTTTTTTTTTCAGTCTAATTGGATGGTGTTTTAAATCGGTTATAACCTCAGCGAATAAAAATGTTCAATCCAAACGAACAAAGACGAGAAATAAGTGTTATCTGGTTTCGACATGGTTTACGTCTTCATGATAATCCGGCGTTTCTAAACGCTGTAAAAAATGCAAAGTGTATTTATCCTGTCTTCATTTTCGACGGAGAGAGTGCAGGTAAAAGTATAAATATTTATTTCAGTCCAGCGTGGACTTAAAATCAAAATTTGTTTTTACAATTAAAGTTTATTTTACGTATAGGGTAGTCCGTAGAAAGTAGTCGTACGTGAAGGCTGTTTTTTTAGTGCTCCTTATGTAAGCACACTTAAGTGCTCCTTACGTACATTTAAGCACACCTTAGTGCTCCTGAAGTACATTTAAGTACACTTAATACTCCTTAAGTGCTACTTAAAGTTAATTAGTACTTAATAACAATAAAATATATTTTTTTAAACATAGTAGTATGTATTTAAAATTTATGATAGATAACCTAGTTCCGGTAAAAATATTTCCTTCATTAGGGTACAAAACACAAATTTTAATTTATATATTACCAGCCCTTAGGCCCTTGACGCAATGGGTTAAATTTTATAATTAGAAAAAAAGTAAAATTAAGTAAATTAATTTAGATATTTATTTGAAGATCAGCAAATCAAAACAAACATTTTTAATGGTTAGTGGTAGTACCCTTTTTTATTTCTTATGTATTTGTAAAGGTGGATCCTCTTAAGGGTAAAATTCAAATAAAAACAGTTACTAAGGTGGCGACGTTTCGACCTGTCCGGTCATTATCAAGCCTGAAAACGATATTATAATTGAGCATTATGGAATAATACATATTAATATTGCACTGGTAATCATCAGAGAAAAATACACTATATAATTTGACATTTTGGAAAAATATACCTTTACAATGATGGAGATAACTCCTTGGGTTAAGTCATATTTAAAAACATAGGTAAGAACTTATTGTTCTCTTGTCTACCTTAAGGTACCTACAGGTACCAGTCTACCTAGACAAGGTAGACCTCTAACCACCTCTAACCACCTCTAACCACCTCTAACCACCTCTAACCACCTCTAACCACCTCTAATGACCGGACAGGTCGAAACGTCGCCACCTTAGTAACTGTTAGCGAATTTTCAAAGAAAATTACGCTATTGCAATGGCTTCAAAATTTTTGTAATGCGAATTTTTGAAAATTTTTCCATGGAAATCCGTTTTAGAACATTCTGAATCGATTCCTAAAATTTAACACTTTTTTTTATGTATGTATGTATATATGTGTCACTCCAGACGATATCTCCCCTTAGGATGCACTTAAAAATGTCAAACAAATTTTAAAATGTCAATAATATCAAAAGAAAGGATGAGTTCGTTGGCCAGAATTGGATATACGCCGAAATAAATTGTGATTTAGTATAATTATTATTATTATTTTTTTTTTTTTAGTTATTCTCCCTTGTACTGTATAAAGTCACTTGCACATAATGGTAAACTTGAGAGTGTTATGGGAAAATGGAGTAAACAAAGAAAAGAAATAGAAAATTAAACTTATTCATCTATTTTAATAGTTTTTTATTTTATAATAAGCGATTGTAGCGTAGTTAAATGAAGGCAATATCTGGGGTATGAATTTAAATAAAGAATCAAGGCCAATCTCCTCACAGTCTGGAGGAGAAAAAAATTAAGTTTTTATATATCAATAAGTTACAACATCCCGATAAGTATTTAAAAAGAACGATGGAGTCAAAGTTTAAATACTTTAAAAGTGATTCGAAAGAATAGAAGGTTAGGTTAACGTATTTTACAATTCTTTAATATGATTGCGAGAATAATAGAATTTGTTACGTCGCCTTATAAACAGAAATTATGTAAAATAAGAGAAATTAATTAATAAGAAATCTTTTAAGAAATCTTAAAAGTTTGATGAATCAGATTAAGTCAAGATGGATTTCTAAATAAACAAAATAAAACAGCTTTCAAGGACCTTTTTAGGGTCCCTAGGCAAAACCAAGGACCCTTATGCCTTATATTTTCCTGCGTGTGTCTGTCAGTCCGTCCGTCCTCTCGCTTGCTCTCACGGCTACACCTTTCGTCCGATGACTTTGAAATTTGGCATGTATATGTCTTGTACCTACCCAAACATGTTAAAACTATAGCGACTTAAAAAAAATATTTTTCAAAAAAATTAGGGTAAAAAAACTTAAGGGTTAAATATTTTTGATTTTTTTTCGACACCGTGAAGGGTATCATATGAAAGGGTACGTCGAGCTGATTACAAAAATATATAATTCTTTGGTTATAACTTTGATAGGGCGAGCGTATATAGGCAAGTTTGAAGTGGGTGTCAAACTTAAAGACCAAAAGTAAAGATACCACTTTTTGGAAATTTCGAAAAAATATTATTTTATTTTTATTGACAAAATACTTTTTTTTATAATTATGGTGTTTTCGATGTATTTATATGGTTGTAGTCCGGTTCAGTGGCAAACAAATACTTTATCAGAAGTTTGTTTATGTGTTTTGAGAATATCAGACCCATAGGATAGTTCAAAGTAAGCTTTTTAGCTTTTTATAAAACACTATCAATAGAGCACTTCTTAAACTATACAATGTGGCCTACGGACCCTCGCTGTGTGCTGACTAGCACACAGCACACACTTGACCTGTTTATTTATTTTATTACCGATGTCGAGGTTGACCATCTATAATAATTTGATCAAAAAGACCAGTGATAAAATTTGCCTTTGAGACAGCAAGGGTTACTGCAGTACTATCATCTTTAGGAAATAATGCATAAATGGTGATTATAATGTATTCCTTTATTTATGTTTCACCCTGATAAAGGAATGACAAAATGGTCACTATAAAATAAATCACTATTTCTACTTTCCCTCACCTTCTCCGAATAGTCTTGGAGATAGCATCCAAAAATGTGTCTGACTAACATCAAGAATTTTGTGTAATATAGTCATAGTTACAGTTAGTGTGATAGTTAATCTTTTGATGCCTTTTATTTAAGAATATGTGGTCCACTAAGTTCGACTGCAGGACATAGGCCTAGGCAATATGCATTTGAATATTGCCTATGGGTAATAGAGTTGGTAATAGGCATTGCAATTGGCTTTGCAATAGGCTTGGCAATGGACATTTGAAAAAAACAAATCGGTGGAGAGCGGCCATGTCACGCCCATTTTGGCGTCCTGAGTACAGAATTAGTTAGTAGACCAAAAATCAAGTTGATGTAAATTTGCCACTGAATAGGGAAGTTATTAAAATATTACTCCAAATCTATATGGAGACCTATCAAGTGACAAAATAGCATCAACTTGAATTTTGGTCGACTAACAAATTTTGTACTCAGGATCAATTGAAATCTCATTGTCTACCAAGATGGGCAGGACACAGCTGCTCTCCACCGGTTAGGTTTTTTTCAAATGCCTATTGCCAAGATATATGTTCTGCAGACGAACTTAGCCGACCCCATATTCTTAAAATGTACTAAAAGATTAATTTAATACACAAAATTTTAGCTTCATGTTAGTCACACCCAAAAAACCTGAAACGAAGATTTCAACTGCGAATTATTTGTTTTGGGTGTTCTTACGATCGTTTGAGTGGTTTTTAGTTGGATGTGTGCGTGTCTACTGATTGTGTCACGCATAATTCCCACAATTTTTAAGCAGTAGCTCAATAGAGTTGGAACTTGGTCTTTGTTTCCCCATTTAGCAAAAATATTAAACATTCTTAAAACAAAACCAAACTTCTGATGCTCTGAAATTTGCAGCAATTATACCCATTTCGAACTCATTGAGATTTGCAAGGATCATTCTCCTAAGGCTGGTGCAAGCTCATCATGAGCAACTTCTTATAAAATAATCCCAAACTTCCATACGATCTCGTATAGAAGTTTTAATTTAATCAGAATCAGAAGTTTTAGCTGCAGAATGCATCACTTTAGAACTTACTTTTGAATGTTGTATTAAAAAACTTTTTTTTTATGGTTAACGATTCTATTGTTTATTATGTTTGCTAAAATAAATTAATATATATTATTCAGGGACCAAAAATATCGGTTACAACAGACTGAGGTTTTTGCTGGAAAGCTTACATGATATAGACAGTCAGCTGAAAGATTATGGAGGAAGACTTTACTTATTCCAGGGAGATCCAGTCACTATATTTACTAGGATGTGGCAGGAACTATGCATCACTAAGATAGCTTTTGAACAGGTAATATAAATTAAGGAAGATTCTAATTAAGTGTTCTTATATCAATTTTTGCCCTTGGCCGTAATTTATTATAGTCCAGGAGATTTTGTCACTTGATAACCACTTTGATTTGGATAATATTTGAATAAGTAACCTATCAGGTGACTAACTACCATTAACTTAATTTTTGGTCTTCTAAGTTTGTAATCAGGATCATGAAAATCACATTTCCCACCAAAATGGGTGGGATATAGCCGCTCTCCACCAGCTTCTTTTTTCAAAAGCCTATTGCCAAGCTATGTCCCGCAAAATAATTTTGCCATCACATATTCTGAAAAGGCACTAAAAGATTAACTTGTATACACAAAATTCGTAACTTTTTGACCCACACATAAGAAAAATATAGAGAAGTTAATCATTTATTGGGCGATTTTTTTAAAAATTTCGAGTGAGGTATCAAATGTAAGGTACTGAAGAGTGGATTAGAAATATATCTAAAATTTTACGAGAATTGTACTTTTAATACCGTCAATATTGGGTTTTTAGAGCCAAAATTTCATCCAAAAAAATAACTCCCCCCCAACCACCCTCTAACGGGGCTAGTCCTAAATTTTTAAATAATTCATGCAAACACATTATTATGGGGTGATAAAAATTGCTAGAAGAAATTAATTGTACTTTTCTTTACTGACGATAAAAAACAATGTGACCCCCCGGGGGATCAAACCAGAGACCCCTACTCAACTCTCTTTACTCTGAACTGTCTTTTTGTTTTTTGGGGCCTTTCATTCGAGTTTTTTTACATTTTTTACTTTCATATAGGGCTGGATGGGGAAATAATTAAATGTAATTTCAGCATATAATGACGTATATGCCTAACAACTTACGAAACCTTAAAAAGTACTTAGGTGCAAGTACATCTCTGTGATTTTTTTAAATAATTATTTAGGTCTTTATTTTTTTTAGATTTTAAAAATACCTAAACAATAAATTAGGGTTCAAATGATACAATTTAAATTATAACTTCGAAAAGCCCTAAAAACTATTCTCATTAGTATTTGAAAGTGGAAATGTGAACACGGGAATCAAAATTAGGTGATTTATACAGAGTAAGAATAGAGGATATTTTAATTTTAAATTCAAAAAGCTTCTTTTTTGAATTTTAAATCTGTTAACCCTTATTCAAATTTAACCTTCTTCCATACTTTATTAAAATACTGTTAACACTATAGCTGTGTGTTTCAACATTGGAGCTAAGCAGTATTTTTTAAGTAATCTAACAAATAATACGATTTTCTCATTTTATTTGATAAGGAATGCCTAGCGGAAAAATAGTCTATCCTACAAAATTAAAAATCACAGGAAAGTACCTGCATCCAAAATATATATATATATATAAATTTAGATGGAATGCCATAAAAAACAAAGCAAAATAATACTTTTCCTACTATTAGTAGTGAGGAAAAGTAAAAAACCAAGTGAAGCAAATCTGGATCCCCAGATTTGCTTGATTCATCCCTGGTTCAATCCCCCCGGGGGTCACAATGTTTTTTATCCGTAATAACGACAAGGTAAATTACATTTTTTCCGAAAATGTATATTGTCAGATTGTCTTATTTACTTATTTGATCAATGTAAGGAATAAAGGAATAAAAAATCGGTCCGAGGCAACGTCTTCGGTTTCTTATATAAATTTAATTATTATTGAACATTTCATCAAAATTATCATAAAAATAACATATCCTGGGCGGGGAATCCAATCCGGGCTCTCTCCGTCCGCGTTTTAAAGTTTTCTCTCAGGAACTAGACTTTTCCCGGGAAAACGGCTTAAATCGTTAGATTCGTATTTAAATGGGCTACATTTTAGAATTTTTTTAATCAAAATCGTCGGAACCATTTTTAAGAAATATTTTTTTTTTCACGTTTTTTCAGAGTTTTTAGGGGGTAGCGCCCCCAAATTTGGAGCTAAAATTCGTTTCTCAATTTCGCCTCGGGGTATGATTTTTCTGAACATGTCGACGGCTTGGAAGAAGACTGTCACAAAACCGTGTTTTCAAATTTTACAGGAGAAGCAAAAGAAAAAAGTGACTATTTTTGATGTCGAATTTATTGACCTTATGGTTGTTGGATTTGCTTTATATTATAATAACTTCTTCTATATACTTCAGAAAACCTAGCCATACTACTACTTTTTCCATATTAAGCTCAGTGCATAATTTTTAGGCAATTTTTCAATTAAAATCAGTACTTGTGACGATATTCCATAAAAAAGAGTAAGCAAATTGCATATTAGTACATAAGGGTTTATAATAATTTGGTAAAACATTTTACAAATTAACATCATCTATTTACTAAAATTAAAAGTACAAAAATCAAAATCATACATAATCTATATAATATGTCTAATAAAACGAGATCAGGCACAATTCTATTCAGTCTTTGTCTTTAGTTAGTAAATTCAGTGTTGAAATAAATAGGAACTGTAAGTGACAAGGCTATTGCATTTAGACAAGTAACTTATTTTTAAATGTTCTTTTGTTTCATATAATTCTTCTTAAATAAATAAAGACAAAAATAATAATACTGAAAATCAATTGACTTAGGTTCTTAGTCTATACTAGTGCCCATAAAAATAATATCACTTTTCCATATTTATATATTAATGACATTTAGATTTTCCAAATTACCTTGGACTCTATGGCACACAATCTTTTAAGTTGTTACACATTAAAAATAAAGATAGAAATAGGAAAATTTAAATACTGATTTCTATAATTTATTCAAATTGAATATTGATTGAATAAAATAAAATGAGATCATAAAATGCCATGACAATGAAAAGTAAAAACAGTCAAATTGAAATAAGTTGAGACACAAATAAAACATTTAAAAAAAATAAAAACAGTTTTGAGTCTTTATTAAGGAATCGATAAATAATTATACAATCATTGCTGCAATAAACATTCATATGCATAAGCAGTATATCATGCATAGGTATTGTACGCTATGCTTGTATTTTTCTTACTTATTAAAAAAAATATATATAGTATAAAACATAATATCAGGTACGTATAAAAAGTTATAAAAAGAAAGAAAAAATATTATGATGATTAAAATTCAAACACAAGTAAAACAAGTTATACATTTTTATGTTTTCATAAAATGAAGTAATATTTTTTTTTCTTATTAATTGAACTAAAGCTTCCTTTTTTACCATTGAGTCCAGTTTTTGTTTATAAGCTGATGTTAGTTTAACCTTTTTTATTTCGGTTGATTTCCATCTTGCTGCTAAACTTTTGTCTTCCAAACCACTTAAATTGATAATAACATCACCTTCACAAGGCCTGGAGTCCAGGTATCCCACGGAACAATCTACTGCCTCCAATTAATAGACTAGATTAGAGGGTGCTCAACTCCACCCCAATGCTGATAAGAAAGTTATAATCAAAATAACATACACATGAATGACAATAGTCACTAGTCACC
Source organism: Gerris lacustris (assembly GCA_951217055.1). NCBI lineage: Eukaryota > Metazoa > Arthropoda > Insecta > Hemiptera > Gerridae > Gerris > Gerris lacustris. The sequence goes on from OX578280.1 coordinate 52,559,977, forward strand.
CACGCGACCACTGCAGGGTTAAAACTCCGATTGGTAAATAAATATAGGGGATACGACAGAGAACACATAGATAAGAAGTAGTAGGGTTAACGATTTCGTGAATGACGAAAGGTTGCTAATCTACGGTTGACAATTCTAAAAAATAATTGTTATAAAATTATATTTATTAATTTAAATAAAGCTTTATTTTAGTGGAAAACTGTTATAAAATAATAATATTGTTACTAAATTATATAAATGTAGATAACATTGTATGCAAGAGGGTCACTTTTTAAAAAAATAATTGTTTTAAAAAAATAAAAAAATAATTGTTTTGAACAAAATTGTCATAATATCGCACGTATGACGTTTTGATCAATTTATTTAATAAATATTTTATGGGTTAAATAGTCATAAAAGCATTTGTGTCGTTATTGAACAAAAATGAGATATAAATGTCTTCTTACCTTATTATGAAGACTGCAAGAAACACTTTTGTGACAGTTTATTAAAAAAAACGCGACGTTTCCGCTTAGATGCCAAGTTGAACACTGATTTGTTACAGTTTAGACCATAATACTAATACAATCCTCTCTAATGTCAGACTGGCATTTCACTCATTCTGGCGTTCTGTGTTTGTACTAGAAATATGGCAATATTCTACATAAAAGTACTACTCATTAGGAGTGTTTTGGTACAAAAAAAAGGTTTTCTCAAAAAATCGGTTTTGTGACGGTCTTCTTCCAAACCGTCGATGTATACCAAATTTCGTCAAAATCGGCACAGTAGTTTAGGCTCCAGGCGTTAGCACAGACAGACATTTTTAAAAACCACTTTTTTGGACTCAGGGGACCTCAAAACGTGTAAATCCATCAAAATCTCAAAATCGAATTTTCGTACCATCACAATACTTTCTCTTTATATGAGAAATTAAAAAGGTCGAAAAAATACTGTTATTTTGGAAGGGATGGTTCGTTTTTTATGCCAGTTATAAATGCAGTAAAACGCAAAGAAGAAAAAGTCTTCTAAAAGAATGGGATAGAATTAGAATTTAGAAGAATTAGAATTTTTGTATACTTGCATAAGTTTTTTTCAACTTTACAAACAGGAGTTCAGAGTCCAATTACATAAGCAATAATATGATACACAACAGAAATTATAAATTTAGCTTTCAATTATAGAAAATTATGTTTGATATTTAGATTTTGTGATAGTAGTAAGTAATTAGAAAGAAACAACGAAAAAGTAAAATTACGACAAATTAAAATATTCATAATAATAAGTAAATACACACATAAAAAAAAAAAAAATAAATAAAAATATACATCTGCATATGAGAAAGTAAAAATACAATAATATATAACAATAATAACAGGTTCAATTTTACAGTAATGCTACATAATGGTAAGTGGTGAATGGTGAGATGCTGGTGAATATAAACGGGTTAAGTGAATTGTATTATTTTGGGTTGGATCAATGTTATTGTGAAGCATATTCTGCTTTGTTAAATTTTATATCGATAGTAATTATTGTTATTATTTTTATTCGTTGTTCCTCTTGATAATAGAGACGTTTATATTATAGTAAATTACATTTTTCCGAAAATTTATATCGCCAGATTGTTTTATTTATTTATTTGATCAATGTAAATAAAAAAGGTCGAAAAAATACATGTTTCTTTTGGAAGAGATGGTTCGTGCTTCATGCCAGTTATAAATGCAGTAAAACGCAAAGAAGAAAAAAAGTCTTCTAAAAGAATGGGATGTTGTAGTAAAGAAGATTTATCTAGGCTATACGTTGTCACGTGTACAAACACAAGACTGACTTATAGCGTAAGTCGCCAGACTTCCACGAGTCTATATTTACATAACTATGTCGATTTATAAATACTTCTTTGTGATATCTTTTCGATTTATTTATAGAATGAAGGATTATAGTTTTTATTACTTAACTCATTTATCAAATGACTCTTCCACAATGCGTTCGTTAGTTAATCTTAGCCAACATAATAATTATCTGTAAATGCTTAGAAAAATTAAAGAAACACTTATTTGGTTTAGTAAAATAGTATGCATTTAATGTTTATCTCATATTATGGCGTAATTCTAGTTCTGTAATTGGCAGCTTATACGTAAATACTTATGGTCAGTTCAGTTAGCTGATAACAAAAATAAATAAATAGCATTGAATAAAACATTCCATACTTAAGCCAGAGTTGCCAACTTATGTTGCTTAAGCAACATTTGTAAGTAACATTTTGGAAAACGCTTTTGAATTTGTTTACCAAAAAGCTGTTATCAACAAAAATACCATGTGGTTCAGTGCCAGGGGGGCACGTGCCCCCCTCCCCCCCCCCCAGACGGGCCCAGACCCGATAGAGTTAAAAAAAAAATAATACGTCGTATTTATTTTTTTAATACATATTTTTACATTCACCTCATATTCATATTCAATTTCACCTCAGAAATGCATAAAAGCGCTGTTTTGCTGCTTTGTTGAATAAGTAGTTCCCTTTTCTTGTTACCACTACGACCCCCCCCCCCCCCCCACAATCTAAACTGACTTAGAATGTGCCCCCTCCAGACCTTGACGCTGGATACGCCACTGATGTGGTTGACAAGATTTTTGCTGTCCACTTAAAGTCGGCAAAGCTAAAAGAATGTTGGTAACATTTTTTAGCAAACTGTATTAAGCCAGGTCAGGTTTACACCAGAGATACTAACAAATTTTACCAACAAATAGTCAACAATTCGCACCCAACTGACCAAGCAAGCATCGGGATGTGTTAAAAGTTAATAACAACTAAAAAGTCAAACTAGTATTTTGTTGGCGACATTTTTTTTATCAAAATTTATTATCATCGTGGTTAAAAAAATATTGGTAACATTTTAAGGTAACTCTGCGGTCTCTGGTGTAAACTCGGCTTTAGTTCTTGTTTTAAATATTTGTTTGTTGGGAGTGATGGACCACGAACTACATGATTTTAGTTAAAGTAAAATCCTTTTTCCTTTTAATACTTTATGTTATCTCGTGAATCGAACGATATTTAAAGTAAGCTAAACCACTTAACACTTTTTTGGGGTATATGCTTATAATTTTCTTTAACGTATTGTATGTTCGTAATACACAACAGTGTTTCTACAGAATCGAATTCAAGAGTTATTTGATTGCAATATCAGCTCCCGAGGCATCTAGTAAGAGGCATTTAGTAAGAGCAGAAATACTTCGATCCATGTTGCGTATTAAATGTTATTAACACAACAAATAGTGTGCCATGGCTAACCTAAAGTAACCTTCCCGGAAAATTGGCTAAACAGCTAAAAAAATTATTAGCAAAATTATTATTAAATTAGCTTTACTACCAACATAAAACTTAAAAAATACTTTGAAGTTGGTATTACGGTTTTTTTCACTTCTACGGGAGGGAGTAACATTTCCCGCCCTGTTATTAGCTATGTAAAGTCCACTTACAATTTAAGCATTGGATAAGAGTAATTTAAGTTCACATTTATTAGATTTTTAATTCTTTATTTAGAAAATTAAAAAGTCATTAGCGCACTTTATAATCATTTTAACTTTATAATTTAGGAGTCAAAAGAAAAATAATAATCATAAAAATTAGGTAAACCTCCTCTTTTCGTCTTTCAAAGCTGGGCTGTGTAATAATTATAATATTACAATGAGAAACATTAGAATTTTTCAATTTGGGTGCTTTTATTACATACGGTTTGACTCCACAGTGAAAAAGTGGAATAACACATGCTTGCATACTAGTCTGCAAGACAATGAGACATTATCATGTAACTTTTTTGGTGTCGTTTTTTGGTAACACTTGTGTAACGCTTTTTGACTATGTACCTCCTGCCTCTTTCTCACTCCCTGTTACAAGTGTAACGCTTTTTGGGCCCGATTTTTAGTAACGTTTTTCGAGTTTATGAGCCATAGCCAAGACATGAAAATGTCAAAAAATCAAAGATGCCATAGCTATCTTTTTAAACTGTGCTTCAAACTTAAAAATGATTTTGCTGAGGAGTTTAACGTAAATGTGATATTCCACTTTTTTCCCGTGTAAACTTCATTACTTAAAGATCGGTCGTAGTAGAGTTAACTTTGCGGCCTTTATATCTATATGCATAGATAAACGATGAACCCATACTAAAGATTCATTGTAACCACCGACAACATAGTTAAATATAGTCAAGCTCTCTACCGAATCTTGTTAAGTGATATTTAGATACAAGGCAGAAAAAAAAATTGTAATTAAATCAAGGTCATCACAGATGAGGGTCATGTGCTATTTGAAAACGAGATTACATTACTAATGCTTCACCCACACCCCAAATAGTTCGTTGACTGCACCCAAGTATATGTAATTATGTGCAGATTTAATTCCTTTTTTAGCTCAACGCTGTCTTGACTCAATAATATTTTATTTTAACTTATTGAAGTTAACACTTTTCATAACTTAGGTCAATACTTCCGATACGACAACAATAATGGATACGTCACAATAATTTAGAATCGAGTCCCAGAGAGGATATTTAAGTGATTTGAATATGATAAGAGAAAATATATAATTAAATAATTATTGATTTGCTGAAATGTAATATTATTATGTTCCGCACGAGTGTAATTATTCTATTTAAATAATTATTTTATTTCAGGCTTGCATCTTAAAGAGGAGCTTAATTTTTACCTTTCCAAATTCAGAAAAACAGTCTGAGCTCAATTCCCTTTTTCTTTACTTTGCCCCTATTTCCCAGTTATGAATCTAATTTCTAAAAATCCTGTCTCGCCAGATATCAATATTATTTTAGAAATTATTATACAAAATACAATGATTTTTATTTTAGCGTATCAAAGAAGCGGTGATAATTATAGTTGTCATTGTTTCAATTACGAATTTAGCCTCTAAAATAATTTCAAAAAGACCTGAATTTAAAAGGCCGACTGTAAAACCCTTAAACCAAAGTTGTTAATGTCATAAAAGAAAGTTAACTTCTAAATTTCAAGGTTCTTGTACAATTGGTTCCTGAGATTTTGTATATAAATGGCCGCCATCTTGAATCAGAATGGCCGACTGTAAAAATATTTCTTAGCGAGCACCTAGGAGTGCCTACCTTAGTTATAGGTCTAGTGGATCCAGGGAGTGGTATTTGCATTTAATATATGTATATAGATAAAGTTCTGATATTTCGAAATCATTTATTTAATGATTATTATTCTCTGTTATCCAGGACTGCGAGCCCATATGGAAACGAAGAGACGACAGAGTGAAAAGCCTTTGCTCTGAACTTGGTATAAAGTGGAGAGAGTATGTATCTCATACACTTTGGGATCCTAAACTAGTCATAAAAACCAATGGAGGCATTCCACCACTTACCTACCAAATGTTCCTGGTAAAAATATAATTGTATTTAAATACGTATAATAAGATAAGTGCAGTGGTATACAACAGTGATGGTGCCTGGAACATTACTCTATATCTATATGGGGGCTTAGTCCGAATATTCACTATAATATAATCCTCTCCCACAGTCTACACAAATAACGATTATGTTATTATATTACATTGGGCCTACGGTACTTTAGGACTTTAGGTTACAAATATTTATGAAGTTGTTTAATAGGAAACTGTATATTCACTCAAATTAAGATCTTCACTGGCCTAATAATTTTCTTTTCCTCTGTTCTGTTCTCTTTATATTTCTTATAATTGTTTAAAGATTGCCTACGGGGATTAATTATACGTTTTTTTTTTTTTAAAGTGATATTGTAGCCCTCATCTTTTAGGATATCTACAAACCTTATTTAGTAGTCAATATTTATTATAATTAAGTGACTTCAAAAAAGAGCCTTACTAAAATTCGTCGATTCCCATTAAAAAAAATTAATGAAAATCAATTGACTTCTATAAAAAATTTTGTGTACTAAACAAGGTCTATGCATGGGGGCTTAGGGTGGATCCGCCTACCTCAGTACGCTACTAGGGTAAAATACCAATACTGCACACTTTCCTCGAAAACAGTCCAAAACCACACAAAAGTGATAGGTTTATTACCGCACATAGGAACCCGACACTGGAACCTTTCTAATCCGAATAAAGGTTAAAAATGGTAGAGTTTAGTAACTCACACTTATACTTATAACAGCTAATAGCTGATAATTTAGTACGTTAAATCAGGTATATTGGTGTGGCGGTGTGTTGAAAAACGGTGTTGTGTTACCATCCATACAGACTGTGACAAACAAAATATATTAAACAATAATAGGCATACACCGACACAACTCTGTTGATCCAGAAAGCTTAAAAATACAAGAAATAAAAAATAAATGTAAGCGGAAAGCAGAGTTAGATTTAACTGAGAGACCAAGAAAAATTACTAGATTAGAAGTGGCTGCAGGAGAAAATAATGTTGGATCTTCAGATATTACTAATATTAGAGGAGTATGAATAGATCTCATCGGAAGCTATTACCTCCTATTCCTATCATTGAAGTTCTGTTGTTAGCAGTGAAACATATAAATTATATAAATCAGAACAGAGAGAATATTTCATATGTAAATGAAAGTCTTAAATTAATTTTATAATAACATCTAACAAAAATTTAGAGTCCTTATGCAAGTGCAATCATAGTGATCAGTATCTTGCAGATGGAACTTTTTCTTATTGTCCGAAGTACTTTTATAACATGTATACAATTTATAGCTGTAACCAAAGTTTATATTTTCCTCTTGTTCATCATACATGCTTATCTCAATCATATAATTTTTATACCTTCATCTGAGTGGTTTACCTGAAGTGTGCGGTATTAAACATAGGTGCGAAAATGGTCCTGCGCGGTTTCGGTATATAAGGGGACCACTGGATAAGGGTACTCAAAGAGATTAAAACATTTTTGGACCTACGAAACTATTTGATTAAGTTCAGGGTCACCACTTCACCACTTTTTCTTTCATCATTAGGCAAGTGCTTACTTTAGATTTTGAAAACTATATGTTCTGAAATTCTCAGTTTTTATTGTCATAATTAGGCCAAGAGCGTTAGCTCAAAAAAGGCCATTAACGGGAAAAAATTCCGATAAAGCTGAATTTTGGTTTATGGCTTTATTTTGGTCCCCTGATCAACATATTAATTTTTCCCCCTCGAGGGAGGTCTGCTTTGGCACCATTTTGAAAAAAGGGACCGAAAATTTGGCCAATATCTTCGGTCTCATCGATGATACGACAAAAATAGATATTACTAAAGTAGGACTTTAAATTGTCAACAAAAAAGGTTTAATGTCATTATACGCTAAAGTCAATAGTTTCGAAGCTATAGCTCTGCGAAGTGCGACATATTCCTGCACCCGCATGAAATAGGAGTTTTTCTACTCCACAACTCGCTCACGGCACCGGCAAAATCGAGTTTCTATGTAGATTCAAACCACGGGGTACATTATTTATTATCGAGTATCAATGTATTTTTCGTCTGAAAATTGAAAAAATGTCGAATTCGCAGAGCTATAGCTTCGAAACTATTGACTTGAGCGTATAATGACATTGAACCTTTTTGTTGACAATTTAAAGTTCTACAAATTAATTAATGTCTATTTTTGTCGTATCATCGATGAGAACGAAGATATTAGCCAAAAACCGAATTTCGGTCCCTTTTTTTCAAAATGGCGGCCAAAGCAGACCTCCCTCGAAAGGGGAAAAATTAATATGTTCATCAAGGGACCAAAAATAAAGCCATAAATCAAAATTCAGCTTCATCGGAATTTTTTCTCGTTCAAAGTCTCTGGCGCTTGGCCTAAATATTGAAATAATAATAATACTATTTAAATCTTATTTTCAAGCACACTGTATCTGTGATCGGACTGCCTCCAAAACCAGCTAAAGACGTAGATTTCTCCAGAGTTAAATTTGGTCAACTTTCCGACATTCTCCGAGATGAATTCAAGGTATAATTTTAATTTTGCTTCCGAGCTTACCGAAGGCAAAGGAAGCTATGTCTTTTTAAGTCTCTTAAAAAAATCTTAAATCGTAAGCATTTTTTTATGTCACCAATTTTAAAAATTCGTTGATAGAAATCTGTTTCAGACATCAAGAAACTTCTTTGGTCCCGTGTGTTCGTCTGTCTCTCTGTTGGTGGCTATATGTCTTTCCATTTTTGCAAATTTTGTGATTTATTGCTGATAGGGTTATATAATTATATCTCTTACAGGTTAAAATACTTTTAAAAGGTTTTAATTTAACATTGAAAGTAAACGTACTTAGTCTCCTTTAGTTTCTTAGCAACTGTTTCTATAAATTAAGCTTCCGTTTGTATTGACCTTGTTTATTCATAGAACTATCCTAGCGAATAGTTGTGGCATTGTGTCTTTTGTTATCATACAACAATACTTATAGTCCAGGAGATAGCGTGCAAAAAAGTGTCTGACTAACATCAAGCTAGAATTTTCTATACAAGTCAATCTTTTAGCGCCTTTTAAGAATATGTGGTTGACTAAGTTCGTCTGCGGGACATAGCTTGGCAATAGGCGTTTGAAAAAAACAAACCGGTGGAGAGCGGCCATGGCTCACCAATTATGGTGGACAATGTGATTTTCATGATCCTGAGTACAGAATTAGTTAGTAGACCAAAAATCAAGTCGATGTTATTTTCACACTTGATAGGTTAGTTATTCAAATATTACTAAAAATCAACTTGGTCACCTGTCAACGGACAAACTAACATCGACTTGATTTTTGGTCTACTAACTAATTCTGTACTCAGGATCTTGAAAATCACATTGTCTACCATAATTGGTGAGACATGGCCGCTCTCCACCGATTTGTTTTTTTCAAACGCCTATTGCCAAGCTATGTCCCGCAGACGAACTTAGCCGACCACATATTCTTAAAAGGCGCTAAAAGATTCACTTGTATACAAAATTCTAGCTTGATGTTAGTCAGACACTTTTTTGCACGCTATCTCCAGGACTATTATTAGAGAACTTATAATACAGAGTTTTTTTTTATATAATGCAAAAAGTACAGATAAACGCATGACTTCTTTTGCATGAAACCTCATTTTAGTTTTCTTAAACTTACATTCTATTTTTTTGTAACGATTTATTATATTTTATCTTTGTTTAGATTCTGGACATGGTTCCAAGTCCGGAATTTTTCGGTAAAGAAGGGGTTTCGGAAGGAAGAATTGTTTTGTGGCGAGGTGGAGAACGGCATGCTCTAAGACACCTGGAAGACAGGCTTAAAGTAGAAGCCCAAGCTTTTCGAGAAGGTGTGTATCTTACCAACCAAATGCGACCAGACTTATTAGCTACTCCTACGTCACAATCTGCAGCTCTTAGGCATGGATGCCTTTCTGTCCGTAGGTACGTCCAAGCAATGTGTAAAAAAAAATATACAGAATTTAGTGCGTAGGCTTCCACGTGTTGTCTCGTAATGAATAACTTGTTTTCTGGTGAAATCCGCGTCACGAAGGAATTGGAGCCCGATGTTTCGCTTCCACTACTGGAAGCTTCTTCAGGGGTTTGGTGCATCGTGAGGTTAACTCGATGCAACAACTATATAGGTCTTGTGATTATATGTGATGTGATGAGACTACATTTTGTTCTTGCTTCGAGGTATAAGATCACTATGCATCCAGTATGTTTCCAGTAGTAGAAGCGAAACGTCGGACTTCACGAAGGGTTCGTGGTGAGAAACCTAGTTATTCATTACGTTATGCATACTTTATATTATTGAAGATGAACTTATAGTTTTCCTTCAAACCTGAAGCACTTTTAAGGGTTGAGCATTGAGTTTTTATTAAAATCATAAAATCTTTTAATTCAACATTCAACTATCCTACAGACGCAGCAACGAAATATCGTACCTCTTGTATTTCATACCTCTTAAGAGGTAGTCTTCTGAAATCCTAAATTTTTAAAATGAATTAAGCCTCAAAAGGTCACTATCTAGATTATTTTATAATATAATCTGTTCCAGGTTTTACTGGAGCCTACATAATCTGTTTTGTCGAATTCATCCCGGTGTTACTATGCCACCACATACAATTACTGGTCAGTTTATTTGGCGAGAATACTTCTACACAATGTCCGTAGACAATCCTCACTATGCGGAAATGACACCAAATCCAATTTGTCTGAATATTAACTGGAAAGGGCCTAATGATCACAAATTTTATGAACATCTCGAAGCTTGGAAACAAGGAATGACTGGATACCCTTTCATTGATGCAACCATGAGGCAGCTTAAGCAAGTAATAATCTAATATAGTACTTACTTAATCGATCCTTTTCTGCCGAAAGTTATTTGTTGAGAGATTGTATTGTCACTATGTGATATTGCTGTAAAGACACTGCAATGCAATGTAGGACTTGAATATATTTACAATTAATCAATCTAATTTAATAATATTGATTTATAAATAAGGTTTTTCATTATTTTTTACCTACTCCCAGGAAGGATGGACACATCACATAACAAGGAATGCTACAGCGTGCTTTCTTACTAGAGGAGACTTATGGATCAGCTGGGAAGAAGGACTTCAGCATTTCCTTCACTACTTACTGGACGCTGATTGGTCTGTTTGTGCGGGCAACTGGATGTGGGTTTCTAGTTCAGCCTTTGAACAGCTCTTAGACTGCTCCCTTTGCATTTGTCCAGTATCTTTCGGCAAGAGATTCGACCCTAGTGGTCTCTTTGCAAAGTAGGTTCTTAGTTTATTATACAATATCATTAAAGCGAGCGCAAGCGAGCTTCTAACATTCTAACAAACTATACATCCTGTCTGTATGTGCGTCGGAAACATGTGATGATAACTTGAGTAAAAGTTGACCGATTTTAGTGAAATTTGGTACATATGTTCATTTGATCAATACCCAATTTTTCGTTAGACAAAGTTATCCACCCAAGCGTTCGCACGCAACGCTCGCGAACGCTTGGGTTTTCAAAAAAAGAAAATTACAACTTCCTTTCTCAAATTTAAGATATTTTTTTTGGAGGGATATTTTACAGACAAAAAAACATAAATTGTTTCAGGTGTGGGTTTTTGATTTTTTTTCGAAATTAGTTTAAGATTGATCGAGGTGGTTCGAGGAGGTTAGAGTCACACCAACCAATTAATAAAATTGTTTATTTTTCAGGCAGTATATACCAGAACTCAGAAATTTCCCGGTTGAATATATCTATGAACCCTGGTTAGCTCCTTTAGAAGTTCAGAAGCATGCAAACTGCATTATAGGACAAAATTATCCTGATAGGATTGTTATACATAAAGCGGAATCATCTTTAAACAAAAAGGTAATTGAGAAATAATGCAGCATCTTATTTCGAGAGTTTAAATTTAGAATAAATTGTTATTCCTATAAGAACTCTAAAATGTGAATATATTCTAGGCAAGTATTTTATAAGAAATATTTTGCAAACGTGCTCGTTTTATTATTAAAATTAATGCCTTTATCTTATAAATAATTAATTTTAATATTTATTTCAAATTATTTTGTTAGAGAATGGAAGATATCAGAAGAGTACTAGTTAGCAACATTCCTCATTGCTGTCCCAGCGATCCAGAAGAAGTTCGAAGATTCTTGTGGCTCCACGAATCACACAATGATCACATCTGTGTCAAATAAGTGTCTCACTAAACTAGGTGAAAATGTCGGAGAAAAATTATTATTATAAATTCATTTTTTTTTAAGCTAATACGTCGAATTATAATTAATAATGAATTGAGATTAAGTAGATGAAGGTAGATTTTAATGAGTAACCAATATTGAAAATAATCGCTGATTTCAATTATGTTTTAACTCTTTGATAATAATTAGTTAAGTTGCATATTAGATTTCTCGTTTTTCGCGTGATAAAATGTTTAGTATTTTATTTTGTATCTACAGCAATGGTCATCTGACTTTGTCCGTTAGTTACGTTATGTACAAATCATACTACAAGTAATAATGTTTAAGGTATCAACTATCTCAAATCCGACGTATTACTAACCATTGGTTACATAGAAACCAACTTAGGTTGGGAAAGGAGTTAACGATAACATAACCAAATTAGGGCGGTGTCTCAGACATCGTCCTAATTTGGTTATGTTATCGTTAACTCCTTTCCAGACTTCATGCAGACACCGTGTCTGCATGAAGTCTGCAATAAGCAGATAAAGCTGAAGAGGGTGAAGAAACCTTTAGTTTCATAGTAAATAAACGACGAGTTAAGTGATAATGAACTTTTAAGGTGTGTGAATAAAATTAAGTTTAATATATGATACTGTGAGACGTTTCGACCCTAAAAGGTCATCTTCAGTCAATTAATAATTAATGATGCTATCGTTAGCAACATTCCTCATTGCTGTCCTTGCGACCCAGAAGAAGTTCGAAGATTCTTGTAGCTTCACGAATCACACAATGATCACATCTGTGTCAATTATTAGTTTCACAAAACACACTGATCATGTGTAATAAATATGTAGTGAGATAAAATCTTTCTCGAAGAGCGAGCGTCAATATTAAAAGTTCTTATAAAACAATCATTCATTGAAAATTGAAATGAATTTGATTAAATAGCAAAAAATACATGGTAACTATATTCTAATTCTAACTATGATTAAAAACAAACATTCAAAAACACAGCAATTAATATTATATTTAACAATTCTTAGTACCTAATTCTTTATTTTATTCACACCTTAAAACGTCCATTATTACTCAACTCATCAATTTATAAGAAGGTGTTCTTAAACTTTACGTTTATCAATTTTAAAGTAAATAAAACTTAAATAATACTTTTGTCGAAACACTGTAGCAAATTTTAAATTTAATTGCAGAAAGGAGATCATTAAGCATTGAATTGGTTAATGATGATCACTAATCAACGTGGTCTTAACCTGTCTGTAATAAATATTCGTTACAGTAGTTTGACAATAAACGAAATATTATTTACTGTTTTATTCACTATATAATGTGGAACGTTTCAAAACAATAATATTTCTTACGGTCGCTAAGCGCAATTAACAATTTAATAGTTTGAAATTATCAGTGCCAAATTGGGCCGTTTTTAACCGATTTAAGCTAATTAGATATTAAGAAGATTGCACATAAGGAAAAGAAGCATTCATTTTTCTTTTTAAATTTTCTCTTTACATTTATTTTTTGAAGTTATTTTCTTTCTTTTTAGGGTCCGTAGCCAAATGAGGACCCTAATTCTACATTCCTGCGCTAATACCTACATTCCGTCTGTCCGTCTGTAACGCACCTGATCTCCGAAAGTAATCACAGGAAAATTATAGGATTATATAGGTTTCAACTTTATTTTAAAGTCATCTTCAATCGTAGGTAGTACAATTATTTCAATTAGTATAATATCATCCTTAAGTCGAATACAATTATAAAATCTTTCTCCATAAGTGAGAGTCAAAGAAGTTTTAAAGTTATTAAAAAAAAAAAAAAAATTGAATGAACATTTTTTTTTTCCTTTACAAATAACTATTATAACAAGAAACAGATAAAACAAAAACATTATATATTTTTTTTAAATAAAAGTAAAGTGGCTGTAACAGTCTTACTGTTACACTAATTAAAGAGAAAGAAATACATATTAATTCAATTTTTATTTTATTCAATTACTTCTTTGACTCTGTCTTATGGAGACTTAAATAAGAGATTTTAAATGGTTCAAAAGTTGTAACTGAAACATACTTTTAAATGGCCGCCATATTGATACCGCTGGGCTGATTGTACTGGTTAACGAACACGTCCTATTTGTTAAATTGCCTACTATGTATGTGCTGAAAGTACATATACTTGGCCAATTTACTTATTTTTTATTTAATCTTCTTTTGATACTGCTTATATGATATGATATTTGATCATCTTTAGGGGATTATTTTATGAAATACGCTATATAACATTCAATTATGTGTTCTCCTATATCAAAATCTTTAATTAAAATGTTTTGATATCAAAAGATTTTGAACATTTAGTGAGATTATTTAAATAATCGGTTAATTAAATTTATTGTTGTATTATTAGTTTAGTAATGAACAAACTGTGTTAATATACCAAAAACTACATTTAGTTTGAATTTTATAGACATGAGAATAAATATTCTAGGTAAAATGCCGTTAAATAATAAGAATCAAATAAAACTTATATTGTATTATAATTTTATTATTGACTGATTTTTGTTTTGTTTTAAATAAAATATTTAAAAAAACATTTTATTTTATTTCTTTCCCCCTTTTTTGTGCATTATGTTTTGTCGTTTAGTATTGCAGGTGAGTTCTGCGATATTTGTTGTCTACGGCGTTTAATGGAGATGCTAAAATTTAGACCTTAAGACATTAATTCAGATTTTAGATAGCTTTTGAGTTTTAGAAAAAAGAAATGAACACAATAGCCAAGATATTAAATAATTATAATATAATAATATAATATACTTTATCAGAGTGTGTTTTGAGAATATCAGACCCTTAGAATGGTTCAAAGTAAGCTTTTTAGCATTTTAAAAAAACACTGTTTATACACTTTACAGTTAAACACTATATAGTGTGGCCTACGGACCCTCGCTGTGTGCTGACTAGCACACACTTGACCTGTTTATTGTAAGGCTCAGCTGCACCGTTGCACTTCCTTCGGAGTAGCTACTATTATTAATTATTATAATATAATTATATTATAATAATTATAATTATAATCACTTTTTCTTCGTTATCTTCTAGACCGAATGAAGATAGCTTTCAGTCATAAATTAAGTAGTTATACATAAGATACTTTCAACCTTCTAGTATAACTTTCATATCGAACTATCGTACAACAAAAAAGGTTTCCTGTGAGAAAACAAACTAACTCACACAATTGTAAAATATCTTAAGATTCTAGATAAGGATAATTTATGAAATTCTTCTCAAATGTGTTATCTATTACGATAATAGCTATCATATCACCTCATAAATATATTTGCTATTATTCATCTTCACAGCTTTGATAAAGAGAAATATGCAGTTTATAGCTTAGGAAACAATTTTGATCGGCAAGTTCGATATCTTTACACTCTCTTTATAGTAGCTACTCCGAAGGAAGTGCAACGGTGCAGCTGAGCCTTACAATAAACAGGTCAAGTGTGTGCTAGTCAGCACACAGCGAGGGTCCGTAGGCCACACTATATAGTGTTTAACTGTAAAGTGTATAAACAGTGTTTTTTTAAAATGCTAAAAAGCTTACTTTGAACCATTCTAAGGGTCTGATATTCTCAAAACACACTCTGATAAAGTATTTTTTTTGCCACTGAACCGGACTACAACCATATAAATACATCGAAAAGACCATAATTATAAAAAAACGTATTTTGTCTATAAAAAATAAAATAATATTTTTTTCGAAATTTCCAAAAAGTAGTGTCTTTACTTTTGGTCGAAGAACGTTCAGGAATTTATTCAGATTTTTTGCACTTCACATAAGCAAGATAGAGGGGGGAGGGGGGGGGGGGCAAGTTTCACACCAACTTCAAACTTGTCTACGCTCGCCCTATCAAAGTTATATCCAAAGAATTATATACTTTTGTAATCAGCTCGACGTACCCTTTCATATGATACCCCTCACGGTGTCGAAAAAAAATGTAAAAATTTTAACCCTTAAGTTTTTTTACCCTAATTTTTATGAAAAATATTTTTTTTAAGTCGCTATATATTTAAAATATGTGGGCAGGTACAAGACACCTACATGCCGAATTTCAAAGTGATTGGACGAAAAGTGTAGCCGTGAGAGCACGCGAGAGGACGGACGGACAGACACACGCAGGAAAATATAAGGGTCCTTGGTTTTGCCTACGGACCCTAAAAATAATCTATCACACTTGATTGAAGAAGTCTTCAACACACTTTTAAACGAAAAAAAATCACAGGGAAGTACTTTTTAGGGTTTTGTAGATGATTAAGCATACCCGTTATGAAATAATGATTTTTTCTTCGATCTCAAGGGTCCCGGGTTCGATCTCCCGGGGGGTCACAACGTTTTTCATCAGTGATAACGACAAGATAAATTACATTTTTTCAGAACATTTTCATCGCTCCACCATAAGGTATAGCTATGAATTATTTTAAAATTTTAGGACCAGCCGTTATATAGTGTTGGGGAAGGGGGAATTTTTTTGGGGTATATTTTGACTTATAAAACCAATAAAGAATAAAAAATTTAAAAAAGAAAATATATATTTGTATCCTACTCTTCAGCATCTTTCATTTGATACCTCACTCAAAATTTAAAAAAAATAATTTGGGTGCACTTCAAATTTTCGCTCCTAAAATTGGCAATTTTTGAAAACTAGAAATGAACTCCCGGAAATATCATCGCCCCACAATAAGAAATTAAAATGAATTATTTCGAAATTTTAGAACCAGCCGTTATACAGTGGTTGGGGGGGGGGGAGGGTTGGGTATATTTTGATTTTTTTACCCAATAATGAATGCAACATTTAAAAAAGCATATATATATATATATATATATATATATATATATATATATATATATATATATATATATATATATATATATATATGCATCCTACTCGTTAGCAGCTTTCATTTGATACCCACTCGAAAATTTAAAAAAATATAAATTTTTGAGTTTACCACATTTTTGCGAATTGCGCATGCGCATATTTAATTTTGAACTTCTGTATATTATTCCTGTGGTTGGGTCAAAACGTTGCACCTGCGTTTCAAATTTCAGCACTTTCGATTGAACGGTTCGGGCCCTATGAACCAAAAATTACATATAATATGTACATATTAATCATATTATGTATACATTGGAGCTAATGACAGGCCGAAAGAAGTCCTGTTATAGCCCACACAAATAAGAGGTCTAGTTCTATTGAAGGTCGCAGACCCTTTCAAAGAACCTAGAAGTAGTTAAAAAGTTGTCTACCTTTAACCATTTGGCCTTAATAGGTATCATACAACTAGGAGATATGATGGCACCTGTCCCTTCTACAAAAAAACGGTCCGAGACATCTCAGACACACTTTCTCATATACGAGTTCATAATTACATAACCTAGATTTCCATTTATTAGTTCTCGATGGTACATTTAATTATTAAATTGAACATTTCATCGAAATTTATCATAAAATCAACTTCTCCTTGGCGGGAAATTGAACCCGGCCTCTCTCCATCCACGTTTAAAGCTGTTTTTTTAGGAACTAGATTTTTCCCGTGAAAACGGCTTATATTGTTAGATTCGTATTTAAATGGACAACATTTTAGAATTTGTTAATCAAAATCGTCGGAACCATTTTCGAGAAATATTTTTTATTTATTATTATATTTTCGAGAGTTTTTTGGGGGTAGTGCCCCCAAATTTGGAACTAAAATTCATTTCTCAATTTTGCCTCGGGGTATGATTTTTTTGAACATGTATGCCAAATTTCGTCAAAATCTGTCCAACATTTTAGCTCCAGGCATCTGCACAGATAGACGACAGACAGACATTTTTTAAACCCCACTTTTATGGACTCCGGGGACCTCAAAACACCAAATTTTTCGCGCCACCACAATACTTTCTCTTTATATGAGAAAGTAAAAAAGAAAACATGGCAAATAAAATGAACTCTTTTTCACTCCTTTTCCTATTTTTACTTTTCAGTATCGAAAAATATACATTCAATTTAATATTCAATCTTATAATTTCTTCAGAGTCCATTGTCGCCTATTTTGATGTCTGGCATTTCTTTGGATAAAAACTCAACAACATCCAATCAATATACTTTCGAAAAGCAGAATGCACCATCGGTAACTGGATGATTTTAAAAGATCAACAACTTTGGTCTTTGACTTTTTGACGTACCTCTATCGATTCCACCTTAAATAGAGCTATTTTTATTTATTTTTTAAATTTTTGACTTCGAGCTCTTACGGCGTCAGCAATTGTTGATTGATTTAATTTCTGATTGAGGTGCACAAATCTCACACGAATGCTCTTTAAATCGAGTATTAATTATTTTATTAATTTGTTATAGAACCAGAGTTATTAAATATTTACTGGTGCAACTGCCGTATTGAGAAAAGACTGGTAATTAAATTAATTCACCAATTGTTAATGATTTTTCTGTTCAATGACTTCCCAGTCGAATTGGAAACATAGCCAATACACCATACTTGATAATAGGAAACATAGCCACTAATACCTAGCATGAGTGCCGCGAGAGCGTGCGGTGAAGGCTAGTAGAAAAATGTAATTTTCTAATTTTATGTACCTTTTTTTATGTTTTTTTTTTACCTATACACCAATACCCGTGATACTATATTTAATAAAAAAAAATGATTAAATACAAGTATAATATATATATTTAAATAATACCAGCAGGGCTAATTCGGATTGCACTTGTACGTGCCATCGAAATTTCTTCGAGTTAGACCTCTACCTGGTTTATATACAGGAGGGTTGTTTTTCTTTAGGAAATGAGAGGAGCGGAGCGGCTATTGAAAATTCAATGGTACACAAAATTAAGGTTTTTAATTTAAATTTAATATGCAGGATTTTATCACCTAACCTCAAAGTAGTGACACATAGAGTAACAAATATTACTTAGAATAATATAAATATTGTACGACATATTACTTTTTATATATACGAGAAAGTTTTGTCGTGTTTGTCGGACCGATTATTCCCTTGTAATAAGCTAAAAATAATGCACATTTAAATTAGCATGTACGTCTTGATTTAAACTTGCTTTCAAAAGTTTCTGTGCTGTGGTAAATTAATTTTCGAGTAGATTAGTTATACTTAAACTTTTAAAATTAAGTTGTCTTTTATTACTATTAATCTAAAGTTAAGAAAAAGAATATTGATATATGATATTATTTTAAGAATATTAAAAAGAATATTTATACTTTATCTAATAATTGATTTAATTATACATATATAGAAGCCTGATTTATAATTAGTCCGATGAATGCGGAAGGCGGGAAGGCGTGAATTTGGCGGGAGTGGAACTTCCAATTCTTTCCAGCCTGTCTACTATCTACTCACTACTCGTCTCAGTACTCAACTCAGTCTCAGTCGGTCTTCGGCTTCACTTCATCGTAAAAGCGTGTTTGAACTGTGTGGTGGAGGGAAGGCAGAAACGAGATACGTCAAAACTGCGTTCAAACGTCAATCTGTCCAGCCCTGATTAGTTTCAACTATCATTTATTTTTTATCATCGAACTAATAAATATTTTAAGATAAGCAATCGCTGATCACATTTGCCGAACGAACCAGTCTTCCATTATTCGTAAGTACAATTTGTCGAATCTTTTTGATTTTACGCTGTTTTTTCTTTTTTGGCTTTCTTTTTCAAACTTATCAGTTTTCATGAAGCACATGCGTATCAGGAAAAGCCGTTTCTGAGAAGTATATTTACGGGTTTTCCTTTTTATTTATTTGATATTTTAGAAACGTAAATCTTTCGTCGAAATCTCAATGATTTCTTGATTTTAAATGTAGTTTTAAACTTAACTAATATTAATATATTTAAAAAGTTACCAACCTGTTGATTTGTTTTTTAAGTTTTTAAAAGTTTATAAATATTTTTAAGATGTTAAAGAACGCAATGAGATTATTTTCTGCAAATACTCCTGTGACTGCTATTATTTCTAGGTTTAGGTATGCAATTTTTAATTATTCTTTTTCCTAAATAAATTTAATGGAATCTGAAATGATTTAATCGTAGGTGTTGATTGGAGCCCACGTTAACCGGCTTGTTATTGTTACGTAACTTGTTTACCAATTGGCAGATGCAATATGCAGTTTATTTCCTATAATATCGGATTTTACAATTTACTTAATTTTATTAAATTTTTATGCCCAATTTTCTGTAAGTAATAATTATGTTCTATAATTATCTGCTTTTACACAGACTTGGGTTTGAAAAGATGAGAGATATTGCATAAGTTATCTATTATTCTTGAATATCTATTAAAGCTTAAGTTAACATCTTTCTTGGTCTGCTAAGGTATTACCTGAGTTCAATTCCTACTTAAATACAACATTTGTTGGGACAGTTTTACGGCTGAACTGAAGGAGATAATACGGTGGAGAATCGCTTAGTGGCAGGCACAATTTGCTTAATTTATTCACTTAAGAGACTATATCCCTTAGTCAAACAGTATGTTTGTATGATTTAACCGTTTGATATATTATGTATGTATGATTTGTTGATACGAGAGTTGATATCCCTTTGTCAAAAAATATGTTGGAGTGAGGCCCCACCATCTTTTCTATAAACCGCCTCATATTCTTCAGTTTCCAATAATACAGCAATTTCCAATTTTCTGTAATTATTATGTTCTATAATTATCTGCTTTTACACAGATTTGCTTTTGAAAAGATTAGAGAATTTGCATTAGTTATCTATTATTGCTTGACTATCTATTAAAGCTTAAGTTAACAACAAGGTCTGCTAAGGTATTACCTGAGTTCAATTCCTACTTAAATACATTCGTGGACTGATTTACTAGTAGCTTATTATAAGTGGTTGATTTTTTTCTATTTTGTCTATTACTTAAAGCTTCTTTTCTTGATTTGTTTACAATTAATTGTTAATGTTAGCTTGTCCGAACTTTTTAAAGTTAAAAGCTGAGGTGCTATGCTTCATGGAGGGCTTAGACCTGCTAATGGGCATGTACAACTTTAATTTATGTAACGGATGTCACATAACTAACCCTAGCATATCACTCTATCAGCGTAAAGTGATAACAGGATAGACTCAAGCAGTTACCTATTTATACTGAGGTGCGTGGGTGAACACTGATCATAGGATTCCTTGGAGGAGTTAGGAATTTAGATACTATAAATAAAGCTAAACCACAAGCTAAACACTTTAGTGCTCTTTACTATACTCATGCCATTATACTTTGTAAATCTGACAGCTCAGATTGGCTAATCTATGTGAGGGAAAAAATAAAACCACTAGGCGGTTATCTTAAGGTTATCCAGTGATATTTTTTTTTGCCTAGTTGGCCCGACCTACTACCTGCCAAAATCTCGAGCTCTAATTGGCTCTCCTCCCTTTTTTTTTTTATTTTCCTGCGCTGTCAGAATAACAAAGTATAATGGCATGAGTATAGTACAGGGTGATTTTATAAATTAATTTTGAAAATGGGTCATTCTATTTTAATCACCCTGTATAATCCTAAATGCTTTTTTGCTTTTAAGTCCAAATACACTTAAAAGCAGTTTTTTATTGACATAGGCTGGGGAGTAATTTCCAGCCATGTTTACTTGACGAGAGTTTCTTTTCTTATCAACTAAAAAGACTGAGTAGTGAGCGAAAAATAATGTCTTGGCTGAGCAGAGAGCGGTTTGCAGCTACATTTTTTTTCTCTGGCGCTCGTGCTTTTCATAGCCAGCAGTCCTCTACTTCCATTGTACTTAATGTTGGTACCGCTCTGCTGCCCACCACTCACCCTTCATATTGTATGATGAAAGGTTTCCAGACCCCAGCAAGATTGTCTCCTAATATTTGGCCCCCACCACATCTTCAGCCTAGAAGGCCCACACACTTAAAAAGGATTTAGATGTGTGAGCCTTTACAGTGTCCAAACATTGTACAATATCTTTCATCCACTACTAACTTGGATGAACGGTATTGATTTATGAATAGTTATGATGATAGTTGTCTCAATACCTCTTATCTACCTTACCAACTAACTAGATAAACAGTATTGATTTTAAATACCTTAGACGGCTTTCACACCAAAGTAGCAAGTCGCAGGTTGCATGCGTCCTAGTAACACCGGATTATCTAAGAAGTCGAGGTAATTGAACGAGCCTACACACCGAAGATGCAAGTGCGACGTGCATCCTGAAAGCAAGTGGCACTTGCATCTTCGGTGTGTAGGCTCTCGTTTAAATACCTCGACTCCTTAGATAATCCTGTGTTACTAGGACGCATGCAACCTGCTACTTGCTACTTCGGTGTGAAAGCCGCCTTAAATTAAATCACATTATCTATGATTGTTAATAGGATAGTTGTCACAGTACATTTAATCTATCTCACCAACTAATTATATAAAAAGTAGTGATGTAAAATACCCGGGTATTTAAAACCGCGGGTAAATACCCTGGGTATTTACCCGGGTAAATACCCATTTTGGGTAAATACCCAGGTATTTATGATAATTTTTAAAGTTACAACTGCTACAAGTTTAATTTCAAACTTATTTATTGTAAATAAATATATTATGAAAGTTCAAGTAGTTATTAAGTGATATAATGTCTCAATAATATTATGGAATGGATATTAATAAGTTAATAAGAAAAATAGTCAAGGAGATAGTGTGCAAAAAAGTGTCTGACTAACATCAAGCTAGAATTTTGTGTATAAGTAAATGTTTTGGTGCCTTATATGGTGGTCGGCTAAGTTCGTCAGCGGGTCATTGCTTGGCAATAGGCATTTGAAAAAAAAAAAAAAAAAAAAAAACGGTCGAGCGCGGCTATGCAGTGGTGTAACTATGGGCCCGCATTGCAGGTGGGTCCCCGTACCATAGGGGCCCCCCAAATCCAATGTACCACTATCGATGGGGGCCCCATTTAGGGCATAATAAAATCTAACTCCCTTGGAAACATACTTCTTCACCATTGTCAGGGGGGCCCATTCAATTCTAAACGCAAATCCTTTTTTTTTTGCTCATCAATTTTCTTTTGCGAGGGGCCCCCCTAAAAGTTCTTGCAAAGGGGGGGGACAATGCCCTAGATACGCCACTGCGGCCATGTCCCACCCTTTATGATGGACAATGTGATTTTCATGATCCTGGAGTACGAAATTAGTTAGTAGACTTAAAATCAAGTTAGTGCTAGTCATGTAATAGTCTGGTTAGTCAAATATTACTCCAAATCAAAGTGGTCACCTATTAAGTGACAGAATACCATCAACTTGATTTTTGGTTGACTATCTAAGTTAGTAATCAGGATCATGAAAATCGTATTGACAACCAAAAAGGGTGTGACATGGCCCCTCTCCACCCGTTTGTTTTTTCAAATGCCTATTGCCAAACTATGTCCCGCAGACGATCTTAGCCGACCACATATTCTTAAAAGGCACCAAAACTTTTACTTATACACAAAATTCTAGCTTGATGTTAGTCAGACACTTTTTGCACGCTATCTTCCTGGACTATATGCCTGCATACAATAAGAATGCATAACCTAATTTTCAAAATAATGATCCTGTCCTTTTCCTTCAAAATGGTGGTGTTTTCACTGCACAGACCTTCAAAATAAGCATTCTGTTTGAAATAATTGAATCTGTATAACTAATATTAATATATGTACCTACTTAGAAATAATAAATACCCGCACACTGGGTATTTTTTAAGGCTCTTTTTTTAGGAATTAAGTGAGCTTAACACATCCTATACTCCCTAAATGACATTTATTAAAGCCATTAGAGTATGGAAAATGCTCAGAACCTCTTGAAACACTATTTAAATCATTATTTGTCATAAATACCCTCATTTCGGGTATTTACCCTGGCCTCGGGTAAATACCCGGGTAAATACCCATTTTTATTTACCCTACCCGCTGGGTATATACCCGGCCCACATCACTAATAAAAAGTATTCATTTATCAATACATTTTAGATTAAGTCATGGTAACAATAAATAATAGACACAATACCTCTAATCTACCTCACCTACTAACTAGAAAAATAAACACTGTTTATTTTTGAATTCACCTTAAGATCAATACTATATACCTTACCATCACACCACATATAGTATTATATAGAAGCCCTTTGGTATTCCCTTGCCGCCTAAAGGCTATTGCCCTGTGAATTATTATTATTATACCATCATTAATTTTTATTAGATGAAGTTGTTAAAACTGAAGATTTTAATTTTTATTTTATTGAATCCATTATCAGCTGATTACAGTTGGAGAAAAGCGAACTGGGATTAGGTTCAGTTTGACTATAACTAGATGCTACTCAATTTCGAAATAGTGTTATTAAAGACCTTGAACTATTGTTAAGGTTTTATTATGTAAGTAAAATCAAATTGGTTGATAGGAGGGAAAGGTTATATGAGGTGATTCCTCTGAGCTGATAACAATATTATTACAGCCACAAAGTGAAATCAATAATAGATTACTCACTTATATTAATGATATACTAACAGCAGTCCATTTTACAGCTTGATTCCAGTAAATTTTTTTTTTTTTTTACTTATAGTTTGATTATTTTGTGGGCCTAATTAATTTTTATTCTCCGCCTGTGATTAAAATTCATTATAAAAAGTTTGTATAAAAATAATTAATTATTTGCCAAAGTTAATTATAATTTAGTCCTAAATTGTGAGTTATTTAAATTCTTGGTTTATGGTTTAACTTCATTGTGTAAATGCTTTTAATTAGTTCTAGGGTAATGAACTAATTTTACAATGTCTTTTTATTTACAGTTTTCAATTCAGTTTAATCCCACTATTAAGATTTCAGTCTTACAATTTTTTTTTTTTTTTTTTTTTTTTTTTTAGCAATTAATTATACAATATACCCATTATTAGGGCTTTTTTTTTTACCGTTATTTGTGCTTGTTTCATATTTACATTTCAACTTGACATGTATCTTTATTTTATAGTCGAGGAGATAGCGTGCAAAAAAGTGTCTGACTAACATCAAGCTAGAATTTTGTATACAAGTGAATCTTTTAGCGCCTTTTAAGAATATGTGGTAGGCTAAGTTCGTCTGCGGGACATAGCTTGTCAATTGGCATTCGAAAAAAAAACAAACCGGTGGAGAGTGGCCATGTCTCACCAATTATGGTGGACAATGTGATTTTCATGATTCTGAGTACAGAATTAGTTAGTAGACCGAAAATCAAGTTGATGTTAGTTTGTCCCTTGACAGGTGACCACGTTGATTTTTAGTAATATTTGAACAACTAACCTATCAAGTGTGAAAATAACATAGACTTGATTTTTGGTCTACTAACTAATTCAGTACTTAGCATCATGAAAATCACATTTTCCGCCATAAGTGGTGAGACATGGCCGCTCTCCACCGGTTTGTTTTTTTCGAACGCCTATTGCCAAGCTATGTCCCGCAGACGAACTTAGCCGACCACATATTCTTAAAAGGCGCTAAAAGATTGACTTGTAAACAAAATTCTAGCTTGATGTTAGTCAGACACTTTTTTGCACACTATCTCCTGGACTATTATATTAGGTCTTTAGTTTTATAACAATTACACATTTTTGTTGTCAATTTTCATTGGATTATATCTTCAACCCTGTTGAGTTTAGTTAACAATACCCTAATATGATGATCAGAAAACACGATTAATTTTTAGTTGAGGACTTATTGTAAGTTGACTTACATATCATGATTATTGAATGAATCCATTGTTTTATTGGTGGTAACAATGCTAGGTAATTGTTCTCCTATTAAAAAATTGCAGTTCCTCATTAATTTTTGTACTATTAATTACTTTAATTGTCTTATTATTATTTTTTTTTTTTTTCAGTACAATGGGTGTAGTTGAAAATTTACTTAATGACCCTATCTCTCAGAGTGACCCAGAACTGTTCAGTCTTCTACAAAATGAAAAGAAGAGACAGCGTCAAGGTCTGGAGATGATTGCATCTGAAAACTTTACATCGGTGTCAGTTCTCCAATGTCTTAGCTCCTGTTTACACAATAAGTACTCTGAAGGTCTTCCTGGACAGAGGTAATCAATCATATGTTTGTTAAGTGGCCTACACACATGGAACTTGGTTCGTACGAAACCAAGTTCCCATGTGTGTAGAGGTAAACGAACCAAGTTCGTGACGAACGTGGTCTTCCATCGGGTTGGAAAACATTTGTTCGGTTCGCCGGCAGAGCGAACCAGGTTTGCCTGTGTGTAAAGGACACAAAACGATGTTCGTCATTTTATCAGAAAAGACACTACACCTCCGACTTATTTGTTTCTTTTTACTTCTTTTAACACTGTTTTCTTTAACTCCGTTTTTAACTCAGTGTGTTTAACGCTTTTTTTTAAACGTTGTTTTTTAGCGCTGAGTTTTCAGCTCAGTTCAGAGAGAAACTGACGATTAATAGACGAACCGTTGTTCGTGTCTCTCTCTACTGTGTGTAGAGAGCGGACCCCACGAACTTGGTTCGACGAACCAAGATCCCATGTGTGTAGGCCGCTTTAGATATAGGAGCATCTATGGAGGTCATCTTAAAGGAATAACATAAATTGTCTCTCTAAATTCAAACTGGATTAGTGAATAAAGCAGCTTTCAGCCTTCATAAGGCCATCCTCAGTGCTGATTGAGGAAGAAATGAGTTGCATTAATTATCCATGTCGATCTCCGACATAGGATAGACTCACCTCTCACTAATATATTTTTTTTCTTTATTAATGTAACTCATTTCTTTCTCATTTGGCACTGATGATGGCCTTATGAAGGCTGAAAGATGCTTTATTCAATAAACCAGTTTGAATTTACGTGGAGAGACAATTTATGTTATTCCTTTTATATTTGTGTTTATTTGATCACTTAGTTTTTGTTCTTGACATAAATCTATACTTTTTGAAAGAAATTGCGCCTTAAATTGTCTTTTCTGATTTGTCTAGCCTGTTAGATTCTTAAGAGAATTTTTCACAATTTAAGACATAATTGCTAATAACCCCCATTTTTAAGTTTCAGTATAAATATGAATTTATAAACTATTTAGCTTTATTAATAAATAATTAGTTCTCTTAGAAATCTATTGAAAATAAGTAAATAATGAATATTAATATTTGAAAAGTAGTGGTTTAATGTCTACTTATTTAAAAAAAAAAAAAAAATGAATGAAAGATTTAAAAAAGATATTTTAAGCAAGATTGTGGTTCCTGTATTATAATTACTGGAGACCTTGAAGTGTGAATGAACTGATTATTCGGCAACCTTTGACTTTTTTGTGTTACTGTCTCTATTAAGATTCTATTGAAGATTCTTTCAAAATGCAATTCCATAAACAGATTAATGAACTCATAATAGAGCTCAATTGAATTTATTAAATAAACATTCTCACGTCTAATAAATTAGGAAAGTCTATTCTTTAAATAAAAAAAAAACAAAGAAACAAGAAAGTTGTTGACTTCTTATTAAATAGATGTATAATTATCTCTTGTACCTTGAAAATAATAAATAAAATAATTTGAAGACCCTTAAAAATGAAAAAGAAAAGACAGTTTGACCTTACCATAAAATTTATGACTACGAGCACAAAGAAAAATAAATGAATAGTTTTTTTTTTTAATTTAATTTTATTTGTTTTATCTAAATATGTACTTTATGCAGTAGTTGCCCTGCTTAAAAAAATTACTTATTTGCACCTGTTTTTTAAAATTACATAAAAGGATTGTTAATTTGCTAACTATATTTTAGAGTTAAATTTTATTTATTTTGAGTTGGATTAAATTTATTAATCAAGTGATGATGTCACTCAAATTAAAATATTGACCAACTTATGCAGGTAAATTGCTGATTTCAAAATGCAATAAAACAAAAAGTATTGGCTTTATCATTATTATTCTTTTTTTATAGTGTAGAGTATAGTAGAACTATTTAAAGTTTATATTCACACTATTTTAAAAATCATATCAGGTAAGTGTCGCTCTCTATTGTCAATACACTGAGTAAGTTGAATTCTGAAGTTCCTCGTCACTCTCTTCAACTGAGCAATGGATGTTTTGGCAATTGCTTCGCTTCAGGCCATCCAGGATCTGTAAGAGGTTAGAGAGATAAGGTATTTCAAATGACCCCACAAAAAGAAGTCCCAGGGGGCTAAATCAGGCGAGTATGCCTCCGGCCACTGAAAATGACCCTTCACAGAGATGAGGTGAAAAATTGGCTTAAACAATTTATCTCTGTTTAGACAGATATAATACATCACATCTTTCAAGACACTAATTTTTAAATTTTTTTGATTACACAGATATTACGGAGGTAATGAGTTTATAGATCAAGTGGAGATCCTCTGTCAAAAAAGATCACTTGAAGCATTTAGACTAGATGAGGATAAATGGGGTGTCAATGTACAGCCTTACTCTGGATCCCCCGCTAATCTTGCTGTATATACTGCACTTTGTCAACCTCACGACAGAATTATGGGTAACTTTTTAAATCTTTTTAGAAGCTTAGGTTGGATATATAAACCTAAGTAATTTATTTTAGAGCCGCTATTTTCTAAGAGTCCTAATACTGTTAATTCCTATTACAGTAATCCTATTACTGTTCATTTTTCATCAATTGAACACTAATGATCACTATATAACAATGTTCCTTGAGTAAAAGCATTGATGCAATATTACATTTAATCTCTACAACTCCCAACTTTTATTTCCAACGTAACCAGATTATATTTTTAAATATACCAAGCATGGTTTGAAATTAACTCTCTAAATTTAATATTTGATTATTATTTGGCCTCTATTAGAGGTGAATCAAATTGTCTTCATTTGAATTTATGAGATGTCATCAGAGATATAGAGAAAAACAAAACAATATACTTTTGTCTCTTGTAAGTTTTCTTTAAACAAAAAACAAACAAGTATAATAAGATAATAATAAGGTATTGGTGTTGTCTTTAGCTTTTATGACTGCTATAAACTTTTTTTTTACCTAGTTTTATAAATAGCTATTAAATATTGCAACAAAAGATAAAATAAAAAGTAAAAAAACAAAAACCAACAACACAGAAAATAAATATAAATTTTTTTTAGTTTTAAGACAGGAATAAACCACTTTGCATTATTTACATAATCTTTATTGGTATTAAGGAACTGTTTATTTCATTGTCCCTATTAGAAATAATTAAATGTAGCTATTTAAAGGCCAATTATTATGAATACTCTATAAAGAAAAAATAAATTAAGTCCATGATGAGTCCCATATAACTTCATTCACACTCTCCCCTCAATTTAAATTAAAATTCAAAAGTTTTTTGAAATTCCTTTCAGTCAAGTTTGTATTTTTATAAAAGCCCCTGACAGTCCACTGACCAAGGCTATATTTTCAATAACTTGTTACATTGTGTATTTAATTTATTTGTTAAAAATTAATTTCTTTTTATTTAAAGATTTTTTTTAGACCCGTTTATATTTGATTGGCCGACGGGTAATATATACACCTGTAATATTAATCCACCCCATTAAACTCTAATCCACACCAAAAAACTTATTTATTTATTTTTTTTTTTTAAATATGAATAAAACTAACATACCATGTACTAACATTACATGTATATAAATGTATAATTATGCTGAATTATTTGTAACATGAAAAGTCTCTTAAATACTGCGATTTTGAAAACTTAAAATTATATAGAAATTGTTTTTGTATGAATCGCTAATAATGTCTTAGACTGGATTAGGAATTTCAATGTAAAGTATGATTCTAAAAGTAGAATGTTTTTATACAGATTATAATTTAAAAAATGTGCAGAAGATAAGAAGTGTTTATATTAATAGATTAGAAAAACAATTACTCAGTAAAAAAAACTCAAAGAGCAAAGTTAATGAGTTTATTATCTAAGAACCCCCCATTGTAGGTAAATAGAGTCAGTTTTAGTTGGGTTTTATCAAAGAAATGATAATGTATTCTTGAATCAAGAATAACTGATGTGACAGTTGAGCAAACTTTGAGTTCTTGTTAACTTATTCATTAATAAGTTGGTATAAAAAACTGAGAAGAAGGTATGAACACTTAACTTAGTAGTGTATAATTGTTATTGTTACTAAATAAAATTTATTCATCTGTCAATTTGATAAAAACTACAAGTTGTGTCCTTTTCTATGGATTTTTTCAAATCTTCTGATAAATGTAGACTAATGTTTATCATTTTAACCTTATATATGTATATACAAACACACATTTTCTTTACAGGTTTAGATTTGCCTGATGGTGGACATCTAACACATGGTTTTATGACAGCAACTAAGAAAATTTCAGCTACATCAATATTCTTTGAATCATTCCCTTATAAAGTAGATGTTGAAACAGGACTGATAGATTACGATAGATTAGCAGAGAATGCAAGACTTTTTAAACCTAAAGTTATCATTGCTGGTTTGTAAAATATTATTTACTAATATTTAAAACAATACAAGAGAATGTGAGAGTTATGGCTTCATATTCTCCGTTTATTGCCTTGGTTCTCTCATACTATGAGTGTAGAAATGCTCTCAAATTCACTTACAAGAGTATAAAGGCTCACAAATTCACTTACGAGAGTATAAAGGCTCTCAAATTCACTTACGAGAGTATAAAGGCTCTCAAATTCACTTACGAGAGTATAAAGGCTCTCAAATTCTCTTAACATTGTATAAACTCTCAAATTCACTTAACACGTTCATGGCGTGTGACTAATTGTGTGGCTCAGAGCGGTGCCTGTGAGGTATATATAGGTATCAATAATTAAAGAACGGAAAAAGCTAGGCGAGAGCGGAAAAGTGGGGTAGATCCGTAGAGATGTGCTCTAGAGGGCTAACTAGTTAAATAGAATCTGAACCGTGAGGCTAGGTATTAGAAATAAGGTAGAAGTGTAGAGGGGAGAGAACGTTCCAGGGCCGTGGTCCGCCCCATTGACCCGACCAGCACCACATACCGGGAACGTGTTAAGAGAGTATAAACTTAAAGGCTCTCAAATTCACTTAAGATTGTATAAACGCTCTCAAATTCACTTAAGATTGTATAAACACTCAAATTCACTTAAGAGAATAAAAGACTCATATTCACTTTGGAACCTAAGTCAACTCTTGCAATAATCTAAGTTTAGCTCTCACAAAGATGAGGCTTATACTACATCAATGATGGCTTACTGTTTTTGGGCTCATTTTGTCAAACATTTGGAAATACCTAACTTAACAGTGCTGAGTTGTCACGTAAAAATATATATTTAATAAACAGGTATAAAGGTGTTTTTTTTTGTTTGTTTTTTTTCAATTGGGAAATGTATAAGAGATAGTGGTATTAGCAATATCGTTTATTGGTATGAAATTAACCAAGGTTTTTGCACTTTTTCTTTTATTATAGTTGTAATCTTAAAATAGATTTGAGTTTATCTCAACTGTTCTATACATCGCAAACACTTATTTCCCTCAGCTTTATGTAGTTTTATAAGCTGTTATCTATGTTCTATACAGATAAGACCACACAGGAAAAAAGAAATGCACTTTTTATTTGACATTTTCTGCATTTATTTTCATTCTATTACATATTGAAAAGATAACATTGAATTTGATAGAACATTTTATTTGGATTTATTTTTAAAATTATCTTTGATAATTTCTTATTATATATAATAATTGGTTTGGAATAGATAAATTTGCTTACAACATAAAAGGAATTCATTATTTATTATCTGATCCCAATTTTAATAGCAATTATCCAGTGGTTGGGCAATCTATTATACTTTTAATGGAGTGTTTTTCTATTATAAATTGAATGGATATATTTTTATACCTTTGTGTTTCAACACCCTAATTAAAAATATATATCTATAAAATTCAATTTTTTTCTAAAGCATTTGTAAATAATACAATATAGAACTATGACGTAATTGCATGTAATGCAATTTTACAGAAGAGCTAAGAAACTGTCAATAAAAATTGTAATTATTATACATTATACAATAATAAACTTGTTTGTGGCATTCAAGATGCAAATTCTCATTCTGATGTTATTTCATCTGGTATATCAGGTTTTCCAGTCACTTGTTACATGTTTACTTAATTTAAAAAAACCTTGTAGTTACAACTCTGTTCCATCAACTTTGCTATTTACTTTTAGATTGATGATTAAAATTCTTCGCCTTACCTTGTTAAGAATTTTATGTTAGAAATTGATGATGATCTCTGATTGAGATTAAATGATTGTTGATAGAAATGAATGATTTTAAAATAAATTATTTAAACTATATTGTGCATTCTGTTTTATTTTATCTCTCTCTCTCTCTCTTTCAATTGCAAATATTAAAAAAAATCATTGCTTATTGTGTTGCTAGGTATCAGTTGTTATTCAAGATGCCTGGATTACAAGCGTTTCCGTGAGATAGCTAATGAAAATGGTGCTTATCTATTTGCTGATATGGCTCATGTAAGTGGTTTAGTAGCTGCTGGAGTTATTCCTTCTCCTTTTGAATATGCTGATATTGTATCCACTACTACACATAAGACACTAAGAGGACCAAGGGCAGCTGTCATCTTTTTCAGAAAAGGTATATTAACATAGGTTTCTAATTATTGAGTAGTTGGATCTATTAATCCTAAATTTCTAATTCTATAATGCTGAAAATTAAAAAAATATATATAAATTAATTTTTCAAAGGGGACATGTTATAAAGGAATGAATGGAAGTGTGGATGAAAATCCAGAAACTAGGAAAGGGCAAGTTTTTCTGGTTTTCTAGATATTATGTCGTAGAGTCTACCTCGACCTTTTTGTATTATTTTTATTTTATACTTTGTTTCTTGCTCTGATGATGCTAATAAATTTAGCAATCAATTAGCATAAACTTTCTCACTGTGTTTTATTTGACAGCATATCGCTAACAAACCCTGTCATTATACTTGAACTGTCACGAACTTTCTCTGGTATGTACATATAGATCTTACTATTAGATGAAGAAATTGTAATAATTTGATTTATCTATTTATATAAAATTCGAACTGTCTCACTAACAAAAAATAAAAAAGTTCTTAAGACCATTTGAAAATGGCAAGAAGCACAGGTAAACGGCAAGTTAAAATAATGTAAGAAATTTACTTTCTCTATCTCTACAGACCTGGATTAATCCTAGAATTTTCACAAGCGATCAATCCTATCCTCAGCTACTGTCCTCCAGTTCTGAAGAGAGGTATGTTTATTCAGAACCTCAGATTCGTTTTGGAGAGGGCTGCTTAACTTCAGCTTCATTATACCCACCTTTAGGCTTTCCCCTGCATATTTCTGCTCTCATCGCATGTGCTGCAAAGTTGGCGATGCCTTCCTGATCTAGTAAATTAAAAAAAAAAAATTAGTATGTATTCTCCATATCTTTCCATCTTTCACTGCTACTAAAAATATGCTAACTATTCTGTCACCTAATTGCTTGGCTTTGTCTTTCCATGTTACTGCTAACTTCAGTGTCTAGTAGTGTCATTCATAATTTGGTGTGCCAACACTCAACTAGATAATAGCTTTGGTATTGCTGAGAGCCCTAGGTTTTGATCAGCTATAAGTGTTAATCCCGGTCAATATCCTTCATTTTATTTTGTGCTGTACTTTCTTCTGGCTGTAAGCTTCCCGTAATCACAAACAAATACTTATTTCATCACTACTTTCTTCCTTAAATTGTAGTCCCCTATTTCAATATTATCTGTCCCGCTTGATTTTTTCAATGTGTTTTTTTTTTTATAGAATTTAAGAAGTGCAAGTTCTTAATCTTATCAATAATTTAAATTATTTTGTAGGTGTAAGATCTGTTGAAAAGGATGGTAAACAAGTAATTTACGATTTAGAGACCCGTGTAAATAATGCTGTATTCCCTGGACTCCAAGGTGGACCACATAACAATGCTATTGCTGGTATTGCTACAGCAATGAAACAAGCTACAACTCCTGCCTTCAAAGCATATCAAACCCAGGTAAAATAATAAAATGACGAGCTTATTATTATATATCTTATTTTGAGAAATTTTAATTAATGTTGTAACTTTGAGATGTCATAAGTCTGAACATCATAAATCAAGGATCAATCAACTACCACTATATTATATTGATATCAACATGCTTAGTTTTGATTTAACAAAACAATGTCATATCTTAAGACTTTAATAATTTTTGTCTAAATATTATTTATCTTAGTTCATTCATATTTTTTCTTTTTTCAATGAAGGTTATTCTTAATGCTAAGAAATTATGTTCGGGACTTCAAGCTCTTGGTTATCAGATAGCCACAGGAGGTACTGATGTCCACATGGTCCTTGTCAATGTGAACAAATCTAAAAAGTTATCTGGTGCTAAGGCTGAATTTATTCTTGAAGAGGTCAACATTGCTTGTAACAAAAATACTGGTGAGTTTTATCAAATTATACTTATATAATTCCCCCTCCCCTCTTTTAGCATTTAAGTACAACACATTTATTTCTTATCACCAGCAAATATAAGCTAAGGATTAGTCACTTTTGCTTCTGAGGATGTGTTCGTAATTGTGTAAAATTTTTCACTGCTTTAGAAATCACTTCACAAATTTCTTTGACCATCTCAAGACAAATTTTGTAAATACTTAATCTAAGTAAGAAGTTGACGAGGGAATCAGCATAGGCTAGTGTTCAGAGTAATCACAACTCTTAGGGGGCCTGGGTGGCTCGGAGGCTAGAGCGCTCGCCTTGCGATAAGGCAAGTTAAGTAGCATCGAGCTGGGTCAGAAGGTGACCGCAGCTCTGGGTTCGATTCCCGGACCAGGCCCCCTGCTCAATGTCCACCCAGCATTGTTTAAACAAGTGGGAAGCTCCTCGAAAGAGTAGCGCCACAGTGGTTTCGGCCTGGAAACCATGACGATGACACTCCTGGTTGTAAAACAACTAGGAGGGGAGTCATGGTTGTCGACCATATCTTCACACGACCGTGTGATGATTTCGGTCCCTAACCCGGGTTTGATGTTTGGGCCCACCTAAGTGGCCTGCATCTTCGGGTGTAAAAAGCCCCCCTGGAATAGTAAAAAAAAAAAATCACAACTCTTGCCTGAAACCATGGCCAATACTGATGTACCTAGTGATGGTTTGAATCCCTGCTGCATGTTCCTACTGATATTCACTTTAAATAGATGTGTAAGTGGCTGATCCTCCACCATGTATTAACGTAATATTATGTTGATCAGGATGTAACCTGTGTTGATTCATTATATCGACAAATGTGGTCAATATCTTCCAGTTTTTGATTCCTCAGAAGTATTAAAAAAATATTGTAATTTAATTATATTTATTATCTAATATTTATGTGTAATTTGTTTAGTCCCTGGAGACAAAAGTGCATTTAACCCTAGTGGAATCAGACTGGGTACTCCTGCACTAACTACAAGAGGATTTACTGAAGCAGATATTGACAAAGTTGTATACTTCATTGACGCTGGTAAGGACATTCTTAGAGAGTTAGCAAATAATGTGTAGAGTGAAGAGGGAACGGATTCGAAAGAAAGGATCTTATATAAATTGTTTTCTTTATCTCTGCCTGCTGTTGTATTTAATTTTCTACATAATTTTAGTTACTTGTAAAAAAATAAAATAAATTCTAATGTAGTATTGTTAAACTAATCTAGTACTACCCATCTCTGTTTTGCTCATGTAGATAAATTCTCGAGGTTAATTTATTATAACTAATTATTAACTATCATTAATTCATCCCATCATCATGATGCTGAACACCAAATGTACAAAGTAAATAAATATGTTGGTTTGTCTCTTGTTCAATTTTTGTTAACCACCATATCTTAAAAACTACTCATCTGATTTTTATTTAATTTGGATGGTGGGTCATAATTAGGCCATTGTTGGTCCCATATAAGTTTTAACCTTCTTCGCCCATTTGTCTCTTTTCCACATTCATTTACTAACTCACATTTATTTGCGCCTACATCTTCAAAAGCACTTATCTGATTGTTAAAAAATTTGGATGGTTTGTCGAAAATAGCTCGCAGATCCTCAGATTAATTTCAACTGTCACCAACAATTAAATTTTGCTAAATTGGTACTTTTATTCATATAAAAAATCAAAACAGGGGTTGTAAAAGCATAACATCAATAAAGTACGTGATAGGATTCAAGGAAGCTATGTGCCACACTAATTAGCAGATTTTGTTTTTCATGACAAAAATATTATTAATTCACTATTTAATTTGGTGCAAAATATATCTGTCTCTTATCACTAATTATGTTTGTTTTTTTAGCATTAAACTTAGCTGTTGAAGCTCAAAAGAAATCTGGTCCTAAGCTGGTTGAATTCAAGAAAACAATAACCGATGATGCTGAAATATCAAAGAAAGTTCATGATCTCAGAAATGAAGTGGCTGCATTTGCTGATAAATTCTCTTTACCTGGTCTTCCGGAATTCTGATAACAATTTTTTTATTTTATTTTAACTCTTATATTAATTTGTTTTTAATAAAAAAGCTCAATTATTTCTTATTTTTTTAAAACTAATTGTAATTAGCTGAAACTTATCAGAAATTCATAACTATAGTGATAAGAAATAAATTTACGAAGTTAAGAAATAAATTTATGTGTAGATAGCTATTCTATCTATTTTATTTTGACTTCTTTCATTTTTAAAATTTTTAATTTTGTTTTTAATAAGTATGTATTTTAAAAACTTATTTTTTATTGTGAAAAAATTAAAATTACTGTTACCAAAGAGTGAAAAATCTCATAAAAGTGCCTTATTAATATTTATTTTTTTTATTACTTCTAAATTTTCTATTCTTTGTTATGATATAATTATTAGAAGCCAATATAGAGTAGTTGTCTTTGCATTTCCCTCAACATTATAAGAAGCTTTTCTAATTTTTTATTTTTCCCTTTTAATAAAAATGTAATTAATTATGTATTATGTATATTCTGATTTGTAAAATAACAAGAAATTAATAGTTTGAATTTGATCAAATTAAGTTTCAGTTAAATATTTCAAGTTATCTTAGTGTAATATGCATTTTCATAATAGATAAAGAATAAGTTCTTCATTTTTTTTTTTTTGTACTATAAAATATTAATGTTTCTTTACTTTCTTTACTTTTTTCTTTCTCATCCACCTTGCCTCATTCCTTCATTGTTCATTTCCCATTTTAAACAATCTAAACTCTAAACCATACAATTTGACGACACATTTTGGGTGAGAATTTCTATTTTTTTTTTTGTAATGGATACACATAAATAATATTGCCATTGGTAATTATTTACTTTCTCATATTTATGTAGTAGATATTTGAGAGAAAGTATTGTGATTGGGTGGAAAAAAATTCTTTTGGGTCCCCAAAATGTTTTTAAGGTCAAAAAATGACTGTTGTCTGTCTGCCAAAATGGGTTGGATATGGCCACTCTCCACTCTTGTTTTTTTTTTTTTTGACAGCTTATGGCCAAGCTATGCCCCTCAGACGCGGACACATATTCTTGGAGGACACCAA
This sequence comes from Gerris lacustris, assembly GCA_951217055.1. Lineage (NCBI taxonomy): Eukaryota > Metazoa > Arthropoda > Insecta > Hemiptera > Gerridae > Gerris > Gerris lacustris. The sequence continues at coordinate 52,597,112 of OX578280.1, forward strand.
AATACTCACCCATAATTCTAGCTTGATGTTTAGTCCATCACTTTTATGCATGCTATATCCTGGACTATAATTTAAAAAAAAATTTGCTATATTTTGTACCTGAATGATCTATTTTAAGAAAAATTAGAGTCTGTGTAAGGTTTTCTGTGGAAAATATTTCAGGGGTAGCTACCCCCTTCCCCATAGGGAGTAGTCACTTGTATTAAAAAAAATATTAACTTGCTATCAGTCAATTTCAACTTAAAAAGTAAATTGTATAACATCTCTACCTGCATATCAACATTACCAAAACTAGATGTGTAAGTTGTTACTATATAATGGGGAGATATTGGTTTCATTCAGCGAGCCCAAGAGTGACCTTAACCCTTCGTGGCATGGCTATAGTAGACAAAGGGCGGCGCACTTAATGCATTTTTCAAACCATAAATTGGTTAAATCCAGATTATCTAGATTGCGTTTTGGAGATGTTGAACTTAAAAGTCAATTGATTTATTACATAATTATTTTTCAATTATATCTTTAATTATAAAAAAATAAAAATTACTATAAAAAATCAGTAATTACTCCTTCAGCGTTCTGACTTAGTATTGGGCTTTCAACCTTAATTATCAACCCTATTTATTATTATTAGTTGTCAAAGTCCTAAGATAACTCCTCAAAACTATCATCCTAATCCGACAACTCATGCAAAACCGAAAAATATTGATCGGGTGGCATTATTATTCTATACCTACCAGACATGGTGGATGGGTGGCGAATACAGTACACAAAGCCAAATGAACATGGCAAAACAATGCAGAATGAAGCAATAATCAAAGCAGACTGTTTCATCTGTTTTTGGGGTCTCTAATGGTAGGGTAAATTGAGGTTTTATTATTCTCGCATCGTGAATCTGTGATTTGCAGAAACTTTTTTACTCGTGGCACTCTCCACGCGCCAGCCCTTGTCTCGAAGGGTTAACTGGATACCCATAAGGTACTCTTAAATGAATGTCCTTAGGATATCCTTAAAAACCCAATATGGCATTAAACGGGATGACCATATTTGATTTCCAATGATTACAGCAGAATATAATCCGGACAGATATTTCAGGGAAGTTGTTGGGATCAGTTGTGCTACCAGAAGAGGTTTATGGCACAAAGATTAAGTTGACTGGGACTTGTTAAAAGGATGGACTAAGGCAGGATGCTGAAGAATCTCCTGAATGGAAAAATATATGGACCTTTACGATGAGGACGGCCTAGAAAGAAATGGCTTACAGAAGACTAAGAAAAGTGCTGTGGGTTAGGAGTTGGAGAAACAGAGGTGCTAGGAGAGAGGAATAGAGATTTGGGGAAGCCAAAGCTCGTCTTGGGCTGTAGCCCTGCAGAAGTAAGGTATTAAAAGCAGTTGGCAAGTTGGTTAAAGCATTTTCACTGAATACAGTATTTTATATTATTTGGTAGTTGGAGATTAGTTTAATAAATTAATTTTTTCTAAAATATTGCCTGAGGTATATTTACTTTCTTAATTTTTTTTTCCCCACTTGTGTGTCTTTCATTGAGTATTTATATTTCAAATTCATAATGACCTACCATTCACTAAAAAAACACAAAAAGCCAGGTAATAAATTCAATTTTTAAGGATTTTTTAAATTGGGACAATTTAACATTTTTGGAGGGTAAAATATTTTTTTAAATGAATTCGTTACTTGTTTTGAAGGAATCGTTTGTTCCCCCCCCCCCACAAACTCAAATCTTTAATAAATGAAAGCTAAAGTGCCCCCCCCCTACTTTTTATCTTAACATTCTCTTATTAAATTAATTTCTTATTTGATTAATTTAGCAATTTTAAATAATCTGATAAAAGAAATTTCGCTAATTAAGATTCTTAACAAAGCATGTAACGAAGATATTGTTTTCTTTTGTATATTTGCTTTCGTAAAAAGCGGAGAGTACCTACAGATTCTTTTTGTTTATTATTTAATGATTAGTTTCAATATGATGACAGATAACTTAGCTTTTATCACTGGGTCAATGTTATTAAGTATTTATAAGGTCTATAACTAACGACAGACATCGAGGCGGCAATCCCAATCCGCATTGTCTTTGTCTTTGGTCACGAGGAAGCATCACAAGTTTTGCTCTGATAGAGATTTTGAGGTTAATGAAGAGTAACTAAATCTAAATAAAGTGCAGTTTTATTTTAATTATAAATAAAAAAAGTTCGTAACTCTGTTTAGAATCAAGTTATTTTTAGATATTTTGCTGCGCAAAATATATATTTTTTTAAATTGATTTCCTGTTTTTTACCTATCGATAGGTTATCAGATTTTCTTAGTGACAAGTCGATACCTTACAAATGTATCGATTACCCTAAATCCCAGGTGCAACTATGAAAACAAATATGGCGCCTCCGTGAAGTTGTGTGACATTTAACATTTAGGACGGATTATTTAACTTAAGATTTCTTTAGCTCGGATGTTTTAAAACGCTTTTCGATTTCTCAATCTATCTGAACGGATGTCCGTTGTCAAGTGTTTGCTTCGTTTCATTCGTTTAAATTAAAGTATTTATTATGCCAAAAAGAAATAAAGTGTACGTGTTATGGCAGTGGAAAGAAATTCCTGTCAACAAAAGCAGTATGATTACCTTTTAAAGTTCTTACTCGTTGGTGACAGCGACGTTGGCAAACAGGAAATACTTAGTGGACTTGAAGACGGCTCGTCCGAATCTCCTTTTTGTAGTGGAAGTGGTAAGTTCTTAGCACTGGAAATTCCATCTTTATTTAATCATCAGACATGATCAGTTTCCTAGGAACAGACTATTTACCTTTTAGTTTGTTATTGAGTACCCGAGAGAGATAAACAAAACCTTTAATTATCAACAGGTTCATTTTAAATTGTCAAATCTACAGGTCCGTGACCCTTAGCATTGGGTGGGCCTCGAAGTATCAACGTGCATTATCCCTTCAGATGATTTTTCTGTACGTATTAGTTGTACAACAGTCCTCTTCAATAGTATTCCTAGTTTTCACTGTCGATTAGACCTCATTCATCACAGGATGGTTATTTATAACTCTGATAAGAATGTTACTTATAGAATGATCAGACTCAAAAAAACTGGGCTAAATCGGATTGTACGTGCCCTGGAAATTTCTTCGAGTTGGACCTCTACCTGGTTTATACACAGGAGGGTTGTTTTTCTTCTGAAAATGAGCGGAGCACCGCGAAGCGGTGCGGAGCGGCTATAGAAAATTCAAGGGTACACAAAATTAAGGTTTTTAATTTAATATGCAGGATTTTATCACCTAACCTCAAAGTGGGGGCACGTACAATCCGATTTTACCAAAAAACTGATTTGATTTATAGTTATGTATAAATCTCCTAATCCTTTCTTTTTTTCTTCATCTTGCATCTTTATTCCTCTCTAAATGTTTAAGTTTTCTGAAATTTAAATTCTAAGCTCTGACCGTTTATTGTGTCAGTGGTTTTCTTTTCGATAAGATGGCAGTGACACAAGGCTCTGATTGTTATATGACTGATAAATATCAACTTCTTAACAAATCAATGATAACAGTGGTCATGAGCAGTTATGGTCTTGCAAATGCATAGCAAATTTGTGAGTAATAAGTTTGCGCTTTCACTCATAAACCTTTTCATATAATTACAGTACATGCACTGGTTTGGTCTACGATTGGACAACATTAGGTTTGTTCCAACCACACTTTAAACTAGTTTGAAACTGTCCAACGCATGCGCTTTAGGAACAGGGCGTTCCAACAAAGCCCAAACTCAAACTCTGACTGTTAGTCGGCTGTTCCAACCAAACTCTGATTGAATCACGGATTGGTTTGGAACCAGTCAGAGCATTCAGCGATCGGCGGCAGGGACTAGTAGTTTGAGTTTGGGTGAACAGAAGCGTAACCTTCTGCTTCATTGTTTTTGTTTTGATTTCGCTCGCCTATTATTCTCCTTTCTTGCGATTCAACTCTTCTTTTTAAAATGTTTTTGTACAAATTTGATGATGAATTTTTGTGCAAATATAATGACATTTTCTAGATATTTCTGAAAAAAAAAAAAAAAAAAAAATTGGACCTATTTTCCAAGATGGACTTGTGATACTTATTCCATTTCCAAACAAATACCGAAACAATCCAATTTATTTCCGCCATATTTCTTTTGTTAAATGGACTAAGATTAATATTTGTTCATTAAAACAAAAGAGCATTTAGGATTTTATCAATAAAAACACATGTGTGCCGTGAGTCTACTAAAACTGGCTCACCTAAGTAAGCCTGAAAATTGTGAATTGCGTAAATTGAAATGAAATCGTGAAATCATGTATTAAATATACATTTCTAAAACGTGTGCATGTGTTTTCGTCATATCCTCTTTGAGTATGTATGTTTTACTTAGCGTTGGGACAACCGACTAGAAAAAACAACCGAATGAATAAGTCGATTCGGGAAAAAACAGTCGATTGAATTCAATCGACTGAAAACAGTCTCATAGCGGGTATAGGATATATGAATAAAGATATAAACCGAGACTGAACTCGCAAGTCGAATTTTTCAATCGAATGGTTTTTTTTATATAGGAGAAGTACGGTGGAGGCAGTAAAGGCCTCAGAGCTGAGGGGGGGTGAGAGTGAGAAGGCGCTTGACACTCGTTATCTCGTCCCAAACTACAGCCTGCTACGACATCGTTTTCATTCGAATGAAAAAATATAGACTGAGACTGAATCCAGTCGACTTTTTCATTCGAATGTTTCATTCGGATGTTTTTTTGTTTTGGGTAGGGGAAAGGAACGACGGTGAAGGGCTCAGAGCGGAGGAGGGGTGAGAAGGCGCATGACACTCGTTATCTTGTTATACACAAGTCCACATATACACGTCCGAATTACAACTAATACAACTTCAAACTATAGACTGATATCATTCGAATGAAAACTAGATATCCACAACCGAATGAATGAATATTTTAAAACAACCGTTTAGTCGACTTTTTTCAATCGATTGGTTCCCAACGCTAGTTTTACTTCCAACATTCAAGCTTAATTAGCATTAAAAAATGAAATTTTTGTGGTTTGGCCCCCCCCCCTTGTTGTGTGTGCCCCTTGGCCTAAATCGGGCCCTGATTTAAGCTACTAGTACTTATCTTCATCAACTATTGACTCATCCATATCTTTAATATTAATAAGTTCAGGTATTTTTGATAGCACAGAAATGCAAAATCACATAAACGATCAACTTAAAAAGTTGTTCTGATAACAGTGCTAAAACCTACCACATTAAACAGTTTGGTTCGAGTTTAAGAGTGTTCCAACAAGACGAAATCACCAATCAATTCCTAACTGAGTAATGATCGCGCATGCGCATTACGTCGATCTTGGACTAATTCGGAACTGGTGGTTGGAACAAACCTATTGTTTATGAAATATTATTATTATTATTTTTTTTTTTTTCAATTCTGATTTAAAAGATGTTAGAAGCGAAAACATCAAATTGTTTGAAAGATTAATGTTTTCTTACTTTAAAATGTTATCAGAGAAGTGATTAAATTTTTATTGTTAAACATTGTGTTATTTGTAAAGCTCTAATTTAGTTGCAAATGAAACTTATGGTCATTATTTAGGAAAATGTTTTTTTGTCTTGTTTTATTTTGTTTGATTCTTACCTCATCCTACAATGACATCGCCTACATTGATATAGAAAAGTAATTAATAAGCTTTTTGAGTGTATCTTTTACACACAATCTTTTTGAAATTCTCCTTAAGATCTTGCTTGAATGCAGGTAGTATCACTGTCCAGTTATATTTCCTGTTTTAAAATTAACCTCCTGTTGTCCTTGCAATAAATAATTTCATTCTTCTTGTCATTATCATTTAACACTTGAAGATTGTGCTGTGATTGTGATATTTGAAGAATACACTTTTGGTCTTATTCAACACAGAATTTAATGCTCTTCATAGCATACAAAGCATTTTTGGTCACAAATAAGCTTATTAAAACAAAAATAATTTGTAGGAATTATTTCTGAATTAGGCAATTTGTGTCTAATGCTACTGGCCTACTACAATAGTTTGGTAGCAGGTGGTCCAAACATTTGACTCAGGTTTTAATGCTCTACAATTTATATTTAAGCCTTTTTTAATTTATTTTTTTGTTAAGGATATATAAGCGAAAAACCCCTTTTTGTAGGAATTATTTCCGAATTTGATGTTTAACCTACTGGCCTATTATATTTAAGATAAATAATTAATGAATAAAATGTAACATTTAATCTGTTTACTGGAGTATATTTAACAAAAATAATAACAATAATATAATAAAATAATACCAGCTTATATAATTAATATAAATATTCCATATTCAATGTAAAAATATCTGATTGTAAACAAAGAAATGCTAATGCTTAATATATTATAAGGTAAATAATAATTATGAATTATTAAGTAGTTGTTAGCCAAACACATTGTTGTCTAAGACCTTTTTCACTTTTGGCTTTCACTTGATCAGATGTCCATGATTACTGTATCATCAGGTTCAGGTGGTAGTTCTGGATCATCTGGTGGTAGGCCTGAATCAAACGGTAGTTCAGGGTCAGGTTCTCTTCTTTCTTCTATTGGTTCCACTGTCCGTCTCTTCTCTTTAAGTATGCCTGTCAGATAATTCCCAATTTCGTTTTCATTAAGTTCCTTTAATGGCATATCTTTTCCAAGTATTGCAAGTGCTACATTTTTGTTCGTCAATTCTTGTTCTGAAGGCAGAGTTTCTCTTAATGTACGTAATCCGTGTCTAATAAGTTCGTCAACATTACATTGTTCTACCGTTTTGATATTTTTCTCAAGATATGTTTTAGCACTTTGAGATCTTGATCCTATAGCCATAGCCTTACAACACATCACATTGTTTGGTTTTGCTTCATAAACATGTGCTCCGTTGTTATCGTATCCAATTACTAAAAGGCCAACTCCATAAGGTCGTCTATCATATCTCTGAGTACTTATTTGAATCTTACCTCCTAGAATTGTCATCAATCTTGAAATAGGTATTGGTTCATCGTAATGAAACTTGTGATTAAGAGATTCCGTCCTTAAAAACTTACTTACGAGTCTTGCATCAGCTGTGAGACCAGCTATTGAAACACCTATGTGTTTATCAATAGGTATGATTTTCTTCTGGTGGAAAGAAAGTTCTGAACTTCTTTTAAGCCCTACAAGGATAGCATGTGTTTGAGTTTTTAATGCTGCAGTTGCTGATCCTAGTTTCACAGCTTCAACTGCATACTCCACTTGAAAAAGTCTCCCTTGTGGGCTCCAAACAGTAACGTCACTATCATATTGGTTACGGGCCATAATGCCCACTCTTCTTTAGCCTTTTATTGTGACAGATCTCAATTTTTGTTTTTATTTTGCCAATGTGTCAATGTCATTTTTTTTTTTAAACAGTAAGCTACTAGAAGTTTTAACCCAAGGAGCCTACCTCAATTCTGATAATTGGCTTATAAAACTCTGACATATCCAGATAAGACCCAAAGTACCTAGTATTAAATTACATTAAAATGTTTTTGAGAAGTATTATTTTTGCTAGTGGACATAGAAGAAATAGTTAGTACAAATAGAAGTAAATCTTCAATATTTCTTTACAGAATCTGAAGGTTTCTTGGGCTACCATTGTTAATTGAGTCTAGTTTCCATAATGTTGTGTGTGTGTATGTGTGTTTTAAAAAGCAGGATATCTGTGTATGAGATTGGTCTTTTGCTAAGCCCTTATGTAGTGATGTAAAATACCCGGGTATTTAAAACTGCCGGTAAATACCCTGGATATTTACCCGGGTAAATACCCATTTTGGGTAAATACCCAGGTATTTATGATCATTTTTAAAGTTATGTCTGCTATGAGTTTAATTTCAAACTTATTAATTGTAAATAAATATATTATGAAAGAGTTCAAGTAGTTATTAAGTGATAGTATGTCTCAATAATATTGTTGATTGGATATTAATTACTTAATAAGAATAATAGTTGAGGAGATAGCATGCTAAAATGTGTCAAACTAACATCAAGCTAGAAATTTGTGTATAAGTAAATGTTTTGGTGGCATTTAAGAAGGTTTTAATCCTTTTGTATACCTCTTCATTGATATTTTGGACTAATTGTATCATTATAAACAAAAAAATAAATAAACAAATATGTGGTCAACTAAGTTCGTTGGCGGGACAATCCGGTGGAGACCGGCCTTATCACACCCTTTATGATGGACAATATGATTTTCATGATCCTGGAGTATGAAATTAGTTAGTAGAGCCAAAATCAAGTTGATGATAGTTTGTTACTTAATAGGTTAGTTAGTCAAATAATACTCCAAATCAAAGAGGTCACCCATTAAGTGACAGACTTTTATCAACTTGATTTTTGGTCTACTAAGTACTCAGGATCTTGAAAATCGCATTGTTCACCAAACTGCTCTCCACCAGTTTTTGTTTTTCAAATGCCTACTGCCAAACTACGTCTCGCTGATGACTTAGCTGACTAAATATTCTTAAAAGTCTTCACATAATCTTAAATAATATGAACACACATTATTTAAATATTTTAGACAAATATGAATTTATATTTAGGCCTGCATGCCTGCATAATATAAGAATGCATAACCTAATTTTCAAAATAATAATCCTGTGCTTTTCCTTCAAAATGGTGGTGTTTTCATTGCACCGACCTTCAACATAAGCATTCTGTTTGAAATCATTGAATCTGTATAGCAGATATTAATACACTTAGAAATAATAAATACCTGTACGCTGGGTATTTTTGAAGATTATTTTTTTAGAATTTAAGTGAGCTTAACACACCCTATACAAATGACATTTATTAAAGCCATTAGAGTATGGAAAATGCTTAGAACCTCTTAAAACACTTTTTAAATCAATATTTGTCATAAATACCCTCATTTTGGGTATTTACCCTGGCCTCAGGTAAATACCCATTTTTATTTACCCTTGTTAATCCGCATTTTCTCTCGTCTGCGAGCTACTCATATGTTTTTGTGCGAGTAACTAGCATGTGTATTTCCGCCTTTATGCCATTTAGCCTGCTGTGCTGTTGTAAAAAATAGTCTGCCCACTAGTGTGGTACATAGCTCCCTCGCATCCTATTACACATTTTATTGATGTAATGCTTTTACAACCCAATAATGTCTAAGTTATTTAACCGTTTCCTCCGTTTTTTAAAAGTGAAAAAAAATTGTTTTGATTTTTACGTGAATTAGAGTATCAATTTAGCAAAAGTTAAAGAGCGTATACAGTTGAAATTTACCTGGTGCTATCTACGAGCTACTTCCGACAAATCATCCAAATTTCATAAAAATGAAATAAGTACTTTTGAAGATATAGGTATAAATAAATGTATGTTTATGTGCTTGTTGAAGAAGAAAAAATGGGCGCAGATGGTTGAAACTTAGGCCCTCTTTTACTTGGTTACCCACCCAATTGGTTTTTATCTTTTATGTATTCTTTTACTTGGTTACCCACCCAATTGTATTTATTTATTATTTAATCCAAGTAAATTATTCCTTTGTCCTAAAATACATTGGACTAAATGTCTCTTTGTCTTACTAGATAGTTAGACTAACGGATATTGTCACTTTTAACTACAGAAGTGTGATATTCCTTTGTCCCAAAGGAATATTTGAACATTCCCCAGTTAAGATTGTCAATTAACTTTTTAAAAAATGTCTAACACAACAATGTAAACAAACGGTGGGTAACCAAGTAAAATGTTACCACATCCTACCTAAGGTGGGTAACCAAGTAAAGAAGTACCAAAACTTACATGGGACGTTTATTTTTGTAATTTACATTGTGTTAATTTTGTTTAGTGTACAAGACAACCACAATATTGCTGGATGGTAAAAGAGTAAAATTGCAGCTGTGGGACACGTCAGGCCAAGGAAGGTTCTGCACCATAATCAGGAGCTATTCAAGAGGTGCCCAAGGAATTCTACTTGTATATGACATCACTAGCAAGTGGTCTTTTGATGGGATTGATCGCTGGCTCAAGGAGGTTGAAGAGGTAATGCAAAGTTTCTATTTATATTTTTATTGAATCTGTGAAGTAACACCTCAATGTACACTTAAGACACTATGTTACTGGACACCTAGGCAACAGTTAATTTTAATTTACTTAGTGTAATAATGCTTATTATGAAGGTAAATTTGGTTTACAGACTGGATAGATTTACAATTCATACTGAAATATTTTTTCTAGTAGTTTGTTAAGGTCTTGTAGTTAAGTAGATTGTCTCCATGGTGTTTTATTATGGTGTTTACTTAAATTTACAATTCTATCATTACATTTCTTTTCTCAAAGTGTTTTTTTTACTTTATTAACCCTTTTCGCTGAGAGGGAGTCTTTAGTGGAACAGTACCGACGGGTGCGGGACCATATTACAAAAAACTGTCCCTCAGTACAGCATTATTTTACACTTGCACCGTGCACCGCTATTTATTCTAACTTTCTCATGACAATTTATTAATGTTTTTATAAAATAATGATGTTACACATTTTACCATGTAAAAGTTTATTATTTTAATTTTTTATGTGTATATAATCATTTTTATTATTATTAATTAACTAAGTAAGCGAATAAATAAAAAAATACGGAACTTAATGCTTATAATAATAAGTGTTTTAACATAATATAGAACTTTAATTGTATAACATTTTAGTCAAATAAATAATATCTTTATTTATTAGCTATTGACATACATAGCCAAGTAACTGAGGCAACAGTGGCCTGATGGCCAAAGGCATAAAGATGTAAAGATACCAATTCATCATTATTTTGATTTCTAATGTTTTTTTTTGTTTTTTTATATTATTATTATTTTTTATTTTTTTTCAAATAGTATGTTCTATTTATTATAAAAAAGAAAAACGTCTTTAAGAAGAATTCGAAAAAACAAGCCTAGTCAGTATTAATAAGCATAAATACTCACAACGAAAAAAAAAAAAAAAAAAAAACCAAGTACAGTTCCTAAGCAGTTACCAATAAAACATGCAAGTCAAAAAAATGTAAGCCAAATCAAAATAGACATGGTATGTATTAACAAAAATACAACTGAATACTAGGCATTCAGTTTTGTTTTTTCTTTAGGGCAGGGGCAGGTCAGAAATCAAATCCTTACGTTGAAGTACTAATCTTTAGGTATATGGTAAAAGTATAAAATACTATAGATTGTTATTATATGGGGAGAAAAACAACCCTTGGAAGCTAGAGATTAAACACACCTGCAAAGAGGATTGGCCTGAGAGATACACAATTTTTCTAGAATTCATTTTTCGTAAATAAATGCTCAGGTGTCATCTAATATGTCTTTGAAGTACTAATCTTTTTCAGGTGGATAGAAAAAGTAAAATTACGGGTGGGTTAATATTATTATGGCCAAGAAAAACCTAAGTATTGGTAACAGGACCTATGAAGGGGATTGACCTTGAGAGCTGCACATTTCTTTAGGAATTCAATGTTTTATTTTTTTTAAAATAAAATTATGGGTCATGATATCTTCCGGCCATGAGAACAACTTAATAATACTATAAAGAATCACTAGAGACTGGTAGTAGTATATAAAAATATCCCTGACACTCACAGTTCCATTCAAAACATCGTAAAATCTCATGCAACCACATCAGTAGTGGTAACAAAATTTCCTCATGCTGGCTATAACCGGCATCAGCAGCAAAAGGGTTAAAGGATTTAATAAATGGCTTTTGAAAAACGAATGTATTTTAGATCAGTTAAAAGTTAATTATTGTATACAATTTGCAGAAACAGTATTTATCATTGTTTGGAATTTTCTTTAATTTTCTTATCAATAAAGATGTATTCTATATCATGATTATTATCAGAGAAAAGTTATATATATTTCTTTAAGTTACGTTCTATGAGAGTTCATTGAGATGTAAGACTGTTATTTTTTCTGTTGTATAGCATGCACCAGGAGTGCCAAAGGTTCTTGTAGGTAACAGATTACACCTGGCGTTTAAGAGGCAAGTTGGTACGAGAGAAGCTGAGGCATACGCAGCTAAAAATAGAATGGCATTTTTTGAAGTGAGCCCTCTTTGTGACTTTAACATCACTGAAAGCTTTAGTGAACTATCCAGGAGAGCACTCCACCGAAATGGCATGGAGCGCCTTTGGAGATCAAATAAAGGTAAACATGGTTCTTTTATAAAAATTATTTTCTTCAGCTGTGGATCGGTGGATCAATTGATAAAATAATGAAATATGGTTTAAAGCTCTGTACTGCCTACATAGCCGTTTATGCTAAATTTACTTATGATCTAAAAAGCTACAAGTGGGTTGTTGCTTTTTACTACAGCAAATCCCTGTCAGTGGCTGTTCAGCTATTCTAGGCTGAGCTTCCTATTATAAATATTTCATCATCTGTAGGGCATGTGGAGGGTCTGCAGAGCTGGAGGAAGGCCAGGGGACTTGGTCATCCATCCTGTCGGTGGAGTATAGAGGATATACCGTATTGCTTCAAATAATATGATGTATTTTTTGCCCGACTTCTTTTTATGGAATGAATACATTACCATTTAAATTGATAAATAAAAAAGTATGATATCCCTACACAAAAGCTGGGTGCACATTGAGACCTCCTTATAAAATAATAAAAATTAACTTAATACTTTGAAACTTTGTAGATTTCAGAATTATAAATAAAACAAGTGTAATGAAAATAATTTGTGCAAATAAAATTCCCAAAGTTATATAGTTTATTTTGGATAAAATATTCACGTAGTCAGTAATATTCTTACCTACGACCTTCGTGTCCGTAATTGAATGCTCTACCTCTGATCTAGGCAAGTAGTTAACTATTAGCACCACAGTTAAATCATTTGTGATCAATTTTATTATTTTGTTGTAAAGAAAAATATGTATTTTGTCCATAACTTTCCTAATTTTTATTCTATTTACTTGATTTTTTTTTCTGTTTGACTTATCTTTGATTGTTCTTTACACAGATATTAAAAAAATCAACTTTCCCAGCTAAAAATCTTTTACAATTTGAAAATTGGATGAATTGAAAAATTTCAAAGTGAAATAACTTCTGAATGCAATTTGAAAGAAAAACCCAGTTAAGCTTATCTTTTAGGTCAAAACATATAATATATTAGGAAACTTGGAAGTATATACACTGAAAAAGCAGTGAGAAGTAAACATTAAATTAAAAAGAAAACACCGCTTGGAAGAGTAGAGGGAAAGAGAGTGTAATACGATTTTATCTCCTTTCTATCCAAACAAAGATATGCATATCTCTAACTATCTCTAACTAAGATGCATATCTCTAACTTCTACTACTGGTTAGTTTAGTCTATCCTTCTCTTTCTTAATCTCTGGACTCACGCTTGTTTATAAAAGTTAAAGATAATGATCACTGGCACAACTGCCAGACATAAATGGTGCATTATTATAATTTTTTTTTATTGAACTCCTTGTGTTAAGAGATAATTTTATTTAAAATATTCTATTTAGAAGTTTGACTAATTATAGACAATTCAATTGATAATAATTTATGTATGTTTCAGTTGTAAGTTTGCATGAGCTGTGCTGTCGAGCCATAGTTGCTCGAACCACTGTCTACGGCATAGACCAGCTGCCCCTTCCCGCCAGGATTAAATCCCACCTGAAATCCTACGCTATGACATCATACCGTGGGTTAACTCCACGACCCTCATCACGTCATCCACATAAAGTATCCTCCCTGCGCTCCACACCAGACACACCCTTACCTACACCTCTCCCTCGCAACTCATGCACTATCTCATAGGCATCGTGTCCACACTTAGAAATAATTTAAAACAGGTTTGGAGGCATCATAAATTTAGTATAAATAAATTGTAATATAACCATTATTATTTTAAATTACAATTGTTCTCCGTGTCTTATAATTATGTTTTATTTGTATAAATAATTTTAATATCCAAGAACACATTAAATGGAAAAGAGAAAGAAAAGGCACATTTTTATTTAAACTTATTAGAAACAAATTGAATCTATTGAAATATTATTATTTTTACTCAGTATTAAATTTATTTTATTTTTATTTTGTGGTGTTACCCAAAGTTCTAAAAAAAAAAAAAAAAAAAAAATAATAATCTTGAAATATTAGGTCACCTAACACTTCCATATCAGAATAATATATTAAATGTTTCTATAAATTTCAAAATTAAAAAAATGTAGGATGAATGAGAGCTAGTGTTTACGTTCTAAGTTGCCAAAAATAATATTGGTTGTAAACCAATATTAAGAGGCTTTAGACCAAGAGGCTTTAGACTCTCGTGGGAATCAAAGTCCAAACGAGATCAAATAACGTGATCAAATTTCTAAAGATCTGAGACTTAATCCATACTAAGATCTTAACATGGATATCTATTTATCCTGTAGACCTGTTGCTGATTAGGAGTTAAAGTTTCAATTTATTTTTAAAATATAAAAAAAAAGAATTTTAGTAAAAATGTATGTATACCTGAAAGTTTGTTTTCTTCCAATATCCTGTTGAGATAATCAATAAAATTAGTTTTACTTTAACTACTTGGCCGCACTATGTTTTAGATATCAGTAGTTTATTTGGATGTTTTGTTAATAAATTAAATATTTAATTTGGGGTCCAATTGAAATAGATCTCTTCTTTTTCTTTTTTAAATATTCCATTTATAAAAATCTTTTTTTTATTCATTATTGAGAAAAAAAGGTAATTAATGTTAAAAATGTTTCAATAATGTATATAAAATTTAAGATAAGTCTATTTAAGACCTAAATTGACCATTTTTTGGGAGCAATTTTTACCTATGCTCTGGATGAGATTTATAGTTTAAACTCAAATTAAGTTACAGGCCTATAGATTATTGATATCATATTGGTCTCTATGATGAAATATACCATGTTAAAGGCATCAACCCTTAAACATTGCTTCCTTAACATTTCACCAATTGGATTAGCAAATTATTTAGTAACTATTGAAAGGTGGTTTAATAAAACCTCTAGTCTCCCCTCCATCAATACAGCCGCATCTGGTTATCAAGTTAACTCGACTGTATAGTTGAACCTGCCTCAGGTAAGTAGGAGGGCGACTTGTAACAGATGACAATCATAATATTGTAGCTAAAAATAATTAAACATGCTCTCAAGTAACAGTGGAGAAACATTTTTTTTTAATGCCGGATCTTCACTGTGCATCCTTATTGAAAGATTTGTTGAATATTATACTAAATTATTGTGTATTTTGCAGTCCTGGCTAGATCCCTTCTAATCTATTACAACTGGTCTTAATTCTGTACTAATACTTGACGTCATTTGGATCTAGGTTACACCACACATTTTATATGAACATTGATATTTTTTCACATTTATCTTTACGTGTAAAATAATTATTGAGAATAAGTTATACCCACCTGTTTCCTGCCTCCATATTGCCATCCTACTAAAAAACAAAAAAAAGTTTCTGTATATACCTCTTACCCTATTTGTATATAGCTGATCCTTTTGATATATAAGTTTCTTCACATTTCATTAAAGAAAGATAAAGAAAAAAAATGTAATTTATTGATATTCATTGAGAGTTAAAGAAAAAGAAAAATATTATAATTATATATAAATAAAATAATGTTAATTGTAGGCCATATTAGTAGCTGTGAAGTGGATTTATAAAAAAATTATAATCTGTATTATTTTAATTTTAAATTAGATAAATTGAAATATTTTGGGAATGTTCTTTTGAATACTCAATTATGTAGTTTACTCGGACTGGCTCAAACTAAAGTAGTATCTATTTCGGCTAGTAAAGATCCTAAGTAGGAACTATTTTCGACAGCCAATCCAATCTAGCTCAAAAATTATAGTGTTGTTTATTAAATGTTGGGCATGTAATACTTTTTGTAAAAAAAAAAAATTTCTTCAACTTGTATATTGAAAAAAAAGACTACTCTTTGTCTTATGATTGTCGTATGATCTCTTGATTTTTTTTTGTTATCATATATTAATTATAATACATTATCTTTTAAAAATATTGATTAGTTAACTCTTTATTTCAGAAAAGAAAAAAGGTAATCAACTTCAACAATAGAACATTTAGTTAATTATGATGATTACTCAAAGCTTGTAATTTGTAATGCTGCACTGTCACTAAACCTGATTTGTTTTGATCAAGTTTTGACTCTACATTCGACCAAGGAACATTAATGAAGAGTTAGTTCACTTCACAATAAATAAGGTACCCAATTAAATTTAATATCAATTATTATTTCATTAGTTTTTATCTCTGGGTCGAGTGGACCACACACGAGTTCTACGCCACCATGGCTTCTCTTTTGCTAAGAAAAAATCAACAAAAACAACCTTAGACATTTATCTTTGAGTTAAAAAGAAGTAAATCTGAATACAACCACTATTAAATTTGAAAAACTTTCTTGAACTGTGTGGCTGCTAAGTGCCACCGCAATAATTTACACAAATAATTTCTTCACTAGTATTTAAGTTTTATTTCTGAATTTTTAAGCTTTTATTTATTAATTTAATCATATTGCTTTACGGCTACAACTATTTTAACCATATTTTGAATATATCGGGTCCTTAGAGGTTTCTGAAGTCAGGTAAAATTACTTATTATATCCCGTTGTATTGCTCTTCATTGACAGAATGTAGTTACCAATAGAATATTGAGAGTTGGTCTCTTGTTTTCAGTCTTTAGTCTTGATATTATCCTGTACAATTTTAGTTCGTCGAAGCTATTTACCTCAAACTTCTCTCCTGTCACATTTGTAGGGGCATATGCAGTAGAAAGCCCAGAGCTTGCAGTAACAAGAAGCAATAGATATTTATTTAATAGATAACGTTTCCAAGTGGCAATAGATTATTCACATAATAATTAAATGATCGGTGAGTAAAGATTTAAAAAAATGAGGCAGATAATCCTGTCCATCAAGAACAAATGCGGACCCGAGTCTCTGTGTCCATTAAAACAAACCACCCCTGCACCATCAATATTGTACAAAAATACATAAATTAATTCACCTGATGCTTACTCTTGTTTATTTTCCTTCTAATTCTATTGATTCCCAATTATTTTATATCGACATAAAAAGTAATATCCTCTTTTTAATGAATGACACTATATTTTTTTTTCTTAAATTTATCTCCAAATATTCCACTTCTTTAGCTACTATCTTATAGTTGTTATCTTATTTTTATTATTATTTTTGTTTTGTTTTTATTTTGATAAAGTAGAATATTTTTATGAATAAAAAAGAAATACAAATCTGTTATAATTTCTATGAAATTTTTTTATTATTATTTTGTTTTGTTTTATTTTCTTTTTGTTGAAATTTAGGTATTATTGATTTGTACTATTTTTTTTTACTGTAATGATGAGTGATAAAAATTCTTTTATTTTGTAATTCTCTTTAAAAAAAAGATGAGTTAATATTTTTTATTTTAGTATTATTGTAAATATGATTTTTACTACATTATTATACAGTATTTAAGTTTATTTCCCAATTTTTGTTGTTGTTTTTTAATTATTTTACTGCCTTTTTTTTCTTTATGTTTATAGTCTATAATATTAAGAAATACATTATTTAGGATTAATAAAAAAATAATTGTTTTATTTAAATAATTATGTAATGTGTAAGAATAATAGTAAATCCTATTTTAAATCGTAATACTAAATAGTTAAAAATTCAGTCCTTATGATCAGTTTATTCTGGGAGTTTTTTTAAAAAATATATTTTTAAGTGTTCTTTAATTTTGTATAATTTTATAATCAAAAGAATTTACTTGGTAATATTAGGAGCAGTTTATATCAAGGAGGCCTTGATGGTTGAGTATTGTACTACATATTTAATTGGTTGTTGAATATTAATCAGTATGCATACTTAAGGGGGCTGTAAATAGTTTTGCCAGGCTTCACTCTGACAAATAGTACCTCTAATAAAATTCTCTCTCTCTTTGAAATTGTGCTGGTGCAAGTGGCAAAGGTGCATAAGGGAAGCTTCCATATGTTCGATGCTTTTATTGATATATATGCAAGGTGGCGGCAGTGCGGATGACCACATTTTAAATGGTTACCATGTGCTTAATACTTGAGCTAGGAGATTGATATAAAGCATATTTTCTAGCAAGAATGTGGAAGTTTATTGGACATAAGTCAAATTTTCAATTGTGGAAGATAATGTCCGATAAATAACGTCCTTATCAATTTACACATTCTTAGAGGTGCTCGGCAAAGTTGCGCCTCACGTTCTCTAACATCTCATCAAGGAATCTAATTTTTTCATCCCCTGTTCAAAGGATAACGAAATGGATACTGACCACATATGGTTCCAACAGTTGGAGCCACTGCACACACGAGTGTTCATGGATTGCGTGCATCAAATTTTTCTCGGTCGTGTAATTTCCTGAAATGGTGTCATTCCATGGCCGCCACGCTCGCCCAACTTCAGCCCCTGTGATTTTATCTTATGGGGATATCTAGAGGCCAAAGTTTTTGTCGACAAGCCACGTACCCTAGCGGAGTTGAAGGACGCTTTCTGTTGTGAAATCGCTTGGATTCCTGACGAGATGTTGGAGAATGGGATGGGCAACTTCACTGAGCGCTTCTAAGCATGTGGAAATCAACAAGGACGTCATTTATCGGACATTATCTTCCACACTTGAAAATTTGACTTAAGTCCAATAAACTTCCACACTGTTGCTTGAAAATTTGCTTTATTTCATTCTCCTGGCTCTAGTATTAAGCACAAGGTAACCATTTAAAATGTGGTCATCCGCACTGCGCCATCCTGTACTCCTTTAAATTGTCCACTTCAGTTTTACTGTTTACTGAATTAAATCTATATTATTACTTTAATAAATTTTGAATTTATTGTAAGAATACAATGTAATTTAGTAGGGTTGCTCCATGATAAGTTAGTTTCAACAGGGATTTTGATACTAGTAGTCAAAATTCCAAGAGTCAAAATAATGGGTTTCTCCCAAAACCACAATAGCAATTTTTTGCTTTTGTATTTGAATATAATCTGGCAATTTTATTTTTTTGCTTGATTATAATGATGTTCATTCTTAGTTCATCTTTTAGAAGGAGTGTTGAAACCAAATGCACCTGTATTTATTAAAAATATACTTCATGTTAACATATAACGGAAGATTATAAACTATTGTCACCAGGAATTTGACCGTATATTGTCTTTTACCATAAATATATATTTTAATTTTTTCAAAGCAACATCAATTTTGTCTATACAGTCATTGTGTCAGTTGTAACACTGATTTTGCTCTTATGTTAGGTATTTTGTGCATACATTTATATTTAAAGACAATATACTGTCTGAAGTTACTTGGTAGAGTTATTGTATTGGATTCAAAGAAACTCTCGCTCCACGTAAAAAATCGTATTACTTTTTTATTAGTCACAGCAGTTTTTGGCCTTTATAAGGCTTTATCAGTGCCAATTGTGGAAGAACTAGAGTTACATTTATAAATTAATAAGAAAGGGGGAGTTTATACGATGTTGGAGACTAATGTGGTTGGAGTCTTGCCTTGGTCTCCAACATCATACAGACTCAGCCCCTTCATTCTATTTTAAAAATGTAACTCTAGTTCTTCCATAATTGGCACTAATGATGGGCTTATAAAGGCCGAAAATTGCTTTGATGAATAAACAAGTATCATTATATGTGGAGAGACAGTTTCTTTGAATCCATTAAGATGACCTTCATCAATACTCTAATTCTTATAGTTAATCTATTTTATTTCCTTCACATGCCAAAATTCAATCAGGATAAATATAATAAAATCTCAATTAATTCTAATAAATACATTAACAAGTTTCAATTTCTCTTTAAATTAGTCTAGATTGAAATCAGTTTGTCCCAGAGGTAAGAGAAAATAGAGCGAGTTCTGGCACTATTTAACAATATACATAAGTAACCGATTGATTGGCCATTACAATAAATCAGAAATAGCTAGTACTATTTTGGCTTAAGGGGAAATTTAAGCTTTATTTTTAGTTAGAAGAACCATCATATTTTTTCTGTTACCCTGCTACTAAGAGGGGAGGGGGATGTGAATATTAGGTTTACCAGTAGACCATTAATAACACTTAAAACCTAAATTATGATGATCAAAACTCACAAATATAAAAAATACAAATAGGTTTTAACTTAAATCTTCGGCGTTTTGATTTTTCCTTCCTAGAAAAATGATTTGCGTTATAAAAATAGTCAAGAGTTTGTAGGGTTGAGTGGTTTATGATACCTAAAGTTTTTTTAAAAAAATAATAAGCATAATTGTTAAATATGTATTGTTATGAAATTCAGCCTAAGGATGAGTTTTGTTCAGTCTGTGTTCATAATATGTTATTAATTCTGATTTAATTCTATAAATCTTGAATTTATTTTAGTAAGTATCTTTAGAGGAGGCCATAATCAACGAATTGCAACCTAGTATTTCCTCAATAATCCTTACTAATACCTTCAAATTGTGTTATTTAATTCAAATTATAATTACTATTTACAAAGGGGGACACACAGAGAAAAATAGACTTCAGCACCGGGAATTCGAACTACAGGTCTTATTTCCAGTAAAGATGCTCTAGCCAACTAAGCTATACTGAAAAATAATTTCCTCTATCGATAACAATACCTAGTCCTGAATTAATCTTTCAAATTTTTCCACAAGTTTAGAAGTCAACATTAACGACATTAGAACTTGACCGAGAAATAACGCTTGTAATTATATAATGTACCCAATTAGTACCTGTATAGGTACAGGTACAGGTACAATCAATTAGAAATTCAATTTTCAAGTTTTTGGTAGTATTCATACTACAGAACGTTTAAATTTTAATTTAAATCAAATTATAATTACTATTTACAACGTGAGACAGACAGAGAAAAATAGACTTCAGCACCGGGATTGGAACCACGGGCCTCCTTTATTCGAATCCCGGTGCTGAAGTCTATTTTTCTCTGTCTGTCTCCCGTTGTAAATAGTAATTATAATTTGATTTAAATTAAAATTTAAACGTTCCGTAGTATGAATACTACCAAAAACTTAAAAATCAAATTGTTATCTTGCAGAACCTATATGTCATTCAAAATGTGTCTTGTATCTGACCATATCTAGGTGGAATCATTCTAATTTAAGACCTGTTACTTAAGGCTGTCTCAACAGCTACCTCTTTGCATCTGAAAACAACCTACCAATAAGTTGAAAGCCTATTTTAAAAATATGTATTGATTTTATCAAAGATATTCTGTATTAATACTTTTTATAACAATTTTTACAATATTCTATTTAAGTTTAAATAAATTTTATTTTACATTAATTTAACTTGTTAAATATTAAAAATTACTTCCAGACTACTTTGATCTTGAGGATAAGAATTAATAAATGCCATCCTGGCACACGACTCGGTCAATGTGTTTCAAATTTAAGTATATTTTTTACGAAAATTAAAATTAATTTAAAATAAATAATATAATAATAATAAAAGTAACTAAATAAAACTAATAATTGATTTTTTTGCTGGCTTTGACGCTAGTTATTGAACAAATAAAAAAAAAACTTGTTTGATACCATAATTTGCTTTGCACTAATGCTGTTTTTATTATAATTGTTTCATTATTATTTGTGAAAAGTAACATTATTTTTTCTCAATTTTTTTTGTCCATTAGCTTTTTTAATAAATACTTGTAACTTTGTAAAATAGAAACTACTTGCTAGTATTTATAATAAATGGTTCAAAGAAGTCAATAAATTAACTAAAACAAATATTAATGAAACAAAATCATCTCAAAATTTATAATTTAAGGAATAAAATTAATTCTTCTTAAAATGAAATGAAATATTTGAAGTTGGTGTTTTTATTTAACTCTTTGGCTGGTTTTATATGCTTCATTTGAGTCTGTGGTTACTTAATTGTCTGTATTGATCTCTTAGTGTAAATTCAATTTTATTTACAATAATAGTATTTTTAACTTGTTCAATAATGCTATCA
Organism: Gerris lacustris; assembly: GCA_951217055.1. Lineage (NCBI taxonomy): Eukaryota > Metazoa > Arthropoda > Insecta > Hemiptera > Gerridae > Gerris > Gerris lacustris. Next base: position 52,619,154 of record OX578280.1, read on the forward strand.
TTGTTTTACTAGGGTGGTTATTATTTTGATGTATGGTAGGTTTTAAATATTTATCATTTAGTTCTAGGTCTTCCGGTATTTACCGCGTTCTTTTTGAAGTGTATTCCGACGTTTCGCCTCCTATGCTGGAGGCATCTTCAGGGTTGTACATGTTGTTCTGAGTTAGGGAAAACTTGGACACGTATTTTTCTGACATTATAATTATCAATTTTACTCTTTGAGAGTTATTCTCTTGAAATATGGTTTAAGAAAACATCTAGTCTCCCCATCCTAATCTAAATAACTCCAGATTTAATTTTTCAACGCCAGTCCACGTTGTCCCTCGCTCAGAACAACTTGTAAACCCTGAAGATGCCTCCAGCATACGAGGCGAAATGTCAGAATAACTTTGAACATAACTCGGTCACCACCGGAAGACCTAGAACTTATTGATGACATCAACTACGGAAGCCTACGCAATAAGTTAAATATTTATGCTATTAAATATTAGCTATCGTGCTTTTCTGATAATATAATTATCAATTTTTTCTCTTTGAGAGTTATTCACTTGAAAGATGGTTGAAGAAAACATGTAGTCTCTCCATCCCAATCAAATCCAGATTCAACTTTCAAGTCCCGTCTGGCTATCGTTTTATCATATTATAACTTATCAGCTAAATTCCACTTAGACTTAGTCAACAACTACCTCCGGTAAACAGCCCTGAGTCTTGTGACTAACAAAAGACAGTTTTCAAGATGAAGAAAAGTTTTTAATTTGATTGAATGTAAATAAAACATTGAATCTAAATATTACGTTGACTCTAAACAGTACATTGAATCTAAATAGTGCACTTGCAGTTCTCTTCAAGTATTTTTCACTATAACTAATTGTGTGGGGAAATTATACAGAATATTTAATATTCAGAATATTTATTTATACAGAACGTCTCAACATGAGCATTAACAAGACTTAAAGGTTATCTACAAAAGTATGTAAACATTTATTTTGTTATTATCATAATATGAAACATCTAAACCTTAGTTTGATCACCTTGAATTCTTATTGGTTTAGAGTAGCTTAGGAATCTTACGCAGATTAAATAAGGGTCGCTGGACAAAAAGGTTTTGAAAAATCCAGAATATATTATATTCTATATCATATTTTCAGAATATATTATAAATGAATAAAAATAATTGATGGTCACTCATGGACGAATGAAAAGCTGCTCTATAAATATAACTTTAACTCTTGGATCATTATTTATATGTTGACCATTATAAGTGTTGTAAGAAGGATAAAGAAAATGGTCAAATAGGCATAAAATCTGATTGTAAGAAATATCATTTGTATATCTTGCCTAACCACTCATTTAGCAACTTCGTTATTCTGTGACGCTAAAGCTTAGTCCACACCAGGACTCAATGTTGTGTGTCTTTATTACGGGACTGAATCGGCACTGCTGCGACTCAGAGCCTCAACATGCCCCTTGTCCTTGTAGCGGACAAGGGAACATGTTGCCATCCAGACTCATCATGTCCTCATTGGGGATGTACGTGACACAAGATTTTGAGTCTACGATTAGTTCACACTTGACTCAATGTTGCACGTCTTAGTTGCAGGGCTGAATTACAGCAATTACCGCAGCCAATACTCGCAACATTGAATCTCGATGTGAACTAAGCTTAATGATAACTGATTAGTTGAATTTAGACTAAAAATTAAAGTTGTACCTACAAAGGAGTGTTTAGATCTATCTTACTATTATTTGAAATCACCTAGTTGAATTTAGACTAAAAATTAAAGTTGTACCAACAAAGAAGTGTTTAGATCTATCTTACTATTATTTGAAATCACCTATTGTAATATTTAATTATCCCTGAATAAACCATTAATTTATCTTTTACTTTTAATAAAATTTAATATTTTATTATCTTAGCCACATTTAAGCATTAAAACCTAATAAATAATAATATACCAGCCAAGGAGGTAAGTGAATAGAATGCAAAATTGACAGAGATTTTGAGACTTGCCGTCCTATGACAAAATAACATGTGTAAAATGAAGAAACAAAATAGCTAATTATTTTATAAGTTGGTACAAACTTTTTTACTTAGATAATCTTAATGGTTGTATCGTATTTTTTTAAAATTATGTTTTATTTAATCAATATAAAATGATAATAATATGAGCATTTCTTTATTAAACTTTAATTTCACTTTGAGGCGTAAAATTGTTCAAATTTAGAATCAATTTAATATTTTTTTAAATACTCTTAACTCTAATGTGATTTAGAGGAATTCAACTACTTTTAAAAAATAAAACATGTGTTACAAACTTCAAAAGCATTTGTTTGTCTTGATAATGCATTTGATTTTTTAAAATAATTTAATAGTTACAGAAATGTCTATGATTTCCTACATATTTTTAACTTAATGTACAAAATTGTATAAAGATTTTAGGAAAATACATGTAAAAACAAAACAATACACAAAAAGTTGCATAATTAATTATTAATTAACTATTTGCTATGGCTTGCTGAATGAAAAAAAATAAGTTCTTTGTTATAATTTTTGTAATCATAGCTTCACCTGCAATTGATATTACTCTTAAATTAACTTACATATTTTTCTTAAGTCTTAAATTATTAGTTCTCCTCATTTTTATTAAGATAGCTTAGTTCTCTTTTAAATTGTCTATGCAGATAAAATAACATTGTTGGTCATGATATCAGTGCTAAAAAGAGGTCTTTGAAACACATTTTTGTATTAGACAATTAGTTGGCTAGAGTAACTAACTTACTCATAGTGATTTTTTTTTTTGTCGAAACACAAAAGCAAAATCATTATCTAAGACCAATTTGGACCTCTTTTTAGAAAATGGGCTAGAGTTTTATTCTTATTTTTAAAAACAACGTTCAGCATAAAAATTGCAGGAAAGTAAAAAATAAGCTGACACACTCATCTTATTAACGAAGAAGAGGTATAAAGGTGCTGCAATTTACTTGAAACTAGCTTTATTTGTACTAAGACCAAAAATGGTTTACAGTGTATCTTTCTGGAGAAGTGGTTTTCAAATTTGCTCCTGGCTAGATTTTTTTTTTTAACATTTTCTCAGAAATATATATCAACAGGAATTAATTTTGTGTAAATAACTTATTATCCTTCTAGGAGTTACTAGAAAGAATGGTACAATTGCTGCTAAAGCAATTCTAACTTTAACAGTGTGAATTTGAGAAAATTTGGATACACCAAGAATTATGAAAAACGTAAAAGCATTTGGAAACTACTAATTAAGATTAAAAAAAAACCTCATTTCCTTGAATAACGCTGCATTCAGTGAAATGGTCAGATCATTTTAGGTCTCATTTTAAGAAGACATAAGAAAATAATTTCGAAGTTTGAGAGTTCTCATAAGTACTGTATCAATGTAATAAAATTGTTTGGTTTAAAAAAAAAAAAAAAAAAAAAAAAAAAAAAAAAAAAAAATTACGCGTCTAGTGCGGAAAGTAGCATTTTGCATGCGAGTGTGGAGTTTGCACCCGAGCGACAGCAAAGGTAGTAAAACCGCATGAGCAAAGCAAAATGCAGTTTTCGCACGAGTTGCGTACCGTACTTTATCTATGATTGTTGGATTTTAATAATAAATACAGAAAAATGCAGTTACTTTAATTAAACACACAGCAAATTAGTTTTGTTAAATGTAAAAAAACACGCTAATCGTGTGATAAGGTGTAGAATTCTTCTTTATTCTGTACTAGTGCGGAAATAAAGAAGAATTATGAAACGTGCATGCGCAATGAATACAACTACGAAAAGAATCACTTTCTACGCATCTAAACAGAGATTAAATGTTTATATTTCGTAACAATCGAAGATAAACAATATTTTTTAAACTTTATTTTGAAATTGAAATTTTGATGATTGCTTATTTTTGCTTGACCTCTTTATTTTCTCTTGTTAAATTTATACAGATATTTAATAAAGGCTTATTGGCAAATACAGAGCTGCATGTTTATTAAAATATATATTTCAAAAATAAAACAAATGCTCCAATGAAAATCCTCAAAATTTTTCCTTTTCCAGTCTGTGCCTTTTCATGCTAAAATTGTTAAGTATTCTTCTTTTTTATTATATATAACCCTTGAAAATTTTTATTAATATTAGTTATGCATATTTTTCTGATAACATATAAAATAAACCTGTGTCCATTCCATTTAGAGGAAAAAATAAATAGTTTGAATTGTATAATATTAGAATTTTTAAGTAAAATAAAATGTAAAGTTAACAAGAAATAAACTAAAAAGAAAATTATGTTTTTGGATCATTTTAACAAATTAGACATACTGTAGACATTTTAACAATGAATACCCTGTGACATTTATCAATTGTATTTAACTAATGTAATTGAATTCATTGCGTAACTCTTGTGTACAAAAGTTAGTACTGAAAAAAAATTTAACAAAAATAATTAATAATTAAGTATAACCTTATTTATAATAATATTCATTTTAATTCAAGATTTTTGTTTAAATTATTTTCTTCATTACATTTATTTATCTATGAATTTAAAATGTTTCAATTCTCTTTTTAATTTCTCCTTTATGTAGAATATATTTATAGATAGAGAGAGAATGCCTTGTGAACGTGCAAGAATTCGATTTTGATGGATTTACAAGTTGCGAGGTCCCCAAAAAGTATAAAAAGTAGATAAAAATGTCTGTCTGTTGTCTGTGTGGTTGTGTGGAGCCTAAACTACTGGACCGATTTCAATGAAATTTGGCATGTTCAGAAAAATCATACCCCGAGGTGAAATTGAAAAAATTAATTTTAGCTATAAATTTAAAAGTGATTCACCTCCTACCCATCTCAAGAACTTTGACAGAACCTGAAAAAAAATTTCTTGAAAACGGCTCTGAAAATTTTGATTAATAAATTCTAAATTGTAGTCCTATATAAATTTTAGAGGTGTCTTCAGGGGTAATAAAACGAAGTTTAAATTCTTTTTCAAAGGTGATATTTCATTCCTATATTTGGGATATTCTCAAACCTTGTCGAGTTGCCTGCTGTTCCTCTCATAATAAAAAGTTAAACAAATTTAGGTACTTCTTTACTATAAAGTAAAGTTGTCAAAAAAATAAAAATATATAGTCAAACATAGGAACAGCCAGAAGCTGAGTGTTCGAGCTCTAGCAACTGACTGTAGCAACAATTCGAGCTGTAGCAACATAGTCAGTTGCTAGAGCTCGAACACTCAGCTTCTGGCTGTTCTTATGGTTGACTATATATTTTTATTTTTTTTGACAACTTTACTTTATAGTAAAGAAGTACCTAAATTTGTTTAACTTTTTATTATGAGAGGAACAGCAGGCAACTCGACAAGGTTTGAGAATATCCCAAATATAGGAATGAAATATCACCTTTGAAAAAGAATTTAAACTTCGTTTTATTACCCCTGAAAACACCTCTAAAATTTATATAAAACATAAAGGGGACAGTAGAAAAGAAAAAGAGGAAAAAATTGTAGTCCATTTAATTAAATACGGATTTGACCATGCAATGTCATTTTCCCGGGAAAATCTAGTTCCTGAGATAATAGCCTTAATAGCAAATGGTGAGAGGTCAGATTAGTTTCCTTGCCGGGGTTGCAAAAAGACTTATTGTCATGGTAAATTTTAATCAAATGTTTAATATAATTAAATATAACCATGAAAATAAACAATCTCAAAAAAAAGGAATACATTGCAGAAAGTAATTATGTATTTGTTTGTGTGAAAGTTTATTCAAAGTTTTTATTACAGTCATAAATTATTGCCTTGTAAAAATTAAATAAATAATTGTAAAGTAAGATCAATTAGATGATCTCTTTTGCCTTCTGAGTTGAGAAAGAAAAACCCTTGTTTACATTTCATGTCTTGTATTTCAAATAATTTAAATTTAATTATCTTCAGGGCTTAAGTTGCACTAATTTTGTTGCTATCCTGGTAATAAAACTTCAATTTAATTTTCTTATTTTTATTGAAGAAATAAGAATTTAAATTTAATTATCTTCAGGGCTTAAGTTGCACCAATTTTGTTGTCATCCTGGTAATAAAACTTAAAGATTCCATTTTCTTATTTTTACTGAATAGCAAGGTAACCAATTAGAAAGAGCAAGGTTAACCAATTTACTGTTAAAAAGCCACAATAAAAGAAATTATTGTAGATAATAAGTAAATTATATTTGGTATAATAAATAAATTAGATGAACCTTTGAGTATAAATTTGATGAATTGGCCGCTGGACCACTTTAACTCTGGATTGTTTAAAAATTATTTGTCTTTTACACTGTTTTATTTTCGTTAATTTTGTGATTTCTTTGCTTTTTTCCTACATATCGAGACTTTAGAGTCAGCTATCATTATCATCTACATTTTTTGCTTTATATCAAATTATAATTATCAATAATTACGGGAGACATACAAAGAAAAATAGACCCCTGCACCGGGACTCGAACCACGGGTCCTCCTATTAATAATTTTTTGCGATTTTGAGTTTATATAAACCTTTAAAATGCATGTGTATCAATACATTATCTGATGGGCATATTATCTATTATAGATAGATAATATGCCCCGGTAAGCTTATGTATTGAAACACAAGCATTCTAAAGCTGTATTTATATATCTCAAAAAATATGTATAAAGTTGTCTGACTCTAAGCCCTCGATGTATAAAATGATTTTATTTTGAAGTAATTAGCTTCCTGATGCAGTCGTCAGGGCAAATGAGAATCATTTAGTTTTGTTTTTTTCTTCTTTCTCAAGAGAAAATTATTATTAATATCTTGTTTTCATTCTGTGTAATTTTTTAACAGGAGTTATTTCTAATTGTAAAAAATAAAAACACAAATGTAAGCTGATAAAACATTGGGTTTAAGATCCAAAATAAACATGGTGCTAACTTTTAGAAAAAAGTAAAATTTACAAAGAAGCAATGATAGCTAATTGATAATTTTTTATTTAAAGAAAACATGTTCAATCTTTGAGTTGAATGATGTTTATTAAACTGTTTTATTTTATTATTTTTTTTTTTTAAAGCATAAGTTCCTTTTTTTTGTAAGAATAATTTCATTAAGAAAGAAAACATATTGTTAAAATTAGTCGTTTCTTTTATTTTAATACTTAGAATTGCATAATTAAGAAATTTATGTTTTACATTTTTTTAAACTATGGAAATAGTTTAATTTGATTCTAATATTTACAGATAAGTATAAAAAAACTATTTAAACAAATGAAATAAGTTTATAATAATAATAATAATGATACAAATTTTCAGAGTTGACATAAATTCTCACAAACAGAAATTTAAACATTTTTGAGTTGGAAGAGTTTAATTGAAAACGTTTATTAAAATATTGCATGAAAGTAATTCCAGAAAAAACTGAGTTATCTTTGAAAACCATGGTATAGAACGAAGAATGAAAAATGATAAATGAGTGTTGATTAGAACTTATAAATGGACTTATAATAATATAATATATTTATGAGCAATATTTTATAAATAGAGCCAGACCAATAATGTTGGTATTTCTCACCTGTGTGATGGCCTCATAATTTACTATCAATACCTTTTAATTGGTTTAATGGTCTATTAATAAATAGGTAGGAAAGATTGTTTTATCTCATTAAATTTTGACACCCCTAAGAGTGAGAAAAGATTTTGTAGAATAAAAATATTAGGGTTCAAAAAGATCACCTACATAATTGTTTTTTTTTATATTTTGATCATTTATATTTATATAAAGTTATCTTAGAAATAATTACCTACTTTAAAAAAAAAATCTGGCAGTTTTAAGCATTTTATTTTATATTTAAGAAAAATAATAATTTTTCTCAGCATAGTAGTAAAAATATAATTTCAATGATTTTTTTCTGTGAAATTATTATTATTATTGTTTTTTTGATTTTTTAGACTATTGAAAGGCAAAAGTTTGCATTAAATTTGTTAAAAAATGTAAAAGTTAAATCAAATTAATTAAAAAAAAAATCTAAAATGTACAATACTTTTTATTATACAATTCAATTTTAAGGTTTAAAATAAAACTGTAAATTTAGAATTTTAGTATTTACTTAAAATAACTGGAAGTTAGTTAATTATTATTATTTTAAAGTATTAACTCTGTTTTTAAAATAATTATTTCTGTGTATTTAAGTCATACTCTAGAAAATATTTTGTTTGTTTTTAATTTGAAATTCCTATTTGTATATTTATTATTACCGTGTTCTCCCATTATTTTAAGTATAATTTTATTATCTTTAAAACGGATATTATTTTTTTAATTTTACTTTTATTTCTATAATTTTTATTTTTGAAATTTGTTATTTTTTTGGAGTCATTATAGAATATCAATGATTAATTGTATTATTATTCCCCCCCCCCCCCCCAATATCAAAATCCCATGTACAGTTATCATTGTACTCTAGATCCTGTATGCTATTATTTTTTATACTTAATATTCCCTTTGGATGGGATTTGTGGTGAAAATCCACTAAGGCAAACATGACTCAAAAGAGGCTTGCTAAATGTTTCCTAGTGTTGCCTGTTTCTAGGTGTGCGACTTATGTGTCACAAATCTTAACAATGTTGCATTCAGAATTTGACTCCCCACATCGTATGCGTCTTATAAACGATTCCACGAATGCAACTTCTGTTTAATGCATCATGTTCATTGCCTGTTTGGTTATAGCTTTAAATCATAAAAAAGAAAGACAGGTTTTTGGGGAATAGAATTATATTTTAGAGGATCAGATGCTCAGAATAATGTAATTTTTACAAGTAATTGGCTGCTGACGATGAAACTTAACTTACTCAAATAAAAATTTTACTCAAATGGCAAGAGAAGATTTTGAGTACTTGCATGAGAGTCTAATAAAGAAATCTGATACCAATTCCGCATGCTGCATGTTGCCTCAGTGGAATTGCGCTTTAGACTGGAGCCTAAACTACTGGGCCGACATGTTAAAATAAAAATCATACTCCGAGCTGAAATCGAGAAATTAATTTTAGCCCTAAATTTGGGGGCGCTACCTCCCAAATATTGAAAAAGCGTGAAAAAAAAAAAATCACGAAAACGGTTTCGACGATTTTGATTAAATAATTCCAAAATGTAGTCCATTTAAATACGAATCTAACGATATAAGCCGTTCTCCCGGGAAAAATCTTGTTCCTGAGCAAATAAGATTAAACGCGGACGGAGAGAGGCCGGGGTCGATTCCCCGCCAAAGAGAAGTTATTTCTATGATAAAATGTTCAATAATAATTAAATGTACTTACGAAAACTCGAAAAATAATAAATGGAAAACACTAGGCTAATTAAGTTTTAACTCGTATATATTATGAACTTTGTCATATTATGACAAAGTTTGTCTCTAACCGATTTTTCTTTTTGAAAAAAAATAAAAAAAATAAATAGGAAGAAGAAAAAGTCTTTCCTTTTTTCTTACAATTGTGATAAAACTAAATCTTATTAAATACATTAACATTATTTTTTACCATTCTTCCCTGTTTTAAATTCCTATTTAGAATAATAATTGTTAATAATCTTACTTGGTTTCTAACATTGAAATTAACTACCGGAATAAAGATTAATAAAAACAATAATGGAAGTGTACCCAAAACAAGTTTAACTTTTACTTTTTTGCGAAAACCTAATTTTAACTTTACAATTGAACAGAAAAAAAATCTGCGATAAATTGTTTCATAACAGATAAGTTAGAAAACAAATAGTTAAAGTTGAAGATACGAATTCATTTAAAACTAAACATAATATATATATATATATATATATATATATATATATATATATATATATATATATATATATATTATATATATATATGAGTATATTATGTGTTGTGTGTGTGTGTGTACATATTTCGTATTAACATTCATTATTCATTATTCACTTTTCACATTGTATTAGGTTTTCACTAATTTTATAGAGTAACTCTTTTATCAAATCTTCATCTACAATATTAATTTTGCTAAATTTATGATAAATATTCACCACAGGTCATGTAAAATTCGGTACCTCTGTCAGAAAGATTCCATTAAAAGCATTAGCCAAGTTCTTGTAACTACTGGGTTGAAAGAATCGTTTTGAGTCAATGCCAGAAACAGAGATGTTGATAAATGTTTAATATTATTTAGGGTCGTGAGGGTTCTTTTTCTCCGTATGTACACGTTTACGTTTATATGAAAGCCTGTGTTATTTGACGAGTGATTTGTAACCAAAGGGTCGTGGTGGAGGGTCCATTAGAGTTGTGTTTACAGTAAAAGACCCGCTATACTCGTAGTGTTGTCTGGAGGGAAGGTCGCCCAATTTCCTAAATGATATATAAAACATTTGTCCAAGGGGTGCGGTGTAAGGCTATATGGGAGGCAATGTTTTTCCTCAAATATTTGGCATCTTTCACCGCCAATCTATTGAATGAATTGTCTCATCTTTGTCGCTTAGTATAGAATAGAGGTTATTATCTGTTATTTCTGGCTAACATTTACCGTTATTTAAGGCGTGCCCCTCTGTTTAAGTTCTATCCATTTCTTATTGAATCTTTATAGCAAATACTTCTGGGTCAAACGATCGAATATAATTCGTAACATAAAGCACACCTCTCTTAGAACATTGTATTGATTGCTTATTTCTTTTTCAAAAGTTGGTAAACACCGTTATTATTTGCCCTCGTCTCATGAAATATATTGAATCTTTAAACATTAGTCGCATTTATCATTCATCTATCATCTTCTGGTAATAATAAATTTTCGTCAATCTTCAGTTAATCTCTTTAATATAATATTTTTTGGTTTTGGTCTTTAGGGATGATGTAAAAAAAAAAATATATATATATATTATTTTTTTTTATTAATCATCCTTAAAGGCCAAAGACAAAAGAAAAAAAAATTAATTAATAACATGTACAACTCAGGTAATTTTTCTCATATTATGAAGTTTGAAATCACCGATTTTACATAGATTTTAAAGATTTCAGTCGGAAAAAAAACCAGTTTCACTGACTAATTAAACACATTTTACGATCTTTAATAACCAGTGGGGACCTTCCAATTGTCTCTCAATAAAATATTTTTACTTTTCATAATATACATACTAAGAAAAGCTACGTTTATAGAAATTTTGCTAAAAGCCCAGTGTTTTAAATATACTTGTAACTTTGAGAATGCTTATTTAATGATACATTCATTGGTTGATCAGATTTCGGCCTTTAATTTGACGAAGTAGGCTGTAGATTTTAGGGTTTTTTTTTGGCTTGTTAAATGCTATAGAGGGTCCCTTTCCACTGCCACTACCGTGCCCCAAGTTTATACTTTCTTTAAAGAAATAAGGCATTAGTCTAATAGGGTCACTTTAACTGACCCTAAAAACCTTTTTAAACTTTGATAAACCAAACTCAAAATCCTCATCGTTTACTTGATTGAACATCTTATTTAAATATAACTTTATTATATCCCTAAACATTGGCTTTAGGTGTTTATACATAATATTTTTGACTAAAAATATATTATTAGCATTTAAACTTTCCTAATTGCCGGGCAACAAATAATAATTTTATATCGCTATAGTGCAAAGAGAGCAATGCATAAAATCAACTGTTTCCAAAACTTAAGTTTCACTTCTAATGCGTGAGAGTCTCGCACATATTTTTTAAAAAAAATAATAGCAGTTTACGAATCACTTATCTTTTACTCCATTTAACTATAATGATGAAGATTATTACTATTTATATAGTTGGTGTAAATGATAAATAACACAGTTCACCTAATGCTTGCCTTTGATTAGAAAAGCGGAAACAGGTCTTCTTGTTATTTGACGTACCTACTACCTTTTTCAAAACCTTGTATTTAACACGCACCTTTTCTCTACTAACATGATACTAACGTTCAGATAATTTCACTGAGGGTGATCAACTAGAGGTGGAAGCTGTGATTAATATTACAATTGTTACGTACCAATAAAATTATCACGTTAAGTTTGTTACTTTCTGGAACTTACCGATAGTTGCATAAAACTAAAAAGTTTAAATGAACCAGTTATTGTCAAAAAATGAAAATACCGAATAAGTGTAATTTGAACTATCAGTTTGGTCATCTTTGTGTCACTAGAAGTGTATAGTTAAAGTATCCTTAATAATGTTTTTTGGTTTTTACAGTAAAGTTTTTTTTTGTTAGTTTTATTCTGCTATGAAATGTGGTGAGGAGGATTTTTTTTATCGATGTTCTTGCTCTATGTAGTTTTAATTTTATTATAATAATGACTAGTTTATTTGTTTTTTCTTATTATTATTCAACATTGAATCAGAACTTAAAAAAAAAAAATCGCTACTACTTGAGTGTTTCATCCCATCCTACTTCTTGTTCTTTATTTCTATTCTGTTATTTTTTTTATAATAAGATAGGAAGGGTTTCAAGTACATCGAGTTACCACTAACAAGATAGAAGAGAATAAAGGAGGGGGAGGTAAGAATAAGTGCTTGTTGTCGCTTCGCTGATTCAGTAGTAACCTTGCCTCCTTTAACTTTGTATAAAAAAACCTAGCAGGGAGGTCTTCATCTTCAAGGAAAATAAAGTAACCTACTCCAATCTTTCCACCCTTCATTGTCTATTGTTATCAGCTCCTCTATCGAAACTCAGCCTCCTCCAAAAACTTGGTTCTTATGCTTTTTTTTTACAGGGTCTTTTTATTTTTTTGTTGTGAAGCTTTATTTTCCTTTCTTTCTCCTTCATTAAAGAAAAGTTTAATTTGTTCTCTTGTTGGTTACTGCCTCAGTTTCAAGTGTGGATGCAAGTGGTGCACTTCAAGATTGTTTTGTCGACAAGAGCACCAACTCTTCATATCTATAGAAAATTACGTCTATTTTTTTTATCTTTTATTTTTTTATGTATCGTGAAAAGGTTTATCTCTTTATAAAATTTACGATAAATTTAATTTTCAATCTTTAATGGTATGGATTTTTTTAGGATGACTCAAGCCAATTTCTTATATCAGTGGTGTATCCATGGGGGGCACAGGGGGCACGTGCCCCCCCCCCCCCAGACTAGCTCAGACCTAATAGTAAATAAAAGGTAGAGTAAAAAAAGCTCTGCTTTGTTGAATAAGTAGTTCACTTTTTTTGTTACCACTACGAATCCCCCCCCCCCCCAAATCTAAACTGACTTAGAATGTGCCCCCTACGGGCCTATAGCCGCTGGATACGCCACTGTCTAATATAATAACCTATTTAAAGTTATATTTCAATAATTCTTAAACAGAGTTTTTAAGAAGAAGTTATTCTTACAAGTATATTTAAATGTAATTTTTTTGGTACTTCTTTAGATTATTACTCCCCTATGTTTTTTAGGATATAAATGACTTTGACTTAGTTCCTTTGGGACAAAGGAATATCACACTTCTGTTTTTTATAAGCCTATAAGCGGAGTAACATTCTAAATCTAAAGAAGAATATTTGGTACACCTTCTTTTGATTGTTACTCTCTCTGTTTTTTTTTAAGGAGTAACAATATAAGAAGTGCCATTTTTTTTCTCAAGGATTGTTAATTTTATATCTTATATTATTTAAAGAAATTCACAGAAATTTTGACCCTCTATACTTTCTTTAATTCTTTATTGGAATTAATACAAACGTTATGAAAGAAGTCACGGAGTTCTGGTTTTCTTTTGATTCGTAACTTCACCTTAAAGTCTTCTAAGGCTTAAGACAAACATGAAATAAAGAGAAGAAATGGAATGAAATTGAATTTATATTAATTTTCTTCTACTGTCGGATGAAGGTGAAAGACAAAACGGTTAATTAGCTGAAGAGTGAATTAGAGAGGAAAAAACAAGAGGTGATAAATAATTCATTACTTTCTTTGGGGAGAAAGAAGAGGAAGTAATGAAGTGGAAGGAAAAGAGGATTAAGTACAATGGGGTTTTAATTTGGACGCTAATATAAACCAAGCATCTAAGAACACTTCGCTAAGTAACAAACCGACCTCTAATGAAATATTAATTACTCTTTATTATAAAGCTTTCTCGGAGGGGGGGGGGGGATCTTACAAGTTTTATTAGTTGTTTTTATTTACCACAAACTTCCCTAAAAGATTTGGCCAAAAATAAGCAAAAAAGGATTTTAGACGAACTTTTACTTCATTTCTTTGGTTAAGCTTAGTTGGTGATAACATAAGAAAAACTTTATATTTACTTATCATTCAGTTACTTTTTTAATTGATTCATAAAAAGGATTGTTTTAAAAATCGTGTTGAAAATCGTTAATGGGATTCTTAATTCCTTAATTTGTTAAGTAAACTTAACACATTAAATTATACCTGCTAAAGATGTGTAAACAGGGTCATTCCATGCCAAATCACCTAGGCCTCCTGCTTCAATATCATGGATTTTTCTGATTTTTTTTTCTAGCAAAGACCTCTATGAAAGAAGCCCAAAATATTTTTTTTTAGATTTTTTAATTGAAAATTGTACCCGCAAGAATTTTTTGAAAATTTTGATTTTTCGTGAATTTGGTGTTCCGGGGTTACGACTTATTTCACTAAAATCTTAATACCTACCGTGTTTTTTATGATATCATCACCATATTGGTATCAAATTAAAGCTAAATGTTTACTCTTTAAGAAAATATTAAGACATATTTAATTTTTATTTTTTTAAATTTTGTTTTCTTGCCCTAAATGTTGAAATTAAGGTTGTATATATGTCATACGATATCTCAGAAGGACCAAAAAATTAACAGTTGTTAATTTTTTAACAAAGCCTCCAAACCTACTAGTTAATACAGAAAAAAAATCAAGAGGGTGTTCTTTTTAGTTTTTAAATTATAATTTTTTAAAGTTCTCCCGTTTTTATGCTTTTTTCGTTCTAGCCGGCACTCATAAAAATAAAATAATTTGCTTAATTATACATATTTTCAATTATTTGCTATAGAATACATTAGTTTAATCATTAAAATACATCTATATATAATACAATAATCTAAAAAAAAAATAAAATAAAATAAATAAATAAAATAAAAAATATATATTATATACAGGGTGCCTCCGGATCTACTTACCTATTGGTGTAAATGCAAAAAGAAATAATATTTCGAAAAAAAGTCATTCTTTATAAAGTCTCCAGCATGTTTTGGAATGAAGATCTATCACATCAAAAATTTCGTACCATGCACCCTGTACCCAAAAGGTACAAATTTCTGAAATTGGTCAAGAGAGAAGTGGTCTTATTTTTGATTTTTCGAGAAAATGTTATTCTTTATAAAAAGAAGTATTTTCTATTCTAAGATAATTCTTGATATTAAAAAATTGAAAAACGGTTGTAAAAAATCCACCCCCCCCCCCCCCCCGGTTCGACACAACTCAGACAAACTTTCTCATATACGAGTTCATACTTATTTAGCCCAATATTTCCATTTAATAGTTTCGTATGTAAATTTAATTATTATTAAACTTTCATCAAAATTGAACATAAAAATAACTTCTCCTGGGTAGGAAATCGAACCCGGGCTCTCTATTTTCTCAGAAACTAGATTTTTCCCGGGAAAATGGCTTATATCTTTAGGTCGTATTTCAATGGACTACACTTGAGAATTTTTTTAATCAAAATCGTCGGATCCGTTTTCAAGTAATAATTATTTTTCCCCCTTTTTTGTCAGAGTTTTTGGGGGGTAGTGCCCCCAAATTTGGAGCTAAAATTCATTTCTCGATTTCGCCTTAGGGTATATACTATTTTTCTGAACATGTAAGCCAACTTTTGTCAAAATCGGCCCAGTAGTTTAGGCTCTAGAAGTATGCACAGACGACAGACATTCAGACGACAGACATTAAAGTCACAACTTTAAATGTTTTTCAATATTGAAGGGGGGGGGGATTTTTGACATCCATTTCAAATTTTTTATATCAAAAATCATCTTAAAATAGAAAATATTTATTTATATAAAGAGTAACATTTTCTCGAAAAATCAAAAATAAGACCACTTCTCTCTTGACCAATTTCAGAAATTTGTACCTTTTGGGTACAGGGTGCATGGTACGAAATTTTTGATGTGATAGATCTTCATTCCAAAACATGCTGGAGACTTTATAAAGAATGACTTTTTTTCGAAATATTATTTCTTTTTGCATTTACACCTATAGGTAAGTAGATCCGGAGGCACCCTGTATATAATATATATTTTTTATTTTATTTATTTATTTTATTTTATTTTTTTTTTTTAGATTATTGTATTATATATAGATGTATTTTAATGATTAAACTAATGTATTCTATAGCAAATAATTGAAAATATGTATAATTAAGCAAATTATTTTATTTTTATGAGTGCCGGCTAGAACGAAAAAAGCATAAAAACGGGAGAACTTTAAAAAATTATAATTTAAAAACTAAAAAGAACACCCTCTTGATTTTTTTTCTGTATTAACTAGTAGGTTTGGAGGCTTTGTTAAAAAATTAACAACTGTTAATTTTTTGGTCCTTCTGAGATATCGTATGACATATATACAACCTTAGTTTCAACATTTAGGGCAAGATAACAAATTTTAAAAAAATAAAAATTAAATATGTCTTAATATTTTCTTAAAGAGTAAACATTTAGCTTTAATTTGATACCAATATGGCGATGATATCATAAAAAACACGGTAGGTATTAAGATTTTAGTGAAATAAGTCGTAACCCCAGAACACCAAATTCGGGGAAAAATCAAAATTTTCAAAAAATTCTTGCGGGTACAATTTTCAAGTAAAAAATCTAAAAAAAATATTTTGGGCTTCTTTCATAGAGTTGTTTGCTAGAAAAAAAAATCAGAAAAATCCATGACATTGAAGCAGAAAATTTGCTGTAATTGGGTGATTTGGCATGGAATGACCCAACATTTAAATGTGTATTGTAAATAAATAGTGATAAGATTTTGAAAGTGTAAATTTAAGTT
Organism: Gerris lacustris; assembly: GCA_951217055.1. NCBI lineage: Eukaryota > Metazoa > Arthropoda > Insecta > Hemiptera > Gerridae > Gerris > Gerris lacustris. The sequence goes on from OX578280.1 coordinate 52,636,100, forward strand.
ATAACAAGTACATACTTATCTTTCATCCAGATAGTTTTTATAAGTACACCGGTTTAAATGATTTAAAATCTAAAAAGGAAAATTTTCAAAAAATACAAGAATTCGATTTTATTTTTTTTTTTAAATTTAACATTTACATAAATATCATTAGTTGATTACTTAACTTTTTAAATAGCTTTTAACAATATTAATATAACACCAACTTTCGTGGATTCAGCGTTGTTAAATTATGCTTTAGTGTTAAAATGGCCTTTCACTGTTGCCATAAATCTGCCGTATGAGATTAGTTTATTCGATTTCGTGTCCTGTTTTGGCTAGTTGCTCTTTGATCCAAGGTTTGAAGGATACCACGTCGGTAAACATGGATGGATATCTGTCACATTCCTTAGTGAAGGAGTAAAGACCGACCAGGGCGTGCCATTTGTTCACCATGGGATCGCCGAAGTCACCCTGCATTAATGTAAAAACGGACATTAAATAATACATAATTAACGATAATTTACCTAAACAATCAAATTGTCAATTTAAAACATGTAATTATGATTTCTTTTGTTTCATGACTTTTATAGAAGATGCTTGGTATCACCATTCTTCGTATCTTGCTGTGGGTGAGTTAATTATTAAAATAATTTTTAAAAAACTCAACTTCAATTGCGATTCCTTGCAGATAATATTATAATAGATTTTTACAAGATTTAACGTCCCGATCCCTTGTAGCCCATTATACTTAAGAGCCGTCTATTAGGGCCTAGCCATTCATGGGCTGTTTGACTGAAAGAAAATTATTTGTTTTTCTGAATTCCTTAAATAATGATATCATACCCAGCATGGACCACCATTGGAGGCGCTTTTGGCGCAGACCATCCTCGGTGTGATCACTTCATTAACAAGCTCTTCTTTACAACTTTCCAATTCTCTGATTTTCATGTTGACCTTCATCAAAGTTCCTTCTGTATTTTTTTGCTAAAATGTAAAGAAACAGATAGTAAAATTGAATCGAAGACCGAAATCGTAGTATTAATTGCATAATTCTATATTTAAAATAATTCTTTAATTTTATACATATTATATTTATTGAAGTGTTGTAGGTTATAATGCTATAAAGCATATAAGCCTTTAAAGCTATAAACTAAATACATAATTTAATTAATCGAACTTGATTTTTACATTAAGGATGGAATCTAGAATTGACAACTATCTCTATCACATTAAACATCGAAAATCCTTAAACCTGATTCTTGATAAATTACAGCCTTCGTCTATTCTTTTTTGAAATTTGGTATTAAAGCTAGAGCTTCTCTTCACATAATTATATCCATTGATGAGTAGCCCGTGTTTAAGCCAATTTGAAGTTTGAATTGAAGCTAAGAATTAATCTATTAATCATTAAATTAAAAAGTGGTACATTTAATTTTAATAAATTATATTTTGTAATTTGTCTCTTGGATCTAGAGATTGACTATCTCACCCATTCTAAACTTAACCCATTTAAACATATTTTTAGCACATAGTACATATATTTGTTTGACTTATGTTACATTATGTATATTGAATTTTCCCGTCTCTGACATTTAATGACGCTATAAGATAGAGAGAGAATTAATTTCAGACGTTAGATGCACTTTATAATAGTACAGAAACTTAAGAAGAAGTTTGGTTCCATCTGCTTCTAGAGTGCAAAATTGTGTTTTGTAGGATTCTTTAAACGTTTTTATTGTTTCATCTCTTTGGAAATAACTTCCTAGCTAAATTATATAAAATTAGACTAATTAAGTATTTTTATATTAGATTTACAGTAAAATATCTTACTTTAGGAATAAAGACAGACACCTCTTCATCAAAAGTAAATGTACAAAGCTGGCTTTCAGCATCTAATTGTCATCATTAGTGACGGATGAAGTAATGACAGCAGATGATAGAAATTATACAATTAAAATAATTGATGGCGAAACCCATTTCTATGTTCCTACTTCAGTCTTTTTGCCAGTTACTTTTTGTCACTGTTTAAGTTAATAAGTTAAATTTTAAAAAGTTACCTCAGTGACACCCCATCCGGTAACAGTGACAGGTTGTTCAACAGCTACAGCGTCATTGGCTAACCTGATGGTCATGATTTTATGGTTTTCCTTCAGCTCCTTATCAAGGTGAACCAGAGCAATGTCATTGTCCATATTATGATCGGTGAAGGACTCGTGACTAATGATTTTCTTGACTCCTACCATGATACCGTCTGAATCAGTCTTAGGGCTACCAGCGCGTACCTTCATGTAGTACGGATCGTACCTAACAAAAAAAGTAATTAACATATTATTATCTGATATATTTCTTTAATTATTAAACATACTAAGTTCTAGTTAGTTGGGCACTTCTATAGATTGTTACTCCCCTTATAAAGAAAACAGAGGGGAGTAACTATCTAAAGAAGGTGTACGGAATGTTCTTTTTTAGACTGTTACTCTCCTTATAAAAACAGAGGAGTGGTATTCCTTTGTTCCAAAGTACATTGGACGAAACATCACTTTTTCTTAATAATTATTTATGTTCTAAAAACACATAGGGGAGTAACAATCTAAAGAAGTACCAAAAAGTGACGCTTACTAGAAATGCGTTGCAGTCCAATTTCGTTACATTGATTTTTTTAATTTTTTTTATTTGATATCCAAAATGAATTAAAACCCTAAATTGTATTGCCGGTCATTAGTGGTAGCCATTATGAAAATAATGTCATAATAGGTATATTTTCTTCTTCTACTCTTCAATATCTTTAAAATTACAAGGAACATAATAGGTATTTCTAAAAATACCGCCATCTTAAATGTATGTTTAATGGGAAATTTCCAAAAACTATACTGTTGTCAAAAATGCTGATGCACCTGTGTGCTGAAATTTGTTCAAATCGGTAAATTTTCACGCCACTTAGCGTTAAACAAACACACAGCGAACTTATAAAATCCCTAAGTCTTTGAAATGAAGAATTCACAACGCTCGTTCAATTAATTTGAAACAAAGTTAAACACTATAGTTATAATACTGTTAATGTCGTATACTTCTTCTTCAAATAGATTTTGAAGGATATTTTTGTACGTAGTTCTTCTGTATATAGTGAATTTTTGTGTGAAAGTTTTTATTTTTATTTTACATATGTATGACTCGCAATTTAATTTTGCTGTTAGTAATAAAAATAACAAATTGATTGAGTGATATGGATTATCATGAGAGGAGAGGCTACCCCAGTGGTGGTACTCGTGCATAACATTAATTTAGTACATCGGTTGAGGTTGTGAACTATTATAGTAGCAGGTCTCGAGGCCAGTGCCTCTTCAGCCGGCGCGGCGGGGTGGTTGGTCAGGGATATGAAGGGATGCCATGGATTTGACTAAAGGATTAGGATGGTGATTTAAGATTTCCATGAAATTTTATAAAGCAGAGAGAAGCGAGGTCATGAACAAAAGGAATTTTAAGGCCGTGGTGAATTGTAAGGTTAGAGACTTATGGTGGGGAGTTGGTGATTTTTCGAAGGATCTTTGATTGAAGGGATTGGAGTCTTAGGAATTTGAGCTCACGGTGCAACCCCAGAGCTTAATTCCAGGCCCAAATGGGTTTAAGGATTGAATTATAAATAAGGATCTTATTATAAATCTTCTATTAATTCAGGGGTGCCCACCCCCCCTAAGCTCTATGGCGCACCCCCCCCCCCAACTTTTTGAGATATGTTAATACATACTCGTCTTCTTCGGTTACCTGACATATATTTGTCAGTACATATTTATAAAGTACATTCTCGTTACAAATTGTTTTTAGTTAACCTGAGATTTTATTAAAAATAACAGTTCGTTTCAAAATTATTTAAGACTAGGCATCGCGTGGCTCTATCATTGAAGCGAGCGTATAGTAATAAATATGTATTGAATATTGAAAAAATAGATAATCATGAATCATGATGAGTTGATAGATAATGGGTCTGGTTGTAGTACAGCGGCTAGTAGTGAGGGAACCACCCCACATTCTTACTATTCCACTTTCCACACATCTCCATTTCAATATTTATAATTTGTATCTCTTTGCTACAAACAAACTACTGCATGTATCAAATTGAAATTTTGCATGCCTGTTTCAATTGTGCATTAGATGGTGTCTATGAAGTTTTATTAAAATCGTTACGTTAGAACGTAAGATATCGGTAAAAAGGTTGTTTTCTCTATTATAAACGTTTAGGTCCGCTTTAATAGTTTTAGCGATCTTTATTAAGTCATAGCGGTGTCGCTGTTGGTTTTAGTAAAAAATGTTATTTGAAAAAATGTTCGTCTCATCGAATAGATGGTGATAGAATCTTTTCCCGTCCTGAAATTCCAATTTAATTTTTGTACCTCTCGTTTACACGAGCGTTGCGCGCGAACTCTTGGACGGATCACGCTGTCCAACGAACTTAGCCTGAGTATTAGTAAGAGGAACATGTATACCAAATTTCAACTAAATCGGTCAACTTTTTCTCAAGTTATCGTCACACGCGTAAACTTTACTGACAGACAGACAGACAGACAGACAAGATGCATATTTCGTTGAATGTAAGAAGCTCGCTTCAATAAAGTAATGCTTTTTGCATTATATGGGTCCACATATTATATGAGGATTGTTCTATTTTATATAAAACAATCACAAGCACTAAATCACACAAACATAATAAAAAATGCAATATGAATACAAAAACGTATATCATACCACGTACAAATTCAACTAAAACTACACCTGCCTACAAAATTGTATCTAAACAAATTTTTAGGAAACTAATATTGGCAGACTCTATACTAATATTAATTAAAAATATGTTACATCCTGATCTTAGTGCATGAAAATGTTACTGAACGTTTCAAAGATCTTAATGCAAACTTAAAGTGAAGAAAAATCATTATAAAACTCTTAATTTGAATAAAGGAAAAAAAAAAAAACCAAGAAAGCCTCAGTGTAACAGAAATGAGAGGACAAGTAATTTCTAAGCTCGGACAAGTAATTTTTTCTTTGTGATGTTGATAAAGCAAATGCATCAATATGATTTCGTTTTTGGAAATTGAAGCTAATACATCTTTTTCCTTCAGATATGACCATTAAGTTAGAAAGCCATGTGTCTTCCATTGTAGACATTAGCCTGTCGTTGATTATTTTAACTCTGCTCATTGCTCGTCCAGCCCAACAGCTAGCAGGGCCGTTAAGAGGATTTCCGGGCCCCTGAGCAAGGTAGTATCTGGGTCCCTTTGGACAAATAACGGCGGGGGGTTCGGGGGTCCTCCCCCGGAGAATTTTTTTAAAATTCAAGTGCAAAAAGATAAGTTTTAAGAATTTCGGAGAGTAAGTTTGTCCATAAAGGAAAATATATTTGGTGGGGATGAATTTTGAAGTTTAACTAAGACGGGCTACAAAATTGTTTGCTAAAATAGTGAGATTAAGAGGAAGCAAATCAAAATAGTTAAGTAACAGTTTATTTACACAAAAATTGCATGACAAATAAAATTGTATAAGTTATTAACATCAGTTGGTTAATATGATTTATCTATGAGTTTCTCTCCTGTAAATTAACATTGACCATATTAAATTAGAAAAAAACTTCACAAAAATCTAAGTAACTAAATGAAACACAAGAATTCACACTTTCAGACTCATGGCATTAGGAATAATTTTAAGTCCATCACAATTAGTGGTAGCTAGGGCATTGGAGGCACCTCCAATTGATGAGCAAATAAAATTGCGTTTAGATCTGAATGGGGCCCCCTGATCCCTGATAATGGTATAGAAGTATAATTCCAAGTTAGATTTTACTAGGCTCTAAAGGGGCCCCCATTGACATTGGTACAAGCAGGGCTCGATTTGAGGCGGAACGGCGTTCCGGGACCTCTCTCTCTCTGATAAATAAAAAATAAAATTATCGACACGAAATTTTTTTTAAAAAATCCTTTGTTAAAATTTTAATTGTCAATGAGTGACTACACATTTGATTAAGGACATCATGTATTAAACTGGCAAATATTTTTCTTTTCAAAATATAAAAAATATCTATTTGCTAAGATTATACTACTAAATTATGATAACCTGAAACAACAAAGGTTTTTTTTAAGGCAGGGATCGTATTAAATAAGTATACTGTGCAGAGACGCTGTGACAAAACTCCCAAGGGCGAGTGAGACAGGGAATGTTTTGTTGAATTAATTATTCGTATAAACCTAAGTACCTATTTATTTATTGAGAGTATTATAACAACATGTGGCATACTAATCGAGAAATTGTTTATAAAAAATACTACTTAAAATTATATGTTTCCACACGAAACCCACCTGATTGCATTGTGGGTTTATGTCTAAAACTCTTAAAATGTTGTTTTTGAACGTTTATTTTTCAAAATTTTCCCGGGGGAGGGCCCCCGGACCCCCCTTCTACTGGGGGGGGGGGGGAGAGAGGGTAGGTTGTAGTTCCGGCACCTCAATTTCTAGAAATCGAGCACTGGGTACAAGGATAGTTTGTACAAAGAGATTGGATTTGGGGCTTACCCACAAAATCGGGCCCATAGTTACGCCACTAACTTCAATATCCTTCTTGCCTTTTTGGTTGTAAACAAACCAGGGCCCCCGAAGGCCCAGGCCTCTGGCCAATTACCCCCCCCCCCCGGCGTTGTAAAACACATGCGGACGCAAATAGCAACCAGTCAACCTCTTGCATTTTGCACCGCAGCCTCCAGTGCAGACAGTGTTAGTGGCAGACAAGACGTCAATCAGAACTACCAACTACTACTCTTGCTCTACTCGGTGCGCGCTCGGTAACTCCGCCACTTCCTGGAAATATCAAAACTGGCGTTGCCTCTCTTTCCTTATCTTGGAATCCATAAATTGACACTACGACTACAGCATACGTAGAGACACGATATCATTCTTATTCTTTCTCTTTAGTACTGTTTTGTAGTTCACTCTTTATTGGTACAAATCTTTAAAAATTTAGATAACTAAAAAAAATATATATATTTATTATCACATCCATCCCCCCCCCCAAAGTGGAAAAAAGTGATATTTACTACCCCCCCCCCCCTAAGAATTTTAACGACGCAGTCAGCGTCATAACCTCCCTCTGTGGGCACCCCTGAAATAAATAGAAGTTTCATAGAATAAACAACCGTTTTATTCCTATTAATGAACACATGCCCCCCCCCCCCCCAAAATTTTAACGGCGCACTGTGCGCCGTTATACCCCCCTCGTGGGCACCCCTGATTAATTTAATTTTACGAATAATATAATTAGTTTATTAAATGTTACTCACCCTTTGACGCAAGAAGCCACTGTTAGGACCCAGGAAGGATGAATGAGAGAACCTGAACATACGAACTGATTGTCCACAGAGATTGAGACCTGAAAATAAGCCAATGAAAAAACAAATTAAAAAAAACTAAGCATAATCTTTTTGAGGGTGAATTCAATCGCATACAAAGATCTAAAAAGAAAAAAGTGTATATGAGAGTATATTAGATTTTAATAGAAATCTTGTTGAAGAACATTTATTGATTAAATCATTTATTAATAATTTATTACATACACCTTATTAATTCTTAGTATAGGAACAATTATAGGGATGTTAAGGTGTAAAAAAATGTTGTCTTAAAGCAAAAACAGTTTCATATTAACCAATATAAAATAGTTTTTAACATTTTGTTACACCTTAACATCAATCAAATTGTTCCTATACTTAAAAATCTTTAATGGATAATGATTAATTATTAATTATAATTCATATACTTAATTACAATTCAACTACTTATTTCAGATAGACACTCTACATTAAATATTGTTACCAAGGTGGTGTTAAATCAATTTTAATTTATTATAGGGATCAATTATTATAAGTAGGTAAATACTCATTTATGAGAAGTCCTTTTTAAGAATAAATGCAATTAGCTCGAAACGTTAAGATATAAATCTATTTCAAAAGCGGAGTTCTTCGGAAATTGTAGATTGATTCTAGATAACTAAGATAAATAAGAAATTCTAGATTTATTAGGTTCTGGTAACATGAGGCACTACATAATTAATTACACATCACCGTTTTACCTTCAATGTATTCATAATATAACGAGAAAATTAATTTAGATAAGTTATTTTATCTATTTGAAGACCAACAAATCAAAACAAGCATTGCTCTTTATTGGAATAAATGTGGTTGCCTAAGCTTAGCAATAACGAATCATTTCGAGGTGCGTCGTCGGTACACTATTCAATTATATAAATGATATTTACCTGGAATGGATGATTAACAATTGGAGTATTCTGACCTCCAATTATCCCAATCAGCTTATTTTCAAGCTCATCCACATTGCTTCCATGACAGCCGCACAACACTATAAGCAAAACATAATATAATTGTAACATTGTCGTTACATCATCGTTCTACACGTTAATTTTAATTCGATTTAAGTTTTACAAAAAATAGTACAATAGCGGACATAAGTAAGCTTATATAGGTGACTTCTAACTTACTTATGAATGAATACATAAATTGCAAAATTTGATAGTATAAAAACACTCTAAATGAAAACCATTGAAGGACAAAATAATAACCGTACGGCCGATATCAATTAATGTCGGGGAAATACATAATTTAAAATAATCACCTGTGATGAATTATTTTTTTACGTCTGATAAAACTGGTGTAAAAGTTTTTTTTATTAAGTGACTTATGGTTTATTAAAAACTATTTTTTAATTTCCCTTTTCATCATTTGTTATAAGAAAGTTACAAATCTGATCAAAATAAGTTTTATTCTCAATAAATTTTAAATTAATTTACTTAAGTGTATTGATTAATTTTTGAATTTATATAAATTTAAAAAAAATTATATAACTTTATTTTGTTCGATTTGTCTCTTCAGAAAAATCCACTAAATAAAACAGAGAAGTTATTTAACTATTTTTTATATAAATTATTTTGAGGAAGACAAAAATATATATATTTTTTTAAATAATGAATGCATTATTGGGATTAATGGAACTTAAAGTACCTCTTGAATTTTGTTTTAAGAGATTAAAAATGTTTTAAATTTTTTTTATTACTAACTAAAATTCAATCCCAAACATGTTTTTCTTTTTAAATAGGTATTACATAAATTGATTTATAGATAAGGGAAAAAAATCCAAGTAAAAAAATGTTTATTCCTATTCCTCTCTTGACAGGTTTTGTGAAGGCTTTTATTTTGGTAATAAAACGTTTCACTTGAAAACTTTTTAATGTAAAAATTAATTAGGTCTAAGATTTTCTTAATTCGACTAATGTATATCTTAAGAAATGTTTATTATCGTTGTTACATTTTACTTAATTACTGCGAGTGCGAGTAATTGAGAAATTATTATTTTACATATTCGTAGTATATTACCCTTTATTTCTACACAATGATTATTCTTATATATTAGGTGTGTAGGGTATTAATAACTTCAATTCAATCCGTTTTTGGCTATATTGCTTCCGAGCTTATTTCCATCGTCTTTGAGGCATCTTCAGGCCTTTAACTATTCCTCCTTATACATAACTTTATTTATTTTCCTTCCCGGCAATTCACCTGCGCGTCTTTACATAGTCCCTATTTAAGTCTGACCCCTTTACTTCAGTATAATTTAATTAAAAAAAAAGCATTTCCTCGAAAAGAAAACAGGTCTATATTATAATTTATAATATGGAATCACATATTTATTACTAATTTTACTCATGGAATCATCAGTGTTATCATAAATATAATATAGACCTGTTTTCTCTACGAGGAAATGATTATTTAATTAAATTATACTGAAGTAAAGGGAACACACTTAAATAAATAGTGACTATGTAAAGACGCGCAGCGCAGGTGAATTGCCGGGAAGGAAAATAAATGAAGTTATGTTTTAGGTTTAGGAGGAATTGTTAAAGACAAGAAGATTCCTCTAAGGTGGTGAAATATAGCCAAAAAAAAGGTGAATTGAAGTTATTAATAACATGAATAACAATAAGCATGATTATTTTATTCTTCTTTACCTAAATATTGATTGATTTTGATTCGTGGGTCAATTTTGAATATGTATAAAAAATAAGTCTTCCTTGTAATAACTGCAGGAGACAATTTCTTCCTCTATTATCTGTCTTGAGTGACACTACTGCTTAATATTAAAGTTTTTTATTACTTAAAGTAAAGATGGAAGGAATTGATTCTCTACAATAGCTGTTGTGATTTTCTATCTGAATAAGTCATCGAAAAATAATGAAACCTAAAAATGGAACCTGCCACTTAAATAATAAGAATTATCTAGTGACTAAATAAAGTTGTTAAAAGGTGTTTATTTTTGCTTCCGAGCTTACCGAAAGTAACGGAAGCTATGTGATCGTTCTGAAGTTCAAAATTAATGAGTCTCCGAATGCAAAAATTCAAAGACAGAAATCCGTTTCAGACATTAGAGAACATTTTTGGTCTCGTGCCTGTCGGTCTGTCTATCATTCAATTTTTGCGAACCGACAAATCATAAAAACAAAATTACTTCTACGGTATTAATGAAACTTTGACAGTCTGTCATAATTAGCCCATTGTTGGTCCCATATAAGTTTCAACCTTCTGCGCTCATTTGTTTTTCTTCCACATGCGAACAAACATACATTTATTTGCACATTTATCTTCAAAAGTACTCTACTTCTTTTAAGTACTACTACTTAAAAGATGTAGTTGGAAGTGTCAGTATAATAGATTAACAGTCGATTTTGTTGCTTATGCGCTATCTAAGGAGACGAATAATGAATCTATTTGAGAAGAGGCGAAAGCTGAATGATTTCATTTTTAAATTTAATTTACTTTTTTTGTTTTTGACAAATTATAAATTGTAGAATCCAGAGAATAACTCAAATTAATCTAAGTAATAGTAATACTAACACGATAATAAGTCATGATCTTTTAATTTGATCGACCTTACGAGTTATAATATTATTCTGGATACAAGCTTTGTCCTATATGTAATTTATTATCTAACATGCACCAGCAATTGAATAAATAATAAATAGGCATATGTTGGTTTGGAGAAATTGAACGACAGACCGACAGACCGACAGACAGACCGACAGACAGACACGGAACCAAAAATTTAACTAAGACTTTTAAGGAAATTTTAACACAATTCAACTTAATAGAAAACCGCGAAAATAGAAGTCGAATGTTATTGATAATGTGGAATGCCTCTTCCTTACACAACTAAAGTGCTTGCATTAATTTATTTATTTTGGGTGTTGAATTCCTGTGGTTAAAAAATAGAGTCATATCATATTTAAGCTACTTTACTATCTTTTATGTAAAGTATCATTTTAGTTATTGTGGTCAGTCTGTAAAATGGAATTTTTTGGTAAATCATGCGTTCTTCTCAGTTTATCTAGGTCTAGAGTCTGGATGATTAGGTGGTAGTAAGTCAGTAGATGAGCTACAGTCGAAGTATCGTCACATAATAGTCTACATCTTGGTCTTTCCTTATCCCTAGTACACAAATAGCTGAGATTTAGTCTTAATATTTTCCAGTTTTTTTACTTTTCCTCACAACTAATAGTAGGAAAAGTATTGTTTTCACCAAAACATTTTTTTCGAGATTTCAACGGAATTATCCGTTTTAGGTGTTTTTAAGACCTCCTGAGTGGTTTTCAGCATGACGTATTTATGTGTGTGTGTATGTGTGTTATCATCGTAGTGCCCAAGGTATTTAACCTAGAGAGTTGAAACTTAGCAGAAAAATCAGTCCTAACCTGTAGTTGTGCCGCCCGGAAAATCAACTTTTTCCGCCATCTTGAACCCAGTTTGCTGAGTCAGCAAAAATTTAAAAAAATCGTAATAAATCGAAAATGGTCCTGATCGAGTTGAAATTTGGCACGAATGTACCTCTCTGTATGACAAACAAGCCCACTAAATTTCATTTTGATTTTGGCCGCCATTTTGAAGTTATAAATTTTTGAATTTTTAAACTTTGACGGTTAATAATACTGAAAGTATAAATAGGTTTTTGACATATAGCATATCGTTGGAACCGGAAAAAATTAAGGAACAAATATAAAAAAAACCGATGAAATTCCAATTATTAGTTTAAAAGTTATAAGCGAATATAATTATTTATTAGTGCGATAATTTTGATGACGTCAAAAGTTTGTTTACATCTGTCAAAATACCGCCAAACTTCAAATAATTAAATAAAATATTGGTATTAAATATAAGATTTTTTTTTTAAGAATGATAATAAATCAGTTAGTTCAGAACGGTCACGCATCCAAGTACTGACCACGTCCAATGCTGCTTCCTACTGCTGCTTCGCAGCAGGAGAGGCCACTTTAGTGGCCTCTGAAGTGAGGAAAAGTTCCGAGGTACCCCGTACCCGATATTTTTTTTGTGTCTTAAATTATGAATGAGAATAATCCATATACCTTCGTTTTGCTTCCGAGCTTACCGAAGGTAACAAACGAACGAAAAACTTTTATGTCTCCGATTTTAAAAATTCCAAGACAGAAATCCGTTTCAGACAACAGGGAACATTTTTGGTCTCGTGTCTGTCTGTCTGTCTGTTGGTCTGTGTGTCCGCGAATTATGAAACATGTGACGATAACTTGAGTAAATGTCGACCGATTTTGATAACATTTGGTAGACATGTTTATTTTACCAATGCCCAGGACGAGTTCGTTGGACAACGTTATCCGTCCAAGCGTTCACGAGCAACGCTCGCGTAAACGTGAACTTCAAATTTAAAATTGGAATTTTAGGTCGGGAAAAAAATCTAACTGCATCTATCAATTAGACAAATTTTTTTTCAAATACAATTTTTTAGTAAAACCAACAGCGACACCGCTATGAAGTGTTAAAGACCGCTAAAACTATTAATAGTTTTTACACAATAAACAATATAACAATAAAGTAGTATAACAATAATTTTAATGTTAATATAACAATAAAGTACATGATAGAATGCGAGGAAGCTATGTGCCACTCTAATTGGCAGTCTATTTTGTATTTTCTTTAACATACAATGAGTAATTGAATCAATCTAGTGTTATTAAATATTGCATAATCTCTATAACAGTGTATAATATATTTAACTATATAATATTAAGTTCACAGTGTGCAAATGAAATTTTAAAAAATATGTTACTTACCAGCAGCAAGTAATAAAACCACAGAACTCTTCATGGTTACCTTATTGAAACTATGAGTAAAATGAACGGATCAGTTATGAATTTCCTACAAATATATGGTTTTTTTTTTACTTCAAATTCTCAATCTATAAGAGTTTGACAAGGTTGATATTGATCGATCATTTTTTTGAGAAAAAAAAAAATGCAAAAGTACTTCAAATAAAATAATAAAATATAAATTTATATTGTTAATGAAAATGTGTATTTTATTTTAACTTGATTGATTAGCTAAGATATCGTATAACTACGTAGGGGTTTATCATTATCCTTCCTCTATATAGATAAAAATTCACGTGGATCATTCCAGTTACTATGAGTGTCCATCATGAATTAAAAAAGCAAAAATACATAAATAAAAAGGAAATTAAAGGGAAAAATGAAATCATACGAAAGTGGTCATAAGACCCAACCATTTGAAGAATTTTATGTAACTCCAAGGAGTCATGACTTCATGGAGTTACATACAAGTTAGTTGTTAGTTTTTGAATCTCTGCGATTCATGAATCGCAGAAATCAAAGAGCGATCATGACTCATGACTGAGTATAATTTATGTAGTTTTTTGTGCTTAGTTTTATGGGAATATCGAAAACACATCGCTTAGCGCGAATTTTCTAAGTAAATATTTTTCATATTTTTTTAAAAAAAGGAATTTTTACTCCTGACAATTTTTTAAAATTCATCGTAACAACACCCTCTTCATTAATGAATTGGACTAATTTTTTCAACTTCTTAGTTTAAGACCAAGCAGGGCTGATGTCCGCAAAAGCTCTAATTCCAATTTGAAAATTTATGTTGTTTACATCCCACGTGTACTCAATCCGTGGACGCACTGTATATGTCTAGGTGTTATAAAAAACATGTTTGGAGAGGTCATAAATAAATGTGGGGTCAAAACCTATTACCTGTATAGTAGTTTTTATTAAAATAAAATAAAATAAAAATCAGAAAGTAGGATTTAAACAAAATTTAACTAAGCATTAAAATTTCATACTAATTAAATACATCCTTCCACTAATCTCACTACCACACATGCGTGCTTGTATATACGAATACCGAATATTCGTTTATGCAGCACACATGTTTTCACATGTTTGAGACGGTAAAGACACACATCAAAGGAATATTTGAATAAGAATACTGCATAAGTATATGAAGCTTCTGCGAACATTTATAAACGAACATTCGTCAACAAATATTCATCAGGGTAAAAGTAACGCAATTGTATTTAAACAAACAGAATGTTGTAAGTATCATCAAACCATATTAAAATACTTAAAACAAAACAAGTTCAATCACCATTTCATTCAGACTAGAAGAGTCTTAATTATTGTTAGTGCTTTGATAGTTTAAAAGAAACAAGTTTATTTACATTTATTTCATGAATTCTAGTTAGTATAGTATAGTTAGTGTAGTTTTTTGGTCATCTAATCGATCATTCCTTTGAAGGATAGGTTGGAAATTACAGCGGTCATCTTTATTTACTTTATATTAATGTGTTTGTTTACAAAATCAATCCTCTTATTGTAATTATTATTTCTTCGTCAATTTTACTTTAATGATCCCTAATGATGATTTTATTCCATAAGCATGAGCTAATTTAATAAACGAAATAAAAGTTAAGATATAACATTTCATCTATATAACTCCAATTTGACCTCCAGAATTTATTTTATGGAAGCCTGAAGACCAGATTATCTCAAATTAGACAAAATATTTTTTGAGATACTTCTTATTCTACAACGTTAATTGGTTTGAAATTTCCATGGCCATTCCAATATCTCTATATTTACTTTATATTAATGTGTTTCTTCGTCAATATTAACGGTTACGGTTACTAATGATGCTTTTATTCCATAATCATGGGCAAATGTAATTAACATTTCATCTATATAACTCCAATTTGACCACCAGAATTTTATGGAAGCCTAAAGACCAGATTACTACAAATTAGACAAAATATTCTTGTCGTTGTACTTCTTATTGTACAACGTTAGAAAAAAAGAAAATGCATAATTTTTTCCGCCAATTCTTCTAGATAAGTTAGATAAGTCATAAGCAATAGTAGCAGTCAAATTATTATTTACTGCCTTGTACTTCCTCCTGAGAATTACGAAGGTAGATTAACTACTAACATGATTGATATCAGTGCCGCCTTGTCGATCATTAGAACGTGCTGATCAATCAAATCTAATAATTCAATCTATAAGAGGCTCATTAGTCAAACTGTCAGAAATCCCTTATCTCTTTGAATCCTAATCATCTTACCTAAAGACCTGATTGGATTTGATAACCTGTTGTGAGGTAGGGAAATTGAAAATTTATTTCATATTGTGTAACATATAGTTTTAATAATTAACCCTGCTCAGTGCGGGTGTGGGTGGGTTCAAAAGAAAAATGTTGAGAGGAGAGGTAGATTGCAAAAATAAAAAAAGTACAAAGTGAGTTTGAGGTGATATAACAATTTACTGACAAAACAAATGTAATCTTCCTAGTTAAGAAAGGAAATTATAAAGTCCTTAAAATTTCAAAGCAAAAATTGAATAGGTAGGTAGACCTACCGATTTTATCAGAAATAAGAATAAGGTATATAACAAGTCAAGTTATTATGAAATGCCCAAAGAATATAAAAAGAAATAGCCTGAGAAATATGCATCTAAGAGATAGAATAAAATAGAGATAGGTTAGATAGATGAAAGATAAAAAAAATATAAAAAAATAAAATCTACTTGATACAATAATGGAGGTATTCGTTGGAGGGTCAGCCACAGCGGGTTTGGTGCGTGACCATGTAAGTGGGAAGAGAGAGACTTTGCAGGTAGCTAAGAGGTGCAGTGGAGTAGGTGGCCCCTTGCCGTAGGTGCTGACTCCAAGAATCAGGGACGTGGTACCGGGTGTGTATCGGTTGAGAAGTGGCGACAATCGGACAATATCCCAACTAGATGGTTTTGACTATGGTGTGCGATTGCCCCAGTCACCAGTATAGCCAGCAGAGATCCGGGGAAAAAAACCCGATTTGCTTCGGGCCGCTTTGAAGACAGAACGGCGACTCTGGTCTCCAAACGCCTAGACCGAAGTTTGTAGTTCCGCCATTGTTATGCTAGTTACCGAAGATCCGGCGTAACCGTGGTAACCTTACACACACCTTATCCACTTGTCACTCTACTACGCACTGACTCCCACTGCGTTTTCTACGCATTCCCTCCCCTGCTCCTCTACGGTTTGGCACTATCTACCAAAACAAACCCACTCCCCGCTCTCAACGGAATTGACCAGCAGCGTTGATTCGGACTCATAACAAACCGAACTCCAACGCTAACCCAACAATAAACATAACAAATAACGATAAAAAAATTATCGTTATAGAATGCCCCTTCCTCGAGAGGGACTTAACCATCTTCAATAAAGTCCTCAATATCTGGATCGGCCTTCAAATCCTTGGCATGCCATCGTCCTATACTTCTGCCATCGACGTCAGCTAACTCATAGGTGAGATTCCCTAGTTTCTTGATGATTTGGCACTTGGTGAATTTGGGCGCAAGTTTAGCACTATAGTACTTTCCTCCATCAGAAAGAGTGTAGTTCTTCTTCCATACTGTCCTCCCTATTTCAAAGTCCTGGGGTCGTCTACGTAGGTCGTAATGATGTTTATTTTTAGATTGAGCCCTTTCTAAACGCTGGCGAACTTCTTGGAACGCTGGGCCTAACTTGTCGAGGTTGTTCTTCCTTACGCGATAAGGGTCTCTTGGATGTTGGATAGGAGGTTCCAGCTCACCTTCCTCCGGTTTTGCATGCCAGTTAATTGCCCTGCCGTAGTTTAGATAAGCAGGCGTGAATCCAGTAACCTCACTTTCTGCAGTTCGGAGCGCAAAGCCAATTTGTGGCAGGTACTCATCCCATCGTCTATGGTCGTTTCCGACGTACGAAGCCACCATGGTCTTGATCACCCGATTTGTCCTCTCTACTGGATTTGCCTGAGGATGGTAGTGGGCAGTATAGGCAATCTCAACTCCATATCGACGCAGACTGTCCTTAAACTCATGGCTAACAAATTGAGAGCCATTGTCACATATGACTGTTTCCGGAGTTCCAAAAATCATAAAGACGCTTTCTATTAGTGGTTTTAAAATCGCATCAGCTACGGCTCTTCGTAAAGGAAATAGGAGAGGAAATTTGGTGAAGCAGTCCAAGACGACTAATATGTACCGATATTGTTGGCGACTAAGGGGAAGAGGTCCGACAATATCAATACTGACAACCTGCCATGGTCTCTCAACTTCAGATCTCTTTCCCATCAGTCCTGAAGGTAATCGCTGTTCGGGTTTATAGGCTAGGCAGGTCGGACATCTACGGACATATTTGATAATATCCGACGTCATGCCTGGCCAATAGTACTGCTCCTCGATCCTTTTCCTCGTCTTAAAACTACCCAGGTGACCAGCTGTAGGATGGTCGTGGTTTTCTTGCATCACTTCACTACGGAGTTTTTTCGGGACGACTAGCTTCCATTTATCTTCCCATTTTCCCGCCGCTCTTTTGTAGAGATGTTCTTCTTCAGTACGGAAGAGTGGATATTTGTGGGACTCCGAATTCACTCTTCTTATCATGTCCGTGTACCAGCGATCGTGAGTATCTTTGTTCACAGTAATCGGAGCAAGCTCCACAGTGGGGCTTCGTGATAAGGCATCAGCTGCGGCATTAAGCTTACCAGCACGATGTATGAGGTTAAAATCATATTGCTGAAGTTTCAATGCCCAGCGGGCAAGCCTCCCTGTAGGATCTTTTAAGTTTTGAAGCCATACAAGGGAGTGATGATCCGTAATCACTGTGAACGTCGATCCCTCCAAGTAAGGACGAAATTTGGTTATCGCCCACAATACAGCCAGGCATTCTTGTTCAGTTGTGGAATAATTTTTCTCGGCGGCCGTTAACGCCCTACTTGCGTAGGCAATTACCTTTTCCCCTTCAGAGAAATCCTGCGTTAAGACGGCTCCTAGTCCAACTGAAGAGGCGTCTGTCTGTAATGTGAAAGGCCGGTGGAAATCGGGACATGTTAAGATAGGAGAACTCACAAGTTTTTCCTTAAGAGAAACGAAGGCGTCCTGACACTCCTTAGTCCAACACCACTTTTGGTTTTTCTTTAATAAATTTGTCAAGGGCGCAATCAGTCTCGAAAATCCTTGTACAAACCTTCTGTACCAAGACGCTAGTCCAATAAATTGACGAACCTTCCGTGGGTTGTTCGGTACAGGAAATTCGGTTATAGCCGATACCTTTTCGGGGTCAACCCTTAGACCGAATTTATCAACTAAATATCCCAGGTATTTTAACTGGGGTCGACAGAATTTACACTTTTTCTGATTTAAAGTAAGGCCTGCTTCCTTCAGTTTTTTAAGAACGGCCTGTAAAATCCTTACGTGGGTAGGAAAGTCTTCCGTGCTAATAATTATGTCGTCCAGGTAGACGAATACGTAGGGTTCCAAGCTTGGACCCAGAACTGAGTCAATTAAACGTTGCCAGGTAGCAGGGCTATTATGTAAACCAAAAGGCATACGTTTAAACTGAAACAACCCTCTACCTGGTACCGTAAATGCAGTATATTCCTTGGACCTTTCGGAAACTGGCACTTGCCAATAGGCGGACTTAATATCCAGTGAGGATAGAAATTTCGCGTTTCGGAGTCTATCAAGAATATGATTGACAAAGGGTAACGGGTAGGCATCACGTTTAGTTACCTTATTAAGTTTACGAAAATCCACACAGAAACGGTAGGTTCCGTCTGGTTTCCGTACTAAAACTACTGGTGATGACCAAGCACTTTTACTAGGCTCTACAATTCCTCTTCGTAGCATATCATCTAGCTCAGTATTAAGAATTGCTTGCAGTTTCGGGTTCACTGGATAATATCGCTGTTTTATCGGAGGGCTATCACCAACATCAATAACGTGTTCAACTTTATTAGTACATCCCAGATTTTGATTGATATCTTTAAAGAATTCTTCCGTGACTTCCCTCAGTTCTTCAGTTTGATTATCGTCCAAACTGTTCTCCGCCGTTACCGCTGATATTATCTGGTTCTCCGAAACCTCATTAAAACTCCACAAGCCGCTTGAAATATTAGGCACAATCTCCATCTTTCGCCAAAAATCGAGGCCTAAAATCATTAAAGGTGTTAAGGCTGGTACTATCAATGCAGAAATAATGCGGGTTTTACCTTCCAGTTCTATTGGAAGATCAACACATCCTTCCGTGATGCACTCATGACCATCCGCCACGGTAACCCGCGATGAGTCAGTCTTATATGACTTCAATCCTAAACTTTGTAGGATAATCCATCCGGGACCTCCAATAACCGTACGGGTAGCTCCAGAATCTAATAGACCTTTAAGGGGGTGACCATAAATCGTAACCTGCAGGTAAGGCCTTGGGTCGTCCCCTAAAGAAGCTAAAACACCACACACGTTGTCTCTTACTCTTTGATTCCGTACCACCTCTAACCACTCAAACCATTCTTCACAGTGGGTCGGCTGGGTTTGATCAGAGTTCAAAAGTTGACCCGCTACTTTTGAACCCTTGATCGGTTTCCCTGCTTCGTCTGGCGGCAGTTCTTACAAGTTCCGTTTTCCAGTTGGTTATTCCCGCACCGCGTGCAGAACCCTAAATTTAATTTTTGGCAGGTTCGGAACGTGTGCCCCTCCTCTCTACAATGCCAGCAGATCCATTTCCTCCCTTCTTTCTTCTGATTGGTACCGCTTGTCGACGGTCGGCTGTTAGGTGCTGAGACTGGACGAGTGTTGTTACCTTTTCCGCGATCGTCGTGTACTTCACAAATCTTCACGTCTTTCCGGGGTGGTTTATACACGAGATCCGGTTCCAGGGTGGCTTTCCTATTCAGAGGGGGCGGGGTATACTTATCCATATGTTCCCGCGCTTTTTGAATATCTCTCCCAAACCGAATAAATGCGTTGACCGAGTCGAACCTTGTAGATCGCATCCTGTCGTAAAAATAGGGAGCTACATTTTTAAGTAGAATTTCTAATTGCCTTTTTTCCGGAAGCGGAACTGGTAATCTGGCAAAATAAGTCCGCATAACGGCGACGTAATTCCCGAATTTTTCTCCTGGACCTTGTGTGCGTCCCAAGATTTCTCTCATCAACTCGTCTTCATACCCTTCCTGTTCGAATTCATCCCTCAGATTTTGAACTAGCTCCTCCCAGGAGTTGATCTCTCGTCTAACCGACTTAAACCACAACAACGCAGAGTCTTCGAAGAAATCAATCGCTCCGTTAAACAATTCCGCCTCAGTGGTATTTCGAGCCCGACAGTAATGATGAACATCCTCGAGGAAGGCTTGTACGCTCATTTTGGTCGAATCTCCAGAAAATTTAAGGCCCCAATTTTTTATAGGTACAGGCTTTATTTGGTGACTATTGGTGTAGCCTGTGTTGACTGAGATCTCCGCGCATCCTCCTGTTGTCTTTCTCGGGTTTATTTGAGTACAGTCTGACAGCTGTTCCGGATGATCTTCAAAGTGGTTTTCGGGTAAACCAGTTTCAGATTTGGGCGGGTCTTCGGCAAACTTAAGTTTTCTTCCCTTAGGGGTTATTGTCTCAGACGGACCTTCACCTTCCGTTTTATCTATCTGGGAAGAAACATTTTCAAGCCTCTCAAAAGCCTCTAATACCAGTTTTAGATTGTTAGATCGGTGTTCGGTGACTTCTGGATTTTCCTCTGGAATCCTACTAACTCGGTTAAGAAGATGGGTAAGAACTGTTTGTATCTTCTTATACAAATTAGCGCTAGGTGCGTCGGCTAGTTTGTCCGTCATGGATCGAATATCATTAAGTTTATCCTTAACGCGAGCTAACTCAAGTTGTGCGTCAATCTTGACCGGTGACTTAACAATTAAAGTGCCTTGGAGCTCCATTTTAATCAGGCCGCGTAACGCTCGTCTCATATCCTCTACTTTATCTAAATTCTGAACACCACGAATCTTTAACTCGTATTCGAGCTCGTCTTTGGCGAGGCGAAATATATCCATACCTTGTGCCATATTTGAAGAAAAAAGAATAATGACAACTTGCAAAACAAAAGAACTAGAAAGTCAGTAAATAATATTAAACCTAAAATAAAACGTTAATCTTCTCTATTTGACTATCTATTGTCAGTCCAAAATATATTACGGACGAAAAATAAAATGACCAAATAAAAAAAAATAGTAACACCAAATAAAAATAAAATAGAGATAAGATAATAGATAAATAAATGAATGCATACAATAATAATAATAAAATAATTAAGCAATAAAAATAATAAACATTACCTATTCTACCATATATAAAACAAGAAAGATTGTCTCTGTGTTCTATAACAAATTAAATGACAAAATATATTTCAGGTGTAAGACCGAACAAAATAAAATTACCTAAGTACTCTTGTTTCTTTCTTAAGAAAGTGAAAGAAAAAAAAATTAACAAAGCAAAAGGAAATTAACTATGTATAACTAACCAAGTTTTAAAACAAAATGATTTTAACTAGTTTACTGTACATTAATTTAATTTAATTTTACTGTAAATAAAGTAATTAAATTAACCTCCAAAATGTTGACTACTATACAATTTGTGATTGCATATAAAAATCAAGTTAAAAAAAATTAAGTTCACCTGAATAAATTAATATTTTCGGTATAAATAAATTATAACTTTTAAACCAAAAATATAAAAAAACATGTAAGACTACCTTACATTAGTTTTTGCTTAACAGAAAATTATATCATAAATTGAAATAATATAATAGTTGTGAACATGGGTGAGATAGTTTTAAGTTAAATAAAAATCTTAGTTCTTAAACAGATGATTAATGTCAATAACCTTGATTATTCTGAATAATGTCTCATAACAATAATTTTATCAGAGTCAATAAATACATGAAAAGAAAACAATGTAAATACCCTACGAAATGATAATATTATTAACAAATCAATCATAACATAAAATTAAATTTTACTGCTATAGTAATTATATTTGATAGCAACATAAATACAGTTATCTGTATGACCATAAAAATACAAAATAAAAGAACCGTTATATTTGTCTAAATAATTCACTATGTTAATGCCACATCAATCAGAGATAATTAAAATAAACAAAGTCTTAATTTCTCCGTCGGACAACGTTTTACATAGAATTAAATTTTACCACAAATAAAATAAAATATACTACTGTTTAAATAACTAAACCGTTAAAATAAATAATATGAAGTTACTATTCATATACAAAAAAAAATGATTTGATCATAAATTAACTTAATTTTATAATTTCTTCAATAAGAAGCAGAGCAAACGAAAAAAAAATATTTTCTCACTCTCCTCTAGAGATAACAAAGAATATGATTGAAAATTAAAAAAAATAAGAAGATAGAAATTACTAAATCAGATAGAAAAATTAAAAGTATATAGAAAAATGTAAATAGCTGGAATAGATTTTAATCTAAGCCTCACGTTCTTGGGCGCTACTGTAACATATAGTTTTAATAATTAACCCTGCTCAGTGCGGGTGTGGGTGGGTTCAAAAGAAAAATGTTGAGAGGAGAGGTAGATTGCAAAAATAAAAAAAGTACAAAGTGAGTTTGAGGTGATATAACAATTTACTGACAAAACAAATGTAATCTTCCTAGTTAAGAAAAGAAATTATAAAGTCCTTAAAATTTCAAAGCAAAAATTGAATAGGTAGGTAGACCTACCGATTTTATCAGAAATAAGAATAAGGTATATAACAAGTCAAGTTATTATGAAATGCCCAAAGAATATAAAAAGAAATAGCCTGAGAAATATGCATCTAAGAGATAGAATAAAATAGAGATAGGTTAGATAGATGAAAGATAAAAAAAATATAAAAAAATAAAATCTACTTGATACAATAATGGAGGTATTCGTTGGAGGGTCAGCCACAGCGGGTTTGGTGCGTGACCATGTAAGTGGGAAGAGAGAGACTTTGCAGGTAGCTAAGAGGTGCAGTGGAGTAGGTGGCCCCTTGCCGTAGGTGCTGACTCCAAGAATCAGGGACGTGGTACCGGGTGTGTATCGGTTGAGAAGTGGCGACAATCGGACAATATCCCAACTAGATGGTTTTGACTATGGTGTGCGATTGCCCCAGTCACCAGTATAGCCAGCAGAGATCCGGGGAAAAAAACCCGATTTGCTTCGGGCCGCTTTGAAGACAGAACGGCGACTCTGGTCTCCAAACGCCTAGACCGAAGTTTGTAGTTCCGCCATTGTTATGCTAGTTACCGAAGATCCGGCGTAACCGTGGTAACCTTACACACACCTTATCCACTTGTCACTCTACTACGCACTGACTCCCACTGCGTTTTCTACGCATTCCCTCCCCTGCTCCTCTACGGTTTGGCACTATCTACCAAAACAAACCCACTCCCCGCTCTCAACGGAATTGACCAGCAGCGTTGATTCGGACTCATAACAAACCGAACTCCAACGCTAACCCAACAATAAACATAACAAATAACGATAAAAAAATTATCGTTATAATTGTGATTTATTATTATTATCGGTATTATTAAATTATCGCTTCTTCCTCTGACAAATGCATTATTACTACATAGTTTATTTCATAGTAATAAAATATACAATTAAACTTTTCAGACCATGTTTATCTTTGTATGTAACCTGCATCTAAATAACCTTCTATTTGAGTTTAATTCCAATTCTTATTTGTTTAATATAATTATTGTTGTTTAATATTGAATCTCGTATATTATCTGCTATTAAATGTGCTCAAAATTATTGCTATTTATTAAAATAATAAATAAAAACTATGCAATGGACGAAAATGTGTATTTTCTTCCTACTGGAGATGAAATATTGTATGTACCTCATGAGTAAAGTGCCATTATTCCCCTCGCGATAATTATCTCCTAGAATTTTTCCCTCGGCTTCGTCTCGGGATTTAGGGACCATGGTTCCTTCGGCTTCGCCTCAAGAACCAACTTTTTCGTTCAGGGAATAATGGCTTACTTTATTCCCTAGGTGCATAAATAAATATTAAAATGTACCAATTTATTTTACTGGGTACTAAAATAAAACATTAATATTTTATATGCCCAGGTATGAGCGAAATATAGCCAATTTTTTTACATGAAAATATTTTTATTTTTATTTTAACATTTCTCATCCCTGAAGACTCAAAAGATAAGAATATCAATTAATCAATATATTTTTGTTTAAATAAAATACCCAGGTCTTCATGTCACTTTCCTAAAAAACTTAAATTTATTGGTATAAAATAACATTTTAGATGCTCTTGGAATAGTCTAAAAGACGTCTAAGAAGTAATGTAAACTTAAAAAAAATTTCCCGGGGATGGGCCCTCGGACCCCCCTAAAAGAGAGTCCAGTCCCCCCCCCTTTTAAAATTTGCTGGATCAGCCCATGTGTTCGGACCAGTTAGGCTATTGTGATCTTAAGTTTGCAGCTTCAAAATACTTGTGATAGCTGCGTAATTCATGAAAAACTGAAAACAATCTATTTAGTTCTCCCTATATATCTCGTAAACCATGCGTCGTTCGCGATGTTATTTGTTCTTACTATTTTTACAGTAAAATAAATTTACAACAATTTATGTCCAACGGCAACTCTGTACGTCTAATAAATTCCAAGATATGACACTTTAAAAATTGGAAATATTTTTCAAAAAATGTAAATTTTAAGTATTGCTCTCGTGTTGGGACGAATATCGGCGTAAAACTGTTAACCTACGAGAAAAGTCATTCGGAATGAAGTTGTAGTAAATTTAATTGGCTTCATGTTCATCGGCAACCCTGTAGGTCCAATAGTTTTCGAGATATGACACTTCAAAAATTGTCTATTTTTTCCAAAAAAAATTGACATTTTTATTATTACTCTCGTTTCGGGCCGAATGTTGGCATAAAACCTCTCGCCTACGAGAAAAGTCTTAAGAAATGGAGTTGTGATAAATTGAATTGGCTTTTATGCAAGCACAAAATGAAGCATGTAGATTAATTAGTTCTGTTGCTATCGTAAAAGAAATAAAAAATTGTATCTTTTAAGAAATGAACTAAAACCACATTTAACATCAAGATTTTGGGCATTTGATGAAAGAATAAACAGGTCAAGTGTGTGCTAGTCAGCACACAGCGAGGGTCCGTAGGCCACACTATATAGTGTTTAACTGTAAAGTGTATAAACAGTGTTTTTTAAAAATGCTAAAAAGCTTACTTTGAACCATTCTAAGGGTCTCAAAACACACTCTGATAAAGTATTTTTTTGCCACTGAACCGGACTACAACCACATAAATACATCGAAAAGACCATAATTATAAAAAAAAAACGCATTATGTCAATAAAAAATAAAATAATATTTTTTCGAAATTTCAAAAATGTGGTATCTTTACTTTTGGTCAAAGAATGTTCAGGAATTTTTTCAGATTTTTTGCACTTTACATAAGCGAGATAGAAGGGGGGGGGGGGGGGGGGGACGCACGTTTCACACCCACTTCAAACTTGCCTACGCTCGCCCTATTAAAGTTATATCCAAAGAATTATATATTTTTGTAATCAGCTCGACGTACCCTTTCATATGATACCCCTTACGGTGTCGAAAAAAAATAAAAACATTTTAACCCTTAAGTTTTTTTACCCTAATTTTTTTGAAAAATATTTTTTTTAAGTCGCTATATTTTTAAAATATGTGGGTAGGTACAAGACACATACATGCCAAATTTTAAAGTGATCGGACGAAAGGTGTAGCCGTGAGAGCACGCGAGAGGACGGACGGACAGACACACGCAGGAAAATATAAGGGTCCTTGGTTTTGCCTACGGACCCTAAAAATGCATAGAATCATTGCATGAATGTCTATAAATTTCTAATTAAAAATGTTCTTCAATAATCGGAAGCATCTCCTCTTCGTTGAGTAATACTCATGGGCCACTTCGAATTTGAAATACTCTGTCAATTCCGTGTCAGACTGCTTAGAAATTCACAACTTTAAAAGATAGTGAGTGAACCCACGTCAAAAGGCTTGTTGTGCACTTCAATAGAGCTAGTGATAGTTGTCAAATGATCACAACTTGTCATTGGAAGTGGTTTAGGCTCATTTCTTAAAATAAACAATTTTTCCGTTGCAACAGAATTATCTTCTCTACGAACTTCATTTTGTGCTTGTATAAAAGCCAATTTAATTTACTACAATTTCATTTCCTGCAATTTTTCTCGTAGTGAGTGGTGCTATGCCGATATTCGACCCGAAACGAGAGCAAAACTTAAAATTTTTATTTTAAATGCTTAAGTTTTAGATTTTAGAATTTTTTTTTTTTAGAATTTTTAAGATTAAATTTTATTTTAAATCAAATTATAATTATCATTAACTACGGGGTGCTGGGGTATATTTTTTTCTGTATGTCTCCCGTAGTTAATGATAATTATAATTTGATTTAAAGAAAAATTTTTATTTTATTAAAAAAAACTCTACTTTTGACGTGCCATATAGAAAGTATTACATGTGCAGAGCTGCAGTTGGGCTTATGCTGCTGCAAATGTACTGTACTTGAAAAATAAGATAAGGACTAATATCTTAAAAACATAGTTTACAAGTTATAATATGGCATAAACTGAAAAAGGCCAAATTTTCTTCAGTTTTTCACGTATAACGCAGCTAGCACAGGTTCTTCGAAGCACACCACCCTAACTGGTCCGAACAACATATCGAAAAAAGAAATGAAAAAGAGAAATAAAAATGTAGTTAACGCTTTTACACCGATATAAATTAGATTAAAATTGTCAATTCGTCCTATATAGATGCGTAAAAAAAATCTTTTTCTTTTAACATTTGTCATTGTCTAATTTTCATAATAACTTTATGCAAACTATAGCTGTATCCGTTGTTGCTCAGTAGTAAAGAATCAAACTCAACTAAATTTAATTTTAAAAATTCAAAGGAAACTTTAAGAATTAATATTTTGACCTACCACACTGAACTGGTTCGATTTTTAGGGCCTCAAAACACGTTTTTCATACGCTAAAATCTACAACATTTCTAAAGAAAAAATAAAGGAGGCCAAAAATCCTTGCCCCCCCCCCCCCCGGTTGTAGTTCCCCCTCCACCAGTGGTGCCCCCCTACCAGTGGTGCCCCCTCCACCGGTGGTCCCTTTCCCTCCACCGGTGGTCCATCCCCTCTCCACCTGTGGGGCCCTCCCACTCTGTTGGTGGTGGCCCCCCCTACAAAATTTTATATATGTGCCCATGGGACCTACGCATAATATTATTATATTACTTAGATTTAATTAATAATGAAATAGCACAATATCCCTTATTTAAGTAATGCATATTATATAAATATTTTTTTTTAAAACGCAACATACATATTTTTATAAACAAAAGTTTACAATGCCGCCACAGTCAGACTAACTTCTCAAAGGAACATAATTTCTATTAATAAAATATTTTGGTTATAAAAGGGCCATGGTTATTTTGGTTATAAAATATGGCAGTGACTGACTGATCAAAAATTCTCCTACTTCCCATTGACATAGAGATCTGAAATTTGGTACATAGATAGAGTGTACCATAAATAGAAATGTGCGGCCATTTTGATTTCGATATATGGCCACCATATTGAATTATAGCCGCCATCTTGGATTTATTCTTATTCTATTATCTCAGCTTCCAGTGGACCTAGAGATCTAAAATTTGGTACATAGACTTGTGGTAGCTAAAGAAGAAAATTAAAGGTACTTTCACTTCAAGATAAGGTCGCCATATTGAATTACAACCACCATCTTGGATTTAATAACTCTCTATTATCTCAGCTTCCAGTGGACCTAGGGATCTGAAATTTGGTACATAGACCTATGGTAGCTAAAGAAAAAAAAAAACAAAAGGTACTTTCACTTCAACATATGGCCGCCATCTTGGATTTAATCAGATACTATTATCTTAGCATCCAGTGGATTTAAAGATCTTAAATTTATTACATAGACTTATTGTAACTAAAATTGAAAATTGAATGTAGAATAAAATAGAATAATTGAAAATGCATAAAAAAATAATATAACCTACTTTTACTAAAATACGAAATTATGTAACAATAAAGATATATTAATTATATTGTTTTAATTATTATTTACACACAGTGCCAACTTCTAGACGGATAAGGTGCGCGAAGCGCACCGATCCGGTGCTAGTTAATTTATAATACTTATGCTAGTTAATTTATAATACTATTTTATTGTTGTTTTGTCTGTGGATTAATACGCACTATTATCCATTAATTATTATTTATTACTATCAATAATAATTTATAATACTATTTTATTGTTGTTTTGTCAGTGGAGCTAAGCGTATCTGTATCTTGTTTTGTATTGTGTTGTTCCTTCAGTTATTCCTTACTAATTTTCTATTTATATTTTACAAGAATGTGTGTCCTGTTTTTGTGAAGCGATAATTAGATAGATATTAAGGAATGGTGGGGGCGCCGTTAATTTATCAACAATAATCTACTGTCCTCAGTTACTCTTTAGCTTAGCCCAAAATAATATACATAATTCCATGATATTTATATTTCTTTATTATTAAAGTATTCTTATTTATTTAAGCAACCAACTCTAATCTTAATTTTTATATATTCTTATCAATTCCTATAAAAAAAAACCAAAAAACCGAATTAAAAGACTTAATAATTGATATCTTTAATAATGAAGAATATAAGTATTTTAACATTTTTTATATTACTTCCGGCTGCTTTATGTAGTAAACCATTTGGTTATAAAAGGGAGTGCGTTTGTGTGCCTTATTTTCAATGCGGTCCAGATGGTATTGTTGATATTTATGGAACCTACGTAGTTGGAGTTAGGTAGATATTACAGAATTTTAAGTTTATTAAATTTAACACCACTTAATTTAAACATTATACTTTAGTAGTTTTATTCATTTTTTAATAAATGTTTAAATTAGTTGAAATCAACCATATAGTTTCTCGGGATCAAGTTAAGTTCAGATTTATCTGTTGTATTGGCCTTTTATATAGAATTGATAACTTAAGTGAATGAATTAAACTTAAGTGATGAATGTATTCAAATATATTTTTGATTAAATGTTGCTCTAATAAATTTCGAGATAATTGATTTTTATTTTTAATCATCTTAGACTATTGCCTAGTTAGTAAAATAAGACAAAGATTAATTGAATTTTAATAATCGTGGTATTAAACTCACTCGATGAAATTGTTTTTCGTCCAACAATAATAATTTTGGGATAATAATTAGAGAATAGTGGATAGTGGAACTAGATCTTTAATTACACTTGTATAATATGCAGTTGTCACGATTGTAGTAGAAATAAATATTTTCATTTAAATGCAGTTATCACAGATTGTGGGTCTATACGTTTGAGGTTGAGGTTATATATAATATAGTCTTCAAGGGTAATGGAACTAAATATTTTAATCCTTCGATTCTTTGATATATATATTTATTTACATTTGTCAAGGATAGTGGAACTAGATCTTTAGGCTATGAAGATCATATCCTAAAGATTAGGTTATATATAATAGTGGAATTAAATATTTAAATTTATTTATATTTGTCTAGTATAACAAGATCTTTTGGGTTTAAAATAGATTTCAAAGTCTGTTGAATTAGATCTCTTAATTCACATATATGTAATATACTGTTATCAAGAATGTTGGAACTAAATATTTTAATTTAAATCAAATTATAATTATTATTTAACTACGGGAAACAGACAGTGAAAAATACACTCCCGGCGCGGGAGTGTATTTTTTACTGTCTGTTTCCCGTAGTTAAATAATACGATTGTATTATTTAACTACGGTCCAACAACCGTAGTTTTACTATCTATAATTTAATTTTTAACGCGATAAAACTGATTTAGAGAATGATTAATATTATATCTAACTTTTTTATAAAAATAAATATAAAAATATGTATTTTTTGTTGAATAAAATAATTTAAAATTAAAATCTTCCCATATTTTTTTCTCCCTTCTGGAGGTGAAATCTTGTACGTACCTCGGGAGTAAAAATCACTTGCACCCTCGCGATAATTATCTCCCTTGGCTCCTCCTCGGGAGTGAACGTTATGGTTCATCTCTAAGGGTGCAATCACTTACTTTACTCCGTTAGTGCGTAAATAATTATTAATTTATAAGTATATACAGTTTTCAAAAATACAGGAACTAAAATTTTAATTGATTTACATTTTTCAAGGATGGCCGAACTAAATCTTTTAGGGTAATGATATTATATTAATACATTTATTGTTTAAAGAAATTTAAATTACCGATATAATTATTACAGTGCGCGCTGCACAGTGTAGATTCACAATTCAAAAGTGGTTTTATAGAGGTTGTCACTTTTAGAAAGTTGTAGGTTGTAGAGGTTTATTTTAATTACCAATGCTCATTTGGGCAATCCCCAAGCATTGATACATATTAGGCACCTAATCTCAAGATATTCTTATGGGTTGGGAATTCCTTTTCATTATAATCTTGGGTTCTCCCCCGAATTCTAAATAATTAGAATTTCTTGGAAAACAATCTATTACTGAATAATATATATATTATATTATATATTATATATTATATATTATTATTATATACTATAACTTTCAAATAATGTTCAAAGAAAATTTTACCTAAGTTGGCTTCCTTCTGCAGAGGTCAGAGAAAATTAAGGCTGGACAATAAGCCGTATCATTGTCAGTTATTTAAACATTTATTTTTAATTATACAATTTTGTTTTTATATTTTATTTATTTCTTGAACTGGCTCTGTTTGTCTATAACGACTATTTAACGACGTTCGTTTGAACGTTGTTAAATAGAATCAACGTTGACAAGATGGATCTCTTGATAGGATGCTCTTCCGCGGTCAATTGCCTCCATTAAAAACTAATTTAGGTATGCGAAAAAATTAATTTCAAAAATTTTAATTTTCAATCAGAAAGTATACGTAAATAGTAATATGTATTTTTTTTATTATAAAATTTATAACTTTATACAAAGTATATGTCTTTGTATAAAGTTGCAACCTGTTAAAAATACAATAAGTTTTAATTATATGCTACTAGAAAAAAAATCCTTGTTACAATAACATATCATGATATACAAACAATGAAATATTTTTAACATTAATAATTTTATAAAGTGAGTTCATACAGTTCATACATAGTTAGTGTCATTAATAATTATTGAGTTCATTAATCCTTCCATGATTCCATATCCCAACACCCCCAATACTTTAATTCACAACCTGTCATTACCATTCATTCCTGGAAATCCTCCTCGACGTCTAAAGAGGCTGTGGCCACGTGATTTATTGAACAATGCTTAATTTCTAAATATATTAATCCATTGTATTAATTCAAGCTAGTATCTGTGAGTAGTGTTAATGGATAGTTCCTCACTTCAAGTCAATTAAGTCATTGTAAAAACATACATTAATATTGCTTATAATATGTAAAAATATGTAGTTGCAATTTTTCTAATAAATTAAAAAAAAAAGTTCATACAATCATGGAATTATTTATTCAATTTACAAAAGACTATATTTAATGTATTTTTCTAAAATATATCTACTAAATCTGATATACTCGTAGTTGTTCTTATTGAGGAAAGATTGGGTTCCCTCGAGAGGTAAAGCTTGTTTTTGCTTCACATGGGTTTATTTTTGAAAACAAACATCTCAAGCTCAAGGTGTGACGCACCACAATTCATACTTGACCAGTGGCGACATTTCTAGAATGGTGGGCAGTCTGACTATTCCAGTATGAGGGGAATTCCCTTATTCAAAAGTGCTCATTCTTTGACTAACAATTTATCAAAAAACGTTTTTGTTACAGGGGAGCCTCTCCAGACACTAATGACTGTGAATGTAGCCCGGAGTGTACGGGGATAGAGATTTGTTGTGGCCTTCCTGATGATGATAAAACGAAAGTTGTCACTGAGCCCGAGACTTTTACTCCTCCTACACCGATCACTGAGCAAACACCTAAGACGCCTCCTTACAAGCCAGAGTATCCAACATCCGATGGAAGCACCGTCGTGATGCCAGTGATCCCTCCCGGAGTCAAGGGTTGCGGAATAAGGAGATTGAACCCTCTGGATGAAAGAATCGACAATACCATCAGGATTACCGGAAAGAACGAAGTGCCTGGTAATAATCAATTTAATGAAAAAAAAAAAAAAAAAACACTTTTATAAATATTGATTTAAAGAGCTCGTAGCATAACTCTACTATTTCCTATATGAGTGCTATAGAATATACTTAGTAAAAGCAATAAGTACATGCATTAAATCAATATTTTTAGGTAAAAGTTTAGAAATTTCCTAACCTTCCATTTCAAATGCTTGTTTGGGGGCTCGCCCGTAACTTACGTTAGCAGGCCATCTAAATAAAGTCAAAATGAATATTGTTATTGCGATATGAATATGCAATTGCAATGTGGGTGTGCCCGCACCACAAGTTTTCCTTCCTTATTTCTATTTGGTTCTATCTTCTTAGTTCCTTTCAGTATATTTCCCTATAATCTTTCTTGAATGAGTTTCTCTTTCATAAGTCTAACTATTTTTAAGCTTTCTTACATTTATTTAATTTCCTTATACTATAGTAGATCAAGTAAGATGTTTGATCAGCATATTTACATTGCAGTTTAGGAGCTTCCTTGCTTTATTCAAGTATTTTTATTTTTCTAATTTCCCTTTTGTATCTACATATCATTCTATATTAATTAGTTCTTCTTGCATTGTAGCGCTTAATATTTATATTCATTGTACATTACTTAATTAATTAATTTTTTCAGAGAGCTCTCACTATGGCGAATTCCCCTGGATGATTGCTGTATTCCAAGAAATTCATGATAAGAGGGAATTCAAATGCGGTGGTTCCCTCGTCGCCCCAGATGTGGTCCTCACGGCAGCTCATTGCGTCGCGTAAGTTAAATAAATATACCATTAATTTGTCTCTGTCTTTACCATTTCCTTTTATTGTTTCGATTTTACTGAGATTCTCGAACACCTGCGGTAGTGTAAAAAGTGATAATACTAAAAGAAACATTTCATCCCCAGACCTTTGACTTAAATTTCATAGAATATATCCAAATTTATCATCTCTATATAATTAATTGGTATTTATTTAAAACATAATTATTAACATGTTATTGAATACTCTTCATCTATAGAAGTATCCTATTTATTTAATTAATCGAAATGAAAAATAAGTATTGGTTAAAAAAATAGTTAGTGGAGCCTAATCTGCTAGGCCGATTTTGATTAATTTTCGAATACATATTCAGAAAAAGCATACTCCGAGACGATATTAAGGAATTATTCCCAAGTCTCTTCAATTAATTATTATTGTAACACATTGGAGTTTAGTCGTTAGGTATATGTCGTAAAATATAAAATATATATAACAACACATTATATGTCGTAAAATATATATAACATCTCATCGAGTAGAAGAGTAAAGTAGCCGGATAACCCCCGTCCTGTAATGACCTAAGCTGTCGAACGGGACTAAAACCACAAAAAAAAAACAACATATTCGGCATAATTGTTTCATTTTAAACTAAAATATCAGTTACCTATAGTAATCCTTCTTCTTAATTCTTCTTTATAACAGAAATTATTTCTCGAATTCGGCACAAAGTTAAAATTGCAATGTGTTTGAGGACCTCGAGTACATTATTATGTATCATTATTGAAAATGTTGACCAAATTGAGACTTACAGAAGCGCAAGTATCGTATAGATTACTTATGGTTATCGGACAAATTTTGAAGAAAATTAAATTCGCGAAATTCAAAGCGTTTCATCCATAGAAAAATCTCAAATAATAAGGTCCATACACAATTAATAAGCAGCTTGGTTTTCCGGTGAAATCCGCGTCACGAAGGGGTTGAAGTTCGACGTCTCGCTTCCACTACTAGAAGCATCTTCAGGGGTGTGGTGCACCGTGATGTTTACTTGATTGGATTCCCCGGGGGTTCCTTGAGTCAGGTTTATCCTTTGTCGGGATGACCAATCGGACAGGTGTTGCCTTTGTCGGTGTTCCATTGTAGAGCGGGTGACGTTTGAAGTCGAGAAGTGACCGCGGCGTGGCGCCGCTTCTCGCTTTCTGCTTGGCACAGGTGCTAACCAGCGGTTCCCAGGTCCTGGAAAGAGTGAATCCATCCTCTCTGTTGAAGTTCTCTGGTTACCAACCAGAGAACCAACCATGGAAGACCAACGAAACTCTAGGACACCCCGTCTTTAGGAAACTCACGCACACGGATAGGTACCACAATGCAGCGTCTTATCACCATCCGACGCAGAAGAATGCTGTCATCCACTCTTTAGTTTCAAGGGGCTTCAGGATCAGTGACGAGACGTCATTGAAAGAGGAGAAGCAATACCTCAAGTCAGCCCTACCAAAGAATGGCTTTAAGAAGGATGACATAGTGTGAACCATCCGCCGCGAGGAGATCACCGAGGAACGCACCCCAGCGGAAAGGACGGAAGACCAACGGAAGGCTTATCTCCCCTACATCCAAGGAACGACCGACAAGATAAGCAGGATTCTCAGAAAGCACGGCTTCCTAAAGACGGTGTGTCCTAGAGTTCCATTGGTCTTCTTCGTCACCAGCACATCCAGAAAAGGTAGGCAGTCTTTCTCTTTAATCTCCATAGTAAATTGAATTTTTCTATGAATCGAATTCATATGACGGAGGAAATCATCCAAAGTCTGTTTTCCGTGATTACATAGAAGAAAAACATCGTAGACATATCTCCACCAGGTTTCAAAGCAGCTGAAGCGACGGCTCTATCTTCGAAGTCTTCTAAGAACAGGTTAGCAGCTACAGGTAGGTATTCTCCGTTAAATAAGAAGTATGTGGATTTGAGATATTATTCTATGAGTTGCGCTTTGTCTTCACATACCTTTCCTCTTATGATGGCGATGGTGGTGTCCATACACAACTGTTAAATCAATTTGTGACGTCATATAGCCTTTTTTGAGAAAATATCTACATTCATTGATATAAAAAAAAAATAAATAAAAAAAAAAACCACTTTAAAAGTAAGTAGGAAAAACTATTTACTTGTATTTAAAAAAAAGCTAAGTAAAATGTGTTTTTTCTTTTTGTCTCCAGGAAACTGGATGCCCATGAAGTCATTGTTAGAGCTGGTGAATGGGACTCAAGAACATCAGAAGAACCTCTTCCTCATCAGGACAGAAGGGTAAGATAATTTAATTAATAATTATAAAATTAATTAAATAAACATTTAATTATATAAGAGTTCAGTTCAAAGGCCTATTGAATAAGAACTTACTCACACTTTTTTGTTTATATATGAAGGTATAATAATTGGTTAACAGCTAAACGTAACGTATCTGGTGATCACTAAAGCTCTTTTCCTATTTATAGAAAAGGAAAGGACTATTTTCAAGACTTTATAAAAGTCCATTCTACAAAAGTGTTTCCACACAAACATTTTTATCTATTTTTAACTGATTAAGTTATGGAGATTTTAACTCGTATTTTCGAATAAAACCTAAACCTTTTCTCTAGTGACTTTCATCTAAATGATGTTTTGCACTCATTAAACTTTTTCTTACAGGGCGAAAGGCTTTCAGTTCATATGGACTACGATTCTGGCAATCTCCGCAATGATATCGCACTTATCTTCCTTGAGCGCCCATTTGAACTGAATCAAGTCGTGGATACAATATGCATTAATAAAATTGACTTCGAGCCTGAATACTGCTACGCCACTGGATGGGGTGTCAACAGCTTCAGTAGGTTTCAAAGTTTAATTATTTTATTCACAGAACTTGAGTTAATCAATTAGAATATTCTCTTTAGCTACTTGTCGGCCTGGTAAACCTGACAGCTGATAACTTTGGATGTGCAACCTCCATTAGGCAGCTTTCACACTGCATGCGAGACCGAGCGAGGCCGATTCCTCTTGAGAAACAAGCACATGTATTAGCATGGGGTTAATCACATTAGTGAGTAACGCCGAGCGTTTTTGTTAGCTAAGCGTTTTCGGCCGCCGAAAACGCATTGTAAATGGTTGTACCCGGACTAGTAGATAATCCGCCGATCGGCTCGGTCTCACGCGCTGTGTGAATACAAAAACGCTCGGCCCGGCCTCGCTCGGTTTCGCCCGCAGTGTTAAAGCCGCCTTATGCTCAGACGCCTCGTAAGCTGTCAAGTCACAATTATTATTATTCGTTCTGCGGCTTCTATACAGGGGGTGTTTGGTTGAAGATGTAACAAACGAAGAGGGCAGAAATAGAGGCACTGTTAAAAAACAGGAGACAATTTTAGTTATGAAAACGTCTATTTTAAATGCCTTAAAGGGGCCAAAACATATGCCTAAATTTCATTCTATTGTTAATTTTATTTAAAAAAATTTAAATTTATTTTTGTTTCAGCCTGTAATTATGCAAAAATGGCGTGTGCTACAGTTTGCCAAATTTAAATTGCCAAAATTTACATTTTATAAATTTTCCTAATTTGAAGTTTAAATATTATATTCTAATTAATTACTAATGTGTTAGTACGTCATTGTTGAAGTTTCTCTACCCTAAATTTTGTAGTATTAATTTTAATATGTTGATGATATTTCATTGGTTTTATTTCTCTTGAAACTCCAAAGGCGAAAAATATTTATTGTCCAGTTTCAACGCACATTTTTTTTGTATTAAAATGTTATTAAGTGTGTATTTTTTTTTTAATAGGCAAGAATGGACTTTATCAGCCAATTCTGAAGAAGGTTCAATTACCCATCGTTGACAGAGCAACTTGTCAATCTACTTTAAGAACCACTCGGTTGGGAAATTATTTCAAACTTCACAACAGCTTCATGTGCGCCGGAGGTGAATCCAATCAGGACACTTGCTCTGTAAGCAAAAGCCATTGGTTTAAATTTGTTACATTTAACTCTGCTATATCTAACATTTTCTTGGATTTTTTTTATTAATGAAATTTCGATGGTTTGGCGAAAGTAGCTCGTAGATAGAACCATAATAATTTCAATCGTCTGCACACATTTAAAATTTAATAAAAAATAAATCAGGTTCAAACAAACATACTTTCTTTCTTCAGTAGGGTCAACTAATTTTATACTCGTGTGGCCATTCGTCTAATGACAGGACGCCTCTCTAACTGGCAAACGTTTTTTGTTAGAAATTTAATGTTAGAAATTTATCAAATTGTACATTTGAGTTTCTATTTATTTATTTTTAGTTTTGTTATTTTTAGGGCGATGGAGGTGGTCCTTTGGTCTGCCCGATTCCCTCTAGTCCTTACCAGTATACTCAAGTTGGAATCGTTTCTTGGGGTATCGGCTGCGGTAAGGGGAAGCCTGGAGTATACGTATCCGTCGACTACTTCTATGACTGGATAAAATCTCAAATAGAACTGTAGAAATCCATGACGAAAATCTCTTCCACAATACGTTATAATGTTCACAGTGAGACGTTAACAATGTTTTTATTTATAAAATGCAGAACAAAATCATCAAAAACACTTCTGGTAATAAAATAAATAAGGACTTTTACATATAATTTAAGATTAATTTTTCATTTAGATTTCGATTTATTCATGTCACATTTAGCATCATATGTTATTAATTATATGTATGGTATTATATTTTATTGTTACAAATACAAGGAATATTATTCAATGTAATGGAGCAAATAAATTGTACGTGTATTATTTTACTCATAAGTTTTATTTTTTACTTCAAATTATTATATAATGATATCAAAATCGTAAAATAAGTTTTTTTTAATTTAACCTTATCAACAATCACTTTGAAAATAGATAAAATTTAAGTTAGGTACAAATGATAAATTAATATAATGGGATGAATTTAAACTTAATCTCTTCATTGAATATAAATTTTCATCGATTTATCTATCAGATTTAGATCTTTATTGAAATCTATCTATAATCTGTAAAATATAGATTTTAGTTTTAGTTAGTATTCGCTCTGTTTTGAAATGTATCCCTAACATCTCCTTTCTTTTAGAAGTTGGCGTTCTTCCTGAATCCTTCTTAAATAATAGTTGCTTTATTGCTTCCGAAAGAATTGGTTTGTTACACTTTTGTGTTTGTTATTGTTATACATTTTCAGTAGCGGATCTAGATCTTGCGGGGCCCTGGGCGAGACAAAATGGCGGGCCCCCTAGGATAGAGCGGTGATTGCTGATAAAAAACAATAAAGTAACTTAATAATAAACCACTTATAACTCGATCCTATTTTACGGCTAATTCCCTTCACTTAGGGCCAGTCAATCGTTTTTGCTCTCAAAATAATTCAAAACTTTTAAAATAATTACAATTCTGCTCATGATTTTAATCTAACATATTATTTGCACATAAACCCCTCAAATTGTATAGTTTTCAACTAATCATAATTTTCTTTACAAACGTAATCGAAAAGAAACATTTTTATTGTAATAATTAAGCTCTGTTATACTTAACTATTTATTCTTCTTCATGATATTTTGGGTTTTATGGTTAAATTATCATTGTAAATATAGCTGTGTAATAAGTTAAGCTGTGTTATTTTTGATCAGTCCTATAATTTGAAATCTACACTCGAGCACTTTAAATTTACTCCCAGAATTCATATTCTCAGCTTATAACTTTCTATTTTAGTGCCGAGTTTATTAAAATTACCACAACTTTTATACTTAAAAATTATTATTATTATTATTAAAATTTGGTTTTTTATGGGCTAATATTATTTTAAATTTATTGTAACTTGATTTTATATTTATTGTAGTTTTATAAAATGAAGTCGGCAAAATAATATTTACATGGTTCACGTATTACATAATTACTTCAATATGGCTGTTTGTTTTAGCAACTGTTTTTAAAATCAGGGAAATTTAATGCTTAGATGACCTCCATGTCGCAACACATTAAATTGAGAGCATAATAAGTTGATTTTTTAAGGATAAACTATAATTAATTGAGCGAAATAGTATCATATGCTTTAGTACATTATTGGACATACTTTTTTAACACCCGGTTCCGTGGTGTAGTGGTTATCACATCTGCTTTACACGCAGAAGGTCGCCAGTTCGATCCTGGCCGGAATCATAATTTTTTTATATATGATTACTTTATTCGATAAAAATTTGGTTGTCGATAAACTACCTATAGTTCAGACGCTAGTGTACTTAAATGTGACTGTCATGTTCAGCTAGTATTTTGTGTCTGTATAAGTCAATCTATTGGTATAAAAATCAGTCTTTTGGCCCTTTAAACGAACATATATGTGATCAACGTTGTTCCATTAAAATGGACGGATGGGACATGGCTGCTCTCCACCGCTCTGCATTTTTTTAACAGCCTAACAGCCAAAAAGTATTTTGTCACTTGATTGGTGATCGGTGATCACTTTGATTTTGAGTAACATTTGAATAACAAACCTATCAAGTGACAAACTATATTTTTCAATCAATTTTTGGTCTGCTTACTAATTTCGTACTCACGATCATGAAAATCACATTGTCCATCATAATTGGCGGAACATGGCCGCTCTCCTTCGGTTTGTTTTTTTCAAATGCCTATTGCCAAACTGTCACTCAAACGAACTTCCGAACGAAGCCAACAACATATATGTATAACAACATATGAATATATTCTTAAAGGGCACCAAAAGATTTCTTGTACACAAAATTCTAGTTTAATGTGTCAGTCACTTATATGCACGCTATCTCCTTGACTACTTAAAGACTACACTAAATATCTTTGGTTTTTTACAATAATTCAACCTTATGAATTAATTACTCCTTGCTTGAAAGTAGATGATCTTGATGACCTTTAAATAATATTGTGCGTTTAATTATAATCCATTATCCATTAACTCCCAACAGTATCATTAATTATAATTAAATTTTACTTTGCTGTCTGACTGTATGTGACTCTTTTTATGCAAGATTGTTAGTAAAACTTGGTTACTCGTTGTAGTGGATGGCACGTGGGTTCCGTGGTGTAGTGGTTATCACATCTGCTTTACACGCAGAAGGTCGCCAGTTCGATCCTGGCCGGAATCATTAATTTTATACAATATAATATTTCCTTAATACAAAAAGAGTTTCGAATTTATAATATCTAATTATGATATAACAACTAGTACGACCTCTTTAAAAGGCTATAAAATAGGAATAGCTCATCGAATATTTAAATTAAAATAGGAATAGGCTTTTTCAATCTGGTCTCACAAAAAAAGATGCAACTACGTGCTTGGACAACGCGCTGTTCGTACATCTAAGTAGTTATGCAGTGAACATATAATTTATTATATAAGCTCTTTAGATGCTACGTATTGTAAGCATTTCACAATTTCCATATTATTAGGAGGGCAAAACCCACAGTTTAGAGTAAAATTATTAATTTCTAGACGATTTATCTGATTATGTATGCCAAATTTGATCGTTATCTGTTAAGTATCATGTTTTTGAAAATATGTTTTTGCAAGTAGTACATATTTTATATGCTTAATACATATTTTATACTTGCACATTTGAGAAAGTAAGATACGACCCTTTGAGTAACTGTATTGATTGTAAACCATGATATCCCTTCCTAAGGATCAGTATAAATTATTAAGTTGAGTCAAAATTAAGCACCAATAGCTAAAAAAATAAAATCTGGATCCGATATAAAAAAAAAAGTTAAAATTGAGTTCTATACATGTCATACTATATGTCATTCATTACCACGAGGTGCTATTTTTTACCCACGAATTAAGTCTTGGTGGTGAGTCAACCTTTGATGATTTCGTAAATTGCAGGATATGGATGAACCGATAAAAACATGTTTTTAAATTACATCAAACGTCTAAAATTTTGCATGAAATTTTAAAAAGAGCTTTGGTGTATTTATGCAACATGTCTAAAACCTACATGTCTAAAACCTGTTTTATATTCAGGGGAGAAATTGTCTGAATTTGCCTTATTCAAGTAAATTTTAACTTTTTAACCAAACTTTAAATCTTTCTATGATATGAATTCTATAGAGCATTCGATGAATAATACAATCTTTTTCAGACTCATGTTGAAAATTAAGGTGAATTAAAGTTTGAACTTTTATAATTCCCTTACATTGAAGGGCTTTTGAATGGCTTGTAAGTAAACGTCAGGATATGGAAGTCACGAAGATTTCATTATATATACCTGTGTATTTCAACCTTTTCATCTATTCAGTAGAAGGTAGGTGAAGTTTTAAAGGCTACTGAAATGTTTAGTAGTTATGATGAGTGGTATTGACATAAATTCGATACGGGATTTTATTTATTCTTTACCCTAAACTGAATTTCTTATGAATTTACCACAAAATAAAGAATTTAACACGAATGTATATAAGCTAAATTCTTAAACAAAACACACATGTATGTATATATGTATGAATGTAAGTATGTATATGTTTATACATTCGGCATCCCTCTATTTTGAACAATATGAAACCTTTATTGGGTAAAGCTTTTGACTTCTTTAAGTTGTTATTATTATATTTTAGTTACAGATTACGCTGTCGTGGCTTTGTATTTTCAGGAACTCGCTTTTTCACGTAAAGAAAATGTTACGCTAGATGTGTCTCTTTCTACACAACATTCTTTGGTTTTACTCACAGTGTATAAATTGACAATATACGCTGTCATAGGTTTTTTTGTTTTTTTTTGCAATCCTGTAAGTCACGTATGTTATTAGGCTTGCTATAGATAATTGTTTTGTATATGGAAAAAATTTAATTAACAATTAAATATTAAAGGTTAATTAATAAGAATTTAAAACTAACAATAATATTGTTAGTTTTTAACGCATTTTGTCGCATCAACTATACGAGCGCATTTAAAGGTTAACAAATACAAATACAATCTATCATAAACGGGCAGCAATGTTATCAATATAATATGAATGGGAGATATTTTAAAAATAAATTAGGATAGCATATTACAAATTCGTCTAGATTCTTGAGTAAATTGCTGTAAACGAAGTTTTAACGTGTGTATAAAAATTAATGATTCCGGCCAGGATCGAACTGGCGACCTTCTGCGTGTAAAGCAGATGTGATAACCACTACACCACGGAACCCGGGTAGCAATGTTGAACACCCAATATTGTACTAAACCAAGCAGTACATGTGTGCACTAATATTAAATAAATAAATATTTTTAAGTTTTTGGTAGTTTTCATACTACGGAAAGTTAAATTTTAATTTAAATCAAATTATAATTATTATTAACTACGGGAAACAGACAGTGAAAAATACACTCCTGTGCCGGGATCCCGGCACAGGAGTGTATTTTTCACTGTCTGTTTCCCGTAGTTAATAATAATTATAATTTGATTTAAATTAAAATTAAATAAATAGGTTAATTGAAAAAATATAAACATTTTTGGAACGAAGTTCCTTATGGCACGTTCTGGAGCCCGGGAGTAAATCCGAAATAAACAGGTCAAGTGTGTGCTAGTCAGCACACAGCGAGGGTCCGTAGGCCACACTATACAGTGTTTAACTGTAAAGTGTATAAACAGTGTTTTTTAAAATGCTAAAAAGCTTACTTTGAACAATTCTAAGGGTCTGATATTCTCAAAACACACTCTGATAAAGTATTTTTTTGCCACTGAACCGGACTACAACCATATATATACATCGAAAAGACCATAATTATAAAAAAACGTATTTTGTGTGATAAAATAATATTTTTTTCCAAATTTTCAAAAAGTGGTATCTTTACTTTTGGTCGAAGAATGTTCAGGAATTTTTTCAGATTTTTTGCACTTTACATAAGCGAGATAGAGGGGGGGGGGGGGGGGGGGGCACGTTTCACACCCACTTCAAACTTGCCTACGCTCGCCCTATCAAAGTTATATCCAAAGAATTATATATTTTTGTTATCAACTCGACGTACCCTTTCATATGATACCCCTCACGGTGTCGAAAAAAAATAAAAAATGTAACCCTTAAGTTTTTTTACCCTAATTTTTTTGAAAAATATTTTTTTTAAGTCGCTATATTTTTAAAATATGTGGGTAGGTACAAGACACATACATGCCAAATTTCAAAGTGATCGGACAAAAGGTGTAGCCGTGAGAGCACGCGAGAGGA
The DNA here is from genome assembly GCA_951217055.1 of Gerris lacustris. Taxonomy (NCBI): domain Eukaryota; kingdom Metazoa; phylum Arthropoda; class Insecta; order Hemiptera; family Gerridae; genus Gerris; species Gerris lacustris. Next base: position 52,679,464 of record OX578280.1, read on the forward strand.
CGGACGGACAGACACACGCAGGAAAATATAAATGTCCTTGGTTTTGCCTACGGACCCTAAAAAACTACCAAAATCACCGTCACAAAATCTACCGATGACAATAACATGAGTTAAAGATCACTGAGTTAGTTGAAATTTGGTCACATGTTCATTTAACCAATGCCCAGGCTAAGTTCGTTGGACAACGTTATCCGCCCAAGCGTTCACGCGCAACGCTCGCGTAAACGTAAGCTTAAAAAATCTTAAGACGGGAAAAAGTGTTATTAAGGAAGCCTGTTACTTGGCTTGCTTTGTTTATTTTTGTTATATGTCAAAATGTCACTTGGTTTTGAAAATATAAGAAAACATAATCACGGTCTTGTTAAAAGTAAAATTGATCTATGCTAACGCTTATTTCAATATATTAGGTATATTATTATACTACAGGGTACTTAATCCAAGAAAAGAATCTAACTTCGTCTATTTAATGAGACAAACAACTTTTTTGAATAATTTTTTTTAGTACAACGAATACTGACACTGTTATGAAGTGATAAAGATCGCTACATTTATTAAAGTGGACCTAAACGTTTAAAATAAAGAAAACAACGTTTTTACCGATATCTTCCGTTCTAACTTATAACGATTTTAATAAAACTTCTTACACATTGTCTAAAGTACAATTGAAACAGGCATGTAAAATTTCAACCTGATACAAGCAGAAGCTTTAGAGTAGGGAAGAGGTATATATTTATTTTATTATTATTTTTATTATTTTATTATTATTATTATTATTATCATTAATAATAATTTTATAATTAATAACTATTATTATTAATTTTATTATTATTATTATTATTATTATTATTATTATTATTATTATTATTATTATTATTATTATTATTATTATTATTATTATTATTATTATTATAATTATAATTATATTATATAATTATATATATAAAGTGGCTAATCAGCTGATCGGGTTATCAAAATGTTTGGGCACTTCCAGACCACCTATAGAGTCTAGAGACTCGCGGTTTTTTGCGTTTGGTCCCAAATCGGCCCAAACCGACTCGAAAAATCTGAAAAGTCGAAAAAAATTAATTTTACCCCCCTTAAAAAAATAAAAACGGGGGACGGGAATTGAAGGGTTTCTTCGAAGGGCTATAGCGGCTAAACGGTTAGTCGTATCGAAAAGCGGATAGCACCAATGGTAACTGATTTTAAAAGATCTACAATTTTGGTCATATGACTTTTTGTCCTACGACCAACGGTTCTACCTTAAATCAAGAAAATTTTATAATTTTTCGTTAAATTTTGTACTTTGAGCTCTCATAGCGTTGACGATTAATGACCAATTTAATTTTCGATTGGAGTATTTAAACCCCACACTAATGCTCTTTAAAACGAGTATTTATTATTCAAATTATTTGTATTTTTTGCCGAGAAAAATGAGTATTTATAAAGAAAAAACGGATTTAAAATTCCGTAAATAACGTCATGTTTACGTTTTTTTAATAAATAATACTTTTATAAGCTTTTTATAAGCTGTTTATTATTATGTTATAGTTAAAAACAAGAATAAATAAATATAAACAAATATTAAATAATAAAATATGTTGTTCACTAGGTAAAAGATAATAAATACATTAGTTTCCGCGAAAACACACTTTGTAAACAAATGCCCCCTCTCTTTCTCCGTCAGTCTCCCTGACCAGTCTTACGTGTCCAGCCGTGGTGTGGACTTCTACTCCCCACATCTTTTGTTATACTACCGACATTTATTAAGGTATAATTTTATTCTTATTTATTTAATTGTTTTTATTACCATACTATTGTTACTAGAATTGTTTTTAATAGTTTGTTAAATTCTATTAAGCTAATGTTTTAGTTTATTTAAAAGAATGTTTTACTTTATTTAAACGAATGTTTTAATTTATTTAAATGAATATTTTCGTTTATTTAAATGAATGTTTTACTTTATTTAAATAAATATATTAGTTTATTTAAATAAATATATTAGTTTATTTAGATAAGTTATAGTTTAGTTGTATGTTTTAGATTAAAATTAAGTCCTGCAATGTGGAAAATTATTTACATTGTTTTCTTTTTTATGTGATATAGCTTAATATATAATATATGTATTATAAAATTATTATTTCACCTCAACATTAACTACTTATTTTTAAAATAATTTCGAGTACTAATAAATAAAATAAGTTGATTTAGGTTCTAGCTATTGTTATCTCTCAAGCCCAGCAGAGCCATTGTCTCTGTAATAAAACTAATCAAATATATGTAATGTAATCTTTTTCATGACATGTCCTATATTTTAATCCAATATGTTAATATATTGGATAGTATGTTGATATAGTATTGTCATATAGTCACCGACCTAGCATGAACACCAAGGTTACGAAAATCGGTTCTACCTTAATAGAGTAAATTTGATCAATTTTTTGTTGTTAAATTTTTGACTTTGAGCTCTCATGTCGTGTGCAAATATTACCCGATTTAATTTCCTATCGGTTGCTTAAACCTTTCACTTATGCAGTTTTAATCGGGTATTTATGATTCAATTAATTTGTCCTTTTTGATGAGAAAAATTAGTATTTATAAAGAACAAATATATTTAAAATTTCAGAAATAACTTCATATTAACTTTTTAACAAATAATTATTTTTAAAAGCTTATATATAGACAAGCAGTCGCGCGGGGTTCATGCTTGCAATCAGTGGATGTATTATTACTATTTTATACATATTACTATCATATTAGATAATTGAGTAGGCTATTTCATTAAATATAAAATACTACAAAGTACTAATGAGATCGACACCAACAAAAGACAATTTTTGACTCCCGGATTTATTTATTGTCATCGAGTTAGCTAATTTCAAGGGGAACTGCCTATACGCATAATTTTCACACCTCTATTTCCAACTTCAAATCCAAAAGTTATTCTTGGAATTATTATTGTTTCCCCCGAAGATGGTTTTCTAACTTAAATCATATATTTAGATATCTTAACTATTATTAGTTCCGTTCTACTAACTAATTAATAATGAATTGTTTAGTGAAATTAATTTTTTTTCATTTTCATGACAACTGCACAATCTTCAAAGTTAACCTATCATATGGTACGCCGACTGGCTTAAAGAATTCAATATTGACACATCTATATAAGACCCCCAGGATCGATTTCACTATCCGAATTGTATCATATACTTTGTGGTCCATTTAACTATTCTAATATTATTATATCTATTTCATTTCATTCACGGAGAAATTTAAAGAAAACGGGCAAAAAAGGAAATATCACCGGTTTTCAAACGCCCGCATCTCGAGTTGTATTTGTCCTATTAACGCAGTCTCGACGGCTCTTTCCAACGATATAAATTATGTTGGGTGTTGTTCACCAAAATCTCCCGACATATTTTTCAGCCAAAATTTGATACCTTTGAAATTTAGTTTCTCCCCAAAATTTACGATTTCAATAAGAATTGGTATTTACCCTTTATTTGACATCAGAAAAAATAATGTGGAAGAAATTTTGAAAAAATTTAAATGTTTTATTTATATACGAAAATCATACATGGAAGGTTATTTTAGATTGTAACCTTCTGCAGTATCACCTAACATTTATTTAAATGATATAATTGTATTGTACTGTTTCTGAGCTTTAATTTGATGAGCTTTTCTTTACCTTTAGAAGTAAACATTAATTATCAGTAATTAATTAATTAGAGGTATATATTTAAGTTTGTTCCATGTTGTAAGTGACTTATAGCGTGCTTATGTGAGATCTTTGTAAAATTTTGGAAATATAGATTATTATTTGCATATTGCTTTATAGTGTAAATATTTCTGTAAATATGTTTGATTGTACAGAGAAGTAAATATATTATAATTGACATATTTTAGTTTATTTAATCCTCATGAAGTTCAAAAAATTAAAAACTATTTAATTTTTGCTACTTCTGTCTACATCACAAATATTTACACTATACACTAAATGACACAAATTTGTGATGTGCACAATAAAAAAGTACCAAACATTAAATAGTTTTATTTTTTTATTTTTTAAACATGAGTAACTATTGCAAAATCTCAGCTGAAACTTCGAATTACTCCTGAAGTTCTTTTTATTACTGAGCAAGCAGCCAATGAGTGATATTGAAAATGTAAATGAAAAAAAAAAAAAATAAATAAATATTAGAATAGTAGTTAAATGGACCACAAAGAGTATGATACAATTCGGATAGTGAAATTGGTCCTGGGGGGGGGGGTCTTATATAGATGTGTCAATATTGGATTCTGTAAGCCAGTCGGTGTACCAGATCATAAGTTAACTTTGAAAGAGGGTGCAGTTGTCATGTAAATGAAAATGTTTAATTTCACTAATAAATTCATTAGTTAGTAGAACGGAACTAATAATAGTTAAGATATCTAAATATTAATAACTCCAAGAATAACTTTTAAATTTGAAGTCGGAAATAGAGGTGTGGAAATATAGAGTTCCCCCTAAAATTAGCTTACTCGATGCTCGATGACAATAAATTAATCCCAAAGTCAAAAATTATCTTTTGTTGGTGTCGATCTCATTAGTACTTTGCAGTAATATATTTAATGAAATGGCCTACTCAATTAACCAATATGATAGAAATATGTAAAAAATGGTAATAATACATCCACTGATTGCAAGCATGAACCCCGCGCGAAGCGCGGGGCGAATGCTTGTATATATTTATTGTAAGACGCTTGTTTTAATGATACAAATAATGATTTTATTTTAATTTTTCCTTAACTCTGCTAGGTACAAACAGTTACTTACTTTTAATTTTTCCTCTTTTCTAACTCCACCATGTATAAGTAGTTAGCAATGTATACGTACTTAGCAGTGTAATTTTATAATTTATATTTAATGAAAAATGTAAGGAACTTCGTTCCTACCGGGGTGTCCCACGACACCACACGTATTTTTTACTACGTTTTTATTAGCTTGCATTCTTGTTTGTTTTGATTGTTTGTTTGTCCGGTACAAATCTGGCAATCGATTTCTAACTAACTTCCCGAATAGCTAGACATTTGAAACTTTTAGCATAGCTCAGAACACGATGACAATGCACTATTTTAATACTTTTAGCCATCTTTCAGCAGGATTTAATTAGTTTTCAGCAAATTTTGCTGTGCGGAAAGTTAGTTCAGAAAAAATCCGCAAGTTATTTTATTTGTTTTGCCATATCCAATATTTACGCAATCTTCATTTTGACGGGTCTCAAATTTGTGATAGATAAACATTGAATGACAGCAAAACAGGAAATATCGATTATATTATTTCAAATCTATCGATGGCATGCTTTAGATTTGGTGTTGGGGAGATCCGTTGTACAAAGATTTATCCTTTTATAGGTTTAAGATCAGCTCTCTGGATGGTTGTCATTTATGTGAAGTAAATATATTCGGAACTATTTTTTTTCACTAACATTATATATTATATAACAATAACAATTATATTATCAACATAACATATGATTCAACAGAAAATTTAAAAACGTAGTATATAAAAAGTTCTTTTTATCTTGAAATTATTTGATCTACTTTCATATATCAATTTGAAATCGAATAAAACTTTCTTATTTGCATATTTTTGTACAATTTTTAAATCCCATAATATCTCATTTAATTGGATATTTAAAAAAATTAAAAAAGGGTTCGACTGGTGGTTGTGAACATCTTGTTTTCGATTTTCAACAAAATAATTTTTTGCTTAGTGTATTATATTAATCACTACTTACTTATCAGGTATCATACTTTTATCTTTATTTATTTCCATCTTAATCTGTTATAAAACATTATATTAATAATTCTTCTTCTGAAAAAGCAGTATACGTCTACGTAATCAATGCACATTATATTAGAAAACTGCATTTGTTAAAAAGAGAAATATATATTTATATATTTGACATTAGGTTAAAGAAAATATATTTTTTGCTTTCGTGCATTTGAATTTATATAAATAAACTCATCTAGGGGGAAAAGCGGAAAGAGAAAAAAAAACTTTCTACTTACTATACATTTCTAAGAAAGTTTTAAAAGATTTTTACTTTTACAAAAAAAGAGTAAAATAAGCGTAAGAAACGAAAACTAGATGGAAAAAACCATAAATACCTCAATGGTTACCCTTTAAAAAGGTACAAAAAAGTTTGATAAAGAAAAACTTCCGAGTATCTGACTTTATATTCAAGTAGGTAGTATAGAAAATACAAAGAGTTTGCTCAAGGTAACTTTTGAAGAGCGAGAGGAAAAGAAAATAAAATAAATCGATAAAATAAATTGAACGGTTACCTCGATAAGGACTTCTTAATTCTTTCTTTAAATAAGCGAATAAGAAAGGGGATGAGGGAATAAAACTGTTTAAAAGTAAGTGAATTTCCTTAAGAATTCGCGCACCAAAAAAAGAATAAATAAGGAAAAAGGAAGTAAAGACGGGGCAAAATAGTTCGGCGGAGGTTACTTATTATGGAGGGTCGGAGAGGCAAGGACAAAAGCCGTTTGTTTTGGTAAAAAGTAGGAAAAGCTTCAAGTGAAATATTGTTTGAGGACGGTTGCCGGCTTCCTTAATGCTATTATTTTTGGACTTGTTGTCTTTTAGTTAAAGATTCAGCGAGGGGAGAATCTTTTTAGGAATTTTTTAGAGGATAGGGAAAAATAGAAGAAAAAAAAAATTAAGTAATCTGGTTCCAAAGTTTAGTAAGTACGGACTTGTCACGGCAAAGCCTTCAAGGTTACGCGATAATGGTTTTTGTATAATGGCAGTACATACTAAGCTACCAGTTGGGGTAGAATATTTATGAAATTATGATTATAGTGTACACTGGCAAATGGGGAGATTGAAATAACTCCCGTAAACTATCATTAAAATTTCAGTAAGCATAGAAACGAATTAAAACAAAGTTTAAAATGTTAGGTTTGTAGCTTGACAATTTTTAAATCAACACAATTCTCCATAAATCTATTGGCAATTCTTGACACTTCCAATTATCTGAGAGGCTCGTTTTTGAAAAAAATAAAAATAAATAATCATAATAACATAATCTCCTACTAAACTAAACATCCAAATTTGCTCTTTGACACCTTCCTCGTCTCCTTGATGCTTTCCATGCATGCTTTCCATGCATGCTTCCATGCATTGCGTACTGCCTTAAAAGGAAAACTATTTACTTACTCCCGTACATCGGCTGCCTACTCTCTTTACTAGTGCCTCTTCTCTTTACTCCTACTAGTGCCTCTTCTCTTTACTCCTCCTAGTGCCTCTTCTCTTTACTCCTCCTAGTGCCTCTTCTCTTTACTCCTCCTAGTGCCTCTTCTCTTTACTCCTCCTAGTGCCTCTTCTCTTTACTCCTCCTAGTGCCTCTTCTCTTTACTCCTCCTAGTGCCTTTTCTCTTTACTCCTCCTAGTGCCTCATCTCTTTACTTCTATTTACTCTTACATCATTTCTCTTTAACGCTGATAATAACTAGTTGTGATTAAAATCCAACCTCGCATTAATAAAGACGATTTGGAGTGTTGGTTCCTTCCTTATCTTCATCTGCTATAGTTACATTAATTGTCTCATTAATCATTTTTAATTTTTTTTTTCATTTTTTAAAAGTTCATTTCAGATCTTTAGTTATGAGTTTAAACTGAATATATTATTAAAAAACAACATATACATAAATCAATTTTAATAATTTCAAGGAACATCTATACCTTCAAGAAAAATGAATAACGCGCATTTGGTCGAGACTATGAAACAAACAAATTTATAACAATTAATTAAATTATTGATAATAATTTAATATGATACACCCTTGAAATTCTTGTATATATGTAAGAGATGGATGAAGAGGTGTAATAATAGACGAAATTAATTTAAAAAAAAATTAATTCCGTTTATTATTACACCTCTTTAGCCTTCTATTACGTATATTAACAGACATCCGAAATATCAAACGTGTGAGTGTCAAGTTAAAACAGAGACCACGCACCTCACGATCAATTAATAATTACGGAATTTTACTCTATCAAAAAACCCTTTAAATATATAAAAGGTATCTTATTATGTATCAATAAATTTGTTTGGTCAAAATATTACAATTTTTCTGCCTCCAGTATGATTAAACTTGGAGTTTACCTACTTCAGTTCTAAATTTAGTCCCTAAACTACGAGGAGTTATTGAAACACCCTTATTAGTTATTTTATAACTAAAGTTTCTTCTACTTTTATTTATTCTTTTCATTTTCAATTTTTCCAGGGTTGAATTACAAGAATCACCAGCGATAATGCAATAAATGGGGCATCGCATTGATGGGATTATGCATCTTCAAAGACTGGAATAAACAAGGTACAGAATAAAATATTTTACGAATTCCTAAAATTAAGAATAGATTATTCATTATTATTAATTTTATTAGAACGATATTTGTAAAATGAAATCATCTCTACTTAAAGGAAAGTAGGGTCCTCTAGCGATTTAATATGGGAGAAGTCCGATGCCACATTTCGGGTATGAAAATCAAAAAAATGTTGCCTAGGTTAATTAAATAATATTCACCCTTTGAGCAAATTGAGGTACTCGTACAATATGTTTTTCTCCCTACCTCAGGTATTGTCTTTTAAGTAAATCGTTAATATACTGCAGCTCATTCAAAACAATCAAACTGTTGGATTATTAAATTTAAACCTCTCTATATCTGTATATTGGACGACGAAAGTATTTGATATTTATATGTTGAGTGGTGGCCAGCATTGTGGCGCCAGACACTAAGTCGCCGGGATGCTGCAGTCCTTAAGGCGCCATAGTTTTATAGGGGGCTCTTTAGAAAGGGAGTGTTGGCACCCTGTTAGCAGTTCTCTTCCTTCCCCTTCACGAATTATTATACTGGCCCAGATTCGCACTATAGCTACTCTTTTACGCACTCAGAGACATTGCTCTCTCATCCTGAATAAGAACACTTTTATTCTTCTAAAATAGAAAGAAATAATATTTATATTATAAACAGTACAAGGAATATTTTAGATCCCTTGATGTTGTGTAATAATATAAAATTATCTGATCAAGCGACGTTGATTATTGCCGAAGTATAATAAGTATAGAATAAGTCCAATAGACTTTACTTTGGTTAACCTTGACCTTTCATGACTAGGGAGCGAGTTTATCATTTGTCTGCTCCCCTTACATCTTATCCTTCCTCATTTTTTATTGATTTAAAAATAATATTTTTACGTTATTAAATAATAAATTTATAGAATCTGAATTTAGGTTTATCTTTTTTTATTTTTAGGTTTATCATTTTGAGATGTTTAATGAAATAATGTAGCAATAACGAGGATCCTGCATCGTAGAGTTACACCGGTTCTTGACTTATTTTTTATTATTTGTTTTGAATATTCTCTTATTATTTTTCCACGTTGGTTCCTTAGTTAGTATTTCCTGATAATTATAATAATAATAGTAGCCATGGGCGTAGCCAGGGTTGCCTTTAGGGGGGGGCTAATGTTTTTGGATATATATATATATATATATATATATATATATATATATATATATATATATATATATATATATATATGTGTGTGTGTGTGTGTGTGTGTGTGTGTGGTGTGGTGTATGTAAAACCAAAAAAGTGTTTTCCTTAAAAATGCCACGAGTCTGACAGTACCATTATTAATACTTTCAAAAGGAATTATTTTAGTAAAAAAAACAAACTCAATAGAACTATTAATTATAGGTAAAACAATTGTTTATTTGAAATAGATTTTTTTAAGGAAAACTTGATGTTTAAATCCACTCTTAATGTAATATAGTTCACATTAAGATTGGACAGAGAGTATTTGAAGGGACGTTAGCGCTTCCTATGTGATATTGTCTGAACTACTACATCTCTAATTTAATTTTTAAATAAATAGTAATTAATTGGTTTTTAAGAATCAAATATGCAGAACCATACAGAGTTTTATTGCAAAACCATAACCAAATAAAAATAGTAGGGTATCAAACAGCAAACAGTCCAGTCAATAAATACAAAAAATAGTCTTCCTTGCAAAAGGTCGGGTATCTGCAATTTTTAAAATCTTATTCTACAATTGAACCCGTTTCCAAATTAATTAATATTAATTATTCGATAATTAAAAACTATTCTAATGACTGCTACTAACTATTTTAATTAAATTTAATTAATATATTAAAGTAAAACTGTAGATTAAAATTTATACCCTTAAAACAAAAAAATATTCAATTAAAAACTTGATCTAAAAATTTTATATTGTAACCTTTCACTCAAAATAAACAATGGATAATAATAGTCGGGAAGAAATTGGTCCCACTAAAAAGTTCTGACCATGCGCAGTCGTAATTTTATGTAGATTTCTTTTTCCAAGTTCTATAGACTATAGACGACACTTTTTTACCCAGGAGGTATATGTACTTAGAGCTCCATCCCTATTTTATAGATCCTTGACCTAAACGGATAACATTACATACTTCAATTCTTCTTCTTCATCTTCTTTTTTAACGCCAAAAAAAAAAAAAAAAAAAAGGTCGGGCATAACTAGGTATAAATTACTTATTTATTTATTTTTTTGACTTGCTTGCACAAAATAAAAATAAATAATAAGTAATATTTACTTATTTTTAAGTAATACTTACTTATTTGCATACTTAAATGTTAGGTTTTTGGCTTTGGAGAGGGGGGAACGTCTTTTTAACGCCAAATAACAAATAAAATGTCGGGCAAAACTAGGTATATAATTACTTATTATATTTATTTATTTGTTTGACTATCACAACACTATTACTTTAAAATGTGCTGCGGAATTGCATACTTAAATTTCAGGTCTTTAGCTTTGGGGGGAGGCCCCGGGCCCCCTGTACTCCCCCCCCCCTGGGTGCACCACTAGCTGAGAGAAGGGAATAGTTATTTATGTAACTAGGCAGCAAAATGGAATTTTACTGACGAGTGAATGAGCAATGAATAAACGAGGCAGAAATGTTTCCTTTGCTGCCTTGTTGCATACAATATTATATCTACTTGCGGCAGAAAAATGAAGCTGCTAAAATGTTACTTTATTAATATAACATAGTTAATAACTATGTGTCATATTAATAAAGATAATAACATATGTATTAACTAAAATTAATGTTCAAATAAGAAACTTGGGAATAATAACAATAAGCGAAAAGCAAACTCAATCTACCTATAACAACAAAATACAAAACACGTTTATAACACACATAACTTCTGAATGAATAATGCACGCAATATAAAATATTTATTTATAATTTTACTAAAAAATTAATAAAAGTGTTAAAGATATCTTCTATTGCTTAAAGGAAAAGAAGTAACTAGGATACATCAAGAAAAGTAGCTAGTCTAATCTAGAATGACTTCAATAATAAAAATAATAATATGGATGTTCAATGTTTACATGACGCTACAGTATAGTCAGTGACTCTACTATTTTTTTAATTAAAAATCTACTAATCATTGAGCTTATTTAACAGAATTAACAAATATAAACAAATTATTTTATTATTAAAACGTTTATTTATTAAATATTACTTATTTAACTATAATATAAATGTTATAAGATAGAGATAATAGTATAAACTGTTCTTGCCAAAATTAGAGGTTATGACACGCAGTGGTAAACACTGTTACTTTCTCTGCCTAGGCAGGGAAATATTTCCCTGCCTAGGCAGAGAAAGTATTTTCCTGACTGTTTTAACTACTTTCCTGCCTGTTTTTAATATTTTAATGACAAATCAGGAAAATAGTACTTTCCAACCTAAAAACAGTTAAGTAATGTTTAATTTTGCTGCCGCGAGTAGATAAACATAATTATTGTCTAGCTTCTTTTCTTATCATAGGCATCTTTTTTATCAAAGCAATGCTAACAAAACCAGTGCAGCTACGCCACAGCTGTAGTAACTTGACAACTAAAACGAGATTTACATTTTTTTACCTGAAGACCCCCTCTAGCCATAAAATAAATTACTTTTTATTTATTTATTTTTTATTTTAACCTGTATATGTATAATAATCGTATTTTTTTAGAGAGTTGAGCCGGCCTAGGGGGGGGCCATGGCCCCCCCCTGCCCCCCCCTGGCTACGCCCATGATAGTAGCCATTTATTAAAGAAATACAGTATCTTCAAATCGGCATTTCGCCGTGGCACCCACATTGTTTATTTTCAGAAAATTTCCTGATAATTATCGAATAAAATTTTCGCTTGAAGAAATTGAACGCATTGAATAGTATTCAAACTTGACTGTTCAAACTGGACCATCAAGAAGATATTCTCGGATCATCTTAGGCATTTCACCGTGCTTGCCCTACAGCAAGAGAGGGTCTTCACACTGTTGTGACAGTTCTTTAAAGTAGAAAACCAGAACAAAGCAATATAATAGTTTATATATATTGCAAAAATCCCAACAAAATCTTTAGCCAAGTCTCCCCCTGTCCAAGCAAGTTCTACTAGGTCTAGTACATCCGGTGCAAGTAGGTCTGTCCCCCTCTCTATTCTCTGTCCCTCACACACTCAAACTCTTCTTTCTCAAATCACTCTACACGTTTAAATTTAAAAACATTTTCTGACTTGGCAATTACTCAGCACAAATAGGTTAAACAGTTTTTTTGTTATGTGGGGGAGACTTGGCTAAACCAATGATCTCACAACGCTTAACGTGAGACTTGGCTTATTTGTTTACACTTAAGTGTTTTTGTTGGGATTTCACTTCTTTTTGTAAGTAATTTTCGTTTCCTAGCCTCTAGTTCTTTTTGAACCCATAATATGTACATATATTATATAAGAAGAGATAGAAAAGATAAAGAAAGGACATAATTGGAAATAAATAGTGACAGGAAATAATTATCATTGTTTAGAAGAAGGGGTTTGAATTGAAAATAGGAAGTGGCAAAATATGTAACACGTGGGTTCTTCTTACTAAACAGTTACCTGGTGTACGTGTGCGGACGAGCGGGAAGTGAATGTTTGCTATCTTCGAGCTCAACACTAAGTGAAGATCAATCACTCTTATCCCAATATAACATTCTATAAATGAGAGTAAAATAATACTTTAGTTTCGAAAATCTCTACTAACAAGCACTTGTAGCACAAGTTATAATTTTTATTTTGCATAGCCGATTTATCTCTTAGCCTTAAGAGGGGTAAAAGAACCAGATTTTTTTTCGGATTTTGTCATTTTTACTTTATTTTGTCATTAAATCTACCTGTATACAAAGTTCCTAGGATTTCTGGAAGTGCCTTACATAATTATGATGAGTCAATAGATCTTATAAGCTAATATGGGTAGTGGTGTGAAAATTTTATTTTTGGTTCAGTTTGTAATTATCTCTAACTTAAAATTAATTTTCCATACCTAAGTGTCTTTAATAAAATGATACAGAGGGGATCCAAAATGCCTTGAGCTGGTTCCAGTAAAGGATGGTAGGGCTATGCTCCACTTGGCCGAGGCACTACCGTGCTCCTATAGATAATCATGTTTTACTTAGAATTTTATTGCAATTTATTTTATTAATTTATGTTCCCAAAAAAGGTTATTCTACATATTTAACTTGACTAGACAGGGACGTATAGTGCCAAATTACAAAACGTTTTGAGTTTTGATGCAACAGCATTGTAGTGCCATGACATCTAATGCTCAAACGAGACACCAAGTGACACTAATGTCGCGAGATTAGGGTGAACCAGGCTAAAGAAAACACACTAAAATAACTTATCTTCTTTATTACAACTTATAATTACATTTTTGGTTACCCTTAATTTAAAATTGCACTCTATTCCTATATACATATAATAATTTTACTTTAATATAATATATATTCTTCAAGGGTAAAATTTTCTTAATGGTAAAAATCTGATTTCAAATTTTCTTTTAAGAAAGTAAATTGGAGACAAAATCCTCTTGGTGTTTTTGCTTAGTAAAACTTGGTATTCTTGAGATGTTAAGTGTTAATTTATTCCTGAGTTGATACTCTTTTATAGAATAAAGAGTGATAAGTCTGTTTAAGAAGCTTAAAGTTCCAAGAGACGTCGTCAAGTTATTATCAAGTTTTCCTTCTACTTTACCTAATACTCGCGACAACTTTTCCCACTTGAGCCTAATGTTGACAGGATTCTTCCACGAGAGTTACCTTACCTACATTACTACTTTCACCCTTAACAACTACTACTATGTAAACACAACTACTATATGTAAACAGGGACACATAGTTATAACATAATTTTCATAATTTGACAAGGTACGATATGTCTAGCACTTCTGTTTAGTGTTTATACACAACTGCCAAACAAAGCTCGTTGGACCATGATTTTTCTTTCTTATATAATGAGAAAGTATTGCGATTGCGCGAAAATTCGATTGTGAGACTAACTCCAAAGAGTGTTTTTTTTTAAATGTCTGTCAGTCGTTTGTGCAGACGTGTGGAGCTTAAACTACTGGGCTGATGTTGACGAAATTTGGCATAAAAGTTAGGAAAATCATACCCCGAGGCAAAATTGAGAAATTAATTTTAGCTCGGAATTTGAAGGTGCTTCCACCTAATAACTCTGACTTTCTCATATAAAGAGAAAGAAGTGCGATGGCGCGAAAATTTGATCTTAAGATTTTGATGGCTACACACGTTTTGAGGTCCCATGAGTTCAAAAAAATGGTTTTTAAAAAATGTCTGTCTGTCATCTGGGCAGACGCCTGGAACCTAAACTACTGGGCCGATTTTGACGAAATCAGGCTCAAAAATCATACCCCGAGGCGAAATCGATAAATGAATTTTAGCTCCAAATTTGGGGGCGCTACCCCCAAAAACCTCTAGTAAGAAAAAAACCTGGGAAACCATTATTTTTCAAGAATGGTTCCGACGGTTTTGATTAAAAAATTATAAAATTTAGTCCATTTAAATTACTGATCTAACAATATAACCTGTTTTCCCGGGAAAAATCTAATTTCCGTGATATTGATAATAATAAATCTGATTTTGTTGAAAATCGAAAACAAAAAGTTTCTTGGACCGAGATTATAATATGAGAAAGTTGGCCTGGGTTTTCTCGGACCGATTTTTTCCTTATGTGACATATTGGTTTGTATTGATTATAACAAGTAATTTAAAACACCTTACATAAAGGTCTAATGAAGCTTAAGTTTACAGTCTCTAGGTAATTATTAAAGTTTAGCAATTTGTTAGGTGTTATCTCATTGGATATTAATTTTAATTTCATTTCTGAATATGTAGCTAGAAATTGAAATTAGAGTGTTGAAAGAGGGAAGAAATTACAATTATTCGTCATAAGATCTGAATTTTTTTTTATTATCAACCAATGAGTATCAGAATTAATCTTTGTTTAGTTTAAGATAGAATTTCTTCAAAAAATAAACATATTCGTATTATAAAAAATCATATTATATCGTCACGCCTTTTTTAATCATTTTAATTAAAACTCTTAAAATGTAGTCCATATTCGAAAATAGCTTTATTATAATAAAGAGTAGCTACCCCTCCCCGCACTTTTGCGGAGGTGCTGACCCATTAGCGTCAAAAATACATTCCTAAGCCACTGGTTAATGAAAGAAAGTTTGTGCAAATGCTGAAGAAAAAAGAATGAGCGAAACAAGTTAAAACTTAATAAGGGGCCAACAATGGGCTAATTGTGACCCATCACGTATAAATTTAATTAAAATCGGACGACATGAGACCAAAAACGTTCCCTGATGTCTCAAATGGTTTTCTTTCCAGGGATTTTTAAATTCGGAGACATAAAAAACTTCGTTCTTCAGAGTTATCATTATGCTTCCACTACTTTTGGTAAGCTCGGAAGCAAAAAGAGGGAAGAATGATAGGACGTATAGAAACTATGCGCCACAGTAATTGACAGTCTTTTCCATAAAGGTCTCGAGGACTCAGTGGACAATCAGTTCGTATGTTCAGGTTCAGGTTCCCTCATTCATCCTTCCTTGACCCTCAACATGGCTGCTTGCACCAAGGATTAAATCAAATTTAATTATGTATCTCCTTCTATAACTTTAGTTCACGCTAGAATAACTACGCACAAAAGTTATCAAACTATATGTGAAGAGGAATAGAAAATTAACATACACTATTGTGTGAAATTTCATCTCATGTAAATATGCTTCACTTAATAACTATCTTGAACTAGTAAGTTTGACGATTGAAGAATTGGTGTACTAGATTTTTTTGTTTTTTTTGTTTAGGTACAATACGTGCTGGTAGCTTGTGGCATAAACTCTTTATCCATCATGGACATGTACATGGACAATGACATACATCTGGTTCCACTTGATAAGGAGAAAAGCAATACTACAGCCTGGACTATCAGGACGATCCTGTAAATTGACAAACCTGGAACTGTGACTGGATGATCTCAGGTAACGTTGTAAATTTAACAATACAAATAGTTGCTAGAAAGTAAGGTAGAAGAATGATTTTTCCAACCAAAAGAATATTTATTATAATCCTGGCTTTCAGCCTTGTGGTTATCACTTTCACCGACACCGAAGATTACCATTACTGGTTGGAAGCCATCTTTGTTCAATTAAGGAACTTTTGGTGGAAAGACGTCTTTCTTTTCTATGATCGTAGGAGCATAGGAGCTATTTGGAGAAGAGCAAAAACCATGGAGAAATGTTCAACAAACAATCCTGCTAAACTCGTGAAGCTCAATTTTTCTCAAAAATATATTATTGAAGCAAGCTACTTACATTCAACAAAATATCCTCTCTGCCTGTTTTATTGGGTCAAATGAGATATAACAACTAAATCATCATGCTTAGGTGTTGGTTTTGTTAATGTTTAAGCTATTGCGAAATGTGGATTAGTTAAGGATACAGTGTGGATTAGTTAAG
Organism: Gerris lacustris; assembly: GCA_951217055.1. Classification (NCBI taxonomy): domain Eukaryota; kingdom Metazoa; phylum Arthropoda; class Insecta; order Hemiptera; family Gerridae; genus Gerris; species Gerris lacustris. The sequence continues at coordinate 52,696,369 of OX578280.1, forward strand.
GATAAATACAGTCGATAAATTATGGTTATAAGATAGTCATTAAACTTAGTTTAGAGCTGGATGAATAATCAATTATATTGTCATCAGTTATTATTTTATGCAACTCTCTTCCTGTTACCTAAATGCATTCATCAATTCTAGATGTGATTGTCATAGAAGTGTGGCACAATCAGTATTTAATGGCTGAGAGAATTGGCTGATCCAATTATGATATATTTCTGTTATTACATGTGTTATTACTGTTTTAAAGGGAGGCAAAGGTAGTGTCAAGGTTAATTTTTTTATAAGCATAAACAGCTTTCGTAGATCATATTTTCTTGAATAAAAATTTGATTAAAATAATTTGATTTTACTATCAGGCATAAAGGTGAATAAAGGCCCTCCCAGACGATCCGTAAAACCTTACACGGAGAACGGATCAAGCCGGTCAGTTCGGATTTCCGGATCGTTTTTGCTGAAAAGTTGTCAGTATTTCCTGCAGCATATGGTCTTTTGACGCGGTAGGATTAGAATTAAATCCTAATAAGTTATTAGAAAAAGCCAATAGGTTTTTTGGATAAGTCCGGTTTTAACCAGTTAAATATTATTTATTGTTATTAAAGGCACTACAAAGTACTGCTGACCAACAAAGTAGCGAACGAAATCTGAAACGAACTTAAGGCATGAGGTCAAGGAGTATTCAGGCCGAATCCAGAAATCCGGACCGACCGACCTAGTCTGTTTTTCTCTTTTAGGACCTAATCCATTTTTCTTTCTGTGGCGGGCTTAAGGAAAACTTCTAATTCGTTTAAATTTGCAGTCCCAAATTCATTATTGTTTTAATGCACTCAAGATATTAAAAATCACAAAGAAATTATTTAAATAGAATATAATGGAGGCATAGGCATTTTACATTATTCAATGCTTTAAACATCGATTGATTCGTGAGAACTTTTCTATATGTATAAATATATTGGGCGACCAAAAAGTTCTGAATCACTCAATCATTTTAGTAGGGTCAACTTTTATGTATATAAAAAATAAATAAATAAAGTTTAAGGCTTTAAAATAATTTACTGATGGCAACAACTACGTGGCCTTGAAGTGCCCTTGAAAAGCCCTGTCAAGGGCACCATCAGAATTCCAACTATTATTTTTAAGATAGTTCAGGTCAAATCAATGTGGACGTTTCTTATCACGTTCTTTATCTCTAACTTAATATGAAAGACCTCAGAAATGTAGAGAAGTTTGATTTTCCGTGTATGGTACAATCATTACACATATTTTCTAATCTAGTAAATAGAAGCATGAATAGAAAATTCCGATGTATAATTTATATGTAAATTTATAAAATAAATTACTCCTAATTGAAAATATAGTTAAACGATAAAATATCATTTATATTATTAATTGTTTTAATCTGATTATAATAATTATTAAATAAGCAATTTTAAATGATAATTAAACAAAAATACAATAGGAAATAAAATTAAGAGTAGAAAATGGAAATAAATTGTCTCAAACATCACGATTTTGTAATCCCCCCCCCTTGTATTTTAATCAAGTTAAAATGTTTAACTTTAACCTTTTCAACACTTCTAATTTTATACTTTTTTTAAAAATTTTCTATTTAGTTTGTATAGTAAATAACATAACAGTATAGTAATAGGTATATTATATTATTTTATAATAATATTTTAAATATATATATAATATATAATCTATTATAGATGGGGGCGGGAGGTGTAGGCGTGGTGGGGCGGAGCAAGTCTAAGTATATTTAAGGTTTTGGTGCCGCCTCCGGGAGTTTCAGTACAAGGCTGGAAGGCCCCCGAGAAACATCTCTGTAAGAGCACATCCTCTCTGCTTTAAACTATTTTGAAAATACTTTCGCGTAATTTTTGTCGTAATCAGTTTAAAATATATATATATATTTTTTTTTTAAATTGTTATTTTAATCTACTATGAAACACGAGACGATTCTTTATTAAAAAATCAATAATCAGTCAAAGTGAGTAAATAAAGATTTAATATTATTTATTTACTGATTACTAAAATAATTTCATGAAAAAATATAAATATTTATTTTTTAATTTAACTTCATTATTTATTTATTTATTTTTTTTTTAAATGACAAATTAAAATTGAGTTTTGGTTTTTTGATATTCAACAATATTAGAATAAACATTAATTCTACACAACATATTATACTTAAATGAAGTTGTAAGTATAAATTTCAAAAAGTAACACGCTTAAAATTATAATATATTTACATGGCAGTATCTTCCCTTAATACTGAACATAATAACTACTCTGTAGAATTGAAGAGAGTTCAGTTTTTCTTTTAGGATAATATTGAAAGTCACTCTAAAGTCTGCTACAACTAAATAACTCAAATAGGACTCTTAAGATTATATTGGACAGTGTTTATAGTTGATAAGTTTAAAATATTATCCCTAAACTCTGCTACAACTAGGTAACTCAAATAGGATTCTTAAGATTATATTAGACAGTGTTTATAGTTGATAAGTTTAAAATACTATCTCTAAACTCTGCTACAACTAGGTAGCTCAAATAGGATTTTTAAGATTATATTGGACGGTGTTTATAGTTGATAAGTATAAAATATTATCTCTAAACTCTGCTACAACTAGGTAGCTCAAATAGGACTCTTAAGATTATATTGGACGGTGTTTATAGTTGATAAGTTTAAAATATTATCTCTAAACTCTGCTACAACTAGGTAGCTCAAATAGGACTCTTAAGATTATATTGGACAGTGTTTATAGTTGATAAGTATAAAATATTATCTCTAAACTCTGCTACAACTAGGTAGCTCAAATAGGACTCTTAAGATTATATTGGACAGTGTTTATAGTTGATAAGTTTAAAATATTATCTCTAAACTCTTCTTCAACTAGATAACGCAAATAGGACTCTTAAGATTATATTGGACAGTGTTTATAGTTGATAAGTTTAAAATACTATCTTTAAACTCTGCTACAACTAGGTAGCTCAAATAGGATTCTTAAGATTATATTGGACGGTGTTTATAGTTGATAAGTTTAAAATATTATCTCTAAACTCTGCTACAACTAGATAACTCAAATAGGACTCTTAAGATTATATTGGACAGTGTTTATAGTTGATAAGTTTAAAATCAACTCCATATTTAATCATGAAACTCAACATTTTGACTTATAAATACACGACAATGAGATGTCTCCATTTGTAGAAAAAAATTGAACCTCAACAGCCATCTATTTGGTCTCACATAATTTCATTTCGCAAGAAAGGTCACTAGAGGGTAGCAAATCAATTTTACCAGTTAATTTAAAAAATAATGTATTGCTTTGAAATTGATATATTTGGTTAAAATGGTCTTCAATATAAAAGTGGGGTTAGTCTGAAATATAACAATTAGAATAATTGTGTACAATATAATGGATAATATAGTGCAATTATAAATTTAAAAAAAAAGAAAAATAATGCAATTCAAATTATCTAGGATAAATAAAAACCTATGTGCGAGTATCAATTGATAAAACTTACAAATAGTGTAATCTATTTAAATACTCTACAAAATAATATCCTTAACAAAGCCAAAGCACCTCATTTGCAACTAAATTAGTGAATTAGGATACAAATAACGACAGTATAATGATATTAAGAATTATTAAATTTGTTTAATTAAACATATATAAAACTTTACCCGCAAGCAAATGAAGTGGATTAAGATGCATATAAATGAAATAAAATCATCACTCGTAAGACATCATATTATCTAAAATATATTTAATAAATACAAAATAGAATTAAATCTTTTAACAAAAGAAATCTGGTAAAATAAAAAAATAAAATAAAAATTAATAGCGATACAACTCTATTACATCCTGCAAGTGCATGGAGTGAATTAGGGTAAATGCAAATTAAATATAATTATGTGACCACTCTTTTCTTTCTATACTAATGGAATTTGGCTCTATATATATTAAAATATTTTAGCACCTAAGTAAATAGCGTGAATTAGTGTGGACATACATTAAATATAAGTATATCAACACCACCAATAGAACGACCCAACAGAATTAATTATTTAAATTAAAATATAGTGATGAATTATTTAAAAATTAGTTATAGCTAATGAGTATTGTTAAATATCATAATAATAATACGTTAAAATTAGTTTAAATTAAGTATTTACCAGAGTTTTATGATTAAACTATTTAAAATTTCTCTACATTATCATTAATATTAGATAATAGTAATACATTTTCATTAAAACTGAAAAATACAATTCAATTTATGATGTTTTATATATTTTTTGTTTATAAATTTAATGAAGATTATTAAATTAAAAAGCAACATAGATCTAGATGCAAGGCATGCATACTATGCGGGCTTAGTTGACCTACTGCCCTACATTAAAGATTCAGTATTGTTTAGGGTAAGGGGATATCTACATCTTTTATATTTTATACAAACACGTATTGACTGTACTTTATATATATAAAATTACACTTTAAATGCATATAAACTTAAAATATATATATTTAAAGATGGGGGTAGGTTTGCTCCTGAAAATATTTTATTCTGTCTAGTTCATAAAAATAAGTCTGATTTTTTTCTTTAGTTTTTTCCATTTTGAAGATAAAACTAAAAAAAGTGTAGTAAACATAAAATATATATTTTTTAAAAGTTGGAAATCACGCAATTTATTGATTCCAGCAAAAAAAAAAAAAATATATATATAAAATGTCATTTTTAAATTTTGGTAGTATTCACGACGGAAAGTATTAATTTTAATTTAAATCAAATTATAATTATTATTAACAAAGGGAGACAAGCAGAGAAAAAAAGACTTCAGCGCCGGGACTTGAACCTCGGGCCTCTATATTTCCAGTATAGCGCTCTACCAACTGTCTGTCTCCCTTTGTTAATAATAATTATAATTTGATTTAAATTAAAATAAAATGTTGGAATTATGATTTTTTTTTTTTTTTACATACAATAATAAAAAATAATCAAATTAAATAAAAAATTATCGAATAATAGATTGTTAAATCTAAAAACTCATCACTGTAGCCTTTTTCTTAACTTAGCGTCTAATAGAAATACATATTAAAACACATTATAATTACATCGTTACTTAAGATATTCCATGTAGGTAAATAAATAATAATTCTTTTTCATAAGTATGCTAGTTATAGATTTCCGTGCTTTAATATGGAGTGTGTTTATTTTTAATGTATTTTTTTTTTTAATTTGATGGGTTTATAATTCTAGGTTTTTTCCTTCTGTATTATCTGAGAAGTTATCATACCAAATGGAATGATTTTATTTTAGTGTTTCAAAGAAGTGGTGATAATTATGTAGTGGGGGAACTTTTTTTTTATATAAGACGGAGCCGTGGTAACGGGCTTAATTTTATATTTAGAAAATAAAGTAAATTAATTTAGATAAGTTATTATATCTATTTTAAGACCAACAAATCAAAACAAACATTTATTTTTATTGGAATAAATGTGGTTGCCTTAGCTTAGCAATAACAAATCAATTCAAGGTGCGTCGCCGGGACTCTACTCCATTGTATAAATGATTATGGCAACTATATTGAATCAAAATGGCCGATTGGTAAACCCTTTCATAAAAGTTGTTAATGTCATAAAACGGATCTTAACTTGTAAATTTCAATTGTCTGTTCCAATTGATTCCTAAGATACAGCTATGTCGAATTTTACATATGGGTCATCTTAGATCTACATACCGGATTCTAAAAAGATTTCTTAGTACCTAAAGACTAAGAGGAACTTACGAACAAAATTAGTCCTAGGTCGTTCCAGAGATATTATGATGTGTGATTCAGCCAGTCAGATTACCTTTTGGTGGATACCTTATAGTAAATTATTTCAATTTAATTGTTTGTTTTTTTTAAATTAATTATTTAAAGAATTACATTTAAGAAGCGGTCTACTCTACGCGAAATGCAACAAAGAGGGCCGATAATATTTGATAATCATAACTAAGCAGCGAAAAGTACTCCTGGTTTAGGCTATCCTTCGTAAAGGAAGTACTACATTTATAAAGTGTAACTTCTTTCGCGGTAGAGTAAATTAGCTTGGATAAAACGAAATTGCATGTAACCAAGTTTGTGATTCGAGTCTCGTCTAAGTGAAAGATTTTTTAAGTGAAATTAACGAAATTGCATGTAACAAGGTTTGTGATTCGAGTCTCGTCTAAGTGAAAGATTTACCTTTCACTTGGACGAGTCTCGATCCAGCGACCCCTGATTCTAGTGCTAAACATTGCACCACGGAAGTAGATGATTTTTCAATACACAGAATTGGATTATTATTTATTTATTGCTTTCGAGCTTACCGAAGGTAACGGAAGCATTGTGTTCACTTTTGAGAATTAAAAACTTTTATGTCTCCGATTTTAAAAATTCCAAGACAGAAATCCGTTTCAGACATCAGAGAACATTTTTGGTCTCGTGTCTGTCTGTCTGTCGGTCTGTGTGTCCGCGAATTATGAAACTTGTGACGATAACTTGAGTAAATGTCGATCGATTTTGATGAAATTGGGTAGACATGTTTATTTTACTAATGCCCAGGACGAGTTCGTTGGACAACGTTATCCGTCCAAGCGTTCACGAGCAACGCTCGCGTAAACGTGAACTTCAAATTTAAAATAGGAATTTTAGGTCGGGAAAAAAATGTAATTTTATCTATTCAATGAGACAAACATTTTTTTCTATTACAATGTTTTAGTAAACCCAACAACGACATCGCTATGAAGCTTTAAAGATCGCTAAAACTATTAATAGTTTTTATCTACGATTGATACGAAATATAAACATTATATCTCTGTTTAGATGCGTAGAAAGTGATTATTTACGTACTTGTATTCATTGCGCATGCGCGTCTCATAGTTCTGAACAATTCCTCTGCTTTACCACGCTAGCGCGGTAATGAAGAGGAATTCTTCAGCTTGTTTATATCGAGTTTTTAGTGAAAAACAATGAATGAATTAAGTGGCTTTGACGAAAATGTAGAGAATAATACTCCTCCAGAAATAATTAATTCGGCAAAAAATACAACTCAAGATTAATGCCATCTTTATCAAGAGAAGAGATGCGAACTTACATACAGCAAGTTTATTTTTTTCTGTATTTATTTAAATCTAACAATCGTAGATAAAGTACGGTACGCAACTCGTGGGAAAACAGCATTTTGCATTGCTCGTGTGGTTTTACTACCCTCGCTATCGCTCGGGTGCAAACTCCACACTTTCATGCAAAATGCTACTTTCCGCACTCGACGCGTAATGTACTATTACACAATAAACAATATAACAATAAAGTAATATTACAACAATTTTTATGTTAATATAACAATAAAGTACATGATAGGATGCGAGGAAGTCATGTGCCACACTAATTGGCAGTCTATTTAATTATTAAATAATAAAATCGTCAACTAATGCAATGAGAGCAATGCATATAATCAACTGTTTCTAGAATTTAAGTTTCACTTCTAATATGTGATGAGAGTCTCTCCCGTATTCATTTTTTAATCAGATGTTCGGAGTATCATATTAATGAATTAGAATAAATGGTCTTTTCACGTAAAATAATTCTTGTTTATCTATAGAAGAAGCTTTCTACAAACCAATTAGTAGCCTAATTGGTTTGAGCACTCGCGCAACTTTCGCCTAAAACGTGGGTCATTATATGTTCCTCGAGATGGATAGAATTTCAGGGGGGTAAGACAATTTTCACTCTGAATAAATGAACTGATGATCACTTCAATTAGATAAGTCCTGTATTGAAAAGGACAAAGCCGGGTTTGCTCTGTGGACCCACTGATCGAAAACATGATCTATGTCAAGGGTGCAAATGCGTATCTTCGTTAAGTGCGGCTGCAATAGTATATTACGTGTCTAGTGCGGAAAGTAGCATTAGCATGCGAGTGTGGAGTTTGCACCCGAGTGTTGGCGAGGGTAATAAAACCATAAGAGAAAAGCAAAATGCAGTTTTCGCACGAGTTGCGCATCGTACTTTATCTACGATTGTTGGATTTTAATAATAAATACAGAAAAAAGGTTACTTTAATTAAACAAACAGCAAATTAGTTTTGTTAAAAGTAACCAAACACGCTAATCGTGTGATAAGGTGAAAAATTCTTTTTTATTTTCGCACTGGTGCGGAAATAAAGAAGAATTATGAAACGCGCATGCGCATTGAATACAACTACTAAAAGAATTACTTTCTACGCATCTAAACAGAGATAAAATGTTTATATTTCGTATCAACTTTTTCACGAATCTTGTTAAATTGACTAAATAAGAAAAGCGTTTAATTTGAGAACTTTTTAGTAAATTTGCTAGTGAATTACGAAACAGATAAATCGCCCAGTGATTTATTCCTATTGTGTGCTGTATTAAGGTTGTCAACTCACAATGTTTTGAACAATTTTGTGGAACTCTTAAAACCTATCTAAACTTGTAAAAAATAAAGAAAAAAAAATACCCAGTATTAAGAAATAGAACTTGGCTTTCTGACTTAATTTTCCTTACACATATAATAGAACCTTTGCAAACACTTAATTTGGCTTTAAAAGGATAGGAACAAATCGGTGCGAGGCAACTCAGACAAACTTTCTCTTATAAAAGTTCATAATTACTTAGCCCAATGTTTCCCATTTATTAGTTATCCTGTTTTCGTAGGTATATTAAATTATTACTGATCATTTACGTTATCAAAATTTATCATAAAAATAACTTCTCGGCGGTGAATTGAACCCAGCCTTTCTCTGTCTACGTTTAAAGCTATATTCTCAGGAACTAGATTTTTCCCGGGAAAACAGCATATATCGTTAGATTCGTATTTAAATAGACTACGTTTTAGAATTGTTTGATAAAAATTGTCGGAAACGTTCTTGAAAAATAATGATTTCCCACGTTTTTTCTTACTAGAGGTTTTTGGGGGTAGCGCCCCCAAATTTGGAGCTAAAATTCATTTCTCCCCTGACCCCCATTTGAATATTATTTAAAGACTAAGTTAGAAACTATAAAACAAAACATGATTTTCCCAATGTCATTAGTATATTCTATTTATGGTTAAGTTCGTCCGTTCGTGCGATGTACAGATACCTACTTTTCCAGGCCTCCGGCTCCAGGCTCTTAGCCTCAAGCCCCTCACCCAAGACCAATTATCCCAGCTTTAAGCCACAAGCCCTAACCTTGTGCCCCAGGCCCCAAGTTACCGGTTACAGGCTCCCGGCCAGGCCCCCGGTTTCAGACCCCCCGTCCCAACAGACCTTAAATGCTTAAACATTTTATCATTTGCCACGAGTAAAAGCAAATATAATTAATATCAAAGAAGAAAATTTAGAGGAATGCTTGGAAGAATTGCAAGCATATTTCAACCATAAGTTTGAAATCTATATATACACATATTTTGTGAACCCATTTATTAGTGATTTTGTTAATGTTAGATTTACAATTTCTGCAAAAATACTTGATGAAAAAGCGGCTGGGGAATTTGTGTTAAAAGAGATGATAGAGGACCAGGCATTTCAAATGCAGCACAGATCTACCTAGTTTCTATACTTAAATTTTGGTATTCAGAATCAAAATATCCAAACATGAAGAAACCTGCTTGCCGTCTTATTTAATTATCCGACAAATCATATAGCCATAAATGTTTTTACTCCACAATGAAATTCGTGCATACTCAACAATGAAATGTCGTTAATACTTAACCGATCATCACCTCAAAGGATTGCTGTGGACATATAAAACAAATTTAACGCCATATTTTAAAGATTTTACCAAAGGTCTTTTTTAAACTTATAAATTTTATTATATTTTATTTTAATTATTAAAATTTGAAAATAATAATAATTATTTTCTTTCTCTTTTTTACTTTTTCTGTTCTGTGTGCGTTACATAGCACTTTAGACTTGTTTAGAATATGCAACTATGTTAACTTAACTATCACTACTAATATTATTGATCTCATGAGTGCCCACCTGTCTTCGTGTTTAGAACCCGTCTTCAGGATCAATTTGGGTTAAAAAAGAAGATAAGAGTCTCGTGTTATCAAACCAAAATTATTTTACGTGGAGAATCAATTTATTCTAATCCTTTTATGTTTCTAGATTGCTTAGAAAAGACTAGTAAGCTATCAAATTAAAGCCCGTTTATTTTACATCAATTGTGCACTTTTGTATGCACTTTCTGTATGCATTTTCTTATCAGGAATTTTTGTTTAAAGCAATATCACATCTTACTTGTTAATAAGTTTATAATAACTGATGACGACCACTTTATAAAGAAATATCATCAGTGCACTGAATGAAAGGTTAAGTAATGTTGCAACACACGGCCTTTCTAATTTTAAAAAATTGTTTGGCATTCATATCAATTTTTAAAACGTTCTGGCATCTTTATATCATCTTAAATAATATTGTGAAACATTGATGGATGCACTTAATTAGAGATAATTCACAATTTAAAACGTTCTACATCATCAATGAATAATATTGTGAAACACTAGATGAACTTAATTGGAGCTAATTCAAAATTTACTTCAATTCAGTTAATATTGTTGCCTTGTATTCAAACTGATGTGATGTAACTATCTATGTTTATCCTCGTTGATTGAACATAGTTGACGTAAATGTAACTGCAGTTAACAATACATTAATAAAATATCAGCTTTCCACTTTGAAGTTTATTAACCATGTGTATGTGTGTCTATGAAATTTTAATTGATAAATTTGATGTGATATGTTATTCGAATTGTAGAGAGGTATAGTGGACTTCTTTAGAATTTCAAACTCAGATCAGAAGAGGGCATTTATTTGGAATAAAAGTCCTTTTTAAAAAGATTTTTTATTACATCAAAGCTTTCGCCCAGGGAACCTGAGCTTCATCAGTAATAATCTACAAATGCATAAAATAGATAATAATATAAAGATAGACAGTAAATTAAGAAACAACAAAAATGCAAACTTTAATTTCTTAATTCTTAGATCTTCACCACTTGCTAAGAACCTTTGTTCACACTCTTTTTGTTATTTTCTGTTTTCATTTTTGTTGTTTCTTAATTTACTGTCTATCTTTATATTATTATCTATTTTATGTATTTGTAGATTATCACTGAAGAAGCTCAGGTTCCCTGGGCGAAAGCTTTGATGTAATAAAAAATCTTTTTAAAAAGGACTTTTATTATAAATAAATACCCTCTTCTGAGTTTGATATATCATCTTGTTTATTTTATTATATTATCTATTAATCAGGATTATGGGCCAGACTTATATTATAATAATTTGTTTAAAATGTTTAATCAAAAGATTCTTTAATGAGATACGTAAAACGTATTGAGGGGTCAAGATTAAAGTGGACCAAATCCATATTTTGTTTGGCCTAGTGAATCAAGTATATTTACAGTGAATATATTCAAGTGTGTGGAGTTACTTTCAGCTGATTTTCTGTCCGAGTTATGGTGTACAAATAAATACTAACAAAAAAGGTCTGATAGACATTTTAAGTCAGTTTTAATCCGGACTCCTCCAATATATAGTGAGGATAATTTAAAATGATTAGTATTAATCATGATTAATTTGAGAATTTTCAAAGAATTAGCTGACTTTCAGTTATCATTTAAGAAATCAACGAATGTCTTTCTTTTAAGGATAGACGTGTATCATTGAAACTAAAAAAATGATAATAGTAACTAGGGTGAGATCATTAGTGACACTAAGACGTACTAAGTTATTTCTTCTAGTTTATCTGCCAGTGCATCCTGTTTGAAGAATAGGTCGGATTAGGAGGAGAGACGATGAATAAGAGAATCATAATATTAGGAATGTTCTTGAATCATTTGTTACGTATACGTATAATTGTCAAAATTTAAGTATATATATATATATATATATATATATATATATATATATATATATATATATATATATATATATATATATATATACAGTTTTTTTCCTCAACTTTTATATCCCCCACCCTTTTATTTATTTTAAACAAAATTAGTTGGTTATTTTGAGCAAAAAAAGGTTAGGAGGGGTTAAAGAGTTTAGTAACGAAAAGTAAAAAAATTGCTTAGGGTTTACGGAAAAATTTAGCATTTTCAAAACAAGTAGAAGCGAGGGAGGGTTAGAAGGGAATTAGGGTGAAAGCTATAATAAAATACGAAATTTTATTTTATTTTTTTAGATTTCTTTTTTTGAGGGTGTGATTGTGCAAAGGATATTCTGAGGTTTTTTTTTGTTTTTTTTAGGGGAAGGGGAGAAAAGACTTCGAAATCCCGCGAAATTGCGGGCACGTCCGACACCTTCCCGCCAAAACGACTTTTATAAGGAACAAAGTTTTTTTTTACTTGTCTTCCTCGTCCCTGCTTTCTCTTACTAATTTTGACCTTTTTTTTTCGTTTTTACTCGATTTGAGCTGAATTCAAGAAGTTAAGGAAGTAAAAAAACAAATTATGATTTTCTTTCAAGATAAAAATTTGGTGTCGAAGTTATTTCTAACAAAAAAACATGATTACATATGCATGCCACTCTCTTATAAGTTTTCCCATATATTTATCGGTTTTACCGATTGCTTATAATTACCTTATTTTGGGTTAGTCCTAGTTTTTTTTATTAAAATACCTTACGAATTTAAATCCTGATTATAATAAAGTAAGGTCTACTGTTTGATTTCTAAATACTTAATAAGTATGGCCTGCCAATAGTTATTGTCAATTAATCTTGTCGGATACGAGATTATGCTAATACAGAGAAATGAACTAAATGTTACAAAATTCTATGAAAGGTAATACAGCGGGCAATAACGGGAATATTTCCAGCCTCAGGGTTAGAATGTGTCTTCAAGAATCTGGAAGCCTGGTGATTTTCTATTTATTTAGTGGAAAACGCCTTGAACCTCCAGGAATCGGAGCCAAGATGTATTGGTATTTTAAATGGGATTTTTGAGAATGCCTTGAGTCTCTCGGACACAATTACCTTTATCTCCAGTAGGGAGAAAACGTTATGATTTTGAATTAGTTTAGAGGGACTAAAGTAAGTCTTTTCTTCCCTGAACTCAAAAGTAGGGAGAAAAAGTAAAAGTAGGGCGAAAAAGTAAAAGTAGGGCAAAAAAGTATGGATTGCCAACTTAAATATTTTATAAATAGTAGAAAATGAATGGCTAATGTAGTGAAGTTGTTGAAATCAGGTTGGCGACACTGCTTTTTCGACCTTGTTTTTCATTGTTTATAACCTGCATCTAAATAACCTTCTATTTGAGTTTAATTCCAATTCTTAGTTGTTTTTAATATTGAATCTCCTATATCTGTTATTAAAAGTGCTAATAATTATTGTATTTATTAAAAATAATAAATAAAAACTGTTCAATGGATGAAAATGTGTATTTTCTCCCTATTGGAGATAAAATATTGTATGTACCTCGTGAGTAAAGTGCCATTATTCCCCTCACGATAATTATCTTCCTCGGCTGCGCCTCGGGAGCTTATTAGCGTTATCAAATACACAAATTCTCTCGGCTTCACCTCGGGATTGAGGGACCATAGTTCCTTCGTCTTCGCCTCAAAAACCAACTTTTTCGCTCAGGGAATAATGGCTTCCTTTACTCCCTATGTGCATAAATAACTGTGGCAGATCCTTATTTAAGAGAGAAAGCATTGCAAGACACATAAACTAGCTTTATAGTTATTATAAAATAACAGAAGAAACTATTACAACTGTTCATCTTTCACGTAGTCGATTAATAAAGTGTTCAATCCAGTGCTTTCAAACTTTTCGGTTTACAGTGCCTTTTAGCGTATTATCTTTTAGGCAGCTTTTCAATCAATAACTAGTGATTAAACTGGAATCTGCTAGTTGATCATATGACTGTTTTTAATTTCGTATTTAAATATAAACTAGGGGACTCTGTCCCTACTCGTTTATTCGCTGGTCAACTGCATTATTAACTTCTTGGGAGAAATGCAATGAGATGGAAACTGAAAAAAAAGAGAGAGAAATTGAAAAAAATATACTCATTTATTCCTCCAACTCATTGGATTATGAATATGCTTTTGGGCATGCAATCCACTTATCTACAATTCAATGTTTTTCCATTAAGTGGAAAAAAACAGTATTACATTTGTCTAATTGATATAGTTGATGGATCTTAAGGTGTTAAGGCCGCTAGGAGCTCTGATATAATTTTATATAAAAATTTAAAACTCTATCGGCGAAATATAGTACTACAATGAATACAAGTGAAAATCAATCTACCTCCTATGATACTCTAACTTCCTGGCACGATATAAGAGCGTCACATTTTGTATGAAGTTTATTGAAACTTCAGTCCTTCTATCGTCAAAATATTGTATTATAAATGAAAACCCAACGACCTCTTGTTAATCCTAACTTCCTGGCACGATATTAAAGAACGTCTTATTTTTCATGTCGTTTTTGAGTGACAGAAATTTTTTCTGTATCCATGTTAAAAAAATGAAAATATACAGCTGTGTAGCCCTGGACGGAATGAGAGTGTAGTGCGAGATATCTTTTTCCTTTTCCAACAAAAAAGGGGAGTAACATCTTTCTCTTTCTTACACACTTGAATCACATCTGTCAACAAACTTTTTTTAATAATACAGAAAGATAAAGCAATTATAAATGAAATTATAAGATTTTTCCATTGTTTAACTAATTTAATTCGTTTCCGTTAAATGAGAGACCTTGGGCCTGCTAACAGCTGTTCTATTCTGCGGCTTGACTTTTAATTTTCTAAAATCCGTGGGGGCCGAACTGGACAATTTGAATTGGACGTTGAAGTCAGATTTTAATGAATAATTTTTTCTTTAAAAATAGAGTAGCTCTGGAAGCCACTTTGGATTGCCATATTATTGCAAATTTTACAAACATAATTGTATTAACACCATATTTATGATTGTATGTTACAGATGCGGCATTGCTATGCCTGATCAATTCTTAGCTGACTCAATGATTCTTCTAAGTCTTCAATATCTGTTATCATCATGTTGACGGCCGTCACGCTTCAATTACTTCTCTATCTTGCACCAGCCTTCCTACCAGGTTAGCTTTTAACTAATCACTTTAAAGATTTTCTTACAGTTGACCGATAAAGTGGTTGTTATCGCACTCAAAATAGTACGCAAAACAGCAGATTGCAATTACTACTTTACCGCACTCATTTTACTTTGCCGCACTCCAGTGTTCCAACTTACGAACATAAAGAACTTAAATCTAAACAAAGATTAAATAATCCAAATTATAATAATAATAATAACAATGACAACTAATGATTATTTTTTAACTAACTACATGATTTAAACACTATATATCAAATATAAAAATGTTAAAATATAAAAACGTAAAGATAGGCAATCTAAAAAAGAATCAAATGTTATGAGTAAGTGTTATGATGAAAAATAATACCAGCGCTTGGTCAGGTTTGCTGAATCAGGCAAAAAAGGCAACACTGCTATAAAAAGAACAACTGGTTTAGATGATATATTGTAAAATGCTTTTCTTCTTTTTTGTACATAAATGTTCGTACAATTATAGTTGTTTTTTTACATGTTGATAAACATTTATTCTTTTATATTTTATTTAAAGATTAAAAACTAACTAGGAAAAATTGAATGTGCAACTCGAGCTTAAAGTGTCTTTGCTGCACTCGAGAAACCTTTCCTCCCTCGCCTGCGGCTCGTGCTTAAATATTTCTCTAGAGTGCAGCAAAGTGCCACTTTGCATACTCGTTGCACAAATAACTATTTTAACACACAGATCATTATCAAGCTTCAATGTAATATGTTATAGGTGTAACCTTTTCGAATATCCTATTTGACCTTTTGCAATTCTCTTGAACAGATCTGGTGTACAAAACTGATAAACTAATTTAATTAGTTCAATTTGAAACAAATTTGGTTATTTAAACTTTTTGTTAAATTGTTATTAATATTACTAAACTTCGTGAATAAAAAATTGAGGTAATTATGATTATAAGACAAAGCAGTGATATAAAACAGTAAAAACTATACTTACTTTCAGCAAATATTACGCTAGTATGATATTAGTTATCTATCTGTATTACAATAGTAGTTGTATCAATGAAAATAGTCTTATCAATGGAAGGAGTAGTGGAAATAGGGGTTTTATGGGATTTGATTACATTTTGAATTAGTGCACACTCAATAATGTAGTTAAGAATGCTATTTTCTATACTAATTTCTACAAATCACTAAAAAAGGTGGCTGTCTGCTATTTTATTTTAATAGCGTGAATCTACTTGTGATTTTTCACATATTGTATTTGAAATTGGTGTTTTAGAATCTTTATTTTGACTCTAAACTTAAAATTAATGGAAGCTCGCTTGCGCTCGCTTCTTTAATTAAGCGAGCGTCTGTCTATATCAGTCTGTGTGTAACGTTCACGTGTCCGACGATAACTTAAGTAAAAGTTTACCGATTTAGTTGAAAATTGGTATACATGTTCCTTTTACTAATGCTCAGGCTAAGTTCGTTGGACAGCGTTATCCATTCAAGAGTTCGCGTGCAACGCTCGCGTAAACGTGAGCTTCAAATGTATAATTGGAATTTCAGGACGGGAAAAGATTCCATCATCGCCTATTCAATGAGACGAAATTTTATTTCAAATGTGATACATTTTATAATACACGTAGTTGAAAAGGCGATGTGTGGTTAGCGGAATAGTATAAGAATGCAGGGTGGCTCCCACACTATTAGCCTATGTACCAGTACCATAATATTATGTACTATCATAGTTAAAGGGTATATAACCCCCCCCCCCCCCCTTTAACTATCAACTCAATATTTTTTTTCTTTTATTTTCAAAAATTCAATACATATTTATTACTATACGCTCGCTTCAATGATAGAGCCACGCGATGCCTAGTGATTTTAAGTTTAATTATTACTATTTAACAAATTTAAATTGTATTCTTAATTGATTGAGTTATATCAAATTTGTCATATATATAAATATTGATCAATATCAGTTGAGACATTTCTGATTTATGATCATTCGATTAGATAGTTAAGTAAGAATAGATTTGTGTTGCTCATTCGTTTAAAATACTGAAATAAAAATAGAAGAAAACCTACGTCAATCTGACATAAGTCTCATTTATTCAGATAATAAGCTGACGGGACTTCTTGCCTCAGGTGCTATTATAGTCAAGTTTCATCAGAATATCAGAGAGTTTTCTCCTTCGTTGTTATCCTAGAAGTCTTTGCCTGACAGCTGGCTGTGTGGCCTGTAAGCACTAGGTCGAGACATAAGAGCCCTTGACAGCTTGATACAAAGGGTTTTAGACCAAAGCCCTTTTAGCCCTGACTGTAGACTCCCTTCCAAGTCTCATCCGTCTTAGAGTAACCTCTTCTCATAAATAATGAACCCTACTACAAACCCCACCATCTTTTTTCTGAACTTGAATGAAACAAATACGCATGATATTCTCAACAAGACTCGACGTAAACTTTAACAAATTATCACGCAACCCAAATATACCATGGGACTAGTGCTTTTTTTGAAATGTCAGAACACGAAGAAACAACCGCTATTATAGATTATATAAATGATGTTCGGGTTTTAAGCTGTTATGCGTTTACGCCTTTACGATTAGCTTTTTGATAAGTAAAACGTACAGAAGCAAGAAGATTTACAACTATAATACATAACGTTTGTTGTAATTTTTTAAAATAAACAATATATAATAGTGGATCAAAACATAGAGTGATCGATATCTGCTGCATTGCTAAGGGACTTAATTCCATTTTTACTTTCTAATATAAAGAGAAAGTATTGTGATGGCACGAAAATTCGATTTTGAGATTTTTATGGATTCTTTTAACTTTATTTCTGTCGCTCCTTGAGGAGCATAGGACAGCTATGAACATTCTCTAATCGAAACGTTGCCAAATTGTCATTCTTTTCTTACTTATTCTTTCGTTTAACGTCACTCCACAATTCTTCTTTTTAAGTCTTGCCACAATTGTTTGTAATTTTCTCGATCATCCTCTTCCAAGTGTTCTTGGGCCAGCTACGTTTAAGAGTTCTCTGGAGGTTCCAAACAAGTGTATATTTTTCCATGGTTTCCTTAGAGTTGGCCAATTCAACGTCATTTTATCTCTTTGGTCTGTTTTGCGATTGGTTTCTAGTACGGGGTGTCCCACGGATCTTCATTTGAAATTAGTCAGGACATTTTATATTCAAAATTCCCCGTAGAATCAGTTTTGAAAGGTTTGAAATCTGTAGGTTGGACACCTTCCAGGACTCACATCTATCATAAAGCACTGATTGGCCAGTGATATTGAACAACCAATTGCATTGCTGTTATATGTGTCTTTTTTAGACTAGAATAAAGAAAACATATAGTTTTATATCTTTAAGGTTCTATTAAATCTTAGGCAGTCTAGGTATTCAATATAATAACAATTGGGTGCATTAATCAACTTATTATATTCATAAGGTAAATTTGCTTTTAACAACCCACCAATGTTCATTCTTTCCGTTTTTCGATGGTCATTTTTTTAACAAACAGGTGCATAAAATGTTCACTTGCTCTTAAATGTTGCAATAAGGGGGTTGCACGAGTGGGAAGATACGCAAGAGATAGTATAATACCCCGAAATTGATGCTCAAACGCATATAACACGTGTAATCATGTAAATTCCCATAAAAATGTTTTTATAATTATGTGATTAGTTAATCAAGTACAACGTAATACCTTGGTCAATTTTAAAACTGAATTATTAAAAAGAATTATTACAGCACGATCGATATACCGCTAGCTGAGAGGAAACGTTATCAAGAAATTAACAATGGTGTTTTGACGCTAGAGGACGTGCTCAAGCCACAGTTCTAAATACCGTTTGGATGAATAGTCATAACGATTTTATTTGTATAAGTGATAATGTCTTGATCGACTATTAAGACAAAGTGGCAGCAAAGACAGTTTGGCTGTAAACATTATTCCATTGTGTATAGTTAGGAGTGTATGGCGTAATTTTGTTGTTGAAAAAACTTTCTCATGTTTAGAGCAGTTAAACCATGTACCTCTAGCCAAGGATTCGTTTGAGTATCAGACGTCCATAACAGAAAATGAACAATATCATTACAACAAACAACCTTAGATTATAAGATGGAATGAACAATTTCTTTTATAGGTTTTATTTAATTGTATCTTATCCACTGGATTAAAATAAAAGTCTCTTCTTAATTTTTTTAAAAGAAAAATCAGGCAAAAAAGTCATTCTTTATGTTTAAATTTGGGCACTTCTTTAGTTTGTTACACCCCTTATAAAAAAAACAGAGGGGAGTAACAATCAAAAGAAGGTGTACGGAATGTTCTTCTTCAGAATGTTACTCCCCTTAAAAAACACAGAACACAACAGAAGTGTGATATTACTTTGTTCCAAAGTACATTGGACTAAACATACCTTTGTCTTAAAAAAATGTTTAGTCAAAATCATTTATATTCTAAAATAAATATTGTGAATATTTTTATATGTAACTCTTTTGTTACAATTACTGTTTTTTATGTTTATTCAAATACATTTCGAAGGTTATTAGCTATCTCATGCATATCTTCCCACCCGAATAACCCCCTTGTTCCAACATTTACTGTAAGAGTGAAAGTGGAAATTTTATGTGTTTAAAAAACAAAAACAAAAAAAGACCAGAAGTCAATCGGACAACTAGAAATAGGTGGGCTGTTAAATGCAAATTTACATTATAACTCTATTTAATACTTCTTAAAAATTTTTTGATGTAAGTTGGCTACTTTTCTCAATATTTTACAAAATCGATGTATATCTGAACTGAAATTATCAATTGTTTTACATAGAACAGCGCAATATTTTGCTGTTATGAAGTATTTCCAGTTAAGAATACTTGTTTGAATCTTTCTTTCTTTTCAAGATTTTTAAGTAGATTAATTTTTTATAACTTAATTGAAAACTTAAGTGAATAATAAATAAACTCGTAGTTGTATTACTTCTTTTAATTCTGCAAATTAATAAAAGAAAAACACAATTATGTAATTAAAAAATACTATTTGTATTAATTAAACCTTTTTAATCTTTTGGTATTGAGTTAAATGATTATTCTTGTCCAGGTTAATACTAGATTAACTTTAGTTTTAATATTTTGCCTCACAAATTAAAACCTTAAAAAAGGTTTTAATATTTATTTAATTATAAAGTATAAGAGCCCATTATAGTATTAGAGAGCTGGAAAAGTTTTCCCATGGAACCCTCTAAAACCCAAACATTGGTTTTTATTTTGACCAAACAGAGGTTATACCTTGTATACTACTGCAGTAGTTGCTAACTCTGTTCTACTAGAGAAATGAGGCTAGATGTGGTTTGCCTCACACGTTGCCTCGCTTCACCCCCACCACCCCGAGTTCCCTAAATATCCAGAAGCTTTTGCCGGGTGGATGCGGTCCCTCCCCGCCTCACCTAGCAGGTTTATCGTTCCCCACCTCTCAAACTTAGCCCACCCTACCTTGGTTTGCCCCCGGGGTTCCCTCATTTCACGCCTGTCTGCCCCACCACCCCTCTCGTCCTCACTCTAAAATAAATCTAATAATTTCCTCACATTTATTACCCCCCGACTTCCTTCCCCTTCTTCTTATACCCCTGTACCCCTTACTTTAATATATATAAATGTTAACGCCTTCGGATAATATGAAAGTGTCTAATGAAATTTTATTTTTATTTATGTTATTCTTTTAGACACTAAAAATAATTAAGTAAGTTATAAATCAAAGATTTATATTATTAACGCCTTATGCTCGTAGCCTAATTTATGATAGTTAACAGAATCAATAAAATTTATAGAGTACTTGCTTACTTTTTCCTTTATTATCCTTGAATTAGTTAAGCTGTTAAAACTACTATATATTTTAAATACATTTATGTCCATTTAAACTGGTCAAAAAAAGAATTTCAATTTTTCTAGAATACTAGAATGATGATCACAATGCTTGAGCTACCTTCGGTAAGCTCGGAAGCAAACAGATGGATACATTTCAATAATTAGACAATAACTGGTTGCAAAAGCATAACTTAATTATAAAATTACACGATATGACACGTGGAAACTATAAGCCACACTAGTTGGCAGACTATTTATTTTTTTAAATTAATCAGTTATGATTAAACTTCAGTTCTCCAGTTGTGGACACTAATATTTTAACCATAATATTATTATGTTAGTTAGCATTAATTTTTTCTGCCTTTTACCTGACGTAGTTGATCTTTTGGGTTTACTTTATACTTCTCTTTCACTTATATCACATGCACAAGCTACGTCAACCGTGTGCTATTTAAAAAGATCCATGGTGCTACAAAATATCATCGGTCTTCATTCTTTGAAATTTCTTTATTTCGTTTAATATAATATTTAAAACCTGCTGATATTAAGCAATACACATTGTTATAGTTTCTACTTAACGTACTCTTACGATTAACAAATTCTATTGGCATTACTTTTTTTTCTTTTTAGTCAAGTACTTTTTAGAGTTCTTTTTAATATGTAATAATGGTCGGAATGTGGAGCGTATAAAGGATGCGGAGGTGGCAGAAGGGTTTTAAATAAAAGGACGTTTGATTCTTTGTTTATGTCCTATAAGCGTGAATATTAAAGCAACTAAAAGCGAGGCTCGAATCTACACAGAAAAGAAAGAGAGAGAAAACAAATATATATAGGAAACGCAAAAAACGAAAAAAACGCTTTTCCCCCGGTTTCATTTCGGAAATAAATATTGCATTTGAATGGGGACCCAGAGCCGCTGCAAAACCTGCTCAACAAGTGATGAAAATTTCCCCTACCTACCTTTAACACTGAGAAATAAAGTCTACTGAGAAGAGGAGGGGGGCTCCATGTATAATTTATAGGGGCTGAAAAACAGCCCCTCTCCCCACAACACAAGAGAAAAAAGAGGAATAGAAGCTCTCTGTTTAGAATTTTCCCTATAAGATCTTCATGGGTGATTGTTTAAAGGTTACAATGGGCGTAAGATGGTGCAGTGTATTGACGGTTTTCTAGACCCTCAAATCCTAAAGAAAAAGTGGAATCCCACATATTCAATCGCATCAAACATACATCCAAGCTTCCTCCTTTGTTGCTTATAAAATAGTAAGAATAAAAAACCCTTAACCCAACTCGATATTGAACTCCGAATCTTCCTTTTTAAACCTGTTTTTTATCTTTAAACTTCACCACGAAAAACCCAGATTTTGAATTCTTTATATAGTTTTATCCTTATTTGCCACAAGATGGGACATTGAACTTTAAACAGGAAATGGAAAACAGAAAAAGCGAACTAACTATTGCTTCCGAGCTTACCAATGGTATTCAACATCATTGGAAGTATTTATCCAATAATTAAAAAAATTGATGGTTTTTCGAAAGTAGCCCAAAAATGGTCCAACATTAGTTTTACCTGTTTGTGCACTTAAAATGTTACTAAATTGATACTTTCATTGGTGTAAAACAAAATTAACTGATTAAAAAATAAATCTGAAATATCAGACGAGTACTTTTGAAGATATAGTTTGTGCGCATATGGAAGGGAAACACATGGGTGCAGAAGGTTGAAACTTATATGGGGCCTTCCATCCAAATTACATTAAAATAGGACGATTAATTTTTAAGATATGATAGTTATCAAGAATTGAGTGACAGACATGGGACCACAAAAATGTTCCTAATTGCCTGAAACGGATTTATGTCTTGGAATATTTGAAATCGGAGACAAACATTTTTCGTTCTTCAGAACGATCACGTAGCTTCGGTAAGGCCGGAAGTTGAAGAGGGAAAATTAAATAAATTAGACAATAATGGGCTCTAAATCCATAATATTATTAAATTATGTGAAAAGACGCGAGGAAGCTATATGGTACCCTATTTGGCAGACAGACAATTTTTCTAATTGCATTCATTTAGGGAAATCAACATTGATTCTTGTCTCAGCAAATATTATGGTGTCATAACATTAGATGTTTCCACTTCAAGAATAGCTTTCTTA
The DNA here is from genome assembly GCA_951217055.1 of Gerris lacustris. NCBI lineage: Eukaryota > Metazoa > Arthropoda > Insecta > Hemiptera > Gerridae > Gerris > Gerris lacustris. Next base: position 52,719,445 of record OX578280.1, read on the forward strand.
TAACAAATACATGGTACTTAATAGTAAACAAAACGAAAATAACAAAAATCTTAATATATAAACATATATATTACGTATATAAAATATAATATTTAGTATAAAGCATTACTCTTTGTTGATTTCGATTATAAGTTAGTATACAGAAAGTATAATCTCTTAGGAAAAGAGTTAAAAAAAGAAATTTATGATGAATCAAATGTGACAACTTTCTTGTTCAACTCTACGACTCTCTTGGACCTATATGCGAACAAATATAAGGAATAAAAAAAGTATTTCTAAAACAAGAAACATACATAAAAAGGGACAAACAAGATTGAGAAATGTCAAGGGAGTTTTAGGAAGCAGGTGTCAGTCCTGGTAACACTGTTACCTCCCAAGGGAAAAGGGCTAACCCTTGTGTAACCTTCAATCTTGTTTACAGTCTTCTAAAACGAAAAAAAGAATAGTTGGGTAATACAGTAAAACGAAAAAGAGGATGAACGCTACTATTGTATCAACTTAGAGTGAATTTAATCGTGGACGATTTTGGCATTTTCTTTGGGCCTCTAGAGTATTTATCCATGTATTAGCCTGATTGAGCTATCAATATAAATATGTGTTTGTTTCATCAAAAACCATAAATACGATTTTACATTTTAATAATTATATTTTCATTTTCATTATTTCAAAATTATATTGCGACTGAGACGGAATCTCACTTTTAGTCGAAACAATACCCATATTGATTCAACAAAAAGCTTTGCTTTGGGACCATTCATATTCCTTGTAGGTATTTTCTTTTTCCTCTTGTGGTTTTTTGAAAATAATGAATCTTTATTTTTTATTTACCACGAGTAAATTCCTCACAATCTCGGTAGGCCAACTAATTTTGTATGAATAAGTTTATATAAATATTGGTAAATAGAACTATTATTTCAATGCTTTGTAACTCATTATAGTCTCTTGAATGTGCTAGATCTTATCTGAATCATTTGTATTGAAGGGATAATTTTTAGGAGTGAGTATTATTTTTAATTGTAAGGAAAAATAAAAGTTGCCTCTCCACGTAAAATAAACTTTTATTAGCCAAAGCAGCTTTCAGACTTCATAAGGCCATCATCGGTGCCAAAATATAGAAGAAATAGGGTTACATTATAATACGAAATAAAAAAAAGAAATAACAGCAGTGAGCCTACTTTATGTCGGAGGTCAACATAAGACTCCAGATCTCTATTTTTAATTATTAGAGACTCTAATAGAGACTCTGATAATAGAGACTCTAGTCTTATATAATTTCTCTTATTTAAAAAGACAACATAATGAAGTAAGAAGTTGTAATGACTTTTGCTCTTATAATTGAAATGAAGTATAGTTTGTTCTTTTGTCATTGGTTTGAATAAAAATCCTTCAACTTGGGGAAACAAAAGAGTTTGTTGTATAAAGATTGAATCGTTGGAGTAGATTTATTTGTTACAAAATATGTATACTTATCATTATTATTACTACGTTTTTATTAACTTGCATTCTTGTTTGTTTGTTTGTCCGGTACAAATCTGGCAATCGATTTCTAACTAACTTCCCCGAATAGCTAGACATTTGAAACTTTTAGCATAGCTCAGAACACGATGACAATGCATTATTTTAATACTTTTAGCCATCTTTCACCAGAATTTAATTAGTTTTCAGCAAATTTTGCTGTGCGGAAAGTTAGTTCGGAAAAAATCCGCAAGTTATTTTATTTGTTTTGCCATATCCAATATTTACGCAATCTTCATTTTGACGGGTCTCAAATTTGTGATAGATAAACATTGAATGACAGCAAAACAGGAAATATCGATTATATTATTTCAAATGTGTCGACAGGGGTATCCAACTCCAGTATTCTAGAGGTGTAAGACCACTAGCGCCGGTCGGGCACATGGTGGTTAAAATTGTAAACTACTTATGATCTTTTGACATTCCTCGAATTCTAAAATATAAACAAATACTGGTTTTCAGACATTTGTACTATTTTGTAAATAAACAAAATAAAAAAAAAAACAGCCTCGGTGGCTGTGTGAAATGCGCGATTGCTCCGAATGCGAAAGTTCCCGGGTTCGAATCCAGTAAACTGACAAATTAATTTATAAATTTATTTCTTTGAATTAAGAAACTCAAAATATTTTGAATGGTGTAAAAGATTTAGTTACAATATTAACCGCCAAATTCCCGTGGAGCGCTAGTAGTCTAACACAGGTAGATAAAGAGGGGAGTTGGAAATCTTTCCGTTTAAGGATTTTATTATCGCTGTGTATCGATGGCACGCTTAGATTTGGTGTTGGGGAGATCCGTTGTACAAAGATTTGTCCTTTTATAGGTTTAAGATCAGCTCTCTAGGTGGTTGTCATTTATGTGAAGTAAATAAATTCGGAACTATTTTTTTTTTCACTAACATTATATATTATATAACAATAACAACTATATTATCAACATTACATACGATTCAACAGAAAATTTAAAAACGTAGTATATAAAAAGTTCTTTTTATCTTGAAATTATTGTTCTTTTTAGATTAAGATTGAAAATATTTATAAACGGAATTGTTATAAAAGATTTGATTTTATATTATGTCGTGTATTATATCTTTATGCTGTACATTACATGTTCCATTTGATTCTAAACGTTTTGTGATAGAAATCCGCAATCATAGGTATAATATCGAGAGGAATACAACTAGATGTACTTGAAGCAACTTGATGAGAGCTGTCAACAGCAACAATCCATCGCAATAAGAGGAAAGATGAGGGATGAAAACAGTTTGCTCTCTGCTTTGTTAAAACAAAAGGGAAAGGTATGACGATGTCAAGACATTCTGACGACTTTCGTCTCTGACGACGATCGAGGGGGAGGGAGAGTGACATCTGCAGGACATCTGACGAGGAATCGAAGACTACGGTGGAGTTGGCTTCGGGAATCAAAGGGCCATCTCGTTCTCTCGGCAAGTGAGCCTGCCTTTGACATTTGTACCGATAAACTTGTTAAACATCCTGGGTCGGACTCTCTCTTGTCTTTTCATTGCTCAAACTGGGGTAGAGTAACTTTTCCTCAGATTATTTTTTTCTCTTTGTTTATCTTGTTGTCAGTCGTTGCTTTTTTTCAGAGGACGGTTCCCTTTCACCGCGAGGTATAAAGGGTTGCGAGAGAGAGACTCAATATTTTTTTATTTTTTACTTTTTTCATCGTTTGAGTAACGAAGATAGAAACTGTTTTGTTCCTTAAGAAAGCCTTTTTATTTATAGTAAGACAGCGTGCTTGAATTCTGTCTCGGTTTTTTTAGGAGCGTTTTTTGAGAGGAGTCTGCAAGGGAGGCGATTTAAGTGTGGACGCGGCACCCCATCCCTAACCTCTTTTCTTTACTCGTCAAGAACAAGAGAAACCAAAGTCAAGACGGAGATAATTAAAACACTGACATTTTCCCCTCTTTCTCTAGTATTCATCTTCCTTCTGACAGAAAAGAATATTTAAGATAAATGTTTCAAACACAGCACGTGTTTTTTGCATACTTCACGAAAATATTAGGGAGGTTAGGAAGGCCAAATAATATATTATCTATAGTATAATTTATATTGATCAATAAATCAAAATAAATGTTTAATATTACTTATTATTGCATAACTTCTGTGCTTGTGACAATAATTCAGACACTTGGACATTTTCCAAATCTAAAAGAAGTTTTGAAATATTTAACGCAGAGTTTATACTTCTGGAAATTTCCTTCTGTATTTTTTCTTTTTATAAAAAATAAGTTGAGTTTTAATGGTATCGACTTCTGATTTCCCCATCTACCTCCTAACAACAAACCGCCAACAAGGAATTAAAAGAAAAACTTCAGTGTGGTTCACCCCTGCAGACATTCACGTATTTTCACTCCTAACCCTTCAAACCACCTTACTTGATAGAAAAACTTTTTCCCTATTTTTCCCTTCTTGAGTATAAAAGACATACGACACACACTTTGAAAGTGCAACCCTAACACAACTCTACCGCGCATGCTCATGTTAATCTAGTTCAAGAGGGAATGTTTTTTTGTCGAATAAACTTCCCAATAAGAAAGAAGTGGAAGGTAGGGAAGACGTAATCTCTTTCCGTCAATCCGTGATATCTACCTTGCATATTTCAATAACTTCTCCCTTTTCTCGTACTCTTCCTATAATACAGACATACTTTTTTTTCTCTTCAGACATATTGGATTTTTTTTTTCGATTACTCTTTTTTTTCCTCGTGATATCCCATTCCGGTCTTGAGTGATTCTTCCTTCCTTTTATAATCCTCCTTGGTACTTTTTTTCCATGAGAAAGTTAGGGAAAATTTTTATTCTAATGTGATTTTTAAGAAGTTTGAAGATAAAGACGAGAATTTTATTCTTTGATTGATATCATATTTGATTTTGCTTTTAACTGTGATGGAAAATCAAAATATTTTGTGACTAAAATATATATCGAATATTTACTTTAATATTATAATTAAAAGAAATATCGGCAGGTTATAAATTTATAACAATTTTGCTAATAAATATGCGGAATATTTATATTTTGATATACATAAATGATAATATTAGGACATTATGGAGTTGAGGGATTTTTATTTTTTGATGGATTTTAATTAGCTTCACTTGTTTGTCCGGGGCAAATTATGTTAACCTAAATTTTACCCACCTCCAGACTATACCTAGAAACTTGAAACTTGAATAGATTAAGTATTTCCGATGACAATACAATTATCAGCAATTATTTAGCCTAGCTTAGTATTAGCATTTAATTATCATTTTTCCGAGATATTTTGGTAGAAAAATTCAAATGAAACACAACTAGTGACAGATAAGTGAGGTCATTTCCATTAAAAACATTTAATTCAAAATAGCAAAAATTTAGCTGTAGGGTAGAGTAAGCTTAGTTGGAAGCCTGTTCCACTCATCTTGGAGCTAACTCTAGTTTCTCCTAGAACCCCTTCTGCTTACAGACATCCCCCCCCCCCTGCGCCAACATATCTACGCTAATAGAGCAAAGCGTTCAACTGGACCGCTTTTCCTCTAACAACTTTTATTATAACGTAATCTTATTATACGTCTCTACACAACGTCATCACCAAAACTATTTTCGCATCAATTATATTACTCGCATATATTAAGTTTTCTCAGGGACATATCTTGTAATCTATAATTGATCCTCTTTGAAAGCAGCAATTGCTCTGGATTGTGGCAAAGAGACATGCACGTCGTGCATATTAGCCGATATATCCATAAATTTCGAGATTAATTTGCAGAAATGTTGACGGTAAAATTCAGGGATTAAACATTAACGATCACTGATTGCTAAATGAGGTTAGAATAGATTTAAAAATTTAATTTGACGAAGACTAAAAAGTAAAAAATAGATTATATTTCAAAAAAAAAAAAAAATAAATAATAATAACACGTTTTTATAAAACACATGCACTTTTATTTTGTAATACGAACAATCACAGTATTTGTGTATGTCACTAAAGATAAAAGCGTGATGTGCTATCAACAATTTGTTGATAGCGGCCCCATGCTTTTACCTGTGATTGTTCATGGTACTGTGGCTGTTAAAAATTATTTTTTTCTTTTTAGCGCATTTTTATTTATTTATTTTTGGAAGGTATTTCAGGTATAGAGGACCTCTCTTTATTATCCTTCCACACCTGAGTTTCAAGTATACAAATTGCTCTTGATTTACTTGAAATGTTCTTTATATTCTATGAATAAACATTATTATTATTATTATTATACAAATAATTCGAATAATTTTATACAAAAGCCATACAGATTTATATCGAGTCTGACCTGAAATAGTGCTTTACTTCCCCTCAGTAATTATTATTACTGTTGGAGGAACCCAAACAGAATTAATCTTCACATCCCTCTTCTAAGTCAGACGTAAGAGAAATATGAAAGTAATAATATTAATGATTCCCACATTGCTTTATTAAAATCTCTAAATTTCTATCTGCTGTTATTTCATTCTACTCGTATATCATGTATTGTTTAATACCTTTCCTTTGATTATATTATAAAGAGAATGAGGATTAAATTACGCGGAAATTCCTTTAATCAAGTTCCTCTCTGTCATGTTAAATAATAAAGATATATAGGTTTTATATTTATTGCCGATAAAGTTTGAACACAAAAGCTTTCTTAGATCGTACTATACAACAATTCCTTTAATTTGAGTCCTTTTCATTTATTCGATTTATATTGATTATTTTAAAATTTAATTAATTCTGTCAGCGTATTTCTTAAAATATTTCATCAAAATAATATTTTTAACAATACAATTCACTTAATAGTCCCGGAGGTAGCGTGCAAAAAAGTGTCTGACTAACATCAAGCTAGAATTTTGTATACAAGTCAAACTTTTAGCGCCTTTTAAGAATATGTGGTCGGCTAAGTTCGTCTGCGGGACATAGCTTGGCAATAGGCGTTTGAATAAACAAACCGGTGGAGAGCGGCTATGTCTCACTAATTATGGTGGGCAATGTGATTTTCATGATCATGAGAACAGAATTAGTTAGTAGACCAAAAATCAAGTTGATGTTAATCTCACACTTGATAAGTTAGTTATTAAAATATTACTAAAAATCAACGTGGTCACCTGTGAAGGGTCAAACTAACATTAACTTGATTTTCGGTCTACTAACTAATTCTGTACTCATGATCATGAAAATCACATTATCCACCATAATTAGTGAGACATGGCCGCTCTCCACCGGTTTGTTTTTTTGCCTATTGCCAAGCTATATCCCGCAGACGAACTTAGCCGACCACATATTCTTAAAAGGATTGACTTGTATACAAAATTCTAGCTTGATGTTAGTCAGACACTTTTTTGCACGCTATCTCCTGGACTATAATCTATATCATATTAGAATAAACAGGGTATAAAAATACTATTTTGGTTTCAAAACAGTTTCTTCTAATTCAATCTTCAAAATATTATTTATTTAGCACAGTATTATTATTTTATTTTTTTCCTACCTCAATCGGTGGATTAAAATATACGTACTTATCTAAATAAAAACGAGAGAGGGTAAAACAAAATGTGTTTATGCACACAATAGAGATTCCCTTGTAATTTAGTGAATTTTACGATTATTTACTAGACAATACAATACAGCACTAGTTGTCGATGACAGAATGTAAACTTGAACGGAATCTGTCAATTAAATTGATTGGTCTAGAACTTGATTTAGTACAGTAGATTTAAAGCATAAAGTTTACCTGAGTTTGTAAACACTCGACCTTCCGATTTTCACCCCAATTCATAATTGAATTCTACGTGCCTATAATATTTTAGCATTTGCTTTAATATTATAACGCTAAACATTTTCCATTATTTTTTTACGAAAATTACTTTTTTATGCCTACGAATTCAAAAATACCAAGATATAATTTATTTTAGACATCAAGGATTTTTGATCTCGGGTTTATAGGTCTGGCTGTTTATATTTTCGCTATAACCAATATATTTTAAAAACTACTCGTCCTCGTCCTAAATGAAATTAGACTAGTAGTTGATATTTAGCTTACTGTTAGTTTCATAATAATTAAACTTAACATAGTCAAACGTCTCTCATAATAGTTTAAACATTTTGCGCCCACTGCTTCTTTCCAGATGTTGTTTTTATTAATAACTATATCTGTAAAAGTATAGGTACTAATTTGATTTGAAAGAAATTTCAATAGTTTGTTGAAAGAAGCCCTACAGTACTAATATTGAATAATAATTAGAGTGATCCATCTGAGAATTGAAACAGGTCCAAACAGTTGGATCACAACATTAAGATGTGATGAAATGTGCCACATATTTTTTAATTTACATAGAAAATGAGGAATACAAAAAAATTTAGATGTGTCAACTGAGACTTTAGTAAGGTAATAATTTTCCAAGGGTATTATCCTTCCACTGAGAAGATATAAAAAGACACAACCAAGTGTTCACTTTTAAAGAATAATTTTACATTTTTCATACCCACAGCTGAAAGTAATTCACAGCCAGGTAAAAGAACGGATTTTATTTGGACTTAACAGTAAGCCTACAACACTGGAAAATTATAGAATACTTCAAAGCAATGTCTAATTATTTTTTCTTGCAGCGTTGTTTGGCAATAAACATTAAAAAAGAGCAATGCTTTACAAAGAATCTTAATTTCCATAACCTATAGTATATTGAATTTAAATTAATGTCGGGTTTATTTGTTGTAGTTTTTTATTACCGTCAATCGATGTTTTAGTTTCGAAAAGAATACCCTTCAATGGTCTAATGGGTAGTATAAATAAAAACTTTTAAGTTTTTCATATTTTTAATTCAGTGTGATATTCCAACCCCTCCTTGGGTCATTATCAAGCTTTTCATAAATCCCTGAATTACTCAACAATTTTATTCTATTATAATTTTCTATCTCCTAATCATTCATACCAATTTGTGCTATTTGTATATTCAAATTTGTGCTACCTACAAGAAAACATTTTCCAATTATTAATAATTTTCCTTCTATCTCAGTTTCATGTGTAAAGACAATGTTACGGTGAAAATTGTTTAATTCTTAAAGAATTGTTTCTAATTCTGACTGTTTAATGATCAAAAACAAGTCGTCTATATATTTTTTCATTAATTTTCGTTTATTTTATTAAAAATAGTGTCTAAAACATCATTCATAAAAATCCCGTTAATGTTAACTAATAAGCTATTCCCCATTTGCATATCTCCTATTTGTCTATATATAATTCTTTGTCATAAATGAAAAATGAGTTTTTACAGCAAAATTTGAAAACCTCTACGAAAGTTTGCTTGCGTTGATTTTGTACACTTTTGTTAAAAGGACACTTGTGAATAATGCTTGAACATCAAAACATGAAATTAAGATAGAGGGGAAATCACTATTAATTGGAAAATGTTTTCTTGTAGGTAGCACACGTTTGAATAAATTGGTTATGAATGATTATCAAAATTGTTGAGTAATTCATGGATGTAAGAAAAACTTGATAACGACTGACCCAAGGAGGGCTTGAAATATCGCTCTGAACTAAAAATATGAGAACTTAAAAGTTTTTATTTATACTAGGTGGTTTTTTTTTTTTAAATTATTATTTCTTATTCTAAAAACTCAAGCCTAAAGTAGTACTTGAAGTTCGAGTGTAGATATGTCAAGTTATTATCACAGTCAAAATTCCAAAAACCTCTATATGGAGGAAGAATAAATTTTAGTTTGTATAAGGAGAATGGATATATTAAAATTTCAAAATATTACCAAATATAGAAGTAAATTGAGTAAGACGATTCTTTTATTATTAATCTCATAAGTGGTCACTGTTGATTAATATCAATGTTGATGAGATCAAAAGACGGGAAAGCTGAAAATTGAACTAGAAAAGTAAAGGGAAAATTAATGTGAATGAAATGAATGCCTTAAATAGTCCAGGAGATAGCGTGCAAAAAAGTGTGTAACTAACATCAAGCTAGTATTTTGTATATTAGTTAATCTTTTAGTGCTTTTTAAGACAATGTGATCGGCTAAGTTTGTCTGCGGGACATAGCTTGGCAATAGTTTTTTTTTTTTTTTTTTTTTTTAAAACCAGTGGAGAGCAGCCATGCCCCACCCATTTTGGTGGACAACTGATTTTAAATTTTCAGGATCCTGAGTACTAAATTAGTTAGTCGACCAAAAATCAAGTTGATCTTAGTGAGCACTTGATTAGTGACCTCTTATATTTAGAGTAATATTTGAATAACTAACCTATCAAGCGACAAACTGACATCAATTTGATTTTTGTTCTATCGACTAATTATGTACTCAGGATCATGAAAATCACATTGTCCACCATAATGGGCGGGACACGGCTGCTCTACACCGGTTTGTTTATTTCAAATGCCTATTGTCAAGCTATGTCCCGCAGACGAATTTAACCGACCACATATTCTTAAAAGGCACTAAAATATTAACTTTTATACAAAATTTTAGCTTGATGTTAGTCAGACACTTTTTTGAACGCTGTCTCCTGGACTTATTAAGACATTTATTTCATTCACATAAATTGTCCTGTTACAGTCCAGTTCAATTTTCAGCCTTCCAGTCTATCTCCTGGACTAAAACATTAATTCGGTAACTTTTGATTAAAGGTATATTCTTAATTGAAGACTACACCTTATAAAATATAATTACTGATTACAAGAATGCGATAGAAGCAGTAATATTTCTTGTTTTTAAACATTTTATGTTCTCTTGGTTCATTGTATTATACCGTGTAATGTTATTAGGTCTGAAGCGGCTGTGAGGAAGTCTTCGATTATATTAATATTAATAATGGACATAATTCCTGGAGGGAAAGTTTTATGAGAAGAAAAACCTCAACGGTTTTTTAATAATACTTTTAATAAAAAATGTCGAATAAATTCAGTTGGTTTTCGGTCTAAATAATTCCGTTACGTTTTTAGGATTAGCGTATACTTTGTAACGCCTATAATAAGTTTTGGAAAAAGGCGTGATTAAAAATTGAATATTATTGCAAATGGACTTATCGCTTTTTAACTGTTCGAAATTATCGCTATGTGAGCATAAAAAGCATCAATATTTGCTTTCTAAAAATATTTCTTTATATTTTATTGTCATTATTATGATGAACATATGAAAACAATGCTAAAATGGTTTCCTGTTAAATATTATTCTCTTTCGTACAATTATAAAAAAATATATATATATATAAACATTAAAAATATAAGAAGGAACATTTCCCTTTAGGAAAGAAAAAAATATAAGTTTTACACCAGTTCGGTATATTTTTTTATTGGATGACAATACCGGTGCTGATTCGAGTGAAAAAGAGGTGCCGAAAAATCAAGTGGGGGAAAAAAGTAAAATATCAAATCAAGCTGTTCTCTGAGTCCCCAGAGGAGTACCACAAATACACCCTCTGCAGGAAGGCATCAAAATACTCTCAAACTCTTGTAGGGCTTGAAAAAAAAATACTCATGAGGATCTGATAAAATAGAATTTACTCAAAACCTTCTACCATTCTTCACTTCTGAATGGAGTGTTTTTCACAGAAGGTTGGAAAGAAGGGGGGAAAAAAACAAAGTTGAATTCAATGAAGATGGTAAAGTGGTGAGAGGGATTTGACCCCTGAATTTCTTTGCCCTGAGGTGCCCCTGAGAATTATTTACTAGGGCCGAGAGGATGGAGGGGGTGGCTATAAAACCTCGTGAGGATTCTTTGCGGCTTTTCCTCGCCGACCCTTGAATTCTCAAACGTGTGTTGACTCTTTACTCAACTGTGGAAACGTTGTTTCAAGCCAGCTTGGGTCGTTCGTTAGTCTTAAGAACTCTTCTGTCCCCTTTGAAAAAAGAGTATTAAATAAAAGCTGCCAGGCAATTCAAATAAAAAGATAAACGAATGAAGAGACAGGAAGACCCTTTTAGCTTTAATTTCGGTCTAAGTTTATGTTGTTTTCTTGGATGGTTAAAGCAAGCCTACGACCGTTTTATAAACAACTTATGAACTATAAACATCATCAAATGTCTATTTTTATTCTGAAGATAGCATCAGTTTAACTGATGAATCCATTGAGATTGTAGGATAAACTATTCGGCACTTCTTTAGACTGTTACTCCCCTTATAGCAACAGAAGTTTGATATTCCTTTGTCAGTGGACCTCAAAATGTGTAAATCTATCAAAATCGAATTTTCACGCTAACACAATACTTTCTCTTTATATTATGAGAAAGTAAAAAAATATGAATACACCTACTGGCTGTAATAGACTTTCGTAATAGTCAAGAAGAAGTATACATACAGGTATATCAGAAAGCAGGAGAATCGATTACAAAATTCGACGGTCCACTGGCTAAGAGTCAAGAATTTGCTTAACAAATTTATATTCTTGTTCAATTTAGTATATTTACTCAAACATTGCATGTTAGTCAGTCTAAGATGTGGTAATCCTTGTCGAGGACCCTGAACATGTGTCTAAATTAAAATCATACCATTGACATTCACTTTAATACCACTAGTGTTTTTAATAGTTGTACCCAATTAAAAGGGGAGTAAAATTTAAAAAAATAGTACATTGACTATGCATTCATTGGGACAGAGCATTAGAAATTATTAGTTACTATTAACGTTTCTTTCTATACTGTTCAGTGTGAACGATGAAGTCTTTTTTCTCCAAAATGTCTTTGATAATGCATCGCAGCTTGGAGATCTTAGCACGGAAATCATCAATCATCATAAACATTGAGGCGATATCGATATTTATCTTCCATGAAACAAAGTGTTGAAAAAGCTGTTTACGTGTGTAGGTTGTAAAAAATTGTGTTAAATGTTTCAACGCTTTCAGATATAACTCCTTGTGGTCTCGTTGTACAATCAGCTAAAACTCCATTAATTTTTCATGTTAGCAATACTTTTTTAATGTTTCATCACTTGTTAAATCAATAAATTAATTTTTCTCAGCTTCAGTAAAATTTAGCTCTTCAATATCACCTGTGCTAGTGAATGGATTTATAATCCAATTATTTTTAGGGTCTGGCTCAGGAAAGAATGATCTTCTAGTGAGACTGCGAAGGTCTCAATGCTTGATATTTCAATGCGTTGATATTTCAGCTTTCACTTTTTCAGATAATTCCTCAAACATATTTTCACCAGCCAATAGGGCACCCCTTTCAAATCCTTTGCGGGCTACCAGGGGTTCGCGGACCACCTTTTGGGAGTTCTTAGAGTATTTATACCTAGAGTTCCTGCTGTGAATTTCAGACATTTAAAAAAAAATTCTCTGGATCCCTTGCTACTTACATACAAAGTCATTTATGAAAATGCTAGGAGCAGTCAGGAATTCGTGCTTCATAAAATGTTCTTTACTGAACGTCTTACTGCCTAAACGAAGAATAGTTCGTATCATTCTTTTCTGTAGTTAAAGACTCTTTAAGTGCTCTTTTAATATCTTTTAAGTGCTCTGATTGTAAAACAAGCTAAGCTTTAAGTTTAAAGAGAACTAATGATATACGTTGAAATCGAAGTGTGTTATCAACTAAAACATCAAGGAATTTAAAAACCTCCATTTTCGCTAGATTGACCGAATTTATGACAACTGTTTGAAGATTTGTCGTAATTTAGAGTGGTGAAGACTACATGGAATCTTTCAAGTATAAATATTACACCACAGAACTCTAGTTCATTTCCGTTGGAATTCATTTAACATTATTATATCAATGCTGTTTTAGCACAAATAAAACTTCTAATGCTTTAAATTTCAAACCAAGGTAAAACATTTTTAAGAAAACTTTAGCTCCCGAAAAACCATAAAAGAAAACCATTGGATAACCGGAAAAAAGAAGACTTCATATAAAATACAACAGTACGACTTTTTCCCTATTCTCTTATTCCTTTTAGCTCCGAAAAGATTGTCTTGTTTACAGAAATTATAACTTCCTTTTCGCATTTTCCCTGTGGAGTTGGTGTAAAAAGAGGAGGGGAGAAAGGGGTTTAAGAATACGACGCAAGAAAAATTCATAAATAATTCATATAGACGATATTCCGCCTTGCTACATTTCTTGTTTGATATACAAGACGATTTCGTACAGGTGGATGACTTCGCCTACAGTCGACGAAAATATATACATCGTGCTATCTTTCATTTTTTTTTAACCGGAGTGAGGTCAAAAATGTGAATTTTTTTTACCTTAGTACGCTTTTAAATAACAGAAAGGGAAACAACAACAACAAAAAAATAAGAAAAACGTTTCATGTTTTATACCGTTTGACTTTCATTTTAATGTTGTTGTGGAATTTCAAATGTGACTTTAAGGCAAAGATAGGATACAATGAAAAAAAAACATTTTTTTTTGAAAATAATGATATGGAAAAAGAATTTAAATATAGATAAGATGATGAATTTATAACGTTTATATGTGTTAGGTGGAAGCGGCAAGGGTTTATGTGTGAGTGTGTTAAAAGATGAGAATGAGAACAGGTGTTTCATTCTAATAATATAGCTACAACTGTGAATATATATATATATATATATATATATATATATATATATATATATGTATATATTCGTGTGTTAAAAACAAATAAATACAAACACAGAAATTTAGATAAATAAGCTTCAAGGTATGCATAAAATCTAAAAAATTATTCACGTTTCTTGTTTTAGATATTAAAAATTCAAATTTGCATTATTTAATTAAAAATATTATACTTCAATTATATTCTTTCCCAGGTTTATTGGGTATTAAATAAGAACACTGGCGCTTTTTCCAATATTTCAACTCCTCTTCAGATCTAAAAGTAGATTTTTTTTTTATATAAAAAATTATTATTTAACTTTTACCCACTTTAATAAAATCTCTTTGGTATAAACAATTGAATTTTTCTTTTTTTTATAACAAATAATATACATGCAACCTATTAGAAGAAAGAGGTCCTTATTAAAATGCAAATTATTAACATATATCCATGTGTTGAATGACAAGATTTTATGGAATTTCAGAGATTTCGACTGCACAGAATTAGAATTATCCTTTGGAATGTATGAGCGCGCGGCAGTGCACAAGGCCAAGTTCCAGTGAGCATGCAGAGTATCTTCACTTGAACTAATTTACCCGGTTTTTCTCACCTTTATATCTCTTCTTCCTCTTATGATCAAGCTTTTGAAATTTGAGACATATATTAAGCTTAAGTACTTTAAGCCGCTGTAAAAAGCCCTTAAAATTAAGCCTTTTCAAAAGGTTAGAGTTTCCACGTTTGCATCTATGTTACTGGCTGAATCATTATCAAAATTATAAATGACTTCCATTATAGCTAGAAATTTGAAATTTGGCACACTTGTAGCTATTACCCGTAAAACTGACGGGGAAATTTAAAAAGTTGAAATTATCCTCTTTACCCCCACCCAAAAAGTTAAAAATGGCGGATCAACAAGTTTCATTCCCTGACTTTCTTTTGTACCTCCATCATTTGTACCTTTGGCAGATCTAAGTTTGATAAATATTTGACTTTGAGCTCTTATAGCGTCCGTAATTATTGTCTAATATTATTTCTGATTATAGGGCTCAAATCTCACACTAATGCTCTTTGAATCGATCTTTATTTTTTTATACATTCGACATATTTGCTGAAAACATGGGAGTACACTTTGTCCTGAGTACTTTTTTAAGTTTGCTATTGTGTTACTTTATCATTTGAAAGGCCTCAATTTGTACTTGTTATTTAGTTTAAGTGGGTAAGTGATAAAAATAACTTTTTATATATAAAACAAAATTCAGAAATTGCCTGCAAAGAAGGAATATTGCAAAAAGTGGTATTTTTGTTATTAAATACCCAAGGAATATAAAACTCTTTTATAAATGGAGATAAAAATGTAGAACGCTGATCGTGGAGTAGTTATCGTTAAGTAGGAATTTATCGTTTTTAACGAATTTTACGTCCAGACAGACATATGCCAAAAAATCGTGCTTAGGGATGCTTACAACGTAAGTAAGTTTGCTGACTTCGTTTGAGTATTTTTTATTTTCTATTCCAATGGTTTAAATTCTCGTTTACCAGATGTTAGAAACGTGAAAATCTCTTTAAAATCCTTGTTCAAATATTTTATCATCATAATGCAAAATCGAGAAATTGAAAATTATGTAACAAATTTTAATAAAAATTCATTTAACTGATCAGTCACGTTTGTTTTGTTTCGTGTTTATATTGTTAGATTCTTCATTCCCTTTAAACCCTTGTAGAAGTTTTTTGTTTATTGTTAAAATTGTCCGTATCATATTGTTAGAAGATTTCCTTTTCTCTAAGTCCGTTTTTTTTTAATAATAATTCTTGTTCGAATTACTTCCCAAACAATAATATCGAAAACCCGATAACTGAAACAGAAGACGAGGAAAGTAAAGTAAAAAAAAAAACCAATCCTCTGTTTCATTTTATAAAAGTGGTAAAAAGAAGAAACCGCTGAAAATAATAACAGTATGAAAAGAGACCAGTCTGAATCCAGAAATGAGGAAAAGGGAATTGTAAAAGTACTAAATGGTATTTTGTGGTCGAAATCCCACAAGTACGGAATAAAGTTTTTTTTTTAGTAAGGGAACCCTTATGGTGTTAACGCTTTTCAATTATTAGATATAGAAAAAAACTTGACATTATTGGCCGGCTATTTAGAAGATTGTTTTTCTGAAGAGATATTTCGAAAGAAAAGTAGGAAATAAAGTAATAAATAGGTTATATGTTTTTGGTAAGGTTATAGTTTATGGAAGGTATAGGTTAGTGTTAAGAATTGGCGGTAAGACGGAGTGCTAAAGATTTTTTTCTCTTGAAGCAGATGTTTTCAAAGTCTGGTGGGCAGGGAAACCTCTCCTTATAAGAAAACTTGGGACTTACTCACCCCTTGTTCTTCTTTTCCCTCACACCCTCAAACAATTACTTGGTTACCACGTGAGCTGAAGTATAAAGAAGAAGCTGGGGAGGACACAGTAGAGGTTAGGGTTTAGACTTTAGACTCTAGGGAAAATGATAAAAAGTCTTTTATACCTTACCTAGAATACCTAGAGGTATTGAGAACTTGCAAGAAATAACCACACAAAACAGCATTGAAATATAATATTGTATTAGAAACATATAGGAACAAGAAAAAACTTTATGAAACAAATTTTAAAACTTTTTATTGAATTATATAAAGATTTTCTTTCTATATACAAACAAACTTTATTTAATATCGTAGTCTTTCTTGGCAATGCAATATGGTATATTGGGTACTTCTTTAGATTGTTAAGCCCTTTCCACACTAGTAGACATGTTGTGCGATTTTGGTCTCAGAGACAATGTTTAGCGATTTGTCTATAGACATCAGCTAGACAAACGGCGTCTATGGTCTCGTTGCTAGACCAAAAATCGCATGTCTTGTGGTTTTCCATTCTCAATGGTAGACACGGTGCAACGGTAGTCATGTTGCGCAACGTGTCTACAAGTGTGGACGCTAGACCTAGACAATAGACGGTCTCAGCAGACGTCTATAGACATGTTGCGCAACGTGTCTACAAGTGTGGACGCTAGACCTAGACAATAGACGGTCTCAGAAGACGTCTATAGACATGTTGCGCAACGTGTCTACTGGTGTGGACTAGGCTTTACACCCCTATGATTGTTAGAAAATAAATGTCAGACTAAACAACAATTTAGACGAAGGGATGCTTTGTCAAATGTACTTTGGACAAAGGAATATCACACTTCTGATTTATAAGGGGAGTAACATTCTAAAGGAGAACATTCCGTACACCTTCTTTAGATTGTTACTCCCCTCTGTTTTTTTTATATGGGGTAAACAATTTAAAGAAGTGCCATATATTGCACCTTTACTTATCGATAAGTGAAATTAATGAATAACTTACTAAAGCCACAAATTAAACTTAATATGTCCCTGAGATCATTGATGTGAATAATTTTTACCTCCCTGACAAATGAATTCAGTACCTGTCACTAGGTCTTGAATTCCAGGGAGAACACCTTAGGTCAAAAGACATCAATTTTCGAACTCAAGTATTATTGTGTTTAAGAAAACAAAAACATAATACCTATTGCGTGTGGTCTTTAAATTTTTATTACTTAAATGTTTAAATAAACTCTTTAATAAAAATAATAAGTATACTTCGTTATTAGTTATTTAAAGCTTGGTGTGTCAACAGTAATCAATAAATGCTTATTTTATTGTGGGGAACAAATGGATAAGCTCTCTCTTAAATTATGGCTCTTAACCTATTGTATCGACAATTTTCCATTTGCTACATTATCTTTAATAAAATTATAAATAATTGTTTCTACATGGCACATAAAAACTCTTTAACGATGAGCCCTCTGCTGATTAGTGTGGCACATAGGTTCTTCGCGTTCTATTTTTTATACTACTAAAACTTATCATTGTCAAATTTACCTTATTTTCCCCCTATTTTTAAAAACTGTCAAAATTTTTTTGATTTTTACCGTTAATTAAAGTATCAATATTGCAAAGTTTAAGGAGCGCAGACGGTTGAAATTAATCTGGGGCCACCTGCAGGCTACTTTCGTCAAACCATCCAAATTTCAAAAAAATCAGATAAGAGCTTTTGATGATATAGACGTAAATAAATGTATGTTTGTGCGCATGTGGAAGAGAAACAAATAGGCGCAGAAGGTTGAAACTTATATAGGACTAACAATAGGCTAATTATGACCTACCATCCAAATTTCAATAAAATCAGATAAGTAGTTTTTAAGATATTTTAAGAAAAAAAAAAATATTAAAAAATCTTTAAATTTTTAAGAAAAAATGAGTGAAAGACCGACAGACAGACACGGAACAAAATATGTTCCTTGATGTCAGAAACAGATTTCTGTCTTGGAATTTTTCAAATCGGAAAAATAAAATATTTTCGTTCTTCAAACCAATCGCACAGCTTCCGAAACCTTCGGTAAGCTCGGAAGCAACAAATAAAATAAAGTTTATTGTGCTAGGACACGTTCGATCAAGTTAAGTTAGTCTGGTAACAACAAATATTACTTGTGGTTTTTATTATCTGTATATTCGCTCCTTATTTCACCTACATAATGTACGATGGGATTTTTGTGTATTTCTATTTGAGAAAATTCGTAGATCCTCAGTTATTGTTCACCTTCTAGAAATAATCAATTCCGGTATTACTCTCTGTCAATGTCAAGTGAGCAACAAACATCGAGGATCTGATAAATCTGAAGAAAAAATAATTTCCAAAGCTCGATACCACACAGTGAAGAACAATACGTTGGTTGATTTATTTTGGTCCCAACAGTTAAAATTTTCTGAAGCTTCCTACAGAAATCTGCTATCATCGACGGTGACTGTATTGACTGCATTTTGTTTCTCATGCTTGCGTATTGGTTCGTCCATTAGAAAAATAAATAGTATTATCAATGGACTTAGTATGCCTCAATGTCTTAAGCCAAAATCTGTGCCAAATTCCCTTGATGATGTGTTAGAAGTTCGGACGCATTTTCTGCAATTGGCGTTGAAAGTCTTAATTTGCAGAACCAGAGTTTCAGCTCGTTTTTATTGTGCCGTCAATAGCTTAGCCCACGGCACTTCATTAAAGGATTTTACCAGGTGGATGTGACACATGAATGGATTAAATCACCAGTATAATACGCTGCTTATAAGCATATCGACATTTTGAATGCTTTTAAGTATTAGAACGACAGTATTGAATGCTCGTTGCTAAGTAAATTAGATTTGGTGAACCAAGCTTGCTTTTAAATTTGATCATAACGGATCATATTAATAAAAATTTCCTACTACTAAAATGTTCTAAATGTCTTACTTATTGGATAAAACGCAAATACAATAAAGAAATGGAGTTAAAGAAAAGAGACGGCCAGTCTGTGAAATGAGTTATGTATTTTAAGCATAGGTTTAGGTTCTTTAATAAAGTCTGAGGATATGATTGTTTATTTTTGTGCTTTTATTCTAGTGGTTTTGTGGATTGTGGTCTGTACTGTTTATTTTTGCTTGGTGTTTCATCACGTAGTCTCTTAATGCTTCTTACTGTCAGAATCACGTGCAGTAAAAAAAGAAAGGAATTCCCTAGAACTCTATAAAATGTAATGATCCAATAGAGTGAAGGCGAGTAAACAAGCGAGAAGTCAAACACTGGGTGTTTTAGATCTTCTAAAACTCAGAGGCTTAATTAAGGATAGTAAAGTTCACGGTTTGGTCTACTTATTGTCGGCTTTATTTCGATAGTCTCAACTTTTAAATTATCTTGAGGCACGTTTCTTTTATCGTAGAGGGGGTTGAACTAACTGCACAGTTCTATATAAATTATAAACAAGGGGTCAGTTGAGTTAATATACTTTTTATTTGATACTGAATTTTAACTATTAAACATTTAATTTTTATACGGGTTTTGTTGTAAACACCAGTAACTTTTTTGAAAAATGTTATTTTTAGTAAAGCAATAAAACAAAAAACTTCCGTCTTATCATATAGTTTGCCATCATCTGCTATTGTGGCAATTTCACAGTAAACTGTTTTATTTACAAAGAGTAAGTTCACTAAAATCTCGAAAGAAAATTTCCTTTTTTTTTTATTTCCGCGTTTACCATCGCTACTTGTAATGCCCTGTATTATTAAGTAGGAACCGTCTTGACGTCGAAAATTCAACTTAACCTTCGAGCCCATGTGTTAGTAGGTAAAGTTTTTAATATTGAAGAGTGTGTACCACCATAAGGTTTGGTGTTCACTCATCAAGTGAGGTAAATGTTAAATCTTCAAATTATTGCTACTCGATAGAAGTGTCCTTCCACTGGTTTTATAAACCAGTGGATGAACAACTAATAAATTGTTTAGGAACTGGTACGGCTGTTGTCAAAACCTCAAAGTATCCCTTAGTGATGGATTAATTCCAAAAGTTCCTACGTTTTCCTCTAATTTCGTCTAAATCTTTTTATCATACAATATTATCTTAGGGTAGTCCAGAGCTCGCTGGTTCCGAATTAGCTTGAGGAAAGCAGGTGATGGCCGTAGTGAAGGCAGGTAGAAATAAGCGCTGTCGCAACGTAACGTAAACACAACAAGGAGTTGACAAATATAAAGATATAGCGTGCTTTTTTGTAGCCACAGAAAGCAGTGTTCATTTAAAATTAAAACGTGAAAGAATTGCTGTCTATGAAATTAATAATTCAAGGAGTGCATATGGGGAATTCCACCACTTAATTGAGCAGTTAGCAAATTATAGGGAACAGAGAATGGAAGTAGAGGCATTCTACTATATTTCTTTTTAAAATAAGAAATACTTTCGTGATAAGCGTTCCTTTCTTTATCATATTAATATTAAAAAATAAATTGAAACGAAGAAAATCAAACGAGAATCAAAGACAAGAAGTAGGTATTTGAATATGACTAGGAAAAAGGCTTCATAAACAACTACAAACGCCAAAAAATTATATTAGTTTGTTGTTACAGTAGAGTCCATGTGCGGTGATAGCAGTCAGAATCTGAAACAAGAATGAACAAAACATTCCAGTAAAGTTTCTGACTCCGAACCCTGCACGCGCATAAACATCGATGTTTTCGATACATCGACATCGATCTTCCAACCCAACGGGATAAAAGGTCGCTGGTTTTAAAAAAAATCCCTAGTTCCCGTTCTCGATATTCGTTATGGACGTTTTTTGGGGTCTAATATATCGATCTTTTCGATGTTTCGGGAAAACATCGATTTTTTAAGTCCGATACATCGATGCTTTCGATACATAGACATCGATGTCCCATCCCTGCAGTTGCCTGCTTTCACTATGGCCACTCTGCTGTAACTACACTGTTTAATTCTCTCGCTTGTTTACTGAGTCTGAACCTGATTCGGAACCAGCGTGCACTGTGGCCATACCCTTACTTTGTACACTTGAGTGTGTATTGTATAAATGTGAGAGTATTGTTTCTAAATTGATTAATTCAATTTGTTAACAGTGTTTTAATTTACACTTAAATTTCCCCATTCCTTTATCGTTTAATATATTTTAACATTGAATGTGAATAATAACTTAACATGTAAAATTTAATAACTCATAGTATACTTTGTTCCCAACCAGTGTTTCCATTTCTAAACTCATTCCTTCTAAATACGACTTAAGGGAAAAATATAATTCTTTTAGCGTTGTAAGAATAAAAATGCTAAATAGTGAAGAAAATAGATAAAGAAAAATAATATTCTTTTCTTAAACACGCTTTTCTAAAAAACGAGCTACATCTTTATACCTCTACACTAAGGAAAGAGTAAAAGATTAATAATAGAACAAGAAAACTACGAAGAAAGATATCCATACATAGAA
The DNA here is from genome assembly GCA_951217055.1 of Gerris lacustris. Lineage (NCBI taxonomy): Eukaryota > Metazoa > Arthropoda > Insecta > Hemiptera > Gerridae > Gerris > Gerris lacustris. The sequence goes on from OX578280.1 coordinate 52,741,300, forward strand.
ATATTAATTCCCTTCTTGAACTTCCCCGAGTTGCAAGGGAAAAATATGCTTTAAAAATACACTTTTGGTCTCGTCTTGGGGGAAAAAATGCTTGTGGTATATTTTTTTGAAATAGTCCCAGGGGGTATTCTAAGTGTTAGAGAAACATGTTTTACGATATAGGTATAAATTTAGGACCCTCTGCACCATTTCTTAAGAGGCGAAGGATATGTAAGGCTGTTTAAAGACCATAATAGTAAAACTGCGCCTTCCTTGCAAGCTTACGACCGTACGGTGTTTCATCTTTTAAATAATTTTAGTTTCTCCTTTCCCTTTTCTACTTTTTCTTGTATTTTTTTTTTTAAAGAAATTTCTTGGTAACATCTTTTCTTTCTAAGTAACGATTTTTAGAAGTAAATTATTTTTTTTTTTTAAATTCTTCAGTCGTGGTGTCTTAAAGAACGAAAAATGTACAAAAAATAAAAATAACTATGTGTGGAATATTTATAACCCTTAATATAAATTCTTAGGTTTTTTAACCCTAATCCTTCCTACCTTCTACCAGATCTTACCATGAATATCTTTCAATTCTTTTACCTTTAAGCATGCGCAGTTTTTTTTCTTCTTTAGTCGTGTCGTCCCAAAAGTAATTTCTTATACCTCTTTAGGTGTTGTATCCGCGAGCCCTTCCCAAAACAGGGAGAAGGTAGATTATTAAAATGAATTTATAACCATCCCTACACCTGTATCCTTTGCAATTACACCAAAGTTATTACTTTTTTTAAAAAAAAAAAAACTTTTAAGATAAAAATGGAAAAACAGGAAACAATTAGTTCTCTACAATGTTGTTACCTTTTATTATGCTATTCCAAATTTATGAATAAACACGTGTATTTTTAGATTGCTGAATTGTTTACAAGTATTTTGATAGAATTTTAATTAATTAGGGTGGAGAAACTATGTAAATTTTAAAATTACATATTATGTGAGGAGAAAAACTTTTGTACAACGGTAATTACGTTAAATTAAATTAAAAACTGTTTATTGAAACTTAAAATATGGGAAATTCTTGGAAAGAAGAAAAAAATAAAAATAAAATAGAATTGAGATGAGTTAGAAGCTCTCAGTGAATATATTTTTTTATAATAACTGGGATGAGGGGACCTCAAGCGTTCAATATTTAGTTTGTACGATAAAAAATTAGTATTTTGCTCCATTAGACTCTAAATGTAATTGTAGTAAAGGATTCTAGATTAGAGCTTATATCTATATAAATCTTATATGTAGCTACACAAGCTAGCTGAAAAAAGCTAGCTAGTAACAAGCTTACATTTACCCGACTATCAGAGAGATGTTCTTCTAAAAGCATGATAGGTCCACTTGGTAGTCGTATCTTTGCTCAAACGAGCTTATTTTTACCCGTCTATCAGGAGGATGTTCTTTTAAAAGCTCGATTGGTTCACTTGTCTGTTATATCTTCTCTCAGTCTAGCTTATTTGTATGAGAGGGATATTCCTCTAGACAGTGGCGGATTAAAGGGGGGGCGGGGGGGATCCTGGGACCCCCCCCCCCCTTTCCTTAGGGCTTTCCATACTCCCGAAACCCCTTGGAGGGTCAGATCGCCACTCCATAGTTGACACCCTTAATCCGCCACTGCCTCTAGAGCAGTGGTTTTTAAAAAAGCCACTGATTCGGTAATCTAAATGTTTGGGTTCTCCCAGACTCTACCGAATCAGAATCTCTATGTGGATTTTATTTAATTTTATATTTTCTAATAATTTCCAATTTTGCAGCTAAAATTTAGAAATAAATTATCAATCACATTAGCTTACTCAAAAGCTCTGCCAAAACGAAACCATATTTACATTATTCAATTTATTTAAACATAATACAAAAAACTTGAGATATTTGCTTATTTCTCCTGAGTAAATGAAGCTTAAGAAGGCGTTTTATTCGCAGTACTCTGCATTGCTACTTGCTCTAGATAGACTATTTAACTTTAACACAGAATTAAAAGAGTGTGAATCCAATTCATTACTTTCTTAATTAAACCATTTAATTAAGTTGTCGATCGTTTACAGCATTTCTTTTACTTCAATTAACATTCTACTAATTAATTCTTAGCTCCTCTTCTTGGTTAATGAGGGTAAACCTTCTTTAGTTCAGGTTTTTTATTTGTAAAAATTCTTGATAGCTAACTAGGAATTTGAAGTTGAAAAATAGAGTTTCGAGATAGTTATTATTAATGTTTTATTGAATTTGAAGTGATTTCTGTAAAATACATTTCATGCATATTAAGAAGTTGATGTGGATGTAAACTTTAAATTAACTAAATTTGATCTTAGCTAGGAAGAGTCAAGTGTAAAAATTATGGGTGTATATATAAATTTATTCATGTTAATGGAAATCCAGATAAAAATATAATCCACCGCCAGGAATCGAACTATGTGTGGGTACACACACATAGTACTATGTTCTATGTTTAATTAATCATATTCCTGAGAACATAGTTCGAATGGAACTATGTTCTCAGGAATATGATTTCGGGAATCGAACTATGTTCTCAGGAATTGAATTATGTTTCTTGTGTTCACGTCACAATCCTTGACAATTTTATTTTATAATTTCGTTACCTACCTTCTTTTCAATAAATGTTTACCTTGAAAATATATCGTTATTCATCTGACTTACTACACTATGTCAAATAAAATTTGTATTGTATGTAAAGAATCTGTAAAAAACGCAGTTTATGTATGGGACACAACACCACCCAAATGGTGGCCATCTTCGCGGACATACTTGGTAAGACGTTGTTTGAAGTTATGGAAAACTCATGGAGTAATCTCACAAGGAATGTTCGCAATTCCTTTACGAAAATTAATTTATTAAAATTATTTTTTTTATTTAATTATTAATTAAAAATGTGTGCAAAACGATCATTGCGTCGCTAGAACTCTATGCTCAGACTGACCGAAACAAGATCCCAATTGAAACTGCATTGCTCTAACTACCATAGTAGTTGTAGTAGTAGTAGTAGTAGTAGTCTAGTACTTTCTACTAGGACGGGTAGGACGAACCACTTGTTCGAACCTTGCAATTAGGCCATCACTTAGGCCCTTTTTACGCCCCGCGGTAGAGAGTTCCAGCCACTTCACACATCACACCTCTGTTCATAGTACCGCCAAAGCGAGTATGATGTGATCAATAGTGAGCCATATAAATCAGAGTGTCACGGCGAGGAATCGAACCCCGTTTCGTTCCACTCGAGATTCAGTGATGGCCGAGCAGACGTGGTTTAACCCACACGGCTACGCTAGCTCCCTTTAACTACCATAAGTCACAGGCACTTTCCTCTACCTTCACCCATCGATGAGTAACAGCTGATCCAAATCCATCTGTTTATTGTGGTGACCCTGTATTATAATGTATTTAATAGGGCAGAACTCTTTTTTAATAGTACGAATAAATAATCATCTTATTTTCTAATTGCATAAATCATGTTCAATTATTGAAATTCCATGCTAATAATATAGATACATTAACTAAAATTAAAAATATACGAATTGGGGCTGAGATATCGTTTAATTGATTCTATTTCGTGATTTAAAAATCCCTGGAAGCGATTCAATTTTTTTTTATGAGTTTTATAAATAATCATCAAGGAATAAAAATAAACTAGATTTTTCTAACGCTTACTAAATAATATTTTTAAAAAGGGTTAAAAACCTTTAGAGCTAAGTCTGATGGTTCTTTCGTGACCTGGCCCTTAGACCCTTTAGAGATAGTAGGGAAAATAATAGGTCTAGAGTCTAGAACTGTGTAAGGGACTAAAAGATTATAGCGTGGAGCCAGTGTTATCTAGGGCCATCTTTCCTTGTGTTTCTTTTCCGTGTCTTTGTGAACATGTGTGAGATCGTAGGTATCACTCACGCCCTTAAACTTCTGAAAACATGGAGAGGGTCAGCCCTTGAAGAAGCGTGGCTTAGATAAGTACAAGATACGTCATATATGTTAGCCATTTGTTATGTGGTTACTATGATGCACTTTGTTGCCTTGAAAAATAATAGTAAAGAGGTATAACACTAATGTTTGATCATCACCTTTCCGTGCTTCTATAAATTTACTTGTTAGTAGTTTCTTTGAGTAATTTCATTCTCTACATTTGGTTGAAATTAATAATTATCACAAACCACTGCTTCACAGATTAGGGAAACTCACAGCCTGTTACCATACTTATTAGGTTTTTAGTATCTTCAAAAAAGTTTCGTACTATTTTCTTAGTGTGGGGTTCTCGAGGGCGATAGGAGTTAACGGTGATCAAATGAAAGGGTTTGAACAAATGAAGGGTCTATAAGATTGTGTTGCGTAGTTGAGCAATAATCTGCTCCTTCTCTGAGAAGGAACTGCATAAGGCAGGAAGATGGATTGGATTTTATAACAATCTGTTGGATTCGCATCGCTATTTTAGTCAATAACACAATATTTTAGGTTGTGAATTTGTTAGTGTTTAGTAACTTTATAAGATGCTGAAGTAAGTTTGAAATTTCATGAAGAGATTGACCTTCCTCAAATTTTAAAGGTCAAGTGTGCAAATTCCATCACGCCATTTGACAATGGCCTTTATTTATTTATTTATTTTTATTTATTTTACATTTACATTTCATAACTATTTTCTTGCAGCTCTTTCAGCTCATATATATCTCAATAATTATCCAAAGAACAAGATGGAACATAGTGGACATTTCCCCTTTGACCTTCAATCCCGTCTAACTAATTTCTAAAACGGTTCTCGTAAAATTTAGAAATACACAATAAACAATTTAGAAATTACACAAAACCGTTACATTCAGGGTGGCACCTATAAAGAAAGTAGGGCATACAAATACAGATATGAACAAATGGTTTGCATTTTGTATTTATACTCATACTTTAGAAAAATAATACATTGCAGAAAGCTAGAAAATGATGGTTACAAAACGTTCTACATCTAAAGAATAATTAGCATAAAAACAGTAAAACAACGATACAACCATGTTCATTAGAATGCGATAAAACCTAAGGGCGTTTTCTTTAGAAAACTTTGATTTATTAACTGGATAGTCAGGTTGATGGTTCACACACAGCCCTGCCACAGTTCCAACCCTTCTCTCTCCTGACCAGTTCAATTAGTCTAATTCATCTGGTAACGTTTTATTACCAAGCTTGGAGGGATAAGCAACTGTGCCTGATAAGACAGCCTGGCAAACAATCTTTTAAGATTAATAATACACGATATGAAACGAGTAATTAAAAAGAGGTTTTAATTAATCATAATCAAACTGAAATTATTATAGAAATGGATAAAACTTAAATTGTGCTTGTTTCTAAACTAAATCAATAGAAATGAGGACAAACCTTTCGAAAAATATTATTTTATACTGTGTAAAGGTGGTTAACTTGATTTTAACCGTATCTAAACTCAAAATTCGAAAAACATTTATTGCTTCCGAGCTTACCAAAGGTATCGGAAGCTATGTGATCGTTCTTAAGAACAAAAATATTTTGTATCCGATTTCAAAAATTCCAAGACAGAAATCCGTTTCAGACATCAGGGAACATTTTTGGTTCCGTGTCTGTCTGTCGCTCAATTTTTGGGAACCAACATATCTTAAAAACTAGACGTCTGATTTTAATGAAATTTGTTTGGTAGGTCATAGTTAGCCCATTGTTGTTCCCTTATAAGTTTCAACCTTCTTTCTCTTCCACGGGCGCACAAACATACATTTATTTACACCTGTAGCTTCAAAAGTACTTATCATGTAAAAAATTAAAACAATTTTGACAGATTAAAAAAACGGGGGAAACAATTAAACAAATTAGACAATAAAGGTGGAGATACACATGCCAGTAGTGTGCAAAAAAACATACCAGCTACTTGCACGTGCAAGCTACGTATATATGTAAAATGGCACGCCTGTAGCTGACAAGCAAGCACATAAAAACTTAATAAAAATCCTTGGTACTCCAGTTACTGGCAAATTGGAAAATACCCTCTTTTGGCATGCAAGCTACTTCCCCAATTAGACGGCATGTGTATCTCCAACTTCATGGCTTAAGTCAATATAAAGTCAATAAAGTATATGTGCTAGATGCGAGGAAGCTATGTGCCACACCAACTGACAGTTCAACTAACTTTTTTCTTCTTTTATGTCTTCTTAGTCTTTAGGGATGAATTTAAAAAAAAACAATATTACTAGTTTTGTTTATATATTTTTTTTTTTTTTTTACACTTTTTAATTATGGCTAGCTTTCGCCCATACCTGGGCGTCTTCAGGCCTAATATTGACGGGATTAATAAATCGCACTGGCAAATGAATATTTTATAAGAAGCTTTTTTCGCTTCTTATTTTTAGTACATTTAAGATATTAAAAATGGGATTTTTTTATCGTAAGTGCTTTCGTGATCTAGCTGAAGGGATTCAAACTTTGTTAACTCTCGCCTATAGGAAAATGAATTATTAAATTGTAGGTGAAATTTAAGCCTAGGTGCGATAAAAAGTTATTTATCTTCATTTACATTAAATAATAGAAATATTGGTCATTTTAAAAGAAATTTAACTCCCTCTAAAAAGTTGTACAAACTAAAGGGATATTATTATGGAGAAGAGTTTTATAGTTTTGAAAATGGGTTAGAAAGAGGAAGAGCGTGTGTTTCATATTTCCTTTCTCGTCTCTCAGTCTTGTCTTAGTATAGGAGTAGGAGATAATTTGTTTGAAATGGGGAAGTAATACGAGAAGCGGAGTTTTGCAGGAGGTGTTGAGCCGGCGAGGGAGGCAAGATACTCTGAATTAACTCATATATAATTCAGGGGTCCTGGAGCCCAATTACCTGGAACCAAGGTAAAGGTACCTTGAGAACGAGAAGGCAGATATCTCCCCCAGCAAGTCTCTGAAGCACCGCAAGGGGGAGAGTTACTTCCCTCACCTCTCGTGAAACTCTAACATACCTCTCTTCGCACCATTTTCCTCAACACTTTTGAGCAAACTTTGATGAAAATAAAACTGGTTATAGCCTTGGCAGGATCTTTATTACCATTCGAACTGATCACAGTTCGGAACTTTCACATTCCCAAATAACTCTTGACCAACAAATTAGCTGTAACTTATGGATTTGTATAGTATTGACAAATTATATTCTTAATATAAATCAGTATTGAGAGTATAGAGATATTACTGTTTATGAAACCGTTTTGATTTATCCCAAAAGCCCTGGCATTGTTATCATAGTGGAATGAAATTAATGGAAAATATCTCCAGAAATAAATTCATTATAATGTTAATACATATCAACCAGTAAACTTCATTGTATAATTAAGATTTAGAAATTTATTGAAAAATATATTTAAAGATGCAGCAATAATTTAGCTAATTTGGATTATAATATTCACATAATCGCCAGGTAATAGCTGTGAACAAGCAGTTAAATTGTATGTTGCAAATGTCAATTAAATATTTAAGGCCTCCTACTAAAATAACTCATTCATTTCTAGGGTCCGTTGCCAAAATCGAGGACCCTTATACATTCCTCCGTTTGTCTGTCAGTCAGTAATAGAAAATGGGAATGGGTTAACGAACTCGTCCTATATATTAAATTTTCTTCGAATCCTTTGTGTTTGCTGAATTCACATACTTTGGATTAAGTTTTCTAGGCTAATTAGGCTTTTGGGTTTCTTATTTTCCTATATTAAAGCATGCGTATTCCTTCATTTTTAGGGCCCATAGCTGTAACCGAAGACCCTTATAATTTCCTTTGTTTGAATGTCTGCCATTAACTCACCCGATCTCTGAAAGTACCTAACATAAAAATTTGAAACTTTAAAGTTATGTTGTTTAATAACCCAAATACTTGAAAAATACAGGGAAGCTCCAATAATCATCCCTCAAAACAAGGGATTGGACTTCTTTTTTCATCATGCGGAGGTTTTAATAAACGGAGAGGACGCCCTGACTTTAAATAATAAATTTGGTATAGTTTTTGAACCAATTCATCTACCTATGCGCCATGTGTGCCTTTAAAATTGTTGGCCCCTCTATTTTCTTAAATATCAACAAAAAAAATCGCAGTCAATCTGGCAAAAAAAAAAAAAAAAAAAAAAAAAAAAAAATGTATTTTGAATGAAAACATCCATACTTGGCTACTTTAATATCCTGGAGGTCAAGTTAGAAAATAAAAGATGCAATCTCATTTCAAACTAACCTTTCGAATTTAGAATAATAAATCGACAAGCCTTCTAAAATAACTTAAATTCGAATAACTTTATGTTTCTTTGACGCATTTTGTGCTTCAGACCACCCTTCAATATCATGAAAATAAACACCAATTATTTTCATTTCATCTGTAAATTGTGCCATCAAACATATTTTGAATTTACTTGTTACTTTATCATTGCTGCGTACAGAGTATATAATGTGATATATAGAGAAAGTATTGCCGTGGCAAAAAAAGCAGTCCAAAAAAAGTTCTATGACGCTTGGAAGCTAAAAAGAAAATTTAGTAGACAAGTTAGGTTAAATTTGGTAGGATAGGAATAATTTGGTAGACAAGTTAGGTTAAATTTGGTAGGATAGGATAGGAATAATTTGGTAGACAAGTTGGGTTAAATTTGGTAGGATAGGATAGGAAAATTTGGTAGACAAGTTAGGTTAAGAAATAATTATCAGCTATTTCTTCCGCAATAATGATGCTTTACTATAATAAAGTCTTTTGTACGTTTGTTTTAAAAGCAAAGAACTTGTTTCATCCTGTAACATAACTTTAATTTACTAAGATATTAATACATTTTAAATCTATTGTAAAACTCAAAGAGGAATATGAAAAGCTATTAATCAGAACGAAGTTAGCGTCTGTTGAATTTTTTCCTAGTTATAAATCTGTATATTTGTCGAGACAATATCGTGACAGGGAACAGTTTATTCTTAGAAACTGACACCCTTGACATCTCCTAACTATAACACCGTTAAATATTACCAATTACATTTAATTTTTCTTTTTATCTTATTTAAGTAATACTTATTTTATTTTCTAAATATTCGAATGAAACGAATACTTCTATAAAAGATTGCTGTAGTTTGGATCGCTGGTAATAAATCTAGATGAAAATCCTTCAACTTTTCAATTATCTATGTAACCGTGGAATATCTAAAGATATTTACAACATAAATTATATTATAATTGCATTTCTATTGAATTTACGTTATTTCGTTCCTTGCAGTTTTAGAAATCCTCTATCTTCCATTAGTTATTAATTGACAAACTCCACTTGTCTCCAAATCTTGTAATCTATATTTGACCCACTTCCCCACTACCTAGAAATCTGAAATTTCCACACACAGATTATGTATTTCCTATAACAATGCAAAATTCTGTCATTATTATGATTTATGTAGTTAATTAATTTATAGCGAATATTTTGGACCATCCGCTTCCAAACTACTGTAGTACGCCAGTAGCGTTTCACACTAAAATCACCTAATTCGGAAATAATTCCTACAAAAGGTTTTTTTGTTTTAGTCTCATTTGTGATCCAATATGACTATCCTGGGATTTCCCCTTCGGCAGAGCTGTGAAAAAGGAGGGATGGGTAAAAATGTAATCCCCCCCCCCCAAGGGGGGTTTGTGGGATATTTTTAGCTTATATCTTCTAAAATAATAAAAAAAATGGTTTGTATGCCATGTAGAGCATTCAATTCTGATTCGAATAAGACCATGAGCGTTGAACGTATTCTTTGGACCACCCGCTTCTAAGCTACAGTAGGTCAAAGTTGGACCATTTTTCCACATATTTTCGTTTCAAAATCAGTTTTACACAAATATCTTCGAAATTACCTGCATATCATAAAAGTATTCTGTATTAAAACTTTTAGAGCATTAAATTCTCGACCAATTTTTAATATCAGCGGAAATGGTTGGTTACAACGTCAAATTTTTAATTTAAGAGATTTCTATTTTAGGTCTTCAGGGGTATAAAAACCAACTACGTTTTTTTGGCAATATTTCGTCCTTATTTTAGGACATTTTCAAGCATTATACTTATTTCCAATTGTGTAAGAATTAAATTTATGTGTTAGGTAGTCAATTAAAGAGTGATACATATTTCCATATCCCACTCTTAATTCCGTCATTAGGAAATTCCATAAAGTAAATTAAATTAAAATTCATTTCTCTCACACACAATTATAGACATGAGTCATGAGCAAAGATAGAACAATGACTTTGAATCAAATTTTTTAAATTTTTTAAAATATCTTCTTCAAAAATTATAAATGAACCAGTTTGGCCAAATAGAAAGCAGGTCAGAGTTAGACCTATTTTTAACATCAGTGAAAAAAGTTATTTTTAACATCAGGTTTTAGAAAATATCTTCAAAAATAATAAATGGACCAATTGCAAACACCAATTAAAATGGATGATTCAACTTCAGGTATATGTGGAAATGGATCAGAAACAGGTTAACAATAATAGATGGTGTTGCTAGAGTAGTAAGGATGACTAATAAATTCGTATCCCCGCCGACTACAGCAACCGTCTCATCCTGGCGAGCTTGCTTGACTGAAATGCCTTCACTTTCTAACATTTAGTAAGCATGCTGATGGGTCACTCCTTGTTCCTGTCATTTGAAAGGAATTGCTCCTGAGACAATGAAACTGACGTTGGCAGTTGGTCTAATTGGTCCATTTATCATTTTTGAGTTGAAAAAAGTTGAAACCAACTTTTTTCATTGATGTTGAAAATTGGTCCAACTTTGACCTACTACAGTTTGGTAAAGGGTAGACCATTTATTGGACCGCTTTTGGTTTCATTCGACGTAGAACTTAATGCTCTAAAACTTTTATATGTATTAATTTTATGATTAACAGGTAATTTTCGAATCGAAGATATTTGAGAAAAACTGACGTTGAAACTAAAATTTTTCGTAAATGTGAAAAATTGGTCCAACGTTGACCTACTGTAGTTTGGTAGCGCTTGGTCCATAGAATTCGTTCTTGGCCTCATTCGACGCAGAATTGAATGCTCTTCAACTCATATTAAAAGCATTTTTGATAATTTTAAAAGATATAAGCGAAATACCGCACAGACACCCTTTTTGGGAATACATTTTTACTCCTTATCCACAGGTCTGCTGAGGAGGAAAACCTAGGATAGTTATATTGGGACACAAATGAGGTCATTAAAACAAAAAAACCTTTTTTGAATTGGGTGATTTTTGTGTCTAATGCTACTGGCCCATAATATTAAAATATAACCATAAATTTGACACCTCGTCAAATATTGTCTGAGATCACGAATAAAAATAAATGTGAACTCACTGGAAATTGAAATAGGTCCAAGTAAACATTCAACCTTTAATTCCGAGTAACATTATTTTTACATCATGCCTCATCCATTTGCACATTATTAGGTATTGTAGTCATTTGATTTGATCAATTATTCTAATAATAAATTTATTGAATAAAATATGCTATGTTTTTGAGATAGATTTTTTTTTAGACGTTTATTTACTAAAAAAACATTAATAAGCTTTAAATTATTTGTCTCTTAAATTATATGTATTTTTCAATCCACGCACGTTTACTAGAAAATACGTTAAATATTAGAATATTGTTTAACGAAACATATATAATGCTACTACGATATTTTGTCTTGATATAAATCTATATATATACTTTTTGTTTGTAAAGAAGTGTTAAATATTGTTTTTTATTCCAAGCTATAAATTTAACTTAGATTATCATTGTTTTGAAATATGATGCGTTGAAGTTATCGTGTGAAACACTAGTAAAAAGCCTTCTTTTTGTATTCATTCAAACACGTGATCACGGTTCTACATAGAATTCTTCTTACCCTTTATAAATGCGTTTAGACTTAGAAAATGAATAATTAAAACGCATTAATATAATGCTATATACTCTTTAATTTGTATTAAATTTATTATGATTTGGATAAAAAATTAGAACCTTTTTATCTTTGAATGAATAAGTAAAATAAACGTGGAAGTGAAAAAAATAATACAAAAAAAAAAAGAAAAGTAAAAGCAGAAAAATAAATGCATAACAATTAGTTTTCTTAATCTTTATCAACCTTGAGATCATTTCATTCACGCACTCTTAAGATACATGTATATATTTAAGTAAATAATATTTACTATGATATATTTAAAGTTGCAGAAAATAAATCAAATACAGTGAGAAATTGCTTAACGCAAGCGAAGTTTCCCTATGAAGAATAAATTAATTAGGGAAAATAATTGTCATTGTATCTACATTAAAAAATAATAAATTTGAAATTCCCATTTATAATTATATTGTGAGCTTAGATCTTAAAAATATTTTATGCTAAAAATAGATTATTTTCAGTCAAGCATACAACGAAAAAGAAAAATAAATAAAAAATCGTGTTCCAGAACATTTTAATTACAATATATTTTCTTTTGAGCTAAAAGGTTATTCAAATAATATATAATAATACTAATATATTGCACCCTATAATATTATAGGGTGCAGATAATTAAACAATTTATTTGTAGTTTAATATGTTTTATCGTTCGGAAGATTAAATTTATGTTTTTATTTTATACATACACGCAATGTCCCGAAAAGGAAATATTATTTTGTGAAAAATTTATTTGTGGAAAAAAGGTTTAATATTTAAAATAACTTCTGCCAAAGAATTACCAAGAGTAAACTAACGTTATTGGGCATCAAAAATAAGTCTAGGTATCGTTGTTGTGGCCATATTTCTACAAATAATAAGTAGCACAAAATCCGTGTACTGAATTCCTTCAGGTCTTCCGCGAAATTTTTAATTCTTAACAATAAACTTAGTCTGCTTTTATTTTTTGTAAAAATGTAAAAAGTAAAAATTATTTAACGTGAAATCTATTTGATAATAGAAAAAATATTTGTTGCTTCTATCGGGAGTGAAACGGTTGTGTAAATCATTCATGACAGAAGACGAGTCTCCAGTTTGAATCCAATCTCTTCGTAAACCTAAATACAAATTGCTCTGCTAACCCTTCACAATATAACTTCGTGTTATTTATTGTCTGCTAGAGAATTGCAGAATTTAAATCGATGTACTAAACGTGAAGCGTTATTCTATTCGTACTTTACAATAGTTTCATTTTAGTAGCATATAAAACGTACAGTCATGAATCCGAATTACAGTCCGTTTCATATCATACATTAGGTTTTTTAATCAAATTATATTAAAGTACCACTACGTAGGTTCCATTCCAAATGTTTCTACTTAAGTTTCTATCCCAGTTAATTTTTACGCTAAAATGTATAGATTGTTTTAACGTAGGTTCCCTCCAAATATTCCTTAACTATTTTAATTTCCGGTTATAGTTAATTGATGTGTTTTTAAAAAATAACTCTCCAGATATTGCAGTTTCAATTCCGGTTGTTGTTCCTTTGAAGTGTGTAGATTGTTCTTCTTTTTTTTAAAAAAAACAAAAAATAAACTAGGGCACTCTGCCCCCTACTCGCTTCGCTCTTGCGGCCGCTGCCTTGAACCTTTAAACAATTTGACACATTTGTGTGTTTACAAAACTTTTGTAATAATGAAGATAGATATTATTCTTCGAATGTTGCTACACTAGTTTTATTTCAATTTTTGTTCGCTCTCAAGTATAGATTGTTTTAAAAATGATTCCATTCTATTTCCACTTTGAAAGGTTTTTATTTCCTTTAATTTTACCGGCACTGATGATGGCCAAGAGGCCGAAAACTGGCTCTGGAAATTAAAAATTATATTGATGAGAGACGTTCGTTTTTATTACACAATGGATACTAACTCCATTTTGCCCTGTTTCCTCAGAAGTTCTTATCAATACTTTTATCTTTTTTCAAACGTATTTGATTGATCACATAGCTTGATGCTTTCGTACAAAATTTGGACATTTAGAGCAGAAAGGGAAAATGTTTGAAAGTCATTAATGCGTAAACATTGAGTCACAACAGGTCTTGCCAAACTCTTGACAGTGGCTCAGGTCGTAGACTGTAGACTATGAACTCTTCACACCACCTAAACTTCCCTAAGTTTATACAATTCTGAAACTTTTATTCTTTTAAATAATTCATTACACTTATTAATAATCAATAGACTTCACCTTATCTAACTTGGTCTCATTCCTTTATTACTTACTCTGCTCTTTCATCTCAGAATGTACTAATAGTACATTACGCGTCGAGTGCGGAAAGTAGCATTTTGCATGCGAGTGTGGAGTTTGCACCCGAGCTACAGCGCGTGTGGTTTAACAACACGAGCAATGCAAAATGCCGTTTTCGCACGAGTTGCGTACCGTACTTTATATACGATTGTTAGATTTAAATTATAAATACAGAAAAACTTCCAGTATACAAGTTCGTATTTCTCTTTTGACAAAGATAACATTAATTCAGTAGTTGTATTTTGTGCCGAATTATTTCGGGAGGCGTATTATTCTCCTCATATTCGTCATAATTATTTAAATCACTCATTGATTTTCACAAAAAACTCTATATAAAAGTTACTTTTATTAAACAAACAGCAAATTAGTCTTGTTAAATGTAAACAAACTCGCTAATCGTGCGTAAAGCTGAAGAATTCCTCTTCTTTACCGTGCTAGGGAAGAGGAATTCTTCAGAACTATGAGACGCGCATGCGCAATGAATACAAGTACGTAAATAATCACAACAGAGATATAATGTTTATATTTCGTATCAATCGTAGATAAAATATTTTATTTTGAAACCTCTTATTTAATGAACCTGGTAATTCAAAACCTTTTGAGAAACTTGGAAATGTATTTTCTCATTAATTTTCTTTTCCAGTGAACTTAACAGCTTTTTATTGTGTCCGTCTTAAAAATACAATGTTATTGATGTCGATTTCTTGATCTGGTACAAGATAGAACTGAGTTTGAACGTTAAATAATTGTTTCATACACTGTCAATGAACATTAGTATGAGTAAGGCCTCTTTCACACGGGACACCGGTCACAGGAATATTGCACGGTCCACTCTAGAGCCACTGTGTCTCTTACGTCAGAGACACAGGGAGTGTACGAGCGGCTCGCGGGGAGAGCCACCAATGAGACACAGTGTCCCGTGGCCCAAGACACTGTGTCTCTGTCTGAATGCTCCCATTTACTCCTATATGTATCGGCTGTGACTCGGGATTCTGTGGCCGGGATACAAGTGTCCCATGTGAAACAGGCCTAAGCTATTTTTATTCTATTCTTTTAAATTTTAAAAGTTTTTCTTCAAGCACAAAATACGTGTCTTTTAAAATTAACTAGAAATCAATTGTAACTATTGGAATAGTTAATATCTAAAAATATTCAATGATAAATCAAAAAAAATGTTTAAATAGGTTTAGTTAAAATTTGCCGTCAGAGGATAAAGGATAGTAGAGTATAATTCTTAAAGTAATTAGTTACAATGTATCATGTGGGAGAGCAGCATTCTGGTACCTTATTAAAGTAAAAACAAAAGAGGGCCGTGGGCTACTACAAGGGCCCACTTTGTTTTAAGCCCCTAAAAGTTTAGATACTAAAATTGGGCTAAAACGATAATAAATCTGTCTTCGCTATCTCGGCCTCGGAGACCACCTGAGAAGGACGCATTGTATGTCGGCGAAATGCACTGTAAATCAGAAGCGGAGTCTTTTGTTCCGAAAACACGAGAGGTTGTAGGGTCAGGAGGAGCAAAAGGGAAGAGAATAAAACCCGTGGTCCTGAAAAGGACCGTTTCGAGGCTCCTTTTGTCCCACAACCAGCATTTTCTCACTACTCGGACGGAGTGTTGTTATCCTTTCCTCCGAGGGACAAAGTTATAATGTTTTCCCAGAGTGAAAACTCCTCCCTCCGGTGCTATCCAGGATGCGTTGCCCCATTCTTCCTTCCACAGGATACATCCCTATCCTTTTGGCTCCCTCCTCACTCTTCTTCCTTTTTCTTCCCTTTTACTTAACCTTGAAAAGAAATATAAAAGAATCGAGATACAAAAGACCCTTAGGGATACAAGAGAGACGAAACAACCTGGGGTAATAAATTCATTTTTCTTTTTTTTCTAAAAGGAAACACTTGTCTAGAAAAAATGAAGGTTATTATCTTCTTTTGAAATCTTCTAATTCACTTCCTTGTTTAATAACGGAATTTAAAATAAAAACTGAAAGAACAAAAAATAAAATAAAATACATTGAGAGAAATGAAACAATTAACCAAACATTAATTAAATTTAACTTGCCGTCATTCATTGTCACAAGCTTAATTCTTCATTGAAAAGTAAATTAACAACGCATTAATGGGATATACAATTATATATATATATATATATATATATATATATATATATATATATATATATATATATATATATATATATATATATATATATATATGTGTGTATGTGTGTGTGTGTGTTGTGTGAGTGAAGTATTTAGTATTTATGCATATGTTACAAAAACATATGTTTTCAACATATATGCGTAGGAAACAAGGAACATATTTCAAATTCATATTATAAAATTTATAATAATTTTGGTTAGTAAATAAATGACTAAATTGTATAGTATTATATTTAACCTTGCTTATCCAAAGGAATTGAAATCTAAAATATTTGGTAATTATTTCTAATTTACATTATAGTCTATCTAAAATGTAACTTTATTTTTCTCGTACAGTTAACTTTAATGTCAAAGCTACATAAAGTTTCACCACTAAAAATAAGAACTTCTTTTAAATAATGTGCTGTTTACTTCTTTATCTAACTATCTATAAATTTCTTTACCCAGCATTCTAATCTCTAAGATTGCTCTATGCCCTTTGCTATCCATTAGCACTCCATTACCTATTTGCCTCATCCATATTAATACCTCTCCTACCATGTCCTTATGCTAATCACTTCTTACCGCTTAAGAGTATAAACTCTTCATCATTAACTAAAATACGATACAAAATATTGATTGATCCATCATAGAGAAGATCAGAACCGGGTTGTCTTACCAACCTGTCCCTAGAAGTTTATCAACTAGTATAAGGACGATCTACGAGTAACATTAATTATGGTGTTAGAACTATTGCAAGTATTATTTAATTTATGATAGTACGTTTATTATATTAGTACCTTTTAATTTAGGATCTATAATTTCTGCAGAAAGTTGAATTCCCCTGAGGAAAATTCCTTCCCTCATAGTCTACGTTTATTTGAATAGGTTGTCTTTAATACTTCCATGTTTGTTGTATCTATGTAGTTTAAGAAACCATGGAATAACGGGTCACCATCGTCGTTTCATTTCCTCATAAACTGTGTTCCATATGTTCTAAGAATACTGTCGGTTACATACAAGCGAATGTAATAACCTTTTAAATGAAAACTATATAAATAGTTTAACGTTCTGTTAAATAACGTTGAAATTTGGCTCTAGTTTTTATATTTCACTTGCTTCTATATTACTTAGTTCATTGCGACTGTCTGGATATAACTCGTAGTGTATTTGGATTTGGTATTTTTACACTCTACCAAAAGCCGGTTTTTAATATTAAAGTTTTTCTCTGTGCTTTAGCTAGGTGAGCAAGGATGAAAGAAGTGTTTTAGTTTTACTGTTTTTACAGAGAAGAACTGAGTAGAGTGGACTGGCGGCGTTGCTATGTGTCGCAGGGGAGTAATACTACAGCAGTACAACTTGCTGAGGGGAGAACGCAGACCTTTATTGCATCTGTACTTCCCTTCTCTAACCCTCTCTGGCTTCATCTCATTCGCAAACCTCATCGCACTTTTAATTCCCCCTCGTCCCTCTTTGATTCAGAACCGAAAAGCAATTATCACCGTATTTTACAAACGATAAATATTTTCGGTTGTTTCCATATCATTACATTTCAAAGAACCTTTGGGATCACAGCTCATACATAGGCTTTTGACAAATACTCGCGAATATTTAAAAAAAAAAACCTGAATCAAATGGTCACAATTATTTATTTTATTCTAACATTTTTTACGTTCCAGAACGACCCCTGATTTAAAGTAATTACACGAAGGATTAGCCATTTAACAAATCGATCGCGATTGTTATTGTTGAATAAGTATCACTTGTCTGGAATCATGCTCCGATTTATTGTTCGGGATTCAAAAGTAATACATGTTTAAGTGACTTTAAGCTCATTCTGATCTTTTTTAATTTTTCATAAACTTTTATTTCGAGATTTGTATTGATTTAAACGTTGTAGGAGTCCAGTTTTTTGCTTCCGAGCTTACCGGAGGTAACGGAAGCTGTGTAATCGTTCTGAAGAACGATACATTTTTAGGTCTCCGATTTCAAAACTTCCAAGACAGAAATCCGTTTCAGACATCAGGGACCATTTTTGGTTCCGTGTCTGTCTGTCGGTCTGTCTGTCGTTCAATTTTTGCGAACCAACGTATCTTAGAAACTACACGTCCAATTTTAATGAAATTTGGATGGTAGGTGATGAGTAGCCCATTGTTGCTCCCATATAAGTTTTAACTTTCTAAGCTCATTTGTGTCTCTTCCACATGCGCACAAACATACATTAATTTACACCTATAGCTTCAAAAGTACTTATCTGATTTGTATGAAACTTTTATAGTTTATCGAAAGTAGCCCGCAGATAGCCCCAGATTACTTTGAACCGTCTGCGCTCTTTAACTTTTGCTTAATTGATACTTTAATTCAACTAAAAATCAAAACAATTTTGGCAGATTAAAAAAAACAGGGGAAACAATAAACAAATTTGACAATAATGGCTTGTAAAAGCATAAAATCAAAAAGTACGTGATAGCATGCGAGGAAGCTATGTGCCACACCAATTGGCAGTCTATTTTTATGTCTGCCTATGGTCTTTGTAGACGTATAGTCTAAATTACTGAAACCATTTTGATGAAAGTCTGTGTTTATGTTCAGAAAAAAATAATTTGGAAAAAAGAGAAATAATAAAACCTTTCCGATGATACTAACTGCAAACCTTTTGCAGTTAGAATATCTTTTTGATTGCTGTGAAATATCTCGTATATCTTGAAACATCATTGAAAAGAGACTGCCAAGTAGCGTGGCACATAGCTTCTTCGCATCCTATGACGGACTTTATTGATTTTATGCTTTTACCATCTATTAATTATTGTCCCCCCCCCCCGTTTTTTAAACCTGTCAAAATTGTTTTGATTTTTTACATGGTTTAAAGTATTAATTTAGCAAAATTCAAAGAGCGCATACGGTTGAAATAATCTGGTGCTATCTACGGTCTTCTTTTGACAAACCATACAAATTTCATAAAAAATCATATGAGCACTTTTATATAGGTGTAAATAAATGTATGTTTGTGCGCATGTGGAAGAGAATCAAATGGGCGCAGAATGTTGAAACGTATATTATGGACCAACAATGGACTAATAATGGCCCACCATCCAAATTTTTTGATTTCGGATAAGTAGTTTTTAAGAAATGTTGGTTTACAAAAAATGAGTGACAGACAGACACGGAACCAAACATCTTTCTTGATGTCTGAAACGGATTTCGGTCTTAGAATTTTTGAAATGCGAGTCAAAAGTTGTTTTGTTCTTTAGAACGAAGCTTTTGTTACCTTCGGTAAGCTCGGAAGCAAAATATAAAATGCATTTAATAAAATAAAATATAGGTATTTATATTATCCTTATTTGTTATTTTTCTTTTAAATTTTTATCCTTTTAGAACAGAATAAAATTAAGAGAAATGTATTTTTCTCAAATAACAATTTAGATAATTATTAAAAAAATGGATTTTATTATTTTATAAATCTCTCCTGTCAGTTGTTATTTTAATTTTTATCAAGATTCTTAATTTTATAGTAAATGTTCATAATTTTTTTTACTGTCGTATAACTTGAATAAAAATGTTAATAAATTAAAATATATATATTAATCTTCAATTTCCTGTTTTAGTTATAATTTTTGTTTTTAATAATTTTTAAATACTGGATAAAATGTAGTATTTAATTGTATTTTACCTCAAAATAAGCCGCCTTGTTAAATAACATTTTTTCTTCATAATATTTTTTCCTCGAAATATATTTTTTTTTTTCTTTTAAATATGTATAATATAATCACAACATGTTTTTTTCTTGGTAGAAGTCACTGAGGGTTGGATTATCCTCGGAGCTTTAACCTTTTCGTGAGACAATTACAATGTAAAGCCCAAATACTTGATACTTTCTCATTTTGGCAAAACAGTGTGGATCCCTTACTAAGAAGCCCTGAGGTGGTAGGCTAAACGGCATCTCATAGCGTCAACTGTAGGATTAGTATAACCGAGGCCCCAAACTTTCTTCTCTCTTTTTATTATTATATAATATAATCTAACTCAATTTGTATTTTTTTTCCTCTACAGCAGTCACCTCCCCTCTCCTAAGTGATTTTTAATTAAAGTAATATTCTCATTTTTATTCACAACGTAGAACAAAATATGGAAAATAATTTTGAGAAAAGTAATACGTTTATTTGGAATAACAATTTTATTTTGCTTTCGAACTTACCAAAGTTGTGATCATTCTGAAACACACAAAAAAATTATATCTCCGATTTAAAATAATTTCAAGACATAAATCCGTTTCAGGCATCAGGGAACAGTATTGGTTCCGTGTCTGTCAGTCGGTCTGTCGCTCAATTTTTGCGAACCAATATAGTTTAAAAACTACTCGTCGTATCTTAATGAAATTTAAATTATAGGTCATAATTTGCACATTGTTGGTTCCATATAAGTTACACTATTCTGGGTCCATTTATTTCTCCTCCACAAGCGCACAATCATACATTTATTTACACCTATATCTTCGAAAGTACTCATCTGATTATTATGAAATTTGGATAGTTTATTAAAAGTAGCCTGCAGATAGCTCCAGATAAATTTCAACCGCCTGCGCTCTTTAAATTTTACTGAATTGATGTAAAAATTCAACACAGCTTTAAAAACGCGGGAAAATGAAATAAATTTGACAATAAGAGATTGTCAAAGCTCAAAATCATTAAAGTATACAAAATAGGACGGGAGGAAGCAATGTGCCTCACTAATTAGCAGGCTATTTTAATTAAGTTATTTAAAAATTTTAGTACTGACGATTCTTTTAAAATAAAGCCAAATTAAGGTGTTTTTCTATTAATGACTGATTATGCATAACACATTATAGAACCGTTAACAGCGTCAATTAGGTTTCCTCTGGAAATTCTATTTGGGCAATTCGAGCCTGATATATTATAATAATCCTGATATCAAACTTTCTTCCGTTCGCTTTTCTTTAATGTAGTCTAATTTAGTGGACCTTACACGGTCAATATGAATGACAATCTGGCCGAAGATTGACATTCGTGTTGGTCCTATAAGGTCAATATTAATGGACTGATGAATGAGGAATGAGGGATTTCTAAATATGTATTTTGAAATCCTAGCTTTAATCACGGTAGACTAACAGTTTGAATGATGCTGTAGTGGCAACCGTCAGTCAGTCTTGTATTCAGTCTGAAAAGTTATTTTTCTCTTTAATAAAAGTTTAGATCAGATTAAATAAATTGAACTATCTTCATAACGTCGTATCCACTCTTCTTCTGCCTGTCTATTGTCAGTAAATGGCCAAAGAAGTCTTTATTTTATTATTAGACAGTGGTGATGAGACATCCACACTTGATGGCACCTTGCTCTTGACTAAGTTAAAATCACTTCAGAGGTGGTTAGAGGTGGTTAGAGGTGGATAGAGGTGGTTAGAGGTGGTTATGTTTCATACATAAGGGAACATTTTCAATGTCATATATATGTCAGTCAGTTTACTCTTATATTTTTAAAACTATATATCCGATGAAAATTAACTACTTATCTAATGAGGTAAACAAGGGTTAGACAAATAAATAGCACATATAAAATCAGCACACTGATATTTCCATAAATTTTACATTGCTTCATCTCACGTACCCAGCATTTTTAGTAACATACATATTTTGAAATGTAGCTTATTACACATACTTTAATGCTCATGTGACTATTCATCTAGTGACTAGATACAAGGAAGCTATATGCCACACAACCTGCCATACATTTTTTCACGATCATTTAAAAAAACCTCCTCCCGCGCTCCGATTTTTACTACGTTTTTATTAGCTTGCTTTCTTGTTTGTTTGTTTGTTTGTCCTGTACAAATCTGGCAATCGATTTCAAACTAACTTCCCGAATAGCTAGGCATTTAAAACTTTTAGCATAGCTCAGAACACGATGACAATGCATTATTTTAATACTTTTAGCCATCTTTCAGCAGAATTTAATTGGTTTTCAGCAAATTTTTCTGTATAGAAAGTTAGTTCGGAAAAATCCGCAAGTTATTTTATTTGTTTTGGCATGTCCCATATTTATGCAATCTTCATTTTGACGGGTCTCAAATTTGTGATAGATTTGTGACAGCAAAACTGGAAATGTCGATTATATTATTTATCGATTATATTATTCATATTATTTCAAATATATCGATGGCACGCTTTAGATTTGGTGTTGGGGAGATCCGTTGTACAAAGATTTGTCCTTTTCCTTTTATAGGTTTAAGATCAGCTCTCTAGATTGTTGTCATTATTATGTAAAGTAAATAAATTCGGAACTATGTATTTTTTTTTTCACTAACATTATATATAACAATGATAATTATATTATCAACATTACATATGATTCAACAGAAAATTTAAAAACGTAGTATATAAAAAGTTATTTTTATCTTGTAATTATTATATTCTTGATTGGGCCTCTCGATGCTTAAGCATGCCGCACACAAGAAGAAATGAAACAGACACGACATTTTTGACTCACACTGACTCAATGTGTGAATTTATATTATATCTTATCAGCTGACACCAGGCAAGACACTTTCTTTGGTTGACTCGAAAAAGATTAAAACCTTCTTAATATTATCTTATTATCTATTCTGCAGGAGACCATCATGCGTACATCTTACCTATCTTCCCTCTTTTGCATCTTCATTCGGTCCAAATATTTTTACTAAAGGCATTTTGTCTCTTCATGAGTGCACTGGCCGCCTTAGTACATTTATATTTTATTTATAAATCTATTAAACTTAAAGTATGAGATACAAATTTTATTAATGGATAAGATACTTGTTTTAGGAATAGAATAATATGTTTTACCTTAGTAAACTGGTTGCTTTGTTCTAAAAATTGTTTAACTTATATATTGTTTTTGTATTGCTAAAACATTGACCTTTTATCAGACTTATATCTGAAAAAATAAAAATACCAAAAAAGGAGTAGAAGGAAGAAATCTATCATATTTACCAACATTCTAAAGCCACTACGTGATTCCCTTCAAAGCCCAGATGATAAAATCTATCTTTACATCAATTTTCTTATCCGTTTTTTGTTTTTCTTTTCTCCTACCTTTCTTCATATCTTACCCTCAACCGTACACTTCACAAAAAGCATAACTGAGGGAGATTTAAAGAAAAAAGGAAACGTATTGTATTCTTGAAAAGCCTTCTTGATTTTTTTTCCATATAAGATAAAGAGTTTGACGTTTTGTCTTATCGAATTTACATTTCCTTATTTCCTTTTCCTAAGAGGAAGTATTAAAATGCATAAAAAAATGAATGGAATATTTCAGCAGGAAGAGTGTTTTTTTTTCTTCTTTTCTATACTGGTACTATGTCAGATTATAAAAAGGCATATATTGGAAAATGGTGGGTATAAGGTAGTAATGGATTTTTGCCTTTTTTGGAGTTGAGATATATGGAGTACGGTAAGTGAAAGGATTTTGAAAAGAGGGTAGTTGTAATCCGTGTCAGTAACCTGATGAGTAGGGAGATATACGAGTATTCAGATAGCTAGGAACGTCTTACCTCCTTATATGTGTGACAAATCTGTTACATAAAATCATGAAAGATAAATATATGATTGATTTTTTTATCTTATTGACATCAGCTCAAGAATTAAATCAGTCATTGACAGATATTGTATTGTGAGAGGACAGACGACAGACAGACATTTAATAATAAAACTTTATTGCGGGCTCAGGGGACCTCAAAATCTCAATATCAAATTTTCGCGTCATCACAATACTTTCTCTTTATATACATATATTACTACATATATTAGAAAGTAAAAAGGAAGGATAACTAAATTAATTAACTATAATGGGTCGTAAGAGCAAAGCATGTTTATTATACGTGATAGGAAGCAAGGAAGCTTTGTGACACGATAATTGGCAGACTAGTTTGTTACAAATTTTATTTTTTTATTTTTACATGAATAAAATTACCAATTTAATAAATTTAAATTAGCGGAGCCGTTTGAAGTTAATACAGGACCATATAAAAACTTTATTTACAAAATATAAACAAGTGAGGCTGGCCTTATATTAAGGTTTGCTTTCACACACAGCGTACTTAAGAGTACGTAATACAATGGTCCGGTACAGAAATACAATGTGAAATACAATGGTCCTGTACAGAATACAATGTGCGGCTACATGTACAATGTGTACTGTACATGTACACAATACATTGTGTGGCTACATTTGACTAACCATCTAAACTTTTTAATAATAATATTAGTACATTTTATAACAAAGTTTGTGCCTATGTGGAAGAGAAACAAATTTGTAGAGTAGGTTGAAACTTTTATGGCATTAACACAAGACTAAATATAACCTACCATCCAAATTACATTAAAATCGGACGAGTAGTTTTTAAGATAAGTTAGTTCACAAAAATTGTGGACAGACTGACAAACAGGCACGAGACCAAAAAGTTCCCTGATGTCTGAAACAGATTTCTGTCTTGGAATTTTTGAAATCGGAGAACGAAAACATTGCTTCAATTACCTTCGATGAGCTCGGAAGGAAAAGGGGAAAAATTAAATAAAATAGAAAATAATGAGTTGTAAAAGCATAGAATCTTTAATGTAGGTGTCATTCGATACCTACATTAAAGATGTAGGACGTGAGAAAGCTATGTGCCACACTAATTGGCAGACTATTTTATTGATTTAATTAAATATAAATTGTTTATTCGCTTGTCCGAGAGTCCATTAGACTAAATGTGGTGTTTGAAGTGCCCTGACTCTACAGTTAAAATACAACTGATGACTTTTTGAACACTTTCCCTTGTGTCGAGTGTCGATCGATATATCGCAACTACATCGCCCAATATATCGATAGTATATGTTATACACTGATAACATTGTATAAAATGGGAACGGAAACGGACGGATATATTTTGGAGTATAATTATTATTATTATTATTTGTTTTTTAATTTTAAAACAATTATTTAAGGAGATTTTCATGTGGTTTTGTATTTGTGCATACTATTTTGACTTTTTAGCCATCCTGAGTAGAATACCCCACCCGTGGAAACAACCAAGTTCCAACTTTGGTGCTCGTATCTACGTAAGTGCCAGATTGAAAATTGTTGAAATGTAAATAGGAACAGATAAAAAAACCCTAACTCAATCGGACATTTAGAAATATGTGGGTGTACAAGTTCATATTTACCCTTGCTCAATCAACTTAAGTACTAAACTAATTCACGTTGCTAAATATTTTCTGAATATTGTGTGTATTAGATAGTTTATAAGAATTTTATGATAGAGATGCTCATCGGATTGAAAGAATAATACTTTCTTTTTTAAAAAAAAAAAAAAAAAAAAATTAGAATTGTTTTTTTTATCAGGTATAAAAAATAAGTTTGGCAAAGTGTAGAGTTATTAACAAGTTGGGAAATGGTTTAGACCTTTAGTCAAGTTAACCTACTGGCCGTGACCACCTGTTAGGTAATAGCCTTCCTCGGGCCATAGGACATATTAAACCCTTGCCAGCTTCACGCCTATATCCACAAACCTCCCTTCGTGTAATTTACCCTCTCATATTAACCTACCTTCAACACTTAGCTTAAATCAAAACTTAATTTCATCTAAAACTTCCATCCGACATCGCGAGAATAATTATGTTCGCTGTTTATGAAGCCACTTAAAATCCCCTCTCTCATACTGATAACGAATACCCGTAAAACCGTTAAAATTTACGCACGGATTTAAGCACGCCGTAAACTAATTTTTTATTTAGTGGTTCTAGGGATACTTTTGAGGGTAGTTTAATTTTTGTTGTTGTTATGCATCAATAAAGCTAGCAAAGCATTGTGTAAAGGAAGTTAGCCGCGTCTAAGTATGATTAGAAAATAGTAGGACCTTAATTAATAACCTTAAGATTATAGTTAGAGTCGCTTTCTAGATAAATAGATAAACTCAAACTTTTTCGGTGCATAGATAACGCATAGTTAAGCAATGTTTTCATATTATCTACATTCGTGCCGATCCTTCACTACAGCTTCTTGGACACGTAACTACAATCAAGCTAGATAGTAAAGTGCAGGCTCGAGAGATGGGATTACTGATAATCATAGCAGAAAAACCAGGGAAGTCATAATGATCACTAATAGACTTCATTCTTTGGCGGTGTAGCCATGTTTTAAAGGTTGGTATCGATGGGCGAGGACCTAGAGCGATAAAGGGGTCCCATGAGAGCAATAAAATCATTGGACAACACAGAATAGGTTTTGTGTAATTCCTTCTCACAGCAAAGTAGAAGAGTGTGCATTTAAGTCATTGAATGCTAAATTGCATTGCAATCAAAAGAGATTCACTAGTTTTCGTTCGAACATGCATTAAAAGTTGATCTTGTATAGTTGCCACACTAATAAATATATTAGGCTAGATCTCTTATAAACTAATCGTCTATTAGTGTTTACTCTATTCAATCTTGAAAATGGTGACATCCAGTATCATATTCTTGTTACTATAGATAAAGGTTAAAGTGCACACGTGAAGTGCTACGGTGATAGTATGTACAAGTGTTTAAGGGTAGAGGGTCGAGTGTTGTTGCTTTGCAAGAGGTTGAAATGTTTGTCTTAGTAAGAATCTCTCTTGTCTGTGGGTGGAATGTCGGAGGCTTCTTGGTTTCACTTTGTTTATCCTAGAGATTGCTTCAGTGCCCCGGTGTGTTTCTAAGTGCTCCGAGTGGCTTTCAAGCCTTTAAACAATCCCAGACCCGTAAATCAGCTCGAGTTGTACAAGTCTTAGCCTAACCGATACCCTCTTCTTAGGAACCCTTCTCTGAGGTTTTTAGTCTTCGGCCTAAAACTCCCTTATTTTTACTACTAGTTTTCCCTGGTTTTATCTTATTCAACACATTACACAATATGATGGATTCGGGACTATTTTAATAAATAACTTGCATTATGAATTATATTTTAGAGCAAAGCTAATAGTCCAGGAGATAGCGTGCAAAAAAGTGTCTGATTAACATCAAGCTAGAACTTTGTGTGTAAGAATATGTGGTCGGATAAGTTTGTCTGCGGGACAGGTTAGTTAGTAAAATATTTCTCCAAATCAAAGAGGTCACCTCTAAGTGACAAACTACCATCAATTTGATTCTTGGTCTACTAACTAAGTTCGTACTCAGGATCATGAAAATCACATTGACTACTTAGCCGACCACATATCCTTAATAGGCACCAAAAGATTTACTTATGCACAAAATTCTAGCTTGATGCTAGTAGCACACTATCTCCTGGACTATAACAATATTCTTTAATATAGTATTTATATATTTAAACACATAAAGATATTGACCGATGAACAACTGTTTCTGGAGGAGAGTGTTTTAAGAATCTGATCCAATACAACGCTTTGGTATAAATAATAAAGATTTTTCTACCTTATTTGATTTGATTCCTCTTCATCGAATATATGAACGGATGTTATATTGGAAGGAGAAAAGAATGTGCAATATGTCGTTGGACCAAGAGATAGTATGTTATAGAGGTATAAGACGAGGTTAACCGAAATCTGTTCCCTAGTCACAGGAAGGCAAACCTAAATCCTTTCCTTCCTTCTTTAGGTCTACATCCTTCCTGCACTGTCTTCTAATATATCTTGATGCTGAAGAAACCTTCATCACCTCTTTATTATCTTCTATAAAGCCGAGACGTAATAGCATTTTTCTGGACATAACTATTAATTTGCAGGTAGCAAATATACTCGATTGCCAATAACTTCTTCTTTGACAAATATAGAGTTATTACTTTATTTTCATTTACTTTGAAATGGCTATTAACAAAATAATAGAATTTCACGTTTTTCCTCTACAAAAAAATAAAATTATAACATTCAAAACTGCATCCGATAGTTTTGCCGTTCATTTTGGTGCTTAAGATCTACAACTTGTTTTGTAGATTTTCGATTTTATTGTTTAAGAGGATTTTGGTCAAACTTAGTATTCAAGCAAACGCTCAGATTATTTTATCAAAAATCACAGTGTTTCGTACATAATTATTTCTCATATTCAATTTTGTATTAAACACATTTTTTTATCAGCATATAAGATATTCGCCTCGTGATTTTATTATTGAAATATTATCATGCTAGAGTGCATGATTAAGGATATACATCACACTAAGATAATTATTACCACCAATAAATATATTGTTATTCACCATTCTTTACCTTATAATTGTTAAATACATCAAGTTAAAATTATTATTAAACATTAATTTATGATCATTATTATAAAACACCAATTCATCAAGATCACCAATTGATTTAGATCATTACTATTAAAAATTAGTTTGAAATCATAATTACTAAACATCAATCTAAGATTATTTTTCAACTTATGTTGAGTGTTGAGTATATTATTGATACACATAAATTGAAATTATTACTACACATTTTTATTATTCTCGAAAAATTAGAAGATTATTAATATTATAAAATAAAGCAGGCAAAATTAAAAGAAAAGCATTCATTTATCATTAATGTGGGCGTCTTACAAAAAAACTTCTGCTTATATCCAGTTGAAAGTTTACATGCCTGTTTCAATTGTACTTTAGACGATGTGTATGAAGTTTTATTAAAATCGTTACGTTAGAACGTAAGTTTTTTTATGTAAGTAAATTTAGCGATCTTTAACACTTCATAGTCGGTGTTGGTTTTACTGAACAAAATTATTTTTAAAAGTTATTTATTTCATTAAATAGAAAAAGTTAGAATTTTTTTCCGTCCTAAAATTTCAGTTTTACATTTAAAGCTTACGTTTATGCGAGCGTTGCGCGTGAACTCTTGGGTTTCCAACGAACTCGACCTGGCCATTGGAAAAATGAACATGTGTACCAAATTTCAACTAAATCGGTCATCTTTTACTCAAATTTTCGTGATCGGTCGATTTTGTGACGGTCGTTATGAACTTGTTAATAAAATGTTTCAAATTTAGTTCCATTAACGATAATTTTACGAAACTGATAGTAATTTTAAATATGAGAATAAAATTATTTTGCTTAAAATGTTAGATTATTACATCAAATTACTTGATTTGAATCTATTAAGATGTAAACAGTGAATGTTTGGTCTCTAAAAGGGATATCTTAAAAGCTACATCTAGACTTGGATCTGTTACCTTAGGGTCTAGGGCCCAAACCTTCATTATTAAGTAGTTGCAGCCCTCAACTCCATATCCATGACGTGTTTTAACCCTCAGAACTTACTATAACCTTAACAACTTTACCGACCCGTCTGACCTTTACATAAATAAAACGCTCTTCACCCATATATCGCTATTAGGAACCAATACACGGCATTCTCGACTTCTTCTTTTTAATCAATATAACTTCTCTTCTTTTTTTTTCCTCCAATATCTTACATAAAAATGATTACTTGATTGGTAGAAATGTTTTCAATAGAATTTATACGATTTTAGTTGATGTGGATTGTAGTTATGAATCTCAATTAATTCCAAAGAGACTGTTTTATTTTATACTACTTACATGTAAAAACAATACGGTCTTAAGTTAACTTTTATAATAAATTATGTATATAAGAGTTTGAATTTATAACAAAGTGATCACAAAGATTTTTAAAATGTATACTAGGGCTTGTTTAACAAAATTCTGATCAATTTTGTCATGTGCAAACAAAGCAACATGGTAGTTTATTAATATTTGAGATTATATTTACTTAACACTTGGTGCAAAAGACATGCAACATTTTATTACAGTTTTGTATCACATTAGTGTTTAATTTGAGTGAAAATAATTTAAAAACAAATTAATAATTTCGTGAATTATGTGTTTAATCGAGTTTCGTGTTCTAATTTTATAATCAAACTATAATTAAAAGTTAAGGTTTACTTTAAACCTGCTAGAAGTTTATCTAAAACAGTAGGCTCACTTAAATGGAAAATATCCTAAATTAGACGATTGAAAAGTTTAAATTAACTTAAACCTCAAACTAGCTTAACTTTAAGCACCTCAGGTTGAAATAAAGTTAGAACTAGATGCAGTGGGGTGTGTGGTTTAACTTTGCTACCTTTGGGAGGCGGGGTGTCATTACACGGTCCATTAACTAAGAGCAGAGAGTGTGACAAGATCTGGATTCTCATATGTTGAGCTGTTTTTGGAATGGTAAACCCTGATAGAGAGCAAAGAATTTTAAACTTATTCTTGTATGTCAAATACTGCTATTAATATTGCTAATCACAATAATTGTAAATCACAGTACAATCATACTAATGGTACTTCTAATTTTTTGGATCGAAGTTCTCTATGGCACGTCACGGCGTCTGGAGCCTGGGAGTGAATCCGAAAAAAACGACCGTCACAAAACCAACCGTCAAGAAATCTACCGATGACGATAAATTAAGTAAATGATGACGGATTTAGTTGAAATTCGGTACGCATGTTCATTTTACCAATGGTTGGACGTTATCCACCTAAGCGTCCGCGCGCAACGCTCGCGTAAACGTGAACTTCAAATGTAAGATTGAAATTTAAGACGGGAAAAAAAATTTTTACTTTATCTATTCAATGAGACAAACAACTTTTTTTAAATATTTCTTTTTTAGTAATACCAACACTGACACTGCTACGAAGTGTTAAAGATCGCTGAATTTATTAAAGCGGACCTAAATCTTTAAAATAGAGAAAACAATGTTTTTACCGATATCTTATTATCTAACCTAACGATTTTAATCCAAATTCATACACATCGTCTAAAGTACAATTTAAACAGGCATGTAAAATTTCAACCTGATACAAGCAGAAGTATTTGCGTAGTAAAGTGGTATATTTTAAACGGAGTAATAAATATGCCGGCGGAGTCTGAGGGAACAGTCGTATTCCGTCACTATAAGCATCTGCTTTAACTATAAACTCATCATAATTAACTTTTTTCTCAATATGTAATACATTATTTATTGCAAAACGCTTGCTTCAATGATAAAAAAATGCTTTTCTTTTAATTTTCTTGTTATTTTATAATTTATATGTAATGAAAAACGTAAGGAACTTCGCCCCTACCGAGTGTTCCGCGACACCAAACGTATTTTTTTCTTTGCTATTTAATTTACGTTCCGATCAATACATCGTTAGGTTATTAGATGACGGGGGGTCTGACAGCTTTACTCATCTACTCGATAAGATTATCAATGTAAATCATGTCATACCTCTTGGGACCTGGGGTTCAATCTCACCAGATATGTCGGTTTTAAGACCTAGGTTTAGCGGAAAAGAAACATTAGCGGAAGTTTCTTATCCAACAACGCATTTTATCGTAATGATTGTAGAATATACTAAGATATTTGAAACTGTTAGTACAATTGAAAATTGTACAATACTGTTGGCATCTACTTTTAGTTTACGCTTTAAAAAACAAATCATGAGGATAAATTAAACATAAAACAACTGTTTTTTAACTTTTTTTTATAAGTAATTGGTCATTCGTCATTCCTTGTATTTTAAAACTTCAAATTGAATAAAACTCTCCGATTGTAGTTTTAAAAGAGAGAGTACGTATTAAAAACATTCTCTGAAATTAAATAAAGAGTTGAGTCCCTAACTCGTTAGGATTAGGTTAGAATAATTCAGAGAGGTTAGGTTAGTATTCTGGGGGGTCTGTAATTAGTAGGTGGTTAGGAGTTAGGCTACACTGGGCTCCCGTCACGAACTCCCAGGGGTGCCACAACCCTTTTACATTATTACTTTAAAAAAAATCTTCTCTTCCAATTTTCCCTTAGCCAAAAACATTGCGTTTATTTTTTTCCCCTCGCTTTCCACCGTCCTGTAATTTACCCATTTGACCGGAAATCCTTTTTATTTAAAGGGGATTTACAAGGTTTTACTCCTACCTAGTTTTGTTACCTTGTTTTTTTCTTTTATTAAACAAAATAAAAACAGGGTTTGAATTTAATGGTGCAATAAAAAGGCTGTTTGGTCGAACAAATAAAATATCCCTAAGACTGGCTCTAGTCTTCTACACACCTGTTTGTTGTCCCACTGATTCTAGTGAGGCTTTATTGCTTAAGGATATTGAACTTTTGCGAAAAAAAAACCATCAAATAACACTGACAAAATAGGTTCTCTCGTTTTATTGGACACGTTTTAACGGATTGACACCTTTGAGTGTTATTAAAACCTTTAATACGAGAAGAAAGATTAAATCGATTTTATATTAAATTTTGAAATTATTTTTTCATTCTTGCTAGTTTTAGCATTTAAAAATTGATAAAAAAAATCAATATTATATTATCAAAGTATTATATGAAAAAGTGATAAGCTAAATCCTTCTAATTGAACGATGTAGGCAATTTCGATGGCTCTTCATAGTCGCCAAAGAAAGCCAGTATGGATGCAGATTTTTTAACGCACTAAAACCTTCTTATTGACTTAAAGAAGAAAAGCTGATAGATCATGTGAGACAGTTGCAGCACAAAGGTGGCTTCATAGTGTCTACACGGGCTCAATAATAGGACCTGTCACCAGATCTAGGCTGTATTTCGATCTTTAAAATTTTCTGGAACTGACCGAACCAATTTTTAAACCTAAGACAGCTAAACATGGCGATAGGCACAACATAAACAGTTCTCAACTGACCAATGCATATAAACGGAAAAGATAAAGTTGTTATCTATTAACAAATATTGAAAAGATAATGGATAGTCTATTTAGAAATTTGTTGATTGATAAGATAATGGATAGTCTATTAAGAATAAAAGAACAAAAGTACACTTGAACTGGATTATGACGAACCTTTCAAAATTTCAGACAGAACTGAAAAATATTTCTCTTTTGAAATCAAAGGAAAGTTAGTGTATATATATTTTTTAAAAAAAAGAGAATAAAACCAAAAACAAGTTGTCAAAAAGTTAACTTTTTTGAATTTTGTGTCTTTGAATATAAAATTAAAGTTTTGTCAGCACAATGCTAAGAATTACAAAATGTGTTGATCCTTTTTCATTTCATTGTTTCCGAAATTCAAATCCAGCCTTAACTTTTTATATCTCCAATATTGGCAACTGTTTGGCTAGCGATTGTTGCCCAGTGTATTATTATTATTATTATGAGGCCTTACATAGTTAAAATATCATTGGTAGCCCATTGCTAGAATCAATTGTAGCAATGGGCTAGCAATTTCTGCCTTCCCCTACACTCGGTGTTCAGTTCACCCAGTATCAAGGTATAAATGGGTAGCTACTTTAGTGAAGCGGTGTCCATCCGGTTACGAACGCCAATAGTAGAGTTTATACAGCTGCTAGAGTAATAAGCCAACCCCGTGTCATCTATACATTTATAGTTGTATCAGCCCTTTTACTGGCCTAAGCCCTCCACGGGCTGTTGCACCACATATTATTATATTTAAAAAATAAATATTATTGCTTTCCTCTGTCCTTTTCATATTATCCTCTAACTCTAATATATATAGACTTTGAGTAAGGAGACAAAAATAAATCTAGGTTTATCTAGGATGGCAGTGCTCCAAAAGATGTCAAGTCCAACTTTCGTTTCCTCTATAAAATAATTTTATATATGAAAATGCTATTTTAGAAGTGAGCGCAGGGTCAGATTTAGATTGATACTTCTTATCATTTTTATTCTTTGAAATTAGTGTCTTTGAATGGAAGATCTGCAGTTAGAGGGCCTTCTAATTATATTATCTATGCCATGGTAACTCATCTAGATTAAGATAAATGTAAAAAAAATCAATTGTTATTATAAATACAATATATTTCCTACGAGTAGAATGTAAAGAGGAACAAATTTGTAATTTTCTTAGAGATAGGGCAGGAATAAGGATATGAAGATGGGAATTGCATTGACCCTACAGTAAAACCATATAACTTTATGACATTCCAACCTTAAGCACACGGAACCCCTCTTCTACTTTTCTTTCCTTTCTCTTACCTTCAAAGATTGTAAAAGTAAATACGAGGCCCTACCGTCTTTAGACTGCCGAGCAATTTGTGGACGACATTTTGAGCAGGAATTCCTTCTTGAATAGAAAGTTTTTACGCCCGTTGTCTTTTAGGAGTTCTTACTTTTCTTTTACGTTTAACAGGCTTGGTGTTAAAAGAATAAGATTACTTTGGAGGGTGAGGTTTAAATATTTACCAATTCTTTTTTCTGTGTTTTTTTTTTATGGTAGGTCTTATATAAATATATATATATATATATATATATATATATATATATATATATATATATATATATATATATATATATATATATATATATATATATATATATATATATATATATATATATATAAACTAGCTGGATTTCCGTGTTTTGATATGGAGTGTATTATTTTTAATTTAATTAGTTAATAAACAAACGTCGAAACATATGAAACTTCTTTTTCGATAAATGAGAATATCTTGATGCAACAGAGTGTATAATTTTACCCCCCCCCCCCCTTATTACTATACCCCCTAAATTCTTATTAGTTTACCGATTACAGTACAAGCATTTTAAAATTTTAACTTTCCAGAAAAATGCAGAGGTTTTGTCCTCCTACTTTTAAAAGGCGATGTTTTTATAGTTGATAAAACAAATATCAAAATCTACGGAGCTATTTTAGAAGAAACAAAAACTAAAGTATGGTTTCAAATTGTTTATAGTACAGAAATGGGAAGCTGAATCTAAACTTAAAGAGAGCGTTAAATATACGCCACGGCTCTATTGAATATGTTAGTATCTATAATATCTCATGCTGCTCAAACGACAAAGCATGTGTATAATATTGTGGTTTTCTTCAGTATTGCTGCTCAAACAACAGAATAGCATACATACAATATTCAGGCATTTTTCTTTATTTCATGCTGCTCAAACAACAGAAGCATGTAAATAAAATTCTGGTATTTTTCAGTATTTCATGCTGCTCACTGCTCATACAACAGTACAACAGAAGCATGTTCCTTTATAAAATTATAGAATTTTCAGTATTTCATGCTGCTCAAACAACAGAAGCATATTATCGAATGATGAGCCAATAACAAAATGCTTACAATGTTGTGTCAATATAGTAATCATTCTTGAAATCTTTTGTTTTTAGAGCTCAATTTGTTATCAGCTTATTGTGTATGAAAGCGATTGAGGATTGTTTCCTATGTTTTGATGAGTGGATTGGATTTTATATGGTTACTATTAAAGGATTTTTTTTTTTAAGATTCAGACACATAAAGATAATTTTTACCCTAGAAAAAGAAAATTGGATCGACTAAAGCACATCGAATTACCAGAATTTAAACCATGAATTGTTATTTTATTTGTTAAAAAAAGGTATTATTGTACCTAGAGTATTGAGTATCGTCAGTGGGTAATTTTATCTTGTAAGTTTGTTGAGTTGTGGCAGGTTACTGCTGGTTACAAGGGACAAGCCGGTAAGGTTTTATGAGGTTAGCAAGGGAAGGAGACCGTGTTTAAAGATTCAGAGCTTTAAGAGGCCACTCAGTCATTAGACTTCCACCTGAGGCCTAACACCTTAAAGTAAAAACCCTGTCATTCGCATCCTGCATTTAGTTTGACCGAATTCCACTTCAAGTATGAGTTACAAATATGTAGTTTTCAAACCTATAAAACCCATTAGAAAAAATCAATTATTGATTTTTGAGGATTGTAAATTAAAATATGTATAGGGGTTGAGGAAAGATATATTATTATCAATTCTTTTGGCCTATCAGTGTCAGTTTGGACTGAATAGTCCCTCTGAAGGCCGGTCGCCTGAGCGTGTGATTATCCCGGCTGCCTGGACAGTCGCAACTGACAGGCTGACCTGAATATACACACACTACTTATCAAAACACCTCTATACATTACATTATTATTCAAATGATATTACCTTTCTGCCAATATAGATAGATAAATTAATTAATTTATTACACAACATATATAGGGAGTTAATAAGTGGAATTTTACCTAAAATTATTACCTAAACTAAAACTATATCTGTTACTAAAATGTTAAATAATATTCCATGTTAGTGGCTGTACTGGACTTAGCAAGAGTGATTCTTCAGTGAGATGTAATAATATTGCTTGTTTAGTACACGTACTTGGCTTTTATACTCGTTTATATTATATTGAACGGGTCGTAAGCCTGTGGCAACAGGCTTATGATATTAAGTCTGTTGCCACGTTGTTATATTTAGAAAAAAAGTAAAATTAAGTAAATTAGTTTAGATACGTTATTATATCTATTTGAATACCGACAAATCAAAACAAATATTTATGTTTATTGAAATAAATGTGGTTACCCTAGCTTAGCTTAGCAATGAAAAAGCATTTGAGGTTAGTCGTCACCACACTCGGGACACTACTCGATTATATAAATGATGATTTTTAAGGAATATGATAGTAGAATCGGATCTAGTGCCTACTAAAGTATTTTTTATCGGTGGACATGATGTTCTATGCCGTTTTATTTCCTTTCCTTTAAAGGTAATATGATGTTCTAGAAATGGTTTAAACTTTTTTTATCTACGATTAATAAGAAATATAAACATTTTATCTCTGTTCAGATGCGTAGAAAGTGATTCTTTTCGTAGTTGTATTCATTGCGCATGCGCGTTTCATAATTCTTCTTTATTTCTGCACTAGTGTGGAAATTAAGAAGAATTCTTCACCTTATCGCACGATTAGCGTGTTTGTTTATATTTAACAAAACTAAATTGCTGTTTGTTTAATTAAAGTAACTGTTTTTCTGTATTTATTATTAAAATTCAACAATCGTAGATAAAGTACGGTACGCAACTCGTGTGAAAATTGCATTTTGCTTTGTTCATGTAGTTTTACTACCCTCGCTGTCGCTCGGGTGCAAACTCCACGCTCGCATGCAAAATGCTATTTTCCGCACTAGACGCGTAATGTACTATTCTCTGTTACTTTTATTTTACTTTTTTCTATTTTAGTGTTTTTTACTATCTTGTTGTTAGCGGTGCTTGTTGACGGAGAATTGAGCTTAAATATCTTAAAGTTTCATTAGTAGTTTTGACGGAGATATTGTGGTATTATGAATTATAATATTCATCTAACTCCTCCACCTCTAAAACCTTACACCCTCACATCCCCACCTACCTTTCTCTTATTTCTCTCTCTCTCTCTTATAATATGTTAAAAAAAAAACAGTGTAAAATAATCAACCAACTGTTGATGACGTTAAGTCGAAACCGGAATTTGCAAATTTTTTCTTTTGTTGAAAAAAAATGAGTAATTATTCTTGTGGTCAGACAATACACTGATTTTTTTTTAGATGTGCGTTATTATTTACTTAGTACCTAACAATACCATAATGTTATCTTAAAGTTTGACAAAATTACCATTATTTTCAGTAACTACTTACATTAATCGTGTCAATATATCGATATTTAACGCCTCTTATTCACCCAGCATATTGCGAGTAAAACATGAACTTTCCCTATACAACAGGTAGCCCTTATCAAATACCAAAATTGTTACACATTTGTATAAACCATCAATTTAAAAAGTTTGAAATATAATCTTTAAAAATAACAATGCTAGCAATAACATATGTCCTATACTAAAAAAAAATACTATACTTTTACATTTTTACCATATTTTTTCAACAATTGTAAACAGAGCTCTGAGCACAAGTATATTTTATCAAGCATCACAATAAGATATTTTACCTTATTCTCTTTTAGATAAATTCCTCATGTAAAAGTTTTTTCCTGTCCATTCACCTGTGTGTCCGTGTATAAAACATGGGGTTGGAAAGTTTGATATGACATTAAAAACTCGACAGGGAAAGCGCAGAGAAAAAGGGGACCAAGTCGGTTTCACTTTGTGCAAGCGCTTCCAAACTCCTGGGCCCCCGCTACACAGCTTCTCCGTGTAATTCCACATAAAATATGAAGGCCAACGTCCTGTCTCCTATACTCTCTTTCTTTTTAACCCTTTTTTTACTCGCTTCCCTAAAAATTATTTATATATTTTAACTGCATGGCAAGAGAAAGAAAAGTGGAACATTAAATATGTTTTTTTCCCGCTTTAAAAAGTGTTACCATGAGGTAGAAAAAAGGAAACATAATTTGAAACAATACCCTAAAGGTTTTTTACATCAAAATAATTCAGTTTATGTGTCTCACTCATGCCTTTCTAACTTTACATCATGCATTAATAATCATGCTGAATTCAGTTCTAATCAACGGATGTGTATAAGCAAGTTAATTCATTTAACAGCGTTAAATGTGGATATTCATTAATAACAATTTGTTTTATCACAAACAAGTTCCAATTATTCATAGAAAATTCCATTGAGATAGTGTAAGTACTGCGGTATGTGGTATGCGTTGGGGACACTTTTGTTTGCCTGGTTGGTCGACCTTGGTGAATTCAAAATCCTGACTTCTCATTCCCCACTCAAATTTTCCTGCCAAAAGTCATAACATGCACAACTGTAAACTTTAAAATGATTTTAAGCAGGTATCCATGTAAAGAAATCAATATGCTTTTTTGAAAAGTACAAATACCTCATACAATAACGACGAACTCGGAAAGCGCAGTTTGCTATTTTGAATTGCCTCTTCCGCTTGTGATAACAATATTTATTTTATTTCATGTATCGGTGACATTTAAGTACATTATGATCTTCTTGGTTGTTGTGGCATTTTTATTGGGTGACGTGCTTTGATAACAACATCTCTACTTTACATATCAATGCGTTTTATACAACATATAATATGTTGAACCCATTTTCGTATCTTCATCATATGATATTCCACTGATAGGTGAGAATATACCTTTTAAAATCAAGGAAACTGTACAATTAATAAATTCTCTGATGATATACTGTTGATATATGTCTAAGGCTAACCTTAATCATGAGAGACTTTTTAATTCTATTGCATTATAATTAAAAGATACAGTATAGTGTATGTCAGTTATCTATATCTATGTTCTATATATTATTATGTATCTGTAATCTGCATATATTAAATATATATCTGTTCATAAAATAATTTTTGTGTTTCAGGTTCAACATCTGTTAGCTGGGAAGACTGGTGGACATATGATGGAATTTCAGGTACTAATCACTTTTATTTTAAAAATGCATTAATTTGGGTTAGTTGCTTTATGTATATAGCATATATGCACTCGTGGCACTGCGGGGTATAAAATAATCAACAATAATTAGCTCCTTTTCAATTGTTTGCATGATTTAGTGTAACATTTTAGAGCTCACTGCAGCAACTGGGCATTTTTATTTTCATTTAAGGTATGAATAGAAACATTTAAGGTATCAGGTGGTAGGTATCGCAGTGGGATCTGAGCGTAATTTGTTAAATACTATAACAATTTGATGAAAAAACATTAATTTTAAAACCTTACATATTCAGAAGTGATAGTTGAAAATAGCTAGGTTTCAAACTGCCCGCTCGACAATTGAACTTATGGACGGGCAGAGCGAAAAAACACATATTCTACTTGGAATTTTTACTTATGTTAGATAATTTCGAATAAATACTAAATTATTTATCTACAGTAGGTATATAAGTTAAAGGTTTAGGTATTGAATCTCGTTGAGTTGGCTGACAGGTTTCAAAGTTATAGGTTTACAATGTGTAAGGTTATAAAACGTTTTGAAGTAGGTTTTCCCCTGTGCTACATGAAGTCAAAGCAACCAGCAATATCTGTATATTCCCTGAGGGGGTTTCACTTTACCTTCCTTCCTTATCGCATCCACAAATCTATATATATACACCGAAGGAACCATACGAGGAATTAATATCACGGCATTCAATGCTTCGACACACGTTTCAATAGTGGGGAATTTTAAGCAAAACCAGTGCCATACTTCTAAGTAAGTTCATTGATTGGAACTGATTGAAATTCGACAGTGTATCTAATATAAGGTGAAACCCGTTTCTACGTTACACCACGTCTATGTTTTTGCAAACATATTGCATAGAGGGTCATACCAGTACAAAGCTTAGATGATATCAATAAAATTATTATCAAAACAGGTAATCCGTAAACTTTTCAACTCAGAAGTACTCGTATCCATTGAATATAAGCATTGACTAATGCTTCGAAACTTAGTTGCAACCAATCTTTGTATAACTTTTAAAGGTTGAATGATTGCACACAACATTATTATAGATTGATACAGTGTAATTTAACTTGTATATTGTACAGGGTGGCAGCGTGGATGACCTCGTTTTAAATGGTTGCCATGTGCTTAATACTAGAGCCAGGAGATTAAAATAAACCGAATTTTCTAGCATCAATGTGGAAGTTTATTGGACATAAGTAAAATTTTAAATTAAAAAATTTTAAATAAAAGTGTGGAAAATTATGTCCGATAAATAACGTCCATGTCGATTTAAACATTCGTTGAGGCGCTCGGCGAAGTTGCGCATCACGTTCTCTAACATCTCGTCAGGTGGATTCAACATTTCACGGCGGATAGCGACCTTCAAATCGGCAAGGGTACGTGGTATGTCGTCAGATATCCTATATATATTTGCCTTTAGATATCCCCCATTAGAAAAAAATCACAAGGGCTGAGATCGGGCGAGCCATGGAGGATGGAGGTGGCCATGGTACGACACCATTCCGGGAAATCCCACGTCCGGAAAACATTTGACGCACGCGATCCATGGACACTCTTGCCGTGTGTGCAGTGTCTCCATTTCTTGGAACCATAATATCCATTTCGTTATCCTCTAAACAGGGGATGAAAAAATCGGATTCCAGAAGAAATGTTAAGCCTTGTCCACACTAGTAGACATGTTGCGCGATTTTGGTCTCAGAGACAAGGTCTAGCGATTTTTGTATAGACATCGGCTAGACAAACGGCGTCTACGGCCTCGTTGCAAGACCAAAAATCGCATGTCTATGGTTTTCCATTCTAAATGGTAGACACGGTGCAACGTTAGGCATGTTGCGCAACGTGTCTACAAGTGTGGACGCTAGACCTAGACAATAGACGGTCTCAGCAGATGTCTATAATAGACATGTTGCGCAACGTGTCTACTGGTGTGGACTAGGCTTTAGAGAACGTGATGCGCAACTTTGCCAATCGACAAGGACGTCATTTATCGGACATTATTTCCCAAACTTGAAAATTTGACTTATGTCCAATAAACTTCCACATTATTGTTAGAAAATTCGGTTTATTTTAATCTCCTGGCTCTAGTATTAAGCGCATGGTAACCATTTAAAATGTGGACATCCGCGCTGCGCCACCCGGATGTACAAATATCATAGAAGTTAGAAATTCACTCATATTCAAGGTCATTAACTTAGTGTATTCAGCATAAAAACTATTGATTATTTCAATTATTCTACCATTTATGTTACTCATATCTCATACACTCTTATCTCATTAACTCATCTCTCTCTCATATCATTAACTCTTTA
Organism: Gerris lacustris; assembly: GCA_951217055.1. Classification (NCBI taxonomy): domain Eukaryota; kingdom Metazoa; phylum Arthropoda; class Insecta; order Hemiptera; family Gerridae; genus Gerris; species Gerris lacustris. The sequence goes on from OX578280.1 coordinate 52,783,036, forward strand.
AACCGGGGGTCTTACCTAATTGGTCATTATTATGACCACATATGGTCATTAACTTAGTGTATTCAGCATAAAAACTATTGATTATTTCAATTATTCTACCATTTATGTTACTCATATCTCATACACTCTTATCTCATTAACTCATCTCTCTCTCATATCATTAACTCTTTAAACCGGGGGTCTTACACTAATTGTTCGAAACTATTGTTACTGCTCGCAAAAATTATCTTTCAATTTTTGCGAGCCAACATATTTTAAAAACTACTGGTCTGATTTTAATGAAATTTGGATGATAGGTCAAAGTTAGCCCGTTGTTGGTTCCTTATAGGTTTTAAACCATCTGCAGTAATTTATTTTTCTTCCACATATGCTCAAAAATACATTTTGTTACACCTATATCTTCAATATTACTCATTTGAGCTTGCTAAAAGTAACAAAAGCATTGTTTATCATTCTAAATATTAAGAAGAATTTTCTTTTATCTTATAAAAATTAATTTTTTGCACTCAATGTGCATTTGGGGGTATTGAGCATGCACACACAATTTTTTTTCTCTTAACACGTATACAATATTTTTAAAACTTCTCATTCGATTTTGAGTAAATATGTATTTATGAGGTTTAGCCCATTGACTGTCGCATATTAATCTGAACACAATTGCTTCTTCTACAGATAAATTTAATTTTTTAATATTATTCATATATTGAAAATAAACTCCATTACACTCATGTGACCATCCATCCACTGACAGGACGTAAGCAAGTTATGAGCCACTCTAATTAGTTGACGTATTTATTCTTATTATATTTTCTACATTCTCTCTTACGACGTGTATACAGAGAAAGTATTTTAATGAGCTGAAAATTCTAACTTAAGATTTCGATGAATTTATTCGATCAAGGTTTGAAAATAATTTGAGTATAAAACTATTTTTTAAAAAAACGATTGAAGATGTGCATGGGGGATTAAACAACATATTCGATGTTCACGTTCAGAAAAAATATATCCCAAAATTGAAAAAAAGATCTTAATATGGACTTACTCTATAAAAAGAGTACTTATAACAAACTGTGTTAGAATCAGACCTTATCCAATAACTTGGTAACGATTTAAAACATTTTCCAATAATATTATGACGGATTATATTTTTATTCGTTTGTTAATTTCAGAGTTAATTTTACTAGTTAAAAGAGAAAAAACAGATTTAAAAAAATTCGGGAAATAAATGTTGGGAATGGTTTTCTAAGGGAAAGTTTTCTTTATAAGTACTCATAATTAATCATTGTCTAGGATTTCTAATGACACTTGTTACTATTTACGCCCACATAATACTAATTCTATTTTTAATTCAAAATTTAAATGACTAATTTCTCATTAATGGTACACATTATTACAGTGTGTGTTACAAAAACCAAAACAAACCAAAAACAAAACCGACCCAATTAAATCGAAATGTATCCGTAAATTAGTGTTAGTATATCATTATAAAAAATGAATACAATTTTAATTGGAAAACAAAATATTAGTTAATTTCTTTTTTAATTTTAAGGTCCTTATGAACTGAATGTGTTAATAATAATTTTTTAAAAAAAAACATACTCATACTAATAAACTTAAACCAAATGAGAATTAATAGAGGAGAAGGAAAGAATTTATATTGATAAAAGAATATCACCGTGGATTATATATACACCGTCAACGATAAAAAGGTAAAATTCAAACGAAAAAGGGATCTCTCATGAAAAAGGGGAGAGAAATAAAAGGGTCTTTTTTTACAAATAAAAACAAGCAAACATATCAGCCCTTCTGGTTATTTTCCCCTATAGGGTGTTGAAATAAAATCAAAATAAATATCAATTACACAGCTTTTGCTTGACTTTAATTATCTCGATGGATTATTTTTTTATATATTTTTTTTTTTCATGTACATACACCATGTGACGAAATAGAGCAAATTGGATATTTTTACAAATATATAGAGAATAAGTGTGAAATATCCTCTGTAAATATAGAATTTAACCAGGAAGTATCTTGAATAGACGTGAAAATATATATATATATATATATATATATATATATATATATATATATATATATATATATATATATATATATAGACAATATATTATTCAGTAATTAATTATGGTCAATGAATTAATCCACATAAATATTTACTCAACAAAAATAGTTTAATTAATTTTGTTAATTATACTTTAAAGGAGATAAATATACTTTTGGGATAACTTGTTAATGATTTTATCAAAATTCAATTGTATAAATAAATAATCTGGACAAATAGTCTGTTTTAGCTTGGACCTGATAATAAGAGGAAAATACTCAGCTATAAAGGGAAATTTATTAAAATAATTGTTGCCATGTGTTGCCACTTATTCTCTATATATTTTTACTACGTTTTTATTAGCTTGCTATCTTGTTTGTTTGTTTGTTCGTCCAGTACAAATCTTGCAATTGATTTTTAACTAACTTCCGAGTAGACATTTGAAACTTTTAGCTCAGAACACGATGACAATGCATTATTTTAATACTTTTAGCCATCTTACAGCAGAATTTAATTCGTTTTCAGCAAATTCTGCTGTATGGAAAGTTTTTTTTTATCTGTTTTGACATGACTCATATTTACGATCTTCATTTTGACGGGTTTCAAATTTATGATTCTTTATTTAGTCAACAGAAAATTTAAAAACGTAGTATATAAAAAGTTCTTTTTATCTTGTAATTATTATAAATATCCACAATTTGTGCTATATTTTGTGACAATATGCTTTCAGTTCAAAAAAGGGTTCGTAGTAAATTTAACAAACCATCAGGCATATTCGTTAACTAGCATAATCGCCCAACCGTTTTAAGATGGCAATATATTTGAAAGTTTGTTTTAGCTATAACTTTTGAACAGTTTATTATAAAGATGTGAAAAATATGCCTTGTAATGCGTTTTTATCGTCTCTACTATATATCAAAACTTCTGCGAAGTCTCTAGCGCAAACCTATTAAAATTTTTAGATTTGAGAGTAGTCTTTTTATTTAGAGAAAGATGAAAATTTTCTTAAAAACTGTTTTCAGTTTTTTGGCAAAGAGTAATAGTCTAGGAGATAGCGTGCAAAAAAGTGTCTGACTAACATCAAGCTAGAATTTTGTATACAAGTCAATTCTTTAGCGCCTTTTAAGAATATGTGGTCGGCCAGATTCGACTGCGGGACATAGCTTGGCAATAGGCATTTGAAAAAAACAAAATGGTGGAGAGCGGCCATGTCTCGCCAATTATAGTGGACAGTATGATTTTTATGATCCTGAGTACAGAATTAGTTAGTAGACCTAAAATCAAGTCGATATTATTTTCACACTTGATAGGTTAGTTATTCAAATATTACTAAAATTCAATGTGGTCACCTGTCAAGGGATAACATCAACTTGATTTTCGGTCTACTAACTAATTCTGTACGCAGGATCATGAAAATCACATTGTCCACCATAATTGGTGAGACATGGCCGCTCTCCACCGGTTTGTTTTTTTCAAACTCCTATTGCCAAGCTATGTCCCGCAGACGAACTTAGCCGACCACATATTCTTAAAAGGCGCAAAAATATTGACTTGTATACAAAATTCTAGCTTGATAAGGCTATAAGGAAGGGACACGAAAAAACTCAATTTTTAAGGAAAAATATATAAACGCTTGAGTTTGAAGGATGGTTTTGTAGTGCTTGGTTATTACACATAATGTAAATGAAAAGTTTAAAATGTTAGTGTTCGGTATTATAAGGGTCCTTAATTTGCCTATGGACCCTAAATTAATAAATCAGACAGCCATGTTACAAGAATATGTACACCAATGAAGACCATATTTAATGAAAGACTCGCGTCTCTTCATAAATACGTCCTTGCCGCAAAGTGCTCTCAACTATTATCTAACTATATAATTTATAATCAGATTATCATTAGTGACAATGTAGTAGATTTTTTGAGTTACTTATTTAAGTATGTAGCATGGAAACGTGCGTCTGTATCCCGTAAAATAGGGTAAAGGCACCTAATATGGCACAGGTAGGTAATATGGCATAGTTGGTTTTTGTCTTAAACCAAGAGCTGATTTCTGTCAGTGGCTCAACGAAATATAGTTATACGGCAGACTCGCTAGGGTGATAGTGATATAATATCTTAACCTCCTCACTGATATCTCAAGATTCTGCCATTTCCCGATCGCACTGTCAAGTTCGACACCGATCGTGTGACTAAAGTTTATAGTGCTTCTTTTCCATCGACGATATAATATTATGGTTATACAGTACACAGTAAACCAATTAGATTTTTTGTGATTTCTTATATTAATTGTGAATAAATTGTAAAAGCATTCGGCGTAAATAGACATAAATATAGTAAACAAAATCAAGTTTTTGGAAATAAAGAAAAAGAGAAGAAAAACGAAAAGAAGCAACAAGCTTTCTTTTTCGGTGTGGAAGAATCCTAGTTTAAAGAAAAAGAAAAAAAAGGAGTAAAGCTTCGGGTGAAAATAAGCCGTCTGTAGAGTTGAGACTTAGTTACACTCCCCCTTCCCTTGGAAAAGCTTCAGGTGAGAAGAAAAACAAGAAAAAAAGCCAAACCTCCCTCTTTGAATTTACTACTTCCTCCAACACAACAGAAAGGAGAAAAGGAAAAATTCCACAGCAGTTGTGAAAACTGTTTGAGGGTTGAAGAGGGGAGAGAAGACAAAAAAAAAAGTAGAAGAAAATTCCTTCGCAGGATCGTCTCCTGAAAAAAAGTTTTCTTGAACTTAGACCTCCTGACCTCAGCTTGAAGGGGGAACAAGAACAGAAAGCCTTTTTTACGTATCCCCCAAGAACTCTTTTCTAACTGACTCCTTACTCTCGACTCAATGACAACAGAGAGGAATGAGTTTGAAGTATATGGTGAAAAGAAATGAACACGAGTAGGAAAAGCTTTAAACAGGAGATAACCTTACTATAAGCTAGAGTAGGAAATATTTACTTACTGTAAAAGCGTTCTTAAAGACTATTATGGGTCAATTTTAGGAATAAGGGATGAACATTTTCAGCTTTTTATTTTATAAATACAAATAACTAAAAGAGATTCGAAACACTTCCTTTGAGAAGAGATATATTTCGTCTGATAAAGGTTTTTTTTAAGAGATAAAGCTATTTTTTTCCAAAGTGGTTTAGTAGAAACTTACTCATTATATAAATGACTAAAAGAAATTTGAAACACTTTCTTTGAGAAGCGATATATTTCGTCTGATGAAGGTTTTTTTCAAAAGATAAAGCTATATTTATTTTTCCACCGTGGTTTAGTAGAAACTTACTCATTATATAAATGAGTAAGTAATACAAATTACTAAAAGAGATTTGAAACACTTTCTTTGAGGAGAGATTTATTTCATCTGATGAATGTTCTTTCATGAGATAAAGTTCATTTTTTTTCACCGTCGTTTAGTAGAAACTTACTCATTATATTATATACCTTACAACTAAAGCGTAATATTACCTAATTTATTGCCAAACCACAATAATGAATAGTGAAAAAAACTCTGGGTGAAAGAAAAAGTCTGCCAATTAGTGTGGCACATAGTTTCCTCGCGTCCTATTTCGTAAAGTTTATTGATTTTATGCTTTTACTACCTATATTATTGTCAAATTTAATTCATTTTCCCCCATTTTTAAATGTGTTAAAATGTTTTTGCTTCCGAGCTTATCGAAGGTAACGGAAGCTATGTCATCGTTTTTTTATGTGAAACAAAGTATCAATTTAGCAAAATTTAAAGAGCGCGTAGATTCGAAATTAATCTGGGACTGTCTGCGGGCTATTTTCGACAAACCATCCAAAGTTCATAAAATCTGTATTCATAAAGTACTTTTGAATGTATATACTTAAATAACTGTCTATTTGTACGCGTGTGGAAGAGTAAAAAAAACGGGTGCTGAAGGTTGAATCTTATATGGGACCAACAATGGGCTAATCATAACCTACCATCCAAATTTCAATAAAATCGGACAAGTAGTTTTTATAATATGTTGTTTCGCAAAAATTGAGCGACAGACAGATCGATACAAAACCAAAAATGTTCCTTGATGTTTAAAACCGTTTTCTATGTTGGAATTTTTTAAATTGAAGAAATAAAAAAATATCGTTCTTCAGGATGATCATACAGCTTCCATACCTTTGGTGAGCTTGAAAATAATAACATTTTTAAAACTTAAAATAAATGGAATGGAAACTATCATATTGTTTGACTTCAAAAAGCCAAGTGATACCAAAAATTTAAGATTAGGCTCAGTGTTGAACAGCCGAAACCGTTCAAATTGTGTGAAGAATTTGTTTTGGTTATTGAACTACACCTCTTTCATGATAAATCGTTATCACACATTGAAAAACAGTTGAGAATCTCTTTTGTTATCTAATAAGGAAATAAGTTTTAAAGGTAAACTAATGATCCAATATATACCTCCCACTTTCTTTAAGAATAAGAATAAGAATGCCATTTATTGTTTTATCGTACATAGTTTTTACAAAAAATAAAACATCTAAAAAAAGCTAATTTAAAAAACAAATCGGCCAAATAGCCGTGGCGCACAAAGGCTTTTGAGGTTACATATTATTGCAGGAAAATATTAAGTTAATTAAATTATTATACTCATAATAAATAAATTATTTAGGAACAAAACATGCATTTATATAAATTAAATAAATCTTTAGTAAAAGAAAACATTACAATTTTATATCAAAACTTTTTTTTAGGAACAAAACATACATTTATATAAATTAAATAAATATTTAATAAAAGAAAACAACATTACAATTTTATAACAAAACTTTAAAATTCTACATTTAATTGATTGATTGTTTATTTTAATCATATAACAGATTTTTTTAAATTTATATATATGTAAATATTTTATTAATTATTTATTAGATTAGTTTTTATCGATTATCAAAATGTAAATATATAAATGGTAAGTGTATGTTTGTATTAAAATAACGAAGTTTTTTTTTTTTTTTTTTTTTTTTTTATTTTTTTAATTTTTATTTTTATTTTATTTTTTTTTTTATTTTTTTTTTTTTTTAAACTAACCTAATGATCTATTGTTATATGGTAAGTTATTTATTTATTTTCGTTTATAATTATTATATTATTACATGTGGATTAGTTGCAGTGTATATTTATGAGTTCTGAAGCCAAACTTGTGAGTTGACTGTTTTCATTCGATGCCATTCTTTTCGATCTCTAGCTATTCTTTGCCACGTTTCCTCGCCACTTTCTTTACTTTCTAATAATAATTTCATTGTTTAATTTTTGTTTTTTATAAATTTTATTTCTTCTAAACATGTCTCAAAGCTTTAAAGAAAAAGGTAGATTAATATAACATTATTGTTCCAATTTTATTTATTTTGTTACGAAGTTTAAAATATCTTTTTAAATACACCCGTATCTTTTAGATCTGTGCTTAATTTCTTAAAAAAAACCTGATGGAATCATTGTCGGGAGTTTAGAATTCGATTATTGAGTGATTATAGAGTTAAGGCTGAAGATCCAGTTTTGAATGGACGAGTAATTGCCGAGCAGAATCAATGGTAGGGTTAATTCGACAGAGGTTTTGCCATCATCTTGCCCTCCCTTGGGATTCTCCGTCCTTTAAACCCTTGCCTCTGTTCTTACCTTTACACCTCATTTACTCAACCCCCTTCGGGACCGTAAATGAACGATTCAACTCGCATTGAATCCGTTCATTTCTCTGTTGAAGGTATTAACATAGTTTTAATGTTAATACTAAATTCACATTACAATTTTTTTTAAAATGAACGTATAGATTAGTATGTAATAAGTATCGCCTTTGCGAGGGCCGATTATAAATTTTTAACTAAATACATCAGAGAATACGTCTTATTTATTTTGATCAAGTGTATTAATAGACGTGTAAGGTACAATTTGGCAAAAAGACAAAATATAACTGATAATAATTCATATGTTTAATGTTTCATTTCAAAAAGTAGATTATTTTTCCGTTAAAAACGTTTTCGTTAGTTCTAGTTTACGAATTACGTTTAGTAATATAAATTCAATAACCTGGTTCTAAAATTCCAGGTTTGATTTTTCATTGAAGTTCGCTTATACAAGTTATCGGCACAAGCACTAAATATTTTGTTATACGATTGTACAACAAAACAGAAAAATGTCGGTTTTTTCATTTAAAAATTTTCAAAAATAACAACATTAATGGAATTTCATCGTATTCTTATTGTTCCTTATTTTTTACCTGTTTCAACGATATGCTATATGTCAAAAACGTATTTATACTTTCGGTATTATTAACCGCCATAGTTTCAAAATTCAAAAAGTGAATTTGTTTGTCATACAGAGAGGTACATTCGCGCCAAATTTTAACTCGATCGGACCACTTTTCGATTTTTTAAAATTTTAGCTGACTCAGCTAACGGAAAATGTTGATTTTTATAAATATGTGTGTGTGTGTGTGTTTGTAAAGTTTATGAGGACGTTTAATTGTGCAGATTAAAGCTGTTTTGGATTGGACTGCACTAATCTATTCAGCTTATCGAAAGCTTTATCTTATTTATATTACACTGTAAAGCAAAATGTTTCTTATTTCTAAGGTTACAATATTAAAAATAAAATAAAAAAGAACATGCGATTACAATATTTTTCCGGTTGAGCTAAAAATAAGTTGACTATATAATACAAAGAAAAGAGAAGGCACTGTAACTCCTTGCAGGACCCCTTTTCTCTCTCACTACGTGATGAATAAGCGAGACAACGCCATGTTTCTCTTATGAGTTACAACTTATCCTCTCCTAGTACAAGGCCTTAACGAATTCATACTGCATACATCCGATTCTTCCTTTTTTTCTTACTTTTACTTTCCTAAAGAAAGTGTAAGATAAAAATGAGTTTGTCGAGGGAGTAAGGCGTGAAAAAATGATTCAATCGGGAGGCTTGGCTACCGCAAAACCTAAGAAAACTGGTTAAAGGAAGAAAACCTTGTGTCGGAAACAATATTGACTTGTAGAGGACTCGGGAAAGAGTATACACGGGGAAGTAGAAAATATTCTCTTCTGTCTTACGTTACCGGGGTTGTAATATATGATGCTCAATATATTCTGACTTACAAGTAAGAAGAATCTACGCTCAGATTTGTTCTTGTTTTCTTTTACGAACTATTCAATATGAACTCACCACAGCTTTGTTATAAGGGAAAAAGTTCAAACCTTAAACATGGTTTGCTTAGATTTAAAAAATAAAAAATAACTGCACTAAAGGGAGTAATAGATAGCTAAGTGTTATCTCAAATAAATAGAATAATTAAATATTAATTGCATACATTTAAATTAAAACATTTAAAAAAATGTTTTTGTAGGAAAAGCTCGGTATGAAGACAGTATTTACATAAAATGAAAAAATACAATAATTATAAATATCCGTTCTGATTATAGTGATCCCTTTTTATTTAATTGAAGAAATGTATCATTTAAATATTATTTAATAGCTACTGACGACAAAGATTTAAACGTATGTCAAACTGTGGTAATAATTGTCAATCAACGAGTAAGTTGTGTTATAATTTATAGTTGTAAGGTGTGTTGATTTTTTATAATTGAGAAAAATATGCTTAAAAATATATCAACTAAGATTATAAATCTTAGTTGATCTAAAAATAAGTTGTCTATATAATTCAAAGAAAAAAGAAGGCACTGTAACTCCTTCTAGGACCCCTTTTCTTTCTTTTGTCGCTGTTAACTACCTCTTTCAATTCATCCTGGCTATATTTCGACCTTCACTTAGGTCATCTTCAAACCTATAACATGTCATCTTCAAACCTATAACATAATCACTAATTGAAAACAAGGTTTTACTATTCTATCACAATACTGAACAAGGTTAATACTTAATATATATAACAAATATTAAAATTTCTTTATCTACGATTGATAGGAAATATAAACATTATATCTCTGTTTAGATGCGTGGAAAGCGATTCTTTTCGTAGCTGTATTCATTGCGCATGCACGTTTCATAATCGTGCGATAAGGTGAAGAATTCCTCTCCTTAACGCACGATTAGCGAGTTTGTTTACATTTAACAAAACTAATTTGCTGTTTGTTTAATTAAAGTAACTGCTTATATCGAGTTATTGGTGAAAAACCATAAATGATTATGACGACAATGAGAAGAATAATACGCCTCCCGAAATAATTAATTCAATGAATTAATGTCATCTTAATCAAAAGAGAAATTCGAACGTAGCTACAATCGCACAATCGTAGATAAAGAACGGTACGCAACTCGAGCGAAAACTGCATTTCGCTTTGCTCGTATGGTTTTACTACCCTCGCAGTCGCTCCGGTGCAAACTTCACACTCGCATGCAAAATGCTACTGCACTAGACGCGTAATGTACTATTACCTTATGCGGTTAGAAAATAATAGCAATAACCACTTCTATGTCAATTTTTAAAAAAACTTCCCTGATTCAGTCACTATCATTACCTCGTCGGAAATTTGTCATCGAAAAGTTGCTATTTAATTAACACATTTTAAAATATTAACTCTATTTGTCTATTTCTACAGTAACAAAAATGTTTAGTAATCAATTACATATTATCTTGACAAACCCACGTTTAGTTTCCTACGGATTGCGTTACAAATAGTATTTTTTTTTTATAATATTTAAATTATTCGCACGTAATACTTATTTAAATCTCTACAATCTTTCTAATAATTAATACTATTATTATTTTTGGAAATCTGTAACGCTTTTAATGTTATTCTTTTTATAAGAATGAAATTAATTAATGCTATTATTTTTTAACCGCATAAGGTAAAGAAATTTTAATATTTGTTATAAATGTAAGTAAAAACCTTGCTCAGCATTGTGATAAAATATTAAACCTTGCGATCAATTAAGTGTTATTTCAATTATTAAATCAATTTAAGTGTTTTTCATTATTAATTCAATTAAGTGTTTATGTTGTAGGCTTGACATCTTCAAGCCTACAACATAAACACTTAATTGAACATATTATATATTAAGTATTAACCTACTTCAGCATTGTGATAAAATAGTCAAATCTTGTTTTCAATTAGTGATTATGTTATAGGTTTGAAGTTGGCCTAAGGTAAGGTCGAAATAAAGCCATGATGTATTGAAGAAGATAGTTTTATTACCCCTGTTGACCTATTTTGAACCACATTTCTTCAATTATATAAATATCAACAAAAAACATTATAGCACAACTTATTCGTCGACATTTTTACTACCACAGTTTGACATACGTTTAAACCTTGTTGTCAGTAGCTACTAAAAGATAATGAAATTATGTTCTGATTTATTTAGAGAAAAATGTATATATTATAGTAACTATGTGCATTTACTCCACGCTCCGCTTGGGGCTCATACTAGGAATTAGCGGCACTTTTATAGAAAAGGGCCCCCACTTTTTTTTAATCTAATATACCTTCTGACAACCGAATACACAATTTTTTTTTTTTGCAAAAATGTGATACTCCTTTGTCCCAAAGCATATTAGACTAAATATCCCTTTGCCTTAATAGGTAGTTAGACTATAGGGATCATCTGTATAAAAAACAAAAAGGGGGACCCTTTTCTATAAGAGTACCGGAATTAGCACCCTCCCATTAGATTATAGAGTAGTTACTCCAGAAGACAATAAATTGGCAGCGGCGTACGTTCAAGATTGACCTCAACTACAACTTTAGATTAGAAATTTTCCTATTAATTTACCCTGGATCAAAGATTGCCAGAAAACACTGTAGCAATGAATATTTTTGAAATTTCTCAACTCTTTATATCATTTGAGATATCTCTAATTTCTTGATATTATTTAGGATATTTATCTGGTACTTCTTTAGATTGTTACTCTCTTACGTTGTTTTAGAATTAAATGACTTTGACTAAATAACTATTAAGAAAAAGGGATATTTAGTCCAATGTACTTTGGGACAAAGGAATATCCCACTTCTGTTTTTATAAAGGGAGTAACGTCTAAAGAAGAACATTCCATACACCTTCTTTAGACTGTTACTCACCTCTGTTTTGTTTTTTTAAGGGAGTAACAATCTAAAGAAGTGCCATTTATCTTCTTATTGATACATAATATAATCTCTTTTCTATTGTCCCTCATTCTGTTTTTCTATACTCATTGTGGTCTTTCTTTTCCCATATATTCTTTATGGTCTCCTCCATTTCGCATAATAGGAAATAAATCCATATTTTTCCCGTTCATCTGCGAAATAATGATAAACTTTGGCTTAATCCTTCTATTCTCCAATCATTATTTGAATTGCAGTTTTTTCTGAGCACTGACATCAAAAATAAAATTATTTTCTTTAAATCAAATTATAATTGTCATTATCTACGGGAGACATACAGAGAAAAATAGACCCCGGTGCTGAGTTCTATTTTTCTCTGTATGTCTCCCGTAGTTAATGATAATTATAATTTGATTTAAAGTAAAATTTAATCTTTCCGTAGTGTGAATACTACCTAAAACTTAAAAATTTGAATTTTTAAAATTATTTTCGTTTTATTAGGATTTTTTATTTATTTATTTCTTTTTAAATATCTTAAAAATAACATTTGATTTCACCTTTTTAATTTCTTTTGCTGACTTTAATAATATAATTTCCAATTTAAAAAAAAAAAAATAAAAAAATATCATAATTTAAATTTATTTCTGTCTGAAGATAAAGAAAAAAATAAATCTTTGATAAAAGGTAATAACAAAAATGAATCATCGTTTAAAACAAACCTTTCTTCAGAGGGTGGTTGATGGGTGAAAAAAAAAAAAAAAAAAAGAAAAAAAAACTGTAAAAATAAAAAGGAGAAACAGTTTAAAGTAAAGTTAATAATCTCAAGAGTCTATTTCCTCCTTGAAGCCTTGGGTGTAATAATTTCGTATAAAAAAAGGCAAGAAATAAAAAAAAAATTAAAATTGGTAAAAATAAAACTCGATGAAAAGCAAGGGAAATACAATTTAAGTTTAAGATGAGGTTAAAAAACATCATTAACTCTACCTTTACCTGCTACTACCTCCTTGGTACCAAAGCATTAAAACATTTTTATTTTTTTCTCTCAACCTCCTTAACTTCTTGAGAGTTCGAAAAAACTCCAAAAGAATTAAACTTGGATAAAGAGATGTTAAATCAAAAAGTTGCAAAAATAAATATATGAAACCAAGCGAGAAATAAGAACATTTAATTGAGTAATGTTCAATTGCCAGTGGAATTTTCATATTAATGTCACTTTTTTTTTACAAAAAACTTTTAAAACAGGATATATGTTATTACCTTATTAGTTTTTATGAGTTTCGTTATTTAATAAAAAGTACGTGTTATATAAGTTCATAAAATTGTTTGAAAAATTAAAGTTTTTCTTTTTTTTCTAATTTTTATAGAGCAGAACAAATTTTAATTATGAATATGTATTCACTTCAAACGAAGAACTTTCTTGAATTATTGAATTATTATATATATATATTATATATATATATATATATATATATATATATATATATATATATATATATATATATATATATATCTATATATATTATATATATATATATATATATATATATATATATATATATATATATATATATATATATATATTATAAAAAAAAAAGATGGAGAATATAATGGAAAGTGTTTAAAGTCCACCCATGTTTACATTGAGATCCCTATCGGAATATCATTAAACAATGACAGTATTTCAAGAGAAAGAATCCATGTTAGTATAAATACGAGTATATATTAAGTATCTAGTCAAATAATATAAAATGAGGCACCTAGAGTTCGAACCAAGAAAAACAAGATTAAAAGTTTGTCATGTGATCATAAAAAACATGTAATGGATTTTTTAAAAAAATAATATAATCGGTCCGCGTTTAACGCAATTTTCTATGGCAAAACGGATTGTTAGATTCGTATTTAAATGGACTTCATTCAAGAATTGTTTTTATTAAAATCGTCGAAACCGAAATCGGCCCAGTAATTTAGGCTCCAGGCGTCTGCACAGGCAGACATTTTTTAATTATATTTTTATTTTCTCTTTATATGAGAAAGTAAAAATATAATTATATCATGTATTTTATCAATGTAACCAGGGTTAGACTACTATTATATAGCTAGCAACTTTATTATTTAACTCAGCTTTTCAATTTTGTAAGCTGCTATTTTTCACCCAGCAACTCATTTATAATAATACCAGCCCATAAAAACCAAGTTTTTATTATAAATCCTTTATATTTTTGCATTTTGGTTGTGAGGGGGAAGTATTGGTAGAGAGTCTATGTGCCAAGTTTTAGCTCGATTGGACGACTGGAAGAGGGTTAACTAGCCCTATAAAGATTTTATATATACCTACCAATTAATAATTAATTAATTAAATAAATTTTTATTACTTAATTTTTAAATATTAATTAATCCATTCATTTTTAAAAAGATAATTAATTAAATTGAGAAATTAATTTATTAATTAATTAATTAAATTTAATTAATTAAATTTAATAAATTAATTAATTTGTTAAAATGTTTTTGTATTGGTAGAGAGTCTATGTGCCAAATTTCAGCTCGATCGGATAAGTAGAAGAGGGTTAACTAGCCTTCCAAAGATTTTATATACCAACCAATTAATTAATTAATTAATTTTTTATTTTACTTTTGATACTTAATTTTTTTAAATTTATTTAATCCATTCATTTTTAAAAAAAATTAATTAAATTGAAAAATTAATTAATTAATTAAATTGAAAAATTAATTAATTAATTAAATTGAAAAATTAATTAATTAATTAAATTTAATTAATTAATTAATTTGTTAAAATGGTTTTGTATTGGTAGAGAGTCTATGTGCCAAGTTTCAGCTCGATCGGATAAGTAGAAGAGGGTTAACTAGCCTTCCAAAGATTTTATATACCAACCAATTAATTAATTTTTTATTTTACTTTTAATACTTAATTTTTTTAAATTTATTTAATCCATTCATTTTTTTAAAAAAATTAATTAAATTGAAAAATTAATTAATTAATTAATTAAATTTAATTAATTAATTAATTTGTTAAAATGTTGTTGTATTGGTAGAGAGTCTATGTGCCAAGTTTCAGCTCGATCGGATAAGTAGAATAGGGTTAACTAGCCTTCCAAAAATGTTGACGCCAGGCACCCAGGCACTCCCCCAGGCACCCAGGCACAAAAGTGAAGTTAATATAAAGGATTTAAAAAGATAAGACTTGTTACCCACATAGTTTCTGTTCCTAAAGGCCCCCATACACGATCAAACATGTTTGCGCAAACCTGATGTCGGGCAAATTTAGGCCATATACGTTAAACATCAAACAGCCCCATACACGGTCAAAATGTTTGCGCAAACATTTTGACCGTGTATCGGGCCTTAAGGAATGTTTGTTTTATGGAGACAAAATGTTTATAATAATCAATCCATGTTCACATTGAGAGTCATAGCTTTTGAAGAAGTTTTGTGGAGTAATATATTTTGATATACGTGAAATATTATATTTGGATTATATGGGGAATATTATATTTGGTTACATGTGGAATATTTCTGAGTTAAAATTAATGGCCTTAATCCGTGGTGCTGAAGTCCTTGTAAAACCCTGGCCAGGCCACCTTCACGACGCCTCTCCATTGGCACGTTGAGACCAATACCTTACTCCCAAGGTTCTGAGTTTAAGCTCCACATTGTTTATCTCTTTCACGAGTGCCCCACTGAGTGTCCTCACAACTAGCTTGTAATATAATGCCTTCAATCAAGCATCGCTCATCCCTCATGTCTGGCACGTCTAAGACGTCCTCTCCCGATGACTATGACATTAATAAATTCATGTAATTTAGGTGTTGAGCGGTGAGCCGAAAATATGGGTTTCAGAGAAAGTTCTGCAATTCGAACCCTGCAGCGGGAGGTAATTACTTTCTCCTAGTCTCTCTTTTCCTTTTTTATAATAATATTAATAATGGAAAGAGTTACTCAATTAAGCAAGAATATAAGCCATATCTTATAAAAATAAGTTTATATTTATTAAACATGTAAAAAGAAGGGAAGGCTCAAGACTCTTTGCTTCTCAACCCACGTATCAAATTTTCTGGATTAATCAAGAGAAGAAAAAAGAGGATTCTTCTCTGTTAGACACGGTTTATTGCTCATGAACCTTTCCCCTTCTTTGGAAGTAAGGGGAGGCATCAAGGAGAAAAACAATATCCTGCCTTGGAATGGCAATTAAGACTTCATCCCAAGGGAAACGTTAAACATTTACCCACACGTAAATACCGCTCTCATCATCCTCAGAAACGAGATCAAAGGGCGTGCGAAAGCTTATTTTCTCTTTCCGTCCTCGAAGAACCAAGATATCGTCCCTCAACCACTCAGACAGACGACTCGATTTTAACTTCATTACTGATCAAAGTCTGGATGACACACTGGCAGATCTCAATCTTTCTAATCTCGGTTTTTCTTCTTTGTCGATAAAATTCATTTTACCGGGGTGATAAAAGGGTTAAATTTAAATTGGAATGTACGCGAAAAGTGAAAGATGTTTATTTAACCTTATAATCACAGGTTCTTATAAGTACTGCTTTAATATTCAACTTCCTTTAGACAATTGTATTATAAACACGTACATTACAAGAAGCAAATGCCTCAGATATTTTACTCATCCATTCAAGCAATATTTTGTACAATACATGTGTTCCTCTCTGCCACTCAAATGTATTTAATAATGTTAGTGTTTTGGCCTAGGATCTTGGAATATGTAGAGACTTTAGAATGCATTAGTCGTTTTGCAACAGGCAATCTTTTGTATAATACATGTGTCCCTCTCTGCCACTCAAATGTATGTAATAATGTTAGTGTATTGGCCTAGGTTCTTGGAATATGTAAAGATTTTATGAATGCATTAGCCGTTTTGCAATCAATTAAGATCATATTGAATCTTTAAAGTTCAAGCTACAACGTAAGTTTCAAAATTATATTTAGAAACTACCAATTTAGCATTAGATATGGGAGTGTCTATGAAGTTCTTCTTTAAGTAATAACACAAACTGTCTATCTCTTGAGATTATTGAATCTCACGTTGATTTCCAACATGAAGTAGACTCACCTTTCACTAAATCTTTATATTAATTTAACTCTCTTTCTTCCGTAATAAGCACTGATGATGGCCTTTTGAAGGATGAAAGCAGCTTTGATATTAAAGTCATTTCATTTTACGTGGAGATGCAGTTTGTGTTAATCCTTTACCTTTTTAGAGACGATCCCAGATGCAACGTTCTATTATTTATAGGATCTCTAAATTCATTGTAATGCTAAAAATAAGATGATACCTAGAAATGCTTATTTGTTCATCAAATACATAAGCATCAGGGTATGTGGGGTTTTCAAGGCTATTTTATCCTGCAGTATCAGTTAGCAGCTGCCTTTTTTAAATCATTTTTAAGTTTGAACTGAAAAGCAATATTTAATCTATTAGGTATGAGTTATTGCTGAACTTATAAAGTTAACGAGTCTCCTTTCTCTACCCCTGCATCGTCTATTTTTCTTTTAACCCTCTAATGTTTTTTTCACACCTATTTTCCCTAAGATCAATAGCGGATCTGTTTTATGGGAAATAAATGAGTTCTAGACAGGGCGGAAAGTGAACCCAGAGACACCGCTGGTTTGAAACAACCGAACTCCATTACGTATTCAAGGTGTGCTGTTTAAGCCGAAACCTTTACAGTTTTTCGAGTGGGAGGTGACGGAGAGAAGGGGAAGGAAACCTCATCGTGACGTCACTGGAATACCAAATAAGTGTTGATGATGGGGCATTCAGACTAGGGAAAAATTCAGTTTACTAAGGTATAACAGTGGTTTTTTCGCAAATCCTTTACTAATGTTTTTTTCCCTTACTTCTTCTCGGTCCGATAAACGTTAAAAGTGTTCCGACGAAAGTTTTTTCAGGACTGTTTTTTTCTGATTGTTTTGAGATTATTTTTACGTTATAAAGATAAAAAGGACGTTTAAAAACAAATTTGTTTAAATGTTTAAGCCTTTGCTATCCTACTTCGTTATTCACTTCTATAAATAAAATAATAATCATAATATATACATGTATATTACATTTTATGTATATATTTATAGCAGCATGTTTACGATTTTAAATAGGCACAGGTAAGAATGTTCTTCCAAAGAAAAATTACATTCATATTAATATTTCATTTTGATTAAATTATAATATATATTTTATTTAATTAATTATTTTTTCGGGTAATTTTTTAATCGTAATATCTCATAAATGATCACTATCCAAAGGTAAAATTACAAAAATATGACTGGTTTTAATATGTAGCCTAACTTCTTTTTTTTTTAGACATTTTTATTTTATAGCTCATTAACTGAGGATTTTTACTCCTTTTGTTTACTATAAATAATGTCCGCATAATGTTTTAGTTTGTAAAAAGGTATAAAATCTAAAGTGCCTAAAGAGTAAACAATTTCAGGTTTACCATAGTTTATTCTCCAATAGTTGTATGTGTAAGTACACGCTGAACCTTAATTTAAAAAAGTAAAAGCCGGAAAGGTGTGATAGTAAACAAATAGACGAAAATCCAGTGTTAAATACTTTTTACAAAATTATATTCGTTTTCTTGTGGTGTAGATTGTCAAAAAGTCATGTGGGGACGACTAATACCATAAGAAGCGCATCTTTAAACTTCTTAAATGAAGCGTTCTCAAGCTCAGTGGTTAGTGACAATGGATCACAATTTATATCTAAACTTTTATATGACTTTCGTGTCGGAAACAATATAGAACAAATCAAAGTTTCCCTATATCACGTGAGATCGGACGAACTAGCAGAGCGCGTAGTAAAAACGGCGTAAAAAAAAGCGGAGGATGGAGGACGCACTCAATTACACAAGAATAAGAAGTTATGAATCTAGCAAGCTCTGATGAGTCTACGGAATTCGGATCGTGCAACTATCCAGGGCCGTCCCTAGGGGTTTAGGCGCCCGGGTCAAAAGCACATGTGGCGCCCCCCTTTATTGCCAAATTCACCTAGTATTTTAAGACGGGGGCCTAACGACGCCCCCCTAGACGTGGCGCCCGGGTCAGCTTGACCCGGTTGACCCCCCCTAGGGACGGCCCTGCTACTATCAAGAGCGAGAGTAAATCTAAGTTTGGCCACTGGCTCTGAACTATGTTAGAACTTTAAAGCCTTGCATCCACGAAGATATTGATAACAATATATTATGTAAACAGAAAATAAACTATGACAAAAAAGTAACAGAGAATACATTTGAAAAAGGGTGGTGGTTTGGGTGTTGGAAGGTGAGAAGAAATGGAAAGTTGAAATTGAAGGAATTATCAGGCTGAAGAGAACTCTTCAGGGTGGAAATGAAGGGTATTTGATACTATTATTTAATTACGTTATTCTTTATGTTATTTAATATTGTAATTTCTTTATGTTTTGAGAGCTTACATGTTGTCACTTTTTAAGTGCACTATTGTTAATAAACTCAGTTTCCTCGAAGTCTTGGCTTATTACAATGATGATGAACCTTCTTGCCAATTTTAATACAATACGAAATTACCCAAGTAGTGAAATCAATAAGATACGTAAATCGGTTGCTTGTATTAGAATATCAAGTTTCTAGTTTTCCTGATTTTACACTTGCCCTTGTAGTACCACTATTCCCAACTTGAAGTCATTGTAAGCAACTCAGTTACAAATATATCGAAAGAATTAAGTAAACAAGGACATTTATCAAAACGCTTTTAGAATGTTTCCACTTATTATATTTTTTTTTCTCTCTTACGATTTATTTTTGGATAACATCCAACTGAACTGTTTCTTAATAATTTATTCTACGCCTTTTCCGACCTACTACTTCTTCTTTATAAAAATAAGAGTTTAAATTTACCAGTAATTTTCTTTATAGTGTTAAAAAAAGAAATAGAAAAAAAAAACCGCTGTAACTAGAAACTAGAATAAATTTGGCCGTCTCTTCTCTAAACATTCGCAATGTATCTTGGTTTAGTTTAGGGAGGGAAAATAAAACTAAAAAATACACGAGGGTCGAGAGTCCCTAAGGAATCCAACTGCAAAAGGATGGATGTGTATCGTTTTCCACAGTGGACCTCACTTTAAAAGGTTTTTCGGTTAGAAAGAAGAAGCTCTTGCAAAAAGGTCTGGAGGATAGATTTATACATAGAGTTAGGGTACCTTAGCTTGTGTAAGAGTAATACAGTTGGTCCCTGACTAATCGGTCTTGTCGTTGGGTATCTAGATAGCTTTGTATTTTCTTTAAGATTAGACATTAACTGCTCCCAAGGGATATAGTAAGGGAAGAGTTGCTGTTCGCACAGAATCATAAACGTTAGCTCAAGAGTGTGCTATATGAATTAAACAGAAGCATTTGAGTCTGTCTGGAGTTGGTTAATAAAGTATTAACCCTAATTGAGATATTACCTTTAAAATCTTTTTCTTCCTCTGTTCTTAGACATCTATGTTAGTCAATTGTACAGCTGACCATCTTAGTCACATATCTAGATAAGAGACATCGACCCAAGAGATCTAGATCCCCTTATATATTAATCTCTTTTAAGAGGTCATAGTAGCTTAAAACACTGAGTTAAAGTTACTACATTTTATACTAACAAACCAGAAAACATTTTTTTTCATTCAAGAAAATTATTTTTTATTTTGTTATCAACACGACCATTTAAAACATATTTATCTTATTAAACTGGTCGATGGTTAAAAAGTTTTTTTAACTAGTGATAAGGACGATCCTCGTACTACAAATTTCTAAGTGATCCATCAGATTTACGCTGGATTTCCAGCAGAATTAGGTGGGGAAAACGATACCTCAGGGAGTTAAAAGTTTCTCTAATGCTCTTCCAAGGGCTGCATCCTCTACAGGTAGCCAAACCCTTGTAAATTACAAACACCAAACCTGATTTTAGAACTCCTCTCCCTTCACCACTTCGAAATGAGCTCGAATATTCAAAATTATGATTGATTATAATTATCCGGCACTTCTATTCCGTAGATAATACTATGTTTCAATACTTCAGGGAATTTAGCGAAACTCAGACTTATTAGAAAGGACTTAAAACAACCATTCAAAAACGTTGAAACTAATTAAATTTTCGCGAGAAACTTTGTAATCAAACTCGGGGTTTCACCCTATCTTTCCTCTCCTTTATTAATTCTTGAAGCTATAAGAAAAGATTAAAAGTAGGGGCGAGCCTGTGGGAGGTTAAAAGAAAATGTATTAGCAATTTTAGCGATTTCTCTTCTTGTAAGGGGGTTGAAAGCTTATAAAGTTGCTGCTATTGCAATTTATTTCCCTCATCACTCTCGTATAGTTTGTTCTGAGATTTCATTTAATTTAAGGATTTGGCAATTTTTGACTCAAATTAACTCGCTTGATTATTTATTCATTGAAATATTTTTAAAAACTACGTCTTCAACTTTGGTACGAAAGAGGTTTTAAGTAATGAATGTAATATAAAACCTTTTAAACCTATTTTAACTGTGTAACGTTTAAATTTTAATTAGTTTATTTTATTTATTTATAACAAGGAATAAAATTATCAAAATTCTTGAATTAATTAACCAGGAATACTTTATTGAAAATAAAAGAAGAAAAACTACTCTAAATAAAAGTTTATTCATCTTGTATTACTCCTTTATTGGCCACCTAGAGTAGATATAAACATTGTACTTTTAATTTTCTCTAATTGGTCTAATATCTTGCGTGTGTCTTAAAATCGGTTAGATATGCATATTGTTAATAAAATATCTGATTAAATAGCATAATAAAATAAAATAAATTGATATTCTTATTCATTTATAGTTTTCTATTTATTTATTCGTTTTTTTATATTATGTTTTAATTGTATCTTTAATATATTATAGATTAGGGTTTTTTTGAGGCTGTCACGTCAAATACCACGTAAGTAAATTAACTCTCTTATTTTAACTTAAAACCTAAACTAATACTGCTAAATATTGTGATAAAAGTGCACCATGAGACCCCCTGACCCTGGAGGGCACCCCAGGAGTGGAATTGGACCGGATTCTCAACTACAAGTAGACCATGAAACGGAAACTGTCAAAAGTCAAAATGTAAATAAATCTGAAAAACAAATAAAAGCTGAAAATGTTAAAAACATGCCTAAAAGTAAACGTCAGAGACCAAATACACCTGAGACATTGCAATTATCACCTCCCACTGAAATCGTTAACTTCCTTGTTGTCAAAAAGCTTGATGGAGACGGTTCCATGGCAAAGATTTCCCCGTTCATCATCGAACGCTTGCTCTCTCAAGCTTGTGGTGGAGTTAAAAACGCGAAAAAGCTGCGGGACGGCTCTATGCTGATTGAGACCTACACTCATGACCAATCCGTAAAGTTACTGTCTAATCTCCCCAAGAATCAAACGTATAAATTGTCAGTCGAACCTCATAAGACCCTTAACCAAGTCAAAGGAGTAGTTACTTGCCAAGACATAGCAGACATTCCAGTTGAGGAGATTACAGAACATCTAAAAAGCCAAGGAGTTACTGAAATCCGACGATTGAATAAAAAATATAACAATATGCTCGTACCTACGAATAGCTACATAATCACCTTCACTTTGACGTCTCTCCCCCTTAAATTAAAAGTCGGTTATTTATCCGTTCCTGTCCGGCCTTATATTCCACTACCCCGACGTTGTTTTCAGTGCCATCGATTTTCCCACGTTCAACTCGCTTGTAAATCCGTTGCGATGTGTTCAGAGTGCGGTGATCCCGCACACGATAACACATCCTGTGTAAAACCAAAACATTGTATTAACTGTAACGGTCCTCATTCGGCATTAGATAGAAACTGTCCTAAGTGGATCCTTGAGAAAAAAATCACCGAGATCAAGGTTTTAGAAAAATTGTCTTACCTCGAAGCAAGGAAAAAGGTCGAAAGCACCTACCAGTTTAACCTTCCCAAATCATTTTCATCAGTTCTATCTACTAGTCACCAATCTTGTAAAACTTGCCTCATCAAAGAGCTCAAAACACAGGATGTAGGCACTCAGTGCAATTTTGAAGAATCAGAACCTAAACCGGTACAAATATTAGAAAGTCCCACAAAATTTACTCCCAATAAAATGAATGCAAGCCCGGCAACTGTAAATGAAAATTTGATCTCAAAAATACCCCCCCTGCGACATCGTCGGTAAGATCGTACAACGCAAGGAAATGCCCATCACTATTAATACACAAACTGAACACGACATGATGTGGGTGAATGACTGGGACTCAAGCAATGATTCAATTAGCAGCAAGGAAACAACCCCGAAACAGGAACCCGTTAAAAACTTTAAAAAAAAATAAAAAAGGAACGACAACGGGGAAGAAAAAATTAAAACATAAGTAATATACTATAAAAAAGACATACTGGCAAAATAAGCAATAACTGAAGGACAACTCACAGACACGGAAATTACACCTAATGACGTCGATAACTACGTTAAGTCAAAAATGAAGGAGGAATGGCAACAAATTTGGACTCTAACCACCTCTAACCACCTCTAACCACCTCTAACCACCTCTAACCACCACTAACAACAAATTAAGACGTTTAAAACCTCTAATTGTAAACTGGATTCTTCATACAGGAAAAACAGACAGGAAGAGACGGTACTCTGTAGACTGAGAATATATATAGGACATACTAGACTAACTCACAACTACTAGTTTACTAGAGATAGGGATTGACCAAGATGTAGACTATGTGACGATACATTTATTGTAGCACATCTTCTGACTGACTGCCAATAACTAGAGCAACTGAGAAGCATACTTGACTTACCCGACAATCTAGCTGAAATTTTATCTGACAACCAGACCACAATAACTAAACTGATACTTTACCTACTTACAAGACGCCTTTACAAAGACATCTGAATTACTCAGTATTTTGAATGTTTATAATAATGTTTTATTATGTAATAATTGTTATGTACTTTAAATATTGTATGGGTGTAATTAACCTCAGTTGTTTAACACCCAAAAATTAATAATAAATAAATATATTATATTTAGTGTTTTATGTTTTATTTTTAATTTATGCTAATTATTTATTTAATTTTAATTCATATTTTATATTTTATTTAAATTTTCATATTGATTTCTGTAAAAAACTGAAAAAAAGGATTTATAAATTCTCAGTGATTTTCTGGCCAAAAGTGTTCCAATACTTTTATGAAAAGACCCTGAAGAACTGTTGTTATGACCATCAGTCCTTTGCTGAAGAGCTATCATTAATATGTCTGTAGTAATCACGTTAATATGTCTGTAGTAATCACTTTTTAGTGGATACCATATAAAAACATTCACCAGACTGTTGACCTTTGCATTGGGAGTTATATGTGAACTTAAACCGTACAACCATTACTGTTTTATCGCAGTGTTAAATAACATTCATATTTCTAAAAAAAAAGTGATTATTATATATATTTGAAGGTGGATCCTATTTCGGGTAAAGAATTTTAACACTTATTTAGGTGTGGCCATTTTCAAGCCTGGTTACAAACCTTTAATTTGTAGTTACATATTTTACTTAAGTAATGTTTCCGTAATGCATCTTTGAATCGTCTCAACATCCTCTTACTTGATAATTTTGTTATCATTATAACCTTCTTTATCTTTTGATTATTTATAAAATTATACATTGATTAACACTTTAAAACATCATTTATCAACAAAAAACATAAAAAATCTTAATGGTTCAAACAGTTAAAAATATTACTGTAAATAGTATATTATAAGAGACTAAATTTTTGCGAATTGATTGATAAGATAGATCATAAAGTGATTATTTATAAAATTATCCTTTTAATTTTACAGCTCCTACCATAATTTTACGATACTTCTTTATATTAGTAGTTGGTTGTTTCTTTGGAATGTAAGTCCTTATTATATTTGATTAAAACAAGCTTTCGCCTAGGGAACCTAGGCTTCTTCAGGTTTTTGAAATACTGTAAATTTAGAGAAACAAATGATCAAAATGAAAACGAATTTTGGAAAAGAAAGTCTTACCAAAGTTAATTTTGATTGTTTAAATGTTTTTTTGAAAAGAATTAATTTTATTTTTTTAAATGACATACCTAATCAAAAATTTTGAATTATTTATTTTTATTTGTATTAAATATAATATTTGTGTAAATGTTGCTTAATTTATTGGTGTCTTGTTTCAAGTTTATGTTGTTAGTATTTGATTTTATGTATAACATTTCAAGTGTAAGTCGTTTTTGGTGGTGTTTTTCAGTGTGTAGAATATAATATTTATCTGTGTCTAATGTGTGTTTAGTGTTGTGTGCGTGTTGTTTAGTGTTTTGTCCAAATGCTCTTTTGGACAAAGGAATATACACACATTAGACACAGATAAATATTATATTCTACACACTGAAAAACACCACCAAAAACGACTTACACTTGAAATGTTATACATAAAATCAAATACTAACAACATAAACTTGAAACAAGACACCAATAAATTAAGCAACATTTACACAAATATTATATTTAATACAAATAAAAATAAATAATTCAAAATTTTTGATTAGGTATGTCATTTAAAAAAATAAAATTAATTCTTTTCAAAAAAACATTTAAACAATCAAAATTAACTTTGGTAAGACTTTCTTTTCCAAAATTCGTTTTCATTTTGATCATTTGTTTCTCTAAATTTACAGTATTTCAAAAACCTGAAGAAGCCTAGGTTCCCTAGGCGAAAGCTTGTTTTAATCAAATATAATAAGGACTTACATTCCAAAGAAACAACCAACTACTTATATAAAAAAACCAAGTCCACAAAAGAAAAACTTCAATTAGACTTCTTTATATTGTTACTCCCCTATGTTGTTTTAGAATATAGACGAATTTGACTAAATAACTATAAAGAAAAAGGGTTGTTAAGCCAAATGCTCTTTTGGACAAAGGAATATCACACTTCTATTTTTATAAGGGGAGTGACAGTCTAAAGAAGAACATTCCGTACAAATCCTTTTGCTTGTAAAGCCTAGTCCATACCAGTAGACACGTTGCGAGACATTTCTGTAGACGGTCTCATAGACCATCTACAGATACAGAAATGTCTCGCAATGTGTCTATAGACATCTTCTGAGACCGTCTATGGTCTAGGTCTAGCGTCCACACTTGTAGACACGTTGGGCAACATGCCTAACGTTGCACCATGTCTACCACTTAGAATGGAAAACCATAGACATGCGATTTCGGTCTAGCAACGAGACCGTAGACGCCGTTTGTCTCAGCCGATGTCTATAGACAAATCGCTAGACATGTCTCTGAGACCAAAATCGCGCAACATGTCTACTAGTGGGGACAAGGCTTAAGGGTGTAACGTTCTAAAGAATTGCCACTTTCACTATCTGTAAAGATAACTAACTATATCTTCGTTATTAATATGAAGAGCGTATTTTAGCGTATTATTGTGCTTTATTTGAATAATAAGCAAAATAAAGCGCACAGTAGATATAATATTATTAATTTTTGATCCTTTGGGCCGGATTATCAAACATTTATTTAACATTTTTTCTTAGATATCTTCTTATTTTAATTAGAATAAATACTTTTTCAATTACTATGCCCGTTTATTTTACCAAAAAATATTTCTCATCATGGGGATCTATCGTTTGATTGAACTCCTTAAAAGCAAACATACTTTGTGAAAAGCTAATAAAACAAGGTTTTTGATTAATGGAGATATGAAGGAATGACTGAAGGGATGATTTGGCAAATATTATATCAGGCTAAGGGTTACATCCTTTCCTAAACACTTTTAATTAATTTCAGAAAGTACTCATCTCCAAAAGGAGGTTATGACGTCACGCAAAGCTTTTATCTAATAAAATCTACTAACAGATTGATGTCATTTGTTTATTTGCTATATATCATTCAATATTTTATTTTTTTCTGATTTACAACTAGTAATATCTTCTGGAGAGTTATTATAGGTAATTGTACTACAGTTTTTCAAAACTGATTGCAATTCGTGAAAGGTGTATTTGTTGTATTCTCATTTTTGATAATAGCGTTCGTTATTTTCTTTTCTTGTCCATTTTTATAACAAATACCTTGCTAGTTAATATAGGTTGTTAAATTCCCACATTTTCTCTGCTAGAATCAAACTCAATGTTTCCTCGTCCAAAAGCATATGTAAAGTTTCATCTACGGAAATTTAAATTTTGGAAAATTGTTTTTCTTTTATTTTAAACTGTATTGATTCATATATATTTTAATCAAGCTAATATGTTGATAATTTGAAAAGCACGATAGTTTAATAACCATGTATTCGAATTAAATTAATTATTTTATACAGTTATTTATCTAGTGAAAGGTTAACCTGTTTAGACGTATAAATGATTAATTAATTGGATTGCCACAGAATATTTATCTAACTTATTAATGCATTCTTAGTTTAATAACGAAAACCTATAATCAGAATGCAAATGTATTTAATAAAATTGTTCAGCTATAAAAATATTGATTTTTATTTACCTGATTCTGTGACGTGCAGTGCTTATTAAATAATTGCTTGACTTAAAACATAGTGTGGATTTTACATATTTCAATTCAATACAGTATTTCTATTATGAAATGATAATATTTCGATTTTATAAATTGTTATGTGGTGATCGAAGGAAATTTCGTCTAAGGCGAACTGTTTCTTTTGCTTCGTTTGCATTTACAGTATACAAACAAATAGCTAGGTGTAAATATTAGGTAAACACTGCTTCCTGTTTACCTACCAACTTGCCATTTACCTTCTCCTTTAACCCTTGGGGAAATATCACTCTGGTAAACAAAGACTTATAAATCCCTCTGCCTTTTCAAACCTTATTCTCAGTGTTGCCACACTTTCTTTTCTTCATTTTTTTTTTCTTTTCTCTCTTCTGTACCAACACTGCCTTTTTATATTTCATTTGTATACAAGCTTAATATAAATATTTTTCTCTATAAATGTTATATATATATATATATATATATATATATATATATATATATATATATATATATATATATATATATATATATATATATATATATATATATATTTAATAATATACGAATATTATATAAAGTAGTACTGTAATTCAAGTACAAAGAGCAATATATGGAAAAGGAAGGAATGATATAAAAATATGGCTTTGTAGGTTTCGTTATTTCTTTTCATTCCTCTACAGAATGATTACATTTTATCCAATCTCTGTATTGTGATATATTATTGTATTTGTCGAATACAAAGCAATAATTTAAAAAGATGTCCAATACATTAAAATAGAGACTGAAGTAGGAAAAGTATTTAGCTTAATTCTATTTACTTCTTAATTTTGCCTTTTCATTTTTTGTTTATTTCAAACATAAATTATACTTGTAATTGATTTTGATATAAGTAATTATGACTACAATGTGGTTTATATTGAGTGGTGAGCTTTTAAACTGTAATAAATTATACATGCATTGATAATTTCATTTGAAATCTGGCTATAAATCAAGTTGAATATTGTTAAAATTTTTTTGTTCTTCACAGATTTGTTGTAACTTTCATCTTTTCTATACTTATTTATATATATATATATATATATATATATTTTTTTTTTTTTTTTGGATAATTCTATTAATTATTAGTTTGTAGTAATATTTTGTATATGAGCTTTTACTTTTTGTGTTTTAAATACCCTACCTCTAAGATACAGGATTTTAAATAGTTTATATTTAGAATCTCATCTGTGTACATTTATAAAATATTAACACAGATCAATGAAGATCAGCCTTTTAAATAATTAATTATACATTTAATTTAACACGCCATTTGAAGCATATTAATTAGTTATGTTTTACAAATAAGGAGAAAAAAAATTAATCATATAAAGAAAAAAAATATAGAGCACAAAAACAGTAGTAATTAGATTACTATAATTAATTAATATCAAAAATAATACTAATTCTAAATTGATATATTACTAATGTAATATATCAAAAATATTATGAAGAGCTAATAATAAGCAAGTGCAATAAAACCTAATTGGCGTCTATGTTGTTTAAATAAGGGCAAAGTGTGTAATGATTAAGTCTAGTGTAACTAATTGCTTCTAGTTGGCTCTTGTGAGGAATCTAATAATTTGACTTGGTGTTAATTTCAAGATATCGAGACGAGAGTCAAGGTAAAGTATCCAAGTTACTTCAAGACTTGAGTTTCTCCAGAGTACTTTACTTGTCTTACCTCTCGTTGCCAGCTCTCTACTCTCTATAATTAAACCTTGATCGAATTAGCTCGGGGAAAAGCTTCGAGCGACAACCAAAATCTCTAAAATCGTTCAAACATCTCTCCGCCTTCTTGGAAATCTCATTCGCTGCGGAAAACCTCATCACACGAGGTTAAAAGTTTTGTTTGAAGAAGAAACCGTCTGTTTCACCACACTGCCAAAAACTTTAATAATAAACTGCACATTTCAACTTTCTTCCAACACTTCCTACTTTCTGATTTTAACATCTTGGAAAATATTTTAACATTCAAACAGTTTCCTCCCAAACGATTTTACTCCTCCCTACTCTCTCGCCCTTTATAAGATTTAAGGTTAAGTTTAATTAACAATATGAGAAACTTACAAATGACGTAAAAGGGAGCCTCCTGGTTGTCTGGGATTTATACCGACGAGTTTTACAACTTGGTCGACAGATGTCGCATCTCTTGTGGTTTTCTTATTATTGCTTTTCTCCTCTTGGTCTTCATCCTAAATTCTTAACCTACCTTCCTATCACCATTTGCTTCAGCTCAAATTAAATTACAAATTATTATTGCTCTTCAGTTATAACCGACTTTTATCAATATTATAAAAAAGGGGTGTGACAAAGCTTTCCCTGGTTTAAAAGCCTCTTTTCTTAGATATAGTTTTGGTAAAATATTGTTTATTAAAATCGACTTGTTGTTTGGAAAAGGGTAATAAGTGAAATATTCAGTCTCTTCGATAGATGCTTACCCCCCCCCCCCCTATTTTTTTTTAACAAATTAACAAAACAATACAGTTATTTTTTTCCACAAAACTAAAAGAAAAAACGTTTTTTAAGATATTGGTTATAAACATTTAATTATTCAGATATAATTACAAATTTTAGTAGTTTAATAGTAGACAATAAGCAATGAGAAATTACTTATAAATGATTTTCCAAAAATTAATATGGCTTTTTTTAAAAAAAGTTAAAAGCCGGTTTCAACCATTTTCTAATATTTATAATTGATAATAATTGCTCGTTCATATACTGAATAAGAATACAATAGTTGTTTTAACCGATATGTTTCAGAACTCACCCATAATTAATAAATCAAATAAAATGTAAACTTGTTCTGTTTACTATCAATCAATATTCTGTGAGCTAATAATATAATAAATAGCCAAACATTTAATCATATTATTTTTGTGCTTGGACGCTCAACTTTATTCGGTTCTTCTTTAGACTGGGACTCCTCTGTTTTTTTAGAATATAAATGTCTTAGACTAAATAACTATTATGACAAAGGGATGTTTTGTCCAATGTACTTTAGGAAAAAGGAATATCAAACTTTTGTTTTTGTAAGGGGAATAACAGTCTAAAGAAGAACATACTGTACACTAGGGTGTATAAATTTTTTTTTTTTTTTAAAATTTCATTTTTCTAGTCAATAAAAAGTGTTTACTACTAACACAGTCACCAAAAAAAAAAATTTTCTCTCCCGGAATGTACCTAAAGTTTAGAATTTTTATTAAAAAAAGTTCATTTTTAACGATTTTTTTTACAAAATTTATAAATTGCAAATTAAGTAATCAAGTTAGAAAATTAGTATATTTATATATAATATATCTATAATAAAAATCTTGGCTCTGAAATGTATTATTTAGGTATCCCGAAATCAATTCGTAACAGTGATAGTTTTGAAAAAATTGTCATATTTTGAAAAGTTGTACATAATTGTTAAAATAGCAATTTTTTTTTAATTGTTAACTGTTATCATATACCTAAGTATTTTTCGCTTCAAAAAAATATATATAATAATTTTTTTTTTTATTTTAAAAAAATTATATAACCTTGTTTTTGACCAAAAAGTTTAAACTTCAAACTCATTCCGGGAGACCTAAATATTATTCAATTTCAAAATAAGTTTTTTTTTCTTGTAGTGTGGCCTAAATGACAACTTTTTATCAACTTGAAAGTTTGAATTCAAACAAAAAAATATTTTATGATTTATCATGATACACACTACTGTACACCTTCTTTAGATTGTTACTCCCTTCTGTATTTTATTAGTGGAGTAGCAATCTAAAGAAGTGCTCTTTAACAATAAAATGTATCATTTGATTCTTTATCATCACAATTACTTAGATAAGAAAACGTATCGTATTAAAATTGGTATGATGTCCTTATTTGAATACTTACTACACTATTTAAGATATTAAATAGAACTTAATCGTACATGCATGTTTTAAATTCGTTTAAAATAAATCATGTATAAACCACAATAAACGTCTTTAGTCTTCCAACGTATCTATAATCATAGGATAAAAGATGTATTGAGACAACTTTAGCTTAATAATGATTTTTCATAATATAAAACTGGCTCCTTTTAACGCTTAAGACTCTGTTATCTGCACATATTTATATCAATTAAAAAATAGGAAAAGAAATAAAAAGCACAAAAAATGCCAAGAATGCAAGACTATGTTTTATTATTCTCTCATTTCACCCCCTTTTGCATTTAAATGAACTGAGCTAATTTACCTCTCCTTTCTTTACAAAGGTGGAAACATTCTTTTACCTTGATCTCATATAATAACACTGAATATAAGAAAGAAAAGGAGGAAAAAAATATAAATTATGAAACAAATAAACGCAGGAAGTAAAGTATAAAACTAGAGCATGAATTTAAAGGTTGCGTTTAATTGTTTGAATAAAAGAAGTAAAAAATAATTGAACTTTATATCGCATAATATTTAAAATAAAGATCAATGGATTTTTCCCCGTTTTTATTGAGCTGATTATATTTGTTTCTTTTAAACTTTAACAAATTATACGGAAGAAAAAAAAAAAATTGTTACCTTATAAAGGCAATAATAAATCAAAGGCTGAATGTGTATGAACAGACACCTATATTTTACGACTGGTTATAGCAATTGTACTAAAAGGCCCAAAGCAATACATTAAAACATGCTACGTTGTTAGTCTCTGTTAAGTTTTACAACGTTCTAAACATAGCTTTACATTTAGAATATTAAACGTTTTTCCCTCTTTGAAACCTTCCCTGTGCCTGAGTTGCAACACTGCGAAGGGTTAGAGGTAAAGGTGAAAGGGGGTTTGAAGCTTCCGTAAAACACTTTGTTCTTTGTTATGATGGATTGGGAAGTTTAAAATGGAATGCGGGGGAGTTTACGGTCGTTTTTCTATTTAACATTTGTCAAACAGGTAGGGACGAAATGAACGGATCATTTATTTTTCTGCCTTTATTATTCCTCTTTTCTATCTTTTCTTTCGTATTATTATTATTATATATGACCTATCCTAATTTTGGAAGTAGGTTAATGAAGAATAGGGACGTATTAAAAATAGAGGTGATTAAGAAGCAAGTTGTTACGTATTAAAAATAGAGGTGATTAAGAAGCAAGGTTCTTACGTATTAAAAATAGAGGTGATTAAGAAGCAAGGTTCTTACGTATTAAAAATTGAAGAAATTAAGAAGCAAGGTTCTTAGGAATTAAAAATAGAGGTGATTAAGAAGCAAGGTTCTTACGTATTAAAAATTGAAGAAATTAAGAAGCAAGGTTCTTAGGAATTAAAAATAGAGGTGATTAAGAAGCAAGGTTCTTACGTATTAAAAATTGAAGAAATTAAGAAGCAAGGTTCTTAGGAATTAAAAATAGAGGTGATTAAGAAGCAAGGTTCTTACGTATTAAAAATAGAGGTGATTAAGAATCAGGGTTGTTATGTATTAAAAATAGAGGTGATTAAGAATTAAGGTTGTTATGTATTAAAAATAGAGGTGATTAAGAAGCAAGTTGTTACGTATTAAAAATAGAGGTGATTAAGAAGCAAGGTTCTTACGTATTAAAAATAGAGGTGATTAAGAAGCAAGGTTCTTACGTATTAAAAATTGAAGAAATTAAGAAGCAAGGTTCTTAGGAATTAAAAATAGAGGTGATTAAGAATTAAGGTTGTTATGTATTAAAAATAGAGGTGATTAAGAAGCAAGGTTCTTACGTATTAAAAATAGAGGTGATTAAGAAGCAAGGTTCTTACGTATTAAAAATTGAAGAAATTAAGAAGCAAGGTTGTTATGTATTAAAAATAGAGGTGATTAAGAATTAAGGTTGTTATGTATTAAAAATAGAGGTGATTAAGAAGCAAGGTTCTTACGTATTAAAAATAGAGGTGATTAAGAATCAAGGTTCTTATGTATTAAAAATACAGGTGATTAAGAAGCAAGGTTCTTACGTATTAAAAATAGAGGTGAATAAGAATCAAGGTTGTTATGTATTAAAAATAGAGGTGATTATAAGAAGCAAGGTTCTTATATGAGTAAATTTAATTACATTGAGACCTATTACAAATATTTTAGTGCTGAAAAGATATGTAGGTACTGAAGAAGAAAATCAACCGGATCATTGCGTGACATTGAAATAGACTAAAAAAAATAAATAATAATAACAATGTAGAGTAAGGAGAGTAGAGTAAATATCCCTGATTCGATTTCCCGGGGGTCACAATGTTTTTTATCGGTAATAACAAAAAGTTGAATCAATTTTTTTCTGGCAATTTTCATTGCCCTACCATAAGGTATTTCATGAATTATTAAATATAAATTTTAGGACTATATAAATGAGGACATTATTTTGGGAGAAATTTTGCCGCTAAAAACTGAAAATTGGTGGTAAAAAGCACACTAGTCATAAAATGTTATATATATATAATTTGTGTGAGTGAGAGACACCAAGGGATGTGCCACGCAAAAATGGCACATAGGAACTGTTGCAACATCAGACTTACGTCATTATGATGTTGGCTCGGCATTACGCCATGTCCTGCATCGTTTCGTCGCGTCCGACCAATCAGGGGCCCGACGATGCCCACCCAACTCTGGACCTATGCCAGACCAAGAAAATCAGGAATAGGACTTATCAGCTCGTCTCTGATATTATACTGTGTTTGCACACTGCAATTAGCTACACAATTTGCAGTGTGCAAACACAGTATTGTTATTACTAATGTGTTATATATTGTATGTTTGCAATTTACTCTTCAGAAGCTTTCATTTAATGCCATCTCGAAAATTTTAAAAAAGAAATTATGCTTTGCACATTTCTGCGAATTACGCATGCTCATATTAAATGTTTAACTTCCCAATATTTTGCTTTGTGCGGGTCAAAAATGTACGCCAGTATTTCAAATTTCACATCTCTAGCGTGAATGATTCGGGGGATATGAACCAAAGTACGACGGACTTGTACGGAGATCCTTGGCATAAGGGTTTAGAGGATGATCTACGATACCTTAAAAATCAGAAGATTCCGAGAGTAAAATCATCATGTATATAGCGTTCGCGTTCAGTAATCACATTTTTTAAATTCCAGATATTCTAGTCTAAATCGATCGGATTATGTTGGACTTTTCAAACAGATCAATAGCTAATTAGGTTAATCTTATGCACGGTTTAGGTTCGTTTGAAATAAATCGTTATTGTTAAAACATAATAAGCATCTTCAGTCTTCTAATGTAGGTACAATTATAGGGGAAAAGGTATATTAAGATAACTTTAGCTCGGTAATAATTTTTCCATAGTTACAACACTCATTATTTATAAAATATCCACAGTAGGCCGTGGTGCCCTCGATTATACCTGTAAGTCAAGGGCTATTAGAGGGGGATATTAGATCGACAAGCACACAAAACTAGCCTTAAAGATATCTAATCACTTATCTCTTCCAGTCTCAAACAATGTCTGTCATTTTCTAACCATTTTTTTTCTACTTTTGTTTGTTTGATTTGTGTTATAGTTGTTATAGTAGGGCTCATAATAGACAAATGTAATTTTGTAATAGGTTTGGCATCTGGTGTGTGTTAGTATAAGTTATGTAAAGTTGCGATTTCTCTATCTGCGTGTGTTAAAATTTAGGTAAGCTTATGAGTTGAATAGAAAGAGGTGATTAAGAAGCTGAAAAAGGTGTTTAGCATTAAGAAATCGGGGACGACAATTTTTCTTGTCTGGAAACTAGGATTGTGTAGGTTAAGAAAGAAAGGGATGAGCAGGACAGGAGGCATTATTTTCTGTCCGAGACTAGAGATTAGACACAAGGTAAGAGGGCTTGGGGAACTTGGAGTGCTCGCAGGTCTTGATGTAATTGGAAATACCGTAGCGTTTGTTTTGGGAGCGGAGTAAAACATAGCGTGAGGGGGAGACCGAGTGAAAAACCAAACGGCGGGATAAATTAGGAGCAACTATCCGAGGAGAGCACGCTCGAAATACATTTCAAAGCCTGATTATCTCTATGAAAAAGATATGTAAGTTAAACAGTTTGTCGAAAAATAAGACGGATTACGATTTGAATATTTTACTATTCTGGTGTGAATTCGCGCAATAAAGAAAGTTAACCTCTGAGCAAAAGAAACGAGTCGAAGATCGATAAAGATGACCTATCACGTGTCGACTACTCGTAAAGAAAACAATGAAATTATCGCCCTCTGAATGATATAAGTAAACTTCGCATGTCTCTTTAAATGTTAAAATCGGCTCTGTCTAATCAATAATTCTTAATCAGCTGGACGGGATGGCATATAATTCAGAATCTATATCTATATGGCATGAGTAGTAAATGAAAAAGCTGAATGAGCCGTTGAGCTTGACGCGTTACTGGCTCCGCTCCCATGTATCTTTGATCTTCCAACCCTCCCTTCATCATTGCTGGTATTAATTTCAGCTAAAAAAACCGCATAATTTCCAAATGTTGGAACACGAAGATAATATAATTAATGCACGTTAAGGATCAGATACTTTGTTAAGTACTTTAATTTCATTTAAAAAAGAAATGTATGCTACTGCGGATTTTTAAATGCGTTTCTACTTCCACAGGTCTACTTCGATGGATACATCCAACAATGTCCCTATCAAATATTATATTCATTACCAGTCGATGGCCGAATTGTGAGAGTTGTAAATACACAGTTGTCAGTTCTCAGTTTATACCAGGAATCTTGGTTACCTAAATTTTGGTTATGAATTGCTCAATAAGAGGTAAAGAATTTTATCTACCTATGGTAGTGAGGTTAAACATTTAGGGCTTGGTGTAAACAAAAAATAAATAAATAAACAATAAAACATAAAAAATACCGGTAAAATTATAAAAACTTAACTCGTTGTTCAATCGGTCACATTTAATTTATATTCCATCCTTGACTCGAGTATTCGTAAACGCTAATGTATCACCGTTAACATCTCCTTGTTAGCTTTGAAATTTCATAGATCAATTATCTATATTGATTGATCTATGGATGATTGATTGAGTCATCCATCTGACTAAATAGTTTTTCTCTGTTATCAAAACTTATCTTATATTATTTTTTGGTTCACAGGTCCAGCATTTTGGGGCTTAATTAATCCAGAATGGAGCCTCTGCAACAAAGGAAGAAGGCAGTCACCTGTCAATTTAGAACCTGGGAAGCTGCTGTTCGACCCAAACCTCAGGTCTTTACATATCGACAAGCACAGGGTAAGCTTCATTCAAATATCAAATATTGTTCTATTTGTATGCTACTGCCAAATTCACTTACTATTCTGTAGCATAATTAAAAAACTCTAAACTAGAAGAAAAAATAAACCACATTTGATCAAGCAATATTCGTTTGCATAACATATGATAAAAAAATTGTCTTCTTAAATATTGGATGACTATAAAATAAATTGAGGCAATACGTTTTACGTCAAAAAACCAAAAAGAAAAAAATAATTTTCTCCATTTTACAAGTACATTGAATCATGGATGTTTTTGGGCATTGAATGGAGAAAATGAGTGGAGAAAATCCGTATACATTTAATTGATAATAGTAGATGGATCTTAAGGTGTGAAATAATAAAACATTAATACGTTTTGATTACCATTTGGTCCGCTAGGAGCTCTGATATAATTTTATATCAAATTTAAAACTTCTTTCGGTGAAATATGAAGTAGTGTTTTTATTCGTTTTCGTCCTTCATGCCCTTTAAGGATCCACTTACTATAATCAATAAAAAAGCTAACTAAAAATGTTGTCTAAACTTTTTTCAGAATTACTTATAATTTTAAATACCTATTTACTTCAATATTTTATTATACGTTTTGTCTCAGAGCATGTTTCCCTAAATGAAATATAAACTAGGTTATGTTTTTATTTTTATTCAGTTGTGGCGTTGTTTTTTATACAATTACATAATAGTTTATTGTTGATTATTTAATATGTTTTGCAACTAGAATACAACAACCTTCTATTCCAATTTCGCTAAATTATTAGATATTACTATGAGAATAACTTAACAGATAGGGGAGGCATAAATCAATATCAATAATTTTTAGATTAGCTAGAAAAACACATACATTTTCACTCAATAAAATATTTGTTTCTATCTGTGTACTATGTAAAAGGGAATGTCCTCACTTTCCAAGTTATTACAGATAAAATTTGGCATGGTTATGTAACATGAACGAAGGAATGTTAAAGATGGATGTTAAAGATGTTAGTAGGACATAATCATCGTCATCATCATCCCTGGCGCTACAGCTCTCGAAGTGCCTGGGCCTGCAACACAGTTTGTCTCCAGAGGTCTCCTCTGTCCCCCACCTGGTCTCCCCATCTCAGCTTTGGATGTTCTTTTGAGCATTTCCCCCAGAATTTCCTTTATAAACTTTTTCACTGCTCTTTCCTCTGGTATTCTCTCTACGTGGTCATTCCATCTCAGTCTGCCTTTACAGATTCCCTGACAAAATCAGGTCTTCTACTACTTTTTTAATCAGGACTTCACCCTCCTATGTGACGCTGTTGTTACTAGTTAATTGGTAGCCAAGATTCTGAACGGATTTGAATTCTTGAACTGATCTTCACCGTGTTACACCTCAGCCTGAGGCACTACGCCTCTACGACTCATTAGCATGTACTCTGTATTTGTTTGATTAATATCCAGGCCTATTTCATGTGCTGCCTGCTTTAGCTCTTCGTATCCCTCATTTAATGATCTTTTGGATCTTGCTAATAACCCGACATCATCTGCGAAAGGAAGATTTTGAAGATTTCCAATATAGATGGTTCCTCCGGGGTTTGAAGGTATTCTTCTTATAGCTCGCTCTAAAGCCAAATTAAAAAGCGTCAACGATAAGACATCTTGTCTTAGACCTTAATAAATATCGAAAGAAACTGACATCTGAACATCGATTTTTATTTTGCTACCGGTCTGCCTTAAGGTTATTATTATTAGTCTAATTAACTTTGACGGTATTTGAAACTCTCTTAGGGTTTCCCAAAGTTTTCCTCTGATTACACTATCATAAGCTTTCCTGAAATCTATATAAAGTTGATGGACTTCTACATTAAACTCGTAGCATTTTTTTTTTAGCATTGTGAAGTTTGTATCCGTAGTTGAGTGGTTTCTAAGAAATTCACACTGGAACTCTCCAATTAATTTTTCCGCAATAGGAGAGACTTTTTTGCAGCATATTGCCAAAACTTTGTAGTATAAACGCAAAAGACTAATTCCACGGCAATTTCCACAGTTAGATTTGTCACTCTTTTTGTGAATTGGGCAGATTACAGCTTCCTGTCACTCTTGAGGCATGTGTTCTTGCCAGCCACAAGCAGGGAGAAGAGATTTTCTTGCAGAACTTGCCCCCCTGATTTGAGAATTTGCTCGGGTATTCTCTATCACAATTCTTCATCTTCATGAAAATAGCTTTAAAATTATTATGTCCTGCATGCCATTTAATTAGTATAATCCTTTTTCCAACTCCCTCATTTCGACTATTCGTTTTCAAATTTCCGCCAAAAAATAAAACATTCATTTGTTATAATTGTCACATATTCTATTTGTAGTCTTGAAGACCTTTAAAACGATTTATAAAACCTCCTTTTAGTCGTCCGCCATCTTAAAAATATTAAGTGTGGAATTTCCAACAACTTCAAACCTGTCACTAGCGCTGAGATGCACTAGTGAGATCAATTACGTTCAAATTTTTACGCCAGAAAGACAAACTCGCTGACAATCAAACAAACTATTAAAATCTTAAGTCTCTGAAATGAAGAACTCATTACGCTCGTTCAATTATTACTATTCTATGTAATAGCTGAGAATAAAACAAAGAGAAAAATTGTTCCATTTATTATTAATATTAGATCATAAATTTAGTTTGATTCCCTGTCTACAGCTTTTGCAATGTCTCTTAAGCAATTTTTTAGTTTAGATATTTTTTAATAATTACACTTGAACTATATCTATGCACATTTATTGTTGTTTAGGTAAACGGGATGTTAAGCAATACCGGCCACTCTGTGCTTTTTACTGTAGACAACACTACCAGGATGTCTGTTAACTTTACTGGAGGCCCGTTCTCATACAGATATCAGCTGAGTCACATAGATGTACATTATGGACTCCACGATCAGACTGGCTCAGAGCACACTATCAACGGATACACCTTCCCGGCTGAGGTAACGCATTCGATATTTTTTATAATTTTTTATAATCTTTATAATTGGAAGAAATAATATGAGCAATTATTTCTGCAAAAGGAATGGATTGGTTTACATTTGAAATTATAAATTCTTTTTTGTACTTTCTTCTAACGTGTATGTCCATCCCCTTTCGACGCACAATCCTCTTCTGGCGCAACCCCTAATGCTAGTAAAACTCATAATTTTATATCATTATAATTTCTTTATACTCATGTGACCAACCGTATCCGTCCGTGATAGGATGCGAGTTAGTTACGCCAAACTTATTTGCTGCTTGTTTCTCAGCTCGTCCAAAATTGTTTTATGCAATTACAGAATAGAGGTCTGCAGGTATGAAAAACTTTACACGTTTTACTCGTCTTACTCGAGGTAATGAATTATCTATGGGTAATGAAAGACGTCACCACACCTTAAAAAAATCTGTCTTTCGATTAGAGTATCAGTAAATACCCCTTTTAATGTTCGACACAGGCCCTCTCGGGCCTCTTGTTCAGTAATAAGTTCCTTGTTAAGTTAATTTTATAATTTTGTGGAGAAAAAGGAATTAATCTCCTTAGACAAACTCCTTATTTTCCTCGAAGTAATGCACTTGTGAAAAGGTTCGTAAAAACTTTTAAAGACAGTTTGAAAGCCACACATCACATTGGATTTGATCCTGGTATTGCTTTACAGAAATTTCTATTTTCATACCGAAATTAACCCGACTGAGATGCCGGGAAAAAAGATTTGATCTTTTAAAACCAAATGTGTCAAGAAATTTTAATAAGGTGCAAGTAAAACAAAAAAACTCAACATTATCGTAAAAATGGATTAAGCCGGACTCACACATTGGCCATTCGATGGGGCAAGCGTCGCTTGGCAACGTGGATTGAGTTAGTGCTTGTTAAGGCGCTGGTGGAGGTTGGAGCTAGTGGCGTTGGCTAATTATTATGCAACCATCTCCAACCCTGACTGGAGTCTTCACAAGCGCTGCCAGGCGACGCTTACTTCATCTTATGGCCAATGTCAGACCAATAAGAGAATTTGAACTCGTAATCTTTTGAAGAAACGAGCTCCCAAAATCGTTCGCACGAATAGATTTTCCATCATTGGTCATAAGTCGTTAACTTGTGTGTTCTAGTCTTTTTATTTATTTATTTTTTTTTCACGCTTAATCGATCTTCAGTTAGTGTTTCGAATACATTGACTACGAAGTTGTATGGCCCGATAGAATGAACATTATAAAAAATCGGGTCTCGCTAGTGACTAGTCTCTTGCGTTCGCCGAAACGACCAACTTTTCCCATCTCTAAGAGCTAATTTACCTGAACTATTTTTATACAACACGAAAAGATTATTCTTGTTTACCGTGTTGCTTGGATTTATGTACACTGATGATGTGGACTAATAATAATCAAATATTAGACTATAAAACGGTATCAGGTAGACGTTTTAATATGGGAGCCTGCTCACCGTCTGCACAAAAACAGAAGCTCAGTAGCTCATTTTTTTTTTTACTTTGAAATGCTCAGAACCCGAGCTCATAGACTTTTACAGGTACAGATGTGTTGACGTTTGCTTCAACATTTCTGATTTTGAAGAACATCAACATTTAGAAAATTATGTTGATAATTTTCAACAGTTAAAACTGAATTGAAATGAGGATGTGGCAAGTGGGCAGCTAGATGTTAGTAATCTCCTTTGCCCTTGTGATGTTTGAATGAACCGCCAATATAGGATTAAACATTGGCCTGGCCATGTGGGCCAATATGTGGGCCCGGTTTTAGGGAGTTTATCCGTGACGCAACAGCCCATGTATGGCTTGTTTCTGCCATAGACCTTATATAGCTGTATATTTGGATGTCACATGGTTAGTGAGTGTCCAGCCATAATTTGTGTCTTTTTCCATCCTTATACAAAACATTTAGAAACGTTTCAATCCCATTTTTAATGTACAGAAAAATGTTTTCCTCTCTCAATATATAATATTACAGTTAAAATAGGCTATTCTAAGTATCATTCTGTTTAATCAAACCTTTTCTAAATAATAAAGAAATATAACGTCTTTGTTACCCCGTTTCAAAAAATAATTATTTAATGCGGTTTGTGTAATTAAATACTACGTTGATTGTTCTTAATTTAATACAAAGTTGATTATATAATATAATGCAGCATTATGCTGTTGTTTCAACATTTAAATATGTAATTTTAGATCCTCAATACACGTTTGTGTTGCGTGTTAATACTGTTTAAACATTACAGGTTAAATAAAGAGTTGTGGAAAATGCAAGACGTATAAATGTTTCTTTGTTCTCAAATTTCAAAAGGAATAAAAAGTAAAGTTTCATATGTTTATTGTTTTCCTTTAAATCTATTATTCAGACTTGTTGCTTGTTAGAGTTAAATATTTTAGTCACCAAATAAACCTTCATTCTTTAATTTAATTTAAAATCTCTTGAATATTTAACTTCTTTTTTTTTCCCGTGACCACATTTAAGTCAATGGAAGAAAGATGTGAGGAATTCATTTAATATTCTTAAAGTAAACATGAAAAATAAAAGTAATCCTTATTTTAATACTAATGAGAATTTTGTTACTTAATGCACTTTGAAATTGTGTTTTTTCTATTTGTTTAAACAAGCAGTAAAAACTAGTTGACTAAATAAAGAAATTATTTAATTTTAAATTAGGTGATTCTTACAGAGAAAGCGTAGGTAATCAAATTTATTTAATTTTTTTGTAGAGAGAACGTGAACAATGAATTCTTTAGGGATTTTATTCAGGGAAAAGTAAAATAAATAAAAAATATTTTAATTTTTTTATCATCATTTTTGGTGATTTTAGTCTATTGGAATTAATTCTAAAAAATGTGATGATAAATTATAATATTAATATTGTATTACATTTGAATATTATCAGGTGTTATGTAAATGTATCGTATTGAATGCACAAAATTGCACACAACAATTTCGTGCAACGTTACCTTGATGTCCTAATTTTAAATTAGAAATTTAATAAATATTTTTTCAGTCTTATAATACAGAACCAGATACTGTAACGGTGTAGTAATTTCGATTTAGAGATGAAGAGCCCTGACGCCGTGGTAAATGAAACAGGCGCATGCTCCCGTAATCCTGATACGCTTTGGCAACTCCTTCCACAGGTAGAGTTAAAAAACAGTTGCGAAGGTTAAGTGACCTACACCGTATGTTCGGATGTAATTATCATCAAATCGGAAAAGGTTCTAAAGGTTTCGTCAACTCGAGCAAAGAAAATAAATAGTTATTACCAGATGGTGATAATACATTATCGACTATGATAGCATAGTCGAAAATGTATCATCACCATATGGTATAC
Organism: Gerris lacustris; assembly: GCA_951217055.1. NCBI lineage: Eukaryota > Metazoa > Arthropoda > Insecta > Hemiptera > Gerridae > Gerris > Gerris lacustris. The sequence goes on from OX578280.1 coordinate 52,826,208, forward strand.
CTTCCAAGATAACGACCCATCAACCAGAAAAGACCAACGGACCAACGGTATGACTGATACTGTTGTGCGTATACATAAGGTCAATTAAGTTTATTATTATTATTTTAATACAATTCATATGAAACAAATATTAATCTTACTTATTCTTTGTGTAACAGCCTAGAACCTATACGTACGGTCTGGTATCATTAAAACATAGTCTGGAGTGTTTAAATACAAATTATTTGTTAGGCACGTTTTACGTTAGATCTCCCCTCAAAAAAAAAAAACAAAAAATATATGTATGATATTTGAATGCGATATAATTAAATCATTAATTGGGTTTAAATCTGTGACGAGATATGTACGAGTCTGTAATGTGTGCTAAGTTGCTTATAAACCTGATCAGATTATAGGAAGGGCTCCAAATCCTTAACAGAATTAGTAGCATTGAAGGTAAGCAGGTCTAATTGGAGTAACGTGTTATGGTTTATTGAGAAACACCTCTATATACGCTCACTGTGTTATCAAGCACTATCCTCAAATAGAAATACATACAATAGGATGGTGTATCACGTATGTATTGAGCTTAGAATCCTATTAAAGCAAGGACTTAACTGACTGTTTAGTCACGGGCTTTCATCTCCCTTATTCTGTTTAACCACTAAATTGGGGTTACATGTAAACAGAATTAATTATATTAGGAGATAGATATAACGTTTATTTTAAAACGCTTCAGGCTATGTTTAATTTGGCACCAGAGTGTATGTAGGTTCTAGGCTGTTGAATAAAGAATATAGTCCAGGAGATTCCAAAAAAGTGTCTGACTAAAATCAAGCTAGAATTTTGTGTATGTGTTTTTTTTCCTTGTCCACAACGAATATGTGGTCGGCGAAGTTGGCCCGCAGGAAATAGCTTGCCTACAAGCTGTTAAAGTAATATACAAATCACCCCTAAAAATAAATAGAAATGATAAATAATGTCTTTCAATATATTCTTCGTATACCATATTTTCTATCCAATCATTTTTAATAGGTAATAATTTATCCTTTTTATCGTTCTTGAGTTAACAGACACGTTGGCCCTTGTCTTCGCCGTCGGTGACACTTCACATCCGGGCGAACGGTGTCGACACTATAGTATAATTCCTACTATCCTTCCCCACTTATGTGAGACTCGACATTCTCCTTATCACCTGCATGGGACATGAGCAGTAATTGCCGAGGGTATTCGCATTTGCCTCAGGGCCGGCGCTACCGTATAGGCGAACTAGGCTATTTCATAATGAATCAGGAAGATTTAATAGCATAGTTTAGCGTTAAAGGTAAAAAATATTTATTTTTCAAGTCTAAAAACCGATTTAGTTAATAAATGTTCAAAAATTCTACAGAAACAATTTTAAACAAACTTTTAGGTGATTACTTTTTTTAGCTGAAAAGGCTCTATAAAAAGGCCCAAAATTTACCATTTTGAAATTTAAAAATTTTCCGGGGGAGGCCCGGACCCCCCTTTGGGCTGGGGTCATGTATTACAGAAGAGAGATTAGTAGGACTGGCAACTGAACCGGAGTTAGCAAGTTATTTACATTGTAGCAGTGATTAAATAACAAATTTTAGATAAAATTGTGTTTTATTTGTTTTGTTCTTATATTTCCTAAAAGTGAGTTGCTGAACTAACTGATCGGCGTTGGATTAGAAACGCCGATGGCTTAGAAATGGGGGGGGGGGCGCCTTATAATAGTTTTGTTAAGGGCGCCAAAACCTCTTGTGCCGGTCCTGATTGTCTTTAGTACCGTTACAAATTGTTACATTAATAATATTACGATTTACCTATGAGGAAAATACAAATACAATTATTTAATGAGTTGTATACAAACTTATCATTGAGTAATAAGAAGTAGCTCTGCGAAGAAATAAAGAATTGGGCGATCAGCTTAGCCCAGTAGTTGAGGGCTAATGACCGACATCTGGTGAGTACGTTTAACACAAATGTTCACCTCGCGTACATAAGTAAAGTGGAAGATCACTTCATCTTGAAATGTTAATAAACAAGTAAAAGAAGCGTAAATAAAATGTTTATGACTTTTGAGCTATGTTAGTCTAAGGTAATAACGGTTAGGATGTTGAAATTTTATAACTGAAACCTCTATTACGGTATACCAATAAGGCTGGTTTTACCAAGTAATCTCCGAGTCATTAAATAATAATCGTAACTTCTAATTTTTCTCATTTTTATAACCACCTTGTGATTTTATTAATTTTTTTATTACCTGATGATGTAAAAACAAGGAAAAAGGCTCTTTTAGAGAGGGGAAGCTTTGGCGCTCCTTTTTTTTTTCATAATAATTATAAAAGCCGGTTTTAACAGAAGAGAATTAATAATTAGAAATTTCATTAAAAGCTGACGGAACTGGCGGTAGAAAGGTAGGTTAAGAATTTAGGATAAGACCAAGAGAGAAAAGCAGTAATAAGAAAACCACAAGAGATGCGACATCTGTCGACCAAGTTGTAAAACTCGTCGGTATAAATCCCAGACAACCAGGAGGCTCCCTTTTACGTCATTTGTAAGTTTCTCATATTGTTAATTAAACTTAACCTCAAATCTTTTAAAGGGTGAGAGAGTACGGAGGAGTAAAATCGTTTAGAAAGATACCATTTGCATTTTGAAATATTTTCATTTTCAAAGTTGATAAAGTCAGAAACTAGGATGTGTTGGAAGAAAGTTGAGATGTGCAGTTTGTGTGTGGTGAAACAGACGGTTTCTTCTTCAAACAAAACTTTTAACCTCGTGTGATGAGGTTTTCCGCAGCGAATGAGATTTCCAAGAAGGCGGAGAGATGTTTGAACGATTTTAGAGATTTTGGTTGTCGCTCGAAGCTTTTCCCCGAGCTAATTCGATCAAGGTTTAATTATAGAGTGTAGAGAGCTGGCAACGAGAGGTAAGACAAGTAAAGTACTCTGGAGAAACTCAAGTCTTGAAGTAACTTGGATACTTTACCTTGACTCTCGTTTCGATATCTTGAAATTAACACCAAGTCAAATTATTAGATTCCTCACAAGAGCCAACTAGAACCAATTAGTTACACTAGACTTAATCATTACACCGTTTTCCCTTATTTAAACAACATAGATGCCAATTAGGTTTAATTGCACTTGCTTATTTTTAGCTCTTCATAATATTTTTGATAAATTTATTACTATTACCTTTAAAATAAAATCAATTGATTATAGCAATTTAATTACTATATTAAATTTTGGTGATTAGTTTTTGTTTTCTTAAATATAATTTATATTAATATACATTATCCTTACAAACAACAGTAAATATTCAAATGCACTATCTTTCCCCTGCATCCAAAAGGGAGGGAGACTTTGAATTTAAATTCTAGTTATTTTCTCTCTCTATAGAGTGGTTAGCTAGCCTGATTTACAAACCAGTGTCAGCGCCGGCACTACTCTCAGGTAGGGCAGGCGGCCGCCTGTGGCGACCAAACTGAGGGGGCGGCCAACACTGCTCTCAGAATATTTTGTTAAAATTTGGAAACAAAATCCTTGGTTGCAAAACAATAATATTGTGCAATAAGATTATTTGAGGAATAAACAATCCAATAAATAACATTAATCTAATAAATATATATGTATGTTGTAGTCAGTATACGTCTCTCGATAATGTACCGCTCCTAGGCAAGATTTAAAAAGTACGCCGCCTTTGTGGTGAGATGTAAGATGTGACTTTGATGGGTGCGATGTACAGAGAACGGATGTCTGCAGTTAAGATGCAATCCAAGTTAAAACACCTCGAGACAACAGTCAGGGTTGTTTTAGGTGAGCTTAGAGCTTATCGCATTTTGGGTTGGTTCTTGGTTGCACAGAGTCAATTCTTCTTTTTCTTAAAACTCCACTTTGGCTCATTACACTGTCAGTATAATATAGTGATGGTGTATACTATAATTTACACTGGTTTTTAATCATGATCAATTGCAAAGACGAAGTAATTTAATTATTCCTAATTAATTTGATATTCTATTCGTGTAATGGATCTAACGTATGTAGTCGACCTAGCTGTCAATTTTAAAATGATCTTTTTCTTATAATTACATATTTTACAAGCAGGGCGGCCAGTGGCGTATAGGGTTGGTTTTTTTTCTCTAAAAGGTCTAAAGTTATCGACATTGACGATGATTTTTTTTTTTTTTTTATTCCAGGGGGCTTTTACACCCGAAGACGCAGGCCACTTAGGTTGGCCCATTGATCAAACCCGGGTTAGGGACCGAAATATTCACACACAAATGTGACGATATGGTCGTTAAACATGACTCCCCTCCTAGTTGTATTACAACCAAGAGTGTCGTTATCATGGTTTCCAGGCCGAAACCTGATGGCGCAATTCTTTCGTGGAGCTTCCCATTTGATTAAACAATGCTGGGTGAACATTGAGCGGGGGGCCCGGTCCGGGAATCGAACCAGAGCTGTGGTCAGAAGCGGTCACTCATCTATCTTCTGACCCTGCTCGAGGCTGCTTATCGCAAGGCAAGCGCACTAGCCTCCGAGCCACCCAGGCCCCCTTGGCAATAATAGTAAAGAAAACAATTGTTACCCCCCCCCCCCCCACCAATCTGGCAAAATCCATCTTACCGGTGGCAGGGAAAAGTCGAAAAGTTTAGTGCCGACACTAACCTGACCAGTGTTGTCTCTATACTTATAGAACTAACTTAAGACATTAGTTTGGACTATCAGGCCGCGAACACAAAATAGTTTATAAACAATGATTCGGCTTACTTTAAGCCTCTCCAACACTTTTAATACCTAACATTTACTCTTTTTTTTTTTTTTTCATTTATTTAAATTACTCATTTCTAACTAGCATTCAAAGTAAAGGCACCAACGCATAGTTTTGAAGAACATTTCCAAAGGAGAGGGAAGAAAATTGTTTGAGATTGTATTAAACGAAGAAGCGTTTTCTAAAGGCAAAGGAAGAAGTTAAGAAGTGATATTCCCTTAATATAAGGACCCTTCCTTAAAAAAACCAAAACCTTTTTTTTACAACAGGAAAACTAACTTCTTAAAAAAACAAACTTCTAAATTGGTTTCACAGTTGTATTGCAATTAACTTTGTATAAAAAAAAATCTTTAAACTTTTTTTTTCACTTTCTTTATTATTCCTTAGGGTAAAATAAAGTTAAGTGATAGGAGTTTAACAATAAACTTTCCCTTTTTTAAGATTACAAAATTGTTTAAAAACAAATAAAAACATTTTTTTTATAGAGGTGGGAGAAAGGTCAAAAAATTGGATTTCTAAATGTTTATTTTTGGTAGTAAAAGAAAAATCAAATCCAGTTTTTAGTTTCGTAAATTATTCCAGATATACATCTCGTAGGTAAATTATTTTAGACAAGTTTAAATTTCTGCTTTTTTGTGATTTTAAGAACTAAAGCCAAAAACTAGGTCCAAGACAACTCTCAGTGTTCATAATTACTTAGCTCAGTGTTTTCCATTTATTAGTTTTTGAGTTTTCGTATTTATAATGAATTATTATTGAACATTTTATCAAAATTTGTCATAAAAGTAACAATTTATCATAAAAATAACTTCTCGGCGAGGAATCGAACCCGGCCTCTCTTCGTCCGCGTATATAGCTAACTTGCCAGGAACTAGATTTTTGACAGTACTAGAAGAGAGTAATCTCCCGAAGTAGATCAAAAGGTTTGCTTATTTGTTCAACAATTAAACCAAGAACTTCCTTAATCATCCAAATTCCATTGAAATCTAACCAGTAGTTAAAATATGAGTGTTCTGCCGCAAAAATGTTGACCAACAAAGAGATACAGACCTAAGATCAAAAATTACCCTAATTTCACTAACAGAAAATGTTGAATTTAGAGAAAAACTCGTACTTATATGACCATGACCACAGGCTCCTTCAGGCTTGGTTGTAAAATTTGAATGCTTACATAATATATATATATATATATATATATATATATATATATATATATATATATATATATATATATATATATATATATATATATATATATATATATATATATATATATATATATATATATATATATATATATATATACATTATAATATAATAATAATAATATAATATAATAATATATAATATGCTTATTTTATGAGTGATAAAAAATATTATTTCTTCTGATTTCAGATCCAGATATTTGGGTTTAATTCGCAGCTCTACACGAATTTTTCAGATGCTGTTAATAGAGCTCAGGGCATAGTTGCAATATCTATTTTACTCCAGGTAGTTAATTTTAATTGTCCTTTTTTTATTATTTATTATTAAATAATTTGTTGCTCGTTACATAATTATAAGATAATTGAATACTTTAGTTACTTAACCTATAAAAAACATAATTAAAATACTGTTTGCATTTTATATATATATATATATTTTTTTTGCATTTACCATATTAGTAATTAACATATTTTCCTACAACAAAAAGTTATATATCTCCTATTAATTTGCAACACTTATATTCATTTCGTAACATGTTAAATAATGTCTTTTTATTCTATAAATATTCCATCACAATATTAATACACCTCCTACAGTAATGTATATTGTCCAATCTATGTATTATCCTTGTAAAATATGTATATTTAGGTATTTAATAATTTTATTGGAGAACAACCATGACCGTCTAAGTTCATCCATTTTAAAATTAAACTTATTTTGTAGAAATGCGGCCTTTCCACAAATAAAAACAATTAAAAAAAAAAAAAAAAAAAAAAACATATTTCAGCCTCTTAAAATGAATCTTAGATTTTACTATGAACACCAATAAGTATTTAATTTAGTAAATTAATAGTGTAAGATTATGAAGAAGTTAATAGTATTAATTGAGATTTTATTGTATTTTTTCATAATGGAATCAAGTAAAGGTTTTAAACAATAAAAACTATTTATAGTTCAATTATACAGAATATTGTCATAACTATAAGTGAAATAATAAAATACAGACCTGTTATGGCAACATAGTCATCGTCGGTGTATTGATGTACACTGACTTCATTATACTGTATTTACTTTCGTATACGCAATGGCTGTTTTCCGAAACCTGTCTATATTTTATTCATTATTTATGACAGTGTACTGATTAATTGTACTGGTAGTATTGCTTGTCATTTACTTCTTTTATTTTATTAATTGTTTATGACAATGTACTGATTAATTGTACTAGTAATATTGCTTGTCATTTACTTCCTTTATTTTATCCATTGTTTATGACAATATACTAATTAATAGTACTAGTAATATTGCTTGTCATTTACTTCCTTTACTTGTTTTACCTTCATTATAAAAAGTTAAAAAAAGTATATATATAATTACACTTCCACAAGTTGTGGAAAGACGTTCGTTTTTATCTTACTATTGATATCAGCTCAATTATGAGTATTCTAATAACCTTATTTATTACCTAATAAACTTATTTATTACCTAATAACCTTATTTATTATTTAATAACCTTATTTATTACCTAATAAACTTATTTATTATTTAATAACCTTATTTATTACCTAATAACCTTATTTGTTACCTAATAACCTTATATGTTATTAGTATTCTAGTAACTGTATTTATTATCTAATAACCTTATTTATTATCTTATAATCTTATTTATTATCTTATAACCTTATTTATTACCTAATTACCTTATTTGATATTAGCGTTCTAATAACCTTATTCATTATCTATAGCCTTATTTTCCTTAGAATTGTATTATATTTAAAAAAAAAAAAAAAACTCATACTTTATGTAAAAATACTGTACAACCAATTAAATGTATAATATATTATAATTAAACACCAAATCTTAATATTATAGGGTTGCACCATCATTATTTTGAATGGATCTAATTTATATTGCAGTAAATATTTGTAATTACACGTTATTTTTAAATTTATTTTTTAATAACATTTATTAATGGTCTTAAGTAGTATCGATCTTCACTTCTTCTTCATAAAAAATAACCACATTAACAGGAATAATGATGGAATAATTCATTCATCCACATCCAAAATAATGGATGAATGAATTATTAACTTAATAAGATTTTGGTCTAAGTAATTTTTCTCATTTCTTAAGTTAATCTCTTTAGCTGCGTTCTATAACTTTTTAAATTATCCATGGAGTTTATCACCCGTAACCCTAAATAAAAAAGATTTTAAGATAGAAAATAAGATTTCAGATACAAAAAACTAAACTACCAGATAAATTTAATCTTAAAAATGGTCTTTAGAAGATAAATTACGAGATGATGTTTCATAAAATGTGTGCTTTAAAGTGATCTTTCATATAAATGTCTAAAACGTGTTTTATACAGGGCGTGGGAGGTTATTATATATAGGTGAAATATATACTAATAATAATAATAAATACAAATGGTTTTCTCTTCCCCCCAACACCTTGACAAGTAAATAACTGTGGGATGGATTCTTTTATACGGGTTTATAGAGGGTTGAATTTCTCTACTGTGAAAGGCTAAGGAATGCCGTGACAGGAACTCTCAAGCCATATATCAGAGTCTTCTAAGTCAATATGGCCTTTGGGATGGCATGGCAGAGTTTGCTCTGAGTTACTTATTGAGAAATACTGCTCCCAAGCCATAGTCTTGACGTGCGAAATGGTCCTGTGGACTCGTGCGAGCCAAGCATCAACTTACTTCCTTAACGGAGGAGCTTACTTACTTTTCATTAGAGTGATTGTGTCTTGATAGACCCAAGGAAGAAAAGAAGACACCTTAGCATTAACCTAGATAGAATTATAGTGTTTAGAAGATTTTTTACAACTTAAATTATCTTAATATTTTACTTTCTTATACAAAGAGTATTGTGATGGCGCGAAATTTCAATTTTGAGATTATGATGGATTTACACGATTTGAGGTCCCCTGAGTCCAAAAATGGGGTTTTAAAAATTTCTGTCTGTCGTCTGTGCAGACGCGTGGAGCCTAAACTACTGGGCGGACTTTGAGGAAATTTGACATACATGTTCAGAAAAATCGTACCCAAGGTGAAATTGAGAAATGAATTGTAGCTCCAAATTTGAGGACGCTGCCCTCTAAAATCTCGAAAATAACGTGAAAAATAAATGATTTCTCGGAAATGGTTCCAACGATTTTGATTAAAAATATGCTAAAATGTAGTCCATTTAAATGCAAATCTAATGATATACGGTGTTTTCCCGGGAAAATCTAGAGTCCAAGGTATCGATGAAAATAAATCTGATTTTGTTGAAAATCGTAAACAACCTGTTGAACGCTATTTAACTTTTAAAAAAAATCAATTAAAAGGTACATCATGGCATTTTAAATATAGTTTTAACAACATGATGTCTAAATGTCTCGGACCGATTTCTTTCTCTTATTTTTACACGTATTTGCTTCCGAGCTTACCGAAGGTAACGGAAGCATTGTGTTCACTTTTGTAAAAGAAAAAGTTTTATGTCTCCGATTTTAAAAATTCCAAGACAGAAATCCGTTTCAGACATCAGGGAACATTTTTGGTCTCGTGTCTGTCTGTCTGTCTTTCTGTCTGTCGGTCTGTGTGTCCGCGAATTATGAAACGTCGACCGATTTTGATGAAATTTGGTAGACATGTTCATTTCACCAATGCCCAAGACGAGTTCGTTGGACAACGTTATCCGTCCAAGCGTTCACGAGCAACGCTCGCGTAAACGTGAACTTCAAATTTAAAATTGGAATTTTTGGTCGGGAAAATAATCTGACTTCATCTATTCTATGAGACAAACATAGCGACACCGCTATGAAGTGGTAAAGATCGCTAATACTATTAATAGTTTTTACACAATAAACAATATAACAATAAAATGTTAATATAACAATAAAGTACATGATAGGATGCAAAGAAGCTATGTGCCACACTAATTGGCAGTATATTTTTATTTGTCATTATAATATGCTACAAATTACTACAACATTGAAATTAATCTCTATTAAAAGAATATTTTTAATCTTCCTCTTCGAAATTATTATCTTTAAATTTCGATTTATTTATCAATGTTTGGATTCCCACTATTAATTTTATATGAAAAAAACATATTGATGTTCATAATTTTAAATTGCATGTTAAACCATATATTACAATTGGGGATTTAAAATGTTAATAACCTTGTCGTTTCATAAATAAACATACAAATATTAATTGAACACATTACAACTCACATCGGATTTAAACGTTATTAATCAATATTAAATTATGATCTGTAGTAGTGGTAATTAATCCTTACTTCAGATTTTCGAAAGTTAGATACTATAGATAAGATATGGAGCGCGAGTGGAGGTCATTATTAAAAGTAGAAGGGAAAGTCTCTCCACGTAAAATATTTATTTAAATATCTAAGCAGCTTTGATTTTTAAATAAATATTTTACGTGGGGGGACTTTCTCTTCTACTTTTAAGTACTATAGTTATTGCATTCCCTGTTTCATTTTATTTATAGAGCTAATTAAAGGCTTTATGAATTAGGTAAAGTGACGATTATGGTACATAGTTGTAAAAATCTCTTTGGCATTCCTTCACTCTCCACGGGATGTTAAGCCACGATTTTTTAAAAATATACTTTTGAATAATTATAACAGAGGTGAGAGAGAGAAACGCGATATATTTATTAAATAAAGCATTTTTGGGGATTGGGGCTGCTCATTTACAATGATTTGCTAGTACACAGCTTACAAAACAATCTCTTACAGAGAATAACTCATCAACTAGTAACAACAGATTTACAAAACTTAATGTATAGTATTAAAAAACGCAATATACTTAGATAACTTAGTTAAAAAACTTATAATTAAAATAAGTCCAATAACCAAACAACGTCTTTACACAGAATGATTGTATATAAACAATTTACCGGTTGTTCTATTGCAGCCTTCTTCGGGTAATCTACAAACAAAGAATAATGTAACAAACTTAAACTTAATAATTACAAGATAAAAAGAACTTTTTATATACTACGTTTTTAAATTTTCTGTTGAATCATATGTAGTGTTGACAATATAATTGTTATTGTTATATATAATGATAGTGAAAAAAAAAAAAAAAAAAAAAAAAAATAGTTCCAAATTTATTTACTGCACATAAATGACAACCATCTAGAGAACTGATCTTAAACCTATAAAAGGACAAACCTTTGTACAACAGATCTCTCCAACACCGAACTCTAAACCGTTCCATCGATATGCCCCGTGTAGGCAAGAGATGAAAAATGAGTACAAGTAAAGAAGTACAGATGCAGAAGAATTAAAACGATACCTAGGACATTAGTGTAAACAAACCTGGTTGTCACACGACAATTAATTTATTTTTCTTTGTTTACTTTTCCTGATTCACTGTCATTCAATGTTTATCTCTTAAAAATACAATTAGTTTTTACAAACAAAAAGGCCTGATATAATCATTCTTGAACATTTTAACAATTTTATCAGCCATACCAGGTACTAAGACAAAAAAATCAAAATATAGATCGTAAATATGGGTCATGTCAAAACAAATAAAATAACTTTCCATAGAGCAAAATTTGCTGAAAACGAATTAAAATATGCTGAAAAATGGCTAAAAGTATTAAAATAATGATTGCAAGATTTATACTGGACACACAAACAAGAAAGCAAGCTAATAAAAACGTAGTAAAAGTATAAAAGAATGTGAACATAGACAGTAAAACAAGTTATAGAGTTCAAATAATTTTTTTCTTCTGGTAGAGAACCCAAAGCTCTAAAATTTAGGCCATTATTCTCAATTATTATGGAGATGCTTTCATGTTTTAAAAGCGTATTCTTCAGTTGAGGTCTTCACTTAAAAACAATCTACATTTTGAAATTGCCCCTAAACTAACAGTCTGCTTAATGGGTAAATGAGTATTATTGTTTCGTCCATGAAATGAGAAAATAATGGAAATCCAAACTAAAAGCAGAAAATATTTACCTTATCGTAGGTGTAGTTTCAATGCCATACACGTGACCTTAGTTTTAGGTCATTTGGGTGTGACAACAAGATATACTGTTTACCTGTAACTATCCTAATTTGGTGTTTACTTTGTTAACTGTTGATGCTAATATAAATAAAGCCTATTGCAGTAGTTGATAAGCTTGTAAGGCTTATTTAAACCCTGAGTCTAATACATTTTAGAGAATAATAATAGTTTCACTTTCAATGCGACATCTAGGAAAGGAAAGGAACACATAACAATCCATATAATTATTGACTTAATAGTAGTTTATCTTCAATAGTAAGGATAGTTTGAATATGTTCAATGAAGTTAATGATAGCGATGGTGTTACGTGATTTACAAGCGAGAGTTGAGTTAATCGCCAGATACAGTTGCTAAAGGATAAACATTATCATTAGTTGATGTTGAGTTTATCATTGAGTGAAAACCCAGGTTATGTTGACTAGTACGGAAGTTTCCACGTTCCAACTTGATTCCATAACAATCGGTTTGAAGGGGAGAGGGTTGAGGTAGATGGTTTGAACAGGATAACTCGAAATTTCCGGAATGCTTGCGGGACAAAAGAGCCTCAGGGTTAAACAGGTGGTGCACTTCGCACCATTTACCCTTTCTCGGCTAGAGCTACTGAAACATGGCAACCACCGAGCCAACTTCTCCTTGAAATGTTACTGGAGACAAACCCTCCTATATAGTTCCACCTCATATGCTTCTAACGTATCCTTAAACTGAAAAACAGCGACGTTTCTGAAGGACCTCGCATTCTCTTTTAGCACTACACTATGGAAGGCACTCAAAAACTATTTTCCCTCTGTCTATAACAGTTAAAACCTTTACTTTTAAACGTTATTTTTAAAAGCGTTCTCTTTTAATAGCCGTGTTTATTGATCACAGGAATAAAGACCAATTTTAAAATAAATTGTATCACATATTATTTACTTTTAATTTTTTTCTGAAGAACTTACTCTTTTGAAGCGAAATATTTACAGCATCTGTTCACAAGTTGTACTAGAACTTATCTAGAGAATGAACAAATAGAATGTTATTATTAATATTTTTTAGGCATTAATAAAATTCGAGATAATTGGTTTCAGATTATTTTTAAAAGCAATTAAACTTTAAATATTGAGCTACAATAGTTATAATTTTGTAAACACAAATTTCGGATATAAATATTTTAATGTTTAAAGGCCCCCATACACGATCAAACATTTTGCACAAACTTGTTTGCGCAAACCTGATGTCGTCCAAATTTTGGCCATACACGTCAAACATCATGTTTGACACGATCAAAATGTTTGCGCAAACATTTTGACCGTTTATGGGAGCCTTAAAGCTCTCCGGTTATAAAATAATGATTTAATCAAAAACAGTTTCCAACTGAATGCTGTATTGATAGAAATGCTTGAATTGACTTTCTTCTACCAGATGATTCTCTGAATGTACTTTCACTAGCAATTTTGGTTTTGTCTGTCGGCCTGTCTGTCAGTCTGTCTATCATTTAATTTTTGCGAACCAACCTATCTTAAAACATATCTTCGTCCGTTTTTAGAAAAAAATTAGATGATAATAGTTTGTAAAAGCATAACATCATTTAAGTACATTATAGAACGTAAGGAAACTAGAGCACACCCATTGATAGACTATTTTTTAAAAGCAATATAGTTTTGAAGGATTTACTATTTCATGTATAATTAATTAATTAATTAATTAATTTTTTGTATGTGAATTCGTAACATTATTTTTCGACGTAGTCGACTTTCTTCTAAATGTACTTTGTGAGATGACGGATAAGCTATACCTTCGTCAAAGAAAATCTCCATTTGTCCACTCTGACCCAATGTCTGAAGGCACTCTGGATCTCATCCCTGGTCGAAAACCTTTTTCCACCCAAAAACGACTTCAGAGAGGTGAAAAAATCTGAAGATGTTAGATTAGGGCTGTGGGCAATTTCAACATCTAGTTCGAAGCTCTCTGTTGAAAGTACGATTCTGTTGACTAAGTGTTGATTTGTGAGCTATTTTGGGATCCACCTCACACACAATTTTTGACATTTTGAAAATCAAGTATTTCATTATTGATTTCATGGAGAAGAGATCTGGAAATATGTGGAAACGTTGTGTTCATCTCAATAGACAGTCGTCACAAACCATTTCCTCGATCTTGTACCATCACGATTGATGGTTTTTCACTCCATCATAAATATTTCTTCTGCGGCTTTAAATCACGACACCTCTTGTACACTACAGTCTATGAGATTAGAGTTGGCACAATCGAAGGCGGGAAACAACAAACGTAGAATTAGTTTTGGGGTTATAAAAAGGGAAAATCAGTGTTGCCATGTTATATTTTTTTTGTGAAACAGGGGTAGAGTAGGACATTTTTTTCTAAAGTTGCATTCAAGATGGCGGACCAATAGAATCGTTTCCCTCTCAAAATTTTCCCGCCTTCGATTGTGCCAACTTTAATCTTATAGACTGTAAGTAACTAAATAATTCTGTGGTGCAAAAACCCTTATCTAACAAATAAGTTTAACTGAAACAAAAAATACAACATTCTATTTAAATTTAGCTTTAACAATTAAATAATTTTGATATAACATTATACAAACGATAGTCTAACCAAATTAAGTTTTATGACATTGGGACTACTAAAACTGCAAAAAATCGTATGATGATAAAAAAAAAAAATAAAATAATAATAATAATTAGCCACTTAAAAAAACTACTTAAATATGCCAAATCAGGTAAATTACTACCGCTTGTAAGCTTTAAGATGAAACACTTCAGGCACGGCTTTTTTATAAGATAACAAAGTCGAATAGCTGGTTCTACATTTTTCTAGAAGGCAGCAGAGTAGTCATTTTGTTTTTAATTATACACACCAAAATAAAAAAAATTAAAAAAATCAATTTTTGATAAATATTTTATACCTATTGATAAATTTATAATTCTCAGCATAGTGTATATATATTTGGTTTTTACTTCTTAATTTTTCGATCCTTCGTTTATTTGTAGGAAAACTTATTGAAGCATGAGTAATTAACATTTAATGAAATCGTGATGGGAGTTATCCTTACATAGATGTAGGTGAACTCTCCAAGTTTCAAGTAATTTTCTCTGAGGAGAGAAGTAAGGGTAGGAATTATGTGAATGGCTGTTAGTTAAGTAACTCTCTAAGGGCACTTAAGCCTCTACAACTTGATGTCATTACTTAGCAAGTAAAGCCTCTTTCCTTGAGACAACCAAAGCTTAGTAGGAATCATCTGAAACTTGAAGTATTTAAACTCCAACCTGTTGGTCTGCGTTCCGTTCGTATGATTTGATCTAATTTTTTAATTTAGATATTAGTTCCTTCAGGCGGATTTCTACCAAACAGACAGTTTTGTTGTAAAAAAAAAAAAGACAAAAATATGTGTTTTTGTCAAACAGTTGTATTTTTTAAAAACAGCCTCTTTCAACTAGATTGAGTCAATATTGTAGCTGTTTTTTGTTTTTGTTTTCATGCATTTTCATAAGACAGAAAGTCGGGCTTTGTACGATGTCGTTAGATAACGAAAACATTTTAATAATGAGACCTTATTAAATGGTCGAAACGTTTCAAAAATGAAATAGTGACTTCTTTATTTTCTACACCTTATGAACTATCTAATCTCTCTTCCTTTAATAATGAGCTACGGTTTGTTTGTAGTTTACTAGTCCCAAAAGAGAAGAAAACGTAAATATTGTGTCATTTCACTGTAACAAAGAAAGAATAATTATGGCACAGAAGAATTATTAGACAACCAATGGGTTAGATGAAGAATTAAAATCCTTATTCCACACTTTCACACGAATGTCAAGTAGTGTCTTCCAAGTTTTGACCTCTTGAGTCCACTTTTCTTTATTTCATTGCCAAAAAAAATCTATCCGCAGTGACTGAATATATGCGATACTGCAAACCGTTCTGATAAAATAAAACAAAGTGTTTCCACCAAAAGAATTTTGTTTCTAAATACAAGAACAAAAACATGTTTTGTTTCATTTTTACCATTCCTGACTGCAAATTTGTTATGTTTCAGATAACAGTTTTTAAAACAAAAGTTTTATAAAAACTGTTCTTCTTTTATAAAACATTTTGGTTTGTGTTTTTGAAATCTTTCTGGTGGATGGTCTCTTTAAGATAAATCTAATATTTAAAATTTATTTTAAAATTTGCAATCATATTAAGGAATAAATAATTGTTGGTTATTTTTCATAATTTCAAAATTTAGAAATTTTAAAACCTTTATTTTGTATTTTAAGTAAAAAATAAATAAATGAACATCTCTCGTTATGTTTCACCGTACTTAGTTTTTTGAGAGAAATAGTTAGAATGATTGAATTGGATCTATGTCTCTTATCAAAGATGCAACATGCTTTGATATGTTAATAGTGTAAAGAGAATAAATGTGAAAGAATCTCCCTCTCTATTATGCTGGTTTGTTTATATGAACTTGTGTGTTATTGAGGGAAACGGATGAAAGAAACTGTATATTGTAATTAGCAATAATTTTCGTGCGATTAGATTGGATTTACGCTCAGAATAGGGGGAGTGGAATGAAGGAATCATACTGTAACGAGATCATAATGTACTCTCTCATTTGCAATTTAGTAATGCATGAAAAAACTCCGTAAATTTAAAGGATTGTTGAAGTAAAAGGGAAGAGAAATATAATATGAGCGGATAATGGAAATTTTGCCTCGTGTAAATAGTTTAAAATATGAAAACTTTTGCTATAGTTTTTATATTCAAAGGCACTTTCTTACGGATTAACATTGGATTTACGCACAGAAAGGCTCATAAATACACTGCAAATCTGAAGGCTTGTTAAAGGAAATGACATGTGAATAGTGTTATATATAGGGCACTAAAATTAGGTTGAATCTACAGTGAAAGCGGTAAGCTTAAAAAGTTAAACTTATAGAGGATAGTGAAGAGAGAAAACTATGAAATTACAGAAAATCTTTCATTATATATATATGTTTTTAGGTTAGAATTACGCTTAAAAATACTAAAAATAGTATCGGTCTATCGGCTAAAATTATATATATTATTGTTTACTGGTGTGGATATTAATATTTGGTAAAAATATAACAGCAGGAGTCAAGAGGAAGAGCTTTCTCTTGGGCAAACATTTAAGAAAAATGTAAACAAAACCCACCGAAGTAAGTAATAATTAATCTAAAATATATTTTTGTAGTTTAAATAGTTTGACTGGACTTTGCTACCTTGAATAGTTTTTTTTGTTTCCCTCGATGAATTCTTTTCTCACTTTCTTTAATATTCAAAGCAAACGGTTTCTCTGACCATCAAAATCGAAAGTTTTGTAAATTATTTAGAATCAAAAGAGATCCGTAAAAGATTTCAAATCATTTAAACAAATACATTCTTTTTTTTACTTACAAACCCAATATAAAATCTTGTAAATTGAGCTGCGAGTCAGTAATTGAAAACACATTAATATTTCCCGAGCTCTTCGAATCGCCTCTTCAAATATCAATTATTCCTCTGGGATTTATTAGCTCAATTTCCATATTTCAATATTTATTTGAACTTATATTAATATTTACATCGAAACGGTAAGGTTAACATGGAGTTAAGCTACTATATTTGTCAATTTTCATCAGTTTTATTAAAACAGCGATGTTTACATTAATGTATTTTAAATGTTGTTGTAATGTATCATTTAATTCTTTGTTTACTCATGCGTTGTGTATAAAATGATATTATACTTTCTAAAATTTTCTAGTTCGATTGCAAGCAATACTGACATTCTATCCTGGGGATAGAACTATTGAAACTGGGGACTGGCTTAAAAATCCATTTATTAACGGAAATGTGCCATTCTTTTGAACCAGTTCATATTTGGCTGAAAACTAGACCCGCAATGAAAAGTTTTTGTGCGGATTTAGCATTCCGCCGTTTCTATAGTTGTTGTGGCCCCAGGTTCTATAGTTGTGGTCCCAAAATCTACGAGTTTACCCTCGACATTTCTAACCTTTTTTAAATCCAACACAAATAATATTTTATTAATACTAGACAATATTTATCTTATATCTATCTTATTCTATCTTTTCTTATAACCTATTTAAATTATATTCTATAAAAGTAAGTGTGTGAAGCTGGATTTTCCTTCTACTCAGCCCAGGTCTGGTGCGTGCTGCTATCTAGTGGAGGAATTGTGAAGCACGGCTCGGCTATGACTTGAGCATCTATACCTTCACCCCTTCCGCTTCCAGACGTTGGCAAAGTCGGATCGTGTGCCGTACCACCGCAATTGTTAACCCGCTGAACCACCCGCTTTTAATATCCCGCAAAATTATTCATTTTAATTTATTTTTATATATATGTATCTAACTACCGGCAGTTTCAAGATCTTCCCAGACACCTACGAGACAGTATCCCCCGACACACCGCTACAGTATCCGGTTAGATCTTTCTTACCCGCTTACTTATATCTTTTTTATCTTACATTTTATCTTGTATATCTATTTAGAAACCCAATATACATAATATATCCATACAGTCCACCTCCCTCTCTACGCCGATACCGCAATTAATTATAACCAGCATAAGTGGATACCTATCCTTACCTCCTAAAATCTTAGGAAAAGAAGGTCCAAATACTTATTAGGCTTCCGCAGTTTGTCTCTCAATACATGTTTTGGTTTTTCGGTGAAATCCGTGTCACGAAGAGTTAGAAACCCGTTGTTTTGCGCCTTTACTAGTGGAAGCGTCTTTAGGGCTGCATAATGGTGCTTGAAGCAGCGACAAAATAAACTGATTAATGAAGAGAAAAAGGACTTCAAACCCTTCGTGGCGTGGATTTCACCGGAAAACCAAGCAATTCATCACAGACAATATTTTTAGTTTTGAAACATTTCTTTCAGAAAGAGTGCTTTAAACTTTCTTGGACTTACCGATCTCATTTTAAGATTATTTTTATTAAAACAAACATAATACCCTTGTAGATAACCATACATTGAGTCAGAAAGGAAAAAACCGTTGGATGTAATGGTAGGGTAGAAGGAACACATATATCTTTCCAAATCGAGCCCTTCCAATGGCTTGTATAACTAAAAAGGATGAAGCAACATATTCCGATGGTAAAACTCGTGGCTGTAAAATAACGTTTTGGCGTTTAGTTTACAGCTTTGTTTTATTGATATGACTTCAGGATACTGTTAGGGTAAGGGTTGCCATATTGCCTCTATATATAGACCGTATATATGTGTACTGTCGATTTCCTTCTAAGATACATTTGACCTTTTTTGTGGTCGTAATATTGATGTATCTTGGAAGATACTTTTATTTGATAGATTCGGCAGTAACATTTACATTTGAGGAATTACTTTTAGAATACTCGATGAAATAGGAAGAGAGAGTAAAATTATATATTTATATGGCCTAGAACTAACTCTTATATTTTATTACTAGATGATGCAGTGTTATCTTTTGCGAAGCAAGGTTCAAAGTTGGCTTAGAAACATACTTTGGGTAAAAACTGAATAGAACTAAATTGTTTTTAGTTCTACAATTAAATAATTCCAGTCCCCAGTTTTTCTTTCAAGTTACAATTTAATTATTTATTATCAATTTCAGTACTAGTAAACTATTTTAGTAGTTTTAAGGCTTGAATTTTAAAACATGACTCCTGGTTATTTTAATCTTAGAGATTTTAAATGACACTGCTTCAACTCTCTTAAGAAACACGGGGATCACTTCAAGGGGATACACTTGAGCATTCATCCCAAATGACCATGTGTTCCCGTTCGGCATGAATGTGCCTCATGAGCAATAAACCACCGTGTTTGGACCTCAAAACAGTCAGGAAGAGAATAATCAGATAAAGCAATAAC
The DNA here is from genome assembly GCA_951217055.1 of Gerris lacustris. NCBI lineage: Eukaryota > Metazoa > Arthropoda > Insecta > Hemiptera > Gerridae > Gerris > Gerris lacustris. The sequence goes on from OX578280.1 coordinate 52,846,062, forward strand.
AATAAGGGATTCTCTTAAATTATATAAACAAATATGTCTGGAAAGAGATGGAGAGATCGGCGCATATTATTCGGCCCGACATATTTGTTAATCCTGTACATTATGAGTACGAATCGAGTTCGTGCTCTCTTTGATGTACCGACAGCGCTCGGATCGGGTTGAGGCATGCGCATCCATTCGGCCTTTCCTCATCTGAGCAAAACGGGGCCAATTCATGCTCATTTGAGAGGAATACTCAAGTGTATCCCCGCCCTTTTATAAGTTGTATTACTAGGGATTCGAAATCTGTTTTATATTTTTGGTTTCCTTTGGTCTTTTTGAATGATTTTTTGTTTCTATTACAACAATACTGCTATTCCAGCAAATTCAATAACTGAACTTCACTTAAGTTTAACCAAATTACATGTGATGTCAGCTTTATTTACATATGAGTTAATTTGAAATTAATCTGAATTGTTGGTAATGTAACATTAGTAATAACTAGTTTGGGCCTGTGCGAAAAATCTTTTCATTATTTCAGGATTAAGATTCTTTTATAAAGGGAGATATACAAGGATTTTGGCAGAGTTCCTGCACTTATTTCGTACAGAACTGTTTTTCAGAAAGTTTCTGCATATTAATAAGAAACCAATTCTCTTCATTGTGATTCACAAAAAGAAGGGAGAGGAAGAAAAAAAAAATGTTTTTGTGTGAAAATGACCCGTAACTTATAAGCAAAAAACGTTTTTCCCTTTTTCCAAACAATTAATTTAAACATTAATATAACGTTTCAAAACGTAAACAAATAAAATAACAAAATATTTATTAATAGCAGAAGGCTTGGAAACATATCCTTAGTAGCCCAAAGATATGAAGAAATAATAAAAAGTAATTTTTACATTTTTTTCTTAATGATAATTAAGAAAGGTTATAATTATTATTTATAATTAAGTTATAAATTCTCGAATCACAAAAATTGTTTATTGGTTAAAAAATAAATAATATTATTGTTCAAAATCAAATTAAAAAGCCTACTGCCATTATCAAGCATTCTTTCGATTCCGGAAAAGCGAGTTAAAAATGTCCAAAACAAAAATATTTTAATAAATTTCAATTCTACCCAATTAAAAAGTTTGAATGTAAAATATGTAAATTATCACGGTGAATTAATTCTTAATTTAAAAGAGGAATTAAGAAAGAAGGAAGAGTTGGCATAAGATCAAAAAATATTCAAGAATTTCGGATAATCTTTAAGGCGTCTCCGTCTAATTCTTGCTTTAATTATCAAAGAGCAATGTAATCGATTTCTCCTTGATGACACAAAGTTGCATATATCATATGATATTTCTTACATTTAAAAATAGTAGGTAAATCATGATATTTTATTTTTTAACTAATTGTTACATAGTCGGTACGATGAAATCTTATAACTGTTAAGATAAATTACTAATAGCTATTTACGTACCTAGAGCAGTAAGGGCGTTATTACAGGCCGAGGGCGAAGTTTGAAAGCACGAGTGCGTTTAACGCCCGAGGCCTGTCATGTCGCTTACTGCTCGTGGTGAGTACACTATTTTATCGCCCACCACATGTAAACTAATTACTAAACATGCAAACTATTTTTCCGTAATCTTCAAAACAATAAATGCATATTAAAGTTACATCAAGGTTACTTCAGTACCATAACAAACCGCAGTTATAAAAATATTGATCGTTACTAATTGAACAGCTGACGCTGTGAACTACTAGCGCTTCCTGCAAGCCGCGGCCCGGCCAGGAAGCGGCCGCTTCTCGAACTACTAGCGGCCCTGTAAAGATAAAGCAAGCATTTTTACAGGCCCCAGGGCTGTAAAATGGAACTTTACCGGCCGCTCAGGATAGGAATGTTGTTTACAAGTGGAGGGTGATAAATATTATTATGATGGACATTGCCGCTTCATTGCTGTAAAATAGTCTGCCAATTAGTGTTAGCACAAAGCTTCGTCGCGCCCTATTTCGTATACATTAATGATTTTATGCTTTTACAACCTATTATTGTCAAATTTGTTCAATCCCCCCCCCCCTTATTAAATCTGTTAAAATTGTTTTGATTTTTTACATGAATTAAAATATCAATTTAGCAACATTTAAAGAGCGCAGCAATTACTATCTGCAAGCTGCTTTCGACAAACTACCCCAATTTCATAAAAATCACATGAATATTTTTTAAGGTAGAGGTGTAAATTAATGTATGTTAGTGTACATGTGGAAGAGGAACAAATGGGTCTAGAAGTTATAGAAAACCTCGATGGGACCAACATTGCTTGGCTAATTGTGACCTACTATCCAAATTTGATTAAAATCGTACGTGTAGTTTTTAAGATATGTTGGTTCGCAAAAATTGAGCGACACACTGACACACTGACAGACCTACAGACAGACATGGAACCAAAAATGTTTCCAGATATCTAAATCGGATTTCTATCTTGGAATTTTTGAAATCAGAACATTAAAAATTTTCGATCACATAGCTACTGTTACCTTCGGCAAGTGTGGGAGCAAAATAAAATTAAATGTCCTTAAATAACCTTATTATTATTTTTAGTTAAACTTAATGTGTTATATTTGTTATTTTCAGCTTGGCGATTTATCTAATCCAGAACTTCGAATATTAACAGATCATCTAGTCAGGATTAAATATGGAGGTATGATAATAATATATTTTAAATTTTTATATTTAGGTTTCTAACAACATAATTTATGTTTAGGAAAATCTTTACTATCTCATCTATCCATTAGTTAAGTGGTAGATATAAATCCATTATTTTAATTAAAAAAAAAAAAAAATCTCCATTTTATAGAAAAACTTTGAATCAGGGATACATTTTTAGGCATTGAATCCTCATTTCGACATTTCAATGTTTTTCCATGAAGTAAAGAAAATCAGTATACATTTGTCTAATTGATATAGTATAATATCGATCTTAAAGTGTAAAATTATGAAGCATTAATCCATTTCGATTACCCTTTTTTAATAGTGTACCCTGTTATCACGAGTCCTTTACTTGAAGACCAAACCGAATAAAAAGTGTCCTTTCTTGTTGAGGACATTTTAGATATGGTACCCTACTCTGAACTTTTTTCAATCCGAACCCCTCCAAATGGAGCTATAAACCTCTTTAGTTTAGTGATTTCCAAAAATGTATTTATGCTACGGGGTTCATTCATTTATGTTTTGAATTCAAGTTCTACATAATTCAGACTTTTTTAAATGATGAAAACATATATTTCACAAAGGAACATCAATGTAGGAAAATCATATAAATTAGGAAACACTTTTATTTTCCGCCTTATAACTCTAACTGCGGTTTTCTAGCTAAAAAAAGTGTATATCAATGTTTTATCTATCATTTATATAATGGAATTGTGTCCCGATGGCGAAGACTCACCTCGAAATGATTTGTTATTGCTAAGCTAAGGCAACCACATTTAGGCACTTTAGATGGTTACTCCCCTTATAAAAAACAGAGGGGAGTAACAATCTAAAGAAGGTGTATGGAATATTCTTCATTATACAGTTATAAAAACAAATGTATGATATTCCTTTGTCCCAAAGTACATTGGACTTAATATCCTTTGGTTATAGCTATTTTGTCACATTTATTTATATTTTGAAAAAAAAAACATAGGGGAGTAACAGTTTAAAGAAATACCCTCATTTATTCCAATAAAAATAAATGTTTGTTTTGATTTGTTGGTCTTCAAATAGATATCTTAGCTTATCTAAATTAATTTACTTAATTTTAAAATATAAAACTAAGCCCTTTTCGTTTTATAGAACTAAACATAGTGACAATATTTAAGATGAGCTTAAAAATAAATACTTTTAAAATGCATAGATTTACCGTTTTGTGTATTTTTCTTTTGTGACAGGTGATGAAGTAGAGGTGAAGAGACTAAGTATTATAGGTTTGTTGCCAGAGACAGATTACTATATGACATACGATGGTAGCGCTACTATGCCACCCTGTCACGAGACTCTCACCTGGGTCATACTCAACAAACCAATATACATCACCAAACAACAGGTAACCTATTCATTGTACGCCTTTATTCTTCCTATAACTATATTGTAAAATATGTCCTTTTACGTTTTACCTTAAATAGAATAACTTTTATCAAAAGCTTAGAGGTGGTTATAATATATAATAGGGTGAATCAACGTCATAACGAAATTCTATGAGTCAAAAGCAACAAAACAATTTCGAGTAAACATATGCCCATTTCTCAATAGTTTTCGAGATATCAACTTATTTCTTACTTCAGTGTGTTTCACGAAAATTTCCAAACAAATTCATAATTTCTTAAAAACTAAGTGTGATAGAGAAATTGGGGTAAGGTTACATTTAAAATTGTTGATTTTTTTCCTTTTTGTCTTTGAATGGCCAGATTCTATAATAGTTGACCGTATTTCAGATTGAGGCGCTTGAATCTCACACTAATGCTCTTTAAATTGATTATATTTTATTTCATTAGTTCATCCTATTTGCTGAGAACATGAGAGTAAACTTTTTTCCGTGTGCCGTGTCACGTGACCACTTTTTTTGGTTTTTAATTTTGTGTCGTATATCATTTGAAAGGCCATGATATGTTCATTAAAGCTATTTTATTGCTTTATTTTTTAAAAAATTGTACACGTACTTTTGCACCGATTTTTAATTTTGTTGTAGGTTAAAGGGTTTAAATAATTTTTTTTATTAGGTTTTTCATTTATATTTATTTATTAGTTTAATTAATGCCCTTTTGTATTTTTTGTTTTTTAAATTATAATTTTGGTACCTCAAAGTACAGGGGTACAAATGTCAAAGCTAATTTTTTATGATATGATGTATATCGTTGAAAAGCTCTTGAATAGTGGATTAAATTTTGTTACGTTCTATTTTGTGTTATTTCTAGTTTTGAGGGGGTAAAATTGAAAAAATTATCAATTTTTTTTGGGCAATAATGATTTGTAAAAGCACCAATTGGCAGTCTATTTTAATTGAAAGGACCAATTTATTTTGATTCATTTATAAACACTACTATTGTCCAAAAGTTTTTTTCTTTCAAAATGCCACCTCTAACCATTTAACGGTTCATTTGATATATTTTTATTGGAAGGTCTATCATTTGATTCATTTATAAACACTAATAGTGTCCATATGTTTTCTTTCAAAGTGTTAAATGTTGTATATTATATTATTTTCATCCCTTTGCCCTATGGACCTAGAAAGAAATAAGAGTTTAATAAATAAAATAATTTTTAACAGATTAAATTAAATTATCTTCGAAATCATCTTTATAATAACCTTCTAACTCAAAAATATAAATAATAATTTAACTGGTTTCTAAAATTGTCTTAAACAGTACCTCCTTGATGAAATGATAGCGTTAACGGAAGGGTAAGGAAAGGGATGCTCAATGACCCGAAGCTGTTAAACCCGCAGAGCAAATAACCTTACTTAGCCTTAGCCAGAGCCCTTAATAAGTTAACCAACCTTAGTAACCCCTTGATAACCCTCCCTATTAGGGCCAAACCTCACTCTATACAATCCTACCGTCTACTCTCTACTTTCCTTTAATATCAATTAGACTTACCTACAAGCTAGTAATAAACTGTAAAATATTGTCCCTTTTTTAAGAAAAAAAAGTAGGTAATTGCCTTGAGATGGGTTATGGTCAAATGCTAATCCAAATTTATATATCATTAAGCTATTCTGGATTTTTACTCCCTCTTTATATATATATTATATATATATATATATATATATATATATATATATATATATATATATATATATATATATATATATATATATATATATATATTTTATAGAGAGAGTGAGCTAAAAGTTATTATTACAGCCACATTTATTTACTATGTAGTATAAAATATGTTTTTTTTACTATTAAAAGCCAAGCTTACATTAAATTGTTTTTTTTTTTAAAATAAATCTTACGTTTTAAAAAATTCACTTTGTTGTTTAAATGCACTAAAGATCTTTAGCTTCTATAATTATGAGCGCAAGTGGAGTTGATATCAATAGAATAATGAAAAACGGTAAACCTCTCCACAAAATGAATGTTAATTCCACATAATTAGTTTTCAGCTTCTCGGCCATAATCAGTGCCGGTAAAAGGTATTAGTGATGATGACCCTAACACTTACTACGTTTCCATGATGTTTAAATACGTATTGAATACGGGTTAAATACAGTTTTTGGATCCAAAGTGTCCATGGATACCTAGATTCAATACGGATTAAATACGATACCGATCCCGATACAATACACTAAATTCTGGGATCGTATCTGGATCGAGTTGCATGGAAACACCTAAACTCGATCTTGACATGCGCAGAGCGTGAGTGTGAGCGCACCTAGCGTATTTCTGTAGAAACAGTAGTCAAATCTGTCAAAATACGTAATAAAAACATGGTTATAAAAGGTGAATGTTACAAAATTATTTATAACCTTTACCATGAAAAAGTACGGATTCAATACTACTCTTGGAAACACCTAGCTTGTTAAATCCCAAATCAGGATTCAATTCGTATTTAAACACGTTGAAACTTAAAAACTATTGCTAAGCGCATGGAGCTAAGCTTTGGGACTATAATAAGCCGCATGATATAGTAACTGTTTTCACTAGAAGATTTAGAACTTTATTATGAAAAATAGTAGCTTAAGACTTAAAGAATAAATGTAGCATAGAATAATTGTAAGTCTACCTCCAGTACTCGAGCTTAAAACTTATTTCAAATTCCACGAGTCATCTTAAATTTTTATCATCACATATTTCTAGGCTAGCCAAAAGGAATAGTCACTAGGATATTTATTCCTTTTTCATATAAAACATTGCAAACAAAAAATATATCTGAAAAACTTATAAAATGTAAATTTATTTAGTTGTGTTATTAAAAATAAATAAATAAAAACTAGGCCAATAGAGTTTCTGAACTAATTATACATTTTTTTGTGAAAAAAACATTCATCAATTATTTTATTATAGAATAATGCGATAGATACACCTACTCTCATTGAAGCTAGTTAGCTTGAAGATACTAATTGAATCCCTACCTCCTTAAATTATCTTAGGCCGTTCCTATTTATCTTTAATTTTATTTTATGAATAGAGACATAAATAATCTGAGTTGCTTCAAACCAATTTTTTATAAATATATTTTAATATGTGATATCGTAACAATATCATTTAACGATTGTAAAAAAAAACTGGTTATGTTTGATATTGCTATTCCTACAATATGGCTGGTTTAATGCTTTGAATTTTGACAATTATGTGATTTTTTTTATCTTATAACAACCTAGGAGAGAGATCAGTGTGTCCAAGAGTACCTCTTTCTAACTAAGAAGTTATCAGGTCCACCCATAATGTCCAAATGCTAATCATGTGATACTTTCCCTAAAAAAGCAAGGTTTTTGGTTTGTCCTATGTTACGTTTGCATTACATGTTAAATTATGATAAATATCGTCATTTTAATGTCTACTGCATTGTGATGATAAAATGTAACTTTAATAGCTTGGGAAGTCTACTGCCGTTTTATTGCGAGGAAAAGCTTAAACTGTATGCAGAGCTTAGCATTAAAGTATAGTTACACAATTTGACTTTTGATTTGAAACTCGATGTCCAAGAAGACCTAGAAAAATCAATATATTCTAGAGATATAGCCATGAACCAAATCTACAAAACACAAAGTCGTAACAACTTTATTAATTTGTTAACTTAATATTTAGAGATAGGAAATTAATAAAAACGTTTTTATTATCGTGGGAATTCTTATCACTTGACTTTTGTTTTCAAATAAGAAAAAAAGAGAAATGAAAGAACTAAGTTTTCATTAAAATTCAAAGAGCATAGTCTAGTTTGTCAGACCTTTAGTCTACTAGTGTTTATCCGTACCCTTCAAAACAAGATTTGTTAAAAAAAAAGTGAGTATTTGTTGTAAAAAGAGGGGTCAGAGTTGTCTAGAACATATCCCCGTGTGTATTTTCCTTGGGTTTGAGTCACGTAAAAACTCTACTAAAGAGTCAGAAGGAAAGGTACCTCCGCAATTAGCCTTGATTGGCCACCAGGAAGTTGCCTCTTCTTCCAAACTAAAGGTAGTTAAAGAAAAAAAAAAAGGAGGATGAGACTCAACCAAAACTTAAAAACCCTTGACCCAAACTATTACTTCTCTAAACTGACTTTTCAAAAGGGCCCTCTTCTTCCCCCTGATAAAAAAAGAACAAAAAGTTTCTTCAACTCTTCCAAAGTCCAGAAAACTTTTGAAGACCAAAAACTTCTCTTGAACTAGACTAATCCTGGTAAGGGTTAGAACTTGTTTGAGGGGAAATCCTTACTTACATTCCGTCCATTCTTAAGGAGCTAATCCAAAGGTAATTTTAGAGCCCTCCGGTGGTTATTTTTGTCAAAAGTTATTTCGTCTCTTGTGTATTCTAGAGTTTACCCAAACTTGATCCTGCTAAGACTAACTTTTTTTTCTGACTTACAAATTCCTTTGGATTAGCTAATGTAAAAGCAAGGAGTTCTTTTGTTGTTTATTTATGTTTGTTTTTTTATTAATGCTTATACATTAAAGTCACTGTACTAGAGGAGAAATACAGGAGACGATTTAAAATACACGGTTCTTAAAAGTGTTTGAATATTCTAAACGACATCAAAATTAAAAATTTTAATGAATATAGATTGATGGTATAACTCAGGTATTTATAAGAGTTATAAAACTTTGTTTTTGTACAAAACTACAATAATGAAGAAATCGGTCTGATATAACCCAGTTTACAGTCTCCATCAACTCGGTAAAATTCTGGCAGAATATTTATAATTATTGGAACGAAGTTCCTTATGGCACGTTCTGGAGCCCGGGAGTGAATCCGAAAAAACGATCAAAATCACCGTCACAAAACCAAGCTTCACGGATCTACTGATGACGATATCTTGAGTAAAAGATGACCAAGTTAGTTGAAATTTGGTACGTTATCCACCCAAGAGTTCACGCGCAAAGCTCGCGTAAACGTAAGCTTCAAATTTAAAATTGGAATTTTAGGACGGGAAAAAATTCTAACTTCACCTATTTAATGAGACAAAAAACTTTTTTAATTTTCTTTTTTAGTAAAATGAACACTGACCTCTATGAAGTGATGAAGATCGCTAAATTTATTTAAGCGGACCTAAACGTATAAAATAAAAAAACAAACATTTTTACCGATATCTTACGTTCTAACGTAACGATTTTAATAAAACTTCTTACACATAGTCTAAAGTACAATTGAAAGAGGCACGTAATATTTGAAGAGACATATTTTTTAATATTTAAAATTAGTAGGCCGGGTAGGTAGAAAACAGTTCTTTTCCGTCAGGCTCAATTCAACAAACATACTCTTTAACTATAAACTCATCATGATTAACAACTTTTTTCTCAATATTCAATACATATTTATTGTAAGAAGCTTGATTTAATGATACAAATAATGCTTCTTGTTTCTTTTAATTTTTCTTTAACTCCGCTAGGTTCAAACAGTTAGTTACTTTTAATTTTGTCTCCTAACTCCACCATGTGTAAGTAGTTAGCAACGTATACGTACTTATCAGTGTGATTTTATGATTTATATTTAATGAAAAATGTAAGGAACTTCGTTCCTTCCACACGTATTTTATTTATTTATTTATTAGTATTACCTAAAGCATTAAATTAAGCCTTATTGAATTGTACGAACAATTCTTTTCTAAATAAGTATTACAGAAAGAAATTGAATATAAAATTATAGTATGAGATTTAGATTAAACTATATCTTTTAAACTTTTCTACGGATATGAATTCTACACTCCGGATGCACAATATTTCTAGATTAAACTAGACAGTACGGAACACAAACACATAAATTCGTATCATAAATTACTGTGCTTGAAGTACCACATCCATTTATAACTGAAGGGGATATGAGCGAATGGAATTAGAAGACATCTTTGTTTCATTATTGTCTCGTATGAGGTGTAAGAGAAGGTTTTAGTAACAGGGGGAGGAAGGATCCTGTCTTGCCAATCTTCTAGGATATGACAAACGATGACTGATGAGGAGAACGTGGGACGTAGCAAACGACTCGGTGCCACCGATGTCTCTAGGATGAGAACCGCTTGAGAGATGAATCGCTTCGAGATGGGGTGACGGATGGATTTCCACCATCTAAAAACCTGCTGTCTCTTAAAACAGCTATCTCTAAGATGGATATAACGAGACAAACTCGTTTTTGCCAGCTATTTCAAAAACTTCTTTATATCAAGGCTATTTAAACCCTCTTAGAAATAGATTGCGAGACTCATTTTTTCGATAAAAGTAGTAATATATCTTTTCATTTAAAAAAAAAAAAAAAAAGAAGAAGATTCTTAAACTTGAATGTTTAAACTAATAGTAAAATTTAACTAAAATGGCTTTGCGTGAAGTCTTACATAAAACGGGTTTCGTTGGTATTGTTAACATGGAATTAGTTAGAATAAAGGGGGGGGGGAAGCAAAAAGTTGATGCTTTTTGACCAAATGGGGTGAAAAATTAAACAATTTACTCAAGTGTAATATATTTTTGAAATCTACTCTTTAATAACTTTCATTGGATACCCCACTAAAAATTTCTAATTTTTTTCGTGTCACAAATTGCCCGCCATATTGGATTCCCAGCTTTTTGTTTTTTTTTTTATTCAAATTCTTTATTGGCAAAAGTTAACAATAGCAAGGGTAACTGCAGCCATTTGATTCCCAGTTAATCAAATCAAATTGTTATTCTAATTTTATTTATGGCCCAGCAGACGGTACATTTTGCATATTTCTAGTAGTAGCAGAAAATTAAAATATTTCCACGTGTTACTAGAGGAAGAGGTTCTTGGTTCGATCCCCCAGAGGGTCACAATGTTTTTTTAACGGTAATAATGAAAAGATTTAGCGTGAATTATTTCAAAATTTTATGAATACCCGTTATATGGTAGTTGGGGGTTTATTAAAATTTTATAAATGTATATATTTTTTTTTATCTGTAATCAAATCATTTGATACCTTACTTAAAATTTAAAAAATAAAAATCCCGCAACATGAATTATCCGCCATTTTGGATTCCCAGCTAATTAGATCAAATTGCTCTTCTAATTTTTCTATGGCCCAGCAGACCGCACATATTGCATTTATATATATATATATATATATATATATATATATATATATATATATATATATATATATATATATATATATATATATATTTTGTAACAGCAGAAAAATAGTTTTAAAGGGGAGGGGGACACGCAAAATGTTGATGTTTTTAGACAAAATTACACGAAAAGTTAAACGCTATCCACAAGTTTTATATACTATTTTAATCTACTCTTCAATACCTTTCATTTGATACCCCACTCAAATTTTTTCGTGTGACATGAATTATCCGACATTTTGAATTTAAACAGCTGATAATTTTGAGTTCGCTATATTTTTTCTGTGTGCGCGTCAAAACGATGTTTAATTCTGGAAAGTTTCATGTTTTTATCTCTTTTGATTCAAAAGGTATTGGAACGTTTGGAGTCTGTGAAAGACAGACAGCCACAGGAACGAAACTATAAGGGTTTCGTTCGTTGGATTTACCAACGAATATTTATTATAATATTTCTTTAAGGAACTTTAGGGTAGTGACACACTTCGCCACCCGGGTAGCGCCGGCGCTACCCGGGTGGCGAAGTGTGCTACTGGTCCCATTGTCTAGCCGCCACCTCGGCTAGACAGTGGGACAGTCGATTGGGTAGTGCCACCCGGGTTGCGCCACCCAGGTGGTGCCACCTGGTTGATTCCACTTGCTTCCACCACCTGTCTTGCGCCACCCGAGTTTTTACTTTTTTCGAACAGTCGAGAAATGGACCTGGAGGAGATAGCTGTGTTTGCTAATCATTATTTTCGTGAAAGAAGAAGGGGAAAAAGAAGCGTTTTTGGGTTCATCCAATAATTTCAGACAAAAAGATACTAGTTTGTCTCATACAGTGTACCCCCGTATCAAAGAGGACAGTAACAATTTTTCAAAATTGAATTTTCAATTTTTGCCGAATGTCGCTTGGAATTTGCAACGAATTGCTTAGAATATTGAACAACAGTTTGACCAGTAAACACACTTATATGAGGGATACAGTCAGCCCCTGATTTGATTTCCCCTATATTTGATTGAAGGAGTGGGGGCTGAGTGGCAGGGAATTGGGTGGCACCGTCTGACAGGCTCAACTGAAAACAATGGTCTGACCGGATGGCGCCACCTGCAGGTGGCGGTAGACACTGGGACGGTCGAACGTTTAGTGCCATCCGGTGGGTGGCGCCACCTCGTGTGGCAGGTTGCATTCTATTCTCATTGCTGACCGGGTAGCGCCACCCGGGTGGCGCTACCTGGGTGGCGAAGTGTGTCACTAGTGATGACAAAATTAAGACGTATAAGAAAATATTTAAATATAATAATGTTGTGTTAACATATTTTTTCACTAAGACGGGATCGGAATTGAATTTGTTTAGTATAACAGCATACTAAACATGGTTATATTTGACATTTTGAATTTAATTGTCATGACATTATTATTATTTATTTAGGCTAATACCTAACTACCTCCCTTTTATTACCTATGATTTTATGTCATAGTGGGTTAATTTACTTCAAAGTAATATTTTCTTACTTATTCATATATTATTGGACAAAATATCTATATCTATTTTTTTTTATTAAATAAAATTAACTCTTAACAAAGTATCAGTTTCAACTTGGTTTAAAATGAGTCGATCGAATCTGAAGTTACGCTGTTTTCAATATAGTATTATTTGTATTTCTCTGATAAATATTATTTCAGCTTGAGTATTTTCCCTTGGAGCTTTTTCTGATTGTTCCAGTTCTCGAACAGTTCAGGCTTAATCAAAGAATGCTTTGATGTTTTACACTGGTCCGATTCGATTACCGTTGGCTCCTTCCTGGCCCCTTTTTGAATTTTGTTTTTGACCCTAACATGTTCAAATATAAATTAAAACGAAGCTATAATTGCCTTTTATCCATGTTACACGGTAAATAACGTTTTGAACATAAATCATAACACTGTTTTTACCGACCACTGTTTTGATTTTGGGCTGATTTCTTTTTGAACATTTTAATAGCCTCGTGTTTAAATGCGTTAAATACCATAGGATTCACTGCAAATAATATCATGTCGGTTGTTTATTTTTTTGGAAATTTCCTAATGTTATTTTATTTCACCATTTTACCAAATTTATTACATTATTTACATTTAAAAAATGTCAGTATTTATTAATGGTTATTAATTTTTTTTAATAATCTTCCTCCTATCTTCCTTCTCTTATCTTCCTCTTTTTACTGCGTTTTTATTAGCTTGCTTTGTTGTTTGTTTGTTTGATTGTTTGTTTGTTTGTTTGTTTGTCCGGTACAAATCTAGCAATCGATTTCTAACTAACTTCCCGAATTGCTAGACATTTGAAACTTTTAGCATAACTCAGAACACTATTATCCCCTAGAATCCATTATTTTAATACTTTTAGCCATCTTTCAGCAGAATTTAATTGGTTTTTAGCAAATTTTGCTGTACGGAAAGTTAGTTCGGAAAAAATCCGCAAGTTATTTTATTTGTTTTGCCATGTCCCATATTTACGCAATCTTCATTTTGACGGGTCTCAAATTTGTGATAGATAAACACTGAATGACAGCAAAACAGGAAATATCGATTATATATTACTTATATTATTTCAAATATATCGATGGCACGCTTTAGATTTGGTGTTGGGGAGATCCGTTGTACAAAGATTTGTCCTTTTATAGGTTTAAGATCAGCTCTCTAGATGGTTGCCATTTATGTGAAGAAATTTATTTATTTATTTATTTATTTATTCATATTTTAAGAGCCCTCAACGGCAACAAGCCACAAGTGAAATAAATTACATTCGGAACTATTTTTTTTTTTTTTTTCACTAACATTATAATTATATTGTATAACAATAACAATTATATTATCAACATTACATACGATTCAACAGAAAATTTAAAAGCGTAGTATATAAAAAGTTCTTTTTATCTTGAAATTATTTTATTATATTCAATTTGTGTCCACTCTTATCTGTCGTCCGACATTTCCATTTTCTCTTTATACAGCTGTTATCACTGTATTAAGGTTACCTTCCAATAAATAACACAAGTGAATATTTGGTCAGGCATGTAAAAAAATTATATCTACTGGGACAAATTTACGACAAGAAAATTAAGCATAGTTTAGGACTCCTCCTTTTCACAGTTCAGAAACGCAATGTATTTGGTAGAGCTCGTCTAAAAAGTACTAACTCCTTGGTTATATTGGAGATAAAAAAAAAATATGAAAACGAAGTATGGAGAGAGATGAAGAAGCAACAGGTGCTGCCTCTACTCCTCAGGGACAGGACTCAAATCATTTGCATGGGGTAATCGTTCCAGCTCTCACCTCCCAGCCCCTTGATTATGAAAAATAATTTTTACTGTAGGCTCTCTATACCACGAATTGCCCTGGGCTCGTTAAAATAAATAAATACCCCGAACTTATCATTTTTACGGGAATAATGACATACCTTTAACAATGCAGATAAATTGATTGGCCTTTCATATTTTGCTGAACTAAGCAGTAAAACATTTAAATTCAACATTTATTTTTAATTTAATAACTTTATTGAATACCACTGCATTCAAGAGGCTATTTTTTGGACCAGCACTGTAAACAGCCTACTTAAAAAATAAAATTTAAAACTAAAGAATAAATCGTATTTACTTCCTATTGCCTAACAACGCAATTGTTAAAACTGTATTGAATTATAATTAACATTTAAAATTTATATATATATATATATATATATATATATATATATATATATATATATATATATATATATATATATAAATTGAATCAATCTATCTTGGTCAAAGCTTTAGGAGTTATAAATAATGAGTTATTATATTCAAGGTATAAGTGTTTAAGTATTAGCAAATTTCTTGTTAACCATCGCTTTAGATTATAAACAAAAGAATATTATAATTTTGGTAAGAAAAAATAAATCATTATTGCTTCCGAACTTACTGTAGGTAACGGAAGATATGTGATCGTTCTCAATAACGAAAAAATGTATGTCTCATATTTTAAAAATATCATGACAGAAATCGGTTTCAGACATCAGGGAACATGTTTTTGTTTGGAGGGAAATAATTAAATAGACAAATAATGGCTTGTAAAAGCATAAAGTACAAGATAGGATGCGAGGCAGCTATGTGCCTTACTAATTAGGAGACTATTTTAACAATGCTTTCGCTATTCGTTATCAAATTTTGAGTGATAATCACTTTAGACATCGAAGTGTCTAAAGGTAATTTGGTTGTTGTATATATATTGCTTAGTCCTAAGGGGATCCAAAGATGAACACCATCTCCCACCCAGAGCTGTTTTAACTTCTGAAATATCTTTAAAGCTTCACAAATTCGGTAATATTGGCATCTATGATAAAGATTCTTACAATAATTTAAAAATTAATCTTTATATTTATTGATTTTATGTATTTAAATAACTCTAAAGACATAAAATAATCTAAAAAATGTAAAATTAAATTATATCTCGTACATTCTCTCTTAATGTACATGAAAAGATTTTGGAGCTTTTTTTTAGAAGCTAAATAGACAGCAATAATCTGTCCGATACAACTGTACTAAATTTTCTCATATAAAAGTACATAATTACTATTTTCCATTATTAGTTGTTTAAGTTTTCGTGGTTACGTTTTTATTATTGAATATTTTATCAAAATTTACCATAAAATGAACTTCTCGGTCGAGCCTGGCCTCTCAAAAACGGCTATTTTCTTAGGAACAATATTGTTCTTAGGAAAACGAGTTATGTGGATAGGTTCGTATATCAATGTATTACTTTTTTTAATTTTTCAATTAAAATCATCGGAACCCTATTCGAAAAAAAAAAAAAATGTTATGGGTAGCTCCCTCAATTTAAGTGCTAAAATTAATTGAGGCGTTCAAAACCAGAACGGGCCATCCCTCTAGAGTCCTGACCTGAGATACCTTTGCGGGCCAAGACACATGGCCAGTTCTGGTTGTAGATTTACAACTCTTTAGGCAGCTGGAACCAACCCAACACCCAACGCATGCTGCTATCTGTTAAGAAATAAGATTACTTAATATAGAGCAATCAAATATAAGCTAGAACGAAGTGTAAGGAGGTCACTCAGCCTGTTTGGTGGGTTGGCTCGTTCTAGTTTTGAACGCCTCAATTTTATGTATGCCGCAGTTATTGAAATCTGCCCAGTAGTTTAGGCTCCACGAGTCTGCCTCTATGACAAACTACAAATGACCGAGGCACTTCTGATTGGTACTTTAGATTGCTACTCCTATTATAAAGAAAACAGAGGAAGTAACAAACTAAAGAAGGTATATGGAATGTTCTTCTTTAGAATGTTATTCCCCTTATAAAAACAGATGTGTGATAATCCTTTGTCCCAAAGTACATTGGACTAAACATAACTTTGTCTTAATAGTTATTTTGTTAAAGTCATTTATATTATAAAAACACATAGGGGAGTAACAATCTAAGAGTAACTAAAAGAAGTACCATGACAGATAGACTTTTTTTAAATACCACTTTTTGACCTAGGAGAATTTAATAGGAAGAATATAAAAAAGTAAAAAATAATAAATTATAAAATATGAATTATTTATAATTGTTTTTGAAAAAAATGAATACACGGATTAATAAGTTATATAAATAGGGTTTCATCGTAAATATTGCCTTTAAAAAAGTGTTTATTTTAATTAGATAAAGAGTATAAAAATATATCTAAGAAAGGTTTCAGAGTTCCCCTCTTAGCTCTACTAATTTCTACCCTTGTCCTTATCTGAAAAGGTCTGAGAGAGAAGCACTAACCAACACTATATATCCTCTTTCTTTATTACTTTCATCTTCACCTCTAATTACATTTTTATTCTTTTCTCTTAAGAGGAACAGTAGAGAGAAAGGGTGAGTTACAAAAACGTTATTTTTTCATTTTTTTTTTTTTTTTTCTACTTTGCAAAGTGGAGTGTTATAAAAAAAATAATAAGGTCTGATCCCTTTCTGTCCGTGAGAGAATAAGGGTAGCAATTTTTGCTTCTCGGTTATTCATGCTTTTTTGGTTTTTTGTTAACAAAAACACCTCTTGTTGAATTAATTATCTTGGCTGAGGATTTTCCAAGAGATAAACATTTATCACTGACATTAATTGAAAAAAAGTTTTGTTATAAATATACTTATTTTTTTTACTAAAAGTTCGGTTTTCCACTTAAATTTAATTTTAACTTATATTGCTTCCACTTTTGTTTTGTTATAATTTTAGTAACAAACATATTCATAATCATATACGAAGGACGACGTAAATCACATTTTGCCTATACATAGAACAAATTATTATTTTATAAAATCACCACAGATGTGAGTTGATCTGAATTAGAGGTAGTATTACATATATATAATTAATAATTAAAGGAAAAATAATATTTATTTTTATTCCGTTACCGCAGTAAATATTTGTTGATAAAATACAGTAGAAATTAAATAAAGTTATGATGTTAAAGAATTATGACCTACTCCTCAATAAAAAAAAAAGTTAATATTTTGCAAATATTTATTTTATTATTTATGTATAGATATATATTTAAAACCTTTCTGAGTGCTGCAATCCTCTAAATAACTTTTGATTCCAATCTGCAAGTGCATGCTGGAAAAAAACATAAATACAAGAACAACACTTCAACCACAAGAAGATTAAATAAATTATCTAATCACATAAAATATTCAATAAAATCTCTTTATTTGCTCGTTGAATTAATACAAAATTTGATATGCTATAAATAAATATTGTAAACCCTAATTATATAGATATTGATTATAATCAAATTCCCTCTACACTCAATTCTTTTAGATAATCTGTCTATAACAACATTTTTTTTTTCTGTAACCTTCACGTAAAATGTACACAGCTTATACAGGTTGATCTAAAAGTTTGGAAACGGCTTAATAACTCCGGTTAGAATTGAGATATTAAGTTCCGTCTTAAATCTTTATCATTTATAAAAAAAAAAACTACTTTTTTGGTGGGTAATAATTTTTTCCACCATATTGCATGCCACCATATTGGATTCAACTTTGAAATTTTAAATTGGAACACCTATAAAGTGATCATTTTTAGAAACGTCTTAAAAAAAAAGAAAAAAATTTCCGCAAACTCGAGCTTTTTATCTACTCCCGTTTCAAAATGGCTAAGATATAAAAAATCGGTCCGAGACAACTGAGACTAACTTTCTCATATAATCTCGGTCACAGATCCCTGGAAACATGAATATAATATTTCATATTTATTGCATTAAGTTCGCTTCAATGATAAACATACGTGCTTAGTTAATTAATATTGTTTAAAATGTGTTCAACAGGTGGTTGTTTACTTTTTGTTTTTGATTTTCAACAAGATCAGAATTATTTTCATCAATATCTCGGAAACTATGACTTGATAACTAACTATGTTCCTGAGATTTTAGACCGAGATTGTATGAGAAAGTTAGTCTGAGTTGTCTCGGACCGATTCTTTATATCTAACTAAACTGTTGAAAATAAGAAAAACAAGTAAATTTTTAAACTTTGAGTGTCCACCATTTTGAAACAGGAGTAGATAGAAAGCTCGGGTTTGAGACAAATGTTTTCACTTTATGGGTGTTCCAATTTAAAATTTCAAAGTTGAATCTAATATGGCGGCAACCAATAAGACAGAAAAAATTATTACTCACCAAAAAAGTAGTTTTTTTTATAAATGATAAAGATACCCGCAAACCGGAACTTAATATCTCAACTATAACCGGAGATATTAAGCCGTTCCCAAACTTTTGGATCACCCTGTATAATAAACTATTAGATGTCAACCCACAAATCTTGTATTACGCAAGCTTAAGGGTGTAATCCTTCATAACCCTTTATGTAACCAAATACATATGCCATGACTATTTTTGTCTTTTTTCCTTAATCACCTCTGATGACTTACTTCCTCCTCATTATAAACTTTTTCAAACTTCGCTCCGTTATTTTAATAACGATTCAATTGGGATTTTTTTTTTTTGTTCACAAATAATCATTGTGTTTCGCTTTTTACTTTCCGTTCAATGTTTCCAAAACTTAAATTAACACTGGGTTTACTAAAATACATCTACAACTAGGTTTATAAAACCTATCTGTGTTTTTTTTTATTTTTTAACCACTGCAGACAAGGAAAATAACTAGTCTCCCTTTCATGTCGTTTTCAACCTGGAGCTGTTATCCTTAAAAGGTTTTCTTTCCCTTTTTCTTAATTGTAGTTTTGTTTCTTTTATTTTTTTCTGTGTAGTTTTTGTTAAAAACAGAGAGCCAAAGTAGAGAGCTGTTATTTTTATCACCTTGTAACAGTTCAATTTCCCGGTGAGGAGGTTTTACTTGTTTTGTGTGAGGAAGGCCTCTCTTTAGTTGAACTGTCTGAAAGGGCTGTGGGGAGCTCTAGAAGGAAGAGAGAATAATTGGCCTCTAATTGCAGGGTTCTTCTACCCCAGTATTTATACCTCCGTGGTTTATATAAGGGGAGTGGGGTTTTTCCCCAAGTGTATTTTATCCTTAACAGTTTCGGAAAATTGAAAGGTTTGTAGCACGCAGCCTCTGTAAATCCTTCAAGTTTGTATCTTAACTTTAGAAGATAAGACAAACGGGAGAGAAACAGCTGAGGTTACCACAGTCCACCAGTATATTTCTTAGAGCGCTGAAACAAGAATTTTTAGCTTAATTAACCTATAGCTTCTATCGTTTTAAAGATTTGTGTGAAAGTACGATAAAGCTACTTTTAAACTAGAGTTAAAGATGGTAAAAAGGCATAATAAACCGTTTGTAAAAACCTTTAACTAATCGGTGAGAATCGGCATGTGCCACAAATCTCAAGAGTTTATGCTAATCACTTTCGTTTAGTAACATTTGAATGCAGTTAGCGAACATTTACATCTAGTTAACAAGCAATCATTAAATGTGTATTTGATTAGTATTTACTTGGTGAAGAGGCCTCTTTGAGATGCTTGAGCTGCAGGAAGACGTCATTAGGTGTTAACAATTCTTATCATCTTTCAACTTTAGCTTTAAAATGTAGATAACAATCTTCTACTTTCCAATAAATGCAGTTGTTAGAAAACTGCTGTACCTATCCATATTTATTACTGGCAACATACTTAAGTATTACCCAAAGTTTGCTGCTATAAAATAATAATTTAAATCAAATTATAATTATTATTTGCTACGGGAAACAGACAGTGAAAAATGCACTCCCGCGCCTGGATTTGAACCCGGGTCTCCCGTATTTCCAGTACAGATGCTCTGGCCAACTAAGCTACGCAGGAGAATGATTTTTAACTACCGTAATCGATAACTAGTCCCGAATCCAAGCATTTAATATTCATATACATTTAGACAGTCAATATTAATGACATTAGAACTAAACCAAGAATTAACGCTTATAATTATAAATTGTATTTTTCACTGTCTGTTTCCCGTAGTAAATAATAATTATAATTTGATTTAAATTAAAATTTAAACTTTCCAAAGTATGAAAACTACCAAAAACTTAAACTTGAATTTTAAAATAATAATATAATACCTACTACATATTTTTAATGTGAATTAGGGGCACAAGTGTACTTTTGCAACAAATTTGATTTCACTGCAATGGTCATATACATTATAAACAAAAACACACACCAAATGACACAAAATTCAATACTCGCCAGAGAAGGAAAAACGAATTCTTGTTTTTATAATATGTGGAGATTGACTAGTCTACAGCGGTTACAAGTTAACTTACCAGTTAAGACTGCAGAAGGGCAGATATTATTGTTTGTGCTTCTTGTTTTTAAATACGTTTCATAAATCTATCTAATATATGTGGCATGCAATTATATATTTATTACATACTTTAGTACAATTAATGATTACGAAGTATTTATGCTTAACTATTTGAAATTCTAAGAAGAAATTAACTTACTTGAAGAAATTCCTTAGAAGTTAGTCCAGCAATAGAACAATTTAAGAACTTACTCACAAGTCCATTATAGATTTAAGTTATTAATAATCAAAGTTTAATAAGAAATGTTTTACAATATAAGTTTAGTTTATTCTATAAGAACTATCAGTGGCATTTGGTCTTGTCATATATTTATTTGTGATTGAGAAATCTTGGGTACTTCACCTACATTATTTAGAGTATTAATTCAGAATAAGTAATTTGCTGCTTATGCAAAAAGCTACCTCGTTTTGAGCAAGGGCGTGGGCGTTGTATATAATGGACACTTAACAATAATATATTATATGTGTGTATAAAATGTACTTGAATATAATTTTTAAGTAAAAACGAGACTGAATCTTTTTCTGGTTTTATATATTATTATATGAAGGCTGTAATAATATAAATCAGTGTAAAAGTGGATGCAAAATTTCAGCTTTAAAAATGTTAAGAATTTTTGAGGTAGTTCAGGTATAATGAGTAATTTGTTGGAGTTCTTTTCTTTAAATAAGTCGGTGACATCAAGGAAACAAAATTTGTCGCCGGAAATTCTTTAGGATTTATATAAAGTGTAATCTCTTTTAAAGATTATTGATTATTGAAAGTCAATGAGTCAGATTGGAAGTGGCGTAGATTAGAACATTCGTCATAGATTTCTGCTGTAAGTTGGGATGGCGTCACCTTTTGTACCTTAAAAAAATATTGTCATCTAAAAACGTTAAAAATATACTGCTAGACTCAATAATGTATTATTAGCTCTGAATTAAATAAAATTCAAAAGATTGCTACAAACCTGGAACAAATTCATTTTCCTACAAAGTATCACATTCTTTAAATTTACCCTATGACAGCACGCAACAGTCTGGGGTGCCTGAATACAGATAGGGTCTAGAGACCCTTTCACAATAAGTTCCAGAAACATTCTGACAAAAAAAAAAAAAAAAAAAAATAGACAAAAAAAAATAGACAAAAAAAAAAAATCAAAAAAAAAAAAATCAAAAAATTGAATAGACAGCCGGATTTGTAATTATTGAATGCTTTAATAGATCCTATACTGCAATTTATAGTTAGCAGAAGAACATATACATGATACATGTATATTTAGAAACATGTTAAGACAAAAAGGAAATATTGTTTCCGTTGTAGGACGGATTCTTGTGTGGATCGAACTAAACAATTATTCTACAAAGATGATTGAATAGATGAATTTTGCCCATACGGAGCAGACACTGAGCCGTAAATCAAACCGAAGCAAGTGTTCAGGTGCAGTTCGAAGGCATTTAAACCGGATCGATGGGAAACTCCAAGTTAATTGAAAGCCGGAAGGATTTGGGCGCTTTGCCCTGGATCCGAGATCCACTATAGGGAGTTTTGATTTATCAGTTCTAGAGGGTGGTTCTCGCGGTCTCACCCCCCTCCTATATGGGAAGGATTTATGGATTCCTCTAAATCCTTGAGTCCCTCCATATGTCAGAGTAAATGGACTCGGAGGTGACCCCCACACGCTCACATACGGTGACGTTGCCGAGGTGACAGCTGAGATCCGTATCGTCTTCTTTATGGTCTGTCTCCAATCAGTCAGATTGACTGGATTTAGTCATGGTGCGCTTTAACTGACAATTGATAATTATCGATCGTTATCCATATTTCAAATAGAGATTCTAAGGGCAGTTCATCATTCTTGACACCTCTTGGATTTCTATAATTATATTGGTACTAATTAAATTTAATTAAATAATTTTGAATATAACTCATGTTCCTGTCGAGAATTTGACTTGATTTATACTCAATTTCGAAACCCAAATTATTGCTACTTTAATTAATTTCGTTAATATGTTTATTAATAACTAATTCTATTAAATGTATATTAATATAAACGCAGTAACATCAATAGCGTTACAGAGGGAGTCGGGGCGGGTGGGGGCACCGGGAAGCACCGTTATAGTCCAGTCAAATGGTGCACAAAATGGGCTCGAAGTGGAAAGTTCTGGTGTAATTAATTTTAGTGGTTTATTTTATGTTTTTGGGGGTGCTGAACACGAATCTGAAGTTGTCCAACAAAATTCCCCCCCCCCCCGCAAATATGAGAAATCGTCAAAAACAATTTTTTTTTTGTGGTTTTCCGCATATAACTTGCAAAGCAATCTATTCACGCAAAAAGTGGTCTGGTAGTAAAATATAGATGAGAAAATAACCTTCAATTTATGTCTATAACATTTTTTTGTACGTCATATGGTTTTCACTGAAATGGGAGTTGAAATATCGGGAAAATCGGTAATTTATGAAAAAAAAAACAAAAAAAAAAAAAACAGTTATGCACCATGATTAACGAGCCAATTTTCAAAGAAATCTACGTATTATTGGTTTATGATAATATACGAAAATTTTGGTTTAGAATTTGGATGGGTGTTAAAAATAATTTGGTATACAGGGGTTCAAAAGACAAAATAGTATGTACCCTTCAAGATGCATGTCATTGGAAAGCTCTTTAAGAGTACAGTTAAATAAACCACTAAAATCAATTACATCACAACTTTCCACTTCAAACTACCATTTGACTGGACTACTAAGCCAATTATAAAAAAGAAAGATTGGTCAGACAATTTGAAAAAAAAACCTTTCTCATTATTTCATTAGTGCGATGCCAGTGATACAATAGCTCAATTTTTAATTCTTACAAAATGTGTTAGCGACATAAAGACAAAAAGTATCAAGCGTCTTTAGTTTTTATTCTGTAATTGGTGCTCCTTCTGCCTCTCCTACTGAATTAGTGAGGTGCTGGAGAGCCTGTAAAAATAATATAAACACGACAGACACAGGCGGCAGAAGGTGAGTATCTGTTAGCAGACCCCTAAAATTCGATTTTCTGGATCACTATTGATCCAGAAAATCATTATTTTTTTCCTTTGACTTTTTTTTTACTGAGAAAACAAGAGCAAGTATTCTAGCTTAGAAATACCATAATTCTTTATATCGTTGGAATCAACATGCAATTTTTGGCGCCTATTTTATTTTATCACACATTTACCACTATTTTATTGTAGCTCTAAGTATTTCATTATAAAATTAAACATGAAACAAATCGTGATTTTTTGCCATCACTTAACTAAAATTTCAACATTTGTACTTATATTATAGGTGACAAAAAATAAGTATTTAGGAAGGGGGCCCCCTGAGAGTGCGAGGGGGGGTACTAATTAGATAATATGGCGCCGGATGGTATGTTTTCCCGAGCCGGAAGCTACTTTTCTGTTTTTTTTTATGCATGTCTTATTAGATTATAAAAAAACAATAACTGAGAATACCTTGATGCGTGAGACCCCCTGAGAGTACCTTATTTAGATTTATATTACAAGACATCCATTGTTATTTTCACTAGTTTAATATTATTTAGCCAGGTACGAGATGCTATATAGTAAAACTAAGGAGATGTGTGGACTGTATAGAGTTGGTTTTCATTGCAAAGGGTTTTCTCAAGAGTCCACTTGTCACCTTCCTCAAAGGTTTCTTTCCCCTAAAAGCTCATCTTCTTTATACGTTCTGTAAGCCTCCTCAGCACAGTATAACTTTAAATCTCTAAAGGCTAAACGAGAGATATACTCTATCTCTCTAGCTCTTTTAAGTTTATTTAGTGTTTTTTTTTTTTTTGTTTTTTTCTCTTCTTCTTATCTCATGTAATACATATACTACATACACATTAGGTTTTCACCTTATTTACCGTTCATAAGAATATTTAAAATTACAATCATACTTGAGTATACTATTACATTATTCATAAATCCAATAGTCTGTAAAAAAAAATGCTTCTCAAATGACGTTCCCCAAAGAAATTTGAGTTTTGAAATAATACTGAGTAATAAAATTATAAAATGTTAGAGCATTATTTTCAATTATATTGTAAAACATCGTACTAAGAGTATAACTGGATATATATATTTTTTTAATTCTGACTATATTAATCCCTTTTTATTTTAATTGAAGAAATGTGGTTCGAAAGGTCAACAGGGATAACAAACTATGTCCTTCACAACATGTTGGCTATATTTCAACCATCTCTTAGGTCATCATCAAGCCTATAACATAAACACTTAATTGAAGACGAGGGTTTACTATTCTTATAACAATTTTAAATGGTTATTGTTTACATTTATAACAAATTTTAAAATTTCTTTACCTTATGCTTTGAAAATTAATAGAAAATTTAATTCCACGGCGATTTATAAAAACCCTTCCAAAATGCTGTCAATATCATTACCACCTTGGTATTCGTCATCGGAATATTGCTTTATATTAACCATTTTTTTAAAAATCTAAAGTTCTAAAATAATATTTCCTATCCTCCACTTTCATACTTATATCACTATTAAAGGCTGAACTACAGTGTACGGTGCCCTTTCTGATAACACGTTATCTCACTGTCGACCTTTTTCGAGACTTTATATATCGATATATCTTGTCCGTTAAACTCTTTTGTACTTCGATTTGGACCTCTACCTGGTCTATATGCTGGAGAGTTGTTTTTCTCCAGAAAATGAGCCTCCGCTCATTTTCGACCGCGGTGTGGAGCGGTCATTGAAAATTCTAGGTCAAACAAAATTAATGTTAACAAATTGAAATCTAACAAAAAACAAACACATATTGGTTCAGGCCCCGATTTAGGGTAAGCTGCACCCTGGACCTTTTACACCCCCCCCCCCCTCATAAAAAGGAGACTCAGATACTTTTTTCCACTGAATAGTATTTTATAGGGTTACCCCAATGTTGGCTGATTCCATTATTGCTGTAAAAATGACGTATAATGTTTTTGTAACTACATTTTTAGTGCAAACTGCTAACATACATGAACATAATTTTAAAGGTACCAGTTTGCATGTCTAAGTTTTGAAGTGTAAAAGTGTAAAATCATTTTTTTAATGAATAAACACATAGATTAAAATTGTGACGGGAAATTGTCCGCTGCCCTAGGCAATGGCCCAGTCTGCCCATTGGTGTTGTGATAGTTACTCACTCCCAAAACATTTAATCGAAAACTCTGAAAACTCAATTTTGTACCATATTACATTGATAAGGCCTGAAGATGCCCGCAGATATGGGCGAAATCTAGCCACTATTAAAAAGTTATAAAACCCTAGTAATATTGTTTTTTAATTCATCCCTGAAGACTAAGAAGATTGAGAAATAGAATAATAAGGGATCAACAGAAGAATACATTCATAATATATATTAGGTATTTTGATGATAATTATTTAGTAGAGGAAGAAATTAAGGGAAGATTCTATAAGAGTGAAATTCAATATACATATATCTCTTCACAGAACTTGATATATTAATAATTCAAGATTATTATCCTACTAATTTTATTTCTATTAATGCTAAATTGTGATCAAAACAGTTAATTGTGGTTGCTGTATTTGATTCTCTTATTTTTAGATAATAAGAGAACCACAATCAAGTATTGTAGATTAGGCATTAATAAATAGAACATGACTATTTTTGTTTAAAAGCTAAGGCTGTGGTGTGCAAGATTGTTCTGAAAATTAATTAATCAAGTTTGAATAATTACAATTGTTAAGTCAATAATGGTCTTGTTTGTGGTTTCCTGAGAATTCCAAAGTTATTGTTTATTGGGGAATCGCTTTAACGTGAATTATGCCACAAAATTCCTTTAATCTCGTTTATCCTTTACAAGCTTAAGAGGTTGGGTTGTTTCCGTTTACAAACTATTATACAAATACTTCTGAAAATTATCTGTGTAACTTGTACTAACTAAAAGAGAAACGGTAAATAACAAGAGGAAATATTTTATGTATAATATAATAACGTTTGAAAGGAACAAGTAATGCCAAAGCTACTGAAATATTTTCAGAGGAGTTTTGAAACTGATCAAAGAGCTAAAACCCGAGTTCATCTTTACAAAGAAACTTTCCAGATATCTCGAGAGAAATTCTCTGTTTACTCTCTCCTCAAAGAATTATAATACCTCGTGTATCTGCAATCTCCGACAAACCTGGTAAAACCCAAAGCTTGTGTTTTAGTTTAATTCCTTCCTTAAAGCTAGAACAGTTTAGGAGATGAAGACATACCCTGAGCTACACCTACCTCGGGGCCATTTTACAGACTTCAACAAAACAAATTATCGATTTCAAAGATATTCTCGGTAATAAAGATAAGCCAAGGAAAAGATAACATAAAGATCAAAGTAATTATAAACAATGCACATCAAACATTAAATTGTAAAAAAGCAACCAATATTTATCTAAAAAATGATCGAAATGTTTACAGAAAATGAAATTTATGACGAATTGTCGTATGATATTTTCGAGTTTTCCTTAATGTATTTGTTTTATGTGTGTGATAACTGGTTTGGTTAATTTTGCGTGTAAATATTTATTTAGTCCTCAAAATGTGCCCTGATGTAGGCTGCATATTAATATAGACCAGTCAAATTAGACAAAAAAAAGGGCTTGACCTTGCAAAAGATCTTGTAGTACTAATTGTTTTATATGCTGTTTGGACCTAAGCCAATAGTAAGAAACTAAGTTTGCAGCTAATAAACCTGTGAAGCTGCGTAACGTCTCAAAAACGGCAGAATATTTTATTTCTTGCTTAATTGGTCCTAAAGTCTGCGTCTGAAAGAAAAAGTTAGTTTTTTCTTAAAGTAAATTAAATTATCTAAAATTTGAATCCTCGCCGAGCTCCGCAACTCCAGTACTTTCCGTGATAGTGATCTTCAAAAATTGGTTATTTGTTCCAGAAAGTAAAAGAAAAATAAAATAAAAAATCGTTTTTGTCTAATATATAAATAGAAAAAAAATACTCATCAGGGCAGACTATTAGATATTCACCCTGTTTTTCTGTCTGACAGTAACATATATGCTCGTGACAATAACTTATTCAAAAGTTTGCCGATTTTGTTGAAATTTGGTAAGAGACTCATTTGTTAGACCTCGTTATACATCCAAGCATTTTCTTGCAATGCTTGCATAAACGCGAGCTTCAGATATAAAAGTGGAATTTGAAGACCGGAAATGATTTACCTTCATCTATTGGATACATTTTTTTAGTAAAACTAACAGCGATGCCGCTATCAAGGGATAAGGATCGCCTAATCCTTTAAATCTGCCATTATCTTACGTTGTATATTAATTATTAAAATAAAACTTCATATAAATCGAAATTCAAATAACTTGATACAAACAGAAGATGTGTGAAGTGAAGTGATACAATTATAATAATCGCTGAAAAGGAACAAAGAGATATTTGAGTTAGTTTAGTTATAGAGTAATGTAGGAAGGTTGCCAAGGCAACCCCCCCCCCCCCCCCCCCCTCTCTCTCTCTCTTTTATATTATTTCCACAATCCAATTCCACTTATTCTATTCAAAAATGAAATGTATTATTATTTAATATAAATCTAACGAGAAATTAAAAAAAAATTTTAACTGCGAATTAGTCCCATTCCCAAATCTTGCCATTTCCTTAGGTTATGTCTGCTATGTTAAAAAACACTTTGACAGCAATGTATCGATTGTTTTTTATGGTTACTGGTTACCCTAAGGAGGCCGCAAAGAAGAACACCAAACATGCTGAATTTCTGCGCTGCTAATTTCTACAGTGGCATACTTTTACGTTTTGAGGAATCTCCAATCATACAACTAACTAAGAAAAAAATATTAGCTAATGAAAGCAACAAAAGGCACCTCATCACACTTCTCCATGATGGTAATGCTTCAAGCAGCGGGGCGTAGAGGTGAAGGTAGTGGAAGAAGGCGCAGTTCAAGACATCATTTACATGGCACTATCCAAAAGTCCGATATTGGAACATGTTATCATAGTAAAAGATGTGGACCTCCACATCCTCCCAGTGGATTAGCTCAACAAAGTTTTCCTACAGAAGAATTGTAGAGGTAAAGTAGACTAGTGTCATTATTCAAGTTCCTTTTACGCCTGTATGACCCACTCAAAAGTCACTAGGGCACCATTTTAACAATTAGCCAAAATCTTAGTAATTCGGATCTTTTAGAACTGGCTGAAGATCTTATTCACCCATATTCGATTCACGGAGCCGTAGCAAAGTTGGGTAAAAATGCTTCGTAGCTCAGTACGGGGATAATTTTAAAAAAGATACCTTGAATGGACTTTGCTACCAGTTGTTCGACAAATCTGCATCCAACACCAAAATTAATCTTGCTCGTTACACAGCTCAACAGAAGATGCAGGAAGCCACCATGCTTACAGAACGTACCACCAAGTTCAAATGTGGTTGAGGGCTAATTAAAGTCCTATTGAATGGAGGTGAAAACTCGAGGGTTAAGGGTTAACCCCCCGTCAACTTCACGTAATCTCCTAAGCTTCTACTGTGCATGATTTTTCTCGAGGTAAATGCAAAAAAGGTTGCGGCAGTGGATGAAATTAAGACTCAGCTTTTATAAAATTTAATTTACTTACAAAGGAAAACTTTAACTTTTCAATCAGAAGCAGACTTTAGGAGCTACTAAGCAAAAATTGCAAAAATGCCGTTATATGACCTTTTGAAGGCTAAATATGCAAAAGGACTAAACAAACAGAATTTCTAAAATAAGCATGATACTATTTACCCTTTAATACGTTGTGGTAAACATAGCTACCTCCTTGAAATTCCCTAAAATATCATCTGATGAATAGCCAAAAACGGTATATTGAAGATTTTATGAACTTGTAATCGCTTTAGCAATTTAAAGTATTTTTGTAAATTTTAGTAATTTTACTTGTTTATTTTTCTACTTGTTATTTATCAAGACTACATATTATTCTGTTTTAGTTATACTCTCTGAGGAGGCTGATGCAAGGTGATGGAAGACATCCTAAAGCACCTCTAGGTAACAACTTTAGGCCACCCCAGCCACTACATCACCGACCACTTAGAACTAACATAGACTTCGACAAACAGGTCAGTGAAAATATTTCACATTAAATTTAAAAGCTATAGTCTGGGTATAGCGGCAAGAATAGCATTATTCTTTTTTCGGGAATTTCATTTTCTGCCACAAATAATAATTATGATAATCCTGTATCCAAAAGTGTTCCTTTTGATTGTTACTGTTTTGCGGTGGCTCTTTCTTTATTTTCCTTAAACTTAAATCTAAAGGTTCTCCTTTTTTTAGCCTAAACCTTTAGTCTCTGATTTAAAATGAAAAATTGGACTCGGGGCGTCTCGGAACTTATAATTGGTGTACATTTCAGAGCAATCGGCAACATATTTTAATTTTTTTATTACTCAGCACAATGGGCTTCAAAAATTAATGATTTTCCGGGCAATGCAACTACATGTATGCATTGATTTTGATCCACGTTATAACTCTCTGGGTAAGAATTGTGGGAGTTATGCGTGACACAGACAGACTAACATCCAGCTAAAAACTACTCAAATCGTCTTGAAAGCAATACTTTTTTTTAATGAAATCAATAGATTTCTTAATGTAAGGAAAAGAAAAAATAAAGTCTAAGTTAAATCTTTGACTTGCAATCATATAACAAAAATAATCTAACAAGATACACTAAACAAATTAAATAATCTACACTGGGAATTCCTGACAATGACGACACTGGGATTTATTTATTCTAAACCTAAAAGATAATGTAGTTTTTAATTTAAAGAATTAGGGATCATAAAAAAAAAATAGAGGAATAAGATATCATATAAGCGAAGATGCGATCAGCAAATAATTTGTTATCTAGATTAGTTTTTTTTATAATATTTTAAGATACCACTTTTTCATATGCTTAGTATTGAGAATATAAGAGATTTTATAAGCCACAGAAAAACTTTTCAACCCCCCCTCAGAAAGATGAGTAAATTTTGAATAAGAGTATTTTAATTTTTGGAACGAAGTTCCTTATGGCACGTTCTGGAGCCCGGGAGTGAATCCGAAAAAAACTACCAAAATCACCGTCACGCAAAATCTGACACGAAATCTACCGATGACGATAACTTGAGTAAAAGATCACCGAGTTAGTTGAAATTTGGTACACATGTTCATTTTACCAATGCCCAGGCTGAGTTCGTTGGATTCGTTATCCGCCCAAGCATTCACGCGCAACGCTCGAGTAAACTTAAGCTTCAAAAAGACGGGAAAAAATGTTATTAAGGAAGCCTGTTCCTTGACTTGTTTTGTTTATTTTTGTTATATGTCAAAATGTCACTTGGTTTTGTAAATATAGAAAATAATATAATCACGGTCTTGTTAAAAGTAAAATTGATCTGTGCTTACGCTTATTTCAATATATTAGGTATATTATTATAATACTGCGTACTTAATCCAAGAAAAAATTCTAACTTCTTCTATTTAATGAGACAAACAAGTTTTTAAATATATATTTTTTTTTTTTTTTTTTAGTAAAACGAACACCGACACTGTTATGAAGTGATAAAGATCGCTAAAGTTATTAAAGTGGACCCGAACGTTTAAAATAAAGAAATCAACTTTTTTACTGATATCTTCCGTTCTAACGTATAACGATTTTAATAAAACTTCTTACACATTGTCTATTGTCTAAAGTACAATTGAAACAGGCATGTAAAATTTCAACCGGATTCAAGCAGAAGCTTTAGAGTAGGGAAGAGATATATTTTATAATATTTTAAATTAATAAGCCTGGTAGGTAGAAATCAGTCCTATTTCAATCCAATATCCTTTAACAAACATACTCTTTAACTATAAACTCATCATGATCAACTTTTTTCTTATATTCAATATATAATATTTATAGTAAGACGCTTGCTTTAATGATACAAATAATTATTTTCTTTTAATTTTTCCTTAACTCTTGCTTGGTACAAACCGTTCGTTCTTTTAATTTTGTCTCTTTTCTAACTCCGCCATGTATTAGTAGTTAGCAATGTATACGTACTTAGCAGTGTGATTTTATAATTTAAATTTAATGAAAAACGTAAGGAACTTCGTTCCTACCGGGTGTCCCGCGACACCACACGTATTTTACTTTTTCATGTGTAAAGGAATTTTTTCCAGTAGTAAATATCCTATTTTATATTTGTCTCTCGCAGCAGTAAATTATAATAGGTACTTTTTATAAAGTTACTATTTGTTTTTAATATTTACTTTACTGAGCTATAACAATAAGCTAACATATTATTAAACATATTTTCAGGGTGGCGTTAAATACTGCGCAAGCATGCACAAAGAAGTGTATTACAAAGGTAAAATAATATATATTTTTTTAAATTTGTTAGTAAGTTATTATATCAGAACTTTCACTTAGAAAACCTAAGAAACCTAACCAAATCTGTGATACAATTAATAAAAGTACTAATAATTTACTTAAATGATAACTGATAATTTACCAGTTCTCGAGGAAAAGCTTAATCGTTTTTCTCTTTTATTTTTTTTATTTCCAACTTATCCTGCAGAATATTAGAATAAACACAAATTGTGTTTTTGTTAAATTTTATTATTTGCACAAAATTATGTAAGTTAACGAAATATTAATATTAGTTTTATTGACGTATGTAAATTTAATTTAATTGCAAAAACAATTATTTCTTAACGTCATTACAATAGTTTTATATTTTATCTCTTAGATAAATAGCAGTTTAATCTTTGGATAAGTAGCAGATTGTTCGAGAAAATTCACTCTGATTCTAGGGAACTGCTGATGATGTGAGTCATTAGCAACTCATTTTCATCAGTCATTTTTTACTCACTTCATCAGTAGCTTCCTTTAGAATGATTATTATGGCTATTGTGAACCATTAGCAACACTCTGACTCAAGGGAACTGCTGATGATGTAAATAATTATTAACTCACTTCATCAGTAGCTTCTTCAGAAAAAATTCTGCGTTTAATATGAGTCATTAGCAACTCTACTATTATAATCTACTATTATATCTCTATTTCATCTCTACAATATTATTTTATAAAAAAACGCGATTTTCTGTGGAAATACTATGTTTTAGTCTTAGGTCACAGATGCCTTGGCTTAAATGAAGATATTATTGAACCTAAATTAAAACTGTGTATAATTTTGCGTAAATTTGAAACTCTCTTTGTTCTTAGAGTTGGTGAATTCTGAATATAATAATTTGATGTTTAGTACTTTATACATTATATGATTACCTCATTAATCTTTTAACCTATTTATAATTTTATTTTTATTTTCAGCCAACAGTTGGAAGCAGCACTAATTTGGAAAGAAAGAGTATAAATCATTTCATTTGTTTTTATTTATCAAAATATTGTACATTTCTGTTAAAAATTTAAATGATAAATACTTCTAACGTAAGAAAGAACTGCTAACTATCTATCTATCTAAATATATAATCTATATATCTATATAAAAATCTATATAAATATATATATATATATATATATATATATATATATATATATATATATATATATATATATATAAATTGTTAATTGTAGATTTAAATTGAACGAAAATAGAATCGATATACATTTTTTTTAAAAAAATTATATAGTTACTTCTAAAAAAATACGCTTGGAAAAAAGTATAAAAAGAAATTATACAAATATATCTTAGCATTATGATTTAAGAAATTATTTATATATATATATACATACAACTATTTTGTGGTATAATTACAATTACAATTATAATTAAGAAAAATAAATTAATAAGTTAATTGCTAATGAGCAGAATATAACTAGAATGTGTAATCATTTTTAATAAAATGCTGTATATAAAACAAAGAAGTAGAAATGCGATTTCTAAAATAAAAAAGTTTGATAAATTGTCGCTGAGTTTTATAGCGATCAACCTAATTGATATTTTTTATTTCTTATTGCAAAAAACATTTTTTGAAATAGAAACAAAGATGTACCTACTAACTAGAAATTCAAGTCCTAATTCAATAATTATGCATTTTGGTTAATGAATTGTAATATAAACTTAGCTCTCGTGAATTTAAAATAAATTTTATAACCAATTATTGGCTTTTTAATCATTAATGTTACAAAATGGTTAAGAAATTGACTCTTAAGGGAGTAAAAAGAAGTTAATAGTGAAAGGATATAATTTAGCTTCAGGCCGTCGTCAATAGGTCGGAGAAATATTGCCATCTTTTCACGGCTGATTTATGAGAGATAAAATCCAAACTGTTTGTCTAATTTGTTAATCTTCTGTGTCCCTTTCACGTCACAGGTGTCTAATACCTGAAATAAAGCCTTGATCTTAAGTTTGCTAACGGTGTGACATTAGCTTTAATTATAAAACCGATACTATAAAAACAAAGAAGTCTAAATTATAAACAGCTTAGGTTTCTAGTCAAATCCGCGTCACGAAGGATTTGAAGTCCGACGTTTCGCTTCCACTACTGAAAGCATCTTCAGGGTTGTAGTGCATCGTGTTGTTGACTCGAAGCAAACACAAGATGTACACTTGCTTCGAATCAACATCACGATGCACCACAACCCTGAAGATGCTTCCACTAGTGGAAGCGAAACGTCTGTTTATAACGAGTCTACCCGCGGAAGCCTACGCACCAAGTTAAGCCTACATTAGGTCGGAAATCTTAGTTAGACATCTGACCTTAATTAGACTCAATATCAGTATATTTTAATTTATTTGTGTAATTATAGTTCTTCCATAAACGATACTGGTTACGGTTATAAAAAGTTGCATTGCCATAAAAATTTATACTTTTTCGTTGAGAAACTGTTTCGTTGAATTCATTACTGTGACGTCCATCGACTCACCAACTTATTCTAAAAATATCTTCCCTTAAAAAATTATCTTAACTTCGGTTGTTTGGCAAAGATCTTGTGTATTACAAGACATGCAACGCAAGTACAGTGGGACTTACTGTAAATAAAATTCAACAAGTAACAACATTGTTACATGGAATTAATAATAATATACATTTATATTAGACTGGGAGCCAGGGTGGCCGAGGTCGTAAAGACACCGCTCAGCTATCTCTGAGTCGAGGCAACTCGAGGTCGTGGGTTCGATCCCGGGCCGTGATACACTGAATGCATCTATGAATCGCGGACGGAGCAGGGCGAGGGACACTCCCTGAGGGGTTCTCTTCCCCCACGATGTCTAGTGGGTTCGATCCGTGTCATGAGATGTGATCTGTATCTATGGTTCGAGGTCGGAGTAGGGCGAGGGGACCCCCGGAGGGGTCCTCTTACCCCACACTTTGAAGCACGCTCATATAGCTTACTAATGACCACATCATACTCGCTTCGGCGGTACAATGTACAAATGTATGATGTTTGAAGTAGCTGGAACTCTCGACCACGGGGAAGTAAAATGGGTCCACTGTAGGCCTGATTGCGAGGTTCGAACAAGTGGTTCGTCCTACCCGTCTAGTAGGAAGTACTAGGTAACTACTACTACTACTACTATATTAGACTGAAAAAGTAAAGCCAATTTTGGTATAACCAGTTACTTTGTTGTCTGCAGCGATTAAAGGTTAAACAATGAACGTATTGCAACAAATAAACCAGCAAACTCATTAAAAGATATAGATAACTTCCTTTAATTGGGTGGTACAAGTTTGATAAGAAATAACCCGTGTTGTATAAGCCCTTTGGGGGGCCCTTCTCGAGCTGTTGGGCCACGGAGTTAGTTAATATTCGACTTAACATTCTTTAAGTCAAATAAAGATTTGGCGGGCAACCCAAATATTTCAATACAAAAATCGACAACTCAATGAAAACTTAATAAAAAATAAAAAAATCTTAAAACTACATGTCTACTATTTATGTAATAATTTTCCTGTAATATGAATATTATTAATTTATAAAATAATCTCAACCATTCACTATATCCATTAACTTTGAGATGTATTCTAAATTTAAATTGTATTTGTGGTTTTAATTACAAAATAATATATAATATTTATCAAAATATATATATTTAAAAAAAACAAGTTTTTATAATTTAAACATTATAATTATAACGTAATAATGGGAAACTTAATGTAGGAATGTTTTCGTATGGAGATGTATAGATATTGGTTGAAAGTTAAGATTGGTCAGTTATAATAGATACTTACTAAAGAACACAAACAATAATTACCACTCTCAAGTCATATTAATTCACTGATAATGATAAAAATGTTAGCTATTGTAGTTTTAAACCTTAATTGTTAACAATAAAAATGAACGGGTGTTGACCATTATAATAGTTAAAAGTCGTCATCAGTTAACTTGTATAGTATACATATTTTCTCTTCGAGTTTTGTAAACTTTATAAGCAGTTTTAACAAAATTTCTGTCTAAACAAATAATTTATTTGTCCTTTAAAAACCATTTATTTTATATTCTTTTGTTGGTTTTGTGGTGGTTAAATTGTAAAATATTGTTACCTAAAAAAAAAATTATGAATAATTTAAAAAGAGAAGTAAATTTGTTTATAAAAATATAAATATGTTTTTAGAAGGGATTTAATATTATCCGCTTACTAAAAGAAAGCTTGTTTTATATAATGGAAAATTTAGTTGGTATTGGATAAATAAGTATTGTATGTAATACAGTGCACACAATTATAGTGCAGATAAGTCTGAATATGTTAGATATAATGTTATAAATAAAGATTTATATTAATTAAAATTTATGTAGTTAATAATTTTTATGTTTTCCTAGAAGCAACAACACCGAAGCGAAAAACCGCACAAAACCCCCCATGGGTGGGTCATAGTTTCTGTGAACCCTCCCTTCTTTTTCACAGCTCTGCTGAGGTGGGGGGGAGTAACCCAGGATAGTCAATTTGACTATCCTGGGTTACTCCCCCCCACCTCAGCAGAGCTGTGAAAAAGAAGGGAGGGTTCACTAAAAATACTAAAAATTACTAAAGTTACTAAAAATAGAGACCCAATATGGGTCTCTATTTTTAGTAATTATTTTAGAATTGGGTGTTTAACGCTACTAGCCTATACATCTAGGTTGTATATAAAAGAAATATAAAGTCAAAAGTAAAATTAAGTAAGTAATTATTTTTATTATATTATATCCTTTATATAATATTATATGAGTAATAACAATAATAACTCTAAAATTTGTTAGAATGTTTTTATATTAGTATAGTCTACGTGCCAAGTTAAAGCACGATTGGAAAGTCATCTAATAAGCCTAAAGGGGCCCACACACTTACAGTTTAACTGCAGGCCGTTATCGTATACGATTATCGTATACGATAAGGCCAAAATCTCAGACCACCACACATTACCCGTCCACCGCCTGCAGGTAATCGTAAAGAACTACAGATCTGTGCCTGTATGCACCATACACTGTGCGATGAATGCCTGCAGGCCGATATCTGTCAATTTTTAACTGCAGTCCGACGAAGGGAAATAAACAAAATAAAGACGAATCACTCTACACGCCTGTAGGCCGACTGATAGTGTAGGGTGGCGTTGATCTTGAGGCACAGGCCGGACAGTCCACGGACTGTCATCTCTCCTTCCATCCGATCCTTGCCTCTACCCTCCACACACCTACAGTCCACCTCCGACTGCAGTCCGTCATCTTAAGGAAAACTGACGAGTGTGTGGCCAAGCTCCGTGGACGGACAGATCGTTATCTTCAGTTAAACTGTTAGTGTGTGGGCCGCTTTAGGCAATGCTAATAAGCCAATAAGCCTAAGCAAGGCTAATAAGCCTCTTTCAGTCGAAAGAGGCTTATTAACCCTCCAAAGATTTTGACAGCAGCCAGGCTCACACAAAAAAACAAAATCGAAACCAATTTTAACGATTTAAAAACACCAAGTTCCTCAATGTAACTATCTGTTATGTTACTTTACCTTGATCGACGAAAATACAACGATATCTTCTGGTCTAATAAAAACTCTAAGGAATGTCTTAAGAAACCGACTCAACGGTTTTTGCATCTGAACCTTCAAGCTGCGGAGCCAGCCAAGTAGCGAGGGAAAAAGAAAAAGGTATTATGCATTTTATAGTATTATGTGTAAAAAGATTTGTTTCTTCGTTTTTTTGTAAGCTTGATAAATGGCACTAAACTAATTAAATATTCAAATAAGCAATGCATGGTTTAAAAGAGCAGAGATGAAAAAATTTTATTAAGAATTTAATCTTGAGCAAGTGGTATTACACGGCATTACAAAAATGGTCGCCGAGTAGAGTTTATAAATACAAAAATTAGTGTAGCTTGAGATCGCGATCACGTAGGACGTAGTGCAAGTGACAATAGCTATAGAAATTTTAAAAAAAATTATAATCTTTCAAATTTTCCTTAACATTTCCAAAATTTCGAAATATATATATATCAGTTCATAATTACTTAGCCCCAGTGTTTTCCATTTATTAGATCGGAGGTACATTTAATTATTATTGATCATTTAATCAAAATTTATCATAAAAATAACTTCTCCTCGGCAGGGAATCGAACCCGGGGTCACTCCGTCCGCGAAGCTATTTCTCAAGAACTAGATTTTTCCCGGGAAAACGGCTTATATCGTTAAATTCGTATTTAAATGGACTATATTTTAGAATTTTTTAAACAAAATCGTCGGTACCTCCCGTTTTTGAGAAATATTTTTTTTTATCACGTTTTTACAGAGTTTGTGGGGGGTAGCGCCCTCCAAATTTATAGCTAAAATTCATTTCTTGATTTCGCCTCGGGGTATGATTTTTCTAAACATGTATGCCAAATTTCGTCGAAATCGGCCCAGTAGTTTAGGCTCCAGGTGTGTGCACAGGTGACAGACAGACGATAGACGACAGACAGACATTTTTTAAGTACCACTTTTTTGATGTGTTAAATGTGTCCATCGCAATACTTTCTCTTTATATGAGAAAGTAAAAAAGGGAGGTTAACGTATAACTTCAAACTTCAGTGTGAAAAGAGAAAATATAATAAGGAATTCAAAACTGCTCCCATAACAGCAGGAGGACGAATCTCAAATGTTAATATTCCTTAAATATTAAAAATAAAAAGTTTTATTTTAATGTAAAACAAAATCTAAATTTAATTAATTAGTTGTACGATTAATGCTAAACAGAAAATCATTTATCTCGTTTTAAATAATTAATGTTAATATGTAATAGGATTATATATTATCCGCGCATTCACAAAACTAAATTAGGGGAATCGATTGCCCTGGTAAATCTGTCGAATGATGTAGCTGTCAATACTCTCTACAAATGAAATTGTGGCTGTCGAAGCGGCTAAGGCAATCAGGTAATGCAATACAAGTCGGCTTGCACGATTTCTCTCTGTTTTCGTGAAAATACTAATGAATGCTACCTGGTTGACGAGCTTCGATTCATTCAGATAGGATTAAGGCCACTCTTGGAAATTTGATTTTGTGATGGCCTAAGAGAAGCAATGGAAATATGTTTTAGGTATCATATTTATTGTTTTTTTAGAGTATTGTTTCACTTTCATTTTATGTATCAGAAAATATGTTTAAATGGATGTGTATGTACTCTCTAAATATATAATATTGTAGATACATGAAAAAGTGAAGTACATAAAAAATTGTAATTTGCCCAAGCTACTCGCAGCTAGGCCTTTAAGGGCGAGAACATAGAGTCATGGCAAAGAGGTGCCTGCCAAGAAGGGCAGAGTGTGCGCATGGTACTACTTCTTCGCCCGGGTATCCTCGTCGGTTATACACGGCGAGTATGCTGATGTGAGTGCTTCGCCCCAGGCATCCTCGTTTTTAATCGGCGAGGATAATCGCTTTAAATCGTGTTTAATTGTCGAGGATACTCGAGAGTGTGCTGATGCGAGTGATCCCCCCCCCCCCCAGGCATCCTCACCGTGTTTAATCGACGAGAATACTCGAGAGTGTGCTGATGCGAGTGCTTCACCCCAGGCGTCCTCACCGTGTTTAATCGACGAGGATAGTAGTAGTAGTAGTAGTAGTCTAGTACTTCCTACTAGAACGGGTAGGACGAACCACTTGTTCGAACCTTGCAATTAGGCCATCACTTAGGCCCTTTTTACGCCCCGTGGTGGAGAGTTCCAGCTACTTCACACATCATACATTTGTACATTGTACCGCCGAAGCGAGTATGGTGT
The DNA here is from genome assembly GCA_951217055.1 of Gerris lacustris. NCBI lineage: Eukaryota > Metazoa > Arthropoda > Insecta > Hemiptera > Gerridae > Gerris > Gerris lacustris. The sequence goes on from OX578280.1 coordinate 52,886,213, forward strand.
GGTCATTAGTAAGCTATATAAGCGTGCGCCAAAGCGTGGGGGAAGAGTCCCCATAAAGGGTGTCCCTCGCCCTGCTCCGTCCTCGAAACTATAGATACAAATTACATCATCATGACACGGATCGGACCCACACCAAAGAGTGGGGGAAGAGTCCCCATAAAGGGTGTCCATCGCCCTGCACCGTCCGTGAATCATTGATGCAAATCAGAGTACCATGGCACGGGATCGAACCCACGACCTCGAGTTGCCTCGACTTATGAATAGCTAAGCGAGCGCAATCGTCATTCGTAGGTAAGAAACTTACCAACATGACCGTGATGACGGCCTCTCATGATCATGTATATGATTAAGTAGGCGAACTTAGCCGCACTTGCAATCGACGAGGATACTCGAGAGTGTGCTGATGCGAGTGCTTCGCCCCAGGCATCCTCGCCGTGTTTAATCGACGAGGATACTCGAGAGATTGGAGGGGCCATAATATAAACTAAATATTTGCCCCTATAAGTTTATTCATCATGTCCTTTTTAAATTACACAACTGGGACTTGGTTTCTAATTTTGGAAGTAACATGATTTGTCAAAATTAACATCTCAGACAAACAGATTTTTTTCAGCACTTTACAAATTCATTAAACTATTATGGTCTTTAACCCCGTAAACGACTTGTTAAGCTATTATATTATTATCAAGCAATTATTCTAATAATTTTGCTTCCAAGCTTACCGAAGATCATTCTGAAGAATGACATTTTTTTATGTCTCCGAATTAAAAAATCGTTTAAGACATCAGAGAATATCATTTTTGGTCTCGTGTCTTTCTGTCCGTCAAAAATGTGGTGATTTACCAAATTCTGATTTGGGTTGTAGGTTATATTCGCCTCTCTTTGTCCCATGTTAATTTCAGCCTTTTGCGCACATTTATTATTGAATAAAAATAAATGGTGTTAACCACTGGTAATCGAAACAGGTCGAAACAACCATACATTTATTTCCCTGTGGGATCACAATATTAGCACGTGGAAGGTACGAGACGCCCTAATTGACAAACTTTTGTAAAATATTAGAATTTATTTGTTTGATTGTGCAATTACGCAATTGTAGTAATTCCACGCAGTAATATTTAAGTCAAGAACTATGAATTCAATGAAGCGTTGATAAAAAAAGACCAGATTTTGCAGTAAAAGAAATAATTAGTATAAGTACAAGTAATCAGTACATTAAGAATATAATACCTTAAGAAGTAATGATACGTAAAAGAGTTAAAAATTAATTGTTTCATCCATCAACACCTTTTATTTATTAACATATAAAAATTAATTGTCCCATTTACATGACTGCTAAAAGTAATTATTAAATTTTCAGAGATTATTCGAACTGTGTTAGTTTTATATTCTATAATAGATTTAAATATAGATATACTATCTATATTTTTCTCTTTTTTTGGAAAAAAAGTGACAGAAACCGATTACAATTCCCAAATAGGATGACATTTAATTTCGCAATGTTTAGAATTTCCAGGGCAGGAGCAGAAGGCGAGACAGTCCTAATAAATTTCACTTGCCTCACCCCTTAGTTTCAAACAGTGGTATTGCTAAAGGGCGTTATATACGTGAATGATTTAGTACCTGCAACCCCCTAGTACTGGGAATAAGTCAATCGGTGGCTTTACTAATGGCCGACCATGTCTGGGTTTGACAGACAGACAGAAACCGCTTGCACTGCGTCGGCCAATCTGATACAAAGCGTTCTGACGCCCGCTTCCGCTTACTCGACCGACAAATAATTAAAAACTTCAATTAAAGCTGTTGGGTGGTCCGAAAGCAAAGGGAAATCTGGCCAAAAAAAAACCGCCGTTCGGCTTTACAAAGAGTCTCTTGCAAATATACCATGTATTTTTCATTTGCTCTTCCTATGAAAAAACCTCCTACACACCCGTATTTTTTAAACTAAACAAGCGTTCTTTGACCTCCGCGTCTCCTGACTGCGTAAACAAATCAAAGCATTTCATTAAGTTAATATATTATTTGTTTCTTATTTATTTAATTTTTTAGAGTTAATTTCCAATGGTACTTTAATATTTATATACACGGTTATAACCTAATTTCTTTATTAAATTTTTTATTCTGTCAATTCTTTTACGTAATAAATTTAACACGCTCTTATATTTATATATATGTATACACACACACAAATACAAATTCACTCGCACGCACAAATATATATATATATATATATATATTTATTTATTTATTTTTTTATATTGGATGACTAGCGACATGGCCATTTACACCCAAACACAGTTAATTTATACAATTATATATATATATATATATATATATATATATATATATATATATATATATATATATATATATATATATATATATATCCTTTAATTTCTTTCGCGGGTGTGCGAGTGTGTGTATAGACGTATATGTGTTTAGTTGGGTCTGCATGTGTATGTATATGTGTATGCATGTGTGAAGATGTATGTAGCTGCATGTGGCATGTGTGTGTATATGTATATAAAGGCCTTAAGAGGTAATAAAGACTGTTATTATTATTGTTGTTATTTCAATCTAAAGTCAATGTATTTTATTTTCTATTACATACAAATATTTTATGTTATATAAAGTACCTGACGGTCTTTGACCAGGTGGGTCCATAATAATTGAATTATTATTTCTGTGGTTATGCGTAAATGTTTCTTTTAATAAATTAATTTTTTCATTCATTTTCTTTTTGAATTTGGTATTTGCACAGCTCGACAACATCTCTTTATTTGTCAGGAAACCAATCAATATTGAGGGATTAGTGCTACCCACATTTTATTTGGTAATTAATTCATTTAAATTAATTAGGTAAATCACATAGTCTTAAATGAAAATTATTGTTGTGTGTGGCTCTTGCTGTCGAAGAACATGCCCATCTCTGATAAGTAAAATAAAAGTCCAAACAGAGTAAGTATAGGTAAATGTTTACGTTTTAATCAATTTATATTTTTAATTAGTGCAATTTTAATTACTAAACCTTTTATTTAGTAAGCAGGTTGAGTTATTTTTTAACTTGTTCTTTTAGTACTCGATCGATAAAAAAAGTTAGTAAAGATTTTGTACTTTATTGAAGGTGCATTAACGAATTAACACTTTTTCCATGATTATACCATTTTTTAAAGGTAGGGTGGAAGTCTTATCTTATCCTTACGAGACGAGGGTTATAAAAGCAACAGAATATAAGGATGGTGGGTGTTTTCTTGGTAGTTAATATATGAGGAGGGCAAGCCTAAGGATGAACCTCTCTCATTACACTGTGTCACGCACAACACCCGTTAGACTACCTACCTTGCACCAACATATTTCAACCCTCTATACTCGCTAACGGCTTACAATACTAACCTATCAAATGACCACCGCCTTTCATGGATAGTTTAGCTCTCACCAGAAAACCTCATGAACTTGTACGGTCTGAAAGATATTACTACTTGAAAATAAATAGATTAAAAACACTGTCTGAGTTTGGCAAGGTAAACATGAACACTGAAGGTTAAAGTTAGTTGTTAACAGGCAAGATAGATAAAAAAGAGGTGACAATAGAGGTTAGAAATAGAGATAAGATCCTTTCTTTAATTAAGTTCTTGTACTAATCAGTGTTGCCTGTAGATTCTTATCTAAAAACAAATTTCTACTTAAACAAAACTGTAAAAGTTGAATTATGTTTCTAACGACCTGGATACATCGTAAGTTCTTTTCTTTAATCAATTCTGTAATAGATTACTAATTACAATACTAACATCAAATGACCAGTATTTTTGCTATCGTTAACTGAATAAATGTTAGGGTCTTTAAGTTCTTCTCTATGTTTTGTTCTAGAAAATGACTTTATTCTTATACAAAACTGACGCGTTTAATATCACTTCCTGAAATATTATTAGTTTCTTTCTCTAAAATCACCTCCATTTTAGCTACCACTGTACAATGTACCGAAGTAGCTAGTATGGTGCGATCTTAGTGATCCATGAAGTAAATCAGAGGACCAAGACATGTGTATCATACTTATGACCCAGGACTACCATCAACTAATAGGTATAAATCAGAGCACTTTAGCAGAAATCCCTTGTAGGTTTCTTTTGGCCTCGTTCCGCTCGCGATTCATAGATGCAATTCTGTTCATCGTGGCGTCATACCCACGACCTCGTGCAGCCCTCCATTCATTGATTGCCGAGGAGACGTGATAAGTGACAAGCCTCATGACCACGCTGGCTCTCCCACCTAAACCTAAATTACCACTCTAACCACCTCTAAACACCTAAACCTAAATTAATTCTGTTTTTCATTTCTTTTATAAATTTTAATTATTATGATTATGTTAATAAAGCAGCTGAAAAATATCTTAAAAAGTAATGAGGATAGAAGTAATTGTTTTAAACACATTTGCAGTTACAAAGAAAGTAATATAAAATTGAAGAGGGCTAAATCAAGTAGAGTTATAACCAATATATCACCACTTCCCTTACAATGTGAATAAGGCAAATAAAGAGAAAAAGTAGGGTTAAGTTGAGAATGCTAAGATGGATTTAGTGCCATGCTGGAAAAAAGCTGGTAGATTTAGAGGGGAGTGAACATCTCGAAATAAATAAATCGGGCGTGAAAAACTACATCACCTTGATCCAAGGAAAACAACGGGAACAGCAACACCTGGGTCAGTACCTTCCCCAACCTTTTACTGTGAAAATAAAACCCAGAACAACATAAAGAATGTAGGCCTAAAAATCCGACAACACTGCTATCCTCAACATTTAGATCTCAAATCCACTTTCCTAAGATAAGTATTATAAAGTATAATAATTAGTACAAACATCCCATCTCAAATACATCTCGTTCCCTTTAAATATATCGTTAATTTTTTGGTCAGAGATTTTTTTAGGAAAGGACATAAAAAAGAAAAGGAATAAATTAGGATCTTAAATCTGTTTTCCTCGGAAGATAATGAGTTATTCTTCCATCACTTTTATTTTGTCACATTTTACTCACTTTTCATAACTGAAGGTGGGGTAAATCACTTAATTTTCTCCTTTGGGCTGCCGATTGTTCCTCAATAGTATCATTATTTTTGGTGAAATAGTAAATCTTTTAAACTTTGACACCATACTAATTTTAAATTTAAAACGAATATTGTATCAGTCACTCCAAAACTCAAGAAACAAACTATGTCATATTCTTATTTTATTTTTTAATCGTGGGGTTGATCACCATAAATTATTGTTTGATCAAATTATCATGATTCTGTCATATGGACGTATTTTCTTAATGATAATTAACTAGTAAAGAAGATTTTTTTAAAGGCAAACTTTTTTGTCGTGTTGTGACTTGTTCCACGGTGTATGGGTGAAGTTGGTGAGTTGGATAGCTTGATATGGTGTACACGAACTTAAAACTTTATTTTCGACAAATTTATAATGAATCTTACTTGCCAATCAAGTTTGATCGTGTATGTAGGCATTTTAGAAACCACTTTCATAAAATCAGATTTTATTTGAGTCTCAATGATAATGATTATATATCGTGTGAACATATATATTTACGGAAATTTTAAACCATTTATATATTACAGCTAACGTTAAAAATACAATTATTAGAATTAATTAGAGTATGTTTATGCTTATGGCTTTACTATACACATACATTCATGGCTTTACTATACAACTCTTTTAAAGATTGCATACAATGACCCTGAAGAGGTGGTTTTCCCTTCATTGAGAATATAGCTTTAAAAACATTAAACAATATTGGGTAATCATAAAATAATTCAAATAAGAGTTTAACAGTTGATATTGGAGTAGAAGTTATCCAGTAAAACTGGACGGATCCAGTTCATCCGACCTTTTCGAGACAATTCGGGATGACTGAAGAGAATAATGAACCATGATAATAAAATGATCATGACGTTAGTTGACCGAAAAAAAGTTACGAATTTCTAAAAATAATTTATATTTCTCTCTTCTTTCACTACATCCAATCTTTAGTGGTAACACGATACCAGCGACGTACGTGGGGAGGTGGCTTTTCGAACCGCATTTCGCAGTTGCAGAAATGGGCGGATCTGAGAGGTTATAACACGCGCATCCTCTTAGTCATGGCAATTTTAATGTGTTAGTATTCCGACACATTAAAATGGCCGGTTCACCCGATTCGGCATCATGGGTTTTACTTGACGTTTTCTGGTAGTGGAAGATGCAAGCCCGACTAGGGACCTAAAGAAAAAAAAAAGTGGTCAATGAACTCGGATTAAACTTTCTAATATCATATGGTAATACTGAATTTAAATTCAATTGTCCCAAAGAGAAATAAAAAATGTTTCTAGGACATTTTAAATGTCTCATTTAATTACCCTTAGGAATGGTGTATTCACTATAGCAAATACTTCAGGGCGAAAGAATGTCTATTTACAGTTGACATTTTATGTTGATAATTGTATGTATTAGGTAAACCTGAATTTTTACTCAGTTATGACTTTTTTAACTTTGCTGAAAAAAAGGAAAACATATCTCATTTTGTCATAATTAGTCTATTGTTGGTCCCATATAAGTTGCAAGTATCTGCGCCCGAAACAGTAGTTTCTTCTTTGACTTCTTAGACACCATACTAAACGGCTTCTAAAAAATGGTTTTCTTCCTATTTTGCCTTTTGTAAATTTATTGGCGTTTTGTGTCAATTTCCATGGGCTATCATTTCCAATGAAAATAAAAAAAAAAATTTTTTCGGGTTAAAATATCTGACTCTGAAACACTATTTCTATAAAATAAAGTTTTTCGAAGCACCATATTTTACTTTACTCTTTGCCTCGGAACGCCTATTTTAGGACTTTCTAAGAATAGTTCTCTCTCTATTTTGTCTCAAAAGATGCGTTTCAGGGCCGAAAGTTTGATCTATAAAAGTGTGTCACACTAAGAGCGAAGTCCTTGAGAGGACGCCTGGGGTAGAATTTAATTAAACATTTAAAAAAGTGAACTTTATGTACTCAGTTGAAAAATAAATTTCTTTACAAGTTCGATACAAATATGGAAGAATTATGATTAAGAGTTTGAGAATATAATATTTACAGTACGATTCAGTTTCTTCTCGAATTATTTACTTAAACCAATTCGAATGCTTGAAGACACAAATTAAATATTCGCTGTGTTGTCTTCATTTTTCCAATCAACTATTAAGAAGATTATCTCAACAAAGAGAATATTAAAAGAAATAATAATATATTAGTCACATTAGATAGGTACTCAATAAATACATAACAGCAGCATATTGATTAAAGCAATATCTATAAGAATTAAAGATCATGCCAAACCTCAATACAAAAATTGATAATAATTTTTTAACTTTTTTTCAGTTCTTGGATGATTGGATGTTTTGACTGAGATTTTTTGGTACCTGTTTCATAATTATGACTAAAAAGGTTAATTGAAAGTAAAACAACAATATTTTCACCACAATTTGATATTAATTATTAACAAACGCGTTAAGGCATTTTATATCATCATCAGTAAATGCCACTAGCTACATAATATTTTCTTTACCAGCTGTTACAACTTAAATTATAACAAAACAAAGTGGGAGTAGAATAGGGCTACAGAAGGATTAAGGAACCAAAGGAATATCCTTTACCTTTGGTTCCTTAATCAGGTATACAATTATTTTTCAACTGCTTAAAGCTAAACAATAATTTGCTTATTTTACCAAAATAAATTGTAGCTTAAAACTAATACACTTTATTTTACCAAATTATTGCTTGATCATCGTGAAGAACAAACATTTTTTGTGTCTCCGATTTCAAAAATTTCAAGACAGAAATCCGTTTTAGTCATCACGGAACATTTTTGGTTCCGTGACTGTCAGTCGGTCTGTCTGTCGCTCAATTTTTGCTAACCAACACCAACATATTATGTATCTTAAAAACTGCTCGTCTGATTATGGTAGGTGATGATTAGCCAATTGTTGGCCCTTATAAGTTTCAACTATCTGCATCCATTATTTCCTCTTCAAGATGACCACAAACGTACATTTATTTATACCTATATCTTCAAAAGTACTTATTTTATTTTTATGAAATTTGAATGGTTTGTCCAAAGTAGCCCGCTGATAGCTCCAGATTAATTTCAACCGTCTTGGCTCTTTAACTTTTGCTACATTTAACGTATCAATTCATGTAAAGAATGAAAACAACTTTGACAGAATTAAAAAAGGGGGAAAATAGTTAAATAAATTAGACATTATGGGGTTGTAAAAGCATAACATCAATAAAATTCAAAATAGGATGCAAGGGAGCTACGTGTGAAACTTAACTAAACTTGTGGCCTTGCTAATACAGTAGAACCTCGCTTACACGACCCTCAGGAATGCAACTTTCAAATCCTCTTGAGATTGCCATAACACATAATGTTAAATTAACCTCTATAACGCGACAATTATTATCCAAACAACCCCAATAACACAGATTTTTTCCAATTTACAACGTAACTCAGAACCTCTATAACAAGTCGTTTTGATGAGTCAACCTCTATAACGCGACTCTATACAGGAATGGGTCGACCTTGAACAAGTCTAGACTTGAAAACCCCGCCCATTAACCTCGATAACACGACTGAGCCAAAATTACCTTGATAACATACCCTCAACAAAAAGGGCACCTCTATAACAAGACTGTTTCCCTAATCCCCTTGAGACACTTCTTAATGAGGTTCTACTGTAAATGAAGACATTATTAACCAATCTCCAAATCAATCAAGTAGGTTAGTGAAAATAAAAAAAAATGTTATCCCAATTAATTATTAAATCATCGTTTACAGATAATAGAGTTAAACATAAATTCTTCATTTATAAGCTATGTAATGAAATTATAATTGAAACGAGATAATTAAATACAGACGAAATGCTTTTATAATTAAAATGAATGAATTTATGAAAATATCTTTCCTTCAAATACCTTTTGATAAAAATTACATTTGGTATTAGAATTTTTGATTAATGTATTTTGAAATCGTATAAAATATTATTTTGTAAATTGCACGTTTTTCTTCTTGTAATACGATATTTTGAATATTTGTTTGTCGAATGAAAGAGAAAATGTTTTTGAACTGGTTATAATTATAATTTGAAAATCAAAGATTTCGATATTAACTTCATTTAATTTTGAACGCTTATTTAATATTAGCTTTTTTTTAATCAGGATTAAAATATCGCTAGTATATTTGTTCGTTATATAGCCACTATTTCCTGTCTCTAACACATTTTCCGCATGTTTGGAAAAGGCTGCTCTTTTTGTTACTGCGATCATTCACCCGATTAACAAATTATACCATTGTAGTGTTATTGGTTTGGTTTTTCTAACTTAACATACATTCCATTGCTTTAACCATTCTTTTGATTCTTTAGCAACACCGTAACACAAATGATTCATACACCACAAGAATGAGTATAATATAAATAGCAGGAGTATAGAAATTAGCAATATGAATGTAATTAGCAGAAATGTATTATGATTGTGTAGAGATTTTTACTGATAATAATGATGTCTCCAATATTTCTAATCTTAAATACTCGTATACGAGTACGAGTATATCCGATTGGAGTAGTATCTGTACTGTACATTGATCCGATTGGGCTCAAAATTTGTATTTCAACTAAATGAGTAGCTCTGATAACAAATTTAAATTGTTTGTCTGTGCGTTAATCCCGTCCAAACGGCTGACCAGATTTTTTTGGTTTTTGGATGCAATATTATGCTCAATTCTGTGGGTGATATAGGCTATAAGACCTTTTGGTAGCTCTATATATGGGCGTAGAACGGGGATCCTAAATAGATTTCAAAACTCTAATTTCATTTTCTATAAAAAAAATATTTAACCAAAATTGCAGAAGAAGCTAGAGACAATATTTTATGTTTTGAGAAAATTTCTGTAGGAAGAACTGTTGAAGAAATTAGTTTTCAATCGCTGTCAAAAATATTTAGATTTATTATTTAGACAAATCAAGAAGAAAAAAGCTAATAAATCACACCTTACCATGCCTAAAACCTTCACTAACATAATTATCCCCACTTCTTTAAAATGCTAAAATAAAAACTACGAGTGTATACGTAGTATAATAATTTCTAAATGATTTATAATTTCTAAATTGTCAATAAAGATTTTCTAAAAATGTTATCCCTATGTGGAACATAGGTACGAAGTAAGAAAAGAGGGGGAATTAAGCCAATTTTTGGGCCCAATTGAGGGAAAAGTTCGGTAGTTAATAGTGAGAAAGGATTCCTATTTTTTTATGTAAGCATATATAATAATAAAAAATAATTCCAATTTCAAGCCTTGGGTGTGAAAAGACACGGGGAGATACAAAAGGAAAACACCCCTACTTAAAAAAAAGTTAAAGAAAGTTAGAAAGTTATCTTCCAAGAATTTGTTTTAGTAGTCGGAATCAATTACTAATTTGGGATATTTACAAATTATTTTACCAAAGGGTAGGGGGTATAGAAATAAGGGAGATGAATAGAATCTAGATATTCTCGCTTAGTAAAAAAATTTGAATGTTTCTTGATGGTAGTTTATGAAGCCATAAAATTAAAAATAACACACTACTTAGCGAAGCACGGGTAACAAGCTAGTTTTATAATAAATAAAGAAAGGTGTATTTAAAAAAAAAATGGGGTATACTTTCAAATACCCGTAAATGCAATAAATAATGATTTGCTATTATTATTACTTGCTTAAAATGGTGAGACATTATCTTTTAGCATCTAACCCCAGATGGTATTAACTTTTCTTAGCAATATATTTATTTTGTTTTTCTCTACTGTACAATGGTTTAAGTTTACTGGGCGGCGATGCTGTAAAGCGAGAGAGGGACCGTTGTCAAAGGCAAGTTTCAAATCAAATTAGGCTGAGTTTGTTGTAGGAATCGATTTAAACTCCGGGCCAAGAGTTTGAAAGTTGAGGAGGAACGAGGGAACCAACTAAAGGAGTAATTTAAACTGTTTTTAGCTTCATTGTTTAATTAAACTTCTATTCTTTTTTTTTCTCTCAACTAAATAATCCTTTACAGATCAGTATTGCAGACAAATACACGAATCATTTGTATAATTTTTATTTTCCCATATAAAGAAAAAATATTTTGATAGCAAGAAAATTTGATTTTGAGATGTTAATAAATTTACACGTTTTGAGGTCCCCTGAGTCCAAAAAAATGGTCTTTAAAAAATGTCTGCCAGTCGTCTGTCTGTGCAGAAACCTGGAGCCTAAACTACTAGGCCGATTTTGACGAAATTTGGCATACATGTTCAGAAAAATCATACCCCGATGCGAAATCGAGAAATTAATTTTAGCTCCAAGTGGTACCCCCAATTCTAATCAAACGATATAAGCCGTTTTCCCGGGAAAAAATCTAGTTCCTGAATTCCTGAGAAAATAGCTTTAAACGTGATCGGAGAGAGGCAGGGTTTTATTCCCTACCAAGGAGAAGTAATTTTAATTATTCATTTTGAAAAATATTCAATATAATTAAACGTACCTACGAAACTAATAAATGGAAAATACTGGGCTGAGTAATTTTGAACTGGCTAAAGTAAACGTATATGAGAAAATTTGTCTGAGTTGCCTCTGACCGATTTTTTCTACTAAAATTTCTACCAGATTTGTATGAGGTAGTCTTTCTTTTTTAGAACTATGGTTGAATTCTTTATAGGATTTTTTCTTTAATCAAACGTAGTAGTCACTTGATTCCTTTGGAAATCAAATGCACATGACTATGCACATCAGAAATATAAATTATGTGTTGCCGGTGAGACAGTAAACAAAATGTATGTGAGTATTAAACCTCTGACACATTATGAGATATACTTTTTTGATTTTTAAATATGTGGTTCCATTTTTACGGTAATATTATTACGTTATCTGACAAGAAGCTTTTTAAATCATGAAAGTTGAGAAAAGCAAGGGAAGTAACTAAAATGTATGTGTGTACAGTGTGTATATATTTTGCTTTTGAGTAAATACATTGCCACTTTTTTCACCCAGTTACTTGTGTTTCTTTTCATAGATAATATTGAGTGAAGTAAAGGAATATTTGATTTTAAAAAGATTATATACATTTTTTATTATCTCTTTAATTCAAAAATAAATAATGATATTAAAATTATATTTAGTCAGCAAATGAATTTAATAAAAGATAAGTGTTTTAAGTTTTACCTACTGTTAAACAATATCCTATTGAGATTATTTAACTTAGCTAGATAAATTCAATCCCTAACAAAAACCTTACCATGAAAAAAGGGTCAAGTTCCAGACTGCTCTTTCTTTAGTCCATAACCTCACTTCACTCCTATTTCCATGATCAAGTCTGCTCTTTCTTTAGTCCATAACCTCACTTCACTCCTATTTCCATGATCAAGTCTGCTCTTTCTTTAGTCCATAACCTCACTTCACTCCTATTTCCATGAGCAAGTCTGCTCTTTCTTTAGTCCATAACCTCACTTCACTCCTATTTCCATGATCAAGTCTGCTCTTTCTTTAGTCCATAACCTCACTTCACTCCTATTTCCATGAGCAAGTCTGCTCTTTCTTTAGTCCATAACCTCACTTCACTCTTATTTCCATGATCAAGACTGCTCTTTCTTTAGTCCATAACCTCACTTCACTCCTATTTCCATGAATAAGTCTGCTCTTTCTTTAGTCCATAACCTCACTTCACTCCTATTTCCATGAGCAAGTCTGCTCTTTCTTTAGTCCATAACCTCACTTCACTCCTATTTCCATGATCAAGTCTGCTCTTTCTTTAGTCCATAACCTCACTTCCCTCCTATTTCCATGATCAAGTCTGCTCTTTCTTTAGTCCATAACCTCACTTCACTCCTATTTCCATGAGCAAGTCTGCTCTTTCTTTAGTCCATAACCTCACTTCACTCTTATTTCCATGATCAAGACTGCTCTTTCTTTAGTCCATAACCTCACTTCACTCCTATTTCCATGAATAAGTCTGCTCTTTCTTTAGTCCATAACCTCACTTCACTCCTATTTCCATGATCAAGACTGCTCTTTCTTTAGTCCATAACCTCACTTCACTCCTATTTCCATGAGCAAGTCTGCTCTTTCTTTAGTCCATAACCTCACTTCCCTCCTATTTCCATGATCAAGACTGCTCTTTCTTTAGTCCATAACCTCACTTCACTCCTATTTCCATGAGCAAGTCTGCTCATTCTTTAGTCCATAACCTCACTTTACTCTTATTTCCATGATCAAGACTGCTCTTTCTTTAGTCCATAACCTCACTTCACTCCTATTTCCATGAATAAGTCTGCTCTTTCTTTAGTCCATAACCTCACTTCACTCCTATTTCCATGAGTAAGTCTGCTCTTTCTTTAGCCCATAACCTCACTTCACTCCTATTTCCATGATCAAGTCTACTTTTTCTTTAGTGCATAACCTCACTTCACTCCTATTTCCATGATCAAGTCTGCTCTTTTATTTTCACAACACTTGGCCAGTTTGTAAATGTGGCATAAAAAAGCTGACTTGCACTGCAATGTAGATATCACTACTTTGAAAGGCTGACTTTTTTAGGAGATTGTCTGGAACTTTTTTTCTTTATCTCCGAATTATCCTCGTAACTCCTGTGACTAAACATGATACTTATGAATTATGCATGAGAATCTTGTTTTGAAGGACAAGAAGAAGTGCGAGGAATGTGCAACACAAATTGGCAGACTATTTCGTCAGAGTTCTTAGGGCTAAAATCCACATCTCGTCAAAGGTCTAACCATGAACTAACCTCATGAACTAGGGTGGATGAAATAGGGCCAATAGTTTAGTCTCTATACGTCTGCACAAAAGACAGACAAAAAGTAACAGACGACAGTAGACAGACAGACATATTTGTAAAAATCACTCTTTTTTATTAAGGAGAACTAGGCCAGTACAAATAAGCAAAAAAGGGGGGAAAAATTAAATACTAAACTTTCTTTACACCATCGTTTAGAAGGGGTTTAGGGAAGCATTTTCCATATTATCATATCGAGTGCCACCGCTTGCTTCCCCCACCACCCCCTATTGAAGACCCAAATTTGGCCTATTCACTGTAACGCCAATATCTCCGGAACAAAGAGTGATAACCATGTGCGGTGTTTTTTAAAGTCTTCTATACACTGTCCTCTTAAATTTGATACCCATATCAATTTGCTTTTCGTAGTCAAAGTGTACCAAAAGTTATAAAATATGGTAAAAAATCGACATTTCTTTTTTCTACTCTGAACAATTTTGATAATAACTTTTTTCCACGGGGTCGGCACTAAAAATGTGGATAAATAAAACGTGTAGATTATTTTATTACCTTTAATTCGATGTATAATATGTCATAGCAACTCTAATGCAAGAGGGGGAAAAAAGCGGAAATAGCGGATGCGTGTAGTATGGAAAGCTGCTAATAGTGTTGACTGTGAACTCTATTTAGTCCAGGAAAATAAGGAATAATAGGGTAAATGATTTATAAAGTATTGAAACTTTGCGAAAAAACTCTTAAGGGTGTAGTAGTAAGAAACAGTAAAGTTCCCACCTCTTGAGGGCGGGGGGGGGGGGGGGAGTGGCCCCCTCCCTCCACCATAAAATCTAAAAATAATAATTTTTTAACCTTTTCTCGCAAAACAGTTTATTTTTTTGAAGAGAAATGTTTTTGACAAAAATATTTTCCCATAATTCTGCATAAAAAAGGTCCTATGCATGTTTAAAGTGATACAAACCGAGATATTGTAGTTGGAAAAAGATAAAAAATTGTAAACCGCATTTCTGCGAACCAACATATTATCTTAAAAACTACTCTTCCGATTTTAATGAAATTTAAATCGTAGGTCACCATTAGGCAATTGATGGTCCCAAATAAGTTTCAACCTTATTTACACCTATATCTTCAAAAGTACTAAAATTTTAAACTTTGCACATCAACATTCTTTTAACTGTGATACTTTTGTGTGTAATTAAGTTTGTACATAAGTGCCTATATTAATTTGAATATTTTTCCGTTCATGTTATTGTTACTAACTTGTTTTTACTACGCCTACAGCAACTTCTAATTGCTGAAAATTTTATTATTTATCTCTCCGTCATTGTTGTTATCGATGTGTATGGTCCTACTTAAACCACTTTTAAATTTTATTGTGACCTTTAACCGCATGTAGTACTAACTGTGAAGCATGCTATAATTTGATAAAAAAAAAACCTGACACTGACCTCACCACAACCACAACTACAACCTCAACCACAACCACACCAAATACCACAACCACAACAAATACCACAACCACAACCACACCACAACCACAACCACAACAAATACCACAACAACAAATACCACAACCACAACCACAACAAATACACAACCACAACAAATACCACAACCACAACCACACCACAACCACAACCACAACAACCATAACCACAACCACAACCACAACCACAACAACCACAACCACAACCACAACCACAACAAATACCACAATCACAACAAATACAAATACCACAACCACAACCACAACCACCAAATACCACAACCACAACCACAACCACAACCACCAAATACCACAACCACAACCACAACCACAACAAATACCACAACCACAACCATAACCACAACAACAACAACAACCACAACCTCACCACAACCACAACCACAACTACAACAACAACAACAACCACAACCACAACCACCACAAATACCACAACCACAACCACAACAAATACCACAACCAGAACAAATACCACAACCACAACCACAACAAATACCACAACCACAACCACAAAAATACCACAACCACAACTACAACAAATACCACAACCACAAAAATACAACATTACAACCACAACCATCACCACAACCATCACCACAACCATCACCACAACCATCACCACAACCACAACCATCACACAACTATCACCACAACCACAACCATCACACAACTATCACCACAACTACAAGCTACTACTCTAGCTGTTGGCGAGCTGCTTAAGGGCTTCAAGTAGAGTCTTGAATCTCTCTCTACCAACTCGATTTTGACAGCTTGTGAGCGTTTATTCCTCATAAAAAAAAAAAATTAAAAAATAATTTAAAAAATAATTAATAGAAAAAAAAGAAATAATACAAATAATGATACACCACCCCCTATTGAAGACCCAAATTTGGCCTATTCTCTGTAACGCCAATATCTCCGGAACAAAGAGTGATTACGATGTGCGGTGTTTTTTAAAGTCTTCTATACACTGTCCTCTTTAATTTAATACCCATATCAATTTGCTTTTCGTAGTCAAAGTGTACCAAAAGTTATAAAATATGGTAAAAAATCGACATTTCTTTTTTCTACTCTGAACAATTTTGATAATAACTTTTTTCCACGGGATCAAATACACAACAAATATTACAACCACAACCACAACCACAACAAATACCACAACCACAACCACAACCACAACCCCAACCACAACCACAACCACAACCACAACAACAACCACAACCACAACCACAACCACAACCACAACAACAACCACAACCACAACCACAACCACAACAACAACAAATACCACAACAAATACTACAACCACTGGATAATTGGGGCAATCCTAATAGTAAGAATTTTGCCTGCCAATAGAGCACGCTATACAACTAGGCGGGGAACATATGGTGAACTCAGAATGAAATAAAATGATATTTTGTATAGTAAAAAAAAATACATATATAAGTAAGATAAAAGATAGCTTGCAACTGTATCACCTGTTGGTTGTAAGGCTTCAGATGGTGGCTGCTTGGCGTTTGGGGGCTAGAAGAGAAGAGTCGGTGAGGATGCCATGGCGATTTCGAAGTTACCGGTCTTTAAAATTTATTTTGAAATAGAGCCAAAAAGGAAAAGACGCGATCGCGCTCAAAATTAAAGAAAATGTAATTAACTGCGGAAAAACATGATGTAATTAAAAACGGATTAGCCGGCCGGCTAAATGACGAGTCGAACGTCAGCTGCAGCTGGACGACGCGACGTCTCGAGAAAGAGAGAGAGAGAGAAGAGTTGGGTCGAGAAGAAATTTTTTAACCGATGGCGCTGTGGCGTCGGTCGGAGTCAAGGTGGGGGTAACGCCATCTTGATGGGGTGAGCTCTAGTCGACCAATCAGAAGGCAGGGGAGGTTTTGTTGTCGTAATGAGGTTATAATACATAGATATATATATATAGAATAGATGAAGGTTATAATGTATATAATTACGTGTATATATATATATATATATATATATATATATATATATATATATATATATATATAAAGAGAGATATATGTTTAAGCAAAAAATAAAAAATAATGTTCTTAAATTCACCATACTCCCCGCCTTGAAGATCTGCAGGTGTTCAACAGAACCCAAAAGATAAGAGGAATGCAAAAAACCTAGAATAAATCAAAAGGGACTTGCTAAAAGAAAACAGCGGCAATTAATTATCCAAAATTTTTGATTAAGCAAGTTTTGAAGTGTCTTGGGTCCTACATGTAAATAGTTGAAATGATACTGAAGGATTATTAATCTAGTAAGCGGACTATGGTTATAAAGAAGAATCGGATGCTTCCTTTCAAAAGACAACTCACTATTAATTAAACGACCACCAACTCTTATTAGACCAGCTGCATCTAAGAAAGGGGAAAGAGACAATACCTTAGAAGGGCATGGCCGGCTGGATACTAAACATTTATGTTCTGAGGAAAAATTAATTTGTTGATCGGATCGAATGCAGAATTGAAACGAAAAATCGAGTTCTTTAGTAGAAAGGGGACCACTTAGACGGGTTTTTGGATTGCGGATATTAAAGACAAATCTAAGAATAAATGAAGTTACACGCTGAAGTTTGGAAAAGGTAGAATACTTGTACAACCAATAAGGAACGGTCTCAGGTGGTTGAGCCGTGCGGGTAGATAAAACTGAGGTATTGTCAATCTTGACTTCGGGTAAACTAGCAAGAGGCAAGCATTCTATTTTGTTTAACGGCCAACTTTCAGGAGGTAGTAAGGCCCAGGAGGGGCCAGTGAACCAGGCGGGAAACGACACGAGGGCCTCAGGAGAGATACCTCTTGAAGCAACGTCACTAATATTGTCTTCAGAGGATATGTGACACCACTGAGAGGGGTTGGTATGCTCCAGTATGGCGGTTACACGATTTGAAACAAATAATTTGAGTAGGTGAGGAGGTTTGTTAATCCAAGATAGAACGATGGTCGAGTCAGAAAATAATAGGGTGGTATAGCAAGGAATCGGAAGATGGTTCATGAAGTTTTGAACTGAGTGTACTAACTGAGAAAGAAGCAAGGCGCCGGCTAATTCAAGACGAGGAATGGTGGGAGTCTTAGATGGAGCAACCTTAGTCTTAGCTTTTAACAAAAACATTTTAACCTGTTGATCCGTGTACTGGATTCTTAGATAGAGGGCTGCCGACGAACCCCGGCTCGAACCATCGCAGTACCCCATCAGGAAGCATAAAATAGGGGGTGAAGGAAACAAACAGCGGGGAATTCTGAGGCGGGAGAGACTCGGAAGTTCAGTGAGACAACGATGCCACTGAGCGGATAGAGAAGGGGGAAGAGGGTCATCCCAGCCCACTCCTGACAACCATACATCTTTTAACAAACATTTTAGCAGAAATATTGTAGGGGCGGTGAATCCGAGGGGGTCATAAATTTTGGCAATGGCGCTAAGGACACGTCGTTTAGTATAAACAGAGCCTACCGGAGGGGGATCTAAAGTGAAAAAGAACTCATCTGACTTAGGGTCCCATCCTAACCCTAAAACCTTAATATTATTATCATCAGAATTGCGGACTACGAGAGAACCTGAAGTATCGGAACCTATTAGAGAGGAAATAAAATCAGGAGAATTGCTAAGCCATTTGTTTAAGGTAAACTTACCAGCTGACAAGAGACTACACAACTGATGTTTAATTTTTAATAATTCTTCGAGAGAATCAGCTCCAACCAGGTAGTCGTCTACTACAGAATTATTCAAAATGACGTCACAAGCAAGAGGAAACTTGTCACCCTCGTCTTGGGCTAGTTGGCGAAGTACTCTATGAGCCAGGAAAGAAGAGGGGGATAAACCATAAGTAACGGTGCGGAGCTCGAATTCCTCAAGAGGGTCCTCAGGGTTTTCTCGAAAGAAAATATGCATAAACAGACAATGAGGGTCAGCAACAAGGGTTTGTCGGTACATTTTTGATATGTCACAACAAAAAACTAATTTGTGGATACGGAAAGGCAATAAAACATCAGGTACGTCGTTTAGCAACTTGGCACCAGGCAATAGAAAATCATTTAAAGATTTTTGAGACTTCTTGGCGGAGGCATCGAAAACAACTCTGGTCGGTGTCGTAGGGGATTTAGGGTTGAATACACAAAAATACGGAATGAAATATTTACCAGGGCGGGTGGCTTTTATCATATGTCCCAAGTGCGAATACTCCTTCATGAACTTAACGCAGTCCTCCTTAAGAGTAGCATTCTTGCGAAATCTCGCCTCAAGCGAATGAAACCTTTGCAAGGCAACCTCTTTAGATTCAGGGAAGTTTAAGTCATTAATTACAGGAGAAAAGCATCTCTACTATATACCGACCATCTGGCAGGCGACGGTGAGTTGATAAAAAATGGCTTTCACAAAAATCATCAGAGGGATTGGTAACAGGTAAGGATGAAACATTTTCAACGGCCCAGAATTGTTCTACACTTTTATGAAGGTCCTCATCGGACTTAGAAGACTGATTAGAATTTTGATATGTTAACAAAGAAGAGATATTAGAGCGGGGGACATGGTTTGAGTCCTGAGGCAGGGCACCTATCACTACATGACCGAACACTGTAGAGATCACACCTATCTCTGAACAGTGCGGGGGAACAGCATTGACAGACAGAATCCTAGGGAGGACATCACAACCTAACAACATGTCTACTTCTTGAGATTTATAAAATTCCGGGTCAGCCAATTGCAGGCCGGTAGCAAACTTTCTGGCAGAAGCGGGTAAATCAATTTGCGGAGTTTTAGGCAGAATAGAATCGATTACCAAGGCTTGAACATGAATGCGTGGGTGGTTCAAATTAGAGGGTTTAATAGTGCAATCTACAATACCAGAGCTAGTGCCTACAAAATTACTAGATAAACCTGAAAGTGTCTGAGCACATGTTTTAACGGAAAGACTAAGTTTTTCAACAAGATTTTGAGTTATAAATGAAGCGGTGGAAGCACAATCAACTAATAAACGCAAACTTATATATTGGCCGGCACTATTTAGAATTAAGGCACGAGCAGTACCTAACAACACGGTATGGTTAGACTTAGCGATAGCGGGACATGTAGCAAGAGTAGTTGCAGGGTTTCCTAATGAAGACGGTGTAGACCCTGCGGATTGCGAAGGGTCAGACGCAGTACTAGAACCGGGTTTACTATCAGGCGGTGAGCTTGCGGGTTTAACAGATGAAATAATATGAAGGAGGCGGTGATGACGAGCTGAGCAATGACAAGAGCGTTCAGACTTACAATATTTAACTGAATGGCTACCCATACAGTTGTAACATAATCTATTTTGTTTAACAAGGTTACGACGGTCCTGGACAGGCATTGATAGAAACTGAGGGCAATGATAAAGCTGATGAGAACTCTTGCACTGAACGCATTGAATACGGGCGGCAGAAACAGGTGAGGTTGCGGAACTGGACTGTACGTTGGGTTTTTGATCGGCGGAATCTAATTGAGTAGACAAAACAGTTCTAGTGCGACTATTGCTAGGTTTAAAATTTGTCTTACGAGTTGGAGGAGATTCTTTGTTATAGGGTACAATGGAGCTAGCACAAGGAGCGGTAAGTTCTAGGAGTCGACACTGGGTTTTTATGAATTTAATTAAAGTGTCAAGGGATGGAATAGATTCCGTACCATGCTCTGACTCAAATTCTTTACGGGTTATCGGGTCTAATTGGCGGAGGGCAAGACTAAAGAACAAAAAATCGGAAAGGTCAGGTATGTTCATGCTTTTCAAGGCGTGGATGTTGCTTGTAACTCTGGTGACAAAATTTTGTAGATGATCTAGATTGGGTTTAGCGGGTATCGAATGAGTTTTAATAAGTTCATCAACGTAACTAGTGGCCAACATGCGTTCACAATCAAATCTTTCTACCAATTGATTCCATGCAGGAAGAAAATTTGCATCGGAAAGGGTAAAATCTTTGATAATGTCGCTAGCCTGACCCGAAAGGGTAGTTTTAAGGTAATGCAACTTCTCCACGCCTGCAAGCCTCGGGTTATTTGATATGATGCTCGAAAAGAGGTCTCTATACCGGGGCCAGTCGGTAATTTTTCCAGAAAACTTTTGGATCTCTAAAGAGGGTAAATTAATAAAAAGTCTAGGGGGATACCAATGAGGCTCGTGGTTGGTTTTAGAACCACTGGTGTTATTAACATTAGTTAAATTATCCTGGGCCTGTATTTTGTCCATGGCAACCATTATGGCACCATTAATTGCATCATATGAACTTAAGGCCTCATAGCAAGGTACATATTCCGGGTCTAATTCCGACTCTAAGGCATTAATTTCGTCGATAAGAGATTCGAAAACTGAACGCTCTAACGAGCGAGCCCCGCTTACAAACTGGGCTTTTACCTTTTCATCATTAATATGGGGGATAAAATCGTAAAGGGTTTGAAGACGTCTAAAAAGACTCTCTTTTTTTGCGTTAAGTCTTTTGAGTTTTTTGTCTGTCTTTTCCATAGCTTAAGCCTTGGAAAGATCACCAACGCAGGAAAACAGTGATAAAGGAAGAAGAAGAATAAAACAAAATGATATGAAAGCGGAAGCAAAGATAAGGCCGGCGGTAGAAACACGTAAGTACATGAACTACGAGAATAATTACGCGGGGAGCAAAACAAACAATAAAAAAATATAAAGGATTATTTATAACTGCGATAAATAAGCTTATGCGATTAAATACAGGTGTGAAAAAAACCGGATTGTGTAAAAAATACGAAAGGAGAATAGCCAACCATGTGGGTAACCTAGCAACAAAAGGGACGCCAAGACGCTTTGGACTCTCGACTCTAACCAAAAACGAAAGAAATTACGTAAAACTTGAACTAAATTTTTGCGGGGAAAAACCAAAATTAAACAGAAAACAATTTTAATGCAATATCTCAGCTCAAAGGACCATTTTATGGATAATTGGGGCAATCCTAATAGTAAGAATTTTGCCTGCCAATAGAGCACGCTATACAACTAGGCGGGGAACATATGGTGAACTCAGAATGAAATAAAATGATATTTTCTATAGTAAAAAAAAATACATATATAAGTAAGATAAAAGATAGCTTGCAACTGTATCACCTGTTGGTTGTAAGGCTTCAGATGGTGGCTGCTTGGCGTTTGGAGGCTAGAAGAGAAGAGTCGGTGAGGATGCCATGGCGATTTCGAAGTTACCGGTCTTTAAAATTTATTTTGAAATAAAGCCAAAAAGGAAAAGACGCGATCGCGCTCAAAATTAAAGAAAATGGAATTAACTGCGGAAAAACATGATGTAATTAAAAACGGATTAGCCGGCCGGCTAAATGACGAGTCGAACGTCAGCTGCAGCTGGACGACGCGACGTCTCGCTTCAAGAGTTGGATCGAGAAGAAATTTTTCAACCGATGGCGCTGTGGCGTCGGTCGGAGTCAAGGTGGGGGTAACGCCATCTTGATGGGGTGAGCTCTAGTCGACCAATCAGAAGGCAGGGGAGGTTTTGTTGTCGTGATGAGGTTATAATACATAGATATATATGTATAGAATATATGAAGGTTATAATGTATATAATTACGTGTATATATATATATATATATATATATATATATATATATATATATATATATATATATATATATATATATATATATATATATATATATATATATATATATATATATATATATATATATATATATATATATATATATATATATATATATATATATATATATATATATATATATATATATATATAAAGAGAGATATATGTTTAAGCAAAAAATAAAAATTAATGTTCTAAAATTCACCAACCACAACCACAACAAATACTACAACCACAACCACAACAAATACCACAACCACAACAAATACCACAACCACAACCACAACCACAGCCACAACCACAACAAATACCACAACCACAACCACAACAAATACCACAACCACAACTACAACAAATACCACAACCACAACCACAACCACAACAACAACCACAACCACAACTACTACCACAACAAATACCACAACCACAACAAATACAAATACCACAACCACACCACAACCGCAACCACAACCACAACAAATACCACAACCACAACCAAACCACAACAAATACCACAACAACAACCACAACCACAACAAATACCACAACCACAACCACAACAAATACTACAACCACAACAAATACCACACCACAACCACAACCACACCAAATACCACAACCACAACCACACCACAACCACAACCACAACCACAACAAATACCACAACAACAAATACCACAACCACAACCACAACAAATACCACAACCACAACAAATACCACAACAACAACAACAAACCACAACCACAACAAATACCAAACCACAACAAATACCACAACCACAACAAATACCACAACCACAACCACAACAAATACAAATACCACAACCACACCACCACCGCAACCACAACCACAACCACAACAAATACCACAACCACAACCACAACGAATACCACAACCACAACCACAACAACAACAACAACCACAACCACACCACAACCACAACTACAACAACAACAACCACAACCACAACCACCACAAATACCACAACCACAACCACAACAAATACCACAACCAGAACAAATACCACAACCACAACCACAACAAATAAAACAACCACAACCACAAAAATACCACAACCACAACTACAACAAATACCACAACCACAAAAATACAACATTACAACCACAACCATCACCACAACCACAACCATCACCACAACCATCACCACAACCACAACCATCACACAACTATCACCACAACTACAAGCTACTACTCTAGCTATTGGCGAGCTGCTTAAGGGCTTTAAGTAGAGTCTTGAATCTCTCTCTACCAACTCGATTTTGACAGCTTGTGAGCGTTTATTCCTCATAAAAAAAATTAAAAAATAATTAATAGAAAAAAAAAGAAATAATACAAATAATGAAACACCACCCCCTATTGAAGACCCAAATTTGGCTATTTACTGTAACGCCAATATCTCCGGAACAAAGAGTGATAACGATGTGCGGTGTTTTTTAAAGTCTTCTATACACTGTCCTCTTTAATTTAATACCCATATCAATTTGCTTTTCGTAGTCAAAGTGTACCAAAAGTTATAAAATATGGTAAAAAATCGACATTTCTTTTTTCTACTCTGAACAATTTTGATAATAACTTTTTTCCACCGGGGCCAAATACACAACAAATATTACAACCACAACCACAACCACAACAAATACCACAACCACAACAAATACCACAACCACAACCCCAACCACAACCACAACCCCAACCACAACCACCACCACAACAACAACCACAACCACAACCACAACCACAACAACAACCACAACCACAACAAATACCACAACCACAACCACAACCACAACCCCAACCACAACCACAACCACAACAACAACCACAACCACAACCACAACCACAACAAATACCACAACCACAACAAATACCACAACCATTAGGTCCTTAAGGTCCTGTAGGTCCTTTTGGTCCTCTAGGTCCTATAGGTCCTTTAGGTCCTAGGACCTATAGGTATTGGGTAATAGGACCTATAGGTTTTAGGTCCTAAGACCTATGGGTCCTAGGTCGTAGGTCATATAGGTCCTAGGTCGTAGGTCCACCACCACAACCACAACCACAACCCCAACCACAACCACAACCACAACAACAACCACAACCACAACCACAACAACAACCACAACCAACCACAACCACAACCACAACAAATACCACAACCACAACCACAACAAATACCACAACCACAACAAATACCACAACCACAACAAATACCACAACCACAACAAATACCACAACAACAACCACAACCACAACAAATACCACAACCACAACCACAACAAATACTACAACCACAACAAATACCACAACAACAACCACAACCACAACAAATACCACAACCACAATCACACCACAACCACAACAACAACCACAACCACAACAAATACCACAACAACAAATACCACATCCACAAAAAATACCATAACCACAACAAATACAAATACCACAACCACACCACCACCGCAACCACAACCACAACCACAACAAATACCACAACCACAACCACAACCACACCACCACCGCAACCACAACAAATACCACAACCACAACAAATACCACAACCACAACCACAACCACAACCAATACCACAACCACAACAACAACAACAACCACAACCACACCACAACCACACCACAACCACAACCACATCTACAACTACAACAACAACCACAACCACAACCACCACAAATACCACAACCACAACCACAACAAATACCACAACCAGAACAAATACCACAACCACAACCACAACAAATACCACAACCACAACCACAAAAATACCACAACCACAACTACAACAAATACCACAACCACAAAAATACAACATTACAACCACAACTATCACCACAACCACAACCATCACCACAACCATCACCACAACCACAACCATCACACAACTATCACCACAACCACAACCATCACACAACTATCACCACAACTACAAGCTACTACTCTAGCTATTGGCGAGCTGCTTAAGGGCTTCAAGTAGAGTCTTGAATCTCTCTCTACCAACTCGATTTTGACAGCTTGTGAGCGTTTATTCCTCATAAAAAAAAAAATTAAAAAATAATTTAAAAAATAATTAATAGAAAAAAAAAGAAATAATACAAATAATGAAACACCACCCATTATTGAAGACCCAAATTTGGCCTATTCACTGTAACGCCAATATCTCCGGAACAAAGAGTGATAACGATGTGCGGTGTTTTTTAAAGTCTTCTATACACTGTCCTCTTTAATTTAATACTAATAAAGTGGTCCACTTAAAAAAAATTACGAAAAATAGAAAAATGTAGAAGAATAGAATAATGATTTTACGATATTAACGAGCGGGAGGGCTAATTAAATAAAACTGACAACAAATTAAAAATGTTGTATGTAAAAAAGATTTTAATAAGCTTTGATTTAATCTTATCTTTAGATGATTATCTAAGGTAGATAAGAATTCCAGGTGTCCCCTAGTGTTTTTAGACATAGTGTTTTTATCACTTTCTACCTGGTAGAAGTCCTACTGTTCTATTACCTTCTCACTTATTTCTCAACTTTTACTCTGTCACTTATTTCCATATCTGCATTTTCATCCCCCTTATCTCCCTTACTACACACCTCTCCGATTTATTTTTTTTATTTAAAACTCAAAAACACAGAATGATTTTGCGGTTCCGTTTACAGTTCATACTAATATTTCTGCTGCAATTATTTCTTACTGCTTCCCGTTATTTTAATTTAATATAATATTATAATAAATATAATATTATATTTATTTATTTCACTATTTTTAAATTTTTAGTTTAAGCTACTTGCAAAAGATTGCTAAACAAAAAATGTATAAGGAATCTGCCGGCTTCGCCGGAGCCTCGTCCTAGGCTGCGCCACATGCGGCCGCATGTCTCGCATGGCCCTTGCGCCGGCCCTGTCAGTATCAGTATCCGTATCAATGTCAGTATCCCGTATCAGTATCAGTATCTCGTATCAGTATCCAGTATCCGTATCAGTATCCGTATCAGCACCCGCAGTATCCCTATCAGTATCCTGTTGTATCCGTATCAGTATCCCGTATTAGTATCCGTATCAGTTTCCCGTATTAGTATCCGTATCAGTATCCGTATCAGTATCCGTATCAGTATCCGTATCAGTATCCGTATCAGTATCCGTATCAGTATCCGTATCAGTATCCGTATCAGTATTCATATAAGTATCCGTATCAGTATCCCGTATCAGTATCTGTATGTCTCCCGTGGTATCCATCAGTATCTCAGTGGGGTATCAGTATCCCGTAGTATCCATCTGAATCTGAATCTGAATCTAAATCTGAAACCGAATAAGAATGGGAATCGGAATCTGAATCGGACTAGGAATCGGAATCGGAATTGGAATCTGAATAGGAATCGGAATCTTATTCTGAATAGGAATCAGAATCTGAATCTGAATCGGAATCTGAATCTGAATAGGAATCGGAATCTAAATCAGAATCGAAATCTGAATCTGAATCTGAATCAGAATCAGAGATAACGACGACGACGACGACGACGACATGATGACGAAGCCTGCCGACGACATGATGACGACACGATGATGACGATTACATGATGACGTTATGATGACATGATGACGACACGATGCCGCCGTGATGACGACACGATGATGACACGATAATGAAGATAACGACACGACGAGGGCATTATGACGACATGACGACGACATTATGACGACATGACGCCGACATTATGACGACATGACGCCAACATACTACGACGACATGAGAACGACGACATAATTACAACATTATGACTACATGTCGACACTATGACGAAACTATGACGACACTATGACGACACTATGACGACACTATGACGACACTATGACGACACTATGACGACACTATGACGACACTATGACGACACTATGACGACACTATGACGACACTATGACGACACTATGACGACACTATGAC
Organism: Gerris lacustris; assembly: GCA_951217055.1. Taxonomy (NCBI): domain Eukaryota; kingdom Metazoa; phylum Arthropoda; class Insecta; order Hemiptera; family Gerridae; genus Gerris; species Gerris lacustris. The sequence goes on from OX578280.1 coordinate 52,914,088, forward strand.
GACACTATGACGACACTATGACGACACTTTGACGACACTATGACGACACTATGACGACACTATGACGACACTATGACGACACTATGACGACACTATGACGACACTATGACGACACTATGACGACACTATGACGACACTATGACGACACTATGACGACACTATGACGACACTATGACGACACTATGACGACACTATGACGACACTATGACGACACTATGACGACACTATGACGACACTATGACGACACTATGACGACACTATGACGACACTATGACGACACTATGACGACACTATGACGACACTATGACGACACTATGACGACACTATGACGACACTATGACGACACTATGACGACACTATGACGACACTATGACGACACTATGACGACACTATGACGACACTATGACGACACTATGACGACACTATGACGACACTATGACGACACTATGACGACACTATGACGACACTATGACGACACTATGACGACACTATGACGACACTATGCCGACACTATGACGACACTATGACGACACTATGATGACATCTGTCGTCATAATGTCGTCATAATGTCGTCGTTCATATAGTCATGTCGTCATATTGTCGTCATAGTGTGGCATAGTGTCGTCATAGTGTCGGCATAGTGTCGTCAAAATGTCGTGTTTTCATCATGTCGTTCATATAGTCATGTCGTCATCATGTTTTCATTATGTCGTTCATATAGTCATGTCGTCATAATGTCGTCATAGTGTCGTCATAATGTCGGCATAATGTCGTCATAATGTCGTCCTAATGTCGTCCTAATGTCGTCCTAATCATTGTGGTTGTGGTTGTGGTTGTGGTTGAGGTTAAGGTTGTGGTTGTGGTTGTGGTTGTGGTTGTGGTTGTGGTTGTGGTTGTGGTTGTGGTTGTGGTTGTGGTTGTGGTTGTGGTTGTGGTTGTGGTTGTGGTTGTGGTTGTGGTTGTGGTTGTGGTTGTGGTTGTGGTTGTGGTTGTGGTTGTGGTTGTGGTTGTGGTTGTGGTTGTGGTTGTGGTTGTGGTTGTGGTTGTGGTTGTGGTTGTGGTTGTGGTTGTGGTTGTGGTTGTGGTTGTGGTTGTGGTTGTGGTTGTGGTTGTGGTTGTGGTTGTGGTTGTGGTTGTGGTTGTGGTTGTGGTTGTGGTTGTGGTTGTGGTTGTGGTTGTGGTTGTGGTTGTGGTTGTGGTGACGCCGACATTATGACGACATGACGCCAACATACTACGACGACATGACTATATGAACGACGACATAATTACAACATTATGACTACATGTCGACACTATGACGACACTATGACGACACTATGACGACACTATGACGACACTATGACGACACTATGACGACACTATGACGACACTATGACGACACTATGACGACACTATTACGACACTATGACGACACTATGACGACACTATGACGACACTATGACGACACTATGACGACACTATGACGACCTTATGACGACAGATGTCATCATAGTGTCGTCATAGTGTCGTCATAGTGTCGTCATAGTGTCGTCATAGTGTCGTCATAGTGTCGTCATAGTGTCGTCATAGTGTCGTCATAGTGTCGTCATAGTGTCGACATGTAGTCATAATGTTGTAATTATGTCGTCGTTCATATAGTCATGTCGTCGTAGTATGTTGGCGTCATGTCGTCATAATGTCGGCGTCACCACAACCACAACCACAACCACAACCACAACCACAACCACAACCACAACCACAACCACAACCACAACCACAACCACAACCACAACCACAACCACAACCACAACCACAACCACAACCACAACCACAACCACAACCACAACCACAACCACAACCACAACCACAACCACAACCACAACCACAACCACAACCACAACCACAACCACAACCACAACCACAACCACAACCACAACCACAACAACAACCACAACCACAACAAATACCACAACCACAACCACAACCACAACCCCAACCACAACCACAACCACAACAACAACCACAACCACAACCACAACCACAACAAATACCACAACCACAACAAATACCACAACCATTAGGTCCTTAAGGTCCTGTAGGTCCTTTTGGTCCTCTAGGTCCTATAGGTCCTTTAGGTCCTAGGACCTATAGGTATTGGGTAATAGGACCTATAGGTTTTAGGTCCTAAGACCTATGGGTCCTAGGTCGTAGGTCATATAGGTCCTAGGTCGTAGGTCCACCACCACAACCACAACCACAACCCCAACCACAACCACAACCACAACAACAACCACAACCACAACCACATCAACAACCACAACCAACCACAACCACAACCACAACAAATACCACAACCACAACCACAACAAATACCACAACCACAACAAATACCACAACCACAACAAATACCACAACAACAACCACAACCACAACAAATACCACAACCACAACCACAACAAATACTACAACCACAACAAATACCACACCACAACCACACCAAATACCACAACCACAACAAATACCACAACCACAATCACACCACAACCACAACAACAACCACAACCACAACAAATACCACAACAACAAATACCACATCCACAAAAAATACCATAACCACAACAAATACAAATACCACAACCACACCACCACCGCAACCACAACCACAACCACAACAAATACCACAACCACAACCACAACCACACCACCACCGCAACCACAACAAATACCACAACCACAACAAATACCACAACCACAACCACAACCACAACCAATACCACAACCACAACAACAACAACAACCACAACCACACCACAACCACACCACAACCACAACCACATCTACAACTACAACAACAACCACAACCACAACCACCACAAATACCACAACCACAACCACAACAAATACCACAACCAGAACAAATACCACAACCACAACCACAACAAATACCACAACCACAACCACAAAAATACCACAACCACAACTACAACAAATACCACAACCACAAAAATACAACATTACAACCACAACTATCACCACAACCACAACCATCACCACAACCATCACCACAACCACAACCATCACACAACTATCACCACAACCACAACCATCACACAACTATCACCACAACTACAAGCTACTACTCTAGCTATTGGCGAGCTGCTTAAGGGCTTCAAGTAGAGTCTTGAATCTCTCTCTACCAACTCGATTTTGACAGCTTGTGAGCGTTTATTCCTCATAAAAAAAAAAATTAAAAAATAATTTAAAAAATAATTAATAGAAAAAAAAAGAAATAATACAAATAATGAAACACCACCCATTATTGAAGACCCAAATTTGGCCTATTCACTGTAACGCCAATATCTCCGGAACAAAGAGTGATAACGATGTGCGGTGTTTTTTAAAGTCTTCTATACACTGTCCTCTTTAATTTAATACTAATAAAGTGGTCCACTTAAAAAAAATTACGAAAAATAGAAAAATGTAGAAGAATAGAATAATGATTTTACGATATTAACGAGCGGGAGGGCTAATTAAATAAAACTGACAACAAATTAAAAATGTTGTATGTAAAAAAGATTTTAATAAGCTTTGATTTAATCTTATCTTTAGATGATTATCTAAGGTAGATAAGAATTCCAGGTGTCCCCTAGTGTTTTTAGACATAGTGTTTTTATCACTTTCTACCTGGTAGAAGTCCTACTGTTCTATTACCTTCTCACTTATTTCTCAACTTTTACTCTGTCACTTATTTCCATATCTGCATTTTCATCCCCCTTATCTCCCTTACTACACACCTCTCCGATTTATTTTTTTTATTTAAAACTCAAAAACACAGAATGATTTTGCGGTTCCGTTTACAGTTCATACTAATATTTCTGCTGCAATTATTTCTTACTGCTTCCCGTTATTTTAATTTAATATAATATTATAATAAATATAATATTATATTTATTTATTTCACTATTTTTAAATTTTTAGTTTAAGCTACTTGCAAAAGATTGCTAAACAAAAAATGTATAAGGAATCTGCCGGCTTCGCCGGAGCCTCGTCCTAGGCTGCGCCACATGCGGCCGCATGTCTCGCATGGCCCTTGCGCCGGCCCTGTCAGTATCAGTATCCGTATCAATGTCAGTATCCCGTATCAGTATCAGTATCTCGTATCAGTATCCAGTATCCGTATCAGTATCCGTATCAGCACCCGCAGTATCCCTATCAGTATCCTGTTGTATCCGTATCAGTATCCCGTATTAGTATCCGTATCAGTTTCCCGTATTAGTATCCGTATCAGTATCCGTATCAGTATCCGTATCAGTATCCGTATCAGTATCCGTATCAGTATCCGTATCAGTATCCGTATCAGTATTCATATAAGTATCCGTATCAGTATCCCGTATCAGTATCTGTATGTCTCCCGTGGTATCCATCAGTATCTCAGTGGGGTATCAGTATCCCGTAGTATCCATCTGAATCTGAATCTGAATCTAAATCTGAAACCGAATAAGAATGGGAATCGGAATCTGAATCGGACTAGGAATCGGAATCGGAATTGGAATCTGAATAGGAATCGGAATCTTATTCTGAATAGGAATCAGAATCTGAATCTGAATCGGAATCTGAATCTGAATAGGAATCGGAATCTAAATCAGAATCGAAATCTGAATCTGAATCTGAATCAGAGATAACGACGACGACGACGACGACGACATGATGACGAAGCCTGCCGACGACATGATGACGACACGATGATGACGATTACATGATGACGTTATGATGACATGATGACGACACGATGCCGCCGTGATGACGACACGATGATGACACGATAATGAAGATAACGACACGACGAGGGCATTATGACGACATGACGACGACATTATGACGACATGACGCCGACATTATGACGACATGACGCCAACATACTACGACGACATGACTATATGAACGACGACATAATTACAACATTATGACTACATGTCGACACTATGACGAAACTATGACGACACTATGACGACACTATGACGACACTATGACGACACTATGACGACACTATGACGACACTATGACGACACTATGACGACACTATGACGACACTATGACGACACTATGACGACACTATGACGACACTTTGACGACACTATGACGACACTATGACGACACTATGACGACACTATGACGACACTATGACGACACTATGACGACACTATGACGACACTATGACGACACTATGACGACACTATGACGACACTATGACGACACTATGACGACACTATGACGACACTATGACGACACTATGACGACACTATGACGACACTATGACGACACTATGACGACACTATGACGACACTATGACGACACTATGACGACACTATGACGACACTATGACGACACTATGACGACACTATGACGACACTATGACGACACTATGACGACACTATGACGACACTATGACGACACTATGACGACACTATGACGACACTATGACGACACTATGACGACACTATGACGACACTATGACGACACTATGACGACACTATGACGACACTATGCCGACACTATGACGACACTATGACGACACTATGACGACACTATGACGACACTATGACGACACTATGCCGACACTATGACGACACTATGACGACACTATGATGACATCTGTCGTCATAATGTCGTCATAATGTCGTCGTTCATATAGTCATGTCGTCATATTGTCGTCATAGTGTGGCATAGTGTCGTCATAGTGTCGGCATAGTGTCGTCAAAATGTCGTGTTTTCATCATGTCGTTCATATAGTCATGTCGTCATCATGTTTTCATTATGTCGTTCATATAGTCATGTCGTCATAATGTCGTCATAGTGTCGTCATAATGTCGGCATAATGTCGTCATAATGTCGTCCTAATGTCGTCCTAATGTCGTCCTAATCATTGTGGTTGTGGTTGTGGTTGTGGTTGAGGTTAAGGTTGTGGTTGTGGTTGTGGTTGTGGTTGTGGTTGTGGTTGTGGTTGTGGTTGTGGTTGTGGTTGTGGTTGTGGTTGTGGTTGTGGTTGTGGTTGTGGTTGTGGTTGTGGTTGTGGTTGTGGTTGTGGTTGTGGTTGTGGTTGTGGTTGTGGTTGTGGTTGTGGTTGTGGTTGTGGTTGTGGTTGTGGTTGTGGTTGTGGTTGTGGTTGTGGTTGTGGTTGTGGTTGTGGTTGTGGTTGTGGTTGTGGTTGTGGTTGTGGTGACGCCGACATTATGACGACATGACGCCAACATACTACGACGACATGACTATATGAACGACGACATAATTACAACATTATGACTACATGTCGACACTATGACGACACTATGACGACACTATGACGACACTATGACGACACTATGACGACACTATGACGACACTATGACGACACTATGACGACACTATGATGACATCTGTCGTCATAAGGTCGTCATAGTGTCGTCATAGTGTCGTCATAGTGTCGTCATAGTGTCGTCATAGTGTCGTCATAGTGTCGTCATAGTGTCGTCATAGTGTCGTCATAGTGTCGTCATAGTGTCGTCATAGTGTCGACATGTAGTCATAATGTTGTAATTATGTCGTCGTTCATATAGTCATGTCGTCGTAGTATGTTGGCGTCATGTCGTCATAATGTCGGCGTCACCACAACCACAACCACAACCACAACCACAACCTCAACCACAACCACAACCACAACCACAACCACAACCACAACCACAACCACAACCACAACCACAACCACAACCACAACCACAACCACAACCACAACCACAACCACAACCACAACCACAACCACAACCACAACCACAACCACAACCACAACCACAACCACAACCACAACCACAACCACAACCACAACCACAACCACAACCACAACCACAACCACAACCACAACCACAACCACAACCACAACCACAACCACAACCACAACCACAACCACAACCACAACCACAACCACAACCACAACCACAACCACAACCACAACCACAACCACAACCACAACCACAACCACAACTACAACAAATACCACAACCACAAAAATACAACATTACAACCACAACTATCACCACAACCACAACCATCACCACAACCATCACCACAACCACAACCATCACACAACTATCACCACAACCACAACCATCACACAACTATCACCACAACTACAAGCTACTACTCTAGCTATTGGCGAGCTGCTTAAGGGCTTCAAGTAGAGTCTTGAATCTCTCTCTACCAACTCGATTTTGACAGCTTGTGAGCGTTTATTCCTCATAAAAAAAAAAATTAAAAAATAATTTAAAAAATAATTAATAGAAAAAAAAAGAAATAATACAAATAATGAAACACCACCCATTATTGAAGACCCAAATTTGGCCTATTCACTGTAACGCCAATATCTCCGGAACAAAGAGTGATAACGATGTGCGGTGTTTTTTAAAGTCTTCTATACACTGTCCTCTTTAATTTAATACTAATAAAGTGGTCCACTTAAAAAAAATTACGAAAAATAGAAAAATGTAGAAGAATAGAATAATGATTTTACGATATTAACGAGCGGGAGGGCTAATTAAATAAAACTGACAACAAATTAAAAATGTTGTATGTAAAAAAGATTTTAATAAGCTTTGATTTAATCTTATCTTTAGATGATTATCTAAGGTAGATAAGAATTCCAGGTGTCCCCTAGTGTTTTTAGACATAGTGTTTTTATCACTTTCTACCTGGTAGAAGTCCTACTGTTCTATTACCTTCTCACTTATTTCTCAACTTTTACTCTGTCACTTATTTCCATATCTGCATTTTCATCCCCCTTATCTCCCTTACTACACACCTCTCCGATTTATTTTTTTTATTTAAAACTCAAAAACACAGAATGATTTTGCGGTTCCGTTTACAGTTCATACTAATATTTCTGCTGCAATTATTTCTTACTGCTTCCCGTTATTTTAATTTAATATAATATTATAATAAATATAATATTATATTTATTTATTTCACTATTTTTAAATTTTTAGTTTAAGCTACTTGCAAAAGATTGCTAAACAAAAAATGTATAAGGAATCTGCCGGCTTCGCCGGAGCCTCGTCCTAGGCTGCGCCACATGCGGCCGCATGTCTCGCATGGCCCTTGCGCCGGCCCTGTCAGTATCAGTATCCGTATCAATGTCAGTATCCCGTATCAGTATCAGTATCTCGTATCAGTATCCAGTATCCGTATCAGTATCCGTATCAGCACCCGCAGTATCCCTATCAGTATCCTGTTGTATCCGTATCAGTATCCCGTATTAGTATCCGTATCAGTTTCCCGTATTAGTATCCGTATCAGTATCCGTATCAGTATCCGTATCAGTATCCGTATCAGTATCCGTATCAGTATCCGTATCAGTATCCGTATCAGTATCCGTATCAGTATTCATATAAGTATCCGTATCAGTATCCCGTATCAGTATCTGTATGTCTCCCGTGGTATCCATCAGTATCTCAGTGGGGTATCAGTATCCCGTAGTATCCATCTGAATCTGAATCTGAATCTAAATCTGAAACCGAATAAGAATGGGAATCGGAATCTGAATCGGACTAGGAATCGGAATCGGAATTGGAATCTGAATAGGAATCGGAATCTTATTCTGAATAGGAATCAGAATCTGAATCTGAATCGGAATCTGAATCTGAATAGGAATCGGAATCTAAATCAGAATCGAAATCTGAATCTGAATCTGAATCAGAGATAACGACGACGACGACGACGACGACATGATGACGAAGCCTGCCGACGACATGATGACGACACGATGATGACGATTACATGATGACGTTATGATGACATGATGACGACACGATGCCGCCGTGATGACGACACGATGATGACACGATAATGAAGATAACGACACGACGAGGGCATTATGACGACATGACGACGACATTATGACGACATGACGCCGACATTATGACGACATGACGCCAACATACTACGACGACATGACTATATGAACGACGACATAATTACAACATTATGACTACATGTCGACACTATGACGAAACTATGACGACACTATGACGACACTATGACGACACTATGACGACACTATGACGACACTATGACGACACTATGACGACACTATGACGACACTATGACGACACTATGACGACACTATGACGACACTATGACGACACTATGACGACACTATGACGACACTATGACGACACTTTGACGACACTATGACGACACTATGACGACACTATGACGACACTATGACGACACTATGACGACACTATGACGACACTATGACGACACTATGACGACACTATGACGACACTATGACGACACTATGACGACACTATGACGACACTATGACGACACTATGACGACACTATGACGACACTATGACGACACTATGACGACACTATGACGACACTATGACGACACTATGACGACACTATGACGACACTATGACGACACTATGACGACACTATGACGACACTATGACGACACTATGACGACACTATGACGACACTATGACGACACTATGACGACACTATGACGACACTATGACGACACTATGACGACACTATGACGACACTATGACGACACTATGACGACACTATGACGACACTATGACGACACTATGACGACACTATGACGACACTATGACGACACTATGACGACACTATGCCGACACTATGACGACACTATGACGACACTATGATGACATCTGTCGTCATAATGTCGTCATAATGTCGTCGTTCATATAGTCATGTCGTCATATTGTCGTCATAGTGTGGCATAGTGTCGTCATAGTGTCGGCATAGTGTCGTCAAAATGTCGTGTTTTCATCATGTCGTTCATATAGTCATGTCGTCATCATGTTTTCATTATGTCGTTCATATAGTCATGTCGTCATAATGTCGTCATAGTGTCGTCATAATGTCGGCATAATGTCGTCATAATGTCGTCCTAATGTCGTCCTAATGTCGTCCTAATCATTGTGGTTGTGGTTGTGGTTGTGGTTGAGGTTAAGGTTGTGGTTGTGGTTGTGGTTGTGGTTGTGGTTGTGGTTGTGGTTGTGGTTGTGGTTGTGGTTGTGGTTGTGGTTGTGGTTGTGGTTGTGGTTGTGGTTGTGGTTGTGGTTGTGGTTGTGGTTGTGGTTGTGGTTGTGGTTGTGGTTGTGGTTGTGGTTGTGGTTGTGGTTGTGGTTGTGGTTGTGGTTGTGGTTGTGGTTGTGGTTGTGGTTGTGGTTGTGGTTGTGGTTGTGGTTGTGGTTGTGGTTGTGGTTGTGGTTGTGGTTGTGGTTGTGGTTGTGGTTGTGGTTGTGGTTGTGGTTGTGGTTGTGGTTGTGGTTGTGGTTGTGGTTGTGGTTGTGGTTGTGGTGACGCCGACATTATGACGACATGACGCCAACATACTACGACGACATGACTATATGAACGACGACATAATTACAACATTATGACTACATGTCGACACTATGACGACACTATGACGACACTATGACGACACTATGACGACACTATGACGACACTATGACGACACTATGACGACACTATGACGACACTATGACGACACTATTACGACACTATGACGACACTATGACGACACTATGACGACACTATGACGACACTATGACGACACTATGACGACCTTATGACGACAGATGTCATCATAGTGTCGTCATAGTGTCGTCATAGTGTCGTCATAGTGTCGTCATAGTGTCGTCATAGTGTCGTCATAGTGTCGTCATAGTGTCGTCATAGTGTCGTCATAGTGTCGACATGTAGTCATAATGTTGTAATTATGTCGTCGTTCATATAGTCATGTCGTCGTAGTATGTTGGCGTCATGTCGTCATAATGTCGGCGTCACCACAACCACAACCACAACCACAACCACAACCACAACCACAACCACAACCACAACCACAACCACAACCACAACCACAACCACAACCACAACCACAACCACAACCACAACCACAACCACAACCACAACCACAACCACAACCACAACCACAACCACAACCACAACCACAACCACAACCACAACCACAACCACAACCACAACCACAACCACAACCACAACCACAACCACAACCACAACCACAACAACAACCACAACCACAACAAATACCACAACCACAACCACAACCACAACCCCAATCACAACCACAACCACAACAACAACCACAACCACAACCACAACCACAACAAATACCACAACCACAACAAATACCACAACCATTAGGTCCTTAAGGTCCTGTAGGTCCTTTTGGTCCTCTAGGTCCTATAGGTCCTTTAGGTCCTAGGACCTATAGGTATTGGGTAATAGGACCTATAGGTTTTAGGTCCTAAGACCTATGGGTCCTAGGTCGTAGGTCATATAGGTCCTAGGTCGTAGGTCCACCACCACAACCACAACCACAACCCCAACCACAACCACAACCACAACAACAACCACAACCACAACCACATCAACAACCACAACCAACCACAACCACAACCACAACAAATACCACAACCACAACCACAACAAATACCACAACCACAACAAATACCACAACCACAACAAATACCACAACAACAACCACAACCACAACAAATACCACAACCACAACCACAACAAATACTACAACCACAACAAATACCACACCACAACCACACCAAATACCACAACCACAACAAATACCACAACCACAATCACACCACAACCACAACAACAACCACAACCACAACAAATACCACAACAACAAATACCACATCCACAAAAAATACCATAACCACAACAAATACAAATACCACAACCACACCACCACCGCAACCACAACCACAACCACAACAAATACCACAACCACAACCACAACCACACCACCACCGCAACCACAACAAATACCACAACCACAACAAATACCACAACCACAACCACAACCACAACCAATACCACAACCACAACAACAACAACAACCACAACCACACCACAACCACACCACAACCACAACCACATCTACAACTACAACAACAACCACAACCACAACCACCACAAATACCACAACCACAACCACAACAAATACCACAACCAGAACAAATACCACAACCACAACCACAACAAATACCACAACCACAACCACAAAAATACCACAACCACAACTACAACAAATACCACAACCACAAAAATACAACATTACAACCACAACTATCACCACAACCACAACCATCACCACAACCATCACCACAACCACAACCATCACACAACTATCACCACAACCACAACCATCACACAACTATCACCACAACTACAAGCTACTACTCTAGCTATTGGCGAGCTGCTTAAGGGCTTCAAGTAGAGTCTTGAATCTCTCTCTACCAACTCGATTTTGACAGCTTGTGAGCGTTTATTCCTCATAAAAAAAAAAATTAAAAAATAATTTAAAAAATAATTAATAGAAAAAAAAAGAAATAATACAAATAATGAAACACCACCCATTATTGAAGACCCAAATTTGGCCTATTCACTGTAACGCCAATATCTCCGGAACAAAGAGTGATAACGATGTGCGGTGTTTTTTAAAGTCTTCTATACACTGTCCTCTTTAATTTAATACTAATAAAGTGGTCCACTTAAAAAAAATTACGAAAAATAGAAAAATGTAGAAGAATAGAATAATGATTTTACGATATTAACGAGCGGGAGGGCTAATTAAATAAAACTGACAACAAATTAAAAATGTTGTATGTAAAAAAGATTTTAATAAGCTTTGATTTAATCTTATCTTTAGATGATTATCTAAGGTAGATAAGAATTCCAGGTGTCCCCTAGTGTTTTTAGACATAGTGTTTTTATCACTTTCTACCTGGTAGAAGTCCTACTGTTCTATTACCTTCTCACTTATTTCTCAACTTTTACTCTGTCACTTATTTCCATATCTGCATTTTCATCCCCCTTATCTCCCTTACTACACACCTCTCCGATTTATTTTTTTTATTTAAAACTCAAAAACACAGAATGATTTTGCGGTTCCGTTTACAGTTCATACTAATATTTCTGCTGCAATTATTTCTTACTGCTTCCCGTTATTTTAATTTAATATAATATTATAATAAATATAATATTATATTTATTTATTTCACTATTTTTAAATTTTTAGTTTAAGCTACTTGCAAAAGATTGCTAAACAAAAAATGTATAAGGAATCTGCCGGCTTCGCCGGAGCCTCGTCCTAGGCTGCGCCACATGCGGCCGCATGTCTCGCATGGCCCTTGCGCCGGCCCTGTCAGTATCAGTATCCGTATCAATGTCAGTATCCCGTATCAGTATCAGTATCTCGTATCAGTATCCAGTATCCGTATCAGTATCCGTATCAGCACCCGCAGTATCCCTATCAGTATCCTGTTGTATCCGTATCAGTATCCCGTATTAGTATCCGTATCAGTTTCCCGTATTAGTATCCGTATCAGTATCCGTATCAGTATCCGTATCAGTATCCGTATCAGTATCCGTATCAGTATCCGTATCAGTATTCATATAAGTATCCGTATCAGTATCCCGTATCAGTATCTGTATGTCTCCCGTGGTATCCATCAGTATCTCAGTGGGGTATCAGTATCCCGTAGTATCCATCTGAATCTGAATCTGAATCTAAATCTGAAACCGAATAAGAATGGGAATCGGAATCTGAATCGGACTAGGAATCGGAATCGGAATTGGAATCTGAATAGGAATCGGAATCTTATTCTGAATAGGAATCAGAATCTGAATCTGAATCGGAATCTGAATCTGAATAGGAATCGGAATCTAAATCAGAATCGAAATCTGAATCTGAATCTGAATCAGAGATAACGACGACGACGACGACGACGACATGATGACGAAGCCTGCCGACGACATGATGACGACACGATGATGACGATTACATGATGACGTTATGATGACATGATGACGACACGATGCCGCCGTGATGACGACACGATGATGACACGATAATGAAGATAACGACACGACGAGGGCATTATGACGACATGACGACGACATTATGACGACATGACGCCGACATTATGACGACATGACGCCAACATACTACGACGACATGACTATATGAACGACGACATAATTACAACATTATGACTACATGTCGACACTATGACGAAACTATGACGACACTATGACGACACTATGACGACACTATGACGACACTATGACGACACTATGACGACACTATGACGACACTATGACGACACTATGACGACACTATGACGACACTATGACGACACTATGACGACACTTTGACGACACTATGACGACACTATGACGACACTATGACGACACTATGACGACACTATGACGACACTATGACGACACTATGACGACACTATGACGACACTATGACGACACTATGACGACACTATGACGACACTATGACGACACTATGACGACACTATGACGACACTATGACGACACTATGACGACACTATGACGACACTATGACGACACTATGACGACACTATGACGACACTATGACGACACTATGACGACACTATGACGACACTATGACGACACTATGACGACACTATGACGACACTATGACGACACTATGACGACACTATGACGACACTATGACGACACTATGACGACACTATGACGACACTATGACGACACTATGACGACACTATGACGACACTATGACGACACTATGACGACACTATGCCGACACTATGACGACACTATGACGACACTATGACGACACTATGACGACACTATGACGACACTATGACGACACTATGACGACACTATGCCGACACTATGACGACACTATGACGACACTATGATGACATCTGTCGTCATAATGTCGTCATAATGTCGTCGTTCATATAGTCATGTCGTCATATTGTCGTCATAGTGTGGCATAGTGTCGTCATAGTGTCGGCATAGTGTCGTCAAAATGTCGTGTTTTCATCATGTCGTTCATATAGTCATGTCGTCATCATGTTTTCATTATGTCGTTCATATAGTCATGTCGTCATAATGTCGTCATAGTGTCGTCATAATGTCGGCATAATGTCGTCATAATGTCGTCCTAATGTCGTCCTAATGTCGTCCTAATCATTGTGGTTGTGGTTGTGGTTGTGGTTGAGGTTAAGGTTGTGGTTGTGGTTGTGGTTGTGGTTGTGGTTGTGGTTGTGGTTGTGGTTGTGGTTGTGGTTGTGGTTGTGGTTGTGGTTGTGGTTGTGGTTGTGGTTGTGGTTGTGGTTGTGGTTGTGGTTGTGGTTGTGGTTGTGGTTGTGGTTGTGGTTGTGGTTGTGGTTGTGGTTGTGGTTGTGGTTGTGGTTGTGGTTGTGGTTGTGGTTGTGGTTGTGGTTGTGGTTGTGGTTGTGGTTGTGGTTGTGGTTGTGGTTGTGGTGACGCCGACATTATGACGACATGACGCCAACATACTACGACGACATGACTATATGAACGACGACATAATTACAACATTATGACTACATGTCGACACTATGACGACACTATGACGACACTATGACGACACTATGACGACACTATGACGACACTATGACGACACTATGACGACACTATGATGACATCTGTCGTCATAAGGTCGTCATAGTGTCGTCATAGTGTCGTCATAGTGTCGTCATAGTGTCGTCATAGTGTCGTCATAGTGTCGTCATAGTGTCGTCATAGTGTCGTCATAGTGTCGTCATAGTGTCGTCATAGTGTCGTCATAGTGTCGACATGTAGTCATAATGTTGTAATTATGTCGTCGTTCATATAGTCATGTCGTCGTAGTATGTTGGCGTCATGTCGTCATAATGTCGGCGTCACCACAACCACAACCACAACCACAACCACAACCTCAACCACAACCACAACCACAACCACAACCACAACCACAACCACAACCACAACCACAACCACAACCACAACCACAACCACAACCACAACCACAACCACAACCACAACCACAACCACAACCACAACCACAACCACAACCACAACCACAACCACAACCACAACCACAACCACAACCACAACCACAACCACAACCACAACCACAACCACAACCACAACCACAACCACAACCACAACCACAACCACAACCACAACCACAACCACAACCACAACCACAACCACAACCACAACCACAACCACAACCACAACCACAACCACAACCACAACCACAACCACAACCACAACCACAACCACAACCACAACCACAACCACAACCACAACCACAACCACAACCACAACCACAACCACAACCACAACCACAACCACAACCACAACCACAACCACAACCACAACCACAACCGACACTACGACACTATGACGACACTATGACGACACTATGACGACACTATGACGACACTATGACGACACTATGACGACACTATGACGACACTATGACGACACTATGACGACACTATGATGACATCTGTCGTCATAAGGTCGTCATAGTGTCGTCATAGTGTCGTCATAGTGTCGTCATAGTGTCGTCATAGTGTCGTCATAGTGTCGTCAAAATGTCGTGTTTTCATCATGTCGTTCATATAGTCATGTCGTCATCATGTTTTCGTTATGTCGTTCATATAGTCATGTCGTCATAATGTCGTCATAGTGTCGTCATAATGTCGGCATAATGTCGTCATAATGTCGTCCTAATGTCGTCCTAATGTCGTCCTAATCATTGTGGTTGTGGTTGTGGTTGTGGTTGTGGTTGTGGTTGTGGTTGTGGTTGTGGTTGTGGTTGTGGATGTGGTTGTGGTTGTGGTTGTGGTTGTGGTTGTGGTTGTGGTTGTGGTGTGGTTGTGTTTGTGGTTGTGGTTGTGGTTGTGGTTGTGGTTGTGGTTGTGGTTGTGGTTGTGGTTTTGGTTGTGGTTGTGGTTGTGGTTGTGGTTGTGGTTGTGGTTGTGGTTGTGGTGTGGTTGTGTTTGTGGTTGTGGTTGTGGTTGTGGTTGTGGTTGTGGTTGTGGTTGTGGTTGTGGTTGTGGTTGTGGTTGTGGTTGTGGTTGTGGTTGTGGTTGTGGTTGTGGTTGTGGTTGTGGTTGTGGTTGTGGTTGTGGTTGTGGTTGTGGTTGTGGTTGTGGTTGTGGTTGTGGTTGTGGTTGTGGTTGTGGTTGTGGTTGTGGTTGTGGTGACGCCGACATTATGACGACATGACGCCAACATACTACGACGACATGACTATATGAACGACGACATAATTACAACATTATGACTACATGTCGACACTATGACGACACTATGACGACACTATGACGACTCTATGACGACACTATGACGACACTATGACGACACTATGACGACACTATGATGACATCTGTCGTCATAAGGTCGTCATAGTGTCGTCATAGTGTCGTCATAGTGTCGTCATAGTGTCGTCATAGTGTCGTCATAGTGTCGTCATAGTGTGGCATAGTGTCGTCATAGTGTCGTCATAGTGTCGGCATAGTGTCGTCAAAATGTCGTGTTTTCATCATGTCGTTCATATAGTCATGTCGTCATCATGTTTTCGTTATGTCGTTCATATAGTCATGTCGTCATAATGTCGTCATAGTGTCGTCATAATGTCGGCATAATTTCGTCATAATGTCGTCCTAATGTCGTCCTAATGTCGTCCTAATCATTGTGGTTGTGGTTGTGGTTGTGGTTGTGGTTGTGGTTGTGGTTGTGGTTGTGGTTGTGGTTGTGGTTGTGGTTGTGGTTGTGGTTGTGGTATTTGTTGTGGTTGTGGTTGTGGTTGTGGTTGTGGTTGTGGTTGTGGTATTTGTTGTGGTTGTGGTTGTGGTTGTGGTTGTGGTTGTGGTTGTGGTTGTGGTTGTGGTTGTGGTTGTGTTTGTGGTTGTGGTTGTGGTTGTGGTTGTGGATGTGGTTGTGGTTGTGGTTGTGGTTGTGGTTGTGGTTGTGGTATTTGTTGTGGTTGTGGTTCACAATTACAACCATTAGGTGCTTAAGGTCCTGTAGGTCCTAGGACCTAAGACCCATGGGTCCTAGGTCGTAGGTCATATAGGTCCTTGGTCCTATAGGTCCTAGGTCCTATAAATCCTAGGTCCTATAGGTCCTAGGACCTATAGGTCCTAGGTCCTATAGGTCCTAGGTTGTAGGTCCTATAGGTCCTAGGTCCTAGGTCTTAGGTCCTAGGTCGAAGGTCCTAGGTCCTAGGTCCTAGGTCTGTGGTTGTTGTTGTGGTTGTGGTGATGGTTGTGGTTGTGGTGATAGTTGTGGTTGTGGTGATAGTTGTGGTTGTGGTGATGGTTGTGGTTGTGGTTTTGGTGATGGTTGTGGTCTAAGGTCCTATATTACCCGAGACCTATAGGACCTAGGCCCTAGGATGGTGGTTTTAGTATTTTGTGGTTATGGTTGTAGTATTTGTTGTGGTTGTGGTTGTGGTTTTGGCTGTGGTTGTTGTTGTGGTTGTGGTGGTGGTTGTGGTTGTGGTGATGATTGTGGTGATAGTTGTGGTTGTGGTATTTCTTGTGGTTGCGGTTATTGTATATGTTGTGGTTGTGGTTGTGGTTGTGGTATTTGTTGTGGTTGTGGTTCACAATTACAACCATTAGGTCCTTAAGGTCCTGTAGGTCCTAGGACCTAAGACCCATGGGTCCTAGGTCGTAGGTCATATAGGTCATAGGTCGTAGGTCCTATAGGTCCCAGGTAATATAGGAACTTAGACCTATAGGACCTAGGTCCTATAAATCCTAGGTCCTAGGTTGTAGGTCCTATAGGTCCTAGGTCTTAGGTCCTAGGTCGAAGGTCCTAGGTCCTAGGTCCAAGGCCCTAGATCCTAGGTCCTAGGTCTGTGGTTGTTGTTGTGGTTGTGGTGATGGTTGTGGTTGTGGTGATGGTTGTGGTTGTGGTGATAGTTGTGGTTGTGGTGATAGTTGTGGTTGTGGTGATGGTTGTGGTTGTGGTTTTGGTGATGGTTGTGGTCTAAGGTCCTATATTACCCAAGACCTATAGGACCTAGGTCCTAGGATGGTGGTTTTAGTATTTTGTGGTTATGGTTGTAGTATTTGTTGTGGTTGTGGTTGTGGTTTTGGCTGTGGTTGTTGTTGTGGTTGTGGTGGTGGTTGTGGTTGTGGTGATGGTTGTGGTGATAGTTGTGGTTGTGGTATTTCTTGTGGTTGCGGTTATTGTATTTGTTGTGGTGGTGGTTATTGTATTTGCTGTGGTTGTGGTGAAGGTTGTGGTTGTGGTTGTGGTGATAGTCGTTCTTCTAAGAAAAATCTAGTTCCTGAGGAGCTATAAAAACAAAAATATCGGGCTTGATTCACCGCCGGGTAAGAATTATTTAATAGTAAATGTTCTTATAATAAAAAAAGTAACCAAAAAAATCCGACACAAATGACAAATGGAAATTACTGGACTAATTAGTTATCTACTCGTATATAATACCATGTCATATAACTTTATAAAATTCGTCATTAAAGAATGATGACTATATCATTTGTTACTATTAATAAAGTTGGGAGTAAAGATTTAAAATTATGAAAAGAAACGAAACAAAAAATGACCTACAAGTACCTAAACATTTAGGTTTTCATAAATTTGGGTTAATTCCTTTAAAAAAACAAAATAAACATTATACCTAATAGCTGCTACTATACATTCACTTTAGACTTATTGACCTACAATTTTCAGTCTTAAATTACTCCTATAATATTAATTATTAATATATATATATATATATATATATATATATATATATATATATATATATATATATATATATATATATATATATATATATATATATATATATATATATATATATATATATATATATATATATATATATATATATATATATATATATATATATATATATATATATATATATATATATATATATATATATATATATATATATATATATATATATATATATATATATATATATATATATATATATATATATATATATATATATATATATATATATATATATATATATATATATATATATATATATATATATATATATATATATACATACATATATATATATATATATATATATATATATATATATATATATTGTGGTTGTGGTTGTGGTTGTGGTGATGGTTGTAGTTGTGGTTGTGGTTGTAGTGATGGTTGTGGTTGTGGTGTGGTTGTGGTGATGATTGTGGTTGTGCTGATGGTTGAGGTCCTAGGTCCTAGGTCCTGGTTGAGGTCCTAGGTCCTAGGTCCTAGGCCTGTGGTTGTGGTTGTGGATGTGGTGATGGTTGTGGTTGTGGTGATGGTTGTGGTAATGGTATTTGTTGTGGTTATGGTGATGGTTGTGGTTGAGGTGATGGTTGTGGTTGAGGTGATGGTTGTGGTTGTGGTGATGGTATTTGTTGTGGTTATGGTGATGGTTGTGGTTGTGGTGATGGTTGTGGTTGTGGTGATGGTTGTGGTGATGGTATTTGTTGTGGTTATGGTGATGGTTGTGGTTGAGGTGATGGTTGTGGTTGTGGTGATGGTATTTGTTGTGGTTATGTTGATGGTTGTAGTTGATTTTGTGGTGATGGTTGTGGTTTTGGTGTGGTTGTGGTATTGGTTGTGGTTGATGTGTGGTTGTGGTGATGGTTGTGGTAATGGTATTTGTTGTGGTTATGGTGATGGTTGTGGTTTAGGTGATGGTTGTGGTTGTGGTGATGGTATTTGTTGTGGTTATGGTGATGGTTGTGGTTGTGGTGATGGTTGTGGATGTGGTGATGGTTGTGGTGATGGTATTTGTTGTGGTTATGGTGATAGTTGTGGTTGTGGTGATGGTTGTGGTTGTGGTATTTGTTGTGGTTATGGTGATGGTTAAGGTTGTGGTTGTGGTTGAGGTTGTGGTTGTGGTGATGGTTGTGGTTGTGGTGATGGTTGTGGTTGTAGTGTGGTTGTGGTGATGGTTGTGGTTGTGGTATTTGTTGTGGTTATGGTGATGGTTAAGGTTGTGGTTGTGGTTGAGGTTGTGGTTGTGGTGATGGTTGTGGTTGTGGTGATGGTTGTGGTTGTGGTGATAGTTGTGGTTGTGGTGATAGTTGTGGTTGTGGTGATGGTTGTGGTTGTGGTTTTGGTGATGGTTGTGGTCTAAGGTCCTATATTACCCAAGACCTATAGGACCTAGGTCCTAGGATGGTGGTTTTAGTATTTTGTGGTTATGGTTGTAGTATTTGTTGTGGTTGTGGTTGTGGTTTTGGCTGTGGTTGTTGTTGTGGTTGTGGTGGTGGTTGTGGTTGTGGTGATGGTTGTGGTGATAGTTGTGGTTGTTGTATTTCTTGTGGTTGCGGTTATTGTATTTGTTGTGGTTGTGGTTATTGTATTTGCTGTGGTTGTGGTGAAGGTTGTAGTTGTGGTTGTGGTTGTAGTGATGGTTGTGGTTGTGGTTATGGTTGAGGTTGTGGTTGTGGTGATAGTCGTTCTTCTAAGAAAAATCTAGTTCCTGAGGAGCTATAAAAACAAAAATATCGGGCTTGATTCACCGCCGGGTAAGAATTATTTAATAGTAAATGTTCTTATAATAAAAAAAGTAACCACAAAAATCCAAAACAAATGACAAATGGAAATTGTGGTTGTGGTTGTGGTTGTGGTTGTGTTTGTGGTTGTGGTTGTGGTTGTGGTTGTGGTTCTGGTATTTGTTGTGGTTGTGGTTGTGGTTGTGGTTGTGGTTGTGGTTGTGGTTGTGGTATTTGTTGTGGTTGTTGTTGTGGTTGTGGTATTTGTTGTGGTTGTGGTTGTGGTTGTGGTTGTGGTTGTGGTTGTGGTTGTGGTTGTGGTTGTGGTTGTGTTTGTGGTTGTGGTTGTGGTTGTGGTATTTGTTGTAGTTGTGGTTGTGGTTGTGGTTGTGGTTGTGGTTGTGGTATTTGTTGTGGTTGTGGTTGTGGTTGTGGTTGTGGTTGTGGTTGTGGTTGTGGTTGTGGTTGTGGTTGTGGTTGTGGTTGTGGTTGTGGTTGTGGTTGTGGTTGTGGTTGTGGTTGTGGTTGTGGTTGTGGGGTGGTTGTGGTGTGGTTGTGGTTGTGGTGTGGTTGTGGTTGTGTTGTGGTTGTGGTTGTGGTATTTGTTGTGGTTGTATTTGTGGTTGTGGTTGTGGTTGTGGTTGTGGTTGTGGTTGTGGTTGTGGTTGTGGTTGTGGTTGTGGTTGTGGTTGTGGTTGTGGTTGTGGTTGTGGTTGTGGTTGTGTTTGTGTTTGTGGTTGTGGTTGTGGTTGTGGTGTGGTTGTGTTTGTGGTTGTGGTTGTGGTTGTGGTTGTGGTTGTGGTTGTGGTATTTGTTGTGGTTGTGGTTCACAATTACAACCATTAGGTCCTTAAGGTCCTGTAGGTCCTAGGACCTAAGACCCATGAGTCCTAGGTCGTAGGT
This sequence comes from Gerris lacustris, assembly GCA_951217055.1. Taxonomy (NCBI): domain Eukaryota; kingdom Metazoa; phylum Arthropoda; class Insecta; order Hemiptera; family Gerridae; genus Gerris; species Gerris lacustris. The sequence continues at coordinate 52,936,385 of OX578280.1, forward strand.
CATATAGGTCCTTGGTCCTATAGGTCCTAGATCCTATAAATCCTAGGTCCTATAGGTCCTAGGTCTTATAGGTCCTAGGTTGTAGGTCCTATAGGTCCTAGGTCCTAGGTCTTAGGTCCTAGGTCGAAGGTCCTAGGTCCTAGGTCCTAGGTCTGTGGTTGTTGTTGTGGTTGTGGTGATGGTTGTGGTTGTGGTGATAGTTGTGGTTGTGGTGATAGTTGTGGTTGTGGTGATGGTTGTGGTTGTGGTTTTGGTGATGGTTGTGGTCTAAGGTCCTATATTACCCGAGACCTATAGGACCTAGGCCCTAGGATGGTGGTTTTAGTATTTTGTGGTTATGGTTGTAGTATTTGTTGTGGTTGTGGTTGTGGTTTTGGCTGTGGTTGTTGTTGTGGTTGTGGTGGTGGTTGTGGTTGTGGTGATGATTGTGGTGATAGTTGTGGTTGTGGTATTTCTTGTGGTTGCGGTTATTGTATATGTTGTGGTTGTGGTTGTGGTTGTGGTATTTGTTGTGGTTGTGGTTCACAATTACAACCATTAGGTCCTTAAGGTCCTGTAGGTCCTAGGACCTAAGACCCATGGGTCCTAGGTCGTAGGTCATATAGGTCATAGGTCGTAGGTCCTATAGGTCCCAGGTAATATAGGAACTTATACCTATAGGACCTAGGTCCTATAAATCCTAGGTCCTATAAATCCTTGGTCCTATAGGTCCTAGGTCCTATAAATCCTAGGTCCTAGGTTGTAGGTCCTATAGGTCCTAGGTCTTAGGTCCTAGGTCGAAGGTCCTAGGTCGAAGGTCCTAGGTCCTAGGTCCAAGGCCCTAGATCCTAGGTCCTAGGTCTGTGGTTGTTGTTGTGGTTGTGGTGATGGTTGTGGTTGTGGTGATGGTTGTGGTTGTGGTGATGGTTGTGGTTGTGGTGATAGTTGTGGTTGTGGTGATAGTTGTGGTTGTGGTGATGGTTGTGGTTGTGGTTTTGGTGATGGTTGTGGTCTAAGGTCCTATATTACCCAAGACCTATAGGACCTAGGTCCTAGGATGGTGGTTTTAGTATTTTGTGGTTATGGTTGTAGTATTTGTTGTAGTTGTGGTTGTCGTTTTGGCTGTGGTTGTTGTTGTGGTTGTGGTGGTGGTTGTGGTTGTGGTGATGGTTGTGGTGATAGTTGTGGTTGTGGTATTTCTTGTGGTTGCGGTTATTGTATTTGTTGTGGTGGTGGTTATTGTATTTGCTGTGGTTGTGGTGAAGGTTGTGGTTGTGGTTGTGGTTGTAGTGATGGTTGTGGTTGTGGTTATGGTTGAGGTTGTGGTTGTGGTGATAGTCGTTCTTCTAAGAAAAATCTAGTTCCTGAGGAGCTATAAAAACAAAAATATCGGGCTTGATTCACCGCTGGGTAAGAATTATTTAATAGTAAATGTTCTTATAATAAAAAAAGTAACCACAAAAATCCGAAACAAATGACAAATGGAAATTACTGGACTAATTAGTTATCTACTCGTATATAATACCATGTCATATAACTTTATAAAATTCGTCATTAAAGAATGATGACTATATCATTTGTTACTATTAATAAAGTTGGGAGTAAAGATTTAAAATTATGAAAAGAAACGAAACAAAAAATGACCTACAAGTACCTAAACATTTAGGTTTTCATAGATTTGGGTTAATTCCTTTAAAAAAACAAAATAAACATTATACCTAATAGCTGCTACTATACATTCACTTTAGACTTATTGACCTACAATTTTCAGTCTTAAATTACTCCTATAATATTAATTATTAATATATATATATATATATATATATATATATATATATATATATATATATATATATATATATATATATATACATATATATATATATATATATATATATATATATATATATATATATATATATATATATATATATATATATATATATATATTGTGGTTGAGGTTGTGGTTGTGGTGTGGTTGTGGTGATGATTGTGGTTGTGCTGATGGTTGAGGTCCTAGTGTAACGGGGATTTGGTGAGTGGAATAATGAAACTGGTTAATATGGTTTATAGATATTTATTTGTATATGAATATGTGTGAGTGATTGTTGTAAGATGTGTACACCTCCAGAGCTAAGATCGGACTCCTCGTGTGACTCTGTGCTAGGGCTTAGTCTGTTAGATTCTTGGTGGGGGAAAGCACCACTAGACAGAAATTCGAGCCTTTGCTAGCCTAAGGTCTACACTGCTTTCCTAGAATATTCTGGACTTGGCTTCCCCGTTACAGACCCCCCTTCTTTGGAGAGTGAGCACCTGCGAACAGGTTACTCCCCGAAGAAGGAAGTAGCCAAGGCAGTGTAGTGTTTGTATTGATTTGGTTTGTGACTTTGAGCTGGAGGTGTATACTTGGTACAATGTGTCGCGGAAAGGAGGAGAGACCTTATGAGTTGATGAATTCAAGTGGTCCTGGGATGATGGGTGCTGGTAGCGTGGTGATGGTGACCTGGTTGTTGTTGAGGGATGGTCCTGGCAGTTGGTGGCCAGGCCATTGTTGATGGGTCCTGAGAGTATAGTATGTTGTGTGTTGTCCTTCAGTCCCGTAAAGAGGTGTTTTGGTGGACTCCTGGTGAACTGTGGTGAGTTGGAGTAATCCACGTGTTGAGTTTAGGTTTAGGAGTGTCTTGAAGATTACGTTCGTGTTAATAGGGTCTCTCTCCGTTCACCTACATTTGTCGGAGTGTGTACCTATTGTGTGTGTGATTACAATAGTTTTACACATATCACATTATTATGCTGTAACATTTAAATATTATTAAAATAGATTAATTAAAATTACAGTATTATTATTATTTTTTTTTTTTTTTCTTATAATTATGAAGAATTTCTTACAATTAGTATTAAATTTTTTTTTTTTTTTTTTTTTTTTTTTTTTTTTTTTTTTTTTATTATTATATTATATACATGTATTTAATATATTAATAATAAGCTTAAAAGTTATTTTTAAGTTAAACATATACATTTATTTAAATTTACTGTTTCTTATAATTATAATGATTATTATTAGGTTATATGCCTTTGTTTATAATAAAATAATTTCCTCTAATTATTCGGATTCAATTTATTCTTAAATTATTAATTTGAATGAACTACTAACTATTTATCTAGCTTGGTTGAGGACTGTGGAAAGGCTATTACTGAGCATGCTGATATCACGTCTCTCTCTCTCTCGTTTCTATTGTATTTTTGTGTTGTGTGATACGCTAACTGTTTGGACCAGCAAGTACATCAGTGAAACCAATGCAAGCAGAATTCAGTTTCTCCGATGGGTTAAGGGTAAAGTGAAAGTAGGTTACCAAGGATAAGGTTAATGGTAAGATTAGTGGGAGTTTTCTATTTTTGGGTGTCAGTCAATGTTGTTGAAGATTGTTGTTGGTTTGTTGTCGAATCAGGGAGGTTTGTGCACTCCCTGAATTCCATGTGAGGGGTTAAACCCCGACTGTATGTCTCATTCGCGAGATGATACAGTAGTGATAATCCATGTGTGGGGTTAAACCCCGACTGTATGTCTCATTCGCGAGATGATACAGTGGTGATGATTGATGATATATTATGATGAGACTGATCACCCTTCATTTTTGTCTCTAGGGATGAAAAATGAAATAATACTTCCCATTGGAGTTTAAGGAAGGACTTGATGGAAGGAGAAGTTCTGCTGTTGGCCCATAAAAGCACAACGTTGTTACAGTTTCGTGTTGGTGTTTCATGTTATGGTGAATTAAAAGAAAGAGAGAGGGATACGTTTGTTTACCTTCTTTTGTTTTGAAGATCAGCTGATTGTGATTTTGATGAGCTCAGTCTTTCTTTATCTTTTTTTTTTTTTTTTTCTGTCCGATCCACATTCCTTGAAGCTTTGGCTTACAATTTAAATGACTACTTATTGTCTATACAGTTTTTTTTTTTTTTTCTAAAACTTGACAGTGTGCAAAACAATTATGGAATCTTAAATTATATTTTCTTATTATTTTTCTTATGAATTTATTTGAGATTTAGTGTTTTTTTTTTTTTTTTTTTTTTTTTTTTTTTTTTTTTTTTTTTTTTTTTTTTTTTTTAATATTATCAGCACTGTGTGGCTGCAAGACAATTGAAATGCTGACTGGAAAATTTACATTAGGTATATGTTCAATGTCTAGATGGATCATTTTACAATGACGTTATTAAATGAATTATTTGCCCGTGTACGGCAAGAAAAAAAAAAGATTACATCAGGCATAAGATTAAACAGAAATATGATCCAGTAGGTAAGTGTCAAGTATTATTGCAAAATTGCAAGTCTGGTGGGGAATTGGATGTGGCAGGAAAATATGGTATGGTGGGAAAATTTATGGAAGCTGAAAAAAAATGCATAATGTACTATCATATTAAGTAGTTGTTGAAGGGGGCATTGACCCTTCATCAGCAATCTGCACGTGCCTGTATACGCTGACATTGATCTAAAACAAAAAAACATAGTTAGTGTTTTGGTTTTAATATAAGTGTTTAGTTTCACATCATGGTTGCTGCTGCGCTTAGGGCTCCTGGCAGATTAGATTCATTCCGTAAGTTATTCTGGGCTATCTGGGCTGCTGCCCTGCGACATTGGCACCAACAACAGCATAATATAATCAATAGGCCAAAAAAAATTGTTGTTCCGAATCCTCCTCCAGCGTAGTACATAATATGGCGCCGATGTAAGGATGATTCTTTTTCTTGTAGTGTTTCAATGAGAGTTGCTACTTTAAGTGGCGCTCCCTCTTTTGCTATTTGAGATTGTAAAGTGTTTATTGTGTCTCGTGTTGACTGTAAATCACCTAACAACAGTTCACTCTCGTTAATAGGCAATAGCGTGAAGTTATCTAGTGTTGGAACGTGCAATGGGGGTGAAGTTAGTGCATACGTTATACTGCCGGCATATTGTGGCATTAAGGTTTGTTTCTCTGACATGATGGTACAATGTGATATGTTATGTAAGATACCATGGTTGTTTAGGGTCTTAGTACTTCCTTCTGTGCCACAATGGAGGATAATTGAAATTGGTTTGTCTGTTGAATATATAAGGTCTTGCTCTACTCGCTTGAGATAAGGGACAATTTTTGGCTTAATAAAGCTGCGGGAGCAGCTATTGGCGGTGTTTTGTGTTAGGATCTCAAAAAAACAGTTAGGCTCTGAGTCATGATAAAGTGTCGGTTCAATGGAGCAGTATGTGTGGCCTGGTTGGTGTTGACAATTTGAGTAAGTACTCTTTTTTAGGAGAAGGTACCTTTCCCTGTCCTTTGACAGCAGAATTATGTCCGGCCGGTCTGCAATGGTTATCCACGTTTGCAATGACGGTAAATAGATGGGATATGTGTGAGGTAAAACAGCTTGAAATATATTTTGAGGGGAATGGATTTCAAAAGTAACATATATTTTTAGATTTTGTTCCTGGACTTGGGCTCTGACTTTGGCTATGTTGTAGTATAAATACACATTAGCCATGCTTGGGGCCATTGGTAAAATGTAGCCCGGTGGAAGTTTTTTTCCGATTTCGGTTAATATTTTTATGAGTGTATTTGGAGGCAATAAAAGTGGAGACAAATGTCCTTGTGATATCGATGATATAAGTGTTTGTAATTTTAGAAGGTGAACCTTGTTTTCGTTTAGATTTTCTGTCACTATGGCTAGATGTTGCGAGACATCTTCGGCGTGCCGCTGTGCTAGGTTGGCTTTGTGTTGTTGGTCAACCGTTTTGTTTATAAGCTTTTCCATTTTTAGGGTTAAATTGGAAATAGTTGATAGTGTTGCAGTGAGCCCTTTTGTATTGGAATTAACCTGTTGCTCAATGTGTTTTATTATTGTAAGTTGATCTCGGGCATTGTGGACTATGTCATTTGAATCACTTAATTGCTCTTCGAGGGCTGACTGTATCGTGTCTAACCTGTCATCAGTAGCCACTCCGAATAAAAATGACAACCCCTCGCCTACAAAATTAGCCAGACCCCTGCGTGTTCGGACCGTGGGAAGAATAGCCAATAGTTGTTGGCTTTCTTGAACGAAGTTGTGTATTCTGGTTCTTAAAGTCATTAAATTTACATTACTTGATAGTGAATTTGGGAAAAATGATTCAAATTCTTCTTGTAATTGTTTGGCTAGAGTTTGCAAAATGGATATTTCTTGATCGAATTGAGAAAAATTTAGCTTCGTTATTATAGTCCAATGACTAGCTGATGCGACTACTGGTGGTAGGGATTGAAATACTATTCCTTTTGTGTCCGTTTGATTCAAGGCCTGGGAAATATTTAAAATTAAAAATCCCAGTATCACGTAATGTACGCACCTATTTTGTTTTTCTGGTCTGAAAGTCCTCCGCTCTTGTGTTTCCATTATTTTCCTACTGGCTCACGTCTGTAACCAGTGTTAATAATTAAATACAGGAATAATTTTAAGGTTGTTTTATGAGTCGTCGTGGCCTCAAGGTCATGTGGTGTGTTGACCCTACATTTGTGTTTGGTTGTAGATTTTGGTTTCTTGCTGTCTGATTATCGTTGTCTGATTCATCAGTACTGTCTGATGATACATCACTCAAGTTTTGATTTTGGTCTGGTGGGGTTGTGACTGGTACTTTATGTTTGTTGTGTCTTTTTATTGCTGGTTTTATTCTGTTTATGTGTACTGTAAGTTTTCTATTGCCTACTTGTAGTTGAACTGTTAATGGACTAATAATACGTGTTATCGCGTGAGGCCCTGTCCATTTACGGGCAAGTTTGTGGACAGTTCCTTTCTTTATTTGGGGTTTATGTAAATATACGAGTTGGCCTACCTTATAGTTTCTTGTGCTAGTCTTGTAATGTTTGTTGTATTGGTGTTCTCTCATTTGAGCCGCTTGAACTTGAAAAGCGTCTGTTTGATCGAATACATCTCTCAGTTTCTTTTTAAGTTCGGCTATTTGTGTTGTGTATTTGGGCCTGTTTGTGGATATATTGTCTACGAAACCAATGTGTCGCATGGGGAAACCGAAAACTATTTCGTGTGGACTATAGTTTGTGCTTTCATGGTGACTTATGTTGTGTGACATTTGAATTAATTTAACATACTTGTCCCAATCTGTTTGTCTGATGTTAGTGTAATGACTTAGGGAGTTATTAACGCCTTTAAATATATTCTCCACCAAGCCATTTGAACTGGGATGATATGGCGTTGAAAATACTTGTTTGATTTGAAATAATTTGGCCAATTCTGACATTAGTGCGGACGTGAAATTTTTCGCATTATCACTCAGCAGGATGCTAGGGCAGCCTACTACTGAGAATACGTGAGTTATTAGGGCTTTTGCTACTGTTTGGGTTGTTTGATTTTGAAGGGGAATTAAAAATAAAAACCTACTGTACTGGTCTATTACAGCTAAAATATATTGGTTTTGGTCTTCTGATTTGGGATATGGCCCACAAATATCCATGGACATGGCTTGAAAACTGTATGATGGTCTTTGAAATTTTCCTAGTTCGGCTGTTTGTTGTCCGTGTGTCTTTCTTTGATTACAGCTGTTACAACTCCTACAAAAATCTTCAATGTCTTTGTACATTCCTGGCCAGTAATAAGTGGTTTGAATTAATTTTAGAGTTTTAAGTCTCGATTGGTGAGCTGCTAAAGCAGGGTTTTCGTGAAATAGGGTCATTATTTTGAATCGTAATGTTTGTGGTGCTAATATCAGTCGTTTGTTGTCTTTAGTGTAGTAAATAAGATTATCTAGTCCGGTTGTGTATTGTTTGGAATTTCGGAGGTTTTGACATTCTACATCGTTGTCTTGGAAAAAATTAATTGTTGGTAAATCTAAGTTGAGTTGTACTTGAGACGTTTGATCTGTATTTGGTTTATTGGCTGATATGTTGCAAATTATTCGTGACAGAGCATCTACATGCTCGATTTTTGAACCGGGGTAGTATTTAATTGTAGCATTTGGTGCTATTTCTTGGAGAATTAATGCCCAATTACATAATCTAGAATTATTGGAATTTCGAATGGACGACAAAAAGGAAAGTGGTTGGTGATCTGTACGGATTTCTATTGGGTAACCCTGTACCCAATAACGAAAATGTTTTAAACTGTCTATTACTGCAAGCGCCTCACGCTCGGTGGCACTGTAACGTGATTCTCTAGGTGTTAACTGACGGCTGTGGTATGCGATTGGACGTTCTTTGTCAATATTTTGGCTTAATATTGCACCTAGTGCAATTTGTGAACAGTCTGTAGTCAAAATAAAAGGATGGTTGTAATTTGGGAATGCTAAAACCGGTGGTTTTATTAGTTTTTCTTTTAAGGTTTCAAATGCATTTTGACATTCTTCCGTCCAAACGTATGCTGTATCCTTACGTGTAAGAGCAGTTAGTGGAGTAGCTATTTGTGCAAAGGAATTTACATGCCGTCTAAAATATGTTGTCATACCAAGAAAACGTCTTAATTCTTTTAAATTTTTGGGTGCTGGATATTTCTGAATGACTTCGATTTTCCTTGGATCCGCCGATATACCATCTGCCGTAATTATGTGGCCTAAATATTTAATTTCTTTGAGGAAGAATGTGCATTTTTCTAGTTGGACGTACAAATTTGCTTCTTTAAATTTTTCAAGTGTTTCTACAAGTGATTTTAAATGAGGGAAAATTCCTCCACTCGAGTGAACAACTGCATCGTCAAGGTATACAAATGCATTTCGTCCAATTTGGTTGGCTAATGTGCGGTCCATATATTTTTGAAAGGATTTGGGCGCACTAGAAAGTCCCATAGGTAATTTATTGTAGCAATAGCTTTTGCCTAAGCCTGTGGAAAATGAAGTTTTGTCTTGAGATTCTTTGTCTAAAGCGATTTGATGAAAACCCGAAACTAAGTCTATTGTTGAGTATGTGTCGGCCTTATTTAAGTTACTGAGTGTCTCTGTAATGTTCGGTATATCGTGTGCTTCATCTAAAATTTTTGCGTTTAGTCCTCGTAAATCTACAACTAGTCTATAACGTCGTTTAATGTCTTCTAATGTCATGTCTTGTATATCTATGTGGGGGCCTTCGAAGGCTTTTGGTATTATCCTACAAGGTGCCGACCATGGACTTTGAGATTCTCTCAAAACTCCTGAGTCAACTCCGTCTTGAATAAGTGCTTTCATAATAGGGATTTGTGAATGAGCCAATCTATATGGTTTTTTAAAGACAGGGGTTTCATCTGTGGTATTAATGTGATGGGTGTACCCTACAGCTGTTCCTAATTTGGGATAATTTTCATGAGAAAACACAGAATAAACTGGTTCAAGGCCCTTAACTACTATATCTTGATCTGCTTTGGATAAATGATCTAGTTTCTTTCTAAGGGACTTAATTAATGAAGCTTTTTCTTCGCTTGACATTTTTATTATTGAGTTTGCTTTGTGTTTGTTTGTAGTTGTTATATTGTTGACAGATATCGTGTCAGTTTGCATGGCTTTATCCGATTGTAAATAAGCTTCTGGAATTTGTTCAATATTGGCTATTGGTGTGCGCTTTCTTAAAACTACCTTATAATAATTTGTGTTATAAATTTGAATTGTGTATTTAAATGGGTCATGGACAATTTGAATAGAAGGAGAAATGTATACTCCACTAGGCAAAGTGTCCCCTGATGTTAAAAGTATCGTTTTGTTTGTCCAGTCATTTTGTAACTTTCTAACCTCTATGGTCTTTACTATTTCTGTTCGAGGTGGAAGTTCAAGTTTTAGTCTATTAAACAGTCTAGTTAATGAGAGGTTTGGAAGTGTGCTTGTCCGGGTGTGTCTATTGGTTTGAGTGTACGAGTCCAGCTGAGTTGTGGAATCTGCTGACCTACAAGTTCGTTGTCCTGTGCTATCTAATAAAGTGTCTAAGTCTGCGTCAGCTTTTTGTTTATCTCCTCTGTTACGATGTTTGTGATGTAGGAGGTTAATCAGCTGTTCCTTTGACCTACTTTTTCTTTGGTCTACAAACTTTATTTTCGTTAACCCCAATGATATTTCTGCGAGTTGAAAGTTGATGATACCATTGTGCTTATTAAAGAAATCTAGGCCTAAAATAAGATTAAAGTTAGTGTTGTTAAAGTCTGAGACTAAGAATGAATGCGTAAACTGTCTTCTGTGGCCTAAAGTAATGGTTAAATCAGTCTGTCCTTGTACAGTCATAACCTGACCTGTTATACCTTTGAGTGTGACATCTACAGGGTTGATGACTTCAGTCTTAGTTAACAAATTCGGGTGAATAACTGATACCGCTGAACCTGTATCTAGGAGTGTTACAACTGGCATTTTGTTTATCTTTGCTATTATGAGAGCTTGTTTATCTACTACATTTATTGATGGAATAGTTATTACTGTTGTGTTGCAATTTGGTGTTGTGAATTTATTATTTGTTAGTGGAAATTGTGTGCCTATCGACTTTGTTTGTGGAATTATTTGGATATGTTTTATGGTGGTTGTTTGTGGTTGAATTTGTTGATGAGTCTTCGTTAGTTGCGATTATTGGTGAGGCGGGGGAAATGAAATATTTATTTGTTCCATCCCCCGCGTGTCTAGTTTAAAAGTTGTTTCAGTTGACTACATTCTACTGCCGTGTGCCCTGTTTGCTTGCAAAATTTACAATATATTGTTTTTGTATATTTGTAGCAATGTCGTGCCTCATGACCTTGTTTGTAGCATAATTGGCAGGTGGTATTTTGTGTGTGTGTTTCTGTGCGCCTTGGTGGTGTTTGGGACCTATTTCGTGATGTAGGAGATCGTCTCCTGTTATAAGAAATTGAGGGTGATTGTTCCCTTGAAACTCGGGGAGAACTGTAAGGTGTATGTGACCTATATCTGTTATAGGAGTTATAACTGGACGGCGAACTACCTCTAGAAGAATTAGGTGATTTGTACTGTCTTCTAGGTTTGTTAGGACATTCACTGTGCCAGTGAAATGAATTTTGACAATATTGACATTTAGGCGGTGCTTGATAATGGTTATGTTTATAAATGTTTAAATTGGGTGTTTTGTACTGTGGGACTTTTATTTTATTATGTTTTTCTGGTGATTGAGACCGTGGTGTGTTGGTGTGTTGTTGTGTTGGGCTTTTGTCCTTTAGCAGAGCGGCTTTATAAGGAAATTCTTCGGGTTTATCAGCAAAGAAGACTTGTTTGGGCTCCGGTTTTGTGGATCCCGGATCCAACCCTAATTCTTGGAGGCTGCAAGCCGTCCGAACAGTGTCGTTGTATGACTTTGGTAACTTGGCTTTTACCAAGTCCCTGAATTTTTGATTAATATTGTTTAGAAACGTTTCCTGAGCCAGGTGATCTAGCATCAAGGAAAACGTTTCTAAAGGGTCAGTTCGAGCTGCTAGATTTAGTTTTGCCGTTATGTGATTAATTTTGTCTGCTAAGGACTTAAGCGTGTCGTGTGGTTCGGGTTTGAGTTGAGTCAACTTTTTGAGAATGTTGTGAGGCTTCTGTTCCTGGTCTGACCGGAACCTTTTCAAAAATGCATTTTTGAGCTCTGCCCAAGTAAAATTATGGTTGTTTAGTTTAAAGGCATTAAAGAATGTTAGAGCCGCTCCGTCCAGCTTCATTTGGAAGACAGCTTTAAGCTGCCCTTCCGACCAGTCAGAAAGACGGGATGCATTTTCGACACTCTCAAAAATTTGCTCAATGTCAGGGTCTGTGTGGTTACCGGAATATTTGGGGATGGCTTGAACTAAGGTTAAATTTATTTGTTGTGTTGGTGTTTGTTGGTTCGTGTAGGCTTTGTGTGTAGTTTGAGGTTGTGTTTTTGAAGTTTGCAGTAGTGTGTGTGAAGTTTGAGGTTGTTCTGAGGGTGTTAGTGTATGTGTTCGCGCATTGCGTTCATGTATGTCATCTAAAATTACATGAAGTGCAACTTTTAAACTAGCTATTTCCTCCTTGGTTTGGCGATAGTCGGTTTTGACCTCTGCAATTGCAGCAGCGACATTAAACTCATTGGCCGTCATATTATCGACGTCCTTTGGACTAACACCTGTCTCAGTCGCTACCTTGTCGAAAAGACGACTGATGTCAACAGGGTCAGTTGGGAGTTCAGGTAAGGATTCCTTAGGGATTAAATATTCCTCAGGAACCCTGAGAGGGTTGTCTTTGGTTTGTTTCTTAATGAATTTTTGTAATTTGGACCTCATATCTCTTGCGGTCCCGTCATGGTGTATGTCGAGGTCTGTCAGGATCTGAGTTAAAAACTCACACCTTATGTAGGGGAGGTTGGATAGGGTAATAGTTACCTGAGACATTATTATTATTTATTTATTTATTTGATTATGTGTTTTATTTATTTTAAATGTGTATTGGTGAATGTTACGTGATTTTATTTGTAAGGGAATTTATTGGATTGTGACAAGTGGGAATGTGTTATATTGAGGTATGAAAAATAAAGTGAATAATTTGAAAAATTTATGATAAATGCAGATAATATATATTAAAAAATAATTTCTTACCTTATTATTGAATCCTGTGTCCGGTTGTTGACGTTGATTGTTTTTGTTTTTTTTTTTCAGTGCACTCGCGTCTCTGGAGGGGTGTTTTGTTTTTATGTTTTAAAAAAAAATGTATGTTAAAAATTAAATGAATGATGTGAAATTAATTGTGTGGGGTGAATCCCACCGCTGCCACCAATGTAACGGGGATTTGGTGAGTGGAATAATGAAACTGGTTAACATGGTTTATAGATATTTATTTGTATATGAATATGTGTGAGTGATTGTTGTAAGATGTGTACACCTCCAGAGCTAAGATCGGACTCCTCGTGTGACTCTGTGCTAGGGCTTAGTCTGTTAGATTCTTGGTGGGGGAAAGCACCACTAGACAGAAATTCGAGCCTTTGCTAGCCTAAGGTCTACACTGCTTTCCTAGAATATTCTGGACTTGGCTTCCCCGTTACACTAGGTCCTAGGTCCTGGTTGAGGTCCTAGGTCCTAGGTCCTAGGCCTGTGGTTGTGGTTGTGGATGTGGTGATGGCTGTGGTTGTGGTGATGGTTGTGGTAATGGTATTTGTTGTGGTTATGGTGATGGTTGTGGTTGAGGTGATGGTTGTGGTTGTGGTGATGGTATTTGTTGTGGTTATGGTGATGGTTGTGGTTGTGGTGATGGTTGTGGTTGTGGTGATGGTTGTGGTGATGGTATTTGTTGTGGTTATGGTGATGGTTGTGGTTGTGGTGATGGTATTTGTTGTGGTTATGGTGATGGTTGTGGTTGAGGTGATGGTTGTGGTTGTGGTGATGGTATTTGTTGTGGTTATGTTGATGGTTGTAGTTGATTTTGTGGTGATGGTTGTGGTTTTGGTGTGGTTGTGGTATTGGTTGTGGTTGTGGTGTGGTTGTGGTGATGGTTGTGGTAATGGTATTTGTTGTGGTTATGGTGATGGTTGTGGTTGAGGTGATGGTTGTGGTTGTGGTGATGGTATTTGTTGTGGTTATGGTGATGGTTGTGGTTGTGGTGATGGTTGTGGATGTGGTGATGGTTGTGGTGATGGTAATTGTTGTGGTTATGGTGATAGTTGTGGTTGTGGTGATGGTTGTGGTTGTGGTATTTGTTGTGGTTATGGTGATGGTTAAGGTTGTGGTTGTGGTTGAGGTTGTGGTTGTGGTGATGGTTGTGGTTGTGGTGATGGTTGTGGTTGTGGTGTGGTTGTGGTGATGGTTGTGGTTGTGGTATTTGTTGTGGTTATGGTGATGGTTAAGGTTGTGGTTGTGGTTGAGGTTGTGGTTGTGGTGATGGTTGTGGTTGTGGTGATGGTTGTGGTTGTGGTGATGGTTGTGGTTGTGGTGATAGTTGTGGTTGTGGTGATAGTTGTGGTTGTGGTGATGGTTGTGGTTGTGGTTTTGGTGATGGTTGTGGTCTAAGGTCCTATATTACCCAAGACCTATAGGACCTAGGTCCTAGGATGGTGGTTTTAGTATTTTGTGGTTATGGTTGTAGTATTTGTTGTGGTTGTGGTTGTGGTTTTGGCTGTGGTTGTTGTTGTGGTTTTGGCTGTGGTTGCTGTTGTGGTTGTGGTGGTGGTTGTGGTTGTGGTGATGGTTGTGGTGATAGTTGTGGTTGTGGTATTTCTTGTGGTTGCGGTTATTGTATTTGTTGTGGTGGTGGTTATTGTATTTGCTGTGGTTGTGGTGAAGGTTGTGGTTGTGGTTGTGGTTGTAGTGATGGTTGTGGTTGTGGTTATGGTTGAGGTTGTGGTTGTGGTGATAGTCGTTCTTCTAAGAAAAATCTAGTTCCTGAGGAGCTATAAAAACAAAAATATCGGGCTTGATTCACCGCCGGGTAAGAATTATTTAATAGTAAATGTTCTTATAATAAAAAAAGTAACCACAAAAATCCAAAACAAATGACAAATGGAAATTGTGGTTGTGGTTGTGGTTGTGGTTGTGGTTGTGTTTGTGGTTGTGGTTGTGGTTGTGGTTGTGGTTGTGGTTGTGGTATTTGTTGTGGTTGTGGTTGTGGTTGTGGTTGTGGTTGTGGTTGTGGTTGTGGTTGTGGTTGTGGTTGTGGTTGTGGTTGTAGTTGTGGTTGTGGGGTGGTTGTGGTGTGGTTGTGGTTGTGGTGTGGTTGTGGTTGTGGTTGTGGTATTTGTTGTGGTTGTGGTTGTGGTTGTGGTTGTGGTTGTGGTTGTGGTTGTGTTTGTGTTTGTGGTTGTGGTTGTGGTTGTGGTTGTGGTGTGGTTGTGTTTGTGGTTGTGGTTGTGGTTGTGGTTGTGGTTGTGGTTGTGGTTGTGGTTGTGGTTGTGGTTGTGGTTGTGGTTGTGGTATTTGTTGTGGTTGTGGTTCACAATTACAACCATTAGGTCCTTAAGGTCCTGTAGGTCCTAGGACCTAAGACCCATGGGTCCTAGGTCGAAGGTCATATAGGTCCTTGGTCCTATAGGTCCTAGGTCCTATAAATCCTAGGTCCTATAGGTCCTAGGACCTATAGGTCCTAGGTCCTATAGGTCCTAGGTTGTAGGTCCTAGGTTTGTGGTATTTGTTGTGGTTGTGGTTGTGGTTGTGGTTGTGGTTGTGGTTGTGGTGTGGTTGTGGTTGTGTTGTGGTTGTGGTTGTGGTATTTGTTGTGGTTGTGGTTGTGGTTGTGGTTGTGGTTGTGGTTGTGGTTGTGTTTGTGTTTGTGGTTGTGGTTGTGGTTGTGGTGTGGTTGTGTTTGTGGTTGTGGTTGTGGTTGTGGTTGTAGTTGTGGTTGTGGTTGTGGTTGTGGTTGTGGTTCACAATTACAACCATTAGGTCCTTAAGGTCCTGTAGGTCCTAGGTCCTATAAATCCTAGGTCCTATAGGTCCTAGGACCTATAGGTCCTAGGTCCTATAGGTCCTAGGTTGTAGGTCCTATAGGTCCTAGGTCCTAGGTCTTAGGTCCTAGGTCGAAGGTCCTAGGTCCTAGGTCCTAGGTCTGTGGTTGTTGTTGTGGTTGTGGTGATGGTTGTGGTTGTGGTGATAGTTGTGGTTGTGGTGATAGTTGTGGTTGTGGTGATGGTTGTGGTTGTGGTTTTGGTGATGGTTGTGGTCTAAGGTCCTATATTACCCGAGACCTATAGGACCTAGGCCCTAGGATGGTGGTTTTAGTATTTTGTGGTTATGGTTGTAGTATTTGTTGTGGTTGTGGTTGTGGTTTTGGCTGTGGTTGTTGTTGTGGTTGTGGTGGTGGTTGTGGTTGTGGTGATGATTGTGGTGATAGTTGTGGTTGTGGTATTTCTTGTGGTTGCGGTTATTGTATATGTTGTGGTGGTTGTGGTTGTGGTTGTGGTTGTAGTGATGGTTGTGGTTGTGGTTATGGTTGAGGTTGTGGTTGTGGTGATAGTCGTTCTTCTAAGAAAAATCTAGTTCCTGAGGAGCTATAAAAACAAAAATATCGGGCTTGATTCACCGCCGGGTAAGAATTATTTAATAGTAAATGTTCTTATAATAAAAAAAATAACCACAAAAATCCAAAACAAATGACAAATGGAAATTACTGGACTAATTAGTTATCTACTCGTATATAATACCATGTCATATAACTTTATAAAATTCGTCATTAAAGAATGATGACTATATCATTTGTTACTATTAATAAAGTTGGGAGTAAAGATTTAAAATTATGAAAAGAAACAAAACAAAAAATTACCTACAAGTACCTAAACATTTAGGTTTTCATAGATTTGGGTTAATTCCTTTAAAAAAACAAAAGAAACATTATACCTAATAGCTGCTACTATACATTCACTTTAGACTTATTGACCTACAATTTTCAGTCTTAAATTACTCCTATAATATTAATTATTAATATATATATATATATATATATATATATATATATATATATATATATATATATATATATATATATATATATATATATATATATATATATATATATATATATATATATATATATATACATATATATATATATACATATATATATATATATATATATATATATATATATATATATATATATATATATATATATATATATATATATATATGTGGTTGTGGTGATGGTTGTAGTTGTGGTTGTGGTTGTAGTGATGGTTGTGGTTGTGGTGTGGTTGTGGTGATGATTGTGGTTGTGCAGATGGTTGAGGTCCTAGGTCCTAGGTCCTGGTTGAGGTCCTAGGTCCTAGGTCCTAGGCCTGTGGTTGTGGTTGTGGATGTGGTGATGGTTGTGGTTGTGGTGATGGTTGTGGAAATGGTATTTGTTGTGGTTATGGTGATGGTTGTGGTTGAGGTGATGGTTGTGGTTGTGGTGATGGTATTTGTTGTGGTTATGGTGATGGTTGTGGTTGTGGTGATGGTTGTGGTTGTGGTGATGGTTGTGGTGATGGTATTTGTTGTGGTTATGGTGATGGTTGTGGTTGTGGTGATGGTATTTGTTGTGGTTATGGTGATGGTTGTGGTTGAGGTGATGGTTGTGGTTGTGGTGATGGTATTTGTTGTGGTTATGTTGATGGTTGTAGTTGATTTTGTGGTGATGGTTGTGGTTTTGGTGTGGTTGTGGTATTGGTTGTGGTTGATGTGTGGTTGTGGTGATGGTTGTGGTAATGGTATTTGTTGTGGTTATGGTGATGGTTGTGGTTGAGGTGATGGTTGTGGTTGTGGTGATGGTATTTGTTGTGGTTATGGTGATGGTTGTGGTTGTGGTGATGGTTGTGGATGTGGTGATGGTTGTGGTGATGGTATTTGTTGTGGTTATGGTGATAGTTGTGGTTGTGGTGATGGTTGTGGTTGTGGTATTTGTTGTGGTTATGGTGATAGTTAAGGTTGTGGTTGTGGTTGAGGTTGTGGTTGTGGTGATGGTTGTGGTTGTGGTGATGGTTGTGGTTGTGGTGATGGTTGTGGTTGTGGTATTTGTTGTGGTTATGGTGATGGTTAAGGTTGTGGTTGTGGTTGAGGTTGTGGTTGTGGTGATGGTTGTGGTTGTGGTGATGGTTGTGGTTGTGGTGATAGTTGTGGTTGTGGTGATAGTTGTGGTTGTGGTGATGGTTGTGGTTGTGGTTTTGGTGATGGTTGTGGTCTAAGGTCCTATATTACCCAAGACCTATAGGACCTAGGTCCTAGGATGGTGGTTTTAGTATTTTGTGGTTATGGTTGTAGTATTTGTTGTGGTTGTGGTTGTGGTTTTGGCTGTGGTTGTTGTTGTGGTTGTGGTGGTGGTTGTGGTTGTGGTGATGGTTGTGGTGATAGTTGTGGTTGTGGTATTTCTTGTGGTTGCGGTTATTGTATTTGTTGTGGTTGTGGTTATTGTATTTGCTGTGGTTGTGGTGAAGGTTGTAGTTGTGGTTGTGGTTGTAGTGATGGTTGTGGTTGTGGTTATGGTTGAGGTTGTGGTTGTGGTGATAGTCGTTCTTCTAAGAAAAATCTAGTTCCTGAGGAGCTATAAAAACAAAAATATCGGGCTTGATTCACCGCTGGGTAAGAATTATTTAATAGTAAATGTTCTTATAATAAAAAAAGTAACCACAAAAATCCGAAACAAATGACAAATGGAAATTACTGGACTAATTAGTTATCTACTCGTATATAATACCATGTCATATAACTTTATAAAATTCGTCATTAAAGAATGATGACTATATCATTTGTTACTATTAATAAAGTTGGGAGTAAAGATTTAAAATTATGAAAAGAAACGAAACAAAAAATGACCTACAAGTACCTAAACATTTAGGTTTTCATAGATTTGGGTTAATTCCTTTAAAAAAACAAAATAAACATTATACCTAATAGCTGCTACTATACATTCACTTTAGACTTATTGACCTACAATTTTCAGTCTTAAATTACTCCTATAATATTAATTATTAATATATATATATATATATATATATATATATATATATATATATATATATATATATATATACATATATATATATATATATATATATATATTGTGGTTGTGGTTGTAGTGATGGTTGTGGTTGTGGTGTGGTTGTGGTGATGATTGTGGTTGTGCTGATGGTTGAGGTCCTAGGTCCTAGGTCCTGGTTGAGGTCCTAGGTCCTAGGTCCTAGGCCTGTGGTTGTGGTTGTGGATGTGGTGATGGTTGTGGTTGTGGTGATGGTTGTGGTGATGGTATTTGTTGTGGTTATGGTGATGGTTGTGGTTGAGGTGATGGTTGTGGTTGTGGTGATGGTATTTGTTGTGGTTATGGTGATGGTTGTGGTTGTGGTGATGGTTGTGGTTGTGGTGATGGTTGTGGTGATGGTATTTGTTGTGGTTATGGTGATGGTTGTGGTTGAGGTGATGGTTGTGGTTGTGGTGATGGTATTTGTTGTGGTTATGTTGATGGTTGTGGTTGAGGTGATGGTTGTGGTTGTGGTGATGGTATTTGTTGTGGTTATGTTGATGGTTGTGGTTGTTTTTGTGGTGATGGTTGTGGTTTTGGTATGGTTGTGGTATTGGTTGTGGTTGTGGTGTGGTTGTGGTGATGGTCGTGGTTGTGGTATTTGTTGTGGTTATGGTGATGGTTAAGGTTGTGGTTGTGGTTGAGGTTGTGGTTGTGGTGATGGTTGTGGTTGTGGTGATGGTTGTGGTTGTGGTGTGGTTGTGGTGATGGTTGTGGTTGTGGTATTTGTTGTGGTTATGGTGATGGTTAAGGTTGTGGTTGTGGTTGAGGTTGTGGTTGTGGTTGTGGTGATGGTTGTGTTTGTTGTGATAGTTGTGGTCTAAGGTCCTATATTACCCAAGACCTATAGGTCCTAGGTCCTATAGGTCCTAGGTAATATAGGTCCTAGGTGACCTATTATAGGTGACCTATAGGTCAGAGTTGAAAAAAGAAATGTCGAAATTATATTCGAATTATAGGTAATAAAATAAGCTACACGTTTTATTTCACCACATTTTTAGTGCCGACCCCGTGGAAAAAAGTTATTAGGAGTTATTAGGAGGAGGCCCAGGCTCTTCGAGAGCTGTAGTGATGATGATGATGATGATTATTCCTTATTTTCCTGGACTAAATAGAGTTCACAGTTGACTCTATTAGCAGCTTTTCTTACTACACGCATCTGCTATTTCCGCTTTTTTACCCCTCCTGCATTAGAGTTGCTATGACATATTATACATCGAATTATAGGTAATAAAATAAGCTACACGTTTTATTTCACCACATTTTTAGTGCCGACCCCGTGGAAAAAAGTTATTATCAAAATTGTTCAGAGTAGAAAAAAGAAATGTCGATTTTTTACCATATTTTATTAATTTTTGGTACATTTTTACTGCAAAAAGCATATTGATATGGGTATCAAATTAAAGAGGACAGTGTATAGAAGACTTTAAAAAACACCGCACATTGTTATCACTCTTTGTTCCGGAGATATTGGCGTTACAGTGAATAGGCCAAATTTGGGTCTAAAATAGGGGGTGGTGGGGGAAGCAAGCGGTGGCACTCGATATGATAATATGGAAAATGCTTCCCTAAACACCTTCTAAACGATTGTGTAAAGAAAGTTTAGTATTTAATTTTTCCCCCCTTTAGGCCCTTTTTATGTCTATTTGTACTGGGCTAAACTCAAAATGTGTAAATTTATCAATATATCAAATTTTTTGGACCATCCCAATTCTTTTTCTTTATACATACTACTTTCATAAGAAAGTAAAAAAAAAGAGTGACTTAGATAGGATAACTCTCATCCTGCAATTTAAATAAGACAAAAAAATATGTAGGCTTAAGCTGAGAATGCTATGATGAATTTAGTTCCTTGTTGGAAATAAAGCTGGTTGTTTCGTAGAGCGTGAACAACACCCAAAAATGAAATAGAACCTGAAGAACTACTTCACCTTGCTCCAAAGAAAATCAGCGGGAAAAGTGGCACCTGGGTCAGTACCTATCCAGACCTTTAACGCTGAGAACAAAATAAATAAAAACAAAAAACGGAACAAAACATAAAAAGTAGGCTCCAAATCCTACAACACCGCTACCTTTCCTCACCATTTGGATCTCAAGCCTACCTCCCTTAAACTAAGATAAATACCTAATAAATTGTGCCCATTCTGCTTTCAACTTAAATATGAATAATTGTCTCTTTACTCTGAAATATTGTTCTTTGTTTAGGTCAGAGGTTTTAAGATTTAAAAAAAGGACGCAAAATAAATAATCTCTTTTCTTACAATGGATTAAAATATAGCAAGGCACTTCTCAGTTTTTTTCTTCTGGGTTATTATTTATGTTTTTTTTTCTAATCTTTAGAAAAGCTGAATTGTTTTCATGGGATAGTCCAAGTTATTGTTCAATGTAGAATTATAATTTATCCTTAAAAAAATGGAGAATTTAAAATGCAGTATATGTTAAGTGCAACGCATTGCTTTTCTAATCATTAATTTTCATATTACCTTATTAAATATATATATATATAAAATGATTACGTTCAAAATTATTTTTAGTCTCTCTGTGTTAAACACAAACTGGCATGGTTTTTCCCTATATTCGCACTTTACTCGAAAGATAAGACTATCTCAACGAACTTATCGACTTTTAGCATTATTAAGTTATTACATTTGTCAATAATGTCTGTTTTATACGACACATTTTAAAATAGAACACAGCTAATACTACTAAAGTTCTTTGATATTTGCAGTGCTTGATTTCTAGAAATTGAGGTGCCGGAACTACAACCTACCCTCCCCCCCACCCTCCTATAGAAGGGGGGTCCGGTGGCCCCCCCCCCCCCCCCCCCCCCCGGGAAAAATTTGAAAAATAAACGTTCAAAAACGGCATTTTAAGCAGTTTTAGACCTAAACCCATACTCTTAGTTCAAATCTTAGTGCCGATAATTTTTTTTTTTATTTATCAGAGAGAGAGGTCCCGGAACGCCGTTCCGCCGCGTTCCGTCTCAAATCGAGCCCTGGATATTTGTATAATATAGTGATAAAGTAAATAAAGTACACTTTTAAATAATAGTAATTCTAATATGTTGCAACACTGCAATTACTCAAAATATGCTTGTTTGAATAAATTAGTTTTAAATATAGCGATTACGATTCCTATCATATTATTTTTATATCTATTAATAGTATAGGCTAAAAAATTAATTAAAATTCGCCAACTTCACCCATTCATGAAATTTTGTTTATGACTTCGTATTGGCAGTTAAATTGATAGGCCACTTCTTTAGATTGTTAATTCCCTTTAGCAGGGGAATAACAATCTAAAGAAAGTATACGGAATGTTCTTCTTTTGACTGTTACTCCCTCTATAAAAACAGAAGTGTGATATTCATTTGTCCCAAAGTACATTGTACTAATTTTCCCTTTGTCTTAATAGTTATTTAGTCAAGTCATTTATATTCTAAAAAAAAACTTATGGGAGTAACAATCTAAAGAAGTACCGTTAATAATCTTAAGATTCCTAAAATTTGTAGGGGTAGAATCATATTTTTGAGGGTAGGAAGGGGGACATTAAATGATATTTTAACTGAAAATATTCATGTTAGGTGTTTAAATATTCAACTCAATATTTGTATAAAACAAACACATATTTTTACCAGCCAAGTTATCGAAACAGATCTATATTAATTGGCTAGTATTTTTTTCGAGATAAACAAAATGTAGGTAGACATTATAATATATTTTAAATTTTCTTTTTTTCTCACAACAATTTTCTGAAACCCTTAAAAAATCATTTCTTACAGACATAATACCTATTTTTAGTTATAATTTTTCCTTTAAAAATTCTTAGAAGTTTAAATGATAGTATCACATTTAATAATAGAGAGTAATTACTATCTATTTTTATATTAACCTCTTTTATGTGAATTATTTTAGATAAAGCCATGGTAAATAGAAAGAAATCACACTTTTCCCTTCATTTCTACGGGTATAGAAATAGGTTTTTGCGCATAATGTAGTTTATGAAAACAATCAAAATTGGTTTTATATCAATTTGTTCTCAAATTTCAACTCAGGATTGGATAAACTACATCCTTTGATATTAACTTTAGGCTATTATAAAATTTCATTGTAATAATTATTTAAATTTAATATTGTATATATAACAAGTGTTATACAGCTGCAATTACTGCTTTTTTCCCAGTTGCTTTAATTTATCAGATCTATCGCGACAGTCCATTTTCGTAGAAAACAAATTAGGCGGTTTTTAATTTAGTTTTAGTTTACTATAAATTAATTCATAATTCCTGTTGCAGGAAGTTAAAAAATGCTTCACGTTGCAACTAGTAATTAAGTTTAATTTATTAGCACGTCGGGTTTTGAGGGAGTTTTGATGTAATTCCCCCAGCACAAAGACACAGTCAAGTAGCTAGTGGGAAACACAGAAATGAGGTTAGTACAGGTGTAAGCCACCAGGGAGAGCTAGCGCTGACCCGGGCTCAGCGTCGCATCACGATAATTAGATCTAAAGGCAAGATTTCATTTCCATTATCAGCTCGAGCTACCTCCCGGGGCCTGGCTATCTCGTGGGTAACTCTCATAATCTAACTAGTCTGCCCACCCAGTCGCAGACCACCAAATATATTACAATATGCATAGAGAAAAAAAGGAATATAATTGAATAAGCAATTAGACACTCAATGTGTTATGCGGAAACAAGAAACTACTATTAAGATATTTGTTATAGACTAATTATTGGTTAAATGAGGAATTAATTATTTAGAGGTGATTATCATTTTTTAAAAAAACAAACAAGGAAGTTAGATAGATTCTGATACGCCTTTAAAAAAAAAAAAAATAAATAAAAAATAAATAAAAAAATATATTAAACCTTCCGTAATTGGAAAAATGAAAAAATTGTACCGGTTTGATTAAGAAGGGGTTATTTGAAATAAGTAAGGGTGCAATGAATGATATTCTAAAAGAGTAAATAAATAATTCGACCCATTAATTTATTATAGCTGGCTAAAATAAAATATTGTCAATTGACGATAAAATATTTATTAAAAGAGTACATCAAACCAATTCAATTGATGCTAGATATGGGAGTATCTATGGAGTTCCCCTTAAATGAATAACACAAACTATCCCTCCATGTAAATTGAAAAAAATTAATGCCAAAGCAGCTTTCAGCCTTCAAAAGGCCATCATAAGTGCCTATTGCAGGAGCAAAAAGTTACATTAATAAAAATATTACGTGAGAAGTGAGTCTACTTCATGTCAGAGATTGACATGAAGTCGACCTTTTTTTCTTCTGCAATAGGCACTTATAGCTTGCCTTTTGAAGGCTTGAAAGCTGCTTTGGCATAAAAGTTTATTCCTTTTATGTGGAGAGGCAGTTTGTGTTATTCCTTTATTCACTTGAATAGTTTTAGAAGTAAAAATTGATGCTATATCTCCTTCAACGTCCTAATACTATTGCTAGCCGATTTAAAGACGTGCATAAGGTTGTTGAAGGGGTTTTTGGTGTTTATTTATTAATGAACAAGCCGTTGAGCCCCTTTGCCACGGGCTAACTTAGTATTTGGTAAAAAAGTAAAATTAAGAAAATTAATTAAGATATCTATTCAAATAAGTTATATCTATTTGAAGACCAACAAATTAAAGCAAACATTTATTTTTATTGGAATAAATATGGTTGCCTTAGCTTCGCAATAACAAATAATTTTGAAGTAAATCGTCGCCGTTGGGACACTGCTCGATTATATAAATGATATAATCAGCAGGATCAACTCTGTACCAACAACAGAATAAACCTAGGGATTGGGTCCAAAGTAAAATAATAGAATTTGGTTTATTGAAACCATCAATTAATTTCAATTCTTCTTGATATTTACGGCATAAAACTTGTCTTTATAAAGTTTTGAAACCATTGTGGAAAATTCAAAGTTTAAAGAGTAATATAAATCAGATTGAGAAGGGGAAAGACTCATTGAAATCTCAGATCTTTGTCCGATTGTTTTGACTTGAAGCGAAGGGATTCTAAACCAAAGGATTCACTTGACAGTGTTTGCTTTAGGCCCTCTCGAAACCGTCTTGAACCACTTGAATTAAAACAAAAGACTGGAAGATTCACTCAGAAAATCTTAAGAACATTCATTTCGAATATCATCAATCAAGCTAATTAATGGTTTCTCTTAATTCAATTATAATTTAGATTGCAGCTCATCCAATTAATATATAAATAATTTTATAGAAACCCCTGATTTATCAACTCAAGATTATATTATTCGTAGGTAATTATAATTTAAACTCATTAAATTATAATTAATTCACGTAACGTTTACGTGTCCGACGATAACTTGAGTAAAAATTAGCCGTTTTAGTTGAAATTTGGTATACATGTTCCTCTTACTAATACTCAGGCTAAGTTCATTGGACTGCGTGATCCGTCCAAGAGTTCGCGCGCAACGCTCGCGTAAACGAGAGGTTCAAAAATTAAATTGAAATTACAGAACGGGAAAAGATGCTATCATCATCTATTCGATGAGACGAACATTTTTTACAAATAACATTTTTTAGTAAAACCAACAGCGACACCGCTATGAATTAATAAAGATCGCTAAAACTATTAAAGCGGATCTAAACGTTTACAATAGAGAAAACAACCTTTTTACCGATATCTTACGTTCTAACGTAACAATTTTAATAAAACTTCATATACACCATCTAATGCACAATTGAAACAAGCATGTAAAATTTCAATTTGATACATGCAGTAGTTTTTTTGTAGCAAAGTGATAAATTTTATTATAATTGAAAAGGAGATGTGTGGTTAGAGGAGTAATAGTGAGAATGCGGAGTGGTTCCCTGTTCCCTTACTACTAGCCGCTGTACTACTACAAAACCCATTATCTATCAACTCATCATGATTCATGATTATCTATTGTTTCAATATTCAATGCATATTTATTACTATACGCTTCAATGATAGAGCCACGCGATGCCTAGTTAATTTGTAATAGCTTCCAAGTAACTTGAAGCTACTGATGTTTGGTGCGCCATTTTAAATAATGTAAGCTATTTCTGACATTCCAAAAAATGAACCTTATGCTAACTTAATTCCGTTCTGACAATTGGAATCTATATTTTTGAAATAAATAATTAAGTAATGGCGTTTTCTCGAGCCTATTCCAGTTTAAATGTATTTCAGCTTTCGGAGATCACTTAACATAATACAAAAGAACTATTTAAAAAAAATAAAATAGGATGTAGAAAAAAAGGACGCTGACTTATAGCTTTTTTGTGTGGAATGAGGAAAAGAGAAGCAGGAAAAACGAAAAGGACGAAGCGAGGTTCGAAGTGGAAGGGCTAGTTTCATTGAAACATTTTATTGGACAAATTCACTTTAGGGTGTTAAACGGAAGAAGGGTGGGGATTGATTAACGGCTTGCAATTTAAAGCTTGCCACCATAGGACTCATCCTTCCCACCCCATGACGTCATTTTGCTAACATGTGTTTTTTCGGTGTTTTGGGCGAACGAAGTGTGTTGAACAAATGTTTTCAAATCGTCGAGCGTTTTTGTTTTTATTTTATTTTGTTTCAGTGGTGTTAACTTTTTTTCTCTCTCTCTCTTTTCTCTATCCCCTAGCTGTGTCTAAAGCACGGACAATAAATAAAAGTTGCCTTGTTTCTATCCAGAGAAGGGCTCTGTAAATGTAGGAGTAAAACATTTTCACACACAATAAGATAGAGAACAAATAGAGAAAGCAAGTGGTGTAAAAAAAAAACGGTAGAAAAAGCTTTAGTGACAGATGAACCACAACAAACACTTTTCCAAAAAAAAAAAGAAATATTTTATATATATATAAACTCTAAATAACTACAATCCTCTACATTGCCAGGTTTTCCCGACAATGAATTGTTTTCCATCATCATTTTCCCTTGAATGAAGTAGGAAAATTAAAAAGAAAAATGTTCTTTTTTTGTAGAGGGTCCATCATTGTATCTTCCTCGAGGGCTCAGGATGAAAAGCAGTCTAGACAAATTATTACTATAAATTAAACAGATCTCAGATGAATTATTTTTTGTCTTTTAAACTTGTTCAGGTTCAGAATCTGGCTGTTTTGACTACTGGTTATGGAAGCAGAGTGGCCAAGAAGGTTAAGCGTTGTTTAGGGTTATAGCTTTTTGTATTGCACTAGAAGAAATATAGGGCAGAATATCGAGAAACCATAATGCTTAAGATGAAATTCACCAATTTCAATAAATTTTACTTGGCATACATACAAATCTACAAACTCATTTTAAAGGATTCAATTCTCGACGAAACAATTCAGCAGTTGTGACAGTAATATATATAATTAAAAGAGAGTAGCGAGTTCTTCATTTGAAAGAACTCACTAATGATTACTGGTGTAAAAATTAATCGATTTGAACGAAATTCGGCACATGTCAAAATTTGTAACAACTGTACAAATTTTAAACAATAGTCGGGATGGCATTTTGTACATCGTTTAAAAGGTCTTTAAGAATAACAAAAGAATTCGTAACTATTAAAATATTTAACTTAATATTTTCAAGATGGTGGCCTATAAAATGAACGACTAAAGAAAAAGTTGTAGTATAGGTTATACGTCGTTTAAAGGTATTTTAAAGGCCGGTTGGGATGATGGCAATCTTTATTTATAAAATTATTGCAAGCTCGCTATCCACGCCTGTTTTTATAGAATTTGTAGACAATGTTATTGCAGGCTTCCTGCACTGCCCTGTCTAGACAGCTGGGATTAATCATATTTGCCTTGCATTTTTAGATTGTCATTATTTCATAAAAAAATATTGCAGGCTCACTGCGCCTGTCAAGACAACATTTAGAAATTATTATTATTTAGTTAATTTATAGGAGGCTTGCTGCGCTCGCCTGTGTCTGCAGCATTTATAGATAATGTTATTGCAAGTTCACTAGGTTTGCCTGTTTATGCAACAAATGCAGCCTAGACCGGTGAGCGTAGCGAGCCAACAATATCGTTATTATAAAAGGATTATTCTACAAATGCTGGTGTAAACAAGCGAGCGCAGCGAGCCTGAAAAAACTTTAAAATAAAGTTATCTACAGTTTAAGGAAAATATGATAAGGCCCAGCTAGACAGTCTAGACAGGTGAGCGTAGCGAGCCTGCAATAACTTATTAAAAAGAGAGAGGTAAGCTACAAACGATGTAGAAACAAATGCGCTGCAGTGCAAAGACGCCAAAATACAATGGAACATTTTCATTTCAGATTTATATTTTTACTTACTTTATTATTTACTTTATTATTTTAATGGTTGGTATGTCGTTAATGAAAATCTTTACGCTTATTTAACATTATACAAAAACCATGAATGAAAAGATTCCGACGTCTGTCAATGACTTTCGTTCTTTTCATTAGGCTCCGTCAACTTTGTAACAGGACCAGTAATCAATAATGTAATAACAAATGATAAACCATTTAAGTTACTTATTCTTAATGAAAATTGTACTGTTTTTTTTTTTTTTTTGTTTTTTTTTTTAAATTAATTTATTTTCATTCATCACAAGTAATTAAAAAATAAATAAAAAAAACTCGTCTAAGAGTTACATTAGAAGAATGATTTAAACTCTATGAAAGCTAAGAATTAAAGAAAGAATAACCTCTTCACCCTTCAAGAAAGAAAAGATAATAAATAAATAAAAGAAATAAAATTGTTCCGGTTACATTTGAAAAGAAGTCGCCAAACTAGATTTAATTAAATTAAAAATCCAATTAGATAAAACCTCCTCTTGTTCTTTTTAAAAACTCTCTTCACTTATCAACTTATCCTAGTCGACATTTTTAAACTTAGACTTTGATTTCCAAGTGAACTAATACATAATGTTAGATATAGGAGCGTCTATGGAGTTCATCTTAAAGGAATAACAAAAATCGTCTCTCCACGTAAATTTAAACTGGTTTATTTAACAAAGCAGCTTTCAGCCTTCATAAGGCCATCATCAGTGCCGATTGAGAAAGAAAAAAGTTACATGGAAAAGTTAGAAAAAGATAATTGAGAGGTGAGCCTATACCATGTCGGAGATCGACATGAGACTAATGATGAGTCTCATGTCGATCTCCGACATTATGAAGGCTGAAAGCTGCTTTGTTAAATAAACCAGTTTAAATTTACGTGGAGGGACGATTTTTGTTATTCCTTTAATACATAATGGTGTATGAGCTGAGTATCAAGAATAATGTAGAAACATGAGTATGAATGATGTGATAGTTATTAATGATAGTTAAAGATATTTTGTCTTCGCGGATGTAAAAAAAATCTTGCGGGAGGATGGAGATCTCTTGTAATGCATTTTGTTTAAAAGTATATCGGGTCATACAGAGTTTAACAGCTGTTTACTATAAGACCTCGTCGTTCGAAGTTGTCTAGTTTCTGACAAATCTCGAGTAAAATGATAATGCAAAACTGCGATGATATTACCTCTATTTTTACTTGAGGCTGAAAGTCTTCTGATGTCTATTTTATTATCCATATTCTAAATTCCACTAGCGAGCATTTCAAAAAATCAAACTTATTACTTTCAGTGATAAGAGGTTGTAATTCTTGATAGTCCTTTGTGTTTTGGTATTTTGCCTCTTTCAAGTTGTTAAAAGTGACACAGTCTAAACACATGTAACGGGGATTTGGTGAGTTGAATAAAGTGAACTGGTTATATGGTTGATAGATATTTATTTGTATATGAATGTGTGTGAATGATTGTTGGTTGATGTGAACACCTCCAGAGCTAAGATCGGACTCCCCGTGTGACTCTATGCTAGGGCTTAGTCTGATAGATTCCTGGTGGGGGAAAGCACCACTAGACAGAAATTCGAGCCTTTGCTAGCCTAAGGTCTACACTTTACACTGCTTTCCTAGAATATTCTGGACTTGGCTTCCCCGTTACACACATATGTTTTCCAAAAAAAAAATTTATTAAAAAAAAAAACAGAATAAAAGCCTATTCAACTGCAAATAAGTAGGGCTGGATTGGACATATTCTAAAAAGCCTCAATTACACGGGAAAAACCGGGAGACCGAGAAGCACGTGGATCGATTAAGCATTGAGAAAAAATGGCGAGAAAAATTATTACCAAAAGAGTTACGTGAATTTGTTAAGGCCCTATGCTACAACACGGAGAGAATAAGAGGACATAAGTAAAGTTGAAAAAGGGTTACATATTTTTTATCTACTAAATTAACTAATAGCAAAAACAATTCCAGGTTATATTAAATGTTAATTACTTTAATCATAAAGCTAAACTCATTTACAAAATTAACTTATAACGTACAGCAATATTAAATTATTTTTTTAAAGATGAAACATTAGAAGTGAAATAATCATTTTTATTCATTTATTAAAATAGCAATTAATAAGTGAAAAGAATCAAACAAACATGTATTATCCCAAGATAAACCACTTTATGAATGTATGAATTCAAATAAGAATATTTTACTCTTAAACCCTCTTGAATATAAATCTAGCATATTCAAAAGAAGCCAGTTTATTTCCGTTTTATTTTAAGAGTTTTAATTAATAAAATATTCGAACGCTTTAATTAAAATATTTCATTTACTTTCCTCCTTGTAATAAAATGAAAATATAAATATTACTGGAATTTAATTTATTTTATATTTTGTATTGTTTCTGGAATGTTAAATTGTAATTAGCGGATATACCCACTTCAGTTCTTAGATCAATGGCGCTATCTCTTTTATATAATATTAAATTCAATCGATATATCTTACTTCATAGGGGCTATTTTTAGTTTCAAGTAATAATTCAAATTTAAAAAATAATTTTGTTTATTAAAGTTTTCACAAGCTCTCTGACACACTTAAGACACGCGTAAGTGTACATACAGCAAGCATTAAGGCACGTTAAAGAATCATTTATGGATAACTTATATGTGTTGCAAAAGCTTACAATGTTATTGAAGTAGAATGTTCAATAATAATAATATGTTTAAGACCCGCTTAAATGTGCTTTCTCGCTGATTGTTGCTGTGATTCTCTTGTTATTTAGACAAATTTATTTTGGGGAAATAAACTCGATCAAAAATCTAATAGGCAAGCCAATCGAAAATTAGCTTCCTTAGATCTAAAATTGTAGATGTTGAGAAAAATTGAATGGCATAAAATTGGATTGGACATACCCTGAATTACACGGGAAAACCAGGTTCTTTTACATATGGGACAAGAACTAACCCATTACATAAAACAAAATTGTATTGCCTGAATGCCCTTTATCTTAAATTAAAATAAATTTGTCGAAGAGTTAGATGGTTGATAGTTAGAATCTGGTTGATGGTAAGACCACTTCGGCACCAGACTAACCACCATAAAATTAAATAAAAAGGAGAACATTACCATCTAGGAAAAAAAACTGAATATTACGAAAACTGAAACAGAAATGGTGCCACCACGTGCGGCCAAAAGGGGGAAAGAGCTTTCCTTCACATGAAGGATTCTGGAGTGGTTCTAAATTTAAAAAAAAAAAAACAGTTGGAGAGAACTACTTATAGTTAAACATTACGGAACATTACTGAAAACATTTCTGAACATTTAACATTTTCTGTTAGAGGTTTGGCCGCACGGCCAAAGCCTCTGCCTGGGTCAAAACCAGCATGACGTACCTCAGCAAAACCACTCAAAACAATAAACCAGATTGATCTTATTATTCTAGGTTTCAGAAGTAAAACCTACCCGGAAATTTAAAAAAAAAAAAATAATAATAATAATAATAAAAAAAAAAATATATATATATGTGTGAGGCTATCACGCATTAGAAGTGAAACTTAAGTTCTAGAATGCATTGCTCTCTTTCATTTTTTGACGAATTTATTATTTCAGGATTAAGAAATGGTTATGGGAAATTTAATTTAAAAAAAAATAAAAAAATATTGCTACGCTAAGGCAAACACATTTATTCCAATAAAAATAAATGTTTTTTTGATTTGCTGGTCTTTAAATAGATATAATACAATTAATCTGTAAAAATGTTACACTTGGACGAGTCTCGAATCGCAAACTTCGTTACACGATTCCAATATATGAAAAAATGTACTCTACCGCCACCAAAGAAGTTTCACTTCATAAGTACGTAGGATTTCTCCAGATCCCCGAAATTATAATTTAAAAAAATAATGGCTCACCTGATAAATGTTCCATTAAAATTTAAAGAAATAATTTAACCGAAATATGCCTCAATTACAAACTGTTACAAGCATTCTATTATATTTAGTTTAATATGTTTACTCTTTTTTAAAATTTAGTTTAAACTTATGCTTTGTTACATTTTTATAGTATCAGCTAGATATTATGTTCTGCTGAATATTATTTGAAGTAAAGAGGATTCGGAGTTAGAAGTAGATAGTCTGGTAAAGCCTAGAAATCGGCTTTAGTTGCGGTAGAGTATAAGGTGAGAATATAACCATATGTTGCATTCACGCAGAGAGTTCTCACGACTCTAAGGTTTCACCAAGCAAAAAGGGTTCTCAAAGCTTCTTTCAATAAATAATTCTCTTTATACGAGACGTCATAGGGCGTTGGTAGGCAAGCTTGCAAGTTGGTATCTTGGCCTTTAACAAAAGTTATCATAAGTTGCTCTTTCACTTTTTTCATTTTTCAAAGGAAACTTATTAAAACCTTTTTCTTAAAGTCGTAAATGTTCTATTTTAGGGTATCCCTATAAACTAATTAGATTATCCATTATACGAGTATAATTCAAACATTCATTGTTTAAGCATTGTTGAAGACCTAAAGATCACCTTCTTCCTTACCTTATTTCCCTGAAAAGACTTATATACAAGCCAGTCTACAATGATGTTTTATTTTTATTAACGTTAGTTTTAATAGCTCCTATAGGTGGTTAGAGGTATTATATCAAATACATAATATTGTAAATAAAAGTAATTTCAAGCACAATGAAATCGAATATTCCTGAAGATGCATCCTGCGGTATATAGGAAATGTTAAAACTCCATATTGTTCTGAAGTATAGTGATGTTGAAATTTTGTTTTAAAACTGAATTGCATCTGTAGGAGACAATTCATAAAAATATTTAAATAAGTAATTGTGAGTAAAGTGTTTTATTCACAATACAACCTAGATCGCATTATGAATTTGGCTTCGAAATCGTCCTTAACACATTTCTGTTTGAAAAAATTGTCGAAATGTGCGGAATTTTGTTACTTGAAGGCTACTTTAAGAAAATAGTAGTTCTTTTTACTATCAGCCACTGTTTTGTACAATTTTGAATCCAGACCTAATAAAGGAACAGAAAAATATATTTTTGATTGCTTAAGTGTAGTATATTTTTGGATGTTAGTAAGTACTTACGAATTAAAAATAATCCTAAAATCCGATTCAGGTATCTGAGAACGTTTTTATTAAGTGTACTCATTTTATTAGTCATGATTTTAAAGGAATTTGGATTTTTAATCGAAAGTTGCCCAAAGATAATCCAAGTTTTGTCCACGCAAATTTATATTTAAATAAAATAAATGTGACTCTTCTGGGAATCAGAACATGTCCTAACCTCCTTACTATTACCCGTGATCATTCGTTCAACAATAGGACGTGAAGAACCTTTGTGCTACACTAATTGGCTTATATATTAAATTATTAACTTATAATTTAACTTGTATTATATATTAATTTGTATATTAAATGTTTTAATAACACTCAGTGGCGATCCTAGGGGGGGGCAGGGGGGGCTATAGCCCCCCCTGGGAGAAAATTAGCCCCCCCTGGAAGAAAATTAGCCCCCGAAAGAAAATTAGCACACCTTTAAATTTTTTTTAAGAAATATACATTTTTTTTTTTTTATTATTATTATTTTTTTCCGAAGTAGTATCCGAAGTACTGATTAGCTTCCGAGCCGATGGCAAGGACAGGCTATGAATAAACGAGGCAGAAATGTTTCCTTTGCTGCCTTGTTGCTGTTGCATACAATATTTTATCTACGGGCGGCAGAAAAATGAAACTGCTAAAATACTGTCTTTATTAATATAACATAGTTAATTACTATGTGTTATATTAATAAGATAACATAAGTATTAACTAAAATTAATGTTGAAAAAGAAATCAAATATGAAGCTTGGGAATAATAACAAACTGAAGCTATAACAACAAAATACAAAACACACGTTCATAACATACATAACTTCTGAATGAATAATACACGCAATATAAAATATTTATTTATATTTTTACTAACAAATTACTAAAAGTATTAAAGATATATTCTTCTGCTTAAAAGAAAAGAAGTAAGTAGGATAAATCAAGAAAAGTAGCTAGTCTAATATAGAATGACTTCAACAATAATATGGATTGATTAAAATAAATTATCTAATTGAAATATTTAAACCGTTTTTACTTATCAACCCATATTTTGTCATTAATAGGTGATTTATCAATTGTGTGTCATTTTGGTAATCCATGTTGCTGTGAACAGTGAACAACTAGTTTAGAATCTGAAGATGGCTATTAAGTAGCCAAAACCTGTTACCAGTTATTACAAATATTTTGTGTGAAGACCTAGTGTTTCCTCCAACTCCACTTTTCAAAATGATTACGAATATGCAATTTATTGTATGGGGTAAATTTGCATTATATTCCCCACCTATTTCTAAACATCCGATTTAATTCTGTTTTATTTTTTTATTTATTTTTTTTTTTCCCCCAGACTGTTCGTTTTTACATTACAAAAACGATTTCTTATTTTTTAGGGTTTTGTAGATACTTCTTCAAACCCTAATGCCAGGGGTGATGTATCCGTCCGTCCGTCGCTCTATGGTTCATAGGGCTCGAACCGTTTTAGCTAAAGTGCTGAAATTTAAAACACTGATGGCTGATGCAACTTTTTGACCCAAATACAGAAATAAAAAATTAAATATGCGCATGCGCAAGTCGCAAAAATTGGTAAACTCAGAAATTTATATTTTTTTAAAGTTTCGAGTAGGTATCAAATGAAAGCTGCTGTATCTTAAGTTACAAATATATATTTGCTTTTTAAATTTTGCATTCCTTATTGGTTAAATAAATCAAAATATACCCAAAGATATCCCCCCAACCACTATATAACGCCTGGTCCTAAAATGTCGAAATAATTCATGGTTATACCTTACGGTGAAAATTTCCGAGAAAATGTAATTTATCTTGTCGTTATTACCGATAAAAAACATTGTGACCCCCCGCGGGATCGAACCAGGGACCCTTGAGATCAGAGAAAAAAAATATATTACGGTAAAAATTAATTATATAACGGGTATGCTTATCATCTACAAAACCCTAAAACGTACTTGGACGCAAGTACTTCCCCGTGATATTTTAACTTATATAATTTTTATTTATTTTAGGGAAAATTATGAAAGGTTATGGTTAGTTTAGGTTAAGGTTAGAATTTTTTGACCTTCTATCATTGCCACATTAAACGTGACACTTTGCGTATATAAAAAAAAAAAAAAAAAAAAAAAATATATACATATATTATATAATTCTGATTTTATTGAGATGCAGAACCGGAATCGTTTTTGTACGGAGATACTGTAAAAAAGAGAAATTCTGTAAAAAGGAACATTTTAAAAAAAATTAAGTAAATCGAAAAGTACGAAATTGGTGTGCCAAATAGTGCAGTTGCAGTTTTACCAATGATGTCCGAAAACTTAATCTAAAGCTTTTCTTTATCAAATTTAAACTTTATCCAAATTTTTGCTAGGGCCCCCCACTTTCGTCGGGGGGGTACAATAGCTCGACCACCTTCCCAAACTTTATATTATGGCCACCCTAAGAAAACATGTTTTTCACAACTATTGAATAAATTACACAGTTTATTATAGATGTGAAGTAATATTGCATAATTGCTATTTCCTGATCTATTTAATCTACCATGATTAGGTATACACCTTTTATTATTTTACAATTACTATTTTTAAGTTTGTATTAAAATTTCTTCGTTGCTCAGAGCACTGTAACGGAAATATAGAGGCCCGTGGTTTGAGTCTTGGTGCTGGGGTCTATTTTTCTCTGTCTATTTCCCATTTTTAATAATAATAATAATTTGATTTAATTTAAAACTTAAAATTCTTTTAAAAATACTTTAATTTAAAAAAGTAGTTTAATTTATTTTATGAAAAAGAATTAAAATCAAATTTCACCTAATGCACTGCTGTCGACGTCCATGTTAATTTTAACATTTTTGTTATCTATAAATATTATATTGTTTCTGACAATTTATACATGTTTAAAACCTATACAGTTTTTAAACCAATCCTTTTGTTATCCTCATGTTAAAATGATTATTATTTAAAGATAATACTTTTTTCTGTGATGATATGGTAAGTATCATAGGAGACTGTTTAAATAAGCCTCCAACTATACTTACAATAGAACTTCCCAGTCCCAGTTCAATGGCAATTATAACATTCTTGAATGAATTTAATTGTTTAGCCTCACGAAAAAATTGCATAGAATTGCCTCTGGGAAGGACATATAACATATACAAATGAGTTCTTCCTGGTATATTAAAATGTATACTAAACCCGCAAAACATGGGGGCTTTAGCCCCCCCTGAACTTTTAACCCAGGATCGCCACTGATAACACTATACTATGATCGGTCAAACCAAGTTGATAAAAAAATTCTAACAACTAACCCTAATGCTTACCTTTAATGTCATAGTACTATAATACATTTCGTTATCAATATATTTTACGAATCATTTTAATATTTTATTCTTACTTTTAGATGCTATAGGTTGATCTTTATTTTAAAACAAGATGTTTTTAGTCGAAGGTTGAAACAGAAATAAGGCCAGAGAAAAGGGTCAGAAGACCATGTTTCTTACTCCGGTAGAATCTACTAGGGTTGGAGGAAAAAGGAAGGGAGGTTATGGAATGGAAACAGCAAACCATGTGATAGATTGAAATTTATCACTTCCTAACCTTCCTGGATATAGGAGGGAAAAAAGAAACCTTTACTTGTTTTTCTTGATGCTTTTCACAAAGAGAAGGGTTGCTCTCTTCATTCTTTTTACTTTTCAAGGTTTGTTCTCAAGACTGCAGTCTTCACCTCCCAGGAAGTTGTATAAGCTTTCTACGTAGGCCATCGAGTCCATTTGCAGCTTCTTCTTTCCCCTTCGGATTAGAGACGGGTTTAGTAGGGTTACGATAACCTTTCATTAGCCTCACTTCTTTTACCCGTAGACACAAAGCGTCCACAAATACTCGTATAGTTTTAAACCCGGCCCTCTAAAGCTTTTTATACATTTTCTTCCTTCAATAACCTTATTTTTTCGTATACAACAACAGGGAATTTGCTGTAAATAAAGTCGATAAGATAAAGAAGAAAACTGAGAAAGTAACTGTAGAAACAAATAAATTTCTTCATTCTTGCGAATTTAAGTTTAAAATATATTTAAGTAACAAATAATGTTTAACAACTGGTTTCAACCATTTTATTTTTTAATAAAATGGTTGGATGAAAGGCTAGAATACCAAACTTGGAGGGTCATATGGGTATGGGTATATGTAACTTCGAACCCTGTAGGGAGAGAGGAATTAAACTGGTCTATAAAACTTTTGGCTCAAGAAAATTCTATTAGTCGTCACATATCATTTTTAAAAAATTATTTATATAAACGGTATCGCGTATTTTAAATAAATAAAAACAACTTTTTTAATTAGAATCAAAAATTTAAGAAAAAAAAAAAAAAAACCTTTTATTTTATATTTGTTTTATTTGTAACATGGCAATTTAATTTAATGATTTAAGTTTTACCGCGCCTGAACCAATTATATTTTTTGAATTTAATAACATCGCCCATTAGAAATCGTATTCCTTATATTTAAAAAAATAAAGCCTCATACATGGGGTACAAAAATAAAATAAAATGGAACAAAACAAAAATCTGTGAATGGCAATTAAGTAACCGGAGATCCACCAAACTGTCCCGGCATATTTCCCCTTCAAACCGCGGGAAATTCATACTGTACGCTGAAATTCTGAGAGCAATTAGTGCAAAGCCTCAGAATCTACCACGCTAATTACTGGTATCCCTTGTTCAAATGTCAAAATCGATATTGCAACAATTTAAATTTTACCAAAAAATCGTTCTATGCCTAAATATAAGTTACAGTGTGACTATTTAACAAGAACAAAATCAAACCTTTGTTAAAACGTAAATAATAATAGTAAATTAAAAAAAAATTATTATTTGTAACGCAATAGTCTGTGGACGGCTTGGACCAAACAAAAGGCTTAACAAATTGAACTTCTTGTAAAATTACCACCTCTTACTCTAAACACTAAAGAATGTGGTACAGTTAACAACTATAATAAAGCTTTTATTTATCCTGTTATCTATGCTCGTATACATGTATTCATTTTATTTTTTCTTTTAATCTTTATTTATTTAATTTATAATATCATGTGGCCCATTTCTAGTCATAAGTCTCCTTATAGTTTTGCTCCAAGCCTTCCTGTCCATTAACAGTCTTGTTTACAGCTTTTTTTACCATCTCGTCCAAGTCGTTACATCACCTTGTTCTTGGTCTTCCTTTTTTACTTTTCTCTTCCCTAAGATACCATTCAGTCACCACTTTCGTCCACCTGTTATTTTTCATTCTGATGAGATATAACCGTTCCTACTTCAACATCTTATGATTTATACAACATCGTTTACTTCACGTCTTCTTTTTACTTCTCTATTCTTTCCTGTCTTTCCGCTTAACACTCTGCATACTACGCTCCATCAGTGATTTTTCCATCTTTTTTGGTGAGTGTCCAAGTTTGAGATACGTAGATTAACTTATGTTGACTCATTTGATTGTGGTTTACAATAAACTTGTCTGTTAAACTTCATCTCTATATTTTTATAGGGTTTAAAGAAATTCCTGAACAATTGAACTATTAAGTTAAGCAGATCTTGTAATGAACTTTGAAGTCAAAAGTTGAGCTATTTCCTTTTATTTAAGCGTTCAAATCTTCTCTATTGAGTGTCAATAAACCATGTAAATTTCTTGTCTATTAATATAAATAAAATCTTGAGTTCAATGTAACATTAAAAACTTCAGCCAATTTGTTAGAGTTCATTATAATTGGATACGTAAAAAAAAAAAAAAAAAAAAAACACGTTTTATCGAGATCATCACACCATTAACGTCAATGGAAAAATAGATTATTTATTGATATGTTTAGATAACAAAGACAAAAAAAAATAGGGTTTATTGTTGTTATTATATGTTTATTTTTTCTCACACACTGATAAGAACTTTGATAATTGTTAAGATGCACCACCCTCAGGCCTCCTTATTGGTTAACACGTAATAAAAAAAAAAAAAATACGCCTCATTTTATGGAAAGGATTGATTTATCGAGTTCAAATTTGACAAGAACAAGTGTAAAATTCATCCATAATTTAGATTCTTACTTTTACACCTGGATTTTTGATTACGAGACTAAATGGGCCATTTTATAAAATCTAGGATGTTTCTACTTTCTAAGACTCGAATCAGGTAGGTTAGGTGTATAGCCAAGTTGCATGAAGTCCTACTTACTCCTAAAACATCTCGATCTGGGAGATCCCTTAAAATTACTGGAGCAGGAGTCATTGCTCATGTCTGTGACGATCTCATCGACAGTTTCCAGCTTGGTTGGAACAAACCTAGTGAGTTATCGCTATTATTGCATCCATTTATCAATTTTGACATATAAATGGACTCCCGACGGAGGAAACTCCCGTGCGTCAAAAGAGGTGGCTTGTTTGAACAACATGGCTGCAGATACTATAAGTTGATTGATTTACGTGAACTAGTGTGTTAATTAACTAGTGTATAAAAGAAGAGTAATGAGAAGGATTTATGGAACAGTGAAAGAAGGAATGTTTGGAGGTGGCGTAATAACCAGGAGCTCGACCAGATATTGCAAGGGCAGGACATCGTACGATTTGTAAAAGCACAGCGACTAAGGTGGTTGGGCACGTTCAGCGCATGGGCGAGAATGCCTGCTAGGATTGCCAGATCAAGATTGCACTCGAGGAGAAGGACGTGACGGCCTCGTATCAGATGGATGGACGGAGTCCTGCAGGACTTAGCCGTTATGGGTGTTAGAGGCTGGAAATCCAAAGCAGGCGACCGGGTCAAATGGAGGCGAATTGTAATGGAGTGGAGTCACTGTGGGCTGTAGCGCCGGATAAAGAAAGAAAGAAAAGAAAGTGTATTAATTTACATAAGTAAAATGGGGCTTTAATTCAGACTCTGATTAGGAGTTTGAGACTGAAATTATGGCGTACGGCGTTTCAATAAAAAATATTAAGAGATGTTCTTTCATAAAAACTTGATATACTAATGAGGTACTTACCACCTCTAACCACCTCTAATTCAAAGAAGCACATTACAAAATGAATGCAACGCTACCAAGCCAGTAGCAACCGAAAGGAAATTAGCTGTGTTTTTGAGGTAAGGTTTTTATTTTACTACTATAATGATTTGCGTAAGATAATTTTGACCATTCAATTCACGATACGAGAATTTATTAATAAAATTAAATTAAATTGGTAAATTCTATATTATAGATTAATAAAATTGATTTTCATCATACAACACTTTCCTTGTTTTTAATAAGTTTTTCTATATTTTTAATAAAATAATAATAATAATAATAAGATAAATGAAATAATTAGAATCACTACCGTCGAGGATAACTGCTCGCAGAAAACTGCGAATCGACGACTGCGCAGGGCCACGAGACGCAGTAGTCACGTCACCATGTGGCTCAACTTGCGCAATTACATTTGTTTAAGCTATTCACAGAAATCTACTGTGTTCTCTTGCATCACCTGAGACAACTGCGTCTCATATTGCCCTAGCCTTAGAGTCGGGTTTTATTGAGAGATAACTGAAATAATGCAGATAATCTGAGAGTATAATGGAATAAGATAAAATTTGTAACTTCAATAAGAAATAGAAATAAATTATTATTTAAACGAAAGTACATGCAGTAGAGTATATAGAACGTTAAGTACATAAAAGCATAATAAGTTAGCTCTCTAGTCCAAAAAAGTTATTAATTCCCATATGTGGTGAGGACAAAGCGGTAGACGTTATACTACAATTTTCTTGTTTTCCCCATTGACCAGGTTAATGGAATTCCCATATGTGGTGTGGACAAAACGGTTGACGTTATACTATAATTTTATTTTTTTCCCCTATTCACCAGGTTAATGATAGATAGATAGATCCATACCAAATCATGCAGACATATACATTCATTTGCATTAAATTAATTTATCTGCTGCTAATCGGCCTTGGCCGGGGAGCACCTTTTAGGGTATGGTTCATAAATTAAAGATTAACTCTCTACAATCATTTTAAAGGTACGAGTCTCATAAACTCTCTTTGAGACTAATTATCTAAAAGAAAAGTTGTATACTTAATAAAAATAAACAAAAGGAATGTTTACCTATCGTATTATCTCTCAAAACATACATTCTTAATAGTAAAACAAACACTTCACTTTATTTCCAAGTTTATTTGCCCCAAGGAATTTGTACAATTGTAGAAATAACATTCCACTATCTTTTCAGGAAAATGTAAGTTATCATTGTTTAATAGTAATTCTAACACTATACATTATTTAAATATGTGGATTTTATAACATTAGGTAACAATGTTTTTGTTTTTTTATTTTGTTTTATTGTATTTATAAAAACACCTTTTTATTGATATAGGCCACTTAATACTATGATAATTAGTGATACAGAAAATCATATCGTTATTCACGAGGAATAGCAACCGCTCTATATTTGTTATGATTTTTCGTGTCATTTCTCAAAATAGGTAGGCTATTTTAGGCTAATTTTACAAAGTAAAGGTTATACTTTCACTTTTTATTTTGTTTTCAAAGATGATTGTGTTTCCTTTAAAATAAAAGTTTCACCACCAAATCATATGACTCAAGTCAAAAAGTGTAAACATAAAAAAAACTCTATGATTTTTGTGTATGATATAGTCACATGGAAAGTCATAAGACAAAACCTACGGTGCCTGCCTTTATTACTGTGCTTTCATAGATACCTTTTGCATTATTATTTAATATAATTAATCATTAAACCTATTTTATTAAGACGGACAACCTTTAGCCTATAATATTCTATTATGTGATACTATAATAGTAGTCATATTATACTATTATATAATAATATTAATTTATTAAAGATGTGAGAATTCTATAAATTTGATGATATTTTGCATTATGTTATATTTCTACTCTAATATTAATATAGTACATGTTAATTTTTTAGATTAAAGAGTAAAATTAAATAAATATCCTATCTCAATGAAATTCTGGTTTGCTGATGAGTAATTAAAGAGGTCAAAACTAGTTTGTAATCAATTTGTTGACGGATAATAAAACGAACCTGTTTTACTCATACGAACTATTTTTACTTTCAGTGTCATTGTAACTTCAGTGACACAATGTTTGTTTTTGTTATATTTATTTTATAATTTGGATTAAAGGGAAAGGGACACTCTAATACAAGTAAACTTAATTGAGCCGGCTTTTAACCACTAACAGTAATCTTCAGTCGTACTAACGGGTGAGTTAAAATGGAAGTATTGAAAGAGACAATGTAGGAGTTGAGACGGAGGTTAATATCAGATACAATTATAATAGTATACTCACTTTGTTGAAACTAGTTAGTCAGTTGAAACTAGTTGTAGTTGTGATTCAATGAAATTGAAAGAGTATTGTAGGAGTTGAGATAGAGGTAAAAATCAGATGCTGTAATAATCTTTGATTTAAAACCTTGTGGAGGCAATCTGAACACAAATAATAAATAAAGTAATATATTATCGATAGATCCCTTCTTTAATCGAGTTACTTTAACAAAAAGATGAAATTTTACAAAGAAATTGGAGCCCCAAAGATAGCAGATAAAAGATAAATAAAGTAGGTAAAGCTTACTTAAAAGACGAAAGAAAAAAAGAAAGAAAACTTGAGAACTTGAAATACCAGATTTGGATTTAGTTAGATTATTAATTAGATATGGATACACTAAACTCAACTTTTTGAAATTAAATCTAGAACAACATCATGAATCAAAGATTCTCTGGGATTCCCAAGACTGAAGACGATGAAGCTTGTTTATAAATCATTGTCAAGGCAACCACATTTATTTTAATAAAATAAGTGTTTGTTTTGATTTGTAGGTCTTCAAATAAATATAATAACTTATCTAAATAAAGACCGACAATTTTATCAAAACTTAAGAAAGTGTAATAAATATTAAATATCTACATAATTAATAAAAAAAAAAAAAGGCTCTTAGTCTCAATGCCTAAACAATTAAACTAAATAGTACCTTATTGTTTACTTCTATATTAATAGGGAATAAGATTACTTCCATCGAAATGTAGTTGTGAAGCCAATATTCTCTTAATTGTTTATAATGTTTCAGTAAAATGGTTGTAAATGGTTTTACACATTAAATGGTTACAACCAAATTCTATTTTTACCTTTCTCTACCATTCCACTG
Source organism: Gerris lacustris (assembly GCA_951217055.1). Classification (NCBI taxonomy): domain Eukaryota; kingdom Metazoa; phylum Arthropoda; class Insecta; order Hemiptera; family Gerridae; genus Gerris; species Gerris lacustris. The sequence continues at coordinate 52,979,299 of OX578280.1, forward strand.
TAATAAAGGAAATATACGACAAAACCTCATGTTGAGTTACACTTCTACACAAGTAGGGAGATGAAATTTTTTTGACAATGATACATTCATTTACAGAAAGTCTGGTGTCAAGTTGTCAGTCTTGATGATATTCTTGTGACATTTGTAGCATTAATATTTATGGATAAATTATGAGACAGTTATTGCTAACATTTCTTTACGTCCATACTACGTAAGTTGTTAAAATTACCACGTTTGAAATGAAATTACATCATATAAACTTTCGTGTTTTCGATATTCTTAAGGTGTTACACGCGAGCAGGTAACATAGGTTTCCTTTTTTTCCTTGTATAGGTAACCCTTATATAGATATAAATTCTCACCTTCACTCCTTTTTTAACCCCACCTTTATATAAACCACATAACGCTTGACGCCCTAAAAATAAATAAGGAATTTAATCCCCTTCTCGACCCTTCCAGCTGCCTTAAGGGATTTTTACAGCGGGACTCCCCTTTTCGTCCTACAGAACGGTGGAAGGAAGAAATATGTCCTGAAGGTTCCGTTACCTTAAGGTGGTATAACTCGTGCTTAGCTGTTTTAACCTTTAGGGAGAGGCAACCCTGCCCCAGGATATAAGAGTGAACTAAAGGTATATCCGCTTGGGAAGGAAAAATAAATACACGAACTAAGAGTTATTTATTACCTTTTAAGACGCTACCTTTACCTAGCAATAGCCCTGAAAACTAAATTTGAAGATTTGTAAGGATGCATCTAGAAACCTCTGCAAATACGAATGAAGTTTCATTTGAAACAACCAGAAACAAAAGGGTTCTTAAGATGTTGTCTTCATGGGAGTCATTTTTATTCTATAAATACGCTTCTCTGATACACCTTAAATTTATTTGAAAGTTTTATTATAGAGAGAGGTATTATTATTGAAATTAAATGGTAATTATTGTATTCAAACTACACTTCTGTTTCCCTTAACTTAATTATTTTTATCTTAATTTAAATTTGTATGATAAAAATATTTTTCAAGTAATACATAATGATTTTATGATACATAATTTTGTAATGTATTATACATAATGACTAGAGAGCTCTGCAAAAATTCGTCAAAACAAATAAGAAACTACTATAAAATTGGTACAAAATAAGTTGACCGAGATCATTTTTAATTTTGCTCATACTATCAAAAATTAGAAGAATACATAATTTACATTCACTTGTAATACAGATACATATTTATGACGACGAAAGTATTAATATTTCACTTTTTTTTGCTCCTATATTATCCAAATATTAGGTTGAAACTTTTAAATTAAGCATTATTTGGAATTATTCAATTAAATAATGTAGGTACTTTACAGAGCGCGGTTTCGACTAGTGAAGTGAGTCGATTTTAAATAGTGAAAGAAGTATTAAAGCTGAAAAAAATTGTTTTCTTACTGATGACTCATGAGGAAATATATTATAGCGGAATACACAATTGAGGTTCGACAATTAACTGTTCCTTATGAATGCACTCTAATTTAAGCCAGTTTGTGTATTTACACGTTTTGAGATCCCCTGAGTCCAAAAAGTGGTTTCAAAATGTCTGCCTTTCGTCTGTCGTCTGTGTAGACGATTTCGACGAACTTTTGATACATGTTCAAAAACATATACCCCGAGGCGAAATCGAGAAATTAATAATTGCTTTAAGTTTGGGGGTGCTGCCCCAAAAACTCTGAAAAAATTATTTTTCGATTTTTATTAACAATTTTTAAAATGTAGTCCATTTAAATACAAATCTAACGTTATAAGCCGTTTTCCCGGGAAAAATTTAGTTCCTGAGAAAATAGCTTTAAACGTGGATGGAGAGAGGCCGGGTACGATTTCCCACCAAGAAGAAGTTATTTTTATAATAAATTTTGAAAAAATTTTCAATAATAATTAAATTTACCTACGATAACTCGAAAATTAATAAATAGGAAAGCACTGGTCTAAGTAATTATGAACTCGTATATTTATGAGAAAGTTAGTCCGAGTTGTCTTGTTTTTGTATTATTATAAAGATCAAGACCGATTTAAATCCAACTAAGATTTGTGGATAGGAAAAATATTGTATCATTCACTAGAGCATAATCAAAGAAGCATCAATCATCTTTTTAAAAGATGGTGGGTTGTAAGTGAAAAAAACAACTATGTTACTAAAATGTTTAAGGTTGTGAAGACGTTATTACCAAGCTATTACCTCAAAGGTGTAGTACGTATAAATACTGGTGTAACCTTGTTAATGCTATTCTGACAGTTGAATATACTCAGATGTGAGAGGTTAATCACCATCTCAAAACTAGAACTTCAATACAGTTTGTCTTCAGGCAGTAAATTAATACGGAAAATCGTCTCACGCAGGTGCTGAAATCACCATGAAACCTTCTGAAGAGCAATAATAAAGATGCGTTGCCACTGAGGTAACGTTGGAAATCACCCGGTTCTTAGCACCCTGTAATTACTCTAGCAATTATTAGCTCTTCCACTTCAAATGATTTAGTGAAAGTTAAAGCAATTGTAGCAGAGGTTAATTGCACAGTATTTAGTCTACCACTTAAAACTCTTAGAGAAATATATTAATTGTATGATAATGTAATAGACTCTACAAAAAGTAGGTGTGAATAAGCGAAATACTTTTAGTCCCGTTCAACAGCTTTTTTTTATTAGGTCATTACAGGAAGTAATTAAATAATTAAGTAATTAACATTAGGTCATTACTTCCAATTAGTGTGGAACATATCTTCCTTGCTTCTTATTTCGCAAAATTTAATATTTTTTTGCTTTTACAACCTTTGTTAAATTCTCTTTTTGGTATTGTTTATTTTTAAATTTTCCCTCCATTTTTTTAATCAGTCCAAATTGTTTGGATTTTTTACATGAATTAAAGTACCAATTTAGCTAAATTTGAAGAGCGTAGACGGTTGAACTAAATATGGAGCTATCTGTGGGCTACTTTCGACAAGTCATCCAAATTTCATAAAAATCAGATGAGTATATCAGATGAGTATACCTATATCTTTTGAAGATATAGGTATAAATAAATTAGTGTTTGTGAGCATGTGGAAGAGAAACAAATGAAACAGATGGGCCGACGGGAGAATCAAATGGGCTAATTATGACCTACCATCCATATTTTATTAACATCGAAAAAGTACTCTTCTATGTCTAGATACTGAGATAGAGAAGTACTAAGACATAGCACAAAGACAGAGACGGTTTAGCATTTGACAATCAACCCTTATAACAAGTAAACAATACCGAACACTGTTCTTGGATATTATCGAGACACTCTCACCTCTTCCTTATTATTCGGATGTATTTCAATTGTAGGAAATATGAGCTCATTCTTTGGACATGGCCAAGTAACTTCTAAAGTTGTTGATATGTATTATTATTATAAGGATTGATATTTAAATGTTGTTGGATATGTACATTGTACATATGGTGATAGAATTAGAAATACGGACATTGAATATTTATAATTCTACCCTGGCTCTTCTTGCCGACAACCTTAGTAGGTATCACATCTTCATTTACCCATGCATTATCGTATTGGCCCATATTTATCCTTCCCAGTTATACTTCATTATTCACTGCTTCAGTTCTATCTATACGTCTACTATCTGAATTGTAAAATTTTATTTATAATTTTTATAGAGAGAATTAAGTATTTAAAGCTTTTACAGCATAATTTATTAGAAAGTAGTAACAATTAGTTATCGGAATCTCTTTGGCTTTAGTTTAAATACTGCTGGAATTAAAGCGAATGAGACTTTTACTATATATTTGAGAATTCATGTTAAAAAAAGGAGGTAGAACGGTTCCCGAGTGATCGTTTTAGACGGTGATGAGCCTATAGAAGCAATGAACCTCTATTATCGGTCTAGCTGACCCACGTAAATCTGCTTGTTTTTGCTTTGCCTTAACGGTTGTATTTATTCGAGTGAAAAAGGGTTTAGGATAGATGTTTTTACAGTACTCCATTCCCTCCTACACTGTATTTCCCTCCCTACCTGATCCGATCTGGCACCATACTACTAGTTTAAATTCCGATGAAGAAGATTAACTTTATTTATGAGGTATGATATAAAGTTTGTCGTTAAGTTAAGTTTAATAATTAACAACTTTAATTAGAAATGGCTTTTTAGATTATATCCTTCTCAGTTTCTTATTTAATTATTCCTTTTTTTTCTAAATAAAAGTAAATAGTATTAAAACCTCTCGTAGGAGTTGTAGCTTTTAATAAAGCACTTAAAGATTAAAACTATACTAATGCCAGTTGACCTGGAACTTATTCCGTGAAGTCTTAGTATTTTCTATTTTATTAATATTAATTTAACTAAAATATATTTATTTAAGTTAATTAATTATTTATTTTTTCGAATGATCTTCTAAAACAAAATTGTATCTTTTTCCCTATTGCATTTAAGTAAAAACAGAGAAATCCTATGTCAAGTTTTTTAAAAAAGATGTACACATCAAAGATAATCTCTAAACATGATTTGGCTATTTTCAACTGGTTTCTGTTTGATAAATGTCCATCCATCCATAAGTTTTTGTGAATCTACATAAATAATAGTTATAATATTAATAGACTCTTTCACATCCTCCATGGATTTAATTACAAGTATGAAAAGACAAGAGGTGCTACACTTATTTAGCACTACGACATTGACCTGTAACAACCACTAACCTAAACCTCCTAACAATCACTTACTCCTTGTCCTGTAACAATCACCTACCTAAACTTCCTAACAATCACTTCTTACTCCTTGTCCGGTAACAATCACCTACCTAAACTTCCTGACAATCACTTCTTACTCCTTGTCCGGTAACAATCACCTACCTAAACCTCTTAACAATCACTTCTTACTCCTTGTCCGGTAACAATCACCTACCTAAACTTCCTAACAATCACTTCTTACTCCTTGTCCGGTAACAATCACCTACCTAAACCTCCTAACAATCAATTACTCCTTGTCCTGTAACAATTACGAACAATACTGCTTACACCTCTTTGTAATATACCCCTCTAATTTGTATAAAAACATTATATGAAAATCTATATCTTAGTAGATCTCTAGAGAGGTGTGAATGAATCACTAACAAGACTGCTTGTTACCTTTTTGTACTATACCGCTCTAATTTGTATAAAAATACAATATGCAAATCAATATCTTAGTAAATCTCTAGAGATGTGTGAATGAATCACTATATAACACTACTGCTTCTTACCTCATTGTACTATTACCGCTTTAATTTGTATAAAAATACTAAATGCGAATCAATATCTTAGCAAATCTCTAGACATGTGTGAATGAATCACTAACAATACTTCTTGTGACCTTTTTGTACTATCCCGCTTTAATTTGTATAAAAATACTATATAATAAATAGGTCAAGTGTGTGCTAGTCAGCACACAGCGAGGGTCCATAGGTCACACTGTATAGTTTAAGTAGTACCCTATTGATGGTGTTTTTTAAAATGCTAAAAAGGATACTTTGAACTATCCTATGGGTCTGATATTCTCAAAACACATAAACAAACTTCTGATAAAGTATTTTTTTGCCACTGAACCGGACTACAACCATATAAATACATCGAAAAGACCATAGATATAAAAAAACGTATTTTGTCAATAAAAAATAAAATAATGTTTTTATCGACATTTCCAAAAAGTGGTATCTTTACTTTTGGTCGAAGAATGTTCAGGAATTTTTTCAGATTTTTTGCACTTCACATAAGCGAGATAGAAGGGGGGGGGGACACGTTTCACACCCACTTCAAACCTGCCTACGCTCGCCCTATTAAAGTTATATATAAATAATTATATATTTTTGTAATCAGCTCGACGTACCCTTTCATATGATACCCCTCACGGTATCGAAAAAAAACAAAAAAACATTTAACCCTTAAGTTTTTTTACCCTAATATTTTTGAAAAATATTTTTTTAAGTCGCTATATTTTTAAAATATGTGGGCAGGTACAAGACACATACATGCCAAATTTCAAAGTGATCGGACGAAAGGTGTAGCCGTGAGAGCAGGCGAGAGGACAGACGGACAGACACACGCAGGAAAATATAAGGGTCCTTGGTTTTGCATACGGACCCTAAATATCAATATCTTAGCAAATCTCTAGACATGTGTGAATGAATCACTAACAATACTGCTTGTCACCTCTTTTTGCATTACCGCTCTAATATGTATAAAAATAATATATGACAATCAATATCTTGACAGAACACTAGAGATGTGTGAATGAATCAGTAACAATACTGCTAGTTACCGCTTTGTATTACTCCACTTATAATATACCATTATAATTTGTATAAAAGTATTTTTATATAAAAAATCTTTATCTTACCAGATCTCTAGAGTTGGTAGAACTTCCGTACAAGAGCTGGAATTCATTTATTATAAAGAAAATAAACACGTAAACTGTTTGATTCGTCTGATTTAATATAAAGATATTTTATTTGAAAAATATTAAGTGCTTGTTAAAAAAAAGTTTTTCTCAATATCAAATCACAAATAAAAATAAAATTTTAATACATAAAAAAAAAAATTTGATCTTTGCAGCATTATATGGCAATTAAAACTTATTCTTTGCCATTTGAAGGAACGTGGTAAAAATATCTTATCCACTTAGTATGAATGTTTCATACTAAGTGGACGCTTGAAAGAAAAAACGATCGAAAAAACTAATGTGAGGACGGTAGCAATAATCATTTAGAAACATCTTTCCGTGGTAAACTTACTGAAGAAGAGAAAAAGGTCAGTATTATACGGAACTAAACTTAGTAAGACAAAAGCTACTTCGTACAGGAAGAATAGCCAAGATTACTTCTACGGATGGAGATAAAGTATGCCCATTTATTGTAATTCAAAATATATTCTGATGTAAAGAGGTAAGTAGAAGTATATGAGTTTAGGGTAAGATTTGGCTGTGACTGTAAGATTGGATGAGAATAGGCTCTCGTTTTACATTGTCTGGTTTCGGGTTTTGGGATAAAAACATATTGAACGAAAAGGAAGGTAATGCAGAGACATTAGAATGGTAGGCAAATAGTTTTTTTTAAAGATTACTTTCCTTGTAGAACTTAATTATTTTTTTCTTTTATAGGTTATTTGGTCCTTTTAAATGGTACTTTTTTGCTAGATTATATTTTAAAGGCAGGACTGAATTGTGTTACGGGTTAACAAAGTGTAGGATATTTTGTTTACTGACCGGAAATAAATGTAATAATAAAGTTTGAATGATAACTTCAATCTTTTGGTCTTATAACTAGTCAAAAGATTACTGTTTATAGGTTAAATTAATTTATATTATAGTCTAGGTATAATATTTTCAAGAGAATATTCTCCAAAAAATACTGTATCAAAGAGTATAAATAAACATTCAAGAACGTTAATGTTGAAAATTCAAATTAAATAACCTCCTTATTGATGATTCTACAGATATAGTGATTACTAGTGCGTGTTATTTTTCAAATTCTAGATTTAGCTTACATTTTTATATTAAAGTTTACATTTTTTTGTTAAAAACGTACTTAAGACTTAAGGAGAGTTCAAATTGAAGTGCAAAGAAAATATATTTAGGTAATTATTATTGTTAATTGTTGCAATGTTAATTATGTCTATTTTGCTATTGTTAATAATATATCTTATTATCTATTAATTAATGCTTTATATTATATAACTATAAAATATCATGCACAAAATAGATTGAATGATTGTTATTGGTTTTGTTGAGTATTTTAGTTAATCTTACCATTAATGTTTGTTTGCATATTTATTCTCATAAACAATTTTACGAATATAGAAAGCCAAAGACGAAACTCCCCCTGACGGTCTTTGGCCAAGGGGATATAAGTTTGTAATGCGTCACTTTTAATTAATGGTATTATTATTATTATTATTATTATTATTACTACAGTTTTATCCACTAATAATCACTCAATTTTCAAAATGGCGGCCCTTTTCACCTAATCAAATATGAATCACTTACTCGGAAACCGTTAATTCTAGAATTTCACAAATTTTGCCACAAAGCTTACTTTCATGACAAAGGAATGATTGCTTTATCTCCCAATATATTTGGTCACTTCTTATGACGTAATAGTTATTTATACACCTAGGGAATAATATAAGATATTATTTCCCGCGTGACTGAGTTGATTCCTGAGGCAAAGCCGAAGGAATCTAGGCAACTAAATCCTGAGGCGAAGCCGAGGGATTAATGCCAATTAGCTCCCGAGGCGTAGCCGAGGGAGATAATAATTATAACAAGGGAATTATAATGCATTATTCTCGAGGTACATACAACATTTTATCTCCAGAAAAAGCGCTATATAAGATTTATTCAACATAGAAAACATTTGTATTTCTTTATTAAACGAATTTAATACAAAAACAGTCATGGACACCCTCCGGGCGCTCTTGCACGTCCGTTTTAGGGGCTTTTTCGAGGGCGTGTATCTTTTTTCCTATTCACTTTAAAAAAACAAAAAAAAACCTATTTTTTCCCTTTTCGTGAGACCTACAAAAAAGGTCCTTTGCATTGGACCGCTGCGGTCAACCGTATTCGAGTTATGCGGAAAAAACGTTTTTTTTTCCCGAAAAACCGTTTTTTCCGCATAACCGCAGCGGTCCGTCGCAAAGGACCTTTTTTGTAGGTCTCGCGAAAAGGGAAAAAATAGTTTTTTGTTTTTTTAAAGTGAATAGGAAAAAAGATACACGCCCCCGAAAAAGCCCCTAAAACGGACGTGTGTAAGAGCGGGCCCCGGAAGGGTGTCCATGACCCAGAAATTAAATAACATAAATTATTTAAATGATTTAAAACATTTAATATTCACTTTTAAAGTAATAAAAAAAAAAGTTCAACGAAAGCTAAGCAAAAGTAAACAAAACATCGTAGACTGACTCGCAATACAGCTGGGAGTTTAAAAGCAGTGTTGCCAACCTGATTTCAACCAATTCACTACATTTGCTATTCATTTTCTACTATTTACAAAATATTTAGGTGGGCGATCGTTAATTATAATCCCGTTTTTACATTATTTCCCTGTTTTCACATTATTTCCCCGTTTTTAAGAACAGGGATGAAAAGATCAACATTATTACCTATAAACTAGCCCTAAAAAGTTACATTTCGTCCCTACTGGAGATAAATATTATTTCCCATTATAGATTTTTCAATCCGCCGTTTTAATTCAAGATAAATATTATTACCTCCCCCCCCCCCCCCCCCCCCCCCCAAAAAAAAAAATAATAATAATAATACCAAAATGAAATGAGACTAAAACTTTTGTTGAGTACCTCCTTCCCCCGTAAATATTAAGAAAGGGATGTTTAGTTCTAAAGCATTGATTACGGAGGTGTTTTGTCACTTTTATGAACAGAAGTGTGATGTTCTTTTCCTTTTGTCTAAAAGTACTTTGGACTAAATATCCCTTTGTCTTATTAGATAATTATACAAAGGGATATAATTATTTCTGTACATAGGAGAGTTTACATTCCTCTGTCTGTGTAATTTTATACATACCCAGATCATGGGGCTGGTTATAACACGTAACATACCTGCAAAGTTTCAAATTTTTGTGTTGGGTATTTCAGAGATCAGGTGCGCCACAGATAAGCACAGGAATATAAGAATTGCATGAACCCTGAATAAAAGTTTTTTAAGCCACCTATATGCATAAGTAATTCTTGAAAACTGAAGACATTACCATCACAAAACGAGCTCAAAGGATGTGTTCTTTGATGGTGCATGAGGTGATTAATTTATTATTTTACAAATCAAATACATGCAGTTGATTACAGTACATTTTGTTTTTTATCAGATACTTTTTAAACACGAGCCATGTACACGTATTATCAGTTATATTGCCTGTTAGATACATAAGAAGAAAAAAAAAATTGATAAATGCAATTTTTTTCCCCCTAATATAATACTTTCCGGTTGTATCTGCGTCATTTCTTCTTACTCCCTCTATATATATTTTTAGATTACATAATCTGGTCTAACAGAAATATCTTTGATTTGGAGCCTGATTAAAAATGTTACTAGCAGATCTAAATTTATAGGCTTTCACGATCAAAATCAATTTCTATGTTATGTATAAAATTGTGGTTGTTACTTTTTCATATATGTATAGTGTCACCGTATTTAAATCCGATAATGTGTAATTTAAATCGGTAATGTCTAATTATAAACGTAATTATAGGTCGTTAATGAACAAATGTCAAACACCATATAAATAAATAAACATAATTATAAAGTTAGGATATGGAGCGTGAGTGGAGGTCATTATTAAAAGCAGAAGGAAAAGTCTGTCCACTTAAAATATTTATTTAAAAAATCAAAGCATCTTTTGGCCTCTATAAGGCCATCTTCAGTGCCCACAGAGGTGGAAACCATAGAAGGAAAAAAGCCATACTCAAGTCTGGTTTTCCATGACACACACCCTCTAACTATGAGGTCATATAGTTGATTTACGTTTCACCTCTTTAGGCACTGAAGATGGCTTTATAGAGGCCAAAAGCAGCTTTGATTTTTTAAATAAATATTTTACGTGGAGAAACTTTTCCTTCTGCTTTTAAAACTCTTTCTGCACTGAAGATGACCCTATAGAGGCCGAAAGCTACTTTACTTTTTTAAACACTTGGAGAAAAATTTCCTTTTGCCTTTATTTATTATGTGTTCAACAGTGGTTGTTTATGATTTGGACCCGATTTAGTGATAATACATTTATTTTTATCAATATCTCGGAAACTATATTTTCCCAGAAAAAATACTAAATTTTTGTCAAAATTGTCGAAACCATTTTTTAGAAAAAAAAACAATATGATGTTTCAGAGGTGTTGAAGAGCAACACCCCGAAATTCAGAGTTCAACCTATTTTTCGATTTAGACTTGGAATATAATTTTTATGAACATGCAACTTATAGGATCTTATAAATCAAAATCGAATTTTCCATATCAATACTTTCCCTTTATACAAACTTCGTATATTTGAAAGTAAAAATGAGGCAAACAAAAATAAATGTAATGTTACTTTTAATTAAATAAAACGGGAAGTATAATATTATTAATTAAACATTATAAAACTATAAATAAATAAATACATCCTACTAAATCATCAAATTAATTAAGAACAGGGAAGAATTATCATTTGATAACAAACTCTTTTAACCGATGAAAACCGGTTCTATGAGAGGTGAACCGTGAAGCGATAGTGGGACAAATGATTAGGAATATTGAATGGGAAACGGTATAATTGGATCCATTTTTGATTAGGTCTAATCAAGCGACTGTTATAGGCCAGTTAGGTTTTTATTGAATGGGGTCAGGGATAGGCAAAGTAGTATGTTTTGTCTTATCAATTCTTAATCGACTTTTCTTCTAAGACAATTTAATTACTACTAGAAAAAAAATTAAATGAAATCCACAATTTAAAATAAAACAAAGTATAAAATAAATCTGTCATTTAATGCGCCACGTAGCTTTCTTGTGTCCTATTACTGGATAAATGCTCATATAAGTGTAAAATAGAGTATAATAAATTAATTACAAAAAAAGTGCTACTAAAAACAAGTACATAGATGCACTAGAGGAAGTAATGTGAGTAAAATGTTAAAATAAGCACTGGGGTAATCTGTGGAATAACTTTGACGTATCATCATCCATATTATACAAATAGAATATATAATATGGGCGTTCGAAAAAAATTATTTACACTGACAGAAACAAGACCATGAAATGTCCCGTTCGGTTGTTGACATTTTGAATTTGAATGAAAAAAAGAGAAATTGTTATATTTATCATAGAAATAGTCTCTACGCTAAATCTTGCTGACGGACATTTTCTAATTCAGTTTGGTGATACCGCAGTTAAATATTATCATATTATAGGCATTAATATTTAACGTGTATAGTTAAATGTTCCAAAGAAGGAAATAATATTGTGTTTACTTGTATTACTATTGCCTTATTTTATGGCGCACTTATAGTAAAATTAATATTTGATTACATTATTATGAAACATCAAATTAATGTATGGATTATACACCATTTTTTTAACATATAATAGTACATTACGCGCCGAGTGCGGAAAGTAGCATTTTGCATACGAGTGTGGAGTTTGCACCCGAGCGACAGCGAGGGTGGTAAAACCACACGAGCAATGCAAAATGCCGTTTTCGCACGAGTTGCGTACCGTACTTTATCTACGATTGTTAGATTTAAATAATAAATACAGAAAGAAATAAACTTCCAGTATACAAGTTCGTATTTCTCTTTTGATAAAGATAACATTAATTCATTAGTTGTATTTTGTGCCGAATTATTTCGGGAGGCGTATTATTCTCCTCATATTCGTCATAATCATTTAAATCACTCATTGATTTTCACAAAAAAACTCGATATAAAAGTTACTTTTATTAAACAAACAGCAAATTAGTCTTGTTAAATGTAAACAAACTCTCTAATCGTGCGTAAAGTTGAAGAATTCCTCTTCTTTACCGCACTAGTGTGGTAAAGAAGATGAATTCTTCAGAACTATGAGACGCGCATGCGCAATGAATACAAGAACGTAAAGAATCACTTTCTACGCATCTAAACAGAGATATAATGTTTATATTTCGTATCAATCGTAGATAAAATGTATTATACAGAGAATGGCGCTTTATTTTATTAAAAAAAGAACAAAAAACTGTAGACCTATTTCTTTTACTAATACGGAAGTTATTAGAGGCAATCAAACTTCAACAATACCTAGCAATTCTTAGTGTCCATATAATTATATGGAAATTTAAGTAAGTTCATTTGCAGTTGTATAAACTTCTGGTACTTTTAGAAGTAGAAGCGGTTACATATTCTCATAACTTATTTTTTGAACTGAAATAAGTTGAATTATTGAACATTAGACTTCTAAAATAATACTGCACGTGTCTGATTTCAATAATCTTATATTAAATTGCCAAAAAATACAATATTATTTAAAACAAAAACAAAACTTTAAAGTATTATATTACGCAAAAATTATACCATAATTTGGTTACATAAATAATTACAAATAAATATAAATAATATTAAAATTTTAATTTCGGAAATTCCATACGTTACAATCTACCGTATGGCTATCATCTTATTGGGTATCCTAAAGGGTAATACGGGTATTGCTGAGGGTATCCTTGACCATACGGATTTGGTTGGAAGCCATTATATGACGGATAAATTGAAACGCCACCTGGATTATAGCCTGGCCTGATGAGAGGATATTGAGGGAAAGAACCTGGAATCCCACTTGCTGTGGCCTGACTACTGGTGAACGATCCTGGTTGGGCACCGTAAAAGTTAGATGAGCTCTGCGCACTAGGAACGCCTCCTATTGGATATTGCCCTGGATATGAACTTCCAGATTGATGAATAACTGGCACAGTATGCACAACTGTGGGAGGTCGGGCTTTCTGTTGTGGTGCTTGTGCGAGACTGTTAACTAGATTTTCGGGCATTGCTATTACAGACATTCCTGGTGAACCAGGAAGTCCAGGTTTTCCGGGCATTCCTGGAGCCCCGATAACTGAATCTCCAGGTCCCGGAAAAAATCCTGGAATTGTGAATTTCGGAAAGTGGATGTGAGGGAAATAAAAGCGGTCGTCTTCAAAATTCATTGAAATCGCTTGAAAGTGTATTTGTCGAGAATCAGGTCCAATAGGAACAGGAGCATCTGTCGTATCATCTCCTTTACTTTCATTCGTGTTTATCGTTACGTTGAAATTGTGATTAGATTGATTTTCATATCGTGATGCCTCGACGTAAGTTGAATTTTCATTCAAGCTCATCCATGGTGACGATGTATTTGGTGTAGAAACTGATGCCTGGCCTAGAGCATTATCAGTATTACTTTGTGAACCTACTGGAATGAAAGGGGTAGCATTCACACTTGGGAATTGAATTGGATAGGTTCCATCTCCATAATGATGATAATGATTTTTACGAGCTTTCATTATTTTTCTTAACCTGCCATAATTATTACGGTTAGAATCTTTTTTGCTATTAACTTTTACATAAGTTGGAATATTTTGAGTGCTTTCCGTTCCAGGTTCAGAATTTTCCTCTTCGGGATAGTTACAAATAAGAACGTTATCCGGTGTAAAAAGGGTGCAATTGTCATAAGTGGTATCAATTGATTTAGACCTTTGCAGTCCACCTTGACCAGGTAATCCAGGCAATCCTGGTAATCCTGGAAGTCCGGGCATGACAACTACAGGTTGAGAAGTGGAATTCTCTTCTGCACCATCCTTATCATCGATTCTTTTTGATAACTTAACCGTCTGATCTCCAACAACTACTTCTCCATTTCCAGTCTCCGCATTTCCGTTATCTTCATTTCCCTGAGCGAGATAATAGATTCTTGTTGTTGCGTCCGGATTATCCAATAAATCCAGTGAAGTTTTCGATTGTTCGTTCAAAGGAACTCTACAAAATAATAAAATTAAGAAAAGCGTGGTAAATTCGAAATTAAATAAGAATACACTAAAGAGGAAGTCTATTTGTACATATATTATCAGTAAATTTTAATTTATAACGGCTCTTTTGTCAGTTAAAAAAAATAACAGTTAAAAAAAAAGAATCCTAAATATGATTCTAAATAAGTTTGAAAAGGAAGCAGTGTAGTTTTCATAAATTTATTTATCATTTAAAATATCTCAACATTATACCCTTCTTTTTTTTAAACCAGTACTGGATAATTATAATTCAAAGTATCAGAATTCCCATATAATTTATTCAATATATTAATTACACTCACCTGTCATTTACTGTTCTGGCATCAATCTGACTGAAGATAATAACAAGTGAACTTGCAAGTAAATAATTTATCGACATAATAATAGAGTTAAAATAAAATCAAAGTTTAAAAATATTATTTTTCACTTGTGTAATCCACTGGGTTCAGAGTAACACTGATTCATTTATTAATTTTTTATAATTATAAATCCGCAGTACGACTTACATTGAAAAAAAGTAGGTGAATGAGATATCGTTTCGATAGTGTCATCTGCATGTTATATAACCTTTACATCGACGTATACATAATACTTCAGTATAGTCAAATTTGACATTTTAATATGTAATTATTGAAATTTAGTTCGTACATGACAATTTTTTTTCTATAAATTAAATGAAATACAAGGTTTTGTGATTGTCAAAATAAATTCGATATTACAAGTATACTCAATATCATTGTAAAATAGTATTTGACAATTTTTTAAAACAAAATATGATAACCTCAATATATATTGTTTATATAATATACTTAATGTCATTTAATTTTGGATGATAATAGAATTTAATTACGAATCGGATGTACTCTGCGTCAGTTAAATTATATAGGTTCATGGTTTTTTTTTGGAACGAAGTTCCTTATGGCACTTTCTAGAGCCCGGGAGTGAATCCGAAAAAACGACCAAAATCACCGTCACGCAAAATCTGTCACGAAATCTACAGATGACGATAACTTGAGTAAAAGATCACCGAGTTAGATGAAATTTGGTACACATGTTCATTTTACCAATGCCCAGGCTAATTCGTCGGAAAACGATATCCGCCTAAGCGTTCACGCGCAACGCTCGCGTAAACGTAAGCTTCAAAAGACGGGAAAAAGTGTTATTAAGGAAGCCGGTTACTTGATTTGTTTTGATTATTATTTTTCTTATATATGTCCAAAATGTCACTTTGTTTTGTAATAAATAAAATATAATCATGTAAAATTTCACCCTGATACAAGCAAAAGCTGTAGAGTAGGGAAGAGATATATTTTATAATATTTTAAATTAATTGGCCGGGTAGGTAGAAAAAAGTCCTATTTCAATCCAAACTCCTTTAACAAACATACTCTTTCACTATACCCTCATCATGATCCACTTTTTTCTTATATTCAATATATATTTATAGTAAGAAGCTTGCTTTAATTATACAAATAATGATTTTCTTTTAATTTTGCCTTAACTCTGCTAGGTACAAACAGTTCGTTACTTTTCATTCTTTTTGTTTTTTTGCTTTTAATTAGATTATTTGTTCTTATAGTATTAAAGCCAAGATTTATCTTTTTTATTAACACTGAATGTTGAACTCAAATTGTGCCTGAAAGCTTGGTTTGAGCTGAACGAACCCGGTTCGTTCAGTTAAATAAACAGACGGGAGGAAATCGATGATTTCACACATCCACTAGATATGATCTCCATTATAAAACATGTCTTACCTCCATGGGAACCGAACCATCACTAGATATATCAATATATCGATAACGATCTTGGTTCCAGGCGAAAGTTTTGAAAGTACGCTAACAACTCTTCTACATTGACCAAGAAGAGAAGATTAAGATGCTGCTAAATTTGTTTTATCTTGTACGCCAATAACACTTCTACCTACACTGATGCAGAAGGCAAGTTTAAGATGTTGCTAAATTTGTTTTATCTTGTACGCCAATAACACTTCTACCTACACTGATGCAGAAGGCAAGTTTAAGATGTTGCTAAATTTGTTTTATCTTGTACGCCAATAACACTTCTACCTACACTGATGCAGAAGGCGAGTTTAAGATGCTGCTAAATTTGTTTTATCTTGTACGCCAATAACACTTCTACCTACACTGATGCAGAAGGCAAGTTTAAGATGCTGCTAAATTAGTTTTATCTTGTTCTACTTTAACATTTAATCTGATCATCTGCTAAAGCTAGTTATTAAAATATACAGAAAGTCTTACAAGTGAGCATATGAGTAATATGCAGCTGAATTGTTCGTTTTAAAACCTCCATGTACCAAAATATGCGTAATTTTAAGAGGAAAATCTATCTGATACAAATCAAACTAAACTTTCTACCAGTTCTTTCTAAACGTTCTACCAATCAACTAAAATTTGAACCAGTTTTGCCATTTATTAGTTACTCCGAGTTTTCGTAGTTACATTAAATAATAATTAATCATTTTATCAAAATACCCTAAATTATAACTTCTCTCTGCCGGGGAATTGATACCAACCTCTCACCCTATGCGTCTAAAGCTACTTTCACAGAAATTACATTTTTCCCCCTGGGAAGTAGACTTATATGGATTAGTATTTAGATGAATATTTAAATGAACTACATTGTATATTTTGCTTCCGAGCTTACCGAAGGTAACGGAAGCAATGTGATCGTTCTGAAGAACGAAAAAAGTGTAGGTCTCCGATTTCAAAATTTCCAAGACAGAAATCCGTTTCAGACATCAGGGATCATTTTTGGTTCCGTGTCGGCCTGTCGGTCGGTCGGTGTGTCGTTCAATTTTTGCGAACCAAGATATAACTTAAAAACTACTCGTCCAACTTTAATGAAATTTTGGTGGTCGGTCATGAGTAGCCCGTTGTTGGTCCCATATATACGTTTCAACCTTCTGCGTTCATTTGTTTCTCTTCCACATGTGCACAAACATACATTAATAACTTCAAAGACTTATCTGATTTGTATAGTTTTAAATTATATAGTTATATAAACAGTTTTATAAACTTAAATAGTTTATCGAAAGTACCGCGCAGATAGCCCCAGATTAATTTGAACCGTCTGCGCTCTTTAACTTTTGCTTAATTGATACTTTAATTAAAGTAAAAATCAAAACAATTTTGTTAGATTAAAAAAACGGGGAAACAATTAAACAAATTAGACAATAATGGCTTGTTAAAGCATAAAATCAATAAAGTACGAGATAGGATGCGAGGAAGCTATGTGCCACACCAATTGGCAGACTACTTTAAATCAAAATCGTCGGAACCGTTTTCAAGAAATAGCTTTTTTTCGAAAAGTAGGGCCCCCAAATTTTCGTTTATTTATTTTTCGATTTCGCCTTGAAATATGGTTTTTATGAACAAAGATGAAAAATATAAAATAGTTAAGGTTCCACACAGATGGCAGGCAAATATAATTTAAAATCCAATCTTTTGTACTCAGAGGACCTCAAATGCATGTAAACCCATAAAAATAGAATCACAATACATTCTTTTTACATAGACAAAGTACCTATATGGGAGAGGGATAATTAAAAAAAAATACGTGTGGTGTCGTGGGACACCCGGTAGGAACGAAGTTCCTTACGCTTTTCATTAAATATAAATTATAAAATCGCTGTAATAACTACGTATTACGGTGGAGTTAGAAAAGAGACAAAATTAGAAGTAACTAACTATTTGTACTAGCGGAGTTAAGGCAAAATTAAATGAAATTTTTTTTTATTATCTTTTAAGCGAGCGTATTTCAATAAATAATGTATTGTATATTGAGAAAAAAAATTAATGATAAATTTATAGTTAAAGCAGATGGTTGTAGAACGAAAAAGAACTGTCCTCCCAGGCCCCGTCGGCATATTACTCCAAAATATAAAATATAAATCATTAACTCACAAAAACTTCTGCTTGTATCAGGTTGAAATGTTACATGCTTGTTTCAATTGTACTGTAGGTGATGTATACAAAGTTTCATTTAAATCTTTACGTTAGAACGTAAGATATCGGTAAAAACGTTGTTTTCTTTATTTTAATCGGTTTGGTCCGCTTTAATAAATTTAGCGATCTTTATCACTTCATAGTAGTGTCGGTGTTCGTTTTACTAAAAAATAATATTTCAAAAAGTTGTTTGTCTCATTAAATAGATGAAGTTAGAATTTTTTCCCGTCCAAAAATTCCAATTTTAAATTCGAAGCTTACGTTTACGCGAGCGTTGCGCGTGAACGCTTGGGCGGATAACGTTGTCCAACGAACTTGTCCCTGACATTGGCAAAATGAACATGTGTGCCAAATTTCAACTAAGTCGGTCAACTTTTACACAAGTTATCGCCATCGGTAGATTTCGTGACGGATTTTGCATGACGGTGATTTTGTGACGGTGATTTTGGTCGTTTTTTCGGATTCACTCCCGGGCTCCAGAACGTGCCATAAGGAACTTCGTTCCAAAATATGAAAGCAAACTACCTATAATACTTCATTGCTTTTAAAATGTTTTATTTGAAATCGATTTCATATATTCTGTAATATAAGATGTCAGCTAACCTATAAACCATTTAATGGAATCCATCTCTAGTGTATTATAAACCTTGACATTAGATTGGAAATGACATGATATTAATCAATTTTAGATATTAGATATATCTGGTTAGAATATTAAACTGATATTCTGGGAACGAATGTGGAAATTATTGTAAACGTAAGTAATGAAACTGTCACTAAAAAACTAAATCATTTACATGATGTAAGACTATGTTTTTATGTGTATATTGTTATTATGAAATTTCAAAATGGTTGGCTTCCTTAGAATTGTGACCAATATATTGGATTTAGGGAATTTCCATATTTTTTTATTATTGGGGTATTTTTTTTTATATTTTTAAGGGATTTTATGTTGCATTTAATAACCCAAACACAAAAAATAAGGGAAGTCCAAAAAAATTATCACTCAAAAACGGGGAGATTGTTTTTTTTTTTTAACGTTTACGTATCATGTGGGGTGTTAACTGAAAGAAGAGAACGCCCTGAGTACAAATATATTAATATATACTTTATTTCTTTTTTGTTCTAATTCATCATTGCGCAATTTTTGACACAAATTAAAAATTGCGTTTTTCGTGTCCCTCTCCACATTTTTTTTTTTTTTTTTTTTTTTTTTTTTTTTTTTTCAAACTAATAAACAAAAAAATCATAAAACAAAAATCAAATTTACTCTTTTTAATACAAAAGATTTTTATCTCCAGTAGGGAGAAAAAGTTATGATTTTGGATTAGTATAGAGGGACTAAAGTAAGTCTTTTCTTCCCGGGACTCAAAAGTAGGGAGAAAAAGAGAAAGTAAGGATTACCAACTTAATTATTTTATAAATAGTAGAATATGAATGACTAATGTAATTAAGTTGTTAAAATCAGGTTGGCGACACCTGCTTTTTCGACTTTGTTTATAACCTTCTATTTGAGTTTAATTCCAATTTTTATTTGTTGTTAATATTGAATCTCTTATATTTGCTATTAGTGGTGCTAATAATTATTGTTATTTATTAAAATAATAAATAAGAACTGTGCAATGGATGAAAATGTGTATTTTGTCTCTACTGAAGATTGTATGCACCTCGTGAGTAAAGTGCCATTATTCCCCTCGCGATAATTATCTATTATCTAGCTAATTAGTGTTATTTCCTCGGCTGCGCCTCGGGATTTAGGGACCATGGTTCCTTGGGCTTCGCCTCAAGAACCAACTTTTTCGCTCAGGGAATAATGGCTTACTTTACTCTCTAGGTGCATAAATAACTATTTTTCATGCGTTGTTTATTCTGTTGGAAAAAATGGTTCCCCTTTCCTCACTCCCCACAAATACCCTTTTAAAATTATTATCTTTGTAATGGTTTGAGCTAGAGTGACTTTAGAAACGTTTATTGTGTTTAGACAAAAATAAACTGCGTTTAAAGGCGTTTTGTTTCACGTCATTATATAATAACCTGTTCAAATGTTTTAGCATAAACCAACTTTAAAATAGACGCCATCTTGAAACGGCTGGGCCGATTATGCTGGTTAACGAACCCGTCCGATTTGATAAATTGCCTAATTTGAATCTACTAATAGCATTTACTTTACAGCTATTTTAAAAATTATTTTTAATCTTGAATAGATAATATTTTGAGATCCATTTTGTGCAGAGAACTTAGTTATTTAAATAGACTTAATTTAATATATATGTATATATATATATATATATATATATATATATATATATATATATATATATATATATATATATATATATAATATATATATATATCTATATATATATATATATATATATATATATATATATATATATATATATATATATATATATATATATATATATATATATATATATATATATATATATAGCCTGAGAAACAGGGCAGTGATTTGAATTTGGCAGTGGAAACATCAATTCCAGATCATAAGGGAGTCTCGCAGTTTTAGGCGTAAATATTGGCATCTTTTGAAATTTTAAAATATTTCGAGTTTACCGGAAAACTTGGATACAAAATATAAATGACGCATCAACAGCACAAACTCTTACACACTAGAAAATACCAATTAAGAAAACATTTTAAGGGTCCTTAATTAATCATAAAAAAATAAAAAATAAATAATATTAATCAGTCTTTCTACTCTCTGTCCATTCATAAAAAAGGAAAACATCAATATCATTAATGAACAATAAACAAAAACAATAGAGACGATAAGAAAAACAAATAAATGAATGAAATGATTTATAAATGGAATGAGTAAGAAGTATTGGATTGATATCTGAGAGGTTAATCTGATATTTGATAAGAAATGATAAGGGAATTATAAAGTGATTGCAATTGATACGGAAAGGTGACTGAGGTGGCGATGTCAAAAGACCGAGGACACTGAAAACTGATACCAAGGGAAGCTATTTTTAATTTTTATATTGTGGATTTTTTATCAAAAAATTATCTATTTTTATAACAAATTTAAAAAATGTGATTGCGGGTCCGTGAAATTGTGACATATTTTATCTATCTTTAATGATAATACTACAATTTGTTATTAATACAGATAAATAAAGAATATCTAAATATTCTATTTTTCCTAATAAAAGGAAGGAGGTGAGAGGACGCTTAAGCCCCCATACACGATCAAACATTTTGCGCAAACCTGATGACGGGAAAATTTAGGCCATACACGTCAAACATCAAGTTTGCGCAAACATGATATTTGACGTATATGGCCTAAATTTGCCCGTCATCAGGTTTGCGCAAGCATCATGTTTACGCAAATTGTTTGATCGTTTATGAGGGCCTTAAGGTTACGGAGTAATTAAAATAAACTTATACAATTGTCAAAATTGATATATTCATATAAAAATTTTAAAAACAATACAAAAAATTTAAATATAATAATTTAATAAATTTAATTTTAGCATAGCTATAAAAAAAACACATTTTACAAAAACTGAGAACAGAGTTGTATAGTTATACTATATGCTCAATAAAAAAATTTTAACAGATTATTACACCATAGTAATTATTCTAAATATAACTTACTTCTGACTGTAAGAAATAAATACTGCATTCTTATATTTGAATAATAATTTCATTACAATATTTATCTTTTCATAAAACATTTTTGCATCAGGTGGTAAGGAGCTTGAATCTTAAAAACTGTCAAAGGAATTGTCTATAACACCTTCTAAAAACATGATAATAGACCAAAAATTCATTAAATATTCCCTTTTATCTGAAAAAGTTTACGGGGAGACTTAAAATCTTCAAGCCCCTCCATGATACTGTCCGTCATAAAGAATTTCATGAAATTAATTTACTGACAATTATAATATATATATATAATACCAAGGAATACATATATATATATATATATATATATATATATATATATAAAAAGAAGCTCTGGACGATGTGTGTCCTACCAGTTATGACGTACGGTTCGGAAGTCTGGACACTCACCGAGAAAAATGTAAAGAAAATCAGGATTGCGCAGAGAATGATGGAGAGGGCCATATTAAACATAAAAAGAAAAGATATGATAAGAAATCGCTGGATTCGGGAGCAGACAGGAATGGAAGATATAGGAAATGTGTTAATGACCAGAAAATGGAACTGGGCTGGACATGTAGCAAGAACTACTGATGATAGGTGGACCAAAACGATGATAGACTGGTACCCGAGAAATTTCACGAGGAAGAGAGGAAGACCTGGACAGAGGTGGGACGAGGAGATGAGAAAGGTTTGTGGGGGAGTCACTTGGCAAAGGGTTGCAAATATGAGGCAAGAGTGGAAAAGAATGAGAGGGGTCTTCTTAGACGTTTGGTTCTACCAAAATTAATAATTCATAAAGTTAGTAGGTAAAATTAATGTATGTAAAAGGAAATAAATAAATAAAATAAATTAACAAAGAAGTTAGCAAAAAGCAAGGAGCAACTTAAAACCTGTATAAGGTACCACGGCTTGAGCCGATTTGTGGAAAAACTTTAATTAAGAATACAAAGAAAAATATGTATATTCTTATTATTTTTGTATATGTTGTTTTTACACAATAAATGGTTATTATTATTATTATTATATATATATATATATATATATATATATATATATATATATATATATATATATATATATATATATAGAATATATATATATATATATATATATATATATATATAGAATATATATCTATATATATAGAATATATATCTATATATATAATAATAATAAATATTTGAGATTCTAAATAAGAATATATCCATTATAAAATTTTATATTTACAGTGGCACTTTTAAATTCAACTTGACTTCGAGTTTCATAAAAATAAATAATTATTTCTGTATTATAAGATAAATAAAGTTAATTTATATACATACTATACATACTAAATTATCGTATTGCTATCATTCCTAATAAGATAAGTTTTTAAATAAATGAAATATTGTATTTACAACATACAGAAAAAGGATACTTGTAATTTTTATAGACTACAAGTCCCTGTAATTTCAAACACTTCTGTGTTAAGTCCTTGAAAACAGTAAATCTAATTTTATTGAAATTATCTTACAATTCGTTTTCTAACGTAATTAACATTAACGTTTATACAAAATCCGCCTCAGATCGAGAATTATAATAGAAAATTTAATTAAATTTTGAGTGTTTTTTATTAAGAATTACTTTTAAAAATTACAATTAGATAATAAAATTGTAATATAGGAACGTTTAGGTAAAGTTTTAGCATTTAACCTTTTTAATACCGGGTTTTATCAATTATATTTTTACTATCCTTTTGTTATCTCTAATCAAATAATGAAATTATTCAATTATAGAATAAATGTATGTATGTACATTTATTATTCAAGAGGAGAGATTTAATTCTAATACATTTTTCTCCAATATAAAATTTGTATCTAATACAGGAAAGCATTAGATTTTTTTAACACTATTACATTCTAAAATTGACTTCTTAAATTAAATTGTTCCTAAAATAAATAAAACTTCACATCTAATCTAAATTAAACATTTAATTTAATAATACTTAGTGGCCAAAGAGTAAGTTCAAAATGACATTTTACTGTTTAATTCTCTAACATTCCAAATACAAGTATGGATTAATAAAATTACCTCTTATATTTGATTCTGAGTCTGACATTAGACTATAATTATACTTTGTAGAAGTTATTTGGTCGATTAATTTTAATAATCTATTTGCAGTATTCTTTTAGTACCTTACCATATTACTCTGCACTTTCCTCTAGACAGTTTCTTGTTTCCTTCGCACTGAATCTTCCTCATAGGTGCTTGAGTAAGAACAAAAGAGGGGTTAGGTACTTCTTTGACGATCGATTTGCAGTATTCTTTTAGTACCTTACCATATTACTCTGCACTTCCCTCTAGAAAGTTTCTTGTTTCCTTCGCAATGAATTTTTCTCATAGGTGCTTGAATAAGAACAAAAGAAGGGTTAGGTTCTTCTTTGGTATTAAACTCAAGCGGTATGCCACTGCTCACGACCTGCATAAATTTATTACTCAAACTAACTTTTGTACCATTTTGAAATTTGTAGTATCTGATAGAAACCTGTCCACCGTCGCAACTCGTCAAAAGAAGAATAACTAGAGCTGAAATAATATATGTCTTCATTGTGTCGGTGATTATACTGTAGCAGTATCCTTTTGGAAGTTAAAAACGCTACCTCTTTTCTTATTAAAAAAAAAAATGAAATCTTTATTGGATGTCGAGGATCTTTCTGGAGTTTTTGGAAGAATATTATTGAAAGTAAAATTCACTGTATGAAGTTGTTCAGTTTAGAACTCTTAACTTTTTCCCATATTTAAATTTTATAAAAATAGAAAACGTTTAATAACCTTTTAGTGCAGTAATTTCATATAATTCTTTCAGTGCAAGAATTTTATATTTTGTTAGTTATTTCTTTTAATATGAGAATTATTCCGGTTAGATCCTTTTCCAGTACTTGAGTTCAAGAAATTCTTCGGTTAACTTTTACTAATACTTTGTTAGCACAAACTCTGGTCTTTGTTTCTCTAGAGAGGTCTCAAACTCAAGAGTTGTTTGCAACAAACTCTTCAGTTAGCTCCCCTCTTTAGAACTTCAGAACAGCAAACTTCAATTAACTCCTTTCTTCCGTACTTTAGTGCAGGAAACTTTTCAGTTAGTACCTTACTTCAGTACTTCAATACAAGAAACTCTTCAGTTAGCTCCTTTTGTCAGTACTTTAGTGCAGACAACTTTTCAGTTAGCTCCTTACTTCTCTGCTTCAATACAAGAAACTCTTTGTTAACACCTTTTTAAGTACTTTAGTGCAGAAACCTTTATAGTTAGCTCCTTACTTCAGTACTTCAATACAAGAAACTCTTCAGTTAGCTCCTTTTGTCAGTACTTTAGTGCAGACAACTTTTCAGTTAGCACCTTACTTCTCTGCTTCAATACAAGAAACTCTTTGTTAACACCTTTTTAAGTACTTTAGTGCAGAAACCTTTATAGTTAGCTCCTTACTTCAGTACTTCAATACAAAAAACTCTTTAGTTAACTCTTTCGTTCAGTATAGCAAACTTACAAAGTAACAATTACCTTCAATAACAATACTTCTTCGTTAAGAATTTCTCTCTGAGTTGGAAAAATATTGTTGACAGACTTACTTCAGTTTTGAAAACCCTAAAGGAACACTTTTTATACGTTTAGATATAAATATATTCGTTTCTTCCATTAAAAACATTGCTCAACTTGCAAACTATTGTAGGTTTTAAACAACTAAGCTTTTCGTATAATTTATAAGAACAAAAACGTATGCACTTTCTGATGTATCCCTTTAAAATATGTTATAATTTAAATGAAGTTAAAAATAAAAATAATACTACAATAAATTAAATTAAAAACTTTTTCCAATGCAATTATTGTTTTACTTTTTTTCACACTATGTGATTCATAGATTTCATACACCACTTTATATTTACAACTAGCTGTAAATATCACTGTAATACACGGTAAACATTTAATAATATCTAGAAAAAACAGTTCTACACTGTATGAATTCTAAAACGTAAATGGCGTTCTTAACCGTAAGCTTAAGTAGTAATCTCTTTCTAAATAAAACTCTAAAATATCGTTGTCCCTGAACTTTATCGAAGGTAGATAAAGCAATTTAATCACTAAACTAACAAGTCAACAAACAGCTCTTGACACCTCTCTCACTATACGTAGTATACATCCGTCACCAGACAACTATTCACACCTACTAATTATGTGGGCTTTCCGCTTGGATTACTTATTCTTTACAATTTTATGATTACTAGAAAGTGTAAGCACTTGACAAAAAATGAAGAAGCAGGCATTTCAGTCATTTATCAATGATTTAATAATTTTAATTGTCTCTTATATCATAGTACTTGAATCATTTTGAGAAATTATCATTGAAAAAAGTCTATATATATAAATGAGATAATTTTATTTTATTATTTCAAATACTGTTCGCATAAGAGTCCGGAATCTCTTTTTTTTCTTTTCTGTTTGTTAAGTTCTTATTATTTAATTTTATTAAATAAAAGTAGTAAAAATTTATAATGTAACCCAGTTTTGGTTATTGTAATAGGCATAAATCTCAAATTTATTGGTCGATTTTGTTTACCAATGACGATGGATTTGAGTGATCTAAATTGTTTATATTTTAAACTTTAAATATATTCCTATGTTGGTTTCTAGTTTGACAATAAAATGCTCCAATTTACTACTTCTTATTTTTCATAATTTTATATATATATATATATATATATATATATATATATATATATATATATATATATATATATATATATATATATATATATATATATGTATGTATATATATATATATATATATATATATATATATATATATATATATATATATATATATATATAAATCTAAATAGCACTGACTGACTGCTGAATCAACAGTATATCTCTGAAACCACTCAACGTATCATCATAAAAAATTGTAGGTAGGTAAATTTCTTTTAGTATTTATAACCTAGGTGTTCGCTAAGATGAATATGTCGATCCACAATTTTTATTGAAAAAAAATGCGATCATTTATTTATATGCAAAACGTGTCATATCGATTTTAAAGCTAGTTAGTTAAGAATATTCCTCCCAATTGATTTTTATTGAACTACTTCAACACGAGGAATGAAAAAAATAAAATAAAACATATTTATATTTTTTCATAAATTAGTTTGATTTATTACAAATTATTAGAACTGATAATAAAATATAAAGTAACAGAATTGTTACAGGACAATGTCCTAGAAACAGATGTTAAGTATTATCACTTTTCTTATCATTCTTGTAGTTAAACAGAAACATTTACAATGTAGATTATAATATTTACAATACACTTTTACTGGATAAAAAGACTGTCGACATTTATCATTATTTGTTCTATTAATTTATCTTATTTTATATTTATATTAAACAAACATATTTATTCTTTCAATTATATTTTTTTATTGTCATTATACTGACTTATATAATAATATGATTCAAATGTTTTATATTATATATAATTTTCTATAATAATTATAAGTAGAGTATTTATCTTAAAATTTAGATTTAAATTTATTTTACAATAATTTTATGAACTGTTATGTTGATTTTAATATATTTTAAAAAGCTACTTACATTTTAAAACATTAATTTATTTTTATTACACTTACCAGAACTTTACTTACCAGAAGGTAAACTTTTAAATAATTTATATTTAAATCTACTAGATCATAGCTTAATATATGTAATTTATATTTAAAGCTACGTAGGTATAATTTTGAAATATTAATGCAGATATAAGTTCACTTAACAGTAGCTTAATTAAGCTTAAATTTACATAATTATAAATAAGCATTCGAAATTTAGATTAAATCATATTTCACATTACAATAGTCCATATATAGATATTGAATTATGTTGTACCATGAGAATTTACATAATACAAAAACAAAATTTAGTCCGGTATTGATTATATATATATATAGTCAACAAATTAAAAAAATACATATTAGATTTATAATAATAATGTAATATTTCTCTGTAAAAAAAATGTCATTCCAATAATGCTACATTTTTAATTGATCATTTAACAATTATTAAATCTCAAATATATAATAATATATACTAAGGAAAAAATAAGGATACAAATGGTAAGGAATTGGTTGAAAAATAAATATTGTTTTAAACTTATTGTATTTTTTTATTATTAATATTTTTCTCCTTTTTTTATTGTTCTAAATGTATTATAATTATATCTATCTTTATTGTTTTAATTAATTAGCATTATCTTATCTTAATTTCTGTATAATATCTTAATTATTACATCAATTAAAAAATCATTTTAATTATCAATTTTACATTTGATTTATTTTTTTTTATATTATTTGGTTTAAATGAGAATATTTAGCGCCATAATATATAGGCTTCCGCAGCCAGAATCTAAAAACAAGTCTAAATCTACCGGATGAAACTGTGACAGAGATTTTGTGAGTACTGTTTCGAACCCATTACAGGGATCAAAAGGGAGTTGCTCCTGGGAGTCATTTGCAACTGACCTGATGAAAATTATTTGCAACTGTCCTGATGAGATTCATTTGCAAATGACCTGAGAGGAGACATTTGCAACTGCCCTGACGAGAGTTATTTGCAACTGACCTGATGAGAGTTATTTTCAACTAACCTGATAAAATTAATTTGCAACTGACCTGATGTGAGTCATTTACAACTGCCGAGGATTCACCAATTCTTTGACGGGTCTTTTGCAGATCTAAATTAATTCTCCTAGTAGTTTAAACTGCCAATAAATTTATTTGAAAAGATCTTTGGTTTAAGTATCCCTTTGCCTTAAAAGGAATTCCTTGTCCAATTAATTACTGACACTAACGTCTGTATGAGATTGTGTATATTGTATATATCATAATATGATTGCTGATATTTATAATAGTATTTTAATTTCGTTGTTAAAGTTCCCTAAAAAAATTAAAGTAAAATCAGGGTCTAGTAAAGAAGGTATAAAAAAAAAAGTTTTACGAGTATATATTTCTTTAGTGATAAAATATTTTTTAAAAAATCCAATCTTCATAACATTAAAAAAAATCATTTAGGAATTCACAGCTATGTATATGTGTCATAACAGCAATAAGTCCCTAACAATATTTTTTAAGTCATAAAACGATATTCCAAATTACCAAAAAGAAATTTAAAATTTAATCGTTCAAATTCAATTCCATATTTGCCTGCACTTGTCTCTAATCAGCTTTTTGTCTCCAGAACACCTGTTAGCCCTAAGAGGTGCCTGTATAAGAACAGTACCAGGTGTGACGTCGATCAATATACTAGGATCTTCTATATCAGTGGGAAATGTCATCTCTGTAGGAAGTGTGTAGCTCATAGCTGTTATGTATCTGTTCTTGACTTCCACCCTGGTTCCATTTGGTAGTTTGTAATATTTTATTGCGATGATGTTCCTGGCATCGCAAGTTATTATAACAAGAAGAATAAGTGATGGAATTATGAGAACTGGCATCGTTACTGCAATCATTATCAGTGTTGAAAATATTCTTTCGTCGGTTTATGTTTTTTTAATGTCCTTTTTACGCCGCACTCATATTAGTAATGCTAATGGAATATTTTATTTATTATTATTTTTTAATGATGAAAAAACTTTTGTATTCTGAATTTTGTTCTAATCAAATTAAAATAAATAAACTATCAATAAAAGAATTAACAATTAACAATAAAGTCCACCTTATCACTTCAAAATCACTTATATAATCTCTAAAACGTTCTTGTGTTTTTTAACCCAATTTTATAATAAGTGATTAGTTTTAGTGATTTTTTTCCTCGATAACAACGTATTGGAAAAGATTAGCATTGGTTTGATCTAGTTTATTTGGCTTCGATTATTATCATTGTTATTATCGATAATATAACACAAAATAATTAAACTTGGATGCATTTCCAGTCAATTTCACTTGCACTAACTGTTCAAAACATTGTCCTTTAAACACTTATATTATTTAATTTATTAAAATAATTTTAAATATTTAATAGTTTAATAAACCAAAAGATAATCTGAGAATTCTATTATTGAAAAATATTTGATTATTCTTAATTTACAAGTAGTTAGTCTAGTCTAATTATATTTTAATGAACAAATATAAACTTTATCTGTGGATTGAAATATTCGTGTTTTTAATAAAGATCACACATAAAACACTTCTTCACAGAATTTTATTAATTATTAAATTTCCACCGATAAATTTATGAGTTTATTTTCGATTATAGCAATATCAAACATTTAAAACCATAATATACGTTCATTTCAGGTCGGCCACTCATTTATAACTAGTTAAATTAATCCACTAGCTTAAGCCAAGTGTATTATTATAAAAAAAAAATAAAAAAATCCCCTGCAATGTCTGGTGTCCCTGAACTTTATCAAATACAGATAAAGTCAGTGTTTTTAATCTCTAAACTAACAAGTCAAACATTTTTGACCATTTTATTATTCCTCGTTCTAACGACAAAATCACGGGTATTAAATAGCTCATTAATATCTCTTGATTAAAGCTGTTCAGATGAATGTTAGTATTACATTTCTTATCTCTATATTAGAATAAGCAAATCATATTAATTCAAAAGAGTACCATCTTATAAAGGAGTGTATGCAATTACAAATGATTTTTTACTACGTTTTTATTAGCTTGCTTTCTTGTATGTTAGTTTGTTTGTCCGGTACAAATCTTGCAATCGATTTTTAACTAACTTCCCGAGTAGCTAGACATTTGAAATTATCAGCATAGCTCAGAACACGATGACAATGCATTATTTTAATACTTTTAGCCATCTTTCAGCAGAATTTAATTCGTTTTCAGCAAATTTTGCTGTATGGAAAGAAAGTTAGATCGAAAAAAATCCGCAAGTTACTTCATTTTTTTTTGACATGACCCATATTTACGATCTTCATTTTGACGGGTTTAAAATTTATGATTTTTTATTTTAGTACCTGGGTATGGCTGATAAAATTGTTAAAATGTTCAAGAATGATTAAATCAGGCCTTTTTTATGTAAAAACTAATTGTATTTTTAAGAGATAAACATTGATTTTTGAATATTGAACAGGATTGTTACAGTTGTGTCCTAGATATCGGTTACATTTTTCTGCATCTGTACTTCTTTACCTGTACTCATTTTTCTTCTCTTACCATCCCCTACACGGGGGCATATCGATGGCACGGATTAGATTCGGTGTTGGCGAGATCCGCTGCACAAAGATTTCTCCTTTTATATAGGATTAATATCAGCTGTCTAGTTAGTTGTCATTTACCTGAAGTAAATAAATTCGGAACTTTTTTTTTTCACTGACATTTACAACAATAACAGGTATACTATCAATACTACCATGATTCAACAGAAAATTTAAAAACGTAGTATATAAAAAGTTATTTTTATCTTGTAATTATGTATTCTTATAACAATTAATTATTTGATCACTGTGCTTATTTTATTATTAATCTTTCTAGCAACTTCATCTATGATTCATATATTTAGTGTAACTTACAAAATCCGAAAATTTGATGTCAGATGCTCATTTTTTGAGCCTGTTATATAATATGGTACATATTATACAACCTATTGTATATGATACATATAATCTTGTATGTAACATTCTTACTATTGACCTTTAAGATATAATTTTCTTTTTAATGTATTAATTGGTGGTCTAGGTCAGTGGTTCTTAACCGGGGGGCCGCGGACCCCCAGGGGGCCTCGAAAGGTATTTAGGTACTATATATATAGTATATTTGGATATTTTAATGGGGCCGTGGTTACCAAAAGGTTAAGAACCACTGGTCTAGGTGATCTTTAGTTCATTATTAGTTGATACAATATCTACTCTATACTTTCAGAAATAAAAATAGTTTATGTAATATTTTGATTAGAGACCTTTCAGGTGAAGATTTTCTTTATACAGTATATATGTATAAGGTACTTAGCTTCCACTACTGGAAGCCAATGTTTAGATGTCTACTCTGTTCAACTTGTTGCGTCAAAAGAAATGCAATTTGTTCAGAATTATTGCATAATATATTATATATAATACCAACTCGCCGGGTGTCGGACGGCCTACGGCCTTCCTTTACCCAACGAGTGGCCAGGCACTTGTATAAAGCTCGTACTTGTATAGGAGCTGGTACAAAATTGAGGTAAAAAAAGGGGGGGGGGAGAGTGTCTAGTAATATGAGCAGGATTGCTAGAGAGGGGGTGTTCAGGAAACCTAAGGATGGGTTACCAAAAGATTAGTAGGATTGAGCTATTTGGTTTCCAAAATTTCATCAAGCTAAACCCCTATGAATTATTTGATAAAATAAATTTAATAAAAAAGTTATTGTTGAGCCGACAGGGACTTTGTTTAAAGGCAGGTCCCCTAACGTGCTGCCCGTAGACCACCAACCAAAAAATACAGGGACTTTGTTTAAAGGCAGGTCCCCTAACGTGCTGCCCGTAGACCACCAACCAAAAAATACAGGGACTTTGTTTAAAGGCAGGTCCTCTAACGTGCTGCCCGTAGACCACCGACGAAAAAATACCGGATTTGGGTAAACATTTGTATACGTGAGTGAGTGAGTCAGTTACAAATGGGGTTGTATAGTATATAGATAGGGAGTGGGAATTCTAAAATAGTTTTTTCTTGATAAATACTAATTTTTCTCAAGAAAGAAAAAATAATCACATGAAAAATAAATTGTCATTTTAAAGGGCATTAGTGCGGGGTTCAAATGCCTCAATTCGGAATTAAATCGGTAAACAATTGCTCACGCCACGAGGGTTCAAAGTACAAATTTCAACGAAAAATATGAAAATGGCTCGATTTAAGGCAGAACCGTTGGTCGTATGAGAAAATGTCAAAGGACCAAAGTTGTAGATCTTTTAAAATGAGGAACCGGTGGTGCTATTTGTTTTTCGATTCG
Source organism: Gerris lacustris (assembly GCA_951217055.1). Taxonomy (NCBI): domain Eukaryota; kingdom Metazoa; phylum Arthropoda; class Insecta; order Hemiptera; family Gerridae; genus Gerris; species Gerris lacustris. Next base: position 53,012,386 of record OX578280.1, read on the forward strand.
ACTTACCGTTTAGCCGCAATACGACTTCAAACCGCTTAAAAGTCAAGTGAGCCGTTTTTAATTTTTTATGGGGGGTAAAAATGAAAAATTTCAACTTTTTATCATTTTCCCTTCAATTATACGACAAAAGCTAGAAGAATGTCAAATTTCAAATTTCTAGCTCATTCTTTCTAAAAACGGGTTTTTTTCTATTTTAGGGGGGAAAAGTGAATTTTGACAATTTTTCCGGTTCACAATGTGGAAATTGCGCGTCGAATGGTGAAATTAGATATCATATATATTTGGAATTGATATAAATTTTACATGAAAACTTAAATTAATATGGCAAGTCCACGGATGCCTTTGTACCATGACGATGAAAATACTACTATAGATAAAATACAAAATACTAAAATACTACAAAATATACTAAAATACTACAAAATACTATTATAATATATAGTATCTGTTAAATATCAGTTTTGATTACAATTTTTTTTGTACTTAACAAACAAGTGAATTTAAATAAATAAAGCATGTACAAATTTGTGGTATTTTGAGATTTTCACAAATGTATCTTCAAATAATTTGTACTTGGGAGCGCGTGAAGTCATGATGCAAATAATAATAATTTTTTTGTAAAACAAGTGATCATGCAGTCAAACATAGTCTCATTACTGTTATAAATATAATATATAAATAGTAATTTTGCCGATGGTTATCTTTTGAATGTCCATTTTTTTTTTTTTTTTTTTTTTTTTTTTTTTTTTTTTTTTTTTTTTTGTGTGTGTATGTGTATGATAAATATAAAAAATATTGTAGTGCAAAACTTCTTATTTATTGCGTGATACAACATTTTATCTTTAATGGAAAAATACCATGAGTTTGTATGATATACCTCGCCGATAACCAAATGATAGCTGTTCTTTAAACCATAGACCATAGACCATATACCAAAGACCAGAGGCAGTGGCGTATCCTAGAATGATTTTACTTTGAAAATATTTAACTGTCAGAATTTCGTTAGTAGGCACTAAAGCCATACAAGTATATTACAAGATACAATATGTATTTTTAAATAAAAGGACAACTGTTAAAAGGAATATGGGTTTTCCCTCTAGATCTTAGAAAACGCTGGTTAACTTAGCCCGGGGTAACTTTTCTAACAGGGCAGAACATCCTCCGGGAATATCAAACACAATCTTCGTACAAGAAGTTATTATGATAGATACAAAATCCAACAAAAATTCAGCTTACTTTTTCAGTAGTCGAATCAGTTTGTTGCTTTGAGTTAAAATCACGATATGAAATTATTCCAGTAGTGGAAGCGAAATATTATTAAATGTATCGTGATAACCTATTTAAGAATTATATATATATAATAACCATTCATAGACCCCTATACATTGACTAATGTAGTGTAGGAACATATTCCTCAAGATAGAAGAAAAGTGAAAACATCGGAAAATGATAAAAGTGAACATGAAAAATTACAAAAATGCGAGCTAGGAAGTCAAGTATACAATAGAAGATGTTCCTTGAACATAGCGATCAGGTTATAACCATGTACAAAATGTTCTTGTCCGACACTATGTTTGGTAAAATAACAAAAGTCAGAGAGAGGGGGAAAATTGGGATCTTTCAAAAAGATTTTTCGGACCTTCACACATTTTTTCCCCTTTGACCTACTACAGCTGAAAAGGAATTTTCTTTGCTTCTATTCCTGATCCAAGAGAGGGGAGAAACCACGTAATATATGATTAGGGGGTGGATTTTTACCCTTACAATCTGATCGATGACCATGGATTGAACTGGTCTATCTTTGATAAAAAAAAATCGGGATTCCTCTTCTACCCATAGCGAAGTTTATTGAAGGCTACCTATTATCTTCTGACAGTATGGTTAAGGGTCGGCAAGAGATGGAATCCATAAAATACCACAACCAGTCACAGAAATAAACCTTATCAAATGTTGCCTTATCTTTTCTTTCCAGGACAAGCATTTTTTTTATATTAGTAATGTAAATAAAATTACGCGTAAAATGAATAATTACATTTTGAAAACGATAACATACTCTTGCTGTAAAAAAAACTTGAGTTCTAATAAAAATCAAATGATCAATTATAAATTAATAAAACTTTTTTAAATTACTGACTCCTGCTTTTTAATGTTCCTGTTATTCAAATTACAAACATTTTTGTTTTCATATTGATCGTATATTTGATGATAAACCAAACCTGCAATCATTTGTAATTTAAAGTACATTTTATGTATTATACTCGTATTATATCGTAAATATGCGCAAGAAATCTCTTAATTAAGTTCCAAAGATGAGAAGCATGCTCACTAAGCTACGTATAGTAGTAATGGACACTTAATTTAGTTGATTACAATAGGTTTGTTCCAACCCCTCTATTTATACCGTCCTTTTTATAAGCATGTTTACCCGGTTTATACGCATGCGCTAACAATGTACTGTAATAAAATCATGTCAGGTTGGAACGGGTTTAGGACTATAATTCGCACCGTATTAAAAACATTTAAAGAAACCTAACAGTTTGGGAACCTTCCTGTTGACATGTGTGATGATTGACATAACTGCGCATGCCATACAAAACAGGACTTGTCAGAGAAACGTTTGAACGACGATAAACGATCCCTGCGCGGGTTGGAACAGTTTGGAGGTCGTACGAAACACTGTCACGAGTCAGGTTGGAACGGCTTTTATCCATTGAGCATACCAGTGAAGATCCCGCGGACGGTACACTGCTTGGTTGGAACCAGGGGTATCCAACTCCAGTATTCTAGAGGTGAAGGACCACAAGGCGGTCGAGATGTTTGGTGGTAAAAATTGTAAACTACTTATGATCTTTTGACATTCCTCGAATTCTAAGATATAAACAAATACTGGTTGTCAGGCATTTGTACTACTTCGTAAATAAATAAATGAAAAAAAAAACGAGCCTCGGTAGCTGTAAGAGATGCGCGATTGCTTCGAGTGCAAGAAATCTCGGGTTCGAATCTAGCATACTGACAAATTAATTTATTAATTTACTTCTTTAAAAAGAAGCTCAAAATCTTTTGAACGGTGTAAAAGATTTAGTCACAATTTTAACCGTCAAATAGCTTGACCAGCGTTCAAGCTATTTGAGCAATCAATAGAAAAGAATTATACCCTGCAGGGTAATCATACTGAAACCAAGAATATTGTTAAAACAAACGTTAAACTAAGTATATTTCAATCTAGGAAGATTACTTTGACGTCAAACCTACACTATGACTCAACCAATATACCAATTATTTTTAAAATTTAAGAACAAGCAATCGTTTTCATCATTTTATCTTGTACAAAAAATATAGATTACAAAAAAAATTGTAATAATAAATAAATAAATCATTGGCTGGTTACGCAAATTGAGTTATTGACCTAGAAAAAAAAAAATCTAAACATAAAAATTGATAAATAAGACATAACATATCATGCTATAAGCTTTTATGAATAAGATTGCTAGCAACGGTCCAATAAATCGAACAAAGCTTTCTCACACAGATATATTAATACTGTTTGTAAATCCCATAACATCTAATTTAATTGATTTAATTTTAAACATATTTGAAAAGTGTTTAATTTGTGGTTGTTTACGTTGTGTTACGACTTCAGGTTCAATATCTCGTAAATTATCAATATCATCGAAAATAATAAATATCAATTACTGGGGAACTAGAATTTTCCTGGAAAACGACTTATATGGTTAGATTCGTATTTAAATGTACAACATTTTAGAACTTTTCAATAAAAATCGTCGGATCTGTTTTCAAGAAATAATTTTTTTTACGTTTCTTTTCAGTTTTGGGGGGAATTCGCCTTGGGGTATGATTATTCTGAACATCCTTCCAAATTTCATCGAAATTGGCATAGTAGATTAGGCTCAATGCTACTGCACAGATTACATTTTTTTAAACCCCTCTTTTTTGACTTAGGGAACCTCAAAACGTCTAAATCCACCAACATCTCAAAATCAAATACTTTCTCCTAATATGTACTAAATATATGGGAAATTAAAAAAGGACCAACTGAATATCAAAATCAATTTCTAACCTAATTTCATCATTTCACAACTCGATAATATTCCGAATTCTACTAAGAGTTCATTCTTGAACAACAAACCATTATAGGTTTATTAATACACTTACTTAGTTTGTAACGTATTGTTTTTGTTCTTTGGCACTGTTGATGACCTTATATAGGCTGAAAGTTGCTTTGATAAATAAATATAGGCTGAAAGTTGCTTTGATAAATAAACAAGTATTATTATGCGTACACTGAGAAAAAAAAGAGGCGATTTTTGGGTAGCCGCTGACCAAAAATATTGTTGCGGCCGGGACCACCAGAAGTTCGTTGCGATAACAAGTCGAGTTTAGTAGACCGTCAACAATAGACTTTTAGTAGCTGTAATTGTAATTTGTATTGTAGCGGTAACCAAGAAAGTTTGTAACTGTTATTAAATGAAAAAAATCTGTATTTGCTGCAACAATGTTTTTAGTTGCCGTCAACAGTCTGTATAGTCACGGCAATTATTTTTATAGTTACTGCGACTACACTTTTTTTGCCAGAACATAAATAATAGTTGCTGTAACTACAAAATTTGTTAGCGCTGCTGTGTAATTAATGACCCCAACAATATATATTTTACGCTAGCTACATTAATTAGTTTGCTCAACTATAACAATAGTTGCTGTGCCTATTTAACAGTTGCTGTAACTCCAAAATTTGTTCCCGCTGCTGTATAACATAATGACTCCAACAATGAATGTAATTCCCCCAATTATGTATATAGTCACACCAAACATAACGTTTGTCATCCTCAACAATAATTATATTCCCCTCTACTACTCTTTTGGCTCCTGCATAATTGCAGGAACCAAAAGAGTAGTTAAGGGAACTATCCATGGTGGGACCTGTAGTAGTACGCCCTCTCCGATTACAAAATATATTATTGTTTATACAGTTAAGTATTTTAGGCCAATTTATTGAGAGCAAAATAATTTAGAATTTATTGGAAGCATTTTAGATTGCTTCCAATAATAATCTTTTTTTAAATTTATAACTTTGTTTGCTTTTAATAAATTCCATTACCTGAGACACTCAACAGTATAAACAATCATCTATTTTGCAATCGGAGGGTGCATACTACTATAGGTCCCACCATGGATAGCTACCATGACATTTACAACTATACTACTACTAGTACCCTGAATTCATACTTACTCATTGAATGTGACTTTTTATTTCATTGCTTTACTGACTAAGTATTCAAAGCATAAAGCATGACATCGAACTTACTTAAAAGTTACAACTTTTGTATTGAAACAAGTCAGTAAAGTAAAGAAAATTTATAAAACGTTGCAATAAAAGACAAATGATGCAAAATAATTAAGAATAGAATAATTTAGCCTGGACACCGTTTTAGTGTATAACATGTTTATTATAAAATATATACAAGAAAAATATACATTATACTTTATTACAATATAAAAGTAATTACTATATTTATTATTTTAAAAGTATTACTTTAAAATTATTAATTAAAATTATTAAAAAAATAGTAATTAGTACTTTAAAAGTAATTACTGTATAAAATAACTAAATAAAATTATTACTAAATAATATATAATGACTACATTAAAATTACTGTATATTTTTTATATATGCATAAAAGAAAAAAAACAAACAATATAATTACTTATTAATATTTGTTATTTCAGCAAGGTATTTTTTTTTTTTTTTTAAATTTATTTATCTTTAATAGTTTTAGAATATGCTACAAATTAATGATGCTAAATGTTTTAGGATAAAACAATTTAGCCTGGACACAGTTTTATAATACAAATTGTTTAAGCTTATTTATTAAAAATATATAAAAGAAAAATAAACATTTAACTACTACAAAAAGTAATTACAATATAATTTTAAAAGTATTACTTAAAATTATTATAAAAATAAACGTATTGAAAAATTAAAATCATTAAGAAATTATTCATTATTACTTTAAATTAATTACTGTATAAAATTACTGAATAAAATTATAATTAAATAATACATGGTGACTGCATTAAAATTACTACATAATTTTTATACTCGTTTATAAAAGAAAAAAATAACATTATAATTAGATAACATAATAAATAATAATTAAATTAACACAATAATTAATTACATATAATTCAAACTAACATTATTTCAGTACCTAGCTACTTGTAACAAGTAATATGGAGTACCTGTACTCCATATTACTACTGGTACGGTAGTACTGTGTACTAGATAAACTAGAAACAACCCACCCCTAGTTCACGGTACGGAGGTAGGCAAGGAACTGACAACTGACTGACAATAATTCTAGTTGTCTCTGGCCAGCATGGTGTCGTAAAATGAAACTGCGCATGTATCGGAAGTGGTTCATGTAGTTACGGGTATCGTTTTTACATTTACGGAAACTAAACTTAGGTATGGTGACTAGAACATTAGCTCCTCCGACTATCTTTATAGTTACAACACATAAATGACTGCAAATTTAGTTCCCGTTACTAAAATCACTTACGGTTACTATAAACTTTGTTAAAACACTATCCATAACTAAGTTTTTTTTAAATCGTTCGTCCTAACCAATAATATAAAAAGGGTACCTAGTTGCTTAGTTGCAGTTAATACATTTATAGTAAAGCGGATATGACTCACAAAAATACTGGAAAATAGACTGCCAACTGTAGTTTTACATCAAATTTGAGCTACTCAATTTCACTTTCCAAGCTTTTCAGTGACGAATTCGTATGTTAGAAGCCATGAATAAATGAAATACTGCAAAACCGAGGCCTCTGACAACCGAGTTCTTTAGTAGGGGCCCTGGAAACCTTAAACTGTGTATCTGAATAGCGAATAAATGTTATCCTCATGAAAATCAATGTTAAACACTTAATAGCAAAATTAAATCATTTAAAAAAAAAAAAACAAAAAAAACAAGGGCGAATGAAGCGAACTAGAATTTCAGAACTTTATCAGACAGGGTGGTCCTGGATCTAGGGAAAAATTCCAACAAACGCCCCTAAAAACCTTAAAAAGATCTTAGGCCCAATCGCTCTACGGTTCTTTGATCCAAACCAAACCCCTAATGTAAGTTCAGCTGAGGGAACAGGCATACTTTTTTTGGAGGAGTTGGTTGGAAACTTGAAGGCGGGTAAAAAATTATGTCAATTTAAATTTCTACCTTTTAAAATTTAAGCTTTCAACAAGAATTTAAGATTTTTTTTAAAAAACTATATCTGAATAGCTAGTAAATGTTATCATCATGAAAGTCAATATTAAACAAATAGCTACATTAAATCATTTAAGCTACAAAAAAAACTTCAAGGCCGAGTGGAGCGAACTAGAATTTTAGAACTTTATTATACAGGGTGGTCCTAAAGTTTTCCCCCTTTAAATTTTGAACCATTTGACATAAATGAATGAAACCTGGCGTACTTTTCTTGTGAAAAGGGGTAAAACAGAGTAAGTCTTTTTTTTGTGTGATTAACTTCATTTTGGTGGTATTGTTCACTTCGGGTCTCGGGTGTTCCATCTAATATGAGCTATCGCAAAAATGAAAAAAAAAAAATTAATAGTAAGACATATTTGTAATGAACGTTTTGCATTCTAGGAATAAATGTAAGACATTTTACTTCTTTGAAGGTTTTTCTACAACCATAATTTTGTCGCCGATAAGCGCCCAAAGCTTCAAAGTAGGAATGTTTGAAGTTGAATTTCCGCTAAAATATTGACCCTACAAATAAATTGCCAAGAGTAAAAATGTCTCATTTTTATCTAGAGAATACAAACCTTAAATTTGTTACAAACATTAAATTCTCTAAATTTGGCAATTTTTCTTATTTTTTTATGGTATCTAGCAGCAATAGTGATCCCAAAAAAAATCTTAAATCCATAGAAGAATTCACAAAACACATTCTACATTGGAATACTAAGTCCAATCACATGGAATACTTAATCCCTTATACTCTTTAGTTTAAATTAAAATATCTACATTTAATACGAGACATGGAAATACCCTAATCCTAGAACCAGATTAACAAAGTAAAAAAAAGAAGCTCTATTCCTTCGAGTAGCTCTTAACTGACGACTGAAATCTACACTAATATGTTATCTTAAACGCATCTTATTACACATTATACATTTATTTTTTATGGGTCTTTTAGTCTTTTGTTCAACATCTATCGATTAATGATTAGGTCAAAATTACATTATAAAACATACATATTAATTTGAAAATGTTAATTTTTGTTAAACGTTAAATTGATTCGATTTTAATCATTAATCGAATCAAAGTTTGATTCCAACCGATGATGATAATCTAATGATTAGATTTAATTCTATTAGGAATAATCGATTACAAATTCTTCTCTGCACCCCCTATCGGCGCGGCCCGGTATGCTTGCACAAAAAGATAAAGATTAAACATAAAAAATTGGGGTAATACTAATAATAATAAAATATTTTAATTTTATTATTAAAAATTTAAAATACATATAAATATTTTCTGTAGATCTAAAGTAAAAAATGAATTTTATTCTAATAATATGTAATCATCTTTTATTTTAAAAGTCATGCGTTGTCAACTTAGTTTATGTAAAATCCAAATATATAGTTGGGGCAACTGTAATCACCAAAGTTAGTCTCAGATACTTCAGCCCTCAACTAATTCATTAGATGCGGTTACAACGTTAAGATTTTCAAGATTCACTTATTTATCGCAACTACAAATAAAACAAAAAATAGTAACAACAATTATAAATAAGTATCCACAACTAATTTATAATTGGGGATACTAAACCGGCGTAACTAAACCCTACTTATTGCAGTAACCACAAAAACAAATGAAAAATAATTGGCGCAAACCAAATGCAGTTGCTTCAATTGCATTTGACTTTGCGGTGACCAAATCTGCATTGACTATATTTAGTTTTTGCATTTTCATCCCACTTTTTTCTCAGTGTATAGAGATATTTTATTATCCAACTTACCTTAATGAGGATGAAGTTTGGCATTTTTAATGATTTTTTAGTGTTTCATTGTTTAAATCTGAGAACTAACTTATTGTCTACTCAAGTTACAAGTTAGTCATTAGGGGAATGGCAGGGGGCCTACATTGTAGTAATGCCCTTGTGTTCAGATTTACTTATGGGTAAACTGGGCATTTTCCCAGGGCACCGGTTTTGGAGGGGCACCAAAAGTCTGTGATAATTTTTGCTCAGTGGCTATTTGGGCTTCAAAAATCCCCCCCCCCCCCCCCACTTCATGGGCCAAAAAAAATAGGGGTGCCAATAACATCTTTGCCTAGGGGCAAGGTACCTTAAATCTGGGCCTGTCCTTGCGATGCAAGGTTTGACAGATTCTTATTTGTACTTCCTTCTTTTTTGTATCTGTTCTTCAGTCTATAAATTAATGAAGATGAAAGCGACTTTGTATCACTTTGCTTTACGTACTTATTAGGATCTTCTAAAGTTATGTCTGTTAGTATATCTGATAAGACAACGAAGGATGTTGAATCATTCCATTTAGTTGCTAAAAATGACAAGTTAAGTAATCATGAAGAGTACTTTGAAAATAGAATTATTAATGTCTGACGGAGTTAATCTTATCAGTGTCACTGTGATTTAACGTCACAGATACACAGCTGACTTGACGCTATCAAACTTTAACTTTAACTATGATGTCAGATGTACGAGTATGTAGAAATTATTACATAGCAGTTGAAGTTTACTTTATGATAAACTTATTGTAATTCTATTTAAATTTAATAATGTAAAATTACAGAAAAAAAAGATGATTATAATAATATCTTATCACCAATCCAAGACCAAATTTTACAATGAGTCACGAACCTACGTACATTTAGAAATACCGTGAATTCCGTCTTCTACTTAAAAATAATTACTGCAATTAACTGAATCTAGCCATTGAAGGTAATCGTGTAATGGAATATTTATTAAGTTGAGAATGATGTTGGTAGTTTATAAGTTGTAATTTTTCTTATATTGATAGGGAATGTATAATTAATAAACTGTTATACTACAACTAGAGAAATACTCGGTTTTTCCCAAAGAATTAATTGTGTTGCTTTCGTACATTATTGAATTCTCAACCACTTAAATGTTGACATACATTTTTTTTTTTAACTTGAATTTCTTATTGAATTGAACACTATCAAAACACTTAAAGCAACTTCGATAAAATCTCTAAACATACTTTAAAGTATTTGTGACGATACATAAGTTCTGATCCAAAAACTTCTATAGATATAAACAATCTTTCAAATTTGATGCTCTAAATTATGCTAAAAAGTCAATTTGATTTGCGTTAAATTAGTACAAAAATGGTCTGCAAACAGACTTAAAACATTTCGCGAGACATTGTACTAATTACTCTCAACTAAACAGCCAGTTGCAAGAAAGTGTACCGAAAAATGTCATAAATATAAACTGAAATGCATTTAATCATTGTATCAAAAGCTTTGTTTATTTATTTATTTATTTTTGTTCAAATGGCAATATAAGACAGTAAACAATTGAATTAATTAGGTTAATATAACTATTAGTCCAGGTCAAAAGCCAAAGAAAAATATTACTTTATACATTAAGGCAAATATTTGTATGGATTTTCTACGAGAACTTTTTCTGATCTTACCTTAGAAACAGATGATAAATGAATAAGTATTATTTTACGATAATACTTGTTACTATTGTATTTAACTTGTACTATAATACTTGATGTGTATTGTATATAATATTTTAGCTTTATTACGGTATTTTTATTATTAATGTTTTTGTTTTTTTTGTTTTTTAAGTGACAGGTTTAAAAACAATCGTCAATAAGAAACAATAACATTTTTTAAGCCGAGTTTACACCAGAGTTACTAACACTTGTTGCTAACATTTGTTGGCAACATTTTGGAAAATGTTTCTGAATTTACCAACATTGTGTTGGCAACAAAAAAAAAAGTCAGTTAAAGAGAAATTAATGTTGGTAACAAATGTTTCTAACAAAATGTTGCTAACAAAATACTAGTTTGTTTTTATTTGTTATTAACATTTTGTAAGTAACAAATGTTACTAACAAAATGTTTTTAACAAAATACTAGTTTGTTTTTATTTGTTATTAACATTTTAGCACCTCCCCATGCCTCTCTTGGTCAATTGGCTGCGAAATTTCGAGTATTGAGGAATAACGGCATGGTGAAAAGGAAATGCTATAATCATCTGAGAAAAGTAGTAAAAAGTGTTGCTAAAGGCCCAAACACTCGACAGAGCCAAATCCACGGAACCAAATTCACGAGGCCAAATCTAAGCGAGCCATTTTGGAATCGCCCCAAAACCCAAGTTAAGGTCCGACGGTCCGAGGGGCGCGCGGTGAATTTTGGACTTGCAGGAAATCTAGCCTGGCTCACCGAGCCTCACCAGTTCATCTGAGTTTCCCATACATGGTGAGTTTTGGAGTGGCGCGGGGCCGTTTGGCCTGGTGGATTTGTTACCAACATTTGTTGTCCACTTGTAGTGGATAACAAAAATCTTGTTGATAACATGTATTTTTGTTGCTAACAGAAATTGTTGGTAACAAATTCAGAAGAATTTTCCAAAATGTTACTAACAATTGTTATCAAAACATGTCATAAACTCTTGTGTAAACCCGGGTTTATAATTTTGTTATTAACATTTGTTATCAATATGGTTACTAACAAAATTGTTGGTAACATTTGTTACTAACTCTGGTGTAAACCCGGCTTTTAGTAACAGAGATGCTACAAAGTTAGCCTTATTCCCTCTCTCCTTATTTCGATAACCCAATTTATCTATTATAATTTTAAAAAAAAAACCCTAATTGCTAATTAAGTTTGAGTAATTGAGTTACAGGAGAAGCATTTAGTTGTTTTAACCCCTGTTTTAACTTCCTAACTTTAAAAAATCAGTCAATTCTTTCTCTTCTTTACGTTGCCTACGGTATTATTAAGAGATGGAATTTAAGAATAACCCTTCTTGGCAGATATCAATATTATAAACCCAAATAGGATTTAACTGATAATTATGTGCTTAAGATGACTTTTTTCAAATACACCCCCAATCTTGAATCAAAATGGCCGCTTGGAAAACCCTTTCACTTATATTGTTTATGCCATAAAAGAGAGCTAACATCCAAATTTCAATGTTCTAGTGAAATTGATTTTGGAGATATTGTCATGTAGATTTTGGCATATAAATAGCCATCTTGATCGAGATGACAAATTTTAAATAGATTTTTCAGCGAGCATCTAGGAGTTTAGGATCCTAAATGCAAAATGTCATGGTGATTGGTCTAGGGTAGGTGTCTCCAATCTTTTTGGTTGAAGGGCCGAATCTGGATAAGATGGTCCATAGGGAGCCGGATGAAGTAAGCAACATTCAGCTATCGAACTTCAAAATGGTATGGAACATGGATAATTAGTTCATAAACCAAAAAACAAACATATAATAAGACTCGTGTTGATCTATTTTAATGTTTGAATTGGCATATAATTATGAAGAACTTATAACTTTGGATTGTTTAGGTTCGTTTGCTAACGTCGTTTGTGGCGCAGCGGGCAGAATGAAAACGTCTCACGTTTGGACGTCGTAGTTTGGATCCCCTGGCTCTAGGGACTCTAGAGATGGTGATGAGTCAGTCCAGTTAGTCGGTGGTACTTGGATTTTATATTTATACATAAACAGATAAATATATGAAGTGTGGTGTAATATAAAATATAAAATGGTGCTGAATCATGGAGAGCAAAATCATAAATTTAATATTTTATAAATATTTATTCAGCAACCTATTTCTTATTGTAAATATTATTATTTTGGAATAAAACTTTTTAGATCCTCATTATTCATACTTTTCATTAAAAATCTGATTAATATATTTAAACTGCGCAATTAAATTCCATCTTGGGAGAAGAGGGATGTCAACGATCAATTAATGCTAATAATTCTAATCTTATCCCACTTCCTTGATAGCTATTTAGATAAGGAATAGAGAGAAAAAAGTATTCCAAACAGTTAATCAATAAACTGATAATGTAAACACAAGTGGTTTTTTTTCTGTATGTATTTATTATTATTATTTTTTATATATATTAACCATTTTTTCCGACTAAAAATATTTTACTATATTACAAATTGAGTCCAAACGGTCAGTATAAATTGTACAAATTTGAACTGTCGCTAATTTGTTATCAGATTTTGATTTTATATTATTAAGGATGCACACGAGAGAGCGTGGCAGACACCCATTTTTATCAGTATGATAACATTTCATTCTCGTGATATGGTTCATAACTCGAATGCTTTTTTTTTCATTCGAATAAAAACAATTCATAGTATTTGTTGTTTTTTTTATCCCCCCTTTCTCGTTTCAGAATTATTGAATGAAAAACCACAATACAATGTGGAATCTCGACATTCCTTCTGGCTTTAGAGAGAAAATATTTTGAAATATGTATGAAGTATTACATTGTTATTTATAAATATTCAAAATATTAAATCGAAATATATAGGTATAACATATGCCTACTTGTAAGTGTGTGCGTCTATACATGATTTTGTATTTGCATGGTATTTTGAAAATAAGTGAAATTTATAATATTGACATTCTAGTAATAAAATAATTCTTATCTCCAGAAGGGAGAAAAAGTTATAGTCCAGGAAATATGCGCGCATAAAAGTGACTGACTAACATCAAACTAAAATGTTAAATTCTATAAGTTAATTATTTGATGACCTTTAAGAATATGTGGTCGTATAAGTTCGTCCGCGGGACATAGCTTGGCCATAAGCAGTTAAACCACAAACCACAACAGGCCGGTGGAGAGCTGACATGTCCCATCCATTTTAGCAGACAATGTGATTTTCATGATTCTAAGTACAATATTAGTTGCCGAAAATCATGTTGATGCTAGTTTATCACTTGATGGGTTATTTATTCATGTATTTCTTCAAATCAAAATGGTCAACTAGCTAGTATCAAACAACTAACATAAACTTGAATTTTAGTATACCAACTAATTTTGTACATACTCAGGATCATGGAAATCACATTGTTTGCCAAAGGGAGCGGTACTTGGCCGCTCCCCAACGTACTGATTTTTTAACAGCTTTTGTCCAAGCTACGTCCTGCAGACGAATTTAGCCAACCACATATTCTAAAAAAACATCAAAAGATTTACTTATACACAAACTTCTAGCTCAATGTTAGTCAGTCACTTTTTTGCACGCATCTCCTGAATTCTAATATTTTCAGTTTAATTTAGAGAGATTAAAATTAACTTTTCTTCCCTGAACCTGAAAAAATGAATACATAAAAACTAGAGAAAAAAAATAAAACAGGGAGAAAAAGAAGGATTACCAACTTAATTGTGTATTAAATAGTAGAAAACGAATTGCTAATGTAATGAAGTTATTGAAATCAGGTTGGAAAAACTGTTTTTTTAGCCCTCATTTGTAAGTTGTGTTTATCAATGATTCTGATTTGTTTACACCTGCATTTAAATAACCAAAAACAACCTTCTATTTGCCTTTCGTTGTAATTTTTATTTTTAGTTTCATAAAATTAATTTCATATATCTGCTTTTAATAGTGCTCATATTGATTATTATAAATATAACATGCACTTGTATGTTATTTTAACTTGTTTTGGAGGTAATAACTTTTATATTTTACAAATATTACATTGTACTTAAAAATCACTTTTCTTTCTCGCAACACCTTCAGAACCCAAAAGGGGGCTCTTATTTTACCCAGGATTATATGATCATATTAGAGACCTTATTCATTTTCAATGTTATTTCTATTTTAAAATTCATCAAATTTGAGATGAAATGTTTAATATAAGAAGAGACGGATGGCGAATCAGTTACAAGACGTTTGTAAATATCCATTTATCATTGCATCATTTCTCAGGTGAATGCTCATCTGCCTTCAAAAGGCTATTAGTGAGCCAAGAGCTTCTAGAAAGCGACTTGCAAATCATTTACCTCTGGTCATCATTATTCCCTCTAGGAAACTAAAAAGAAGCAGTAAAAAATAGAGTGATCTGTAGATTAATAATTTAGGCACGTCCAACTCTCCTTGTCTTTATTTCCGTTCATCAATATTCCCTTAGTTTGACATGAGATGAGTACTATTCTTGCATATGCTCATCCTACCAACTATAGACTAAAATGTATATTCTTGATATGGAGCAACGTGTACCATTCTTGCATTTGCTCGTCCTACCAACTATTATAGGGTAAAATGGTTATTCTTGATATGGAGCAACGTGTACCATTCTTGCATTTGCTCATCCTACCAACTATAGGGTAAAATGTATATGCATTTGCTCATCCTACCAACTATAGACTAAAATGTATATTCTTGATATGGCGCAACTTGTACCTTTCTTGCATTTGCTCATCCTACCAACTATAGGGTAGTGTAAAATGTATAGTCTTGATATGGAGCAACTTAAACCATTCTTACATTTGCGCATCCTCCCCATTATAGAAAAAAATTATATTCTTGATAAAAAAAAAAAAAAACAGTAGGAAGTGTTTCCTTCAGACTTACTTCTTTATTTCTGATCCTATTCTCGCTTATACAATTACAATACTGTCTTTCTTAGATCTATTATCACGTCTGCTACAAGAAACACATGTCAAACATGAAGAGTTTATATTTAACTAATTAGCATGCTCTACTATGTTTTGCTAAATAATCAGTTTTAACTAGAACACTTGAGCTGTCCGTTTAGTTTGTGGAGTGGTCTCGTGGAAAATGTCTCCTATCACAAGAAGATACGATGGTACGTCAAGGTCCTGTTTGACTAGTTAAGACCAGCCTGGTCACCAAGACTACGCGTGACTCTCTCTCTCTCTCTCTCTCTCTCTCTCTCTCTCTCTCTCTCTCTCTCCTCTCTCTCTCTCTCTCTCTCTCTCTCTCTCTCCCCCCCCCTTATATATTTTGTTTTATGACTAGGCGTTCCTATATGACTGATAAATTATATTAAACATTCGACAGCTATCTAAAGGAATTTACAGATAATTTTTTTCTTTTTTCCAGATTGATGTAGATTCGTGTGAGTGCGAAATATTGCACAATTTTATTCCTGTAGATTTCATTTGTGTTTTTTAGGTTTATTTTAATTGCAAAATAAATTAATAATTTAATATTTAAACGTAATTCTATTGCTCGTATGATTTAGACATCAATGCCTCAAGAATGATTACCTCTCGAAATCTCCGATCCACTTTCGATTTTATTTAGGAATGAAGAAATACATATTATACTAATTATTATGGCACAAAATAATCTATCTATATTATTAAAACATTTTTGTAAACAAACAAATGTGTCAAATTGTGCGAAGGTAAAAAGGCATGTTTTCTTAGAATAATATATATATAGAAGGAGCATAGAATCGGAATCCTAAGCAATTACTGATAAGAGACTGAAGCCAACTTTTGCCGAGAGGTTCTGCCTGTCTGTTGATTAATTTTTGTCTGTCTGTTATGAATTAAAGTATCAATTTATCAAAATATAAAGAGCGCAGACGGTTGAAATTAATTTGGGGCTATCTGCGGACTACTTTCGACAAACCATCCAAATTTTATAATAATCAGTTGAGTACTTTTGAAGATATAGGTCTAAATAAATGTATGTTTGTGCGCATGTGGGGGATAAAATAATGGGCGCAGAAGGTTGAAACTTATATGGGATCAACAATGGGCTAAGTATAACCTACCATCTCAATTTCATTAAAATCGAAAGTGTTGTTTTTTAGATATCTTAGTTCGCAAAACTACGTTTTATCTCTTTCCAACTACAATATCTCGAAAACGGTATGTCTCACTTCAAACATGCATAGGACCTTTTTTGTGCAGAATTATGTAAGGAATAATTTTGGTAATAACACTTCTCTTCAAAAAATAAACCAATTTGCGTAAAAAGTGGAAAATTGGAATTAAATTTTGGACTTTAAGGCGGAGGGAGGGGGGACGCGCCCCCTCAAGAGGGGGGAACTTTACTGTTTCTTACTACTACACCCCTTAAGAGTGTTTTCATAAAGTTTCAAAACTTTATAAATTATTTCCCCTATTATTCCTTGTTTTCCTGGACTAATATAATAAACATTATGTTTAGCATATTTCAAGCTAAAAATAAGATAAAACGCAATAAAAATATTACAATAAACGAAACTAACTATCAATAATTAAAATTTACTAAAAATTAAATTAAAAAACCGAAGGCAAATAATTTTAGAGTTATGACGTCACAAATTTCAAAAATGAATTTTTAGAACGCGGATTAGGGGACACAACCAAAGTTGGCTTCAATGTTATCAGTGATCCTCCTTCTATATATTGTATTATTCTAAGCATGCTTTCCTTGCGGATTTCATTAGCTGTCACTGGTCGTGTTTGTTTACAATTGATTTTTTAATTTTACCGCCTAAATATTTAAGAAATTTAGTGATTTATCGACTAATAGTATTAATTTGGTAAATCTAATTACTGATTATTGTATTGTCATCGCAAATACATAATCTGTGCAAGTTTCAGCTTTCTACTTAGTCAGGAAGTAAGTTAAAAAACAAAAAAAAAATCGATAAAAATCTATTGCAAGATTTGTACTGGACAAACGAGAATGCAAGCTAATAAACCGTAATAATAATTACAAGATAAAAAGAACCTTTTATATAATACGTTTTTAAATTTTCTGCCATAAATCATAAATTTGAAACCTGTCAAAATGAAGATTGTAAATATTATGGGATATGTCAAAACAAATAAAATAACTTGCGGAATTTTTCCGAACTAACTTTCTATACAGCAAAATTTGCTAAAAATGAATTAAATTCTGCTGAAATATGGCTAAAATTATTAAAATATTGCATTGTCGTCGTGTTCTGAGCTACTCTAAAAGTTCTAAATGTCTAGCTACTCGGGAAGTTAGTTAAAAATCGATTGCAAGATTTGTACTGGACAAACAAGAAAGAAAGCTAATAAAACGTAATAATAATTACAAGATAAAAAGAACTTTTTATATACTACGTTTTTAAATGTTCTGTCATAAATCATAAATTTGAAACCTGTCAAAATGAAGATTGTAAATATGGGATATGTCAAAATAAATAAAATAACTTTCGGATTTTTTCCGAACTAACTTTCTATACAGCAAAATTTGCTGAAAATGAATTAAATTCAGCTGAAAGATGGCTAAAAGTATTAAAATATTGCATTGTCATCGTGTTCTGAGCTATTCTAAAAGTTCCAAATGTCTAGATACTCGGGAAGTTAGTTAAAAATCAATTGCAAGATTTGTACTGGACAAACAAACAAGAAAGAAAGCAAATAAAAACGTAGTATAAAATAATGTTGAATGTGTAATATTAGCAAGCCACAGACTATTTAAAAAGAAATTAACCATCCTTTTCATCTCCATATTCTTATAACGTCCAAATTGTAAATGAAAAAATAGTATTCATTAAGAATGAAAAAAAAACTGTTTTTTAATTAATTATTTATTACAAAAATCCCCAACTAATTGATCATAAAATATTCGATAGTAATGTAAAAATTACAAATCATCATGAAGATTTTTTCCCTAAACACGACACTGTGTTTAAAATTGCATCAGATATATTGAAACTGTACATTTGCAACTATTTTTAATATTATTATAAAAATATTATTGCCTTTTGATATCATGGGGAAAAAACTGAATTAAAAATAAATAATTCCAATCTATTTTTATTGCTTGATCCTTTCTCGGTGTAACCGACATGATAAGATTGACAAATATTTGATCAAATGTGTTTAATCATTTTAAAGGGAATCGGTTTATTTATAAGGCTTGCGTCGCTCACTCTGCAATCAAAGTTCAAACATCAACAATAATCTTTGTTAAATTTTTAGATAGGCAAGCCTAATTGATTTAATCAATAAATGTGTAAAGAGGCTTAAGCCATCAATAAATGGATAAGATGTCGTTGAATTTGATGATGGCAAAAACCAGATTAGTTATATGACCAAACCCCTTTCGAGAAGAAAAGCGACAATTTAGGGGTTATTTTACTCCTATTTACTCTACTACTGTGACAGATGTGACAAAACATTCAATTGAATTTTGTATTTATTGTTTAAAAAATATTAAAGTTGTGTTAAATAGTTCATCTATTAATAAAAGTATAAAAAACCTAATTCCGAGTTTCTCAAGTGGTGCCGAAACCCGAATAATAGAAATAAAAGAAACCTGAAAGAAGAAATTTAAGATGGCAAACATGAAAGATTTATTTTTATCTTCAGAAGAAGATGTGTTAAATCGCTTAACTAAAGAAGAGATAGTCACGGAACTAAAGAAAAGAGGATTAGATGTAAAGGACTCGACCAACAAAAAAGAGGTATTGGTGCAACTACAACAACTTAACATCCAAGAGTTGACACAGAAAACCCGGGAAATTAAAGAAGATCAAAGGCAAGTACAATTTTTGAATAACGTTTTAGAGCTAATAAATTCTAAATTACAACCAAATCAATCATGTATACAAGAAGGATATCAGAATAGAGAAGATACTGTTAGACCAAAACTCCCAAGACTCCAGCTGGAGACATTTGAAGGTAAAATTGAAAAATGGTCTTTGTTTTGGGAGCAGTTTGAGTCGTCAGTGGACAGCAACCCTAGAATTGACCCAATAAATAAACAAGTTTACCTCCGAAATTTGTTGAAAGGAGAAGCATTTGATATAATAGAAGGTTTAGAACTGTCAAAAGAAAATTATGAATTCATAAAAGAAAAATTAAAAAGAAAATACGGAGACAAAAGGAAAATTATAAACAATCACATTGACTTTATTGAGGGATTGACAACTATAACAGGATCTAGCGTTGTTGAACAAAATAAACTTTATATAAAAATTCAATCGCGAGTAGACAGTTTAAAATCTTTAGGAGGACAATTAGACGCATACGGACATATACTTAACAAAAAAATGTTAAGACTTTTTCCTGAGGAACTAGGTATTAAATGGTTAGAGTTTGTAGAAGATAAACAAGTTGATGAGAGTAATCTCATAGAACTAATGACATTCATGGAAAAATATTTTGAAAAAAGATTGAAAATAGATGAACTAAAAATTGAAAAAACGGTCGAACCAGTATATCAGGTAAGATCTACTATTGAAGCATTAAATATAAGAACAAAAGAAAAAAAATCACCAATCTTTGTAAACTTGAGAAAAAATGACAAAATCAGAAAAATATGTGCGTTTTGTGAGGAGAGAGACTCACATTGGGCTCAAGACTGTAAAACTTACACCTCTGTTGAAAAAAGAAAACAATGTCTTATAAACAAACGCAAATGTTTTATATGCTTATTTAGTAGTGATCACATAGCAAGAAACTGTCCTAAATTTAAGAATTTACATTGTTTCCAATGTAAGGAAAACCAAAAACACAACACAGCACTTTGCGAAAAAGATGAAAGAAAACCTAAGGACGTGACCAATAACCACGTAGGACTGAAGTGGAAGGGATCAAGACTGCAGACAATTAAAGTGTGGGTTGTCGGGCAAAATGGGGAAAAACGTTTAACAAGATGCTTACTAGATACAGGAAGTGAAGTGAGCTTCGTAAGCGAAATTATGGCTACAGAGTTGGACATGAAAATAACAGAAGAAGAAATATGTAACGTAAAATCATTTGAAAACAAAAGTAGCAGAAAGAAAAGAAATACCAGAGAATTCAAACTAGTAAGTATGTTTAACAATATGTCTATTAACATCCAAGCTCTAGAGTCAAATAATGAATACAAAGAATATGAATCTGTTCCTTATGAAATAAAGAAATTGTTTCCAAAAATCAAATTTGCTGATGAACAAACCGAAAATTGTGATACAAAAATAGAAATTTTGATTGGTATGAACTATTACTGGAAAATTATTCAAGACAAAACATTGAGATTAAATGAGGGATTGGTTTTATCAAAATCAATTTTCGGATGGGTCTTAAGTGGAGAAAAAAGTGTCGCTAAAATAAAAAATTGCAGTAACAACCACATTGATTTTAAAGCTACTGAGACAGAAAAAGAAATAAAAAATTTTTGGGATTTGGAAAAAATAGGAATTACAGAAAATCAAGAAAATGAAAATCAAATTAACAAAGAAATAAATAAAAACTTTGAAAAGACATTCGTGATAAAGGATGGGAGAGGGGTTGTAAGTATTCCTTGGAAAGAAAAACACAAGCTGTTGAACGATAATTATGTAGTAGCAGAGAAGAGATTCAATTCCTTAGAAAAAAGATTTCAAAAAGACGAGGAATACAAAAGAAAATATATAACCGCTATGCAACAATATTTAGAAGAGGATCACATAGAAGAAGTAAAGAATATAGCAAGTACATCAGAAAAAGTATTCTACCTACCTCATCAAGCAATTTTAAAGGATGACAGAGAGACGACAAAAGTGAGAATTGTCTTTGATGGGTCATCTCACGAAAAAGGTTTCATATCGGTTAATGAAGCTATTGAACCTGGACCAAATTTAAACCCAGAAACTACAGGCGTCTTACTACGGTATAGACTAAACAAATACGTGTTGTGTGGTGACGGAAAACAAGCATTTTTGCAACTTATTTTAAATGAAGATGACAGAGATGCAACAAGATTTATTTGGTATAACATTGAAAATACAGACTCTGGATTTATAACAGGAAGCAATAAAGTAATTTACAGGTTCAAAAGACTTCCCTTTGGTTTAACCTGTTCTCCGTATCTACTAGCAGCAGCCTTAAGGGAAACTGCAAGAAGATATGAAAGCATTTATCCCAAAATATCAAAACTCATTGACAAAAACACTTACGTAGACGATTTTGCAAGTGGAGATGATACAGAAGAGGGAGTTGTTCAAATTTACAAGGAAATAACGTCAGTTACGGATGAAATTAAAATTAAAATGCAAAAATGGAACACAAACAGCGAAAAATTAAAATTACAGTTGAAAGACTGTCCGGAAAAAGAAGAATTAAAATTGTTAGGGCTAAAATGGAATGTCAGTAGTGATTGCTTCATTTTGTTATCCGAAAAATCAAGAGATCTTACAACAGTTACCACAAAAAAACAGATTCTAACACAAGTTGCAAAATTATATGACCCTTTAGGCCTCATAACCCCGATAACAGTAACAGGAAAAATATTATTTCAAGAAACTTGGATTAAAGGATTTGATTGGGACGACATATTACCTCCAGATTTTGCAAAAAGATGGTATGCTTGGAAAAAAGACATCGAGACCGCTAATAAAATAGAAGTTAAAAGGTGGATAAATTTCAAATCAAATTTAAATCAAATTCTCGAAATACATGTGTTTTGTGATGCAAGTGAAAAAGCATATGGAGCCACATTGTACATTAAAATCAAAGAAGACAGTGGATTGGTAGAAACTCACCTGATGATGAGTAAATGCAGATTAGCTCCAGTAAAGAAAATAACTTTACCCAGACTTGAACTGCTTGCTGCATTAATTGGTACTCGATTATTAAATTATGTGCTAAAGGAAACTGAATTAAATCCTAGTATAGTGAGGCTGTGGTCAGACTCAAAAGTCGTGCTGACATGGATAAAAAATTACTCTAGAAAATGGAAGACATTTGTTTGCAACAGAGTATCCGAAATCCAAAATAGCGTTAGATCATCCGTCTGGGGATACTGCAGAAGTAAAGAAAACCCTGCAGACCTCTTAACAAGAGGAATATCAGCAAAAAAATTAAAAGATAAAGAAATTTGGTGGAAAGGCCCACCGTGGCTAAAATTTGATAAGGATAAATGGCCAGAAGAAGACGAGTTTTTGAATGTGGAAGAAGCAAAAAATGAAGAAAAAAAGATTAAAGAAGTTTTAAATGTGGCAGAGGAAGAAAATCTTTCTCAAGTATTTAGATTCGAAAACATAAACAATTACAACAAATCGTTAAGAGTAATAGCGTGGATAATTAGATTCAAAAATAATTGCAAAAAGTTTAAAATTAAAGGAGAACTTTCTGCAGAAGAGTTAGAAATATCAAAAATTTGTTGTATTAAATTAATTCAGAAAGAGTACTTTAGAAAAGAAGTAGAAGAATTAAAATTGAATAACGAAATAAAGAATTCACCAATAAAAAAATACAATCCATACATTGACAAAGATGGAATAATAACAGTTGGAGGAAGATTACAGTTTGCAGAAATATCAATTGAGGAAAAACATCCCATTATATTAGAAGGAAAACACCCTTTAGTCAAACAACTCATAAGATGGACCCACTACAAATTATTTCACTTAAAACTAAACATGTTTTAACAGAACTAAGAAGCAAATATTGGATCCAGCATGGAAGAAAATTAGTCAAACAAGAAATAAGAAAATGTACAGTTTGTCAAAAATTGAACAAAAAAAGAGCAGTACAAATTGAAGCTCCTCTTCCTTTAGACCGCATCAAACAAGAAAAACCATTTCATGTGACAGGAATAGATTTTGCAGGTCCACTTTACATAAGAAAAGAAGGAAACTCTCAAAAAGCATATATCGTTCTCTTCACGTGTGCTGTAGTAAGAGCAGTGCACTTAGAATTAGTGACGTCTATGTCGACTGATAAATTTATTATGTCATTACAAAGATTTATCGCGAGACGAGGATTACCTAAAATTATATACACAGATAATGCTAAAACGTTCAAAGCTGCTGATATTTATTTGAAAGGTCTCTGGGAAAGTATAGAAAATTCAAAATTACAATTATTTCTGGCCCAAGAAGGAATAATATGGAAATTTATAGTGGAAAGAGCAGCGTGGTGGGGAGGCTGGTGGGAGAGGATGGTGCAGACAACAAAAAGATGTTTGAGAGCCACCGTCATGAAAACATCTTTACTAGACGAAGAAGAGTTAACAACTGTACTGAATAACATAGAGGCGGCAATCAACAGCAGACCCTTGACCTATGATGAAGAAGATCCAACGGAAGATTCACCCCTTACTCCACAACTCTTTTTGTCTGGACAGAAAATTAACTCACTACCACCTGAACAACGGAACTTAACAGGAAACGAACTAGTCAAACTTATTAAAAAGAGAGAAGAAATTAGCAGCCAGTTCTGGAAAAGATGGAACAGAGAATATTTATTAACTTTAAGGTCATTTCACGAAAGAAAGACACCGAGCGGAATAGTAACAATTGCTGAGGGAGACATTGTGCTGGTGTCAGACGATCGACCAAGACACATGTGGAAGACTGGCAGAATATTGCAAGTGAATAAAGGCAGAGACGGGCTCGTGAGGTCTTGTATTTTAAAGGTAGCTGGAGCAAGAGAAAACATCAGACGACCAGTACAACTATTAGTTCCACTAGAACTATAAAGGTGCTGGTACCGCAAGCATGTGTCGGCGGGGAGTGTGACAGATGTGTCAAAACATTCAATTGAATTTTGTATTTATTGTTTAAAAAATATTAAAGTTGTGTTAAATAGTTCATCTATTAATAAAAGTATAAAAAACCTAATTCCGAGTTTCTCAACTACAGGAGTTATCTTTAAATACTAATGGCCAGTATATATTCCTATGGAAGAGAGATAGATTTCGCCAAATCAACCTTCTTAAATATATATAAACCTTCAAGAAGTGACACTATAATCCATCTTGAAAAGTGCGGCTATCCCTATAAAATATCAAGTAGGTACTTAATTTTCTTTTTGACAACCTGAAGTATTTTGCTTCCGAGCTTACCGAAGGTAACAGAAGCTATGTGATCGTTCTAAAGAACAAAAATATATGATTTCTCCGATTTCAAAAATTCCAAAACAGAAATCCGTTTCAGACATTAGGGAACATTTTTCGTTCCGTTTCTGTCTGTCAGTCTGTCTGTAACTACTTTTGCGATTTTAATGAAATTTGATTGGTAGGTCATAATTAGCCCATAGTTGGTCCCATATACGTTTCAACCTTCTGCGCCTATTTGTTTCTCTTCCACATACGCACAAACATACATGTATTTACACCTACAGCTTCAAGAGTACTCGCATCTGATAAGTATGAAACTTTTATAGTTTATCGAAAGTAACCCGCAGATATCCCCAGATTAATTTAAATCGTCTGCGCTCATAACTTTTGCTAACTTATTCATGTAAAAAATTATAACAATTTTGACAGATTAAAAAAACGGGGGAAAACAAGAAACAAAATAAATAATAATGGCTTATAAAAGCATAAAATCAATAAATTACGTGATAGGATGCGAGGAAGCTTATGTTCCACACTAATTGGCACTCTATTTTATAATAAAATAATTTTAAATATAATAATACGTTGAACTTAAATGTGTGACATATGCATAATAGCTCTGCAGTAAATCATCACAAAACATAATCAACGGATAAATTATTTTGTTTTGATGATATTTCTTATTAAAATAAATTGTCGGGGAGCGATTTGACATGAAATAACACAAAGTTTAGTAAAAAAACAGACTGTAATTTCGGTAAATATATGTTAGGGTAATACTTAAGACCACAAGTTCATACATAAATTCTGTAAACTTTTAAAAGAAGAAGAATAAAATGGAACTCAAAAAAAGCTTTAAGCGCGTTTTCCCAGGGAAATGTGAAATATTATATACTTTTATAAATAAACTTTTTAAAATAAACGTTTTTATAAATAAACGTGTTTAAAACACCTTGTACAATAATGATGATTTATTTGAAAGATGATGGATTAATATAATAGTATGTTAATATCAGAAGTTAATCTGATATTTTATATATAGTTTTAGTTACCACATTTTAATTGTTAATGTTTGTGTCAATTTTTTTTCCTTCTTCTAAATTTGTGATTTAAATTCATTCATCAATAATTTAACCTCTTTTTACATATTTCGTAGATTTAAATATATCGAAGCTCTCGTAATAATTGTAATTAGGTAATAATTATTAAATCGTCCTGTAATAACCCTGGCAGTTGATCGGGACTAAAACCCAAAAGAAAAAAATCGAAGCTCTCTCATTAAAACAGACATGGATTTTAATTTTTAATTTCATTTTAATTAAAGACCCCATATTAATAAACAGTCTGATGATGACCATAAAATTGAGAAGGGTCAAAATGTCTTTTATAATTATGGCTAAACTTGTCTTACGAATTTCACACGTTAATATCAACGTATCATTCATTCTATCATCACTAAACGTATCATGATTCTTTATATCTTAGAAAATTTTGAATTTAGACATTCGTAAACCTTACTTCTTATATTAAAAAATAAATATATATATTTCCTTTAATTATATCAGTCTCACCCGGTTTCTATCAAATGTGTTTGGCATCTGAACTGTTTGGCTATATTTCACCTCCTTTGAGGCATCTTCAGGCCTAAAAGACGATTTTTCAAATGTTATTTCTCATATCTATATTAACTTACATATTTATAATTGCGACAACATAATTTTATAAACAAAAAAAAAAAATGCGAATTGTCGTGAGAGAAAATTTTTAAGAATAATAAATAAAGTTTATCATTGATTAGATTTACAATTGAACAAATCTAATATACTCGAGCTGTTTCCGCTGCTCGAGTGTATTGACTGCTTACCAGTTACCTAACAATCCGCAATTCTTATTTTTAGTTTTTGTTGTCAATAGTACGATTGATTGCATCAGTTTGTATCACAATTTGGCAAAATTTATTTTTAAAAAATACTGGAATGACCGACCGGATAGCAGCCATGCTCCGTCAATAAATAACCCACGTGCGTATCAGCAAAATCAATTTAAAAGGAAGCAGTGGGAGAAAAATGATACATCAGCCTAAATTCACACTAATTGGCCTCGATCTATATCTATATTTTATACATATATATGATTAAGTGTTTATCAGTTAACTGTTCCAGAGCTAAATCTTTGCGATGTGAAAAAACATATACTCTAACTCATTTTAAAGAAATTCAGAAAAGCTGTCTTTCTACGAATAATAATATTAGGATGTATAATAATATGTGGTGTAGCTTTCGGCTTTTATAAAGCCATCATCTGTACCGATTGTGGAAGAACTAGAGTTAAACAATAAAAATTATGAATTGTGCGAGTCATAAGATGTCGGCGACTATACTCATTTGAAATTATCGTTAGATTGAGGTATTTATATTAATATAAAACCAAATAATTTCCTTTATCATATACGAGCCCTTAGGCCAGTGGCAACAGGCTTAATTTTATATTTATAACAAAAGAAGTAAAATTAAGCAAATTAATTTAGATATGTTATTATATCTATTTGAAGACCAACTAATCAAAACAAAAATTTATTTTTATTGGAATAAATTTGGTTGCATTAGCTTAGTAATAACAAACCATTTCGTGGTGCGTCGTCGGGACACAACTCGATTTTATAAATGATTATAGGTAAATTCATAAACTTTACCCAAAAATTTGGGAACTGGTTTTAGAAGTTATCACCCAAGTCGTGTCTTGAGAAAGTTTTGAAATTTGATGTCTTTACAGTTTTCGAAATCGGTAGAATGTTAACTGGTAAACTAAATAAAAATATGTCGGGAAATATGATGCAAGATGCGACGGACGGACGAACGAACTACCAAAAGCATGTTTCTAGGATGACCTCGAAACCCTAACAAGCATAAAATAAGTGCAATAATCTTAAAACATGTGGGTGTGGGTACATGTTTGACGAGTATAAATCAAATTTAAACAAGTGTTTACATTCGCTGTCCAGCTTTAGGTAAAAAAAAAAGATGGGGATTTTGGAAAATTTAGATTAGTGGTATTTTCTTCGTTCCCTAGAGTATTGAGGCCTTGTGCAAATTGAGGATAGCAAGTTTCAAAGTAAGTCAGAAGAAATGAACCAGAAAGTTTTGGATTTAAAAAAGTTTCGGTCCATCCTAAACTCAGATTTTTACTTCTAAATGATCCTCGCTATCCTCAATTTCCATTTAATTTACTGTTAATATCCAAATTATTATTACTTAGTTTATAGACCAGATCTCTATATTGTAATATCATACTCCTATTATTGTACGTACTATGAATAGACCCAAGTTAACAACTGTGGAGGAGTTAAGTATTTGAATATTTTACCTACTAAACATATTTAAGAAATGCTTCCATTACTGTACATTGTACATACTATGAATAGACCAAAGTTAACAACTTTGGAGGAGATGAGAATCGGAATAGTCTACCTGTTAAACATATTCAAGAAATGCTTCCATTACTGTACATACTATGGATAGACCAAAGTCAACAACTATGGAGGAGATGAGAGTCAGAATGTTTTACCTGTTAGAAGTATTCAAGAAATGCTTCCATTACTGTACATACTATGGATAGACCAAAGTCAACAACTATGGAGGAGATGAGAGTCAGAATGTTTTACCTGTTAGAAGTATTCAAGAAATGCTTCCATTACTGTACATACTATGGATAGACCAAAGTTAACAACTATGGAGGAGATGAGAGTCAGAATGTTTTACCTGTTAGAAGTATTCAAGAAATGCTTCCATTACTGTACATACTATGGATAGACCAAAGTTAACAACTATGGAGGAGATGAGAGTCAGAATGTTTTACCTGTTAGAAGTATTCAAGAAATGCTTCCATTACTGTACATACTATGGATAGACCCAAGTTAACAACTATGGAGGAGATGAGAGTCAGAATGTTTTACCTGTTAGAAGTATTCAAGAAATGCTTCCATTACTGTACATACTATGGATAGACCAAAGTTAACAACTATGGAGATGAGAGTCAGAATATTTTACCTGTGAACATGTAAATGTTCATAGTAGCTTTCTAAATCAACAGAGTCAACTAATGATTAAACCGACAGTTACTTCTTCCATAAACTGGTTTGTAAGTTGTTTTAATAAGAAAGCGTCATAATATAATAGTTATTTAAATGAATTTTATTAAAATAATATTATTTATCAGGGGTTCCCAGCAGGTAATTGTCACAGCGTTCGCTTGTCTCATAGGAGTCGATTCCCGACTCATTCGCCTTAAGTGCTAAACCAGCATCACCAAATAAATGGGTACTATGCTACTACCAAGTATAGTGTTATGTTTATGCCAAATATATTATGAACGCTATTGATTTTATCCATGATAATTCATTATGGTTCTAATAGTAAGAATATTATGACGTTTTTACTCATTCTGGATAGTTAAGTGCATTAAATGTCTACTTCTCAAAAATGGTTTAATTCCAAGGAACCGTTTTGAAGTTACAAGCATTCAAAGTTGAACGTTATTAAAAATAGTATTTGTTGTTTTAGTTGAAAGGGGATTAATAAAGATTTGTGGCTATTGAAAATAAGAAACATTGATAAATTTGTATAGATAGTATGAAAAAACTCTAATGTTTATAATTTAATAGATAACGATTGTCCTTGCGATATGGGAGGGTGTTGGGGGATGATGCAATTAATTGGCTGTTCCGACCTTGTTCTGGGGCAATAACCTAAACTAGTCGCGCACCCCCTAATCTTAGAAAATATATAGCTAAATGAACAATATTATCTATGAAATAGAAGAGTCGGGGTTTCGTAGACGTCGCGGGGGGTCCATTTAATAACTTATCGTCACATTTCTAGTACAAGCCGGATGAATGAAAGACGTAGAAAGTACGAATTTTTTATATTATTAAAGTGGTTATCTATTCTATGTTACCAGTTCGATGAGCTGAAGATAAACTGCAAACATTGCCAAAAATATTATCATAGCCTAGGTCAGGGATCGCCATTTAGATCCCGTTTTTGCCATTTGTATTATTTAAGAATAACATTGGAAGGATAAGTCAAAATTGAACAGGGCCAAGATATGTCATATCACAAATATCAGGTTAAATTAATAAAATGTATTTTTTAAGTTAAACTTTTTGAGACAGAAATTAGGAATGAAAATGCTGTGTAGGATGTCAAATAACAAAATATCATATAAAATTAAACTTTCGATTGATTCGAATTAAATGTTTAAGGGTTATTTAACCCAACAGTCGAACAAAAGCTAATACATTCTATTGTATTTGTACTATTAATGTATATCAGCTTGTAATGACAGCTAAGTACTGTTGGAACATCTTTCCATGTATATAAATTATCAAAGGAAAATAAAAGAATTTATTTTGCTACGTATGAAGTGCATAATAATAAATGCCAATAGTTGGGCACCTTATTTATTTATATTGAGTCAAATGACAACTAATTTTTTCTGTTTCACTCTTTTTAACAATCAACAATTAAATGGCAGATAATTGTTTCAATCTTTCTAACAATCAGGTGTTAATTGATAGATAATTGTTTCACTCTTTCTAACAATCAGGTGTTAAATGACAGATAACTGTTTCACTCTTTCTGACAATCAGGAGTTAAATGACAGATAATTGTTTCACTCTTTCTAACAATCAGGAGTTAAATGGCAGATAATTGTTTCACTCTTTCTAACAATCAGGAGTTAAATGACAGATAATTGTTTCACTCTTTCCAACAATCAGGAGTTAAATGAAATATAATTATTTCACTCTTTCTAACAATCAGGAGTTAAATGGCAGATAACTGTTTCACTCTTTCTAACAAGCAGGAGTTAAATGACAGATAATTGTTTCACTCTTTCTAACAATCAGGAGTTAAATGACAGATAATTGTTTCACTCTTTCCAACAATCAGGAGTTAAATGACATAATTGTTTCACTCTTTCTAACAATTAGGTATTAAATGGCAGATAACTGTTTCACTTTTTTTTAAATCAGGAGTTAAATGACACTATGTCTACTATACAAGATTCAAATAACAGATAATTGAATAACTCAATCTACTATACATAAGACAAATGACAGATAATGCTGTCTGCCTCATCTATTTATGTTTATAAGTCATATTACACTAAACTGTCGGTTCGTTCTACTATAAATCTAAGAGTCATTTAAATGATGATACTGATAACATTTTTGTTCAACAAAAATGATGTACTCACTTTACTATGACAATAATAATAATAATGGTGCGGGCATGCATGTTTAAAAAAAAAAATAAATCTTATTAATTATTCTATTAGATTATGACAATATGACAAATAATAATAATTATATGACAATAATAATACTTGTGCGGGCCATGTATGCAAAAATAAATAAATCTTAATTATTTTCTCAGCCTATTATTTACGCCCATTCATATTTCTCAGTAAACTATTTTTAACTGTATATTGAGGAAAACTATAAGTTATAACTATTAATCTGTTAACAAAAAATCTATCAAAAATATTTTTCAGAACAATAACCTCATTGAGATTAGAAATTTCATGAGGAACAATAATATTGTGCGTTCTTTGGTTACTTCTTCAATGTTATCATGGGTGGTTACTCAAATCCTGATTAGATACAAGATATATCTTTAGATTGTTATCTCTCTAGTCGATAGGAACCTGAGTTAAATTTTCCTTGAACGCAATATCGGGACTATGACCTAGATGGAGTCAATAATCGAAATATTGGAGATTTCAAGGTAAGACGTCTACTCGGGAGTGAGAAATAATTGTCATTAGTTCATGTTGAAGCTTATCTTTTTGCAATCTAACATTTTATTTATTTTATAAAAATATACATTATAGTGCCAATTAGTTAATAGCCAAAAAAAAGTAAATTAATATATTTATAAATTATTTGAATCTGGTGTCCATAATATTAATGCATTTTAAAAAAAAAAAAAATTTAATCTATTTTGAAATGACCTATTGAGATATTCAATAGCCAGATTTATTTCATTTAACGATTTCTGATTAACAAATGTGATCGATATAAATATTGACTAAATTAGTCGATTTTTATGGATTATTCTAGATTGTTATAGAATCGATCAATACATCGAGTTTTATAAATCATTAAATATCGATCTATAAATCTCACCGATACATATTGATCGCCATACGACTCTCTGTCTCTTCTTAATATTTATTCTAAGTGAAAGCTAGTTGATTTCATTGCATTTACAGTAAAGATTTAAGAAATTGAATGCACACGATTGATAGAATTATTAAAATATTGCTTGCCTGAGCTGCAAGTAATGTGTATCGTAGGTTTATGTAAATCATATTATGTGAAATTGATATGTATTAACGCTTTTATTTTTCTTCTCTTTTATAATGAAAACTGAAACATTCCGACAGCTAAATTAAATTCTTTATTGCATTATGATAAATGCCTACGGAAAAACAACTAGATCTATAGCCATCCGCCCCGTAAATGCAGGAGCAAGAGCAGGAGCACCTCAGGGTAATATTCTAGGACCTCTTCTATATCCCTTATATACCCATGACATCTTTCCTCGGTCCTTGTCACCTTTGCAGATGACAAGACTATCCTATATTTCCACGACAATCCTCAAATTGCATCCGGTTGCACCCAAAGCAACCTCCTTCTAGAACCTTGGCTAATGAAATGGAGAATACGGATTAATGAGCAGAAAAGTGTTGTCACGTTTACTCTTCGTCTTAGTAGTATATGCCCTCCAGTCGTTCTTTATCAAGTTCTTATTCCTCTATCCGATACAAACTGCGTGCAGTGTACGAACATGTGTATTTTCTCCCTACTGGAGATAAAATATTGTATGTACCTCGCGAGTAAAGTGCCATTATTCCCCTCGTGATAATTATCGCGAGCCGTTACCTTGGCCGTATACCTTGGACGTTGGTAGACAACTTACTTGGCAACTCCATACAAAAACAAAACGATCTGACATTACAAGACGAATCAATTTGCTGCTTTCTTCTGGATCCAATCTTACTTTAAATAATAAACATAAAACCAGCCTTAACTTAAAATGTTATCTTAAAACCAGCGATCCAACTCCCTTCGAACAAATACTCTCCGATTCAAGATCCTCAGGCAAGTCACAGATGCTCCCTTCTACGTCTCCTACCTTACTCTCTACCGCGAACTCAATTTTCCTTTTGTCCCATACCTAACCGTTTCCCAATATCTAACATTTATCTAACTTCTTGCATTTGTCAATATTATTTACTTATCAGATCATTTTAGCGAATTTTTATTATTTGTTTATCTTTAATAACTTCTATTTAAATTACTTTATGTTAATTATTACTATCTTATTTGATAATTTATTAATTTTTCCATCTAAAAGGATTAATTGAATCAAAACATCTATCGTTAACGCTTATAACATGTATATAATAAGTAGTGTAAGTCAATAAAGAACAAATAAAAATTAAAACAAAGAAGAAATAAATAGATTGACACTACAAATATTTATCTCCCCTTTTCCCTCTATTTATATGCTCATAAAACGTACTAATATACTCTCCCATATTATGCCAACGAATATTGTTAATAATGAATATAATGGCTTATAAGAATCTATATTTTTAAAATTACAATCTAATGCATAGTTACTTTATATAGCTATTTAAACTTAGTTCATTTACCTCCTTATAGTCTGATATTAAAAATAATAGTCACTTTATATTAAAACTTAATGCATTATATAAATGAACTTACCCTAATACAGTTAAACTTTTAATTTTTTAAAATGAGAAGAAGGAACTGTCTTTATGGATCAGTACCTATATTTAACCATGGTTGTTTTAGATTACGCTTTCAGATTATACTTTCTCAATTAGCCTTTTTTATAGTAGTACATTTAAATTTTAAAAACCTTAATTGGAAATAAGAATATAATTATTGATTTGCTGGGTCTATTAGGAATTCAAAAGACCCTGAAATATCAAAAAAATTTGAAATTTTGAAAGAAAATATTAAAATTTGAATGAATGCTTCTTTTACATGCCCTGAAAAGGTACAGTCACAGTACTACGAGTGATCATAGTATATTATACGTGTATCACTAAAGATAGAAGCGTAGGGCACGCTATTTAGAGTTTATATCATTTGTTTAAAGTACCTTAGCTTTTACCTTTAGTGACATACCCATATACTGTCATCTCTGGCAGTACTGAGATGTTAAAAAAAAATATTTTATTATGTTACTAGACTGTGAAGTGAGTTTTTTCTTTACCGCGGCAATTATAATATTTACTTTATTGCCAAGGTAAAGAAAAAACGCTTAACAGTCGTGTAGCATATGCTATTTTGTCCGAGGTAGCAGACAATGAAAAACTAACTTTTTTAAAAAATATGAACAGTGCGTAACATAGGAAAAAAATTATTTTGATAGCAAACAAAAAAAGAAACCTAAAAGTGGGTCCACTATAAAAAAAAAAAAAAAAAGATAAAACGCATTGACATCTAGTGGATTTTAATCGTATTAAGAAGGATGTACTTGATTGCAGCGCTAATATTAATTTTTTACTACGTTTTTATTAGCTCGCTTTCTTGTTTGTTAGTTTGTCCGGTACAAATCTTGCAAGGGATTTTTGACTGACTTCCCGAATAGCTAGGCACTTGAAACTTTTAGAATAGCTCAGAACACGATGACAATGTATTATTTTAATACTTATAGCCATCTTTCAGCAGAATTTAATTCGTTTTCAGCAAATTTTGCTGTATAAAAAGTTAGTTCGGAAAAAATCTGCAAGTTATTTTATTTGTTTTGACGTATCCCATATTTTTACGATCTTCATTATGACGGGTTTCAAATTTGTGATTTTTATTAAGAGGTAAACATTGAATGACAGCTAAATAGAATAAGTAAAAAAGAAATAAATTAATTGACGTATGACAACCAGGTGTGTCTACACTCTACACTTGTGTACTAGATATCGGTTTATTTTTTCTACATCTGTACTTCTTTACTTCTATGTACTTATTTTTCTTCACTTACCCTCCCCTACCCGGGGCCATATCGATAGCTACGGTTTAGATTCGATGTTGGTGAGATCCGTTGTTCAAAGATTTGTCCTTTTATAGGTTTAAGATCAGCTCTCTAGATGGTTGTCATTTGTGTTAAGTAAATCAATTCAGAACTTTTTATTTATATTTCAACATTACATATTATGATTCAAAAGAAAATTAAAAAACGTAGTATATAAAAAGTTCTTTTTATCTTGTAATTATTTATGTTAAGAAGAAATACGAATGTATTTACTAAATACCAACACATATATATCAAGTTTGAAGAATATTTTCTTTAGTCATTCTTCATTGTTTTCTTTTAAAATGGAAAATGGTTTATTCTTATCACTTATTAAATTAATAAAACTTTCCTAATCGATTTAATTAGACTTTAATTATTATAACATTTATAAAAGTTACCGATAATTAATATTATATAAAAAAAGGATTAGCTTGAGGAAATAAAAACAGACTTAAGTCCACAAAATATTAATACAATTATAACCGACCACTTAAAACTTGAAAATATGTAATTAAATTCAATTATTGGAGTTTTGAAAACTTTATTAATTTCATTGTAAAATATTGATATAGGATGAATTGCAGAGTTATTGATAAGACAAAGAATTAAAGATATTAATTGATTTCGAACAAGATATTTAACATTGTTGTTATTAAATTCAAAATTATTTTTACTCATGCCAATATTTATATTAATTAAATATGGAATCTTCTTATATAAAATATATTCTATAATTAATGTTTCATAGGGAATGTCAATATATATATATATATATATATATATATATATATATATATATATATATATATATATATATATATATATATATATATATATATAATATATATAAATATATATATAGAAATATATTTTTTTAACTTCTCAGATTTTTCAAGTCGGTTTTTGGAACGTAAATGTTTTCAATTCTGACCAAAGAACAGACAAAACATTAATTTTATATATATAGATAATATTGAATTTAAATCAGTATCACTGTTTAGTACCACTCATTGCTTTTAGCATTCTTGTAAATTATTAGTACAATACGGTAGTTATTTAAGTAAACACCCTTATCAATCCCTAAATATAAATGAAAAACGTAGATCCATCATGTTATTCATAGTGTATCCGTCAAATGTATGTCATTAGATGTTAAAAACACTATGAATTATTGTTAAAAAAAACACTGTACAACGTTTTTCAATAAAACTAAAACAATATGTTTATTTACTTTTAAAAGAAGAAGAAAACAAACTCAGTACCAAAACTACATTGATAAGGGAATTGCACTCGTTTAGTGCATCTTATCTCAGCCATGTGACGTTTAAAGATTACGACTGCATCTTAACTAACGTTGTTGAGTTGGTATTATTACGGCATACAATAGAGAAAATAGAAACAATGATAATTTAAGATAAAGTGAGATTGCGGAAGAGTCATACGAGTTTAAAACGGGAACGAGCCATTGCAGTTAAGAACAACTTACTCACGTACATCCACGTAATACGAATTTACAGTTAATTTTGCATTTTCATAATTATTTTAGTACTTTTAATAGACAATGGTTATTTTGAGTAGATGAAAAGAGACACATCATAAAGATGGTATCCACAGAGCTTCAGATATAAATAACTAGCTGGAAGCTGGAGTACCTTTTGAAATCTCAAGTAGACTGTGACCTGTGACCTTTCTCTTGCTTTGAAGGCCAATTGTGCAAAATTTGATCCAACTCGTAATAAAACTGTAATTTTGTATGAAAAACAAACATATCAAATAGGGACTCCTCTTTTTATATATATATATAGAGAGAGAGAGAGAGAGAGAGAGAGAGAGAGAGAGAGAGAGAGAGAGAGAGAGAGAGAGAGAGAGAGCGAGAGAGAGAGAGTGAGAGAGAAAATGAAAGTGATTTTTTCTTCCTAAAAACATTTAGTAATTTGGTTATTTATCCTTTGCTGACTAGATAAATGATAATTAAGTATAAATGATATGCTAATTATAAATTATAATTAATTAGATGAGATTGGCTCAATTTGCAACTAAGTAGAAGTAAAAAATGTTGAAAGCACGGTTGAAGAGAAAAATTGGAAAAGCAGGAACAACCTTAAGCGAAACTAAGGGAATAGTCTCTAACCGATATGAAGGAAAGAATTTCCTTCAGCCCTATGCTCCGCTTGGAGCTACAGGAATTACTTCAACTAAGTAAGTCAAAAGTGGACTAATTATGAATAACCATCCTCATTCCATTAAAAAAGTTTTTGAAATATAGTGGTTTGCAAAAATGTTCGACAGACCGACACGAGACCAAAAATATTCCCAAAACCAAAAGTGAAGCAGAGTGCTGTCTGGGATCGTTTAGCGAATTTTCTAAGAAAATGAAGTTATTGCAATATCTTCAAAATTTTTGTAATGCGAATTTTTGAAAAATTTTTCAATGGCAATCCGTTTTATACCATTCTTAATCGATTCCTGAAATTTAACTTTTTTTATGCATGTTTGTATGTATAAATTATGTATGTGTCACTCCAGACGATATCTCACCCTAGGATGCACTTAAAAATCTAATCAAATGTTAAAATGTCAATAATATCAAAAGAAAGGAGGAGTTCGTTGGCCAGAATTTTCAATTTAGGGGTCAAATTTTGACAATTTAGGGTCGAAAATAGCATAAAAACGTGTTTTTTCCATTTCATTATATGAAAAAAAATCTATTATATGGAAAAAATGACAAAAGAGTATACATAACAACAATTACTATACTCCGAAAATTCGCTCATTAAAGTCATATGGTGCATGACTGGACTTTTTATTATTATTATTCGGACACAAATAATTTCGTTCTTCAAATGGTCACAATGCTTACGTTACCTTCGGTAAGCTTGGAATCAAAATGATGTTTTGCTGTATACAACTCATAACTTTCTTATTATATCTATCTATGGTGATATTTTTGCTTCCGAGCTTACCGAAGGTAACGGAAGCATTGTGTTCACTTTTGAGAACGAAAAACTTTTATGTCTCCGATTTTAAAAATTCCAAGACAGAAATCCGTTTCAGACATCAGGGAACATTTTTGGTCTCGTGTCTGTCTGTCTGTCGGTCTGTGTGTCCGCGAATTATGAAACGTGTGACGATAACTTGAGTAAATGTCGACCAATTTTGATGAAATTTGGTAGACATGTCCATTTTACCAATGCTCAGGACGAGTTCGTTGGACAACATTATCCGTCCAAGCGTTCACGCGCAACGTTCGCGTAAACGTGAACTTCAAATTTTAAATTGGGATTTTAGGTCGCGAAAAAAATCCTACTTCATCTATTCAATGAGACAATCATTTCTTTCAAATACAATTTTTTAGTATAACCAACAGCGACACCGGTATGAAGTGTTAAAGATCGCTAAAACTATAATTAGTTTTTACAAAATAAACAATATAACAATAAATTAATATAACAATAAAGTACATGATAGGATGCGAGGAAGCTATGTGCCACACTAATTGGCAGTCTATTTATTTTTATTTTTATTTTTAGTTCGAGGGTGCTCATTTTTTACCGGAGGAAAAGTGACCTAAATGACTTTTCTCTAGTGATATGTTGAAACGTTAAATCACTTTCATATGTTGGATTCAGATGTTCGTGGAAATACGTGATAATCGTATTAGCGCGTAGCCTTATCTCGATACGCCATTATCCCCTGAACGCTTAATACTGTTTTGATGTGATTAAAACTACTCTGCGTGGGGGAAATTCAATTCAAATGAAACGACAATTCTTACTTTGCCTTTTATCAATTAGTACCAATGCAATATTGGTTGTCTGAAATATAAATTGAATGGAATAGAGTGTAAACCTTATCGTAAGGATGTTGTTGTTTTTTTTCGGTAGGAGGAAATCAGAACGTGTACGCTAAATATAAGCCTCTAACTAACTAAAAACACTGCTTTTAATCATTACCAATATATTCGAGTGACTAATGTTTTTTTAATCCTAAATTCGTCACGTTGGGGATAATTCAACATACCATTTAATGGTCATAGCAGCAATAGCATACTCAACCAATAGGTATCATGGTTAGATTTATTTTAAATGAGATACTTATTGCTGTCATATATTGTGAATACAAGCTAAAAGACTAAGATTACTGGGCCACATTTAAAGAATGACACTAGAGACATGCCTTAGAACGTTATGTGGCAGGGGACGCAATGTATGGAAGAATTTGAGAATATCCGCAAGAGGAGCTTCCTCTATAAAAGAGGGCATACTTGCAGAAAACAAGTAAGGCGCGCTTCCCGTAAGTAAGTGAGGCGATAATCGCCGGTTTCTGTACGATCGTTTACTTTATGTAAAATTGCAACATTTTATACTAAAAATAATAAATTTTATCGTATTAATGTTACTTATCGGTGACACATATGTCTCGTATCGTGGGTTTTACTTTTCGAAATTTCATGAAACTTGATTAAACACTGATTCCGTGTCGTAAAGTAACATAAACATCGAATAAAGGCCGACATTATGCAGTATGAACTTCTTTTGCCGGTGTTTTCACACATTTGAGTTATAATTTTGCATGATTTACAAAATATATTAAACTGTAAAAGATATCAAATAATCATAGCTGAGCGGACATCGAGAACTGCCCTCAATGATCCTGCCTATTGCCTATGCTCTCCTTTCAGTCCGTAGACCAGGGTGAGGAGTTGGGTCCCTTTTCCCTTTGCCCAGACTTAAATGTAAACCCACAATAGTTCGTGAACTGTAAATGGAACTATAAATACCACTTTGACGTAGGTGTAGGTCCAAGTTGGAAAAAATAGCATCAAGTGTTGAGCCATGTCGTGTTG
Organism: Gerris lacustris; assembly: GCA_951217055.1. Lineage (NCBI taxonomy): Eukaryota > Metazoa > Arthropoda > Insecta > Hemiptera > Gerridae > Gerris > Gerris lacustris. The sequence continues at coordinate 53,052,151 of OX578280.1, forward strand.
TTGGCAGCATAGGAGATTTCAATGTTGTCAGTCAACCGCCATATTAGCCGCCATCTTGAAAATATTAAGTGTACAATTTTAATAGTTGCATATTCTTTTTCTACACTTCAAGACCTTTAGATTGATGTATAACAGTCATGGTGACTAAAAAAAAACTGTATTTTAGTCGCCCGCCATATTGGCCGCCATCATGGAAATATTAAATGTGAAAACTCCAAAAAGTGTACAGTTGTCACAAATGACGAGATGCACCTGAGTGCTGAATTTCATGTTCCTAGCTATAGCCTCCTGCTGTTCCTGCTGTTAGTAGTTTATGATTTGAAACATGCCAACAGACAGACAAACAGAGCCGTTATATAAGGTTTTTTTTCGTACTTCGTACAGAAACCTAAAAGTAGAAGGGTATTGTCGCGAAGGCTAGGGCTCTAGTTTATTGTTATAAGGACTATAGTTTCATATTAGTTATAAGAACTATAGTTTCATATTAGTTATAAGGACTATAGTTTTATATTAGTTATAAGGACTATAGTTTCATATTAGTTATAAGGACTATAGTTTCATATTAGTTATAAGGACTATAGTTTCATATTGTTTATAAGGACTATAGTTTCATATTAGTTATAAAGGCTATAGTTCATATTAGTTATAAGGACTATAGTTTCATATTAGTTATAAGGACTATAGTTTCATATTAGTTATAAGGACTATAGTTTCATATTGTTTATAAGGACTATAGTTTCATATTAGTTATAAGGACTATAGTTTCATATTAGTTATAAGGACTATAGTTTCATATTAGTTATAAGGACTATAGTTTCATATTAGTTATAAAGACTATAGTTTCATATTAGTTATAAGGACTATAGTTTCATATTGTTTATAAGGACTATAGTTTCATATTAGTTATAAGGACTATAGTTTCATATTAGTTATAAGGACTATAGTTTCATATTAGTTATAAGGACTATAGTTTCATATTAGTTATAAGGACTATAGTTTCATATTAGTTATAAGGACTATAGTTTCATATTGTTTATAAGGACTATAGTTTCATATTGTTTATAAGGACTATAGTTTCATATTAGTTATAAGGACTATAGTTTCATATTAGTTATAAGGACTATAGTTTCATATTAGTTATAAGGACTATAGTTTCATATTAGTTATAAGGACCATAGTTTCATATTGTTTATAAGGACTATAGTTTCATATTAGTTATAAGGACTATAGTTTCATATTAGTTATAAGGACTATAGTTTCATATTAGTTATAAGGACCATAGTTTCATATTGTTTATAAGGACTATAGTTTCATATTAGTTATAAGGACTATAGTTTCATATTAGTTATAAGGACTATAGTTTCATATTAGTTATAAGGACTATAGTTTCATATTAGTTATAAGGACTATTGTTTCATATTAGTTTTAAGGACCATAGTTTCATATTGTTTATAAGGACTATAGTTTCATATTAGTTATAAGGACTATAGTTTCATATTAGTTATAAGGACTATAGTTTCATATTAGTTATAAGGACTATAGTTTCATATTGTTTATAAGGACTATAGTTTCATATTAGTTATAAGGACTATAGTTTCATATTAGTTATAAGGACTATAGTTTTATATTAGTTATAAGGACTATAGTTTCATATTAGTTATAAGGACTATAGTTTCATATTAGTTATAAGGACTATAGTTTCATATTGTTTATAAGGACTATAGTTTCATATTAGTTATAAAGACTATAGTTCATATTAGTTATAAGGACTATAGTTTCATATTAGTTATAAGGACTATAGTTTCATATTAGTTATAAGGACTCTATAGTTTCATATTGTTTATAAGGACTATAGTTTCATATTAGTTATAAGGACTATAGTTTCATATTAGTTATAAGGACTATAGTTTCATATTAGTTATAAGGACTATAGTTTCATATTAGTTATAAGGACTATAGTTTCATATTAGTTATAAGGACTATAGTTTCATATTAGTTATAAGGACTATAGTTTCATATTAGTTATAAAGACTATAGTTTCATATTAGTTATAAGGACTATAGTTTCATATTAGTTATAAGGACTATAGTTTCATATTAGTTATAAGGACTATAGTTTCATATTAGTTATAAAGACTATAGTTTCATATTAGTTATAAGGACTATAGTTTCATATTAGTTATAAGGACTATAGTTTCATATTAGTTATAAGGACTATGAGTAAAAATGAAAGAGATTCTTGTGGTTAACCTCGACTCTAACCTGCAGAAGATGAAGACCTAACCTAAAATAACATTTTCAAATTGTTAAATGGACATTCTTTTGGAACTTACGTCTCAATTTTTAGTTTTGCAATTCATTAAAGTAATAATTAAATTAACGCAGTGTTTGAAGACGTATATACTCCACAATCAAATAATATCAATTAACATATTATTTCTCAAAATTTAGATTATAATTATCATTAAATATAAATATAGAACAAAATTTTCAAGTAATCTTTATAATTTCAACGCGTATGTAACTGACGATATGACAATGATGTAAATTTCTTGCTTTTAACATCAATCATATCTGATTAATTGTTTTATTACAATCAATGATGTAAAAAGCCACACTAACATTCCGAACTTTCTGTTCAAAAACAGAATAGCCAAAAATATAAATATAAATAAAACTGTATAAGAGATATTTGTTAACGTCAGGGAAAATAATGTATTATGCTATAATCCATTTTGTTTTTTTAAATGATCATAAACAAGATGAGAAAAAAAAATTAATTAAAAATTTGCATTGTATATAAATATAATACGTTGTATAAGTGTTATTACATATTACATGTGTGTGAGTTAGGGGGAGTGTCTGTCTGATAACATAAAAATATTTCAGAAAAAACTAATACATATATACATAATATATTCTAGGATGATACGATTTTGATAAAGAAGATAAATTAATTTGATAAGCGAAAACAGTATATAAAAGGAAGATATCAGCCGAACATCGTTTAGTCATTTCGTAGACAAGTCAAAAAACAGTCATATTTTAAGAAAAACAAACAAAAAAAAAATCATAAATACCAATATTGATTATAAAATAAAAACAATAATAAGTATTTTATTAAAAATTGTTTGTTTATATTTTAATATCGTTGTAAACAATAAAGTGATAGTTTTATCTTTAAATTGTGATATCAATTGGACTAAAGAAGATAATATTTAAATTTAACTATTTTATGAACAATAAAAGTGTGTTGACAAAGTTTTGATTAAAAGACTTGATTAGCTGATATTTATTTAGCAACTATATTTGGAAAAATTTAAAATAACATTTTTTTTAAAGTTTTATCTCCGAGTCATTACTATACCTGAGATAACAGTTAAACGGAATTTAAAATTTTGGTGCTTTAAATTTATATATTTTTAAAGACTTTTTATGATTGATTAGAATTCTATAAAATTTAAATTCACATTAAATAACTACACTATTTTCATAAGTTAAAAAGGCTATATACTTTTTAAAAAGAAAACCTAAACATCATGAAAGTCCGGGAATTATTTCTTCCCGCACTTTTATTTCTTATCATCATAAACATTACAGCACTATTTATCACTGGTGATAAAAGCTCGAATAATTGTGGAGTTCTGGCGGCCGCTCATGCTGCTCCAAGCATCATTATCATCAGGCCTAGACCCAGTCAAAAACCACCCTGCAAGCAAGGACAAAGAAGGGGCAAAAATGGCAAGTGCACACTTGGATTCTAAAAAGTGCTTCTTTCACCTCAACCATCACTTATTTTGTAAGATAACTTATTTAAGTTTTGTTTTATACTTTTTTTAAAAATTTATTTATTTATAATTTTGATAGAAAAAAACAAAACAAAATAGAACCGTGTATGATATAATTTTTTCCTTGTTCGTATAAATATGTTTTAAGACGGGAAATGTTCCTTAAGACCCAAAGAATTCCAGAAATTAGATGTTTTAATATGCGAGTACGCCTACAAGTTTTATTAATAGTTTTTTTTCTTTAAAAGTGTAAGAATTATATAAAAAAAAAAAAATATTTCCTTTAATTCTAATACTCCATTTAAAAAAAAAAAATCATTAAAAATTAATAAAATGTTACTTTTTTTCTTTAAACTAAAATAATAAATAATAAATGTTCAGTAAAAACTATTTTTTATTAAACATGTTGCTAGTATCAAAAATAGACCACTGCATTAAAAAAAATTAGTACGTAGTGAGTTATAGGCTTTGATTTAAATATTTCGAAAATTTAATTGGCTAAAAATTATTATTAGTACAGTAAATACTATATTACACATCTATCACCCGACGGCTCGGCCAAGGGTTTCTAGAAAGGTTGTATAATCCATATAATATGCATATTATTATTGTATAATAAACGTTTAAAAAGTTAAAAAAAAGTATATTACACATCTACATTGCTAGTGAATATATAAAATATATATCATTGTCAAAAAATAATTTTAAACTTCTTTTAATAAAAATATGTCATACAAATAACATTTTTAACAAATTGTAAATTAAATTAAATGTACTTACATTAGTATATTTATACCTTTTATAATAAAAGCCAATCAATTTTTATTTTATAATTTTTTCCATTTTTAAATTTAAATATGTACTTTATTCTAGTCACAACATGATTTATTCAAAGCAGCCAAATTTATTTTTTATAGTTACCAAAGATTGTTATTAATTTAATTTACTTTTAAGGTTATTTTTTAAATTATTAAAATAATATGAATGATTAAATTATAAAAAAATTGTTTATTTTAAAATATTTTAATAAACAACAATAACTATTAAACAATTGTTTAACTATAAACAATGTTTAAGTCTTAAAATCTTGAATGTTCCTTTGGCTTTTATTTTTTAAAAGTTCCTTGTTTGGTACATTTAAATTTAATTTTTATATTAAATTAATAAATTAAGGAAATTAAAATGGTAATATATTTTAAAAAATTAAGGAATTGTTACCTAGTTATATAGAAACATATCAATTTAAAGAAAAATGTTTATTATTTATTTTGTTAAAGTCAGTTTAAAAAAAAATCTTAATTAAAACCAGCTCCCTTAGTATAGTCTACGTCATCACATCACCAATTTTAACCATGTATGATTAATTGTTTAGTATCTATCTGTAAGTTAATATTAATTAATTATTAAATCATTACTAATGTAAATATCAATTAAGCTTATTTATTTATTTATTTTATATTCTTTTTACGCTACATACAAATTTATTTTAAGTAATAGTGTAAAGAATTTATACCTTTTTAACGTTTTTGTAAAATATCTTTTAATTGTACTTTTCTACTTTCATTATGTGTTTTTGTATTATTGTTTTTATAATCAGTATTTTAATTATCACATAATTAAATGGATAATTATTTATATATTTTTGTTTTATTATAATTTTACCTTAATCAAACCAATTAATGATTCAACATCCTATATTCCCATCCTACTCTTACCACTGCGTTATAAATTAATAGTTATAATGTATTTTTTATTTTTGTTTGCTCCGTCTTTTGCAGTAAATTAATAGATTGAGGTTTATTGTCTTTTAACATTATATAAATTTACACTTAAAAAGTGTTTCACCTAAACAGACACATTCTGTCAACAACTGCTATATTAAAACATATGAGCATGGTCAAAAGATATATTAACATAATCAACAGCTATGATAAATCATATTATATGGTCTAAAGCTATATTAATCACTTTTGATTAGCAACAAAGAGGTGAAATATCTAAGCTATTAAAAGTTTAAATGTTTTAAGTCATAAACATAGGACCGTATTTTGCTTATCCACTGTTTTTGTATAAATTAGAAAATTCCTAATTTCTACAGCTTTCGTTTTTATTATTTTGAGAGTTGTCAATGATGATAACTCAAGGTTCAAGTAATCTAAGACAGGGGTTCCCGAACTTTTTTGGTAGCGTACTACTTAATATGTCTTGACTTTTTCATGTACCATGTACCACTGATGTTTATACAGGAAAAAACAGTGTTTTTACAGAAGAAAGAGGGTCCAGAGTCCAGGGGCCTTCCCCCAGAAACCTTTTGAGTTTTAATGGTTCGAAAAAGTAGGGCTATTCTTTAATACAAAAAGGGTAGGCAAATCACATTTTTTTTAAATGTAATAGCTTTTTTAAATTTAATTTGTACCAAACTAGAGAGCTGTATCATTATTTTTAGGGTCCGTAGGCAAAACCAAGGACCCTTATATTTTCCTGCGTGTGTATTTCTCGCGTGCTCTCACGGCTACACCTTTCGTCCGATCACTTTGAAATTTGGCATGTATGTGTCTTGTACCGACCCACATATTTTAAAAATACAGCGACTTAAAAAAATTATTTTCCAAAAAAATTAGGGTAAAAAAACTTAAGGGTTAAATTATTTTTATTTTTTTTCGACACCGTGAGGGGTATCATATGAAAGGGTACGTCGAGCTGATTACAAAAATATATAATTCTTTGGTTATAACTTTGATAGGGCGAGCGTAGGCAAGTTTGAAGTGGGTGTGAAACGTGTCCCCCCCCCCCCTCTATCTCGCTTATGTGAAGTGCAAAAAATCTGAAAAAATTCCTGAACATTCTTCGACCAAAAGTAAAGATACCACTTTTTGGAAATTTCGAAAAAAAAACATTATTTTATTTTTTATTGACAAAATATGTTTTTTTTATAATTATGGTCTTTTCGATGTATTTATATGGTTGTAGTCCGGTTCAGTGGCAAAAAAATACTTTATCAGAGTGTGTTTTGAGAATATCAGACCCTTAGAATAGTTCAAAGTAAGCTTTTAGCCATTTAAAAAAAACACTGTTTATACACTTTTCAGTTAAACACTATATAGTGTGGCCTACGGACCCTCGCTGTGTGCTGACTAGCACACACTTGACCTGTTTATTTTACCTTCCATCCCCTGGATCCCTGGAGAATAGGTGTTTGAGGATGATTGTTAAATTAAAAAGGACTAAATAATAACTTTATTCTTTTTTTAAAATAATAAAAACGTCAAATTAGAACATAAAACAACATAGAGCATAGAATATAAATAAAAATTGTACTAAAAAAAAAACATTCATATAGAACACAATGAAGAAATACGTCCGAATAAACAATGTGATTAAGCAGGTTAATGAAATGGATGTGCTTGCAATAATTGGCTCAAACTAACAATATCTGGTGTGATGGGGCTGAGTTTTAAACGCAAATCATCATCAACACGGGACAGCCTGTTTCAATACTTGGGTTTGAGTTTGAGGTATATAAGGCATGAATTCAATCCGAACGACCGCAAATATTTTTGCGCCTCGTACCACAGGACACGATCCCGCATACCACAATTTGGGAATCGCCGGTCTAGGAGATAGCGTGCAAAAGAGTGTCTGACTAACATCAAGCTGGAATTTTGTATATAAGTAAATCTTTTGGTGCCTTGTAAGAATATGTGGTTGACTAAGTTTGTCTGCGGGACATAGCTTGGCAATAGGCATTTGAAAAAAAAAACCGGTGGAGAGCGGTCATGTTCCGCCCTTTATGGTGGACAATGTAATTTTCTTGATTCTGAGTACAAACTTAGGAGACCAAAAATCATGTTGATGATAGTTTGTCACTTAATAGGTTAGTTAATCAAATATTACTTCAAATCAAAGAGGTCACCTATTAAGTGACAAACTACCATAAACTTGATTTTTGGTCTACAAAGTTAGTATTCAGGTTCATGAAATAAAGGTGTTTGATTTGTTGTGTATTTACCATTTGACATGTAAAATTTAGGCGTATGTCAAAAACGTTACAGAATCAACTTGGTAGTAACTCGTATGAGAGCATTTCGCTTTCTTGCGATTATTACCATTTTGAGTTTTTATCACAAAATTAGATGACAATTAGCGAACCTTAGATAGAACATGAAGGTTAAAAAAACACTCAATATAAAGTGGAACTGAGGAAAGAGATTCTGAAAAACCAATTAATGAAATATTAATTGATATATAAGCCGAAAGCCTCCAATATATGACAGCTTGGAAGAAGGATGTTCTCCGGACCCTTCAAGGGTTTCTATAACCTATAAGTAGAGCTGGCTAGTATGTTTTGTGACAACCTACAATGCATTTCCCCCCTAGCTTTTTGCACTCTACTACTCGATATGTCCCTTTACCATTCTAGATTTATTTTTAAGGGGGAAAAAGTTATAGAAAATAAACCAGAAAGGAATCTAAACCACCATAATGTAAGAATGTATTCACTAAAGTTAAGGTTTTCATTAATTTTATATCTGAGAAAATTCTTCGAGGGAATTTTGACATTTTCATGTCTCGGCTATGGCACATAACCTCGAAAAGCGTTACCAAAAACTAGCGTTACACGAGTAGGGAATATATAGGAACAGGGAGTTAGGAAGATATAGGAGGTGTTCAATCAAGTCTGCCCGCTCTCAGTAGGTATAGTGTCTCCCACTACCGCGCTTGGTAGGGCCTACCCGCCCCTGCCCTCCCGATCGGCTACCTACCACGCTTCACTCTCTTCGCTTCTCGCTACCACTCCAGTAGTCGCTCACAAGCCCCAGCGCCCCCCTTTACCTTGTCCCGAATTTAAGCTTTCAATTTTCCACAAGTCTTAGAAGTCAACATTAATGACATAGAACTAGACCGAGAAATAACGCTTATAATTATAAAATACCCAATTAGTACCAGTACCTAGTAGGTACAATCAATTAGAAATTCATATTTTACGATTTTGGTAGTATTCATACTACGGAAAGATTAAATTATTATTAACTACGGGAAACAGACAGAGAAAAAAAACAGTTTATTTCTAATAAAGTTACATACATAAATTTTTTTTTTTTTTACATTATTATTTTTATTTTTGTTAAACTATAATTTTTGCATTTATTATAAAAATAGGGGTGAAGAAGCTACAAGATTACTTCTTAATAAACTGGAAAAAAGAAAAGTACTTTCTTTCTTCGTGCACTACATATGTTCGATTTAATTCCTAATTTAAAAACACAAGAATCTGCTCGATCGAATTTTTTGACATTTTCATGTCTTTACTTTGGCACATAAACTCGAAAAGCGTTACCAAAAAACGACTAAAAAGCGTTACACAAGAGTTACCAAAAAACGACACCAAAAAGCGTTACATGAAAATGTCTCACCGTCTTGCAGACTCGTATGCAAGCAATTTTATTTAATAAATACCACACAATAACGCATGTCTATTGAAACTTAATGGTGTAAAATATATTTAAAATGAGGTTCCATCATAAAAGATTTCTAACGATTTGTTTAGCGCATAGCTTCCACGCTTCTTATCATTGAACGAAAAATATTAAGTATAATGAGATGGAATTCAAAATATAAGTGTTAGTAAATTGGTCAGCCTTTTAGAGTAAAACATAGCTTCCTACGTCCAATTTTGTATACTTTAATGATTTTATTCTATTACACCTTATTATTATCAAATTAATTTAATTTTCCCCCCATTTTATAAATCTGTCAAAATTGATTTGATTTTTTACAAGAACTAAAGGACCAATTCAGCAAAATTTAAAGAGCGCAGACTGTTGAAATTATTCTGGAACTATCTGCAAGCGCAACTTTCGACAACCCAACCAAATTTCATAAAAATCAAATGAGTAATTTTGAAGATTTAGGTGGAAATTAATGTATGTTTTATCGCATTTAGAAGAGAAACAAATGGACGCAGAAGGTTGGAACTAATATGGGACCAATAATAGGCTAATTATGACCTACCATTTAATTTTATTAAATCGGACGAGTACTTATTAAGATTGGTAGTTTTTTTCAAAATTGAGTGACAAAAATAACCAACAACGATTCTGGACACCCTGGATCTTTTTGTAATCGGAAACATAAAATATTTTTGTTCTTCTGGACGATCACATAGCAAAATTAGGTTCTTTAATTGCAGAAAAAATAGCAGCTGTTATTTGCCATGATATATACGCTAGATATTTCTTAATATAAATATTAGATTTAAGCATTGAAAATATTTTTCTAATGAAGTAAGGATTTTAGTTTTAAAAAAGTGGTATACAAAGGTGGTTTCTAGATTTAATTAAAAAGTAAAATAATGTGAATACACATTTATTCACTGTGAATGATCAATGCATTTATTTATTTTTTTTTTTTTTACGAAATCTTTAGTAAAATAGTACTTTTGAAGATTTGAGAGATTTTGACTTTTGAGAGATTCTACCTAGCAAAAGAACATTTTTAAGTGAGGAATGAAAATTTAATACTTCACAATTTACCAATAATAAAAACTATTATGTAAAAATAATAAAGTGTATAATCCAGGAGGCATTGCAAATGTCCATTAGATTAGTTAGATGAGGTCCATCATTCAAAACCAAATTGCTGTTAAAAATGAATTTGAAAATATCAATTAAGTTCTAAATGTGGGAAATATGGCATCCTTAAGAGCCATATATCGTCTACTGAACGTGAGAAAACAGAAAGAAATCAATTCTTTAAAATGAACGTATATTGATTGCAAATGAGTATAGATTTAAGCCCTAAATTCGTATTGCAGTATTTCTAACAATGAGTACTGTTTCGCATATTTGCATATTTTCAGTAAATTTAATATTGTAATTATGACTAATACTTAGTACAGAATTAACTCTTACTAAGTTAACACGCACACTAAAGATGATATTATATGTCGAAACGCGTTTGTGAGTTTTAATATAAAACTGTGGTGACAATATTGTTGTGTTATTTTCTACTGACCTCTCAAGTCATACCACAAATCTCAGTCAAGACAACTAATATTTCACAATATTATATGCCAATACTATAAATTTCGCTACATACATTATTTCTTTCTTTGGTTTTTTAAAAGGGAGAGAGTCATAGAAGCTTTATGCTTAGCGACTAGAGTTGAAAATAGGGTGGAAGGAGCTTTGAATAATTACAGTAGTTTAGAGTAGAGAGAGGTGAGTTCTGTGAATTACAGGTATAATAGGTATGGGGATAGTAATTTTGTGAATCACGGAAGTTTAGCAGAGAATGAATTCAAACAATTATACGAGATGACCTTCGCCAGTTTAAATTTGAAAATCTCTAAGAGCACGTCATCTCTAATAAATTTTTTTATAAATAAATATATTTTTTAAATAAATTTAAATGTGATTTATTCTAATATGATCTATTTCCTTTATTCTTTATTTATTTTATTTTAAAGCTTCATATTTTCCTAATTTTAATTTTTAGAAAAATAATAATAAGGAAAGAATTTTTAATTTCATTACATATTTATTTTCTTTCAATTTAAAACTTTTAAATAAAAAATATAAAAATTATATTGGCGTTTTCTATTGTATATTTTATGAAGTAAGTTCATATATATATATATATATATATATATATATATATATATATATATATATATATATATATATATATATATATATAATATATATATAATGTGCATAAATATAAATGCATAAAATTCGTTCCCTAACTAATCATTGTATTTGTACGGATGCACTCGTATGTGTAACGCAAAACTCCTGTAATTGAATTTGTGCTACTATCAAAGATCGCTATTGACTACAACAAAAAATAAAAATGAAGAGAATTTCTAAGAAACGTCGCAACTGACAAATGACAAAAATAACACATCAATGATGGATAACCGGTGGAAAATACACTGATAAAATATAAGGATGATGCAAATGAAGAAATTCCTCACGTTATTATTACAAAATTACTAGAGAGTTTAAATAAGACATAAAGTGCAATTAGCGTCATACGTCTTTCCGATGTTAAACTTAATGCGCATGCCCACTGCGCACGAATAAAATTGTCGTACTGTGAAAAAACGTGTTACTTTAATCTGTCACTGTTGTCGTATCACTTTTTTTACATTATTTTTTTTACGTTATTTGTGTTTATCTTCTAAAATACGAGAAATTAAAAACAAAACTGTCAAAAACATTAATATAACCTGATTAGACGTAACCAACCTATATCCACTTCACTCCGTTTTTTGTATACGTATTGTTTAAACTCAATTAAGGTGGGTTCACAGCTAGCGGATACTTATTTGCGGAGGGCTATATAGATAACAATATATTCTTCGGAGAACCGCCGAGACAGAGGACGGAGTCGTTGTTTCCCTCCCCTCGAGTTTGGGTCAGCCAGGCTATAAACAAAGCCAATTATAACATCGTTTTTTAAACTTGAATTTAGTTCTGCCAACTTTCGGCGGCACCGTAAAAGAGTTGCCATAGATGAATCCCTCCGGGCCTCTGCAATTACGGATCCGCTAGCTATGAACCCACCTTTATGAAAGCATACGACATTTTGAAATGACGTTAAAATTAAAGTATCACGACAATCAAAAGAACGTCTTATTTAAACTCTCTATTATTCGTTATTTTTAAATTTAAATTTATTTTAAACCAAAAATAATTATATAAATAATTTTGATTAACGTAAGGCGAAAATTAAATATTCGGTAATCCAACTATTTTTTATCCATAGGTATAGCTTTTTTATATTTTTTTATTTATTTATCAAAACACATTTAATAGATCTAATTAATTAAATTATAAAAGGCTATATTGTTTTTGTTTTTTTATTTTTGTTATTTTACTTATGTATGTGATCTAGGAGGAGTGTCTGATAACATAATGTATATACGTGTATATACATACATTATCTACATGTGTATTTCTAGGATGATACGATATTGATAAAGATGATAAATCAGCGATAAGACTGAGATATATAAAAGGAAAGATATCAGTAGAACATCGTTTAGTCATATCGTAGACAAGTCAAACAACAGTTTAATCTTTTGAGCCAAAAATAAATTATTTGAGCCATTCATTAAAAGAAATATACATATTTATTTTATTGTTTGTTTTGAAAGTGATTTGTAAATCAATAAATCAATTATTGAGGACTTTGATAGAACAATATTATTTATTGTAATTGATAATTATTATAATTGACAAGTGAACATTTTTTAATCAACAATATTCCTGCTGCATTATAAATTTACTGTTAAATATTTGTATGAGCAAAGGAAATAATTTTCAGATTTAAATCTTCAGAATTTTACTGAACTTACTGTTTCAATAATATTGATAATATTTTATTATTAAAGTGATATTTTCATAGAAAGTTCTATAAAAACAACAAAATGAAATTACGAGAACTCTTTCTTCCAGCCTTTTTATTTCTTATTGCAATCAACATTGCTACCAGATATATCACTGGTGATAAACAAATCAACACATCCGGAGTGTTTCAAGGAGCGCATGCAGCGCCAAGTATCCTTATTCAAGCGACAAGACCGCCTGCATGCCCGATAGGATACAAAAAGGACATCACTGGCGTTTGTAGACAGATGTATTGACCTCTCTTCGAATCCAAGAAACGTCTCCTATTTTCATATTAATTTCTTTAAAGGTTAATATTAAAAAGCTTTAATTATTTTATTTAATTAAATCAATTAATTATTTATTTATTTTTTTACGTATTCAAATGAAAATTTCTTTAAAGATTAGGTAAATTATTTATAATTCAATGGTTATAAGTATATGTTACTTTTTTTCGCTGCTATTGTGTTTATTTATTTATTTATTATATTAATTTTACTACAACATTTTTATTTAATTATTGCTTCCGAGCTTACCGAAGCTTTGTGTTCACTTTTGAGAACGAAAAACTTTTATGCCTCCGATTTTAAAAATTCCAAGACAGAAATCCGTTTCAGACATCAGGGAACATTTTTGGTCTCGTGTCTGTCTGTCTGTCTGTCTGTCTGTCTGTCTGTCGGTCTGTGTGTCCGCGAATTATGAAACGTGCGACGATAACTTGAGTAAATGTCAACCGATTTTGATGAAATTTGGTAGACATGTTCATTTTACCAATCCCCAGGACGAGTTCGTTGGACAACGTTATCCGTCCAAACGTTCACGAGCAATGCTCGCGTAAACGTGAACTTCAAATTTAAAATTGGAATTTTAGGTGGGGAAAAAAATCTAACTTCATCTATTCAATGAGACAAACATTTTTTTCAAATACAATTTTTCAGTAAAACCAACAGCGACACCGCTATGAAGTGTTAAAGATCGCTAAAACTATATTAATAGTTTTTACACAATAAACATTATAACAATAAAGTACATGATAGGATGCGAGGAAGCCATGTGCCACACTAATTGGCAGTCTATTTTTTATTTTAATGTTTATACATGTGTATATAATTTTAATTTCGTTTAATATAAAATTTTAAAAGATTAGGTTACATTATAGGTTAGTTTTTTATAGGTTAGTATTGAATAGTTTTTCAATGTTTATTGGTGTATTACTAAATTCAGTATTACATTCAGGTTGAAATAACTTATTACTTAATTACTCTTAGAGCTGATTCTGTGACAAAAATTTCAAATTTTAAATTTTTATAGCTGTCCTCAGTATAAGCTTGCATCGCTTTGACAAACCCCAAGCGTTTTCTAAATGTGTCCAAAAAAGTAAGGTCTTTAACCATTAATTTTTTTAATAATTCTATTTAGTTCATCAAAATTAAAATTATTCAAAAGGAAGTATAATGTCCTAACTTATTTATTGTGATATACATAATTTTATAAGAAAACCTTGTTAAAACATAAATAATAATAAGTAACTCGGAGCCGGTTCCGAAATGGACATATTTTTTGTTACGAGCATGATAATTTTTGTTCCATCAGCAGAAATCAGCTCATTTGTACTCACGTTGTGAATATATACCTATTATATTTAATTTTTAGTTTTAATTGCCTCAAGTAAGATATTATGTGGTAATTGCTATAAATTAATGTAACATACATGAATGTAAGTTAAATGGTTGGATTCATTACATTTTTGTTGTATGGATGTTCAACAAATTTACCCAACGAACATTATTAAAACCAATATATATACTCAAAAACCAATATATTCAAATTCATTACAGTTATTAAAAATGTTAATTTTCCTTACTATTTAAAGCTCCTGATGCTGATAATAAAGTATGTATGTATTAAATAAAATAATTAACTTTGTAAATTTTTTTTTTTTTTAATTTGTCTTATTATAAATTATTATTGACATATTTTATTATTATATATTTAAAAAAAATAACTTAAAGCTACCACATTAGAGTACTTAAATATTTTATAATCTCCTTAATACGTACTAAAATAACCAAATCCTCTTAATAACTAAAGGAGAAGTAAAAAACTTTTCTTTTTTTTAATTGAAAACATAATAGTATTGAATTATTGAAAATTATTATGAAAAAATATTGAAAATTATTTGAAAAATAATGTATTATATATTATCTCATGTATATTATATATGAAAATATATACATATAACTCTGATTTATAAGGTTACAATAGCAGACAACATTTTTTGTATTATTTTATAATCAGTATTACTACAAATATTTGTCATAAATAAATTATGTTCTTGTTTCTATTTTACTTGTTTGTTTTATTGTGTTAACTTTAACTTTTAAAAAAATAAGGGTGTAATTTAATCAAAAGCCCCTTCGGACCTGTGGGTTAGACTAAACCCGGGAAGCGTGGAAGTTATACGCATTGCCTATCTATTCATAAAGCAATGTTTTAAGAACAATTATTTTATCTTTAAGATTTGTTCAATTGTTTATAAATTTCTTTGGCGTTGAACTAGATTTTTAAATTTACAAGTAGTTTTCGATTGATTAGTAATTTACCTCAATTTTTGCTGCCGAGCTTACCGAAGGTAACGGAACCTTGTTGATCGTTTTTTCGGAACCTTGAGTTCAAAAACTCATAGGCAGAGTTCTGTTTCAGACATCAAGGAACATTTTTCGTTCCATGTCTGTCTTTCGGTCTGTTGATCTGTCGATCAGTCGGTCTGTCTGACACTTAATTTTTGCGAACCTACATATATCTTAAAAACAACGCCGGATTTGATTGACATTTTGTTGGTTTTATTGGCATTTAGTTGGGCCCCATATAAGTTTCAACCCATTTGTTTCTCTTCTACATAAGCACAAACATACATTTATTTACACAATTTGTGTTAATGAGAGTGACCAAGGGATGTGCCACGCAAACGCGGCACATAGAAACTGTTCCAACATCAGACATTACGTCAAAAGATGTTGGCTCAGCATTACGCCAAGTCCTGCATCGTTTCGTCGCGTGTTATATTCAAACATACCGCTGAGTAAACACACTAACACACTTACATGTTACCGACGTAGCATTCTACTGTTTTCTATATAAGCTCTGCGAGCTATGAAGAGTTAGACATTATCGTTTTAACTTACGAGTGTTTCACATCATCTTTATATTTGTATTTCCTTTTCTGTTTGTCAAATAAAATAATTGTTTTTTAAAAACTATTTTTTTTGGACCACGAACGAAACTGGCGCAGTCGGTAGGACCCAGTCAGAATTGGAAGTGAAGAAAATTTTTCGAGTTTCAATTTTTGAAGAAAAAGTTTTCAAGTTTTCAATTTTTTGTTTCAACAAATTAACTGATCGGACCTATAAGAAAAAATAAATATTGTTTCAAGTGATAGAGAGGAATTTTCAACACTGAAGATTATCAGAGATCCAGGCATTCCGAAGAAAAGCTGTTTCCTGTAAAATCGTTGGAAAAACTACAAATAAAGAATGAACTACTTCAATCTACTGTAAGTAAACTATTATTAATCATTATAATACACATACAGTAGAATCGAAATAATAATAAGAAAAGGGTACATTAAAAATATTATAGAAATATTATAATATACTAAATAAATTAGAAATAAGAAATTAAATGTTGAAGAAAAATCTATTATATTATTGAAACACAAGAAATTATATTAAAAAATCATTTAAATATTGAATATATTATACAAATATATTGTTATAAATAAAAATAATTAGAAATAAGAAATTAAATGTTGAAGAAAATCTATTTTATTATTGAAACACAAGAAATTATATAAAAAAATTAAAAATCAATTAAATATTGAATATATAAAAAAAAAAAAAATTGTTATAAATAAAGATAAAATAAAATAAGAAATTAAATATTGAAGAAAATCAATTAATTATATTAAAAAAAAAAAAAATAATAATTTAAATATTGAATATATACAAATAAATTGTTATAAAACAAATAAATAAATTTGTGTAACAATAAATTAATTAAAACTAAAATTTAAGGTCAGATATTGCTTTGTTGTTGCTTTGTTTTTAGATATTGCTTTGCTTATTTTTTATATATATAATTAGTAAATTAATTAAATATTTTTGTTTGTAAGATAATAATCATAATGGCTAATCCAACAGCTGTAGACTTTCAATTCTTAAAATTTTTCATGGAAACCATCCCTCATTATGATGGCAACCCATATACATTATCAGTGTATATAAACAGTGCTGAGATACTTATGTCCCAATTGAGAGTAACAGAAAATGAAGTCCTGAATACAATGGTTTTAAGAGCCTTAATAGGTAGATTGACGGGAAGGGCATTGATACTAATCGGTTCGAGATTAGACTTAACAACTTGGGAAGACGTAAAGGGACTCTTAACATTAACGTTTGGAGACCAAAGGGACATTGATTGTCTCGTACAAGATTTATTATTTTTAAGACCAAACAAAGGGGAACCCCCATGTTCATTTGGCATGCGTTGTCAAGACGCCTGTTGTCTGATCATTTCAAAATTAAACACATTTACTATGGACCCTGCAGAGAAAATATCAAAACTTAAAAGCTACCAAGATTTAGCTTTAGCGACTTTTATACGTGGTCTGCCCATTTCAATTCAACCCACCATAAGATTAAAAAATCCGAAAAATCTAGAAACAGCTATGAGCTATGTCATAGAGGAAGAAAACTTCCTTTATGCTACAAGACAAAATAATACCCTAAATCAGTATACCTTTAGTCCACCTCAAAAGATCACTCCAGTAGGAACTTCAAATAATAATTTCCTATTCCCTGTTCAGCAAAGAACGTCATTCCAAAAGCCTAACTTTAAGCCCCTACAAAAACCAAGTACTTCCAACCCTACAAGATTTCAATCACAACCATTTGGGTACAATAGTATGAACCCCCCAAAGACTGTCACTCCAAATAATAACATTAGAAATCCATTGCCTCCAAACATGTACAGGCAAAATTTCCCTCAAAATAATTACTACAGACCAAACATAAATAATTCTAACCCATATAATAATTATAACCCATATAATAATTCTAACAGAGTAAATAACACAACCCCTATGGAAATTGATCCCCCAAATTCCAGAAACACTCGTTTGTATAATCATAACATTCAGGAAGTACAACCAAACGAGGAATACCAAAATTACTTGGAACAATACAATAATTTATATTATAATCTAGACCAAGATTGTGAGGAACAAAACCAAGTTGAGAATATCGAGGAATATTTTCCACAAAATATAAGTCAGGAAAATACTCAACCCCAAGAAGAGATTTCGGTTTTTCAGGAAAAAGCCTCAAGTTCCAAAGACAGTTAGCTAACGATCAATTGACACAAAATAGACCCAACAAAATAACTACAAATGAAATAGTCAAACTTAATTGTAACTTGAATGACTTGCCTTATATAGTAATACCCAATTTAAACCTAAAACTCTTAATAGATACAGGTAGTTCCAAGAGCTTACTTAATCCAGAAGTTGCAAAAAAATACTATAGCAAAATTGAGATATTAAACGAAATATTTAAAATTGAATCAGCCCATTCAACTTCATATCATCGTGGTGTTATAATTATTCCAATATTTGAAGAACTCCAATTAAAAGGAAGTCATACATTTTATCTTTTTGAATTCAGTAAAGAATTCGATGGCCTTATTGGAATTGACCTGTCGGAGAAATTGAATGCTAAAGTAGATATGCAGGAAAAACAATTAATCACGTCTCATGTTAAAATACCTATCTTATATGATAGACCCACTGTAAAATTCCAAGATTTCGCTTTTAAATTACCCCCTAGAACAGAAGTAATTGTCAATGTTCCAGTAAATCAAAAATGTGGTGTTGGAATACTTCATTCTATGAAAGTTATCGAAGGTGTAGAAATACCTACGACCTTAGTAAAAATTTATAACTTTCGAGCATTTAATAGAGAAGTAAATTTAAATATTCTGAGACCCATAAATATAGAAAAAATAAATGAAGATGAAATAGGAGATGAAATAAAATTAAACAATCAAATTATTTATAGAAAAGGTTCTCAATATTCGACAGCAGACTGTCTATCTAGGATCAAACTTAATACCCTCAATAATAAAAATAATAATGACGAAGAAACAGAATCACTTATTAACAACGAAGGAAATGCAGATTTTGATGCCGTCAAATATCTGGAGGAATTATGTGATGACCCTCAAAAACAAGATCAAACCATAGAAGGAAATAGAAGCAATGACCCTAATCAAATTTTACCATCAACTTCATCGACACAACACTCAAACCAATTGGAAAAATTAAACGACGGAATTCCTATTCCAGATGAAATAATCAACAACAAACAAAATCAAATAATTGTAGAACCTAACATACATCATCGAATAAACATTAAAATAGAACAGTTTGACAATAAACAAATCTACCATTTAAAAATCCCTGAAGAAAATAATGAGAAAATAATTTTAGATTTCTTAAAATCATATACTGTACCCAATGCAACATACTATCTATACTTTTTAAGAGAATCAAGTTATCAATCTTTTTGTAAGGTATATATAAAATACTTTTCTGACAATAAATTAAAGCTCATTAAATGTACCAAGATGGTAAACACTATCAAAGATGTAGAGGAACAGATGGAATTAATTGAAAACTTCCATATTTCCAAAACCAACCACAGAGGTATTTCAGAAACGCTAAAAGCGATACAAAGGAACTATTACTGGAAAGGAATGAAATTTTTTTTTTTTTTTTTTTTTTTTTTTTTTTTTTTTTTTTTTGGCATTTGTTTGCACAACATACAGCCATGAAAAGAGAAAAGAGGGGAACCCTTATTTCCCTCTGATACTGATACGATATGTTAATTGATGTCTTAATTACAGATTAAGCAAATAATACAGAGTAGAATAAAACAGGTATTTGAACGTAGATTATAAATGAGTGGTTATGTTGACTAATAACATATTAAAAAAGAAATTGAATAAATAAAATAAAAATAAATTAAATTAAAAAACAATAATGATAATATTACAGATAATAAGTAAATTAATGATAGTATAGTAAACAGAATAAGATAACGTTTGTATATTGTCTTTTTAATAGTTTATACGTGTAATTTGGCTTGTTTCAAAAAATTGAAAATTATATTATATATTGGTTCCAAGTTCGACGCTAGAAGGGACATATAGTTGAACGGTTGTTGCAATATTTGTTTATGAAGGTGGAAAAACATTGTTGCTCTCGGTACACTGAATTTGATACACTCCATTATTAGATGCTCTAGGGTTTCTGGCACATTACAAACTGAACATATTGGGGATTCGGATTTACCTATTTTGTGTAAGTAATGATTGCATATACCATGATTTGCTCGCAGTCTAGAAATACTAACGACCATGGTCCTATTACTAGCAACTTCTTTGTACCACGGGTTGAAGTTGATCTTCGGTACTAAAGATTTATAAAAGGCGCCGCTGGTAGTGTTGTTGTACCATAGTTGCCATTGCTCGTAGGCTGGGAGTTTTATCTGGTGGTATAAATCGCGATATTGTACTTGATACATTATTCCGTAGTCAATAGCTAACTCGTGGTTAATACTGCTTTCTTTAGCTATGTGGTCGACTCGTTCGTTCGGAGCAATACCCGCGTGTCCTTTTAACCAGACAAACACTACTCTTTTACTTTCCTGCAACAGATGGTAGTGGATTCTCAAGATTTCGCATAGAATATAGTTGTCAATCATGTTTGAATTCAGGTTATTTAAAGCTTGAACTGCACTAAGACTATCTGTAAATATGGTAAAGGAATTGAAGTTTGTTTTAGATATGTGTTTTAGTGCTTCGACGATCGCAACTAATTCCGCTGAATAACTTGAGAAGCAATTGTTGAGTTTGAGTCCTCTGAATTTATTTTGAGAAAAATTTAAGTAAGCACAACCCACATTGTCGTCCGTTTTGGAGCCATCTGTAAAAATATATTGATTTTCGGGCCAATGATGATAAACATCGTCCCAAAACATCGCGTTCCTGACACCGGTAGGGTATTTGGTATAATCTTCAAGTTTTCTAGTGTGAACCGGAGTAATCATTATGCTGTATTGGAGAAGAGAATAGGGTGAATCTGGATAAATAAATATCTTACGACGAATTGCGGTTGTGTTTATAAAACTGTCAACAATGGGTGGTGCTTTCTTTTTTTGCCAGAAAGTGTTGGTGAGAACAGTTGTAGAGAGGTAAGATATTCTTTTTGAAACTTCAGTGTTGAAAGAGAAATTTTTAATAATGAATCGGTTGGCTAGTACTTGTCTTCTAATATGTAATGGGGGTTCTTTGGATTCTGCGTATAAGACGGGAAGAGGGGTCGAGGGAAGGAGACCCAGGCATATCCGTAAAGCATTATTTTGAATTTTTTGAATAGGCTGTAATTTACTCTCCACACTCTGGCCGTAAAAAATGCTGCCAAAATCCAAAACTGATCTAACAGTGGCACGGTAGAAAAGAAGACTTGTGTTAACGTCGGCTCCCCACTGAGCCCTACAAACAGCTTTTAGTATATTTAAATATTTCTCAGCCTTTCCTTTCAGCTTCTCTAAGTGTTGGGTCCAAGTTAATCTAGTGTTCAGGTTTAATCCTAAAAATGTAACCTGTCTTACTACTGGATATTCTGTTCCTGCGAGATTGATTGAGTTGCCAAGCGGAATCCTTCTTTTGCGGCTAAATGGACACAAAACGGTTTTAGTAGCAGAAATGGAGAACCCCTTATCTTTAGCCCAATCTGATAAGGTTACAGCTGCGGCGTTCATGACTTCGATGGCTCCTTCGACAGATTTATGTGTAGCTGCTACATAAAAATCGTCCATAAATTCGGAGATTTTTACTTCATCCGTGAAATAAGTCGGGAGATCCGATATGAAAACATCAAATAAAAGAGGAGAAATAATACTTCCTTGAGCCAGGCCAAGAGAAACAGTTCTTGAAGCTACAATCTCCCCATTAATATTAAGATGCAAGTTGCGACCAGTCAATAGTTTCATAATTAACTGTACCAGTGGCGGGGGAAGTCCTAAAGAAATAAGCCTGTGGTATAAGGCCTCTAGGTTTACATTATCGAAGGCACCCGCTATATCTACAAATAACACAAGCATACTTTGATTCAACGCAAAGGCGTTGTAAATATCAGAAACCAAGATAGTCTGAGGTTGAGTTACCGATCGAAACTTTCTTGCACCGAATTGAGTTTTAGACAGCAGACCTTCGTCCTCAAACCAATATTCCAATCTGTTTTTTATTAATCTCTCAAAGGTCTTCTTTATACATGATGACAAAACAATAGGTCGGTAAGAATCAACATCTGTAGCATTTTTATTTGGTTTTAGTATAGGAACGACGCGTTCCTCGAACCACTGCGAGGGGATGTTTTCTTTACAAGTGTATATATTGTTGTAAACCTGAAGTAATAGTTCCTTGTATGAATTCGGGAGATTATGCAACATGGAATAGTGGATACCATCTAGCCCAGGGGAGGTGTTATTATTCTTTTTTAACACTGTCTGCAGTTCTTCTATGGAAAACTCTCTGAGTAACCACATGGCGCTCTTATTCCATCCAGCGCCAATTATTGCTGGGTAGGGAGACCCACACTGGACATAATCTGGGCATAACTTTTTTAAAAAATTGTATCCACTGTCTGAGTCAAGTTGAATTAATTTAGTTATACCCCTGTTTTTAATTTTCCGAAAAGTATCCCATATTCTACTTAAATTCATGGAACCGTTTAAATTGGAACAGAATTTCTTCCACGCGTTTCTTTTAGCCGCTTTAACTTTTCTTTTGACATTGGCGTCACAGCGTTTATAATACAAAAAATTATCCTTTGTCGGGTTGCTGTTAAAAGCCAAAATAGATTGTTTTCTGAGATCGGTGAAATACGAGCATTCCTCGGACCACCAGAATTTAGTGTTGTTGTGGATAGCTCCAGTTTTAAATTTAGGGATCGAGATTTCGCAAGCTGAATTCAGATCGGTTATAATATTTTCATAAAGAATGTTTTCCTTAGTTCTGGCGCTAGCGGAGCTATCCATTTCATTGTTAAACGTTTTCCAATTCGCTTTCTTGAGGTTCCATTTTAGTTCGCTATGCGTCTTTTTAAAGTTTGATTGCACTGATATTAAAATAGGGTAATGGTTCGAACCAAGTGGGTCCGGATGAACTGACCAGTTAAATAAAGCTGAAAGTTGAGGGGAGCAAAAGGTAATATCCACAGCAGAGTTTCTTCTTAAGGAAAGGTCTTGGACTAGAGTGGGACGCCCGTCGTTCAAGAATATAAGATTGGAAGAGTGCGCCGCTGAAATAAGGTTAGAACCATGACGATCTGTATAATCACAACCCCAGGCTATGTGGTGACAGTTAAAATCTCCACCCACAACTAGTGGGGAGGGTACTGATTGAAAAATGGAACACCATGAATTATCGGTTACATTGTTTTTTGGAACGTTGTATATCGATAAAATAGATATTAAATTATGAGTTCCATTGTTTAGCTGAACTCTGATACCAACGCAGAAAACACCGTCGACAGCAGGTAAATCTGGTAAAGGGGTAAAAGAATAATCCTTTTTAATTAAAATAGCGGCGCCGGCATAGCCGTCCTGACGATCTTGTCTTATCAAGTTATAACCTGAGAAGGTTACAAGTTTTCCTGGTTGGAACCAGGTTTCAGAAATAAGAGCGACGTCGATGTTGCTTGAATATAAAAAATATTCCAGGTTACCTTTGTTTGAGATAGCTGAACGTGCGTTCCACTGCATTATGTTAATTTCGTTGGACTTATTCATTAAAATTATAGCTTTTTAATCTGTCAATAACAAAGTTTTTTAACTCGGCGTTAGAAAGAGAATAGTTTTTACTATCAATAAATTGGTTTACTATTTCTAATATCGTATCTGTAACAGTGATCTTGGTGTCTGTTGGATGTGAGGTAGGAACCCGTCCTACTGTTTCTTGATTGATTTTGTTCTTCGATGAAGACATAAGTCCGCCAGGTTTATTGGGCGGGATTTGGCTGGACTGAAATAAAAGGTGACTGTGGTCTGGTGATTGTGGGGACACTTGGGATCTCGGCCTTTTTATTTGTCTTGAAGTTGTGGTGCGGTAGCTGGTTACTGCGACGTTATTTAAATTAAAATTCGAGGGCGTTCTTAAGTCTACAGAGCGAGACAAAGTAGGAAATGCAACTGAATCATCGATGTTGGGGCAATTGGTGACAGAAGAAAAAGATTTATGGGATCTATGAAGGGCTTCATTGTAAGATACGTTACAAGTGGCCATTATATTCTTAATGGTTTTTTGTTTTTCGAATTCTTCACATTTAAAAATTTCAGTGACAAGATGGTCCTTCTGGCAATTGATACATTTGTTTTCTGTTCTGGGACAATCATTCAGACTATGTAAGGGGGGCGATTCGCCACATTTTACACATCGTGCTTTGCCTTTGCACTGGTCCTTAAAATGACCGAAACGAAAACATGACAGGCACTGAACAACTCTTTGAACGAATACTTCGACAGAACATCTTACACTATAAAGAACCACGAACGGGGGTAATTGCTGACCTCTCAAAATGATCTTTACCGAACTTGTCGGTTTAAGGATAGACTTATTTTCTCCTTCTGAGGGGACCCTTCTTTGCATACGCCTTAACGAGACCATCTCATAATTAGACTTAAAAAAAGTGTTAAGTTCAACACTTAATTCTGCGTCTGTTATTTCGGGATCCACGTTCCTGATTATTCCGGTTCTGTAAAGAAGAAACCGGGGAATATATGCTTTAATATTTTTATCTTTTAGTACCTGGGAGTTCAAAATTATATTAGCCGCCGTATGCGATCTAAGTGTAACCTTTAGTCTGTTACGTCCCATTTTGGTTATTTCGACTATTTCGTTGCTGATTTCACTGTGACTAGAATGGAGAAGCTTTCCTATGGACATGGGGTGAACTCGGCCGATACCGCTTTTCTCTTTATCGAGACTTTCCAGAAAAACGTAATAAGGGGGCAAGTCACAGGCCTTAAATACTTCATTACTATTGGGGGCGTCCGGATTGGTTGTGGTAGGATTTGTCGGATTATTTACTGTGGAGTGAGAGATTAAATCACTTTTAGAAGTTGGGTGGTCAATGCTCATACTTGTATCTTCTGGGGTTTTTAAAGTATTCTTATTATTAATTATATTACCTGTTTTGAAGGTATTTTTAGAAGCTGGGCCCCCCCCTGTCGGGGGGGTTACCTGTGTCTTTACTCATGAAGAGTTAAAAAAGAAGGTATGTAAAAACAGTCAGATTTAGAATTCGTATTAACGAAAACAATATGCGGAAGATATAGTGTCACGGTTAAAGGTCGCACGGAGAGACTAGTATATGTTATCGCTCCGGAGTCCGATACGCAACTGAATGAAAAAATTAGTAACTAAAGTAATTAATAACTGCGATATTTGTGCAAAAAATAAGTATTCAAGGCATAAGTCCCACAGTCCACTGATGCTGACTAACACCCCCTCAAAACCGTTCGAAATCATTCATATTGATACGTTTACTTATGATGCTAACAACTATTTAACCTTGATTGATTCATTCACAAAATTTGCCCAAGCAATACTAATTCCTGGCAAAACAGCCATACATATAAGTGAGGCTTTAATTAAATACTTTTCCTGGTATGGTGTTCCCAAACAAATAACTTCAGATCAAGGATCAGAGTTTAATAACGAAGTGGTCAAAGACTTGTTAAAACTCCATCAAATTACCGTTCATTTCACCACTATAAATCACCATGAAAGTAATGGTGTCGTCGAAAGGTTGCATAGTTCTCTGATCGAACACCTTCGTATACTTCAAGAAACCCATAAAGATGTAGATAAAAATAACATTATATATTATGCTCTAATAGCATATAACAATTCTATTCACAGTTCCACTAATTTTACACCCTTCGAACTTAGTTTTAGGCATACGGACTCTAGAAATCCAAATGAAATTTTTATATCCTCAAAATTCTATTCGGATTACGTTGAAACCCATAAAAACAAATTAGAAAAGGTTTACGAGAAGGTCAAAGAACAATTGTCAGAAAATAAGAAAAAGATTACTGAGAAAGCTAATCTAGACGCCGACAGTAATAATAAATTCTATATAGGCCAAACTGTCTATAGAGAAAATACAAAGAAAAGAAACAAGAAAAACGAAAGGTTCATTGGCCCATATGAAGTTCTAGCTTTATTAGAAAGAAATAGGATTAAGGTTAAAAATAAAAATACAAATAAAATTATAACAGTCGATGTTCAAGAGATAAGACCACCTGCTGTTACAGATATACAAGCTTCAACCTTGCATTCCTCACCAGGACAATCTGGGCAAGGTCAGTAACCACCAACCTCAGCAAGAATCCTGGATTACTTCCTATCAAACTTGGAAAGGCTCTTGTTGAATTAGACAGCTGGAAATTCGTAAAAATAGTTAATTTAAGTATGATCTTAAATGAATTCAAAGAACTCCAACAACTCTATCTTCAAATTAAGAGTTCAGCAAAACATCGAATATATTCACGTGTTGATAACCCGTTTAAACAAGCGGATGTCTTACATGCAAAGATAACAGAACAATTTTCCCAGCTCAATCCTTCTCTTGAACTTATAACCAACTTAGATTTATCTCAACATAATATTAAGACTAGAAATAAGCGTGGAATTATAGATGGACTGGGATCCGTAATAAAGTTAATAACCGGGAACCTAGATAATAATGATGCTTTGAAATTTGACAAAGCAATTTCAGAACTTATGAATAATCAAAATAATATTGGATTGATAGTTAAATCGCAAATGACAATATTCGAAAACGTAACTACTGAATTCGAAAAAAGTATTAACACATTATCACAAAATCAAAAGGTTTTAGAAAACGTGTTAAAAAACTTAATTAACGATAAAAACAATATGAGCATGTTTAACCATTTTATCTTTCAACTAGCTATTCAACAAATGGTAAACAATTTCCAAATATTCTACGATTCATTAGAAAACTTAGAAATAGCAGTAACTTTCGCTAAATCCAATATATTACACAATTCCATTGTTAATCCTAAAGAATTAATTCCAGCTCTAGAATCTGCTCAGAAATATTTAAGTGACAGTAAATTCCCTTTAGATCCTTCGATAAATAATATTCTAAATATAGAAAAGATTACCATTGTAAAAAGTTACACAAAGGACCATAACATAGTTTTTATTTTAGAAATACCTATCGTAGAAAAGAAAGATTATGATTATTATCATTTGATACCGATACCTGTTTACAGCCAAACCATCAAAGCTTATAAATCTATAATTCCTAGTAGTAATTATATTTTGTTACATGATAAATATTTTTCATTAACCAATATAGCATGTAAGAAACTTATTGATAAGACCTATATTTGTAAAGATTTAATAGTAATACATTTAAATAAAAATACATCTAGATGTGAAACAAACATATTATTACATAATGATATACATAACCTATGTCATGTAACACAAGTTAACATTTCTAATGCTTATGTTCAAAAAATCGATTCAAATAGATGGATCATTTCATCTCCGAAAATGTTGTTTACTGAACATTGTAATTCAGATTCCGAGAAATATTATCTTGAAGGTACCAATATGATCGAACTTAAGAATCAATGTAAAATTGTATTTCAGGATCATGTGATCCAATCGTATTCAAATACACTCCATAAACTTCAAGATATTATAATTCCCGATTTATCTAACATTTATGACTTACCTTTAAATAATCGACAAAATCAATTTAACTTAAAGCCTGTTGATTTAAAAATTGAAAACTTTTCCCATGAAATAAATCAGTATAAAGAAATGTTATCTTCACTTACAAAATTTATAAATTTCAAAAGAATTGATATATATAATATTTTAATTTTTATGTTAATGATAATTGTAATAGTGTGCATTTACTGTTTTAAGAAAATGTTTCCTAATAAAAAGGCTCTTCCACCCACGGAAGAACCACTTAACGAAAGTCAAGATTTGGGACATCCTGCCCCAAATCTTTTTATTAAAAAGGGAGGTGTTATATTCAAACATACCGCTGAGTAAACACACTAACACACTTACATGTTACCGACGTAGCATTCTACTGTTTTCTATATAAGCTCTGCGAGCTATGAAGAGTTAGACATTATCGTTTTAACTTACGAGTGTTTCACATCATCTTTATATTTGTATTTCCTTTTCTGTTTGTCAAATAAAATAATTGTTTTTTAAAAACTATTTTTTTTGGACCACGAACGAAACTCACGTCCGACTCATCAGGCGCCCAACGATGCCCACCCAACTCTGAACTTTATATATCAGATCAAGAAGATCAGATATAAGGCTTATCAGAGACGAGTGTGCTCTCATACCACCATTCTTGCTTGGCTGGCAAAACACATCAGCAATGTAATACCGTTGGTGTATCTCATTAACACAAATTGTGTACCTTATTGCAGTGTGCAAAAACACGGTATTACATTGCTAATACATTTATTTACACCTATATCCTCAAAAGTACTTATCTGGTGTTTATGAAATTTGAATGATTTGTCAAAAGTAGCCGGCAGATTTAATAAATGGGGGGAAATGAAATAAATTTGACAATAATAGGTTGTAAAACCATGAACTCATAAAATTATGTGAAGTAGGACGCAAGGGAGCTAGGAGTCACTCTAATTAGCAGACTATTTTTTAAAAAATATATAAAGTATTTTTACTACTCTAGTTTCCAGTTTTATTAAATTTACTTATTTATCGATGGCTGTTTTACAAATAAAGAAAGCTGAAGTTTCTAAGGTTTATCAGTGTTCCTACAAGATACCTAAATTATTAGATCAGTGACCTAAAAAAAGTTCTTCCTCCCGGAACGATATGGGAGGTCTTACTGCTTTGGATCTTTAGTTCATATTGGATGTTTCAGTTTCAACAGCCATCACCGAAGAGTCATATGGTTTTTCATCATCAACATAATAGGTGTTGATGGTGTCTTTTGTTAGTTTTTGTTTAAGGGTTGTCTCTAAGGTACTCTTTAATTAACAAATCTTATAACAGTATTTCCAATTAAAGTTGTCTGGGATTTTAAAAATCTCAATTGCTTCCTTATCCTGTCATGGTATTCAGTCACTGAGGACAAAACTTTAGTGTCTTCAAAAAAGACAATGTGATCTGTTTCCATCAAATGTTTTACTACGGCTGACGGGCTGACTTTTGATGATTATTTTTGGTGAAGAAAGTCATGGGGGGCAAGGGGGGCAAATGCCCAGGGGCCCGGGTCTCTAGGGGGCCCGGGCCTCCGGGGGACGACTCTGGTTTTTTACAATCAAAATAGGCATGATGGATATTGTAATTAGTGGCATAACTGTGGGCCCGAATCGCGGGCGGACCCCGGTACCAAGGAAGGGGCCCCCAAATCCAAATAAAAAATGAAATTACTATATTTGTACCAATGTCGGTAGGGGCCCCTTTAGAGCATAATAAAATTTAACTTAAAATTATACTTCTATACTATTGTAAAGGGGACCCCATTCAATTCTGAATGCAAATGTTTTTTTCTTTTCTTTTCTCATCAATTTTTTTTTGGCGTAGGGCCCCTATGCCCTAGCTAAGTTTGGGAGGGACAGGCTCGGGCCCCCTTGAACCCCGGGCTTCCAGGGGCGGCTCTGGATTTTTAACAACTAAAAAGGCAAGATGGATATTGTGATTAGGGGCATAACTATAATAGGCCCGAATTGCAGGTGGGCCCCGGAGCCAAGGGGCCCCCAAATGTGAAAAAAAAAAAAATGAAACTACTATCGTTGTACCAATGTCGGTAGAGGCCCCTTGAGAGCATAATAAAATCTAACTTGGAATTATGTTTTTATTCTATACAATTGTAAGGGGACACCATTCAGTTCTGAACGCAAATGTTTTTTTTCTTAAGATTTCTTTTTTTTTTGCGACAGCCCCTAATGACCTAGCTAAGTTTGGGAGGCAAAGTTGATTCACGCAATGGGAATTAAACAGACACAAATACAAACTTAACCAGCAGTACATGTGTATTTGAAATTCGTTCCCACCAAACATCTTTTTTTAGGACAAACTTGCCCTCAGAAATTCTTAAAACTCATCTTTTTGCTCTTAAATTTTAAAAAAATTTCCGGGGGGGACCCCAAGACCCCCCCCCCCCCCCCTCCCCCGTTATTTGTTCAAAGGGGCCCAGGTGCTAAGTTCATCACTAATTGTGAAGAACATAAAATTATTCCAAATGTGTCATAAGTATGGAAGTTTGAACTTTAGTGTTTCATTTAGTTATGTACTTAGATTTTTATCTTATTCAATATGGTCGATGGTGATTTATAGGAGAGAAACTGACAGACAAATCATATTGGCATACTGATATTAATATTTTTTCCTAGTAATGCAACTTTTGTATAAAAAGAAGATGCGTAACTTAATCATTTTGATTTGTTTTTTCTTAATCTCACTATTTTAGCAAACAATTTATATTATGTTTAATTTTATATAATGTATTTTACAAAGTGTAAAAGAAGGTTTTTTAATAATACCTGCTACAAAACTACTCAATTATTTGTTTTTTTTTAGCCCATCTTAGTTTAACATCAAAATTTGTCCCCACCAAACATCTTTTCCTTTAAGGACAAAGTTGCCCTCAGAAATCTTTAAAACTCATATTTTAGTAATTAAATTTTAAAAAATTTTCCCCGGACCCCCCCCCCTTATTTGTCTAAAGGGGCCCAGGTGCTAACTTGCCCAGGGGCCCGGAAATCCTCTCAGCGGCCCTGAATGTAGTACCTTATTGTTTGTGGATCAAGTGATACGGCAATCCTTACTGTCTCGCTTCGCTCGACATCAAATATAATTCCCGAGGTAAAGAAAAAACTCACTTCACAGCCTAGTTACATAATATACCATTTTTTATGTTTGTTTACACTTCTATCAGTCTACACTTTATGCATCAAACGTACTCATTACATGAGAATTACTGATATATTAAAAAAATCGGGTACTTGGTACCTCGGAACTTTTCCTCACATAGGAGGCCACTAAAGTGGACTCTTCTGTACATTATCATTTTTCAAAAAAGAATTGTACATTATTTTTACTTATTTCATTTCATTTATTTAATATTTTTGAATAATATTTTTTAGTATTTTGACAGATGTAAACAAACTTAAGTATCGCACTAATTAATAATTATGTTCGCTTATAACTTTTAAACTAATAAATGGAATTTCATCACGTTTTTTTATATTTTTTTATTTTTAGCGGTTCCAACGATATATGTCAAAAACGTATTTATACTTTCAATATTATTAACCGTCAAAGTTGCAAAATTCAAAAATCGATAACTTCAAAATGGCGGTCAATATCAAAATGAAATTTGGTGGGCTTATTTGTCATAAGCCATGACATATTGGCAAATTTCAACTCGATCAGGACAATTTTCGATTCTTTTTTTTTTACGATTTTTTAAAATATTTGCTAAATCAGCAAACTGGGTTCAAGATGGCGGAAAAAGTTGATTTTCCGGGCGGCACCACTACAGGTAAGGACTGATCTTTCTGCCAAGTTTCAACTCTCTAACCTAAGAACACTGGGAGTTATGCGTGACACAGACAGACAGACACTCAGACAGACAGACTGACATCAAGCTAAAAACCACTCAAATCGTCTTAAAAACACCCAAAACGGATAATTGCGTTGAAACCTCGGTTTCGGATTTTTTAGATGAAAACAATACTTTTCCTATATGTATACCTTCGGAGAAGGTGAGGAAAAGTAAAAAGAGACTGCCAATGTCTAGATGCCTGACCATTTATCCCTCTTCTATGTAGATATCAACGTCTAGTGTCTAAAAAGCATTTTCAAAAAACCACATAGCTACTAATTAATACAGAACAATTTCCACCACTAGATGGGCAATTACTGAAGTATAATTTTATAATAATTATTGTGTTTTTTTACAATTAATTTTACTTTTTCCATCTTAATCACATTATTTATTTATTTTTTATTTTAGTAAATTATTTATTAACTATTTAATAAATAATAAATAAATGTATTTATTTTGACCTGTTCGATAATAAATATTTGAAATACTTTTTATTTGTACAACTATGTAATAAGGTTGTTAGAGCCTACACGCCTATAAATATTGGGTTAGTCATAAGATATAGTTACAATAAATTATTTAAAGAAAAAAAACTATTATAAGTATACAAGAAATAAATTTGAATAAATGGAAATCAATTTCGAAGAATCTTGAGAGGTCCAGAATTATATATATATATATATATATATATATATATATATATATATATATATATATATATATATATATATATATATATATAATATATATATATATATATATATATATATATATATATTATATATATATATATTATACATGTATAAAAACATTCTAATTTGTTCGTAAGTGAATTACGAAGGGGGAAGCCCAAACCGGAATTAAAGTCTGTAAAATACCTTGATCGTTATCGATTGAATTAACTCAGTGGACTCCACGAAACAGGTAAATATATTTATACAGGTATATGCAGATATATATTAAAGATACGAGAGTAGGAGATGTTGAGGATAGAGGTGGGGATTAAGATTCTGCAGGTTGACCCCCTTGATCCAAGTTATTCGATTCTGCTTAGTCCAGTCATGAAGGTCGATTTGTTCTTATTCCTTCTCGGTTTAGTTTTAGTAGTTGATGCTAGGCCTAATTTACTCGGCAGTGTAACTAGTAGTTTATCAAAAGTCGCGTTCGGTGTTGCTGATACAGCATATAACATCGGAAGAAATGTATCTACTCAAGTGTCACAACTCGGTGAAAACAGCATTAAAAAATATTTAAGTGGAAATACAACTACAACTATAAGGACTGTTAGTATACTAGACTATGCGGAAGAAACAGAAACCACCGCTCTACCGACAGTTAATAATTATCAAGAATCAACTACTAATAAGAACTGTGATCCCGAAAAAGATCCTCTTTGCAAATCATTATTAACAGCACCGGAACGAAAATGTCCAGAGGGAGAAAAACTTCACAAAGGAATGTGTCTCAAAGTTCACAAGACAGGTTGAGCAATTACTGGAAGATGAGTATATATTACAGTACTATTAACATAAATTATATACCACAAGGAAATCAACACACAAATAAAACTTTAAAAGTTTTGGAAACAGCATAATCATTAACCGATTTTCCTATTTAAGACCAACCTTAGTGTGATTATTTAATTAAAGAAAAATTTGTTAGATATATGCATTTGACCTAAGAAGCAAGAAGGCAGAAAAGGAATTATCACCAGCACCTCAATTTCACCTAAACAATTAAGCAAGTTTATCATTTTAATTGTAGTAAGATACTAATAAGTACTATGTATATATATTTAAAATATATAATTATAATTTAAAGTATACTTTTTGTAATATGTATCATATATTTGCATTGCTTTAATCGATTAAGTATCCGGACTATGGAATGATTATGAAAAAATGTATAAACTTAAAATATTTTTAAAGATACAAGTTTTACCATATTTCTATCAAATAAATTAGTACTTAAAATAATAATAATAACGTATTTATCAAGGTTTGACTTACATTGACTACTTTTTATTTTTGTTTGATCAATTTTTGCTGAAAGATACTTTGATAATTAAAAATAGTATATTATGTTACTAGGCTGTGAAGTGAGTTTTTTCTTTACCTCGGCAATTATATTTGCTGTCGAGCGAAGCAAGACAGTAAATATTGCCAAGGTAAAGAAAAAACACTTCACATTCGTGTAACATATGCTATTTTTTCCGAGGTAGCAGACAATGAAAACACATTAAATATTAATAAATAATCAATATAATAATAAAAAATATTAGTACATACTTAATATTTAAAAAAAGAAACCTTAAAAAGAGGTTACACTATAAGAAAAGATAAATAAAACGCATTGACATCTAGCGGAATTAAATCGTACTAAGCATTTCTACAAAGACTGCAGCGCTACTGACGGAAGTTTTGACAACTACCCGCCGGAAAATAAAAATCTTTTAGTTCCTAGGACGTAAAAGATTTTTTAAGTCCACGTAAGAAAAAATGGATTTTAGCTATGTTTTTAAGGCTCTAAAGTTACTATTTCACAGCCTACCACGGAAAAA
Organism: Gerris lacustris; assembly: GCA_951217055.1. Lineage (NCBI taxonomy): Eukaryota > Metazoa > Arthropoda > Insecta > Hemiptera > Gerridae > Gerris > Gerris lacustris. The sequence continues at coordinate 53,086,668 of OX578280.1, forward strand.
ATATATTTTACGAAGATAGACTGTTTCTTTTAATCCTTTAAAATGGCGTTTATTAACGTTCCTGTTTTTGATGAATATTATAATATACAGAAAGAAATGTTGCGATATTTTTTTTACTTTTTCATATTTCGATTTTGAGATTTACACGTTTCGAGCCCCCCGAGTCCAAAAAAGTGGTTTTAAAAAAATGTCTATCTGTCGTCTGTCTGTGCAGACACGTGGAGCCTTGACTACTGGGCCAATTTTGACGAAATTTGGCACGAAGTTCAACAAATCATAACCCCAGGCGAAATTAAGAAATTATTGTCCTCCAAATTTGGGGGCGCTACCCCCCCAAAACTCTGATCTACGCACTTTAAATTTTCCATAATTTATACTTTAAAAAATTATAAAACAATTTTGACAAATTTAAATACAGGTGGAAAATGAAATAAATTAGACAATAATTGGTCGTAATAGCCTAAAATCATTAAATTATACAAAATAGGTAGCGAGAAAGCTATGTGCTCCACTAATTGGTATAGACTATTTATTTTAATGTCAGTTTGAGGTCTGTCGTCTGTCTTCTGTACTGGTGCCTAAACTACTCATCCAGTCTCAATAAAAATTTGAATATATAATAATAAAAATATTAACTGCAGCTAAATTGAAATTTATTTCAGTTCTAAAATTGGCGGTAGAGCTTCCAAAATCTACTCATCCAATACACCAAGAAAATATGAAATTGAGGGTATTAGAGTGGTATAATGAACAAAAATCTGTCTAAATATCATATATAAATTGAAATGCTCATGAAATGAGATATGTCGTTGCTAGAAAGAGGTGGTGGGGGTTGGGTTATCAAAGGTTATTCTGGTGATTCACTACGCTTGGTTTTTCCTGGAGCAGTCATGAACATGAAGTTCGCTTTGTTTCTTTTCTGTCTCGTTTTGGTTTCATTTTCTGATGCCGATCCTTATCCTCTACAGGATTTACCCGTGGGTGGTCTCACCGACAAAGTGTCAAACTTAGGAAGTGGTCTAACCGATAAACCTTCACAAGTAGGTGAAGGCAATCTTACCAAGACAGCGACGCAAGTTGGAAGTAGTATTACTAACAAAGTGTCACAAAGCGGGCTCACAGGTATCTCGGAAAGAGTGGCTCAAGGTGGTAGATCTTTTCAAAATATGGGATTCAATATTTTAGGTGAAAAAGAGACGTCTACGACAAAAGATACAACAACTGTTTCACCATTAAGTGATAAAGAGCAACAAGCAACCAATATTTCATGCACGGACTCTTCAGACTCTTTATGTATGAGGGTATTTTCAGTGCCGCAAAGAAGATGTCCAGAGGGAGAAAGACTTCACAAAGGAGTGTGTCTCAAAGTTCACAAGACAGGTTGAGCAATTTCTGGAAGATGAGTATATATTCTAGTACTATTAACATAAATTATATACCACAAGGAAATCAATACACCAAAAAGAAACAGCTTTTGATCATTAACCGATCTTTTGATCTATTAAAGACCATCCATTGTGTAATTATAGAATTAAAGAATCATTTGGTAAGACATATGCAATTAACCTAAATAACCACATAAGTCAAAAAAATAGATTATATCCAGCAGCTTAATTTCACCTCGAGGATTGAGCAAGTTTATCACTTTAATTGTAGTAGTAGATATTAATACTTTAGACATGAATTCAAATAAAACTTCAAATTAACAAAGCATACCGACAGTATGCATATATTTAAACTATTTAATTATAATTTAAAGTACACTTTTTGTAGTGTGTGTCATTTATTTGCATTGCTTCAATAGATTAAGTATACGAATTAATAAATCTATTATTACTTTAGACATAAATACAATTAAAACATTCAAATTAACAAAGCATACCGACAGTCTTTATATCTTTAAACAATATAATTATAATTTAAAGTATACTTTTTGTAATATGTATCTTATATTTCCATTGCTTCAATAGATTAAGTATTCGAATTCCGAATTAATAAATGATTATGAAAATGTTTATAAAATTACCTAAATAAGTTTTACCATATTTCTATTAAATTATATAGTACTTATAATAGTAACACTAACTAACGAAATGAAATATTTAAATATCAAGGTTTGACTTACATTCATTCATTTTTATTTTTGTTTGTTCTATTTTGTTTCTGATAATGCCCTAAAAAGGCTAAAAGATACTTTGATAAATAAAAATATATATTTTACGTGAATAGACTGTTTCTTTTAATCCTTTTAGATAGTGTTCATTAACTTTCCTGTTTTATGGATACATATATATATATATATATAGAGAGAGAGAGAGAGAGAGAGAGAAAGAAATGTTGCGATAGCGTAAAAATTTAACTTTTTTTACTTTTTCATTATAGAGAAAGAGAAAGTACAGTGGTAGCGGGAAAATTCGATTTTGACTGTTTGAGATCCCCTGAATCCAAAAGTGTGGTTATAAAATTTCTGTATTCGTTGACGTCTGTGCATATACGCTTGGAGTCTAGACTACTAGGCCGATTTTAAAGATAGCCCCAGATAAATTTATACCATCTACGCTCTAAATTTGCTAAATTTATACTTTAAAAAATTATCGACAGATTTAAACAAGAGGTAGAATATTAAATAAATTTGACAATAATTGGTTGTGATTGACTTAATTAAATCATTAAATTATACAAAATAGGTAGCGAGGAAGCTATGTGCCACACTAATTGGCAGACTATATTTTTAATGTCAGTTTGAGGTCTGTAGTCTGCCTTCTTTATTGGTGCGAAAACTCTTGACCCAGTCACCAGTCACAAAACACATTTGAACATTGTGAACACTTAAATGGTTAACAATGTCCAACGATCTTAACCTGAGCATTGGTAAGAGAAACATGTATACCAAATTTCTATAAATCAGTCAACTGTTACTTAAGTTATCATCACACCTGTAAATACTAGGCATCGCGTGGCTCTATTATTGAAGCGAGCGTATTGCAATGAAATACTGAATATTGAAATTTATTAATCACGATGAATGTCATAGTTCAAGATAAGTGGAAGAGGGTAGTGTGGGGAAGAGTGTAACAATATACGACTATAACAATCTTAACCACCCGCGGTAGCTTTTAAACAATTATTATAAATGTATCTCTTCACTACGCAAAGACTTCTGTTTGTATCAAGTTGAAATTTTGCATGCCTGTTTCAATTGTGCATTAGATGGTGTATATAAAGTTTTATTAAAATCGTTACGTTAGAACGTAAGATATCGGTAAAAAGGTTGTTTTCTCTATTATAAACTTTTAGGTCCGCATTAATAGTTTTAGCGATCTTTATTAATTCATAGCGGTGTCGCTGTTGGTTTTAGTAAAAAATGTTATTTGAAAAAAATGTTTGTCTCATCGAATAGATGATGATAGAATCTTTTCCCGTCCTGAAATTCCAATTTAATTTTTGTACCTCTCGTTTACGCGAGCGTTGCGCGCGAACTCTTGGACAGATCACGCTGTCCAATGAACTTAGCCTGAGTATTAGTAAGAGGAACATGTATACCAAATTTCAACTAAATCGGTCAACTTTTACTCAAGTTATCGTCGTATTTACTCAGTAAACGTTACTGACAGACAGACAGACAGACAAGATGCATATTTCGTTGAATGTAAGAAGCTCGCTTACGCTCGCTTCAATTACTGACAGATAGACAAACTGCCACAGTGCACATTTTGTTAAATTTATACTCTTGAAATTATACTTTTTAACTCGTGGAAAATTTAAAGCGTGGGATAATTAAAAAGAAATGGGAGGAGAGCCAATGAGAGCTAGAGATTTTGGCGGGTAATAGGACGGGCCAACAAGGCAAGCAAAAATATCGGAGGGGTGAGGCACTCAGGATAACCGTTCGAGAAGCCTTCGTATCCTCAACCCCTTGAATCTTTGCATTCCTTACTTATGGCGTAAATTTTCGAGATATATATTGGGTTAAATTAAAACAGATACAGATCAATTAAAAATTTGCAATACGCACAAAAAAACAATTGTGAATTAAAAAAAACATTCATTGATGTGCAAATAAAAAAAGAGGGTCAATATTGAAATATTTCTGAGATGTTTTATTATAGTTATATCACTCTTTATCTAAGAAGTTCATTCACTTTTTATATTTCATAACAATTACATTTATTGAACATCAAAGGAAAATAAATTTATATTAATTGCGATAAATATTCCTAAATAAGAAGTTAAAGTTAAAGGACAAAGCTAGTTAAAAAGATCGCGATTTGAAATGGAGTAACATAACCTTCTTTTGTTTACCAACAAATGATGCTGCCCCGCCCCTCCTACCGGCCTAGTGGCTATATTTCTTCTCCCCCATTAAGGTTGGCTAATCTGAAAAATCAGATTTTTAAAGTATAATTTCATAAGTATAGGAAGCTCTTGCCTCTAACTATTCTTTCCATCAATTTATTTCTAAGCATGAACATATAATGTAAAAATAGTTCTAAAATTGGCGGTACAGCTTCAAAATTTACTCATACAATACACCAAGGTAAGATAACAATTTTGAGGATATTAGAGTGAATAATTGAGGATATTAGAGTGATATGATCAACAAAATCTAGCATTTAAATATCATATATAAATTGGAATTCTCTAATGAAATGAGATATGGCAATGCTAGAAAGAGATGGTGGGGGTTGGGTTATCAAAGGTTATTCTGGAAATTCACTACGCTTGGATTTGCCCAGAGCAGTCATGAAGGTCGCTTTGTTTCTCTTCTGTCTCGTTTTGGTTTCATTTTCCGATGCCGGACCTTATCCTCTACAGGATTTACTCGGAGGTCTCGTGGGTGGTCTCACCGACAAAGTGTCAAACTTAGGAAGTGGTCTCACCAATAAACTATCACAAGTTGGTAGCAATCTTACCAGGACAGCGACGCAAGTTGGAAGTGGTATTACTAACAGAGTGTCACAAAGCGGGCTCACAGGTATCTCGGAAAGAGTGGCTCAAGGTGGTACCTCTTTTCAAAATATGGGATTTAATATTTTAGGTGGGAAAAAGACGACTACGGCTACGACAAACGAAGCAACAACTGTTTCACCATTAAGTGATGAAGAGCAACAATCAACCAATATTACATGCACGGACTCCTCAGACCCTTTATGCAGGAAGTTATTATCAGTACCGCCGAGAAAATGTCCACCCGGAGAGAGGCTTCAGAATGGGGTATGCGTGGAAATTTCTGATACATAATAATATATCAATCATCTAACTACTACTGTTTGTTATACCTCTGTTTTATATATTTATTAACTTTATTTTATCTAGTTATTAAAATTAATGCTGAAAATAATTATTGTTTTGTAATGTGAACTTAAATCGATATATATAGAAATAAAATTTCATATTATATTAATAATGTTTATATATGTATTTAAAATTGTTCCACATACATATTAACGTAGTAAGATGAAAAGTGAGGCCAATAAAAAAACCAACTTAAAAATTATCTCAAAATTACTTAAATGGTTAAGTATGAATACCATTACCAACACAGCTTTAAATAAGAACATTATCGTCAGTTATGTTAAGCTAAGTATGCTACGCTTTAATCATAAACATAACTTAAATGTAATAATTAGAACCGTGAAAAACCAAACCGCAAAGTAGAAATTATTGTGTACCTATTATATATTGATCATCAATAAACGCATACGCTAAGCTGTACCTACACAATTTTAAACCATTTAAATGTTAATTAACATTTAATGCGATACGTAAAACATATTATAGTGAATATTTATTATTATTAATTAAATTAATTGTTTCAATAATAGCACTGAAATTAAAAGTCAAACAATATCAGTATTTTCACAAAATAAGCATCCTATTTATCTAAGGGTAGACTATACTTTTATATTTGATTTAACTTTGTTTATTTGTACATATATATATATATATATATATATATATATATATATATATATATATATATATATATATATATATATATATATATAGTGTTGTAGTTGAGAATATGTCAATGACGGGAATATTATTGGTTTCTGACTAGGGGCATGAAGCCGTTCTCTATTGAAACTAGCTATGTTTTTGGAGCCTTTCCATTGAAGCAGCAACCCAATTGAATCAGATCACAAGATACCTTTAGATTGAATCTTGAAGTGGATTCTACAATAGAAGGATATCCCTCCTTTGAATATATATATATATACAGGGTGATTGGCGATATATACAAAAATAAATAGGGTGATTCTAAACATCATTGGCTACAAAAAACGCCATAGAAACCATGGGTCTATTCTCAACCGTTTTCTCACAAGGTCAAATTTTATCATTTTTTTAAGATAGCATACCTCATACAAACACTTATTGCTCCAAAAGTATAAAAGCTAAAACAAAATGTTTGGTTTCTTAGTAAAACTGAAAATTTGTTACAAGAAAAGTGTAATATTAATTTTTATGCCCTTTAATTACATGAAAAAATTATACAAATGTTGTTTGGAGCCATGAAATTTAATATTACGCTTTCCTCGTAAAATAGTTTGTCAGCTTTCCAACGAAACCAACAATTTTGTTTTAGCTTTTATACTTTTGGAGCAATATGTGTTTTAAGCTAAGGTTTGCGATCTTAATAAAATCATAAAATTTGACCTGGCGCGAAAACATATACAACGTGCGCATATGTAACGATATGACTTTTTTTGAAGCCATCATTATGGTTAGAATCACCCTATTTTTTGTTTTACATATATCGCCAATCACCCTATATACAATATATATATATATGTATATATATATATACAGGGTGTTCCGCATAAGTACCTACAGAGAAAAACCTATGAATCTACATCAAATTTCTGACCAAAAATGTCAAGTAACCTTGGGTCCTACGGACCTTCGTTTTCGAGATATATCGATTTTGTTATTTAGGTCGTGTTTTTAGCCATAAACTACGTAATAAATAAAAATCTAAATAAGATAGAAAGATGCAGTTTGCAGCATCGTGAAGAGCATTAAATTTTATTTAAGAAATCACTACTTTTAGTACTTAATACGTTTGTAAACTTAGTGACAATGCAAGAAAAACATTAAAATTGGAAATTATATCAAATGTTTATACAACTTGGAGCTTCCATAACTTCTATATTTTCATACCTATTGTCATGTTTAAAATGTTTAAAAAACTGCGCAATTTTATAAGCTTTAATTCGATATAGCATTGTCTACGGTTTACGTAAGTTTTCATAGAGAAATAGTAGACAAACTATTAGGAAATCAACTTATTAAGTAACTGCTCTATGAATTTTCTGCAATTTTAAAATTAAAATACGATTGTTTTCTTTCCATATGTTGGCGCGGTAGTGTCTGAAGAATAGTCGGGGTCTGCTCATGAGTATGTCAGGCACTTCCAAACAAACGACATCTTTCCCATTACATTTTTCAAGTTATCGAAAGAAGATGCCGAACAACAGGCACTGGTGATTGGTTACTGATCACTGATCCTAGGACCAGTATTAGAAGGGCTTCGGCTGTATTGGGAATTCCAGAGGCCGCAACATTTTCAGCCATGTATGAGTGTTGTGAAAATTAATAGCACCAGCTTTTGTAAGAAGGGACTCGTCTATCCACAAAATATAATGTGACAAGTTCTTTGTAATATCCAATCGCAGCACCCTCGCATTAAGTGGACTCGTCTATCCACAAAATAGAATAAGACACAGTTCTTTGTAATATCCAATCGCTATACTCCCGCAGCACCCTCGTATTAACAATTTAAGCTCTCCTAGACGGGAGAGTCATGGAAGGCACAGTTGAATTCTTTTCGAAATTCTAAAAATCTGCGTCCCTGGAATTCTCAATACAGCCGAAGCCCTTCTAATACTGGTCCTAGGATCAGTAACCAATCACCAGTGCCTGTTGTTCGGCATCTTCTTTCGATAACTTGAAAAATGTAAGGGAAAGATGTCGTTTGTTTGGAAGTGCCTGAAATACTCATGAGCAGACCCCGACTATTCTTCAGACACTACCGCGCCAGCATATGGAAAGAAAACAATCGTATTTTAATTTTAAAATTGCAGAAAATTCATAGAGCAGTTACTTAATAAGTTGATTTCCTAATAGTTTGTCTACTATTTCTCTATGAAAACTTACGTAAACCGTAGACAATGCTATATCGAATTAAAGCTTATAAAATTGCGCAGTTTTTTAAACATTTTAAACATGACAATAGGTATGAAAATATAGAAGTTATGGAAGCTCCAAGTTGTATAAACATTTGATATAATTTCCAATTTTAATGTTTTTCTTGCATTGTCACTAAGTTTACAAACGTATTAAGTACTAAAAGTAGTGATTTCTTAAATAAAATTTAATGCTCTTTACGATGCTGCAAACTGCATCTTTCTATCTTATTTAGATTTTTATTTATTACGTAGTTTATGGCTAAAAACATGACCTAAATAAAAAAATCGATATATCGATATATCTCGAAAACGAAGGTCCGTAGGACCCAAGGTTACTTGACATTTTTGGTCAGAAATTTGATGTAGATGCATAGGTTTTTCTCTGTAGGTACTTATGCGGAACACCCTGTATATAGAGAGAGAGAGAGAGAGAGAGAGAGAGAGAGAGAGAGAGAGAGAGAGAGAGAGAGAGAGAAAGAGAGAGAGAGAGAGAGAGAGAGAGAAAGAGTGAGAGTGAGGGGGGGGGGGGAGCGACAGAGTGAGGGGGGGGGGAGCGACAGAGAGAGAGAGAGACAGGGAGAGAATGTTTTTAATATATATGTATACATCATCTTAGCTAATTCAGCAAAACTGAAAAACTTCCAATTTTCTGTTATTTAATTCCAATTTTTCATTAGATAACAATCCACTTCAGTTCCATTGATATTTTATGGCACTTCATATCTGCTATAGCTATAGTTCGTATTTACAATGGAGTAATTATAATGTTGTTTGTAAAGCTCGATAGTTTCAGCGCAGCTTTTGGCTGGTTTTTCGTAGTACGTTTCACCCTTAATACTAAATGAGCCATAATTTGTTTTTGTTTTTTTCATTATTTTCAAGAATGATCCACCCTAATGATAATATGAGCCCACAAATACCATATAGTTGCGACCCACGATTGATTTTTTATTTTCCTTTTGCCTGAAATGGTTTTGTCCTCCTGTACAACGTTTATCCTGTACAATTACGTCAATACATTCCGTTCGTAGTAATTATATGCATTTAGGGAATTTGATTTGAAATGTTAAGAAAAAAGTGGGGGATTCAGGCTATCACGGGTTATCTTTCGTATAATCCGCCATCTGATCAACACGCGCAGTTTATAATATTCAGTGACAACATGAAGGTCGCAATAATAATAATACTCTTTCTAGGTTTGGTATTTTATTCAGAAGGCAAGCCTAAACCCTTGCAGGATTTGCTAGGAGGTCTTGTAGGCAGCCTTTCCGAGAAAGTGTCGCAAATTGGAGGTGGTCTGACCGATAAAGTGACGGAAGTCGTCGGAGGTCTTACTTCTAAAGTGTCGCAAGTTGGACTCAGCGGTGATGGTGGCACTGAAGACTAGAGTAGGTAATTCTTCAAGAAGTGGACTGCACGTTTTAGATAGGAGAAAGACGATATCTGTTTAGGAGACCGACGTTTTGATGACCGTAAGATAATTAGCCTTCCAACCGCAAGACCAAAAGGAAGACATTTAAGCTTAAATAAACTATTGTAGAAAGTTTCAAATGCCGTCAATTCTTCTTGACATAATTGCTCTACTAGAACTTCGGAAAACATGACTACAAGGATAGAGTTACCATTCATCAACTTAAATAAGTATTTGAATTACCATGCATTTTCGCATTCCTATGTATTCCTTTAAAATTCAAATTTACAAAATCCTTCTTTTTGAGCCAATACTACAAAAAAATGTATATTTTTTTATTCAAATCTCGTTTTGACTAACATTTTATGTGCTAAAATATGTTTATTTATTTAATAAATTAATAAATCTTGATTTACTATAATATTCTCCTTATTAATATTTCCCTATTTTTTCTTCACTGAAGAAGCCAATTGATGCAAAGCTAGCTTAATATTAAAGTTATATATTTTTTTGAGTTTGAGTTTGTCTTATTACTGACATTAACTCCATTTCGGGACTTTTCCTACTAAAATAAATTATAATGATAACTAAATACGTGAATTACCTGTATGATTTTAATTTAAAATTTTAATTTTACGATGGAAATCCATTATCTGCGAATAATCTATATTTTCAGTAGAGATAAACATTTTTTACTTAATTTAGACTGTTTCATAAGTTGGAATAAAATAAATGGAGGGACATACAAACATTCATGAACTGCAAATTTTTCACAACAACAATATCCGTCACAAACGGAGGTCAAGCAATATATCTTTCTCAATTCTGTGAAATTTAATGTTTTTTTTATATATATTTAACTATATTTTATAAGTATGCATGTATTCTATTACATTTTTAGGGTCCGTAGGCAAAACCAAGGACCCTTATATTTTCCTGCGTGTGTCTGTCCGTCCGTCCTCTCGCGTGCTCTCACGGCTACATCTTTCGTCCGATCACTTTGAAATTTGGCATGTATGTGTCTTGTACCTGCCCACATATTTTAAAAATATAGCGACTTCAAAAAAATATTTTTCAAAAAAATTAGGGTAAAAAACTTAAGGGTTAATTTTTTTTTTTTTTTTTTCGACACCATGAGGGGTATCATATGAAAGGGTACGTCGAGCTGATTACAAAAATATATAATTCTTTGGTTATAACTTTGATAGGGCGAGCGTAGGCGAGTTTGAAGCGGGTTTGAAACGTTTTTTTAAATTATAAATGAATGTAATTAATCTCCAATATCAGATGATATTCGATTTTTTTAAAAAAAGATCGAGAGTATAAATTTCTTTTTTCCTCATCGAGTCAATTTAATTAAATTGCAAAAACATTTAAGATAATAATAATGCCATCATTCAATGATTTTAAGATAACTATATTTTAACCTTTCTCTATCTATTTAGAGTTACATAGTTGTTGAAAAGAGAGAAGTTAATCTATACTATTAAAAAATATCTTAAGTATTTGTAGATGATAATTTTACCATGTACGTTCAAGTAAAATACTGTTAAACATTTAATTCCTTTCCGATGTCCGATGTTTGGTTCTTAAGTGATTGCGCGGCAACAAGCTGTGGTAGACAAACAAACAACATACGAAGAAAGAGGATTGACTGAGCAACAGGGAAAATAATAAAATCGATACTTGGTTTTAAATAAAATTATACTTTTTATTTTAGCCCAATTTAAATGAAATTCTGTTTTTTTTTACTGGACTTATATTACTTTGCTTTGTAAGTTTCATCGCACATTTCCGTTTCCCCAATTTTGAACCACTTCCCGTGATTCAATCTTCCCCAAATTTTGCACATAGAAACAACTATGGTGAAGAATACAGAAACAAAAAAAAAAAAAAAAAAAAAAAAAAAAAATGGCGTCATATTTATTTGCTTTTTAAGTTTCATCGCACACCTATTATCCCAATTTTGAACCACTTATCGTCATTCAATCTTCCCCAAATTTTTCACATAGATACAACTAAGGTGAAGAATACAGAAACCAAAAAAAGTTGAAAATAAGACGTTTTCATAAATGGTATTTTTATATTAATTATTTATTAAATTAATTTTGAATTATGATACGATTTAAATTACAAACAATATAATATTAATGAGCTATGATGTTGTTTATGTTATCTCAACAGGAAAAAAATGGACAGGGAAATTTATATATAAATGTATAAAAACAATATATGCAAAAAAATATATACACAATTTGTGTGAGTGAGAGACACCAAGGGATGTATCACGCAAGCATGGCACATAGGAACTGTTCCAACTCCAACATCAGACATTACGTCATTAAGATGTTGGCTCGGCATTACGCCATGTCCTGCATCGTCCGACTCACATCAGGAGCCCGACGATGCCCACCCAACTCTGGACCTATGATCCAGAAGATAAGATATAGGGCTTACCAGAAATGAGAGTACTCTCATTCCCCCATACTAATTACTAAATACAGATTAATCCAAATCATTACATCCAAGAAGAAAAGGTATAGAAATGAGGAGGAGAGATTTAGAAAACCCTGAGGCATCTAGATATTCTCTTAGTAAAATAACAAATCAAATTAAAAATTACGTTAAATATAACACAATCCGTAGCCAAGCACGTTACGCAGGCAATCCAGCTAGTTAATTAATACTTTTTGACAGCTGAAACATTTTGTACTATCCCAATAGTTTTTAAGGAAAAATAAAATTATTCTACAAACTCAAAAAGGGTACAAAAAAATCCAGGATTATTTTTAGAATTTACACATCCGGAAAGATATTCTCTATTTTTTGGCAATTTTCTTTTATAAAACTATTCGACACATCTTGAAAAATGACAGGAAACTACAAATCCATTTTTGGGTTAAGGAAACGCTGCTTGAAATTTAACGTATCCAAATAATATTGTTATTTTTAAACTCTGTTTTAGTTTCACCCTCCTCCGGTCTTTTTATGAATATATGTAAAATATTGCATTGTAATTAAAAACAATATAAATGGTGTAAGCATTAACTTTTTTTTTATTTTATATAAAACTTTCACATTTTTACATATTATTCCAACTAAAAATGCATCACAAGCACCGCGTAAACCTTTACATTACTTTTTACTATCATAGTTGTTTTCTGTTTCCTACATTCTCCAACAGAAAATAGTTATAAGTGGGGGGGGGGGGGGGGGGGATAATCAAACTACAACTTTTAAATAAATTCTATTCTCATCTGAGGCACACAGGAATAAAAAAAAATGGCTAGGCTGTGAACTTCCAGAACAGAATGAACTGATGTAAAGTTTCATAATTGGTTAATTCAAAGTTTTTTTTTTTTTGAGTGAAACCTTCCTTCGGTTTTACCACAACTTGCTATCCAATTAAGCACTTTAAACCATAATTAAACTCAACTTTTTCTTCCCACTTTATTATTATTTTTTTTTTTTTTTAGAAAATTTCTCAGAAAAAAAATAGAGGGGGGTTTCAAGTGGAATATTTTCAAGTGGTTTTTAAGGTTGTACTTATCCCTTTTTTTCTCTCTCTTTCTCTGAGCTGCCCTTAGTTAATTGGCTTAGTCCTAAAAAGGAAGGACTTATCGTCAAAAAAATAAATAAGTACTAAAAATATCTAGAAATATTTTTGGAACTTAACAAATCAGGACCGATTTTATTTTTTTCCCCCTTCCAAACGATAATGTTTGATTAATCAAAGAAAAATAATTTATGATAAAGTCACTTCTTTTGATCGTTTTCCGAATATCAGATTCAAAATTAGAATAAACCTTCTTTACTTATTTTATTTATATATTTTTTCACATTTTATAAGGTTAGCTATAAAATGCTAAGTAAGAGCAAAAAATCTTTCAAACTGTCAAATTATTTTTCCCTTATATCTCTAACGATAAGAAAGTTTTTTGGTTTTTTCCCCCTGCTTAAATATAATTCTATAGGTTTTGTACATATTTTTAATTAATTAGCCTAAAATAAACGAGTTAATTAGGAGTTTTGAAGCTATATAAATTAGTAATAAATCGGTCTTAATGAGATTAAGTTAAATGATGCCAAGTCCTTTTATGTTTTGAATCCATTGAAAAGTTCAAAAAATTCATATTTCAGAATTTTAAAGGAGGGATATCCTTCTATTATAGAATCCACTTCAAGATTCAATCTAAAGGTATCTTGTGATCTGATTCAATAAGGTTGAGGAAAGGGTCCAAGAACATTGCTATTTTCAATTTTCAATAGAGAAGGGCTCCAAGAATATTGATAGTTTCAATAGAGAAAGGCTCCAAGAACATTGCTATTTTCAATAGAGAAGGGCTCCAAGAATATTGATAGTTTCAATAGAGAAAGGCTCCAAGAATATTGATAGTTTCAATAGAGAAGAGCTCCAAGAATATTGATAGTTTCAATAGAGAAAGGCTCCAAGAATATTGATAGTTTCAATAGAGAAAGGCTCCAAGAACATTGCTATTTTCCATAGAGAAGAGCTCCAAGAATATTGATAGTTTCAATAGAGAAAGGCTCCAAGAACATTGCTATTTTCAATAGAGAAGAGCTCCAAGAATATTGATAGTTTCAATAGAGAAAGGCTCCAAGAATATTGATAGTTTCAATAGAGAAAGGCTCCAAGAACATTGCTATTTTCAATAGAGAAGGGCTCCAAGAATATTGATAGTTTCAATAGAGAAAGGCTCTTAGAACATTGCTAGTTTTAATAGAGAAGGGCACCTTCCCCTTAAAGTCAGATACCAATAATATTTCTGTCATTAATATATATTCTCAAACGCGAGAGAAAAAAATCTAGTTTGATTGACAATTGACAAGCCAAATAATATATCCTATTGCATCGAATATAAGACCACCATCAAATTTAAGGAGCACCCACAGTGGCTTTGGAGGGGGCACATATTAAAAAAAATAAGGGGGTTAGGAATGTAATGTGGGCTTAGCATAATCAGAGACAATTAAGCAGTCTGGCTTTGTTTGTTCTTAAATTACTTCATATCATATCTTTTAGGGGGGCCCGGGGGCCCTCCCCCGGGAAAATGTTTGTAGTTTACGTTACTTGAAAACGTCTCTTTAGCCTATTCTAAGAGCATCTAAAATGTTATTTTATACAAATAAATTTAAGATTTTTATGAACGGGACATGAAGACCGGGGTATTTTATTTTAAAAAAATTACATGCGAATAATATTTTATTATTAAAAGTTGTACATTATATAATAGATTAATATTTTATTGTAGTAGCCAGAAAAATAAATTGGTACATTTTAAAAATATTTGAGTTACGTGAATTAACAAAAAAAAAAAGGTACGCCAAATGTTTTGAGTTCAACTCAAATTAGCTGATAGTATTAGGTTAAAAATAAAAATAGTAGGGTATCTAACAGTCCAGTCAATAAATACAAAAAATAGTCTTCCTTGCCTTAGATCGGGTATCTGCAACTGCAATTTTTGAAATCTTATTCTATAATTGAACCTGTTTCTAAATTAATTAATGCGGAATTGCATACTTTAATGTTAGGTCTGGGGCTTTGGGGGGGGGGGGGGCATGTCTTTTTAAACACCAAAAAAAAAAAAAAAAAAAAAAAATGTCGGGCAAAACTAGGTATATAATTACTTATTTATTGATTTTTTTTTACTTCACAGCACTATTACTTCAAAAAGTGCTGCGGAATTGCATACTTAAATTTCAGGTCTTTGGCTTTGGGGGGGGGGGGCATACTGAGAACAAATATCGTAAACGGTTCCGACGATTTCTCATTTAGTCCATTTAAATAGGAATTTAACCATATAAGTCGTATTTCTAGGAAAAACCTAGTTACCAAGATATAAATGAAAGTAAATCTGATTTTGCTGAAAATCGAAAACTAAGTTTAAACAATTACCGGTTGAACCCTTTTGAAAGATGTTTAAAAATAAATAAATAAAATTAAATATTAGGGAATTTAAATTCTCTAAACGTTTTGTTTTGATGTGTTGGACTAATTTATTTATTTAAAAAAGTTTTTAAAGTATCTGAGCAGAAGTGAGAAGACTCTATTACAGACTGCATTGGAATTTGCCATTAAATTTTTAATAGAGTAAAATATCTTGAGTTAAAATCAAGAGTTGCTCTGTATTTCTTAATTCAATTCTCCCCAATACTATAAAATTATGAAGAAACCATTACATATGTATATTTTTTAATTGAATGCAATTCATTGGTTTATTGAAGACAATTCATTAAATTAAATAACATCGAAACCTAATTAGCCGCTTTTCCGGGAAATATCTAATATCTAATTATAGAGAAACTAACTCACGTGGATACAAGAGAATTGGACCTGGAAACTGGGAAGCTAACTTCCCCAGAATGTTTTTTTATACTTAAATCTATCTTCATAAAAGCTTTTTGAAAAACATTCTTTTTGATGATACAAAATGAACTTAAATTTATTACAACTGTATATTACATCTAATATATACGGGTTGTATCGAAATACAGATGATAAAATTTAAAGGTGTTTCTACCGGTCATTTGGAGCAAAAAAGTTCATACAAGCTATAGTCCAATTCTCAACAGTGTAGAAGCTATAATTGAAATAGACTATGTTAAAATCAATCTGCCTTAGCTTTACCTTAAAAAACTACAATCTCTAACATCATAATCTCTAAAATATTATTCTTGGAACAATCAATGACAAATAGATGAAAAGACCAGGAAATTTACAATAAAATTATGTATGTTCTAGTTGACTTTTTGCCTATTTAGTGTGACCTAGAGCTGTTTGAAAACAAAAAAGAAAAAAAAATGTTTTAAACATTTTTTAAATACTTTGAGCCCAAATATCGCTATGAGAGAAATGCATACTAAATTAAGAAAAGTTGGAACTACTAATAAGCATTTAAACGATTCCAAATACTTCAAAATATTTTAACTCAAAGTGGGCGAACAAAAAAATTTTGCAAAAGAAAATTATACCGTGCTTTTAACTCAAAGTGGGAGAACAAGAAATTTTTGCAAAAGAAAATTATATCGTGCTTGAAAGTGATGATGTAGAGCTTATATTAGTGATAATTTCATTAAATAATAATATATGTTAACTATCATACATCACACTATTGAGCTCATTTCCAGTCTCTGAAATTAAGAACTCGCTACGCTCGTTTAGTAAGCATAAACGGGTTTTCAACACCCACATTTTTTTTAAAAATGCCGGCAAAGAAGTTTTGTTGAACGAGAGTAGTGAGTTCTTGATTTCAGAGACTTGAAAACAAATAATATGGCCGAAATGAGGGAAATCAAGGAAATTATTAAGTTTATGAAAACTCTTGATGAGTTGAGAAAGAAAGTATAGGGGAAAGGCACCTAATATGGCATAGTGTTTTTTGGCAATAGGTTTCACCCCTCCAAATAGCGGATTTTGTAGCACAAAAAAATCCTAGTGATAGATTAACTACTTAAGTATAATGAGCCAACGCTACAATGACTAAATATTTAACACAAGACTTCTGAGAATTTTTAAAAGGAAAAAATCCAAAAACAATGATAAAAATTGTCGCCCCTTAATATGGCATACCATGGAAATCACAGCAATGATCAGGTTTTTATCTCCGTACATTAATGTAAAATAGTTATCTATTATAATTATAAGAAATTAATATGTTTATTTATTAAATGCATAATATTAGATCGCATTGTTGAAAAGGCACCCTTAATATGGCATAGGTCTTAATTGAGAATATTTCATATGCCATATAAACGTGATTCCCCCAAGTTTTTCACATCAGTTCTTCCATAAAATAAACAATGAGTTGAAAATATAAAACTGATGGGTGCCTAATACCTTAATCTACACACATCTACTTAATGTACCTTAATATACACAACATACTGAATGTATATCTGTAACCATATATTACATTACCCATTACACTACTTTTGGCCGATCAAAAGGAATCACTATAAACTTTTGTTGCCACTAAGTTTGGGAAATGGCTGAATATTGAGAAAACGGTGAGGAGTTTAAGATATATCACTATCTCCCTAGCGGCACTACTGTATAACTACTTCGTTGACTCATTCGCTGACAGAAATTAGCTCTTGGTTCAAGAGAAAACCCACTATGCCATATTACCTACAGGGCCTATTTAACAAATGGGTCCGGTGGGCCCCGGCCCAGGGGCGCAGAGGTTTCGGGGCGCACGAGGTTAGGCCCAACAAGATCTATTTTCTCAGGAACTAAATTATTCCCGGGAAAACCGCTTATATCGTCAGATTTGTTTTGACTACATTTTAGCATTTTCTAATCAAAATCGTCGGAACCGTTTTCGAGTAATAATTTTTTTTCATGTTTTTTCAGAGTTTTTGGGAGTAACGCCCCCAAATCCAAATTTTAAGCTAAAATTAATTTCTCGCCTCGGGGTATGATTCTCCTGAACATGTATGCCAAATTTCGTCAAAATCGGCCTAGTAGTTTAGGCTCCAGGCGTCTGCATAGATAGACGACAACCAAATATTTTTTAAACACCACTTTTTTGGACTAAGGGGACCTCAAAACGTGTAAATCCATCAAACTAAAATTTTCTCTTTAAATGAGACAATAATAAACTAAAACATTTTATGGTTCTTTTCATTAGGCAGATTTTGAAGATAGAATTATTGAATTTGCTATGAAAAAGTCGGTCTGAGACAACTCAGACAAACTTTCTGATATACGAGTTCATAACACTTAGCCCAGTATTTTCCAATTGCTAGTTTTGGTAGTTACATTTAATTATTATTGAACATTTCATGAAAATTTATCATAAAAATAACTTCTCCTCGGCGGGGAATCCGTCCGCATTTTAAGCTATTTTCTCTGAAACTAGATTTTCCCGGGCAAACTGCTTATGTTAGATTCGAATTTAAACGTACTACGTATTTACAAAAACTTCTAAATACTACGTATTTTAGAAGTTTTTAATAAAGATCGTCGGAACCGTTTTTCAGGGCTAAAATGCATTTTGCCTCGGGGTATGATTTTTCTGAACATGTATGCCAAATATCGTCAAAATCGGGGGGGGGGCGGGTCAAGGGTTTCTCTTGGGCCCAGAGCGCATCCCATGCTTACCGCGGGCCTGATTACCTACCTGTGCCATATTAGGTGCCTTTACCCTACGTATATTATTATGACATGATTTTCAAAATGGCTGCCACAAATGACTGAAAATACAAAAATTGGGGGTCAAGTTTATCTCATGTATTCCAAATTAAAGGTCTTTTTACTGGTCTTATATTACTTTACTTTGTAAGTTTCATCGCACACCTATTACCCTAATTTTGAACCACTTCCAGTCTTTCAATCTTCCCCAAATTTTGAACATGGAAACAAATTTAGGTGGAGAATACAGAAAAAAGTTGAAAATAAGACCAGTTTTTAAAAATGGTATTATTAAGTAGGTAATGTTTATTTTTCCAGGTACATCCTGAATACGCGATTTTGGGATGCATCGCATCACTAGTAATAATAGTTACGTTTTCTTTTCCTACTTTAAAAGACCTTCAAAACGGTGCAAAACATATCATGGTGACGCTGACATGTTATCCATGGTGGACGACTAAAATAAAGTTTTTGCCAATATGGTGTTGGCCGCCATCTTATTATTAAATGTGAAATTTCCAAAAACTATACATTTGACACAAATGCTGAAATGTACCTAAGTCCGAATTTCGCTAAAAACGATAATTTTTTATGCCAGTTATCATCAGACTAATTCATTATATATGTGTTTAAAAACAAACTTCTCTAAAATTATAACTCACTACGCGCGTTCAACTAACCTAATGGAAACTTCAACATAATAAGTTGTTAAAGTTTGGTAAATTCTGCCAAATTTATAATATAATATGTACATTTTCTAAAGTGTAATTTTAATTAAATATAATGTTGTTAAATACCTTTGTTTGCAGGTCTCTCATAAACTCATAAGGTCTCGATAATGGGATGAAATCTAACCAATTATAATTTTCAGCACTTTATTACTTCTTCGTGACCCAACACTTTATGAGAATGAACAGAGCTTGTAGCTTTCGAAAATTCACTTCTTAAACAATTATTTTCTCCGTCATCTTTTTATTCATGTTCAACTTTTTAAAAAATGTAATTCTTTATACAATTAATAAAATATTTTAATTTATATAAAAAAGTTTATACGTTAAATAAATTAAAAATAAAATTAATGAAGAAATGTTTAAGATAGATAAGAATAATTTCCTGCTCCCGCCTAAAAAGAGAGCTTTTCTGGCGGTGAAGGTGAGGTTTCAAATTGGTTTCCATTCAATCTCAGTATTTATTTCTGCTAGAATCCTAGTGTTATTTGATAATTTTCTATTTAAATTCATTTTTTTTATTATATTTTGCTTAATAAAATATTAAGATGGGTTTACTCGACAGTTGTGATCAGTACTTTGGAACCAAAAATCTTTATGAACTTCTTAAAATCGAAAAAACTGCAACCGACTCAGAAGGTAATTATTTACCTCATTTCTTCGTGGTTTTATTTTATATTGTTTATTTAATTTTAACAGCTTTTTTACATAAAATATTGAACATCTGTTTGTTTACTTGTAGTTAAGAAGGCGTACAGATCTTTGTCTCTCTTGGTTCATCCTGATCGCGTGGTTGAAGAGGAGAAGGAACAAGCTACTGAGAAGTTTAAAGTTTTAGGCAAAGTTCATGCTATTCTTAGTGACGAGAAAAAGCGCGAGTTATACGATGAAAGTGGTAAGGATTAAATTGTATTTTCAAGTACCTTTTAAGATGGATTTTTTCATGATATTTATTATTGTGAGAAACGTCTTCAAGTTTGAGTGTGTAAAAGTAAGAGCTA
Organism: Gerris lacustris; assembly: GCA_951217055.1. Classification (NCBI taxonomy): domain Eukaryota; kingdom Metazoa; phylum Arthropoda; class Insecta; order Hemiptera; family Gerridae; genus Gerris; species Gerris lacustris. The sequence goes on from OX578280.1 coordinate 53,107,154, forward strand.
TCCATTTTTAGATAGCGACTAAACTAATTCTATACGCACTCCTTGTAAGCTTGGTCTGCCAGAAAACTTAGCAGGAAACTACTTTTAATTTTAATGTAAGAATCATTTACTTCTGGTATGAGTTTCATTGGGTTAGTTTTGTTTTTAAGCACCTCATTGTGATTCAGATTCATAATAGGTCCTGCTGAATTGTAAAGTATTCCAGTGTATTAAATTTAAACTTTTTTTGCTATATGAAAAAGGAAGGTTTCATGTAACAGGTTATACATTACAAATTGCGATTTTTCTTGTCATTTATCTCTGAGTGTAGTGTCTTTTTACCTAATGAATATTTAGACCAAATTCAATATTATTTAAGCCTTGTGAATGTGGCCATTTTCAATTTAACAGATTATTGTAACCTGCCTGAAGTGCCTATTTTCATTTGTTTTCTGGCAATATTCAAGTGAACCTCATCAGTTTTTTATACTATTGAAGGAAGATGTCTTTCCATAAAAAATAATTTAATTGTACGTTGCTGGATAACAACCACCAATGATACTCATAAGTGCTTGTTTGATTGGAAGATAACCAAAGAAGTTAAATTAGAGGTTCAAATTTGACCTTACTGATCTTACAATGAGAGTTTGCTTTAACAGTTTGGGAAAATCAAAAAAAAAATTGGGAGGGGAGCTAATGACAGCTCAAGATTTTGATGTCTAGGAGGTTGTTAGCATAGAGAACTATGCTAACATAAATGTTTCTGTCGGAGTGCCTTTTACAGGCCTAGTGGCCTTATTTTTTTACCCCCTCACATAGGTTCGCTAATCTGAGCGGTCAAATTAAACTCTAATTGTCAGACTAGTAGAGATTTTAACAGGAATCAAGAAAGATGTCTCTCCACTAAAAGTAACCACTAGTGGTCATCTTTAGTGCTGGTGATTAATAAATATTCAGTATAGAAGTTGAGACATAGGTTAAAATCTGACTTACATTTCGACTGGTAGTCACTGGCACTGAAGATCACCTCTTTGGTAGGTTGGCTGCCAGTATTGTATAGAGTCTCAATAGTCTGAGCTCCGATACCAATCCGAGGTTAAAATATTCCAAGCTAGAGATATCATGAACTAGAGTTCATGATAAGAAGGAGGGGGAGTGGCTCCCCTGAAGAAACACAATTGTGACGGGACCAGGACAGTGTTAGTACTAGTATAAATGGATGTGTATGTTTTCATGGAATCCCTTTCCTGTCTGAGCAGTTGTGTTTATATTTAATTGTGTTTCATTTTGTTGTGTTTTACATTTAAATTTAGGGAAGCCTATTAATTTATTTTTTTCTTCTTCAAATCTTAAACCAAAACCATCACGAACATTTTTATAATAAGTAAACAAAATCCATCCAACTCGGTTATCGAGGCTTTACTGTTCTAATTAAAATCATACTGATTCTTTCTTTTCCTCAATTCATCTCTTCTCAGCCTCTCTAAAAATGAATTTTTATATGGTTAAATGTACTAGGGAGATTTAAATAAATAATAATTGTTTATTAATAGGTCATTGGTAAGAGTCTATTATTAACATGCTTTGTATTAAATCAAATTTAATTTTTTGAAGTATTTACTGTTTCTAAGATTATAAGTTATATTGCATAGGATTAAAGTGCACTTTTATTATGAGAAAGAATTAGGATTTTAAACTAGATTATTAACTCTGTCATATACCGATTTACTTCTTCCCTTTCCTGCTCTCTCTTGCATCATATGTTACTTAGAAGTAAATTACTTTAAAATATTTTCTTTGTTAGGTTTTATCAACGATGGTGATGACTGTGATTTTGACGAAAGAGACTGGAGCGAATACTGGAGGTGTATCTTTAATGAAATTACCATGGACGATATTATTTCTTACGAAAAGAAGTACAAAGGTATCTAAGTGTTTTTTTTCTTATAATGTAACGAGTCGTTAAGCCCATGGCAACAGGGTTAATTTCATATTTAGAAAAAAAAGTAAAATTAAGTAAATATATTAAGAAATCTATTTAGATAAGTTATTACATATTTTTGAAGATATACAAATCAAAACAAACATTCATTTTTATTGGAATAAAAGTGGTGGCCTTAGCTTTAACTAATCATTTCAAGGTGTGTCTTCATCGCCGTTGTCGGAACACTATTATATAAATGATAATGTTATAATTTAGTTGTGAGTTGTAGATGTTATAATGAAGTCTTTCAATGTGACAAAAAACAATCATTTATTTTTATTGTAATAAATTTGTTAGCCTTATCTTAGCAATAACAAATTATTTCGAGGTGTTTCATCGCCGCTACCGAGACAATACTTGATTATATAAATGTAATAATTTAAATAAATAATCTATGCAATCAGATGCCTCTAAATGGGGAATTTATTTAAACTCAATTATAACTTTCATGAGTAGGTAAATGATTTCATACAAGCGAAAAGCATTGAAAGATCACTATATTAATTGATTGCCATATTAATTGCCTCTACATTTGATTACTTATAATTTATAAACTTTATTTATGCATTTGTTATTTGTAGGTTCGGAAGATGAGCTGAATGATTTAAAGAAAGCTTATAGGAATGGTAAAGGATGTGTGGATTTCATATTCAATCATGTACCTTTCATAGTACTGGGTGATGAGCCTAGAATTAGAGAAATCATTGGAAAACTCATTGAAGAAGGTGAATTGGAACCATTCGACCAATTTTTAAAAGAAGACCCTAAGAAAACTCAACGCCGCAAGCGAAAGGTATTACACAAATAAGATATTTTATATATATTAAGTTGAAAAAGGTTACCTTGGTACTTGGTATCTTACATTAGGTACTTCTATCCATTACTATATAAGACAGTTCTTATCTATTGAGTTTTTTTTACCACAAATTATTGTGAGCCAAAAACAATAATGATCTTATTATTAGATGTGTAAGGTTGCAAATCCTACTTTAAGGTAATAATATATTACTATTTGTTGATAAGAATATAAAAATAAAGCATTAATTTGGTATTATTTAATTAAACTATCATATTTTATAGCTTGAGAGGGAAGCGAAAGAAGCTGAACAACTAGAAATTGAAATAAAAGAAAAGAAACAAAAAAAATCTGCTAGAAATTCCAAAAATAAGGAAAATGGCAATGAAGAAGATCTAATGGTAGCCATCATGCAAAAGAAGAGAGAAAGGGAAAGCCTAGCTGATGGCTTTTTTGATCACTTACTTACTAAGTACGGGAGCGAAGAAAAGAAAAAAACACCTAGAGGAAAGAAGGGCAAAAAATAAATTTGTTGTTAAGTATTATTTAATTAATTTAAAATTATTTTCTTTTAAACCCCTGTTCGATATTCTCTTTTTTGGTGGCCTTAATTGTTTTTATATTAAGAATGTTCTTTGACAAGGAATCGTTTATGAATTTGAAATGTATCTGTGATTCATATTAATCGGAAGTGATTTGTTGATTATTTTTATTTTGATTGTGAATAATGTAATTCTGATAACATAATAGCTTTTTTTAGAAAGTAAGAACAGAGAAGTTGAGTGGTTTCAAATAAAAATTGTAATTGTGAATTTAATAGTTTTAAAGATAATTGCTTCAAAGTTCTAAGACTGGCAAACAAGGGAGGTTTTTTAATTGAATCGAAGATTTAAGATAAAATAAGTATTTTGTTAAATACAAAGACATATAAGTTTTTATGAATATATTTTTGCCAAACATTGTATAAACTGGCATTTTAACAAAGTTGTAAAAATAAAAACAATATCTTCACTTATAACTGTATATTTTTATGAGCAAGATTTATGTACAGGGTGGGCCAAAAAAAACACACTTTTTTTTAACACTTAAAGCTCAGCTTCTGTAATAAATTGAGATATGGGGTTTGCGGGGTCTGAAAACTACATTCTTCTACTTTAAATTTTATATCTATAACTTAAAAAACTTAAAGATGACTTAAGGTTAAGCACAATGTTGCCTGAAAATGAAGATCAAATGCTAAATTCCATGTTTATGCAAGATGGTGCCCCGTTCCATTGCTCCTTGCAAACAATCCAATACTTGCAAGTAGACCCTATTTCAAACCGTCGTTGCATGGCTTTCACCTTATAGTTTTTTAAGTTTTAGATATGAAATTTAAAGTAGAAGAATGTAGTTTTCAGACCCCGCAAACCCCATATCATCTATTGCAGAAGCTGAGCTATAAGTGTTCAAAATAGTGCGGGGTTTTTTTGGCCCACCCTGCATATATATAAAAAGACAAAATTTATCTTTGCCTAAGGGAAACATTAAAGAGAAGGTAAATGTATAAGTAGGGTTTACTGAATCCCTTTCTTCCTTTATGTAGTGAAATGAGCTAGCACTGATAATGTTTACATGATAAATTATAGTACACAGTTATAAGTAGAGCGTTGTTTTATTTTTTTTTTTTAATGTTACAGTAGTGTCTCTCTGGAATTGAATTTGGAATTATAATTTTTAATTATTTATTGAAAAATAATGCTTTCATTCATATTTTGTTTTTATTAGGTTTTAAAATTGTATCATCCTTGCAATTGTTTTCAGTGACACCTTTAATCTATAAACAGCAATGTATATATTTCCACAGTTAACAGAAGTTCGGTATTTTTTTGTTTACTCAAAATAAAAATGTTACATGATGCTTTTGGTTTAAGATCTGAAGAAGAAAAATGAATGAGTAGGCTCCCCTGAATTTTAATATAAACAGCTGCTAAGACAAGATAGGGATTTCATGAAATGGAGCCATATAATCCATCCCTACTAGCACCGAACACTCTCCTAATTGTGTTTAATTCATGGAAGCCATTCCTCTCCTTTATTCTTGCCATGAACTCTCATTTAGCTCATATTATTAGAAACAAATTATTGGTGCTCAGGCAATGGAGACTACTGTATTTATATTTAGTAGAAACCGTGATGTCTCATAAACTTTTAAAATGTAAGTAATTTTTAGGTAGGGTAGTTATGTTTTTTTTTAATTTATAAATATTAAATAGGTCATAAATCATGTTATACAATTAAAATATAACACTAATTAATAATCAATTTATTATTATAAAAAAAAAACTATTTTGATTCTCCCATTTCTTTAATTACATCTATTTTGGAGTTTTTATTAAATCAAATGAGGATTTCTTTTAAATAGACTGACAATTGGTGTGGCACATAGCTTCCTCACATCCTATTGTATACTCTATTGATTTTATGCTTCTACAAACCATTAATGTCTAATTTGTTTAATTGTTTTCCCCGTTCTTTTAATCTGTCAAAATTGTTTTAATTTTTACATGAATTAATGTATCAATTTAGAGTGCAGACGGTTCAAATTAATCGGGGACTATGTGCGGGTTACTTTTGATAAACTATAAAAGTTTTATCATAATCAGATAAGTACTTTTGAAGCTATAGGTGTAAATAAATGTATGGTTGTGCACATATGTAAGAGAAACAAATAAGCGCAGAAGGTTGAAACTTATTTATACGGGACCAACAATGAGCTATTTATGATCTACAATAAAATTTAATTAAAAGCGGATGTGTAGTTTTTAAGATACGTTGGTTCGCCAAAATTGAGCGACCGACCGACAGGGAACCAAAAATGTTCCCTAATGTCTAAGAAGATCAGAATGATTTCATCAGATTTCAGAATGATCACATAGCTTCTGTATCTCGGAAGCAAAATCAAATTATGAAAACATATTTGAAGTATTAATTTTAAGGAAGAGAGACAGTTAAATTACTTAAAATCTAAGAACTTCTGCTTTCTGTTTTGTTATTTGGTTTTTCATAGATATTGTGTAACCTACTCATTATAATATTTATCTGCTTTCTGTAGTGAGAGCTAAAAATTGGAGTTCACATTAGTCAGTCTTCTTATAGTCTTAGAGTTCTGAAGCATCTACATTTTATGTATCACATTAACGGCACCAGTGTAATTAGTGGCTTATGTGTATTTAGGAAAACATATCTTTTTAAATACCTAGAATGTGATTTTTTTAGAGGTATTTTAATATTTATGTAATGTATAACTTTTTTGTAATAAATTCATAATGTAAAGCATTAATTTTAGTTGTTTAGAAGTTGAATTAAATTGCTTTTTATTATTATTATTATTATTATTTTTACTAAATAACAATTAAATAACTTATTTAAAAATTGATTTGATTTTTTTTTTTTTATTTATTTATTTTTTTTTTAAATGATTTTATGTTCAAAAAAATTGGAATGTAGGTGATGTGATAATCCATTAACTGCCCCACATTTTCTGAAAGCATAACTGTTTAAGAAATACGGTCTACAAGAGCTGGAAATACTTTACTCAATTTGTTCAATTGCATTTGTCACATTCCATAAACCACTTTCCCAAGTGTGAACAGTTTTAAGGACTTGTCCTATGAGCAGGGTCTCTGGTTGCTCATTCCTATCATGCTTGCTTTGGAAGCAGAAGTTCCAGATTCAATTCCCAACTCTGGCTAAGGGTATCACACTTAGTAATTACCTAGAATTGCATTGAATGGGTAGCTACTTATGTGAAGTTTTATTTATTGAAAGTCTTGTGTAGGTCCATTGAACTCTTTTGAGAAGCTCCCAATTTTTATGCAAGCAATGCAGGTTGGACATTGAGTGGGAGGCCCAGTCCAAGAATTAAATTCAGATCTGTCATCATTCATTCAAGTTGTGACTACACCCTGTGCTGCTTAAAGTTAATAAGAGGAGAGGCGACTACTCTCCTGCTCAAGCTAGGCTTAATCGCAATTAAATATATAGTTGTACTAGCCCTTAACACATTCAGGAAGGAGTGCCGCTATAGCAGCACTACTAGACGAGTGTGAGTGCCAGGGTGCCGCAATATAAAAAAAATTGATTTATTTCCTTCTATTTTATTTCAAAATCATTATAAAAATGAATAGTAATACCAGGGGTAACAATTAAAATTATGCTGAATGTTACTTGCACTCATAAAAGCAACCACACTGCACTAAAATATCATTGCCGTTGTGTACCGCTATAGCGGCACTTCGGATTCTAGGATTCTATAAGAAATCGTGCCGTCGTCAGTGGCACCTCCCGGTTTGAGGTAATTTGTCCTTTCAAAAACATGGGTGCCGCCATAGCGGCACACTTCAGTAGAGGGGGGGGGGGGGAAATTGGTGAATTTTTTCGAACTTATATATCATAAGAAGTAAGAAAATATTAAAAACACCATGTCGGATTTTTGGATGTCCCCTCATAAATTTTCAGGTTCTGGAAAGTGACTGTGAATTTGCCTCCCGTCCTGAACGTGTTAAGTTAGTCCTTCAATGGCCCCCTGATAATGATTATTAGTCCTCCAAGCGTTGATCTTTGAAATTATTTGTTTTAAATATTTATTCTTGCTTATAATATTGTATAAATGTGCAGTGGCGTACCAAGGTTTTTTGGCACCCGAGGCGGGTTATTATCTTGTCACCCCCTCAGAAATGATGTTGGGAGTGTTTTTTTTTTCTGCCACAATGACACCCCCTAAGACTTGCGGCACCCGGGGCGGCCCGCCCCCTCCTTGGTACGCCACTGTAAATGTGTAGAGGATTATTGTAGCCAATTGGTTATTGTGCACTCAAAACTCTTCCTGAAATCAAGGTAATTGTTTGAATCCCAGGGAGATAAGATGTGTTTCATACTGATGATAGCACAAGTGTAAAGAGGCCAATACCCTCCCATCCTGTTTTAAACAAGAAAGAAGAAAGATATGTTCAGGATTTGCCCAATGACCTATGTGGTCTGGCCTTGGGTTTAGAACTTAAACCTTCAGGTTCAAGCCTTAAGGAATAGGAAATAAAAGATATGCACCAATATCTTAATCTATCTATTCACAGTCCACTAATAAGAGTTATTTGATTCTCTATAGTATTTTATAACTTAATTTCCAATTTGTATATTTTGTAATTTATTGGAGTTTAAAACGTATTTATTTATAAGCATCACTTAATGCAGTGGAATATTAAAACTATTAATAATTAAAAAAGTTATTTATGTAACTAGGCAAAATGGAATTTTACTGACAAGTGATGAATTAGCCTCCGAGCCGGAGGCGAGGACAGGCTACAAAAATTAATTGCAGAGGTGAAGCCAAGGTAAGTAATATACCTAATTGACTGCCGAGGCAGAAATGTTTCCTTTGCTGCCTTGTTGCATTCAATATTTTATCTACTCATGCTATTTAGATAAAAAAAAAAAATGAATGCTTAGGTAAAACAGTTAGTTTGAGATGAATCGTCAACAAACTCAAACCAAAACAAGTCGTGCTCCAGTCCAGAGTTGCCACTTCTAACTTAAGATTAATTATTCAAAGACCTACAATTCAGATCCTTTTTCAGTTTATCATTTTTAAACTTTTAAAAAATAATAATATTACTAATACATTAATAAAATAACACTGTTTTGTAATTAAACAAGTATAAAACTAAACAAAAACAGATGTTATGACACGTACTGGTGAACACTGCACTTTCTCTGCCTGGGCAGGGAAATATTTCTCACATGGTTTTATCTACAGTAGAGTCTCGGTAATCCGGACGCCACTAGTCTGGACATCCGTATAATCCGGACAGGCCAAAACTATGTAAAAATTTGAACCAGGTTCTGTTCAGATTCATGAATTGTTGAGATTATCGGGGTTTCTACTTTTATTGTCTATTAACTTTTATAAAATTCTTCTTAGTATAGTTTGCAGGTGTATTCCAAGCTGCCAGTGTCCGTGTATAAGCCACCGTGTGTGTGTATAATAGGTTTGTTCCAACAGAGCCTCGGACGGTTCTAGAACTGCCGGGAGCACTAGAAAAAAAAACCTAGATAAATTGTTCCTATAATTTTCTTTTTTGTAGTTTTGAACCCTTTATTTGTAAATATTTCTTAATGTGTGGTTGACCTTTTCTTATATGAGGGTTTATTTTTAACCCTAGAACGCTAACCATATTTTTTAACCTCTTAAGACTAACCTTGAGTCATATTGACTCCCAAATCTATTATACCCAGTTTTATTAAAACATAATGGCCTAATATGTACAATATTTTTTTAACACGTTTTAGTGCTAGTTGAAGGGACACTTGGGTGCTTTGTTTCCCATAAAAATTTTTTTTTTTCCTTTAAATTCCGGTTTTTCAATCTGGACTACTATTACATATCCGGTATTGTTATCTACCGGAGTGGTTTTATTAACTTTTTTTTAATGTAACTTTTTTATTTCCTTTCCTTTGGTTTTTCTATTTCGTAAATTGTTTCAATTAATTTATCATTTTCCTCATCATCGCTGATGGGATCAAAAAAGGCATTTTCTATTTTCAAATCAGGGTCCAAATCACAACCGTCACCATTATTGTCGAATACGCTCTTTTTCATAATCGGTATCTGAATCGGTCATTTTCTTCATCAAGTGATAAATGTCGTTTGGATCATTGTATTTTTTCTCAATTATTTGACTATATTCATATTCTATTAACTTTATATAATTTAGACATATAACGACAAAAAAATATAACAATTTATACTTATAAATGAATAAATTACAATTATATTACCTTTAATTTGAAATAATTATTGAATTAAAAGTTATATAATATTTAATTTATAAGATTTAAAATGCCAAAATAAACAATAACACGACATACTATTCTAAAAAATACTATTCTGCGTCAAAATGACCTACAAAAAATTTACGTGTAAGACTAATCAGGAGTCAAAATGACTCCGTGACTACAGAAAAACAAACGATATGTCCTCTTTAGAATCTGAATGTGAAACTAATAGAAGTGTGGAAGGGTCATTCAAGGGTGGGAGATAGCATAGCTAAGAGGTGGGAGTTCTGTGTTTTACAGACACCGTGCATTCGTAGTTGAAAAAAAAATGGGAGTCATTTTGACTCCAGGTTAGCTTTCTAGGGTTAAGGCCAAGATAAAATTCACATTTTATCATCCGAAACTTGATTCCGAGATCTCTGTGAAGCAGGGGTCTTATTAAAATCCGTTTCATATACGTCTATGTATGTACGTTCGTATGTAACTAAACCTTTAATAACATATCGCTTCAAGATATGTATATCGTATTGAGATGCAGTCTGCGGCATTTTTTTCAACTTTTGTTGGAAAAACTGATGGCGACAAACCCAAGCATCGTAGCTCACGACGATTCGGAGCTGTAGTCACTTAAGCACGAAATAGGTCTGTCGACGATAACTTCAGTAGACAAGTAGACATTATTTGATTTCTATTTTGTTTGGGGTATATATTATGTGTCCTATTTGGTAGATTGTACCTATACTTTTTGGGCACAAGCGGTTTTGGAGATATGGGCATTTTAATGTTTTTACTTCCATGAAAATGGGTGTAAATACTGAGTTCTCTCTTGATCGCGTATTGACTCCACAACATTTCATGGAAGTCATGTGTGGGATTTCCACACCGGTACTTTTTATATGATTTAACAGTTAAAAAAAATACAATTTATAGTAATACTAACAAATTTTTAATAGGCAACTGAAACTAAAAGACAGGATTGTTACGAGCCTGACGAATCCCAAATGTGACACCGAAATATATTCATTCAGAAATGACAGTGTGATAAATTTGTAACTTTAAAAACGATTTGCTCTAATGTGCATTCTTATAAAGTTTGTTGAGTTTAACAATAGAATATGTTCACATAAGTAATCCATTTCTGAGTGAACAGAAAAAAAACAAGTGGAGAGATACGAAGAGGAAAATAAAAACAAGATAAAGAGAGGTAACATGAAGGTTGCAGTTCTGAAAGAGTTCCAAAATCGTTCCAACAGACTCCTCTTTTTGAATCAGTTCTGAACCAGTCCTCATAGACGCATGCGCATTAAAAAATCCTGAACTGGTTCTAGAACCGTTCTGGAATTGGCTGTTGGAACAAACCTATTGTCTCAACTTTTTGTGAAATGATTATCTGCTACTCGAATTTCATAACGGAACACAGCTTGTTTCTCTAGAAGTCCCTTCTATACCTGCACCTGCCTAATAGATAGTCATTTTATTTTAATTTATTTGATATTCGGACTGTTGAAAGAACAGTCCTTAATTTCGGTCGTGTTTTTATTCAGTTATTGTGTTTGATTAACATTAAATAACAACTAAACATAAGACAATAAGAGACAAAAACAATGGAACAAAAACTTTAAGCTTTGTTTCGTATTGATGCTGGTGAATCACTATAACTAAAATTGCAAAAGAGTAAGGAGAGGAAAAACAAACTGCATATCTGACTGGATGAAAAATCGGAAAATGGTGAGCAAGGACAGTTTGGGTAACAGAAGCACGTTAAAAAAAAACGAAACTTTTGACAAGGTGTTGTACGTTTGGTTTTGTCAAGATTTGTCTTACTGCTTTGAATATTTATCAATAAGGTGATTTTTTTTTTTATCATAAATCAATATTTAGTAATAAATAGTGGACCTACATTGTACATGCATGTTTTATGAAACTAATAGAAGTAATTTTTTTGATAGGAACATCGATTTTAATAGTTTTACCCAACTAAAATTTATTTAACAGACACTTTAAAACTGATTCCGTTTAATCCGGACTTTTGGTAATCCGGACTGGGTCCGGTCCCGTCAACCCCGAATTAGCGAGACTACTGTATTTTCCTGCCTGCTTTTAATATTTTTATGACAAATTTTCCAGCCTAAAAACAGTTAAGTAATGCTTAATTTTGCTGCCGTAAGTAGATAAACAATTTTACTGATTGGAAATGGTTTGATAACTATAGAACCACCTGGCCCCTTGATCATTTGGTATTAAAATTCATACTATCGCAATCAAAAAATAAATGTAGGACAAGAAGGATAACAAGAGAAAGGGGATATATATACCTGAACTTATGTAATTACAGTAGATGTTGATTCACCCACTGTCCTTTTCTGGCACAAATAAATTCAGTTAATTTCATGTTTCCTTCAGTATTTTGTAAATATGTTTGTTTTTAAAAAATATATTTGTTAATCCTAATGCTTTGCTTACTTCAGCACTGCTGTAATTCATAGCTTATAATTCTCAATTGCAGTTAATGTCAAGGTAATCTTCGGTGTTTTTTAATCAAGGAAAATATGTGAGAACCACATAGTGCTGCAGGATGGTTTTAAAAAAATAGAAATAAGTAATTCTTTAAGATCTATATTTTCTAAACAAAAAATATTTGAAAAAACAAGTGGTTGACTAAACTCCCAAAGAACTTTCATTTTTTTTAAATCCAATTTTTTACCTAACAGCTTACCTATTTTCATTTAATTTTTTATCAAAACCTATTATAACCATATTAGTTGGTAGTTTAGTCAACGAAGTTTTGTGATTAGTTATAGTTATAAAAAAAAACTAGTGACAACGAAAAATACAAAAAAAAACAACCTAATAGTTATCAATTACATCTAAACAAGAATAACAAACAAAGAAGAATCACTTCAATAAAGTAATTATAAAATCGAACAATTTCAAGTACAAATTTTACATAAAAAATAATTTAACATATAAAGCAAGTGTGATGAACACATTTATAAAATATACATTTTAAATTAGAGGTATATATTTACTTTATTAAGGTACACACTTGGTTCCAACAATTTTACAATAAATATTTACCTATAAAAATGTTTTATTTTTGTACAAAAAAAAAAAAAAAATTATAATAATAATCACAGCTTTTTAATATTTAACCTTTTACTTTGTCATTTTTAAGTAAAAAAAAATTTATAAAATTACACATAATATTCAAATTTAGTTAATATTGATAATCTTATTCAAGTAAAAAGTTTAGGTTCTAAAGTATTAATAAATTACTCTCAATTGAAAAAAAAAATCATAAATGGTATTGAGAGTTAAATGAGTAGATACAGTGTGTGCCAAATGTTTGTCAGTACGTAAATAGGGGTGGGGAGCCAATGAGGCTCCTCTCCCTATATTTTGACTTTCCTGAGCTGTCTACGCACTAACAAACATTTGGCACAAACTGTAGTCAAGTTTTTATTTTAGTAATGTAGGCTTCTACTTAAATCATTCAAGGGTGTTTTCAAGTCTTTTCCCCAGAGCTGAGAGCATCAGTCACTGAGATAATATAGACATCATCGTATTTTTGATAATCCTGAATTAATGTTTCTTTTATTAATAAGTTAAGATCATCATAAGAACCATTATCTTAAAAACAATTGTAGGAAATTTGATAAAATTCTATTGAAATCTAGATATTCATTTTTTTGAAATTCAATTTGAAGGATTGTCTTCAAAACTAAGATGCAAAAGAGTTGGGTTCACTCTCCTACTGAACTCATAATATTATAATTTATATAAATATAAAAATCTAAAATTTATTTCATTATAACGAACCCTCACATTTGTCATCAAATTGTTGGAAGTAAAAATTGACATAATATCCTCGACTGTGTTTTTCTCCAATGTGTGATAGCGACTCATCATGAAAGAGGTGTAGTTCAATAACCAAACAACGTCTTCACACAAAAATTGTAATTTGAACAATTAATATAAAATATTGATAATATATTAATATATAATATATTAATTAATTAATAATTAATTATATATATAATATATTAATATAAAATATTTCTATAAAATTGTTCAAATTACAATTTTTGTGTGAAGACGTTGTTTGGTTATTGAACTACACCTCTTTCATGATGACATAATATGTGAAAGGAAGTCAGAGTCAAACTGAACCTGTAAATGTGAGCGCATAATTTTGATGTGATCAGTGGTGTAGCTACGGCATTGGGGGGCCCTTCGCAAGAAAAAAAGGCCCCTATCGACATTGGTACAAAGATAGTAATTTTGATTACTAACTTCGATGCGGGCCCATAGTTACACCTCTGGATGTGATGCTTTTTTCACTTTCTTGTGTTTATTTATTTATCTAAAACAAGGATTTTCTCTACTTAAATTGATGATTTCTTCCACTTCCCTGATATTATTTAACTGGTACATGTAATAATTGTAGATAAAATAAAAGTATGAGGAAAATTACAAATTAATAAAAAAAAAAACTGAGGAATGTGAATACATTTTTCTTATTAGTTTCATTTTTTAAACTCCCTGACTTAGCCAACTTATTGGGATATTAGAAAATGTATTGGTACATTATAAATTTAACATAAAAGTAGATTTAGGACACATTAGTATCAATTGTAAATAAGTGGCCTAATTAAATAACTTAATAATTAATTTATACTCTCCTAATTATTTTGATGAGATTTCTATAAATAAATTCTTGTACATATCCGTAAAAAAGTTAACATAATATAATTAGAATCTAGAGAGCTTATGACCATACGGTCTAGAAGCAGCTAATAAAAAAATATAACTATAATATATATAATGTGCAATACTTTAATTGTTTCTAAGTTTTTGCTCAAGAATATTAAGCATCAGCAGTGAACTTAAGTTAGAAAGAGCAACACAAAATACTTTCAAAATAAAAAAAAAAGTTAAAAAAAAAAAATTATACATAAAAAACACACTTTTTTAACTAAACAAAAATACATTTATATTTGTATTTAAATTATTCTTTTTTTTTTTTTTTTTTATATTTGTCTATATTAACAGTTTTAAAATTTTATTTTAAAACTGTTTTTGTTCTATTTTGTAGCTAGATTACTGTTTGTGCTCCCATATTCAGAATACTGGAGCTTAACTTTTGATGCTGTAATGTATTTTATCTACGATTGATACAAAATATGAACATTATATCTCTGTTTAGATGCGTAGAAAGTGACTATTTACGTACTTGTATTCATTGCGCATGCGTGTCTTATAGTTCTGAAGAATTCCTCTTCTTTACCACGCTAGCGCGGTAAAGAAGAGGAATTCTTCAGCTTTACGCACGATTAGCGAGTTTGTTTACATTTAACAAGACTAATTTGCTGTTTGTTTAATAAAAGTAACTTTTATATCGAGTTTTTTGTGAAAATCAATGAGTAATTTAAATGATTATGACGAATATGAGGAGAATAATACGCCTCCCGAAATAATTCGGCACAAAATACAACTAATGAATTAATGTTGTCTTTATCAAAAGAGAAATACGAACTTGTATACAGGAAGTTTATTTTTTTCTGTATTTATTATTTAAATCTAACAATCGTAGATAAAGTACGGTACGCAACTCGTGCGAAAACGGCATTTTGCATTGCTCGTGTGGTTTTACCACCCTCGCTATCGCTCGGGTGCAAACTCCACACTCGCATGCAAAATGCTACTTTCCGCACTCGACTTAATGTACTATTAATTTTTATAACCAATGTTTATAAAACTAATATCTAGAATATAACATCAACAAGACCACTCACTAAGTGACCCAAAATTTAAGTAGCTTACACATTTCTTTTTTTAGAAATAACTTTATTATTTTAGACTAATGTCTATATTTTATTAGGAAAATGACCTATATCATTCTTATTTAAATAATCAAATAATAAAAGAAAAATATTTGGCATGATAAAATTAAAGTTTTAGTTAGTGCATGCCAACTTAACAAGTACAATACTTTGTTAATATACTAGGTAACACAATTACTAGGTAACACAAGAGAACTAAATCTTATCCTATTAATAATTGTTTTCAACAAGTATATTACATATATACAAGCCTAATTTTATTATAATAATAACCACAGGTAAATTATAATATGTTATCAAAAATTATTGTCAGAAGTTTAATAAGTTGTCGAGCCATTTTCTTTTCAAAGTTGGTGGTGTGATTTGAAGTGTTATACGAGTCGATTGTCCACCAAGAAGGCCAGTAGTAAAAAAATAATGTTTGACATTCATTTAAATTATACTTATCGTTCCAACAAATTCTCCCACTGTTCATCAGTTAATACTGTAACAAAATAAAATTTGATAATTAAAAAAACATTTTATACACTTTTCAGGAGATGAAAAAACATTACACATACAAACATAAATAAATTTGAAATATTTACTTATTTTGGGTGTACAACAGCAAAGGTTAAATTCACCCACATAATATCAAATTATTAAATAGTAATAAGTAGTTACACAGTTATGAAAATTTACAAGCATACTGATTAATTTATATATATTTTTAAGCGTCTGAGTCTTGTAGGAAAATAAGGTTAGTTATTACGATCAAGTTATCATGTATCTTTCTTAGTTGCTCTAATAGCTGGCAGTCAGTAGAAGTGCTACAGTCAAAGTATAGTCACATTGACTGTATCTTGGTCTTTCTTTATCTCTAGTCAATTCATTTTCTTTTTTATTATTGACACACAGTAGACGCAAGTTATAACATTAACTGACTGATAATAATAAGCAAAAGGTACCACAGGAGGAAGTAAAGCTCAAAACAAAATTATAAACAAGACTGTGTGTTTTAAGTGCCCTGAGTAATGTTTAGAAGAAAAAAATTGTTGTAAGGTCAACTTTCTGAGAAAAAAGGTGGTTCACCAAAACACCAGTGCCCCAGCTCTGGTTGAAAATAATAATAATAAAAAAAAAAAAAAATCCAACGATGTCGAAAATTCATAATGCATTGATATTGGGTGGGCCCATTCCAAGCAATTTTGATCACATTAAGCTGTTGACAACAATAACCAAGATTACATTAAAGTAATGTAAGTATGTGCAGAGTGTACTGTATGTTAATTTGCAAAAATAATGTTAACATTATTATTCTTTTAATAACTAGTAGTAGTAGGAAGGTCCTAGTACTAGTACTAGACAGGTCGGACGAACCACTTGTTTGAACCTAGCAATTAGGTCATCACTTATGCCCTTTTTACTATACCCATGGTAGAGAGTTCCAGCCACTTTACACATCATATCTTTGTACATTGAACCGCCATAAATCACGGCGAGGAATGGATTCAGTGATGGCCGAGCAGACGTGGTAAGTAATTTAATCCACGCTGGCTCTCCTTTTAATAACTAAGTCTTCATTGTGATGCAAATTAAAACTGATAAAAATACAGCTTAACCTAGGCTTACAAATTTAGATCGCTTCCCCTTTTTTTACCATTCACTTTTGTAATATAGGCTAACAATAATATACTCAAATCTTATTTTATTCTTAATTATTGCGATTAACAAAATAAGTTACAAAAATTAACAAAACATAAGTCTGTATGCATTATTAATACAAATTTAAAATATATATATATATATATATATATATATATATATATATATATATATATATATATATATATATATATATATATATATATATATATATATAATATATATATATATTGTTAGTCAAAATTTTTGTGAGTGAACATTTATTTTATGAAAAATAGAAAACTCTTTTCTAATTAGCTTAGAAAAACTTTGTGGTTTTTACATCATTTAATAAATTCATTGTAAAAGAATTTATAAAAGAGAAATATTACCTGAGCCATTTGAGTGAATTTCAGCATTGTGAGTTTTCTCTTCAAGAAGTGTTTTAAGGGATTTTAAATCAAGTTGTAATTTATCCTTCTGTGACAACCTATTGTATTTAAATTCACCTGAAACATATATGAAAAAATTAGAAAAATATGATTCAAGCCTCTCAAAAAAACATTAGCTCTCATTCTTATCGTACAATTTAAAATATACCTGCTTGGATGACAACTTTCTCTAATTTCCTTTTGGCTTGAGCCCGGCTAACAATTCTTTCATCAACTGTACCAGGGGTAATTAACCTGAAAACAGTAACTGGCTTTGTTTGACCAATCCTATGACATCTGTCCTGAGCCTGTAAATCGACTTGTGGATTCTGCAATAAAACCAAAATTGAAGATTTAATTATTACAAATAGTTTTATTAAAACAAATAATAAACTTATAAAGATACATTTGAATGATGAAAATGTAGCTATAGTTAACTGTGGGTGACAGAGTACAATATTGAGCAGTCTTGAACAAGTTTCTTACATCCTAGTATTCAAAATAAAATGTATTATTGTAGTCCATTAATTTAATATAATAATGAACACATCTTTAACACCTACTACTTAATTTACTTATTATTAATAAAATAATGGGGCAATTGCCTGTAGAGGGCTTAGGATCCTGGTAAAGAGCTTATACAACTATCTATAGAACTGGGGACCAAGCGCTCATGGCACTTGAAAGGAAGAGCAAAAACCCCCCACGTTCTTGGGCTAAATTTTCTTATTATCGTACTGTTATTATCATATTATGCTTTTATATATTAAAGATATATATATTCGAGCATTGTATGTATGTCCCAACGACGACGGCACCGCCTTACTTTGTAATGATTTGTTATTGATAAGGCAACCACATTTATTCCAAAAAAAATAAAGGTTTGTTTTGATTTGTTGGTCTTTAAAAAGATATAATAACTTATCTAAGTAGAGGCCGACAATATAATCAAAACTAGACATTAATGTTTCATAAATTTCATTTATGCAATTGAGTAGTCTCGACGACAATGGATTTGTTATTGCTAAGGCAACCACATTTATTCCAATAAAAATAAAGGTTTTTTTATAGTTGTTGGTCTTCAAATGGATATAATAACTTATCTAAATAGAGGCCGACATTTTTATGAATACATTTTTGATTTTATATGTATTGAAAGCTGACACTTTTTGATTATGACATGTAAACTAACGAACAATGCTCTTTCTTACTACACTGAGCCATTTGGAAATGTGTTGCTGGTCCGGTCAGTAGGGTGGACCATGTTCCAGGAATGTGCTCTCCTAACTATATTTCTATCTATTTTCTAAACCCAGGCACCGGTTCAGATTCTATTTAACCAGTTAGTCCTTTAGAGCAGTGGTTAACCTTTTGGTAACCACGGCCCCCTTAAAATCTCCTAAATATAATATACCTAGTACCTAACTACCTTTTGAGCCCCCCTGGGGGGTCGTGGCCCCCCGGTTAAGAACCACTGCTTTAGAGGGCATCTGTATGGTTTTATACATACTTTCCGCTCTCTCCTAGCTTTTTTCGTTATTTAAAGTTGATTTTTTGGTTTATTCCCCAGACACTTGGTGCCGCCATGAACATGTTAAGAAGCTACTAGTCGGAAATCAAATCCTAAACCTCTTGCGTGGCAAGTGTGGATGATAGTAATGAGCGACCCCCAATCATTTAACTATTTACCCTATATTACTTTATTAACAAGAGAGAAAATAAAAAGCTAGAGTTCAACTAAATAATACATTCACAATTATTACCCAATCTGAATCAAAGATGATGACAGTGTCAGCAGCAGTAAGATTAATACCAAGACCACCAGCACGTGTTGATATAAGAAAAGCAAATATTTCTGTATCAGTATTAAACTGTTTTATAGCAATCCTTCTATCTTCAATCTTAGTGGAACCATCTAATCTCACATAGGTATACTCCTTCATATCCATGTAAGCTTCAATTAAATCTAACATTATATTGAATGTTGAAAATATCAGAACCTGAAATAAGATAAGATGAAAATTAGAAGTAGTGTCGGTAGAGAAGAAATCAAATCAGTTCATAAGCAGCAAATAATAAACAGAGAATGAGTGTCACACTCTTACCCTGCAGCACTAAGCTCTTAGAGCTGCAGTCTTTTTCATTGATAAACACTTTGCTTTACCTGTGATACATTACAGTTGATAATGTTACTTAGAAAACACAATAATTAAAAACCCAATGAACAAATAACTCTACATTTCAATTAACTTTTTGTGTTAAAAACGTGACATTTCCCATAGTCCACAGGCCACCATAAGAAGTGAGTCGCTGATTGATAAAGTTTTCTTACCTTATGGAATCGCTTATTTATGCCTTGTCCACCGATGAATTGGGTATATGGCAACTGGGCGCTGGGCCATTTCTTTTTTGTTGACATGCCAAACTTGCCCTTCTGCGGGAACATTGAAAAGAGATAGATAGAGTTTTGATTTTCACAGGATCGTTTAATTAAATTATTTAAAAAACAGTGGTACAGGTGGCCACCGATACGAGTGGGCAGTTTTCTTTTCAACGTCCCCGCAGAGCGATATGTTTGGGGCGGTGGCCACCCCAAACGGCCCACTCGTATCGGTGGCCACCTGTACCACTGTTTTTTAAATAATTTAATTAAACGATCCTGTGAAAATCAAAACTTTATCTATCTATTTTCAATGTTCCCGCAGAAGGGCAAGTTTGGCATGTCAACAAAAAAGAAATGGCCCAGCGCCCAGTTGCCATATACCCAATTCATCGGTGGACAAGGCATAAATAAGCGATTCCATAAGGTAAGAAAACTTTATTAATCAGCGACTCACTTCTTATGGTGGCCTGGGGACTACCAGGATTTATATAAAATCATTTTTTTACAGAGTTTTACTTTTCAATAAAATCAGTTAATGCAGGATTTCAGAATTGCCAATATACATATTATGTTTCCGTTTCCTCTGATTATTATTAGGCAAACCATAAATAGGAGCAATGTTAGGCAATATTAATAATAAACAATATTAGGCAAAACCTTAGTGTCAAACTAAATAGATTTGTGCATTAGAAAGCATATGTTTAATTAATTAAAACTATTTGAGGCCTATTAAGGCATTCGTGGCATAGTCTTTACTAATATCAAGAAAGAGATACACAGTTTACAAGCTAGTAAAGTTATCTGGCCTAAGGAGTAGTGTGAAGATATTTTCACTTTCAAGCTTACAGAAGCATTGGTATCACTCTGAAGAAGGACATTCTTTTATGTTTCAAGACATAAATCCGTTTCAGGCAACAGGGAACATTTTTGGTTTTGTGACTATCTGTTAGTGAACATTTTTTTGCAATCCACCACATCTAAAACTACTTCTCCGATTTAAAAGAAATTTGGATGGTAGTTCATAATTAGTCCAACATTAATTTCAACCTTCTGAGCAAATTGATTTCTTTTCCAAATGCACATACATTTTTTATATTAAAATCTGTATCTTTAAAATTATTCATTTAATTTTCAAGAAATTGCAATGGTTTGTTAAAAATAGTCCACAACTGGTCTATATAAATTTCAACCTTTTAGACACATTTAATATACTAATAACATTAATTTAATATGTCCTCACTTGTTATGGCTGGCTACAGAGTTGTAACAATATACACAAGATATAAAATTATAACACACTGAACTAAATGTGTACCTTGTGATTCCTTTCTTTAAGTCTGTGAAGTAAAGAGTCAAGTACCATCATCTTGCCCGAGGATGTAATAATTCTTTCATCTACCCTGAGAAAATCAGAACCAGGATACACCAACTTTTGTACTAGGTAAGGATGGTTACAGATCTTCCTCAGCATCATCATTATATTAAGAATTGTAAGTCGGGCCTTAAAACAGTCATTCATCACTAACTCAGAACTGGAATAGAACAAAACAAAGCAATGAGTATTTTTTTTAGAGTTTTATAAGATTAAACTATATAGAAGCACTGTTTTAGAACAATTCAGGCAGATATAAACAAGGAAAAAACCAAACTAAAGTCCCCCACAGAAAATATTTTACAAAAAATAAATAAAGTTGGAAAATTTTTAAGTCAATTAATTTTTGAATGCGATTAATTAAAAAGAAAAATGCGAAGAGTACCATCTTTCAGGTCAAATCTTCCTGTTTTAAGAAACTTTTAATACGTCAGGAAATTGGAAGTGTATACCCCAAAAAAAGCAGTGAGAATTGAACATAAAATATCTTTTAAAAAAAGAAGCTGGTTAGCATAGCGGGAAAGAAAGAGAGTGAAGTGTGTTGTACGAGATATCTCCTTCCCTTTCCAACAAAAAAGCGGAGGATATCTCTAACTCTTAATACTTTAATATTTTAGTCTATCCTTCTCTTTCTTACTCACTGGGCTCATTTGTTTACAAATTAACTTCCTCATATACGAGTATTTATCTACAGCTCATGCATAATAAGTAGGACATATACTGAGTTACTTGTTAACTTTTTCATCTCAGAGACTTAGGATATAAAAAGTTTGTTTATTCGTCTAATGATAGCTGGCGTGAAAATTGACCGATTTGAAACAAAAAAAAATCTGGCACAGAGGCACATCTAAGCATTTGTGACAACTGTATAGTTATTGGAAATTCCCCACTAAATATTTTTAATATGGTGGCCAATATGGCAGACAACTAAAAAAAAAAAAGGCTTTAATTGTTAATTCTAAATAAACAATAAATTGTTAACAAAAATAACAATAAATTGTTATTTCTAAGTAATTATATTTTAATGCTAATTTTTATAACTTCATTGGCTGTAATTACCCTCATTTTGCAACTATAGCCAATGAAGAAAATGCTAAAAAAAAAATGTGAGGCACTTCTTTAGATTGTTACTCTTCCACCCCTTTTTAGAATATAAATGACTTAACAACTAACTAACTCGGAACTATGAAGACAAAGGGACGTATAGTCTAATGTACTTTGGGACAAAGGAATATCACACTTCTGTTTTCATAACGGGATTAATGTGGTGTTTTCATAAGTCTAAAGAAGAACATTCCGTACACCTTCTTTAGATTGTTACTCCCCTGTTTATTTTATATAGGGGAGTAATAATCTAAATAAGTGCCAAATATTCTATACATTTGTTCACTTAATTTATTTATTACAACTTCTTGGACAATATTCAAATTAATTAAGATTTTAATATTACGTATAATTTAAAAATCATCAAAAAGCTATCTTACTCATCCTCCTTATTATCGTTAGGTTCACTGTTATCTGGTTTATTCTGGATGTCCACAGATTGTTTGGAGTTTTCATGATCATTTTCGAAATCAGATGAATCACTAGAATCGGAATTTAACAAAATTGTTAAATCCTTAGAGGGAACTCTTCTTCTCTTTGCTCTCGTACCATCTGGATTATCAGGTATTATTAACTAAATACAACAATAATACCACAGATTACACACAGAATTAAAAAAGAAGAATTAGAAACAACAGAATTAGAGTAAATTATAGTTACATTAAAATTTAAGTAGTAGTAGTTCTCTAGTACTTCCTTCTAGATGGTTAGGAAGAACAACTTGTTCGAACCTAGCAATTAGGCCATATTTTAGGCTCATTTTACTAGCCCCATGGTGGAGAGTTCCAGCCACTTCACACATCACACATTGTACCGCCGAACCAAGTACAGTGTGGTCATTAGTGGGCTATGTAAATCAGGGTGTCAAAGTGTGGTGAAGAGAACCCCTCGAAGGGGTGCCCTCGCCCTGCACCGTCCTCGCTTCATAGATGCAAATCAGAATATCATGGCAATGGATCGAACCCATGACCTTAAGTCGCCCCGACTCAGTGATAGCCAGGCGGGTAATTATGATGTTAACACAACTTATTCAATCAGTTTAGGTTCATAGATGAAACTAAGATCTCTTAAAAAAGTTTTAAGAAATTGAGATAGTTAATACATTTGTGGCTTTGTTTTACAAGGGGCATGTCAGTAAAGTCAAAATCATAATATCTTGATGGATTCAATAAGCTGTCTCTCTGTGAAACACAATACTTGTTTATTTATTAAAACAGCTTTCGACCTTCATAAGGTCATCATCAGAGCCGATGAAGGAATAACTACAGCTAAATTTAAAAAAAATAAATAAAAAAAATGAAGATAGCTTCCATTAATGCTCTCAAATTCCTGAATTAAATCAACTTAGGTAGTATCTTCTTGAACCAAGAAAACACACTATTTTAAAGAGACAAAAATATATCTGCCAATGCCTAACTTATTCTGTCATTCAGAGACCTCTATGAGAACTGAAATAAAACACTTTTAACTTCACAGAAATAACAACTTCAAAACATTTTTAAGTTAGTTCATTTAGATATAAAGTTGAGTCTCTCTGATACACATATGGGGTCATGCCATGTCGGATTACAGAGAATTGTCAGATTACTGGATGTTTGATAATAAATAATTATTAAATTATTAAAACAAAAACAGAACACAATAAAACTAGCATTTATTACACGAGATATGAGTGTAGACACACAACGAACAAACGACTGATAGTTTGTTTTTGTTTAACCTTGTGCCATTGTGTTTCCCAGTTTCCTCCTCTTTTAGTTTCCTTATCTTACACATGGCAAGAGGGGAGGGGGGTCTGAGCCTCAGTGCCGGATTACTGGATGTGCCGGACTGGCGGAGTGTTAGACTATAGAGACTCAACTGTACAAGCGTACTTTTTAGTACAAAATTCTCTCATTTTTAAAAGGTGTGACTTAATGAAAAAAATCAGCTTTTAGAGAGATAAAAATGTCACAGAAATTTAACATAAAAATCTTTTAACTGTAAATTTGAATACTTAGGGATTAAAATCTTTAATTCTAACATCTAATATTAAAATATCCATGTCAAAATTAACTTTCTCTCCACTGACCTAAGGCAAAACTAACTTACAAGTTACCCAAAGAAGAGCACTGGGGTACCTTTAGTTATGTAGATAATTGAAACTATTATAGTATAAATAATTTTGATCAGCTATGAATAAAAACATATTTTTTTATTTATTAAAATTTAAAACAAGATAGTTACCTCTTCAGGTTTGTTCTTTTCGTTAAGGGTAAATATAGATCTGTCGACTGTCTGCGAGTAAATTTTATACTGCACATCAGTTAAGGGGCAGAATATGTATTTCTCTTTTTTTGGTGGAAGATTCAAATTCACATCAGTTTTAACACGCCTCAATAAAAATGGTTCCAAGATCTGCATTAAGCAAAAAAATAAGATTAATAATTAATATTCAATGAAATTAAAAATTTATTGATTTTTTTTTTTTAACATTTCAATTAAGACTGCATAAACTTCTAACTGGTCTTAGTCCAGCTACTTCACACATCATACCTGTACATTGTACTGCCGAAGCGAGTATGGTGTGATCATTAGTGAGTCATATAAATCAGGGCATCACGGCGAGGGATTGAACCCAAGACCTCATGCCACCCTTGATATATTAATGGCCAAGCAGAAGTGGTAAGTGATTTAATCAACTCGGCAACGCTGGCTCTCAAACTTCTAACTAACTAATTTCATGGAGCTAGAGCCCTTGGAGGGCCTAGGGCTTAAACAACTATAAATGATATTAAGGCTATACCTTGTGCAGAGTTGAAATTATATGGTTCTCTTTTTCTTTTTCCAAAATTGAGTCATGTGATTGAAGTTCTTGCATCTCTTCAGGAGCAAACCATGCATGAAAATCTTCCAATTTGTCGAATACCTAAAATCAAAATAATTTTTAATAAAAACAGGATCAAATGGCTGTTGTCACTTTCCTTAAATAATTATAAATGTACAATAATAAAAGTGATGTTGAAAACATAGTAGTGGGGGAATCTAAAAAGGAAAAAACGGAGAGGAATAACATTAATTTTGGCAAACACAGTGGCAAGAAAGTAGAATCAATTGCAAAAAATGTTAAGGAAATTAAATAAAGAAAAGAAATGACAGATAATAATCGCACTCCCATCATCTTATTATTATTAAAATTATAAAAAAAGAAATTGTGTCCAAGCAATTCCAATTTATACCTCAAGCAATAAACAAACAACTGAAATGATGGTACAAACAGAATGATTGAGAAAAGAATTGACTTGTTGGAGAATCTGTGGATAGTAAAATGAAATGAATTAGAAAATAACAGATTTGTAGAAGGTATTAAGGGTGAGAAAAGGGTTTCATGTCAGCTGGTATAAATAGACAAAATTGATCATGATTCTTTCCCTCAAAATAACCCATCACAAAGGTTGCAATTTTTTGGATTAGTGGAATCACGTTAATTATTTTCTAAAATAAAATGCTAAGTAGATTACCTCAGGCATAAGGAAATTAAGTAGAGACCACAATTCATATAAGTTGTTCTGGAGTGGAGTACCAGTAAGTAACATTCTGTTCACACTGCGAAATTCTCTCAGCGTTCTAAAACATAAAATTAACAGATTTGCTAATACTAAACTATCAAGTAAGGCGCGCTTTATGTAAGTATGTGAGGCGATAATCGCAGGTTTCTGTACGATTAAGTTAAAATTAATAAGTGTTAAATTTTAATAGTTGCATATTCTTTTTCTACACTTCAAGACCTTTAAATTGATGATGTATGGTGACTAAAAACATTTTTTTTAGTCGCCTATCATATTGACCACCATCTTGGAAATATTAGGTGCAAAAACTCCAAAACTTTTACAGTTGTCATAAATGCCGAGATGCATCTGAGTGCCAAATTTCATGTTCATAGCTATAGTAGTTTATGAATTGAAACATGCCATTGGACAGACAGACAGACAAGAGTCATTAAGGTTTCTTTTCGTACTTCATACAGAAACCTAAAACTATATTGAAAATAAGTGTCTGAGGGTGTGCAGTATATTCTCTATAAAACCAAGAACTAAACAACAACTTATCTGGTTTAATTCCCATAGACGTGAGACATATTTATATTTGTTGAATTTAAAAGAATTGAGTAATTCATAAAAGTATATTTCTTATTGGTATTTATCACTTACAATATAATAAACTTCTCTATGTATCTTAAACGGAGTAGAGCAAATAAAGGAATGTACATATCCTAAGTGTTACACTCAACATAATAATATTTGTAATCAGAGGTATATTATTTTATACACCCCTACATCAATACTATTTTACAGGGAATATATTTGTAATATTTTGTAGCACTTTTATTTTATCATACCTTGCTAGTAATGTATTGTGATTCTTTAAACGATGACCCTCATCAACAATAATATATTTCCAAGAGAGAGTCTCAAGGAAGTGCTTATCTTTTAAAGGTACTTCAAAAGAAGTGATGATAACAGGTTGACTAGGATGACCAAGGACTTTGTGTTTCTTTTTCACTTCCCGACGGAGAGCAGTCCTAGCCTTCTTATCTCCATGATACAACACCACTGGTATCTACGTAAAAAAAAATAATAGTATCAACGATCATCGCGTATAATCATCAGGCCAACTTAGATTGTCATAATATCTGTGTATACTCACATCAGGAGCAAATGTCTCGAACTCATGGATCCAATTAGGAAGAGTAGATAAAGGTGCAACAATGAGAAATGGACCACCCACTCTCTCCTCATAAAGATGACAAATGAGTGAAATAATCTGTATGGTTTTACCCAGACCCATCTCATCAGCTAGTATACCATTCATACCACCAAGGAACAGCATCTACAACAGACAGTTAAATAAATTATTCCAATAAATAATTCCTCCATTCTTCTAAAGGTATTTATTTATTTACTATTGTATAATTTTCTTACCTTAAGCCAATTGAGTCCCTCCATTTGATAATCTCTAAGACCAGCTCCTATTAGTAGTTGAGGTTGACAAGCAGGTACTGTAACGCCTAAGGATGTTATTCGGGTCTCAGATGTTTTCTCATCAACTTTTACGATTCCCTGACAAACAAATAGCATGAGGGTAAAAAAAAAATATTTTAATTTAAATAAAATTATAATTATTATTAAAAAAGGGAGATAACAGAGAAAAAAAAATGTTAATAATAATAATTTATAATTATTATTCATTTATTTATTATTTATTTATTTTTATTAATTTTTTATAATTTTATTTAAATTAAAATTTAAACTTTCTGTAGTATGAATACTACCTAAAACTTAAATATTAAAAAAAAAAATAATAAATTAAAAAAAAAAAAAAAAGATAGTAAATTTAAATTATTAGTTAGAACCTTTTTTTAATTAATTTTTAAAAATATACAAAAAAATATTTGTGTATACTTCTTTTTTATTAATTTCTTTGATTTTTTATTTAAAAAAAAGGAAATCACAGATTAAAACATATTTTTCCTATTCCTTTTCTTTCTTCTTTTACAAGCTATATTTTGCCCTCACCTAGGGCTTCTTCAGACTATAATAATTAATAGTCCACAGGCCACCATAAGAAGTGAGTCGCTGATTGATAAAGTTTTCTTACCTTATGGAATCGCTTATTTATGCCTTGTCCACCGATGAATTGGGTATATGGCAACTGGGCGCTGGGCCATTTCTTTTTTGTTTACATGCCAAACTTGCCCTTCTGCGGGAACATTGAAAAGAGATAGATAAAGTTTTGATTTTCACAGGATCGTTTAATTAAATTATTCCAAAAACAGTGGTAAAGGTGGCCACCGATAAGAGTGGGCCGTTTTCTTTTCAACGTCCCCGCAGAGCGATATGTTTGGGGCGGTGGCCACCCCAAACGGCCCACTCTTATCGGTGGCCACGTGAACCACTGTTTTTTAAATAATTTAATTAAACGGTCCTATGAAAATCAAAACTTTATCTACCTCTTTTCAATGTTCCCGCAGAAAGGCAAGTTTGGCATGTCAACAAAAAAGAAATGGCCCAGCGCCCCGTTGCCATATACCCAATTCATCGGTGGACACGGCATAAACAAGCGATTCCATAAGGTAAGAAAACTTTATCAATCAGCGACTCACTTCTTGTGGCCTGGGGACTATAGGAATTTAAGATTAATTAAAATATAAATAAGAAATAATCCAGTATTAAATATAAAAAAATACTTCTGTATTGTGATCAGTCAATATCCTTTGAGATTCAGTAACTGTTCTTCCTATCTTCACAGCCTTCGATGGAGGCTAAATTAAAAAAAATTAAATAACAAACATACTAAACTTATTACAAGAATTTTCGCAAAACAACAATATAATAATAATTTATGTAATATCATATAATTTATTAGTTAAATAAAGCTAATATTTTAAAGTACATATTAGGTTTGTTCCAACCACTCTTCAAACTGGTTTGGAACTGTACGACGCAAGCGCATTTGGAAAAAAGAGTTCCAACGAGCCCAAACTCAAACTCTGACTGACTCCGACTGTTAATCGGCTGTTCCAACCACGCTCTGATTAGTTTGGAACCAGTCAGAGCAGTCAACGATCGGCGGCAGGGACTAGTAGTTTGGGTGAACAGAAACGTAACCCTCCGCCGTAAACCTTCCGCTCCGCTTCATTGTTTTTGTTTTGATTTCGCTCGCCTATTATAATAATTCTCCTTTCTTGCGAATCAACTGTTCTTTTTAAAATGTTTTTGTACAAATGAGACGATGAATTTTTGTGCATATAATTGGCATTTACTAGATATTTCTGAAAAAAATAAAAATTGGACCTATTTTCCAAGATGGACTTTTGATACTTATTCCATTTTCAAACAAATATCGAAAGAATCCAATTTATTTCCGCAATATTTCTTTCGTTAACTGGACTAAGATTAATATTTGTTTTTTTAAAACAAAAGAGCATTTAGGATTATATCAATAAAAATACGAATACGAGTGTGCCGTGAGTCTACTAAAACTGGCTCACCTAAAGCCCGAAAATTGTGAATTGCGTAAATCGAAATGAAATCGTGAATTCATGTATTAAATAAACATTTCTAAAATGTGTGCATGTATTTTCGTCATATCCTCTATAAGTATGTAGGTTTTACTTCCAACTTTCGAGCTTAATTAGCATTAGAAAATGAAACTTTTGTGGTGTGGCACCCCCTTGTTGTGCGAGCCCCTAGGCGGCCTAAATCAGGCCCTGATTTAAGCGACTGGCACTTATCTTCATCAACTATTGACTTATCCATCATCCATATCTTTAATATTAATAAGTTCAGGTATTTTCGATACCACAGGAACGCAAAATCACATAAACGATCAACTCAAAAAGTTGTTCTGATAACAGTGCTAAAACCTACCACGGCAAACAGTTTGGTTCGAGAAAGGAGCGTTCCAACAAAAACGAAATCACAAATCAATTCCCAACGGTCAGTGATCGCGCATGCGCATTACGTCAATCACGGATACGACTATTCGGAACTGGTGGTTGGAACAAACCTATTAATATAATTTTCATAATACTATCATATCTAGTATAATACATCAATATAATTACAAGTGTACTCCTCCCATATTGATCAAGTTTTGTTCATACAAATAGCATGTAAAGTGAATAGGTAAATAAGAAAGAAGCTTAAAATATTAGCTTAGATTTTTCTTAAATTTATCATTACACCTAACTAAACTAAGAATTAAACTAAGCGTAACCGTTAGTTGTGTTCTGGATTTGGGTACAGTAACAACTTCTAAAGATGCATGATCACCTGAGACTTTTCAATTTCAGAGCGAGACTTGAAACTCAGTCTCAAGTGGATGACATTCTGAGATAAGTCTAATAATTCCCGACACAAGTATCTGATACTTGGCTGAGTCTCAGGCGGCTTTCACACCGAAGTAGCAAGTCGCAGGATGCATGCGTCCTGGTAACACCAGATTATCTAACTTAGTCTTAGAGTCCAAAACCATTATAAAGTACGGAGACTAATCTCTGAGACTTGCATAGATCCATCATAAATAATTATCTTTTACAAATATATCTAATCTTTTTTTAATGGTATATTTTATTCTGATGGCATATTTCAACTTCCTCCTAATCAATAAAATGTTTTAAAAAAAAAAGTGTGAAATGATGAGGGAACGTTTCTCCTCATTGAATTGTACGATTCTAAAAATCGTAGCGCAACCATTAATCTACCTTTAGCAGGAATATAATTTCAAAATTTAGTATATTTTTTTCATGTAGTATAATTTCCAATTGACTGACGACATTATAAAAAAAAAATCTAAATTGTTGCACATCTTTAATTCTAAAAGCATTAAGTTATAAATGAGCAACATTTTATGGCAATGAGTGGCTAGCAATAATTGGGCTAAATTGCTTCAAATCCAGAAACATTGCCAGCAATATATTTGTACACCCTGGCAATGGTTCTGTATAGACCTGCATTATTTCTGTATAGTATTAATGCAGGAAAATCATTCCCAAAAATGTCCCCAGTATAAACAGATATTGCAGGTGATGCGAACATATTATCAGCAATATTTCTGCATTTTAAGCGATGTAGCCCAGCTGGCTTACTGCCGTAATATGACTAGCAGTATATGAGCTATTATGCTCGTTTACAAGGCCCTTTATCTAGGAGTTGAGCAAGACCCCACAGAACTTCTCCATTACCCACCAAATAAAATCCAATATGATTTTTATTTTTCAAAGTTTATAGACCTGACCTGTTTAGAATGCTAATACCTGAGACTAGTCTTAGATATTGGTCTCAAATGTACAAGATTCTGAGACTAATTTTGAAATTTAGTTTACAGTGGACTAGTGGGTTAGTTCAGGAGCTACGCCAAATTTACTATTTATAGATATAAATAGTAAATTTGGGGCTCAAAGCATGTTATCTCTCTCTTCCGGTAGCCTTAAACGTTCACATGCTCAGATTTCACAAACATCTCCTCGAAATAATAAGTGTAGAATCAATTGTATAATAGAAAAATTTCTCAACTTACAGTATTTTCCACATCTTTTTCTAAAGACCTCTTTTTCTTTGGTGTTTTCTTCTCCTTTCTGAAACACATCATTTTTAGGTCTTCAAAATACATTGATAATTAATCATCCCTTAAGACTTCATTAAAATACTTAGTATAATAAATATAAAGGAGACATTACAGAGAAATATTGATTACCCTATAGCTTTGTCTTTAAGTTGATCCAGTTTAGTAGAAGCAAAAGAGGAATAAAATTGACTTTTTTCAAGAAGACAAAGCAGTCGCTGGTATTTTTTCTTCTCTACCTCCTTGTCATGTTCCTCAGCCTAGAAACAAGATAATAAATAGACAACTTTAGTATAAATGGGGATACAGTGAGCCCCTATGAAAATAGCTTTGTAATTATTATTCAAAATGGGAGAAAAGTAAATGGTACAGAGTTAGAAATAACATACGAAGTTGGTTAGAATTTGTCCCTCTTATCAAGTAGTCTTCTGTTTTTTTGTGGGTCTTGTTAAGGATTACAAATGTTTGAAAATAACTAACTTATTAAACATTAGACCATACCAAATAATTGGTAGGAATATAAACAAATGTAAAATTACTCTTCATGACAAGACATGAATATGATCAGGAGATGATCGAAATACAGCCAATGTTTAATAACTTAGTTATTTTCAAACATTTGTAACCTTTAACACGACCTAAGTTAAAAATAACATTATTCAATAAAATATTACATACATAGTTAGTCGTCTGTTTGAATACAGCAATAATTGTTTTCTTTAACTTTATTTCAAATTACTATCAAATTAAGATTATTACAACTAGTAAAAGTCTTAGCCTTCTTATGCAGTTTCAGTTTAACTGGCTGCTAAAACTCCTCATATAACACCCATGTAACTGACACTACCGAAGACTGAGACCAACAGTGAAGGGCTTCCACTGTATTTGGAAACATCTACAATAAATAGCCTAAGCCAGTGGTTCCCAACCGGTGGGTCGTGGAAGGATTTTTGGTGGGTCACAGCAAAAAGTGAATGACCCCCTTGACGATCACGTCAAGTGTAAATTGCAAACATTGCTTCACTTACCGTTAATGTAAGCTTATATCTTTTATAGTGTAATTTTGTTCACATAGACTTATAGTAAAATTTCCTTATTTGAATGCGATGTTGTGTTATTCTTACCACCTCTAATCACATAACTTTAAGGTGTTGAATAACTGTGGTGTTGTATTGTGAGTGTTTAAAAATAATATTTTGCATTTGTTTTTCGATAACCAATAATAGTTTTTCACATAGAGCATGAAGGAATTAAACATGAAAAGTAAGATGGAGATGTACGTTACATTCTATTTATTTATTTTTTATTTCCTTTGTTTTGCATGTGTGTAATAATAAGAACAATTATAATAAAACTATAAATATTGTAAAGGTCTGAACATCTGAACTAATTTAAATCTAACTCCGGCTCACGGTCAAAGGCCAAGCCTTTTATGTTTATGTATTGGCTATTTGTATTATGTATACCTCTTGTATCATGAATTAAAATAAACATTTAAAAATAAAAAATAAAAAAATAACTTTAAGGAATGTTATGCTATTTACTGTACCGTGGGTCGTGGGTCGCAAAATATTTTAACAACCAAAAGTGGGTCCCCAAACACAAAAGGCTGGGAACCACTGGCCTAGGCACATTAATTAACTTCCTTAATTAAAAGGAATTTCTTCACAAAATCTAAAAAGTTTTCCTCTCCTATCTGTGAGCATATTTCAAGCACATTGAAGGGATATTATCATTTCAGCCAGGGAGGATTTGATCTTGATTTTTTCCATGTCCTAACACACAACCGACTTCTAGGGTTATCTTTGGTCACTTTGTAACAGACCACATGAAAGATTAAATGTTATTAGTAGCCCATTCTTATGGTGAATCCTCACCAAGAATTTCTTGTGTTCAACACTATCTTGAGTGGATAATCGGGAGCACTTACACAAATTTTAAGATTGTCATTTTAAACCACATACCTACTCCCTTAAGAACAACAGTTCACAGCAGAATGATATTTGTTTTTTCAGACAACATAAAAATGTAATAAATCAAATAATATATACTGTTCAAGAATTATCAATATTGAGATAGGCTTGTAAGATGAATATTCTCCACAGTACAGCAGTAAACAAATAGCAAACTACATCATAATATTAAATCATTTATAAGTGTACATCAAACGTCTATAGAACAACGTATATGTATTCACCTCAAATTTGCGGCGCATTTTTTCCATTTCTTTGTCAGCTTGAATTCGCAGCTTTTCTTCTTCTTGGATCATAGCTTTAGTAATCACACCAGGCTCTTCCAGTTCCTCAGTTTCATCTTCAATCACATCGCTGTAAACTGAGCCTGCTTTGCTCGAGCCAGCAATACTATCTGCAAAGTAAATCAAACAAAAATTAAATAAAAGTATGATTGATAAACCACTACCTACTTATGTGGTCAATCAGCAATATTTGACCCACCTATTTTTAATTGTCCAATTTACTAGCAATTGTTAATCAACTGTTCCTTTTTACAATATAAAAACGATTCTGGTGGTAGCATCTCAATAAATTCAATAGTTAAAAAAAAATGAATTAATCAAGGTGCTACAACCGGAATCGTATTTAGATTTTTTTAGGAAGTTTAAAATTATTTTAAGTAAATAGAACCATTAGAAATTGGTGGGCTAAATAGTGCAGATTTACAACTTACACTAATAACGTCGACAATATTACATTAGAATTGTCTCTTAAATGTTTTTTTCCAAGTACCTAATACTTTTACTGCTTCATTTTAAGGAAGTGGCATTAACAGCGATGATACATAGGTATAATAATAATAATAAAAACCAATTATTGCATATATTGAAGCAAGTCAGCACATTGCTGTGGTTGCAATATATAGATATATATGTCCAAAGTAAAATCAAAAGCAGCGATCAAATATTGAATTCAAGCTGACAGAATTTCAAAGAATAAACCAGTTACTGCTTTAATGTAAAATAGGTGTATTATACATTATATTCACAGGAGAAATAATGTCCATCGTTTTAAAGTATACGTCAGAACGTGATATACCCGTATATCAATACTTTTAAAACTATAGTTCGAAAAATTTTAAGTACATTTGTGAACATATATCCAATCGAGATGTATCCAAAATACAAAGGAATAGGTCTTACCATTAACAGAGGGGTTATTTTCCATAAAACCAGAGTCTGTAGAAGCAATAGAATCAGAATTAGGATGAGGTAACTCTAGTTTAGACATTTCTTCTTTCTCGTGTACAAAAAGTCGAACCTCAGCTTAACTTTGAAGACTAGAAACTAATCAAAAACTAATTGTAACGCTAAGACAAGTAACGTGATATCATTTGAAACATTACAAACACTACTAAAAGTATATTAATATAATAATTAGTTTGAAAAAAAAACTATTCGACAACACTAAAATAAATACAATATTATAAAAACAAGTGACTCCACTATCAATCCGCTAAGAAGGTAGAAAACAAATATCCTTTGAAAACTTCTGAACACACAATATAATAATTATAACGCACTGCTTGACTAGTTTCTGAAATTGTTACTTTCGAAGTAAAACCATTCATACAAATTAGAAAAATCTAATAACAAATTATGAGAAAATGGCTTCAAGTATCCAAAACCAATAACACGAAAAATAATGTGTTGTTGGGGGATGTTTCTGAAGCCGACTTCCCGGTTTCTAGGTTCTTTTCCCGCATTTTTGACAGGTTAACCAACTGAACAAGCTTTTTAAGCGGGAGGCGGGCTTTTAAATCTAAAATTTATAACCTTTTAATTAACTAAAAACAATTTGTACGCAGGCTGTACAACTTGTCAACTTGTAGACATTAAGACTACAGACTCCTAGACGATTCGATTTCTCACTTTTCTTCGGATTAGTTCGGATGCACCGTGGAACTTGGTAAATATGTAT
The DNA here is from genome assembly GCA_951217055.1 of Gerris lacustris. NCBI lineage: Eukaryota > Metazoa > Arthropoda > Insecta > Hemiptera > Gerridae > Gerris > Gerris lacustris. Next base: position 53,142,522 of record OX578280.1, read on the forward strand.
TGTCACTAATCTATTCTTACTTAAGCTACCTAAGCCTACTTGCATTAAATTCTAATTCTAGTAAAGCTTGTGTAATTTAACAAATGCTTACATAGTATATTGATATCCTTATTTTAAGAGTACATATATTGATATCCTTCTTGATCTAACAACCTTTGTTAAGTGATATATTTTGTTTAATTCAGAAGTACCTTTGTACTGTTTTATTAAAGGCTATTATCTTTGTAACTTAATAAATATTATAATTATAAATACAATGTGATAAATAAATAGGAAATAAAACAAAACAAAAATACACATCGTTATACAAGTTGCAAATAATACTCTTACTCTTATGTCACACACACACACCTGAGAGATAGATTGTTTTGGCTTAAGAGCTAAGCAATGTGTTAGAGCTATAGCTATAGAGTAGATTAATTTGAAATAATTCTAGGAATTCTGGATTGTTTTAGAAGTATAAATAGATTAAGTACATAGGGAGGCAATAGGCAATCCTTTTAATTTGTTATGGCATAAGTCTGGAAATAAATTTCAAATAAAAAATTGAATAAGAATTTTTGCCTTGAATCTATAGGTAAAGTACCACCTTCCTGCTTCATGTGTCAACTCAGGTCCAACTCTTCAGGAGAAGCCTAATTAGTCTGGGGTTAGGGGTTCAATTGCTTTAAAGTCGGTGAGGTAGATTCTACATAGGTATTTATAATCAAATCAATTCACTTGGCAATGAATTCTGAATTAAAATGCTTCGCAAAAAGTGAGCGATAGACAGACACGGAACCAAAAATGTTCCCTGATGTCTGAAACAGATTTTTGTCTTGGGGTTTGTGAAATCGGAGACATAAAACAGTTTCTTTCTTCAGAACAATCCCATAGCTTCTGTTACCTTCGGTAAACTTTTCACCCAACATTTTTTTTTCCGAGATTTCAACTGAATTATGTGTCTAAGACCTCCTGAGTGGTTTTCAGCATGACGTCTATATGTGTATGTGAGTGTGTGTACGTGTGCGTGTGAGTTATCATCGTAGAGCACAGGGTATTTAACCTAGAGAGTTGAAACTTGGCAGAAAAATCAGTCCTTGTCCTTACTTTTAGTTGTGCCGCCCGGAAAATCAACATTTTCCGCCATCTTGAACCCAGTTTGCTGAGTCAGTAAAAATTTCAGACAATTCGTAAAAAATCGAAGAGTGGTCCGATCGAGTTGAAATTTGGCACGAATGTACCTCTCTTTATGACGTATGACAAACAAATCCGCCACATTTAATTTTTATATTGGCCGCCATTTTGAAGTTATCGATTTTTTAATTTGGAAACTTTGACGGTTAATAAATACCAAACTTATAAATGCGTTTTTGACATATACCATATCCTGAGAACCGGTAAAAAATAAGGAACAAATATATAAAAGAAAAAACTGATGAAATTCTATTAATTAGTTTTAAAGTTAAAAGCGAACATAATTATTAATTAGTGCGATACTTTTGTTCAACGCCAAAGTTTGTCAAAATACCACCAAAATTCAAATAATTAAATAAATGAAATAAAATAAATTAAAATAATGTATTTTTTTTTTAAAAAAAATCAGTTTAAAACGGTCACCTATCCAAAGTACTGACCTCGCCCAATGCTGTTTCCTCCTGCTGCTTCGCAACAGGAGAGGCCACTTTATATAGTGGCCTCCGAAGTGAGAAAAAGTTCCGAGGTACCCCGAAACCCGATTTTTTCAATATAGAACCTCACTATAATGGACTTCACTTATAACTATGAAGTTACTAGTTATAGCTAGTTGTAATTTTTCTGTATCTGTATTTTCAAGCAAGACGAGTCTTTGTCTGAACAACCAATTACCTTTTGACACCATTACCTGACGATTCTCTATACTCTACAAAATTCCACGAGTTGCATACCTATCCCAAGACATTAAACAATGTTTTAATCCTATCTTTATAATTTCATGTATAAAGGGGGGGGGGGGGAGAGGTCTTAGCATGCATTTTTTACGCGAGTTTAGGCTATACAGAAAAAAATGCTTTCATGATCAGTGGAGACGTCACTGCGAGTTTTCCCCAACCCTTCCTTCCATGTACAATTGCTCAGAATTCTGTTTTTATTTTCATAATTTTTAACTAAAACCGTCAACGAACATTTTTGAAATGCACTCCGGACAGCTACTCGCTTAAACTTTTCACAAGAAAAATATATTTTTTTTTTTGATTTTTAATAATGTTTAGACAATATCTGATAGCTCAAAATGTACACTGCTTTGAGACGAACTGAATATTTCTTGATGGTTTGAAAAAAAAAGAAAAAAATATTTTGTAGAGCTTCTAGAAAGCTCAGGACAGCAAAGAGACAGTTTATATGGGAATGACCCAGTAAGTAAATAAAGAAATAATTAATGATTAAATTTTCGTGTACTCTGAAGAAAGACTGCTCAATTTTTCTCTTTTAGCCGCAGTGACAAATGGCTTTCTTTTAATTGCTTTAATGTGACATACAATAATTTACCTCCGTAGTACAGAAATATATACACAAGAGGTTGGGGACAATCACAACATAATTATATTAAAAAATGTTTACTGAGTTGTCAAGGACCGAATTATGTTTACTCATAATGCCAAAGAATTTGGATTCATTAACAACACCTTTGTTTGTTTGTCATAATGCCAAATTTATTATGATACTCTTAAAACATCTTAAGCAATGTTTCTGACAATAATGTAAGCATTGAATAAAGACAACACTAATAAATAAAACAGAAATAGACAAATAAACACTACATAGAAACCTAAAATAAAACACAAATAAACAAATGAAACTCACTCGTAAGAAATGTTCTCTAAATAATAAAAAATGTATTTCTTTTGTCTTAAAATTACTTATACTTATAAAAATAGAATTCTATTGACTAAAAAAGCAAGAATCCAATTACATTCTTTGATGTTGGGAAAAAAAATCTTCCTCATAATATATAATCGATTCCATCTGTTAGGCCTCTCTAAATGAAAAGATGAAAGAGGGAGAGAACATGGAAAAACAAAAAACAACATGGTTAGATTAGAATAAATTATGAATGAAGGAGTTAGAAGAAAAATATTTTACTTAGTAAAATAGATTGACAAGAAAAACTTAAAATAACACTTTATAAGTAAGACAAAAAGAAAACCATAACCTGAAGTTAGGTGCAATTGGCTAATTAGTTGTTTCGATCCAGGTATATATCTCATACGAGGGTGGTAAATAAGACAGAGGAAAAAGATAAATGAAGAACAAAAAGAAATTAACAGGGAGTGAGATAAATTATGTTACTAAAAGTAAAAAAATAGAAAGAAAGACAAGAAAAACATGTTAGAAGTCATGATAAAGTAAGGCTTAAGATAAAAATGAAGATAGAAATTACAATTGGCCAAAAAGTTTTTTTTTGGCTCAGGTATAAGGTATAACTCACATAAAGGGGGGGTTTAAGGGGGGAGGGGGCAAAGAATCAAAACTAGCCATCATACACTGACCCATAGCTTCTTATATGGGCCATAAATAGTTTTTCTTGTTGGATCTGAGACTAACTCTGGCCACGGGCCCAGTCTTCTCGGGTACCCCTGCTAGAAACACACGTCCCTACGTATTGTCTATTTCGCCACAAACCGCGGCGTTGCGAACTCGTAATCATTGAAAAACAAACAGTTTTTTTAAACCCATTCGAAAATATTGGTTTCCAATTAAAATATTAAACAAAAACAAAGTCAGTTCAGAATGGAGAAAAATAGAGAAGTAGATCACAATGAACAATATCAATTGTTGTAATGAACATCTTGTAATCAAACATCTGTAATGAACAATATATCATAAAAAAAATTGCATAGTTAATATTTTTATTAAATTAATAGTCATATTTAATATATATATTTTATGTAAAATATTTTTATATTATTATTTTATTTCACTTACTTTTTAGGGTTTCGAAGATCCTTCTAAAAACCCTTGTTTTTATTAATTATTTGTATATAAAAGACGACAAAGTATTATTTCCTTATAGCAAATATACATACAAATATTTTACATTGAACAAAAGCAATCAATAAATTTACTATGTCAACGAGCATTTAAAATGTATCTTTAATATTTTAAAGCAATAAAGGCATTATTTTAATATTGTACAATTACAATATTAGTATTTATTTGCTCCGCAGTAGAGAGGCATTATTATTTTTATTTTTTTAAAAATATATTATTTTCCAATATAAAAGACAGTTTTTAAAAAAAAAAAAAAAAAAATAACATTTTAGTTATGCATATATCTTTTTTTATTAATTATTTCCTCTTTAATTATATCAACTATACGAATCATAAGAAAGGGAAAGCAGAAGTTACTATTTATATGTTATCTAAATTGTCGCTGCATTAGATACTCGTATATTCTACAAACCGAGGAAATGATCTATGAACAATTTTTCGTCAACTAAAACCTTAATATTCAGTGAACCAAAAAACAACAAACTTGAATATTCACTAAAATACTGAAAGGTGAACTAAACCTAAGATACAAAAACGTATACCCTAGTGGTGTTGCCTTTTAGTACTAATATATATTATTTCAACCTTTACGCAAACTTAAAACAATAGCAATTGATAATTATCAACATTTTATTTAATTCTATAAGTGAGATTTATTTCGCCTAATCCATTTTCTTTGTGCGTTTTTTTTTATATTACCTAAATTTGTCTTTTATCGATTTACGTTTAAATTTGAGGTTTTAATTATTGAAAAATGATGTGATAGTGATATTTGTTTAAATATGTTTCAATTAAAGTGATTTATATTAAATTATAACTGATTTAATTTTTAAATTATTTATTTATTTTTAACTGCTGTTATATTCAATTTAATCAATATAAAAAAAATTGAGCATATTTTGTGCTTCTGTGAAACAGTGGGGGATTATGATATGTGTTACGTCGTTCCTCCCATCTCTATGTCTCAAAACGAAGACTTTTGTGGTAAATAATAATTTACTTTTTCATTTATTTTTCTATTACCTAAATGTGTTCTATAACGAAGATTTTGTTTTTTTTAAAAAAAACAACAATCAGTTAAATGGAGAACGAAGCAAGACTTAAGTGGTTGCTATGACACCAAAAGGAGGTTGTCTTATTTCTAGAGATTTTTTTTTTTAACTAAATACATAAACTAGATGCAGTGCATAACGTTAAATCGACCATTTTTTTCAACATAACAACCGGAAAACATTTTTCGGGGAAAAACTTACATATTCTTAATCTACCTGATAAGTATGTGACATGCTCTTTACGCATCAACTTTTTTCCAAATCCACATTTCGCCCATATATTTTGATATTTTTTACTATTCATACTTTAAGACCTTTAATGTGTCATGTCATACTGACTAAAACCTTTTTGTTTAGTCGTCCGCCATATTGAAAATATTTAATGACAAAATTTCCAAAAATTATAGTTGTCACAAATAATTATAAGAGGCTCATGTGAGCCGAATTT